>JALAZF010000022.1:20502500-22948096 GCA_022829125.1 Lathyrus tuberosus | reverse complement strand
ATCATCAGTGTGATATCTGCTCTAAAAACAATCAAGGATGTTCGGTGGTGCAGTCAAATCTATAGGAATAATTGGATCTCGGATGGATCCAAGAGCACCGAATTCGTGGGGTCAACATGACTTATACGAATTCTGTAACGACCCGAAAATCTAAATTATTTATTTAATGAGTTATTTAATTAATTTAGATGAATTATTGAGGTTTGTGACAATTTTTGGAGAATTATGGATTAAAAGATGCAATTTTGAATAATTTTAATAAAGTAAATAATCAAATATTATTTATGTTATTATTATTATTAAAAATTAAAATGAGAAAAGGGCAAGGTGGTCTTATGTGAAAATGAGTAAGGATAGGATGGGAAGTTCATAAGTTGGGATTAGTTATCCAAGAGAAAGGAGAAACACGATCACATTTTCTCATTATCGTATTTTTGTGAAGAACTCTGAAGAGGAGAAGAGAAGAAGGCTAGGGCTTGAGGATTTCTAGAGGAATCTTGAAGAAAGAAAGGAAAGGCTTTAGATTACTCTAAGGTATGGGGAGAATTCCTAATTCCTTATAGTTTATGAGGTTGGAGATGAATAGATTAGGTTTTGTATGAATGTTGTTTGATTTTGATGATTTTAATGTGAAATATATGATGTGATGTGAAATATGATGAATTGTTTGGCATGTATTGATATATATGTTGATGTAAGTGTATCGTGTAAGCATTTTTGGTCAATTTTCGTTTTGGGAAAAATTGAGTTTTTAGGGTATTTCGAGTCGAAAACGTAGAAAATGAATTTTTGGGAAGTTATGGTGTTTGGTGATGTAGAATGAATTAGGGATGAATGATTCGATGAAATATAATGAGATAGAATGTTACGTGTTGATGTATGTGTATTGTGTGAGTCTTTTGGTCAAATTTTCGTATTGGAAAAAAACTGAATTTTGGGATATTTGAGGCCAAAACGCAGCAGAAAAATCTTTTGAAAAATTATGGCTGCAGACTTCCTGACACGGCCGTGTCATAGGACACGGGCGGCCGTGTCAGACCCCTATTCTTGCTGGATTTTTGCCTTTGTCGAAATTGTGCTACAGACTTCCTGACACGGCTGTGTCACAGGACACGGGCGACCGTGTCAGACATGATGTTTTGCTGTTTTTTTGTTGTTTTCTTGAGGTTTCTCGACGTTTTCTCGTGCTGATCTTTTGTTGTCAAGTTGTTGTTGATGTAAGATGATAAAACATGATTGTATGATAAATCCTTGTTGAATATGAAATGAATGATGCACACGTTGATTTTTGATGAATTGAGGAGAATTAGCATCATTGCATTTTGTAGCACCCCAAAATTTGCCCTTACCTTTTTCTGGCTTTTGTTTCGCACTCATTTGCATCATCATTAGGTCATAACTCATAATCATATCATTGCATTGGTTTTCTGAGACATGGAATCGAGGAGTTTTCTTATTATCGGTATTTTCCTATTCAGAGGTGCGTTAAGTTCTGAGGTTCTTATTCAGAGAAATCATCAGGAGTTTTGCTTCAAGTGCAAGTTATCCGTGTTATTGGTCTATTTCTCAGGCAGTGGGTATTTAAGGTCAAATTGTTGTGTGTGAAACTCATCAAGTTATCAAGCAGTGGTTCGTGTGAGGTGTGGGTTCAGAAAGTCATGATCCACTTGACAAAAGATTCAGAGGATGTGTGATTTAGGTGTTTTGTTTCAGTGGTAGTTGTGTGCCTTTAATCGGGTGTTGGGAAAGTCGAGAGTTGGTGTAATGTGGTTATCCTTTTTTAGAACCATTCCTCTTTGTCCATGTACAAATCCATAACCCATACCAATTCATATATTTAAACCAATTTCTAAACCCATTTTCTTTTCAATTATCCAAATATTCCAAATTCATTTTCAGTCCACATAAATTCTACCATAAACCCATTATTCATTTCCATTTTTCTTTATCCATTTTTAACCCATTTTCATTATCCACATTTTAACCAAAATCCATGATTCAATCTAATCATCTTTCATGATTCTTTTCAAAGTTCATTGCAAGTTTTTAGGCCCATTACATTTCCATTACAACCATTAAGTAAACTACAAAAATCATATTTACATTAAATTTTACATAAGACTTGCAACAAAGCAGAAGAAGAAATGAGCTCATGGGCACAAATAAAAATGCACGGCTGCTTCACAAAAACATTTCGTGTTACTTCAGCCGACCTTGCCAAGACTTAGCTAGCTACAAGCATGAGCCACACGACTCAAAATGCCAAATTCTACTTTTTTCTGCCACTACACACCAGGACAACTTTAAACCATGCCACTACACCAAAACTTAACAACAAATAATTCACAATAAACCATGTATCACCAACTTGCAGACCCCACAATCTAATTCACACAATAACACACCACATACGACAAGCGGATTTTCAAAATTCCTCAGCAAAACCATCACCCTTGCCGAATTCCATGTCATATCAGCTGCTCCCAACTCGCACAAAAACCGTTACACAAACCATTGTGCAGTAAGCCACAACTTGTACCTTCACGAAACTCATGACAATAACCACACTTTCCTTCACAGCTAGCAGACCGCATCACCACCTTGCCTTCACAAATTTCCAGCTCATAATCCACACATTTTCTCCCCATTCTACCCTCACTTCACTCTATAAAAACCAGCCTCCATCACTCTTGAAAAGAAGCTCAAGTAGCCTAAGAACACTCTGCCAAGATATCTCCAAAAGACCCTCCCTTAAGCCTTGCTGCAAACCGTGTCGCTCACCTTAATCCACTTTGCAATCAACCTCTTTGAAACCTTGAGAAAACCTGCAGAATAAACCCATATCAACACAAATCATAAACCATTCAACATAACCTTCATTGTTCTTCAATCATCACCTTCACCACTCACAAACAGAAAACCTCCAGATCAATCCCTTCTTCTTCTTCCTTGAATCAAACCAGAAAATCATAAAACCTCACGCACACCCAACTTCAAAACCTCTCTGCTAAACCAAATACCTCCTCTCCCTTAAACGTAACCGCAAAACTCACCGTTAACCACAAACACTTTCAAAAATCAACAACAACCTCACCTTCAGTTTCTTTCCAACGACCTATCTTCTTCATCCTCCATTTCATAAACCAACCCATACTCATCTTCCTTTCTACAACACTCTATCAACCAAACCCAGATCTAAAACCGAATCTGAAATCGAGAGATGAAGAAGATTGAGATGAAATAGAAGAAGAAGAGTGAGAAAACGGAACCGAGAGTGAAACCTCAACAAACCTGAGATAGAGATGAACTGAACCTGTTCATGGCGAAGCAAACACGAGCGGATCAAAAGAGGTAGACGAAAATGAGTCGCGAAGCAGAAGGTTGAGTTACGATGCGAGACAACGTCGGTGATGGTGCTGAGCACCGATTTCTCTTTTGTAATTGGCCTTGTTCCTTTCCTTGAAGCGATACAGCGCGACGATGATGATAGCTCAAACGTGTCGGTTCCCTCCGTTTGATGCGATACTTTGAAGTTAATCTGAGCCACGACTAAGTTGCTGGCTATTTTGTTCAGATGGCGTGGGTTTATGCTAAGTGGGCTTTGAAGCCCGTTGTTTTTTTTTTCATTTGCTTGCAGTGTATTTAGTGGATCCAGTGGTGATGAACGGGCTTGAAGCCCATTATATTTAACAACACACGGCTGTCTTCTCGGCTGCATCCTGTGCTTGATTTAGATTTTTATTTTTCTTATTTTTAGAAGTAGATGTTGAGTTTTGTTTTTTTTTTATAACCTTGAGTAGAGTTTTGATTAAATTTTTTAATTAGATTTAGATTTTAATTTTACTTAGTTTTTAATTTCAGTTTGATCTTGATTTTAATGGAAATTGAATCTTAATTGGTTACCATTTTGATAATTGTTCTTAGTTGATTCTGATTAGAATTATAGTTGACTTTTATTAAGTTCTTGCTAACTTTTTGATTCTCTTGTTAGCACTTCGATTTTGGCTCAGTTGATCTTGGATGTTGATACTTGAGGATTAATCGTATTGATCGTGTGAAGCTTCTACAAGTCTCATTGAGCCTTTTTGCGTGCATTGAAGAGGCAACGGACCTTCTCCGTTAGGTACCCCTAGAATCTCAATTTTATCTTTCATGCCTCATTCTAGGATTGTATCCATGTTAGAAGCATATTGAGTAAATCTGAAGCCCTACCTCAAAGTAGGCACTGTTTGCGCATCATGTTTAGGACTTAAGTGCTTTGTATCTCTGTTGTGTCAACATTTTGATGATTGAACAATTGTACATATTTGAGTTTTCGTTCTCGTTCTCTTCTTGAGACTTGTTTAAGTCTTGATTTTGTTGATGTTTAATGATGTGATTTGGACATGATGAGTATGATATGCTTGCTGCCCCATCTTGCTTCTCATCTTATCCTTCTCTTTCTTCTTCTTCTCTTTCACTCTCTTCCTCCCATGGATCTCAAGACTTGTTTAAGTCTTGGATTCTTTTCCCCTTAGAGCTACCTAGTCCAACTTAATTTTCGATTAAGCTTGGAGTAGGATTAGCATTAGGTTTTAGGTAGTCTTTCCTTCTAAACCTCACTAACCCTAGGATTTCCATGCATGATAACATTAAGACTCTTAGTATCCCCTTAGAGTTTCCTTGTGTCTTCTCTCTTCTCATCTCATAACTTCTTCAAGACACGTAATAAAGGTTAACGTGTATTGCGCTTGAGCCTTCTATGTGGGAAGTGGGGAACGAGGGGCTTCCTCTCGTTCTTCTAGGATACTTAGTGTACGTCCTGTTGGGGACGATGCGCGAAGTATTCGTTCCTACGTTTAAGACTTTGGTGCAATGCAAGTTATGAACTAACTTAAAACACTTCTGTCTAAAAAACTCAAAACAAACAATAACGTCTCTCCTTCGGGAATTCTTTTCTCATCTCACTCACTCTCAGCGTACGAACGCGCTCCGACTCGTTCTCTTGCAAGACGGTAACGCCTAAGCCTCGATTCAGCGAGCTGCAACACCTGAGCTAGAACGTAAGCCGTTCCCTAAAAAACACAATCCACCCCTAGTGAGGGGAACTACGTCGCTCTGATTCTCACGTGCGAGTGAGATACGTAGGCAGGAGATCGTGCGAGATCTCTCCGAGCACATTTCTTTCACAACCTTTCTTTATCACCTCTTTGTCCCTTTTCGACCCGTGGGTCGAACTACGACTGCTCTGATTTCCTCTTTCTCGTCCGATTGAGGATACGTAGGCACAAGACGGCGATGTCTTGGCGAGCAACCTCCCCCCTAGTTCGTGTCCGAACTACGTTGACTCTGACTTTCCCATTGCACGAGGGAATACGTAGGACTAGGACAACGATAATGTCCTAATCGAGTCACTTCTTTTTCTTTTCTTCTTCGTTTCTCCGTTCTTTCCATTCTCGTTCCTTCTCCGGTCCAGTGGCAGTGGAGCTCCAGGCGACGACACCCTTTGATGCAAACAGCAAGCGTGGATCCCATCGAGTACAATGGACGTGTTGGGTGCTAACACCTTCCCTTCGCGTAACCGACTCCCGTACCCATTCTCTTGGTCGCGTGACCATGCTCTTTCCCTTCTTTCAGGTTTACGCAGTGTTTCCTTTCCCTCTCTTGGGATAAATACACTATGCTGGCGACTCTGTGTTCTTTTACGCCACTCTCGCGATTGTACCGTTGGATGCGAATCTTTCGGGAGTGACACATTTCATAGCATTTTTATGTTGGGGCTTCGGCCTATTGGTAGCTTCAATCCCATTGTGCAGATTAAAGTGATACGTTGATTACGTTGTGCTCCTTTTGGAGGGTTGATGGCCAAGTGTCCATCCACGTTGAACTGGTACCACATGCATGTTTCCGATGAAGTTGCATTTCATTCTAAGTGGCATTGCATGTGTATGAATTGATTGTCGAATAATATGTATGTTTTATTGTGGATATCATGATGTTGTTGTTGATTACATCATGATGTTGCCGTTGATTATACTATGATGGTGATGGTGATTGTATTAATATGTTGTTGTTGATTACATCATGATGTTGCCGTTGATTATACTATGATGGTGATGTTGATTGTATTAAGATGTTGTTGTTGATTACATCATGATGTTGCCGTTGATTATACTATGATGGTGATGTTGATTGTATTAAGCTGTTATTGTTAACTATGCTATGAGATTGATGTTGATTATACTATGATGTTGTTGTTAACTATGTTATGAGATTGATGTTGATTATACTATGATGTTGTTGTTGACTATGCTATGAGATTGATGTTGATTATACTATGATGTTGTTGTTGCCGTTCTGTTCACTTTCCATGTACTTATATTACTATAATGAATTATGATTCTCACCCTGCCTGCTTGAAAATGTTGCCTCTTATGTGGGTAACTTGCAGATAACCAAGAGTAGATTCGCGATGATGGAGGATGTAGCCTTGAAGTGTGTCGTTTTTGCTATTAGTTTAGAGGTGTCCTGCTCTGTGTCATGTAACATCGGGTTGGGATTATTTGTGAACCTCATGTCTTCTTTCGATTTTATGTTGCAAATCTTTATATTGTTGAGGATATGTTGAATTGGATACTTTATCCATGGAGTATTTTGTTGATCAAAAATTAAAAGTTGATTTCCGTTGCGTAGTTATAAATTTATGTTATTGATGAATGAATAACCCGTGTTACGGGACAGGACAATGATTACTAAATTATGTTTTTGAATATATGTGGCACCTTTCTTTCCAATTTTACTCTGATAATATTACGTGTTTTCCCTAAAATTGTTTGTGGGGTAGAAGGGTGTTACATTAGTGGTATCAGAGCAGGTCGGTCTGTCCGGCCAAGTTGTCTATGTTGTTTATTCCTTAGTACGCGACATGTGTGTGAACACTGTCGGTACTTGTTTGTTTTTTTTAACCGTTGGCATTCGGTGTTGGTTGAAACAAGTAGGGGAGAAGTTTGCTTTTCGGAGATGTTTCCGGTGTGAGGAGTTGATTCAAGGTGATATTAAGGGTAGGAGTACAAGTGTTGTTGAAGTTGTAATGTCGTGAACCACCGAGAGTACAGATTCACGAATTCTTAGTTGCCGGTCAAGTTTGAGATTCCTGGAGATAGAACAAGCCGGTATAGTTGATGTTACTTCTCGGAGGATAGAGAGTAATGTGACGAATGTTGATATGCAAGCGAAGTATAATTATGATTTGCCTCTGGAGTGTAGATTAGAATTGGAGACAATGAAGAAATAGTGTTTTACCGGATAAACAAAGAGGATGACTCTTAGAGAGTGAAGCTTATATGAGTGTATGTATATGATGACGGTTTTATAAGATGTGAGGAGATTAATGACGGCGGGTTAAGGAGATGATTGAAAATAAGGGTCTACTCCGAAAAGATTGACGATTTGATGGATCAACTGATAGGCTAGTATGTTTTTCGTATAATTGGATTGATGTCGGATTATTTTCGGATTTGGATGAAAAGCAAGAATAGTTGGAGGATCTAGAAGCAAAAGAGAGAGGTAGAACTCATGTTTATCAATCTCGGGTTCTATTTTCGCATTTATGGAACAGCCTTCAGAAAACGGGGTATAACTTTTCACTTGTAAGTCCGATGGAAGCGATTCTGGAATTTTTGGAAAGCTTACAAAATTCTCTTTAGTTTGCATATAAACTTTGTTTTCGGCATGTTTTTGAAGAGAGAGAAAAACGCGTTTTAATATTTGGGTCTGATACTGATTTTTGGAAAATTCTGCATACAGAAATTCTGAACCAGTTCCGGTGTAAGGGTGATAATTTTTTACTTGTAACTCGGATTCAAGCGATTCTTGAAGTTCTGGAATCTTCACAAAATTCTCTTCATTCTGGAATATAATTTTATGTTTGGGAGGTCTGTTTTGGAAGAGATAAATGTGTCCGAAGTTGAGCGACTGTTGCTAAAAAAAAAAATTTTGGAAAGATGAAGACGAGTGTGAAATATCGATGAGGAATAAAATGTTGGTATTTGAAAGAATGCGACGGTATCGGAGAATGCATAGAGATGCGATTTATGTCGAATGAGAATGGTTAAAGTGATGATGTTATGTGATGGTAATGTTGAGAGAAATGCGAATGTTTGATTAGTGTTGTTAAAAATTTTAACTTGGATGAAAATTGTAATTGGAGCGAACCGAGTTGGATAGTACTTAAAGTAGTGGCGATTCCAGTGTTAGAAAGATATTTAATAATTGTGTTGTGCTATGAGCATGTATAAGAGATTATGTATTGGATTTTGGACGTTTTGGTATAATTGACGAGGTCGGAGTTAAGAAAACTATGAAGTTGTTGGTAGGCCTTGGGAAGTTGGCGGAGCATTATGCTTACGGACTTTGGTCACAAGGTAAAGTACGCTATTGTTGTTGGGTAATGATGATTTATGCCACTGTTATGGTTGCCGGCTGTCTATTGACAAATTGAGGAACTGATCACCCTTAATCTCTTGTTGATAGTAGACGGAATCATAATTGATGGACAGATATGTCATGCCAGCTAGTATAGTATGTACGTTGAATTGGTTGAAGTTGAGCCCAGTGCTTATGGGTTGTTTTGTCGATGCAGGTTCATATATAAGGAAATTGGTTGGGTTTGCAGACGTAGCATGAAGTTACGATTGGATTGATGAGTAGTATGGGAACTCATCATCGAGTTCTGGATAACTTGGTGTTGTTTTGTGATGAGTCAAGTGACTTGAGACTTGAAGCTTTCTTGAGATGATTCGAAGGGAAAGTAGATAGAAATGTAAGACCATGATTAGACAAGAATGTCAGATAGAGTATTAGAGGGTTGAGTTGCAAGTATTAAAAGAAGTGAAATTATAAGTTGAATTGTAAAAGTGGAACTTTTGGTTGGTAAAGATGAGTTACTTGGTAAAGATGAGTTAATTCGGATGAGAATTTATGAAGAAATGTGTCAGTATGAGTAAAAGTTGATGATTTGGTTTGTCGGATTAGTTGGAAAGGAAAAGATGATTTATCTGGTTGAAGTTAATTGTACACAGGTACCCTATGTTGTTGTAATGATGTTGCATGTTTAAGATGATTTTCGAGGAACGTGTAAATAGGAGATGGTAAAGTTGTAGTTTATGTTTGATGATAATCGGGAAATTCGTGGAAGCACATATATATATATATATATATATATATGATCCAAGATCTGGAAGTAGTCGTCGTTGTAATGGTGTTGAATGTCATAGGTGTTATCCTACGGATCTAAGTTGAAGTATTCGGTAACTACGAGAGTGTAGAATACCTGTTGGAACGAAATTCTGAAGAATTAAGTCGAAAGTCGTTGTTATGGCGGATTGGTGATTAGAAGTTAGAGTTAAACTGAGTAGTCTTGATACTTTGCAAGTAATCAGAGTGTGCAGCTGAAGCGTGGTATGTATCATGTGAATACGACTTATTGGAGGTAAGGATCAGGCATCAGAAGCTTGCGAGAATTATGCACACTATCGGATATTCTAGAATGAAAGTGATATGAGAAAATTTTTCGAGTTACTGCCATGTCGGTAGAAGTGTTGAGGTATATGATCGTTAAAAGAATCACAATATTATGGGATTAATGTCGTAAGACAAAATTATCGGTGTTATAGGTTATGTTGATGTTCTTATGACGGTGTTGATGGCATTGGTAACGACATGGTTGTGTTCCAACCTAAGAGTGAAAGAGATTGCTCTAGTGAAGGTGTTGTAGGGCGGACCAGCTGGTGAGAGTTGGACTTGGGAGTATGAGGACCAGATGAAGGATTATTTGTGAACCTCTTGTCTTCTTTGGATTTTATGTTGCAAATCTTTATATTGTTGAGGATATGTTGAATTGGATACTTTATCCATGGAGTATTTTGTTGATCAAAAATTAAAAGTTGATTTCCACTGCGTAGTTATAAATTTATGTTATTGATGAATGAATAACCCGTGTTACAGGACATGACAATGATTACTAAATTATGTTTTTGAATATATGTGGCACCTTTCTTGCCAATTTTACTCTGATAATATTACGTGTTTTCCCTAAAATTGTTTGTGGCGTAGAAGGGTGTTACAAATTCCAACATCATTCAGAGCCATGACATCCGTGTGATGAATGTCAACTTAGTGGCAATGCACTCAAGGAAAAGCCAGTATCATAATCTGCCGCGACACGATTACAATTCCTGTCTGATTTGCTCGGTAAACAATCAGGGATGCTCTTTTGTACAAGAGGCCCTCTAGCGTTAGATGGATCTTGGGTGGATCCAGGACTACCATGATAAAAATATTTATCAGATCAACATGATTCAAATCTTCGATATTCACTTGATGAATACCAGCTTGGTAGAATTACACGCTAAGCAAGTCCAGCTCGATTTTCTAACTTCGCATAATTATCAGGACTGTAAAGGGTGTTATGAGAGTGACCAGGGATGTGCTCTTGTTCAAATAACTTTGCAGCACTTGTTAAATCACTGGTGGCTTCCGATCTATTTGGACGAAGACACGCAACATGTCAGTGTGGTTAATGGGAACCCAACTAGGCATCAAACTCAGGATGCTCGATCAATGGAAACAGACCTAGTGAGGTTACACTGTATTCAAAGCGGACGTGGCCAGATGCCACCACATAACTATGGACGCTGTAGAGTTTGCTCAGAAAATAATCAAGGATGTTACCTCGTGCGAGCAGCCCTTCAAGGTCAGTTGGACCGCAGAGAGATTCACCCATGTCCAGTTGCGGGGTCCATTAACTGGACGCCAGACTACTTTACTGATCAAATCAAAGATGTGGTTGTAATCTCTGATCCTGAGAGGACCAAGGTTGTTTGTGCCATCATCCCTCTACTAGACGAATCGAAGTTCTTAACCAGGAACTGATTGAAGTTACCTACGACAATCAGAAAAATCAGAAGGCTCTTGTAGTTATCTATCTACCAGGACCATTACTGTATAAATCAGCTAAGGTGATCCCTTACAAATACGGTGTAACAATAGTTGAGAATGGAAAGGAAATTCCATTACCCTCCGTCGTGAATATTGCAGACATCAGTCGAGTAACACGGAGCGGTCAAATCTTCAAACGAGGAGTTGGAGAACCTAACAAAGAAAAGGAACTTTAGACAAAAGCTCCCAATCCACCAGTCGGGCAATCCGGTAATCCTGACCTTTCAAAAAACAACGATGAGATGTTGAAGCTCATCCAGAGGAGTGAATACAACATTGTTGATCAGTTGTTACAAACTCCTTCAAAGATCTCTGTGCTATCACTTTTACTCAGTTCTGAAGCCCACAGAGAGGCTCTACAGAAAGTCTTAGAGCAGGCCTTTGTGGAATAGGAAGTGTCAATACGACAGTTTGATAGCATCGTCTCTAAATTCACTTCCTGCAACAACTTAGGGTTCAGTGATGGAGAATTGGCAGAGGAAGGAAAAAGTCACAACATGGCTCTCAATATCACAGTCAACTGCCAAGACGATGCTTTAGCTAGCGTACTGGTAGATACCGGATCGGCCATCAATGTTATGCCGAAGTCCACTTTAATGCGACTATCATTCAAAGGATCCCCGATGAGGGGCAGTGAGGCCATCGTCAAAGCATTTGACGGATCTCAGAAAGCAGTTATCGGCGAAGTTGACCTTCCCTTAACTATCGATCCTCACACTTTCCTAATCACTTTCCAGGTCATGGATGTCCGGGTAGCGTGCAGCTGTTTATTAAGAAGACCTTGGATACACCAGGCTGGTGCAGTCACTTCGACGCTGCACCAGAAACTAAAGTTCGTCAAGAACGATCAACTCGTCACAGTCTGTGGGGAGCAAGCCTTGCTCGTGAGTAACTTATCATCATCTACTTGTGTAGAACCCGAGGAGGTTGTTGGGACTCAGTTCCAAGCAATTTCGATGAGCAATGAGAATCAATCAGAGAAAGGAACCTCAATTTCCTCGTACAGAGATGCTCTCGAAGTGATAAAAAATAATAATTCAAAAGGATGGGGATAACTTGACATTCCTACTGATAATAAAATAAAGAAGGGTCTTGGTTTTTCTGCAACCTGTACCCAGACTGCTACTAACGATGAAAGTTTTCATCCCATTCGGGATTTCTTCCATAGTGGAGGTTTCCTTCACCCAATATCTCAAGCAGTCCATACCATCAATGAGGAGGATCCCTCTGATACAGATGAAGAGTGGAAATCCTACCTTAACAAGGACGGTTATATGTCTCAGGAAGAGGTGCCTACACCATTTTGCTATCCCGCATAGAGTCCGAGATTTATACCCATGTCAGATGTTAGAACGATATACGGAGATTGTGATCCGGAAGGATGACGTGCTCCACCAAATTCATTAGAGGAGGACACTCTAATGAAAGACAACTTTGACCACGACTATTATGGCCCAATGGATGGCCTGCCTATCTGGCAGCCGTACCCGGGAGACTTGGGGCAAAAGAGTCAGCCGAACGATGCTTATCAACTAAGCAATATTGAAAAGAATACCTGCGTCCCCACCATGTCATGGGATCAACACTCAGGTCATTCATAACATACCCAGTACAACGATGAATTGGCAAATCTTGCCGGACTAGAATTCATCAAATATGCTTTTCCCGAGGTCAACATCATCGAAAGGGATGATTCCTCCAGTTCCACAGAAGTGTGGAGCACCCTGGGACAATCGAGTGGAAAGTTCGACTATATGGTCAAGTACACTGCTCCTGAAAGCTCTCGTATCAGGCTCGAAGACATCCAGCCAATTGGATGGGGAGATTTACCTGAGAGTACAAACACTACGCGAAATACAACAGAAAAGTTCGTCTACAACAACTCTGCCTAGGAGACAGATTCCAACGATCCTGCTCCACCAGAAATCAACGTTATTTCCGAAGACAAATCAAGAAAGAAGGTACCAGACTTTGTGATTCACAGAGGAGTTCGCCGCCAATGGGTTGCTGTCGATGTTCTGAAGATTGTTCATCAGTCAAAGTAATTACCGTCTTTAACCTTTCACCCTGCCTAGGTGAAACAGATGTTTTGATAGGGCTCGCTTTCTGTAAATATCCCTCTTCGCTTCACCCAAAGCGACAGTTCTATTTTATATTGCTGTAGTTTCAATTATCGACTTGTTCATAAATAAAATAACGTCGTTATGTAATTTCCGCATTTATTGTTGTTTTCTCTTTTCGTTTTTTTTCAGAAAATGGTAATCCTAAAAAACAACTCAATAATAAAAACAAGCAGTAAAAAAAATACACTGCACACACTCTTGCATTCTTTTAATCTCTTCTAAAAAACAATCATCACGTCATGCAGATTGCTTGTTTTAAACCCCGTTGAAACATACGATCCAATGCCTTCTCCCAACTTTGAGTTCCCGGTATTTGGGGCTGAAGAAGAAGTTGACGACGAAATTCCAGAAGAGATGTCCCGACTACTCAAACAAGAGGAAAGGTCCATCGAACCTCACAAAGAGCCGTTGGAAACGGTCAACTTGGGTTCGGAAAAAAAGAGAAAAGAAATCAGGATTGGAGCACTACTTAGTCCAACTGCCAAAGAGGGTTTGGCAAAGCTTCTCAAAGAGTTTCCCGATGTATTCACTTGGTCCTATCAGGACATGCAAGGTTTGGATACCAGCATCGTGGAACATCATCTACCGTTGAGATTGGAATGTCCTCCAGTAAAACACAGGTTGAGACGAACTCATCTGGACATGGCCATCAAAATCAAAGAGGAAGTACAGAAACAGATTGACGCGGGCTTCCTCGCCACATCAGAATATCCTCAATGGTTAGCCAACATCGTACCAGTTCCAAAAAAGGACGGAAAAGTCATAATGTTAGTCGATTACAAAGATCTAAACAAGGCTAGTCCAAAGGATGACTTTCCTTTACCACACATTGACATGCTGGTAGACAGTACAACAAATTTCAAAGTTTTCTCCTTTATGGATGGATTCTCGGGCTATAAACAGATAAAAATGGCGCCGAAAGACATGGATAAAACTTCCTTCATTACCCCATGGGGTACCTTTTGTTACAAGGTAATGCTGTTCAGTTTAAAGAACGCCGGGGTAACCTATCAAAGGGCCATGACTACTCTTTTTCATGACATGATACACAAGGAAATCGAGGTATATGTCGATGATATGATTGCAAAATCTAAGACAGAATAGGAGCATGTGACCCACCTGTCAAAGCTATTTGAGCGGTTAAGAAAGTAACAACTCCGCTTGAATCCCAATAAATGCACATTTGGTGTCTGTTCAGGGAAACTTTCAGGGTTCATCGTCAGCCAGAAGGGAGTTGAGGTTAATCCTGACAAGGTCAAGGCCATTCGAGAAATGCCTTCTCCGAAAATTGAAAAACAAGTCAGAGGATTTCTGGGACGTCTGAACTACATTTCCAGATTCATATTCCTCATGACTGCCACATGTGCGCCGATTTTCAAATTACTTAAAAAGAACCAGGATTGCGTTTGGACAGAAGATTGCCAAACCGCCTTCGACAGTATTAAGGAATACCTGTTGAACCCGCTGATTCTATCACCTCCAGTAGAAGGAAGACCACTGATCATTTACTTAACAGTCTTGGAAGACTCCATGGGCTGTGTACTTGGCCAACAAGACGAAACGAAAAGGAAAGAGTCTACCATTTACTATTTGAGTAAGAAATTTACCGACTGCGAGACTCGGTACACTATGCTTGAGAAAACTTCCTGCGCTTTGGCTTGGGCAGCCAAACATCTTCGCCAGTACATGATTCGTCACACTACTTGGTTAATATCCAAAATGAATCCAATCAAGTATGTCTTTGAAAAACCTGCTCTCACGGGAAGGATTACCCGTTGGCAGATGTTGTTATCAAAATACGACATCGAATACCACGCTCAAAAAGCCGTTAAAGGAAGTATTTTAGCCGATCATTTGGCTCATCAACCGATTGACGATCAAGAATCAATCGGGTTTGACTTCCCAGACGAAGATTTCATGTATTTAAAAATGAAAGATTGCGATGAACCACTACCCAGTGAAGGGCCAGAACCAGGTTCCTAGTAGGGACTAATTTTTGACGGAGCTGTTAATCATTACGGAAATGGAATTGGGGCAATCATCATAACACCTCAGGGTACCCACATTTCTTTCACTGCCAGACTTACATTCAAGTGCACAAACAACGAGGCCGAATACGAAGCATGTATCATGGGTCTCAAGGAAGCGATCGACTTAAGGATCAAAAACTTGGATGTATATGGCGACTCAGCCATGGTTATCAATCAGATCAAAGGAGATTGGAACACATACCAATCAGGACTGATTCCTTACAAAGATTATGAAAGAAGGTTGTTACCCTTCTTCAACAGAATCGAGTTTCATCACATCCCTCGTGATGAGAATCACATGGCTGATGCCTTAGCCACTCTTTCTTCCATGATTTGTGTAGGTCAATGGAGCGACCTACCTAAGATCGACATAATGCGCCTCGAAAGGCCCACTTACATCTTCACGATTGAAGCAGTCATAGACGACAAACCTTGGTATCACGATATCAAATGCTTCCTTCAGAAACAAGAGTACCCACCTGGGGCACTAAGGAAAGACCGAAAACCCTCAGAAGGCTAGCAGGCAACTTCTTCTTGAGCGGTGACACACTCTATAAGAGAAATTTCGACATGGTCTTGCTCTGATGCGTAGACAGGTCAGAAGCAGAAATGCTGATAAAAGAAATTCATGAAGGATCCTTTGGCACTCATGCCAACGGACACACAATGGCGAGAAAAATTCTAAGAGCAGGGTACTATTGGTTGACCATGGAATCTGATTATTACAAGTACATGAGGAGGTGTCACAAGTGTTAGATATACTCCGACAAAATCCATGTACCTCCGACACATCTCAAAGTTCTTTCTTCCCCATGGCCTTTTTCCATATGGGGAATCGACATGCTTGGCATGATTGAACCCAAAGCTTCAAACGGACATCGATTCATCCTGGTAGCCATTGATTATTTCACCAAGTGGGTCAAAGCAGCGTCGTACGCTAATGTAACCCGACAAGTGGTGGTCCGCTTTATAAAAAACAATCTCATCTGCCGTTACGGTGTTCCGAGCTAGATCATTACTGATAATGGATCTAACTTGAACAATAAGATGATGAAAGAGTTGTGCGCTGAGTTCAAGATCGAACACCATAACTCATCTCCCTACTGACCTAAGATGAACGGAGCGGTAGAAGCAGCTAACAAGAATATCAAAAAGATCATTCAAAAGATGGTTGTAACCTACAAAGACTGGCACGAGATGCTACCCTTTGCTCTTCACGGTTATCAAACATTTGTCCGCACTTCAACAGGGGCAACCCCTTTCTCTCTAGTATGTGGCATGGAAGCAGTGCTCCCCATAGAAGTAGAGATCCCATCAATCTGGGTATTGATGGAAGCTGAGCTAACAGAAGATGAATGGTGTCAAAGTCGACACGATGAACTGAATCTGATCGAAGAAAAGCGAATCACGGCTCTATGCCACAGTCAGTTGTATCAACAAAGAATGAAGAGGGCGTTTGACAAAAAGGTCTGACCTCACGCCTTCAGGAAAGGAGACCTTGTGCTCAAAAAGATACAATCATTTCTCACTGATTCTCGGGGCAAGTGGACCCCGAACTACGATGGCCCCTATGTGGTCAAGAAAGCTTTCTTAGGCGGCGCCTTGAGACTTGCAACCATGGATGGAGAAGAATTTTCCTATCCCACGAATATTGACGTAGTCAAGAAATACTTCGCCTAAATAATAAAAAAAAAATGTCTCGGTGGATTGAAAACCCAAAAGGGCGGTCCAGGCAAATATTAGAGACATAATAAAAAATTATCCCGATGGATTGGAAATCTCAAAGTACAGTCCAGGTAAAAGTTAGGGATAATGGCAAGTAACTACGTCCAACAGGGGCAAATCCCTCAGCAGCAGTTACACCATCCATCGAAAGAAAACTCCAGTCAAGGTCATCTTCGACAGAAGCTCAGGATGTCCCGAATTCAAAGTTGGTAGAAGGATAGTGGTCGTTATGTTTCAATGTAGCCATTTTCCCTTAACTTTCCATTTTCTAAACTTTGTAAATATTCTATGGAATCACGCGTTTGGCTGATTTCCATCCTATCAATAAAATTTGAGCCCTTGTGTTTTTGTTTACAATTCTTATTTGTTTTAGCTTTACAGAACGACATTTTAATATGATTACCGATTCTTGAAACGAAACAAAACGAATTTACTTGTCAAAATTTTCTGCTTTTAAAATAAAGATGGCAATTTCTTTTGACTGTTGAACATCGAAAGAACATCAATTGCGTCTCCAAAGGTGTTCGAGCCTCAAAGTGCAGAATCAAAGTACTCCTTCTAAACCAGTACGCCTGAGTGAAGGATCAGTTATGTCAGATGCGAGTACACCATCTGATATCCTCGGCCGAGTTCTTATCTCCTAAGCCCGACCAACGGTGTTCTCCGCAGGGACTATCTCCCCTAAGCAAGGCAGAATTGCTATCTTGAACCAGCGATACTTTTCATCCCCCACTGTGGCCGAGTATCTAGTCGTGTTCATCTACCAGTTTGTATGTCGCGTCAGTTTTGTCAGCATAAACATACATACATCATGCATTATTAATTTACATTCATATTGCATCACTATCACTCTAGTCGGTCTTATCCCCTAGTGATAACAGTCCTCTCAATCGAGTTGTGAGTTCTTTCCTCGTCAGGAAATGTTGCGTCTAAACAATCTCTCTTCTCTAGTTTGTTTCTGGATTAGAGTTGATCCTCGACCACTTTGATAACTTAAACCTCTGAAAAACCAGAGAACGCTCGACAAACGTCACTCTTCGCCATTGAATATGATAGTTTCGCTTTCCTGGATTAAGGAAAATCCCCAAAGAAAGCCTCTTAATCAGAGATTCGACAATACAACAGTTTTTCTCCAAAAAATCCGCTGACGAAAAGGTCATCAGCACCTCAAAATTGGACCACATCATATGGCATTTCTTCGAGGAGATCCTGAGAAAAGTATGATGTAATATCCCCAAGCGAAAACAGTCTCTCAAGAGACTCGTGTTGGCGTCTCCAACAGAGAAGTTTGTACACCTCTACAACTCAGACGATTAGGTTCCCCAGCAAGTCTGACATCAAAAGTTTTTCCTTCAAATGGCATCTCCCCAGGAAAATTCAGCGAGAAGTTTGAGGAAAATCGCTACACATAGCGTCCCTTGTCAAGAAAGGTTATTGACAAAAGAAACTGAGACCAGTTCCTTGGTAGGAAACCAGGATCGAGGGGAAGTTTACATCAGAAACTTAGACCAGCTCCTTGGTGTCATACCCCAAATTTTGACCACTAAGATTTCCCATCATTGTGCAAATCATCATCACAATATGGAAGAACCATTAGTCTCCCAAAAGAAGGGTGAGCATTCACTACTATCAAAATTAGGGTTTCAAGCCCTCTCAGAGTTCTTAGACAAAGGATCAATCAAGAATTGACATGATCTTCAACTTGTCTAAACCTCTCAAACATCCACAATGGATCAAAAGGACTCCCACTTCAAGGATTAAGCACAAGACTGCCCCCTTTCAGGTGGATTAAGCCTCAAGATCGCCAGTGTCACCAAATTAGGGTTTGGTCGACCAGGGCCTCCAGATGGAGATTTTCCTCTGGGCATGAGCCATTGCTTCAAAGCATAACCTATGATGCTCCAAGGGACATCATAAACCCAATCATCAAGTCAATTTGGCCTCAGGGGATGCATTCATCAAAAATTAGGAATTAGGGTTTCTTGACCTAATTCACCCCTAAGTTGACTTTTTGGGACAAATCATGAGCCAAGACCTCAAGACATGATTTGAGGGTCTCCAACATACCACATTGATCCATTTGTAACAATGGATTGGTCCAGGAAGCTTGAGCAGCAGGTCTCAATTTCATCTGAACCACAATTAGGGTTTCGCGAGAAAAGTCAACTGTAACTTTGACTTTTGACCAGGACATGCTCCCAAACCCTAGGACATGCTTCAATATACCCTATAATACCCATGGAACATGTCCATCAAGTTTGATTTAGGTCAAAGGCATGATTTCCTAGAGGATCGCACAGTTTGGAATTCATCTGATAAAAAGTCAACTGTGCACAAAAGTCAAACTTTGACTTTTTGAGATTTTTCACTTTTATGGTTTTTTAACCTGAAAATGATGTTAATGTGTGATTTGAATCATCATTCATTGAGAAAAATCAAGAAAAGTTGGATAACTTGTAAAAGGGGTAACCATAAAAACTTAGAAAATTTTCTGTTAAGAAATAAAGTGGCAAGGGTACCAACTTTGGAGGATCATAACTCCTAAACCACAAAGCCATTTTTCCCCATCCAAAGATTGATGTGTAGATCTCATGGCCCTCTACAAAAGCTAAAAACTGACCCCCCCCCCCCCCCCCCCCCCCTCCAAATTCATTATGGATTTTGAGTTATGGTTGGATCAAAATCACTAAAACATGAAAATCCATCATTTTCCAACACTTAGAAAAATTCGGGGCAAGGCAGATTTTGTGTTGAAACACCAAAACTTGTGGGATTTTTTCACATAGATGCAAGCTGAATCAGTTCCAAAGATAAACATCAATGTTGTTGCAAATATTACCAAGAATCCAAAGAGCTCACTAGCATGAACTGATTCATCTTGAGCCAAGAGAAATCCATGCCCAAAGTCATGTTGCTGCAAGCTGTTTTGGAAAAATCAGTTTGCATGTTTGCTTGCCACACACGATTTTGAGCCAAAGACCAAGGATCACTATGCCACCTGTACTCAAACCAATCACAATGCAACTGATCCAACTGATAAAGCTAAGTCAAAAATCCAAGGAATCTTCCAACTTGAAGTGCATGCATTTTGGCACATTTTGCCTTGAATTCAAAGGGCATTAATGTGGAATAGTGCATTGTCAAGGTAGCCACTCTACTCAGTCAAGTTCTCTAATTAAACAACAATAAAAACATCTGAAGAATGTGAATTTGGTCAAGACATAGCCCTGCTCTAGGGAAGGGCTAGTTTGCCTTGCATGAGAAGAAATCCTCCAAGCCAATCCATGCGAATGTGATCTGATCCAGCAGCCATTCATTATTCATCCAAGACAAGAGTTGATCCCCTATAAATAGAGGTTCCAATGGATCATTCAACTCACACCAAAGCCAGTTATAGCACTGCTTTCTCTCATTCTCTCTTAAGTGCCAAGTTTTCTTGTTTTTGAGCAACCACTATCGGGTTTTGAGTTGCAGCCATAAGCAATCTATTACAATTGCCCAGACACATCACATATGATGTATTTGAGGTGTCCAAACACTAAAATACCAACTGTAACACCCCCAGCTCGAAATCACCCATCAACCTAGCCATTATGCTTCAATTATGCAGTTGGAGTGCTCCAGCTTGATCCAAAGACTTCCAAAGTGTTCCAAAGCTTGCAAAACATTCCACAACATCCATTGAAGTTGTTCAGATCATCACAACACATCTGTAACACCTCAAACTCAAAAATCACATTGCACTTGCTGTCACGACCTTCAAGTAAGCCTAACCTTGGTCATCTCTTAATCTGTGCATATTTCCTCGCACAATACTTTTGCCAAATGCTCATAATCATGCATAGAATGTTTCCCCTCAATTAATTGCTTTGTTTGAATCGTGTATCAAAATTCTCAGCCTTCATGCAAATTTTAGGGTTCTTGAGGTTTTGTCTTGATTTCTTATTCCATGTTAAAAATCAATGAAATTAAAGACCACAAACATGATCGTGAGGTTGAAACGAGCAGATTGATAGGTGTTTGCATGATATAATCAAGTATTCAGTGAGATTGGAGAGAAAATGCAAATCTGGGCAAAACCCAGAACACGCGCGTGTTCTTGGGTGTTCTTGGCGCCCTTTTTTGAAAAATTCAAATATTTGAATTTTGTGATTTTATTTAATTGATTCAAAAATTAATTTCTCTCTGAGTTTTAATGATTTTGAGTTGATTCTTTTTTTGATAATTCACAAAAATGTTAAAATATTTTATTTTGTCAAAAAATCCCAAAAATATTATTTATATCATATAATTCATATTTTTGCCAAGAATTAATATTTTAATTATTTTTGACATTTAAAATATTTTTTCCTTTTTGATTTTGTAAATTTTAATGACTTCTAATCGTTTTGTAGGTCAAAATATGATTTTTGAAACATTAATCCAAGATCACAATTTGTTCTCCACATGTTAAACAATTTTGATCATTTTAATTAATTTTTTATTCAATTAAAATACATTTTGGAAACAAATTAGGGTTTTGATTAATTCAACCCTCATCAAACTTTTTCAAACACTCTTTGGGCCTCTAATAGAGTGTAAGACCCAAGCATTTTTGTAAAATAACCAATTTTGGGCCCCACTTATTGTATAAGTCCTGTTGTATTTCAAAAAGTTCGACGCAATCATAATCCGTTGAAAAACAACCTTGGGCCTCTCCTCGAGCAATAAGACCCATTCAAAATCATTTTTGGGCCTCTAATAGAGTGTAAGACCCAATCCTCTTTTAACCAAAACAATTTTGGGCCTTAGATATTGTATAAGTCCCTCTGGGTTAAAAGAAAAGTTCGGCGCAATCGTCGCCCATTTAAAATGAACCATCTGGGCCTCTCCTTGAGCTGTAAGCCCCACCACTTGTACAAAAATAAATCTTTTGGGCCTCTTGAGAGGGTGTATAACCCACCCCCTGTACAAAAAACCTTTTGGGCCTCAGTCACTTGTATAAGTCCCTCTGTGCAAAAACAACAGTGCGATCACTGACAAAACCATGGGCCTCTCCTTGAGCTGTAAGCCCCAATTCTTCTTTTCAAAGAACTTTTTCCTTTGATTTTGTATATAATATTGTTATCAAAGCTTTCTTTGTTGAACAACTAACAAACAACATGGAAGCTCTACAACCGAGTAAGTGTTTATATGCTTTCTTTATCCGCTTTCATATACATATAATTGTATTGTGGGGCTGTTTCACTGTAAGTCTTCTTTCATAAACTCATATCGACTGTGTAATAATAGTATAGATATTTAGAGTTTCCCGGCAACTACGTCTAGCACTAAGCCCGTTGATCACTCTTAGTAGACAAAACTAGATCCCCATAGGATTACCAGACACAGTCTTCCCTCCTCTTGGGGTTAAACAATATGGAGACGTGAAATGCAGCATTCTCGGTGAACCCTTTCACAGACTGTCACCTTTAGAAATCGTCAAAGAAACTCTATTCCCCAGAGATGATATTTTCTCCATGAATGGCATCTCTTGAGTTTCTTCCAAATTCTCGAACTTTCCTGGCTTGATCTATTCTTCGTGAATAGCCTGTCTTGAATTTCTCAGGGTTTGGGGACCCACAGGCTTCCTAAAAGCATCCTAGCCTTCTCTTGGGCGTTGTACAAGGACCCGTCGGCTTCTTAGAAGTACTCACAGCCTCCTCTTAGGCTTCGTATAAAGATTCTTCCCCGGGGAATGATAGCCTCCTCTTGGGCTTCGTACAAATTGTCCCTCGGCTTCTTAAAAGTTTCTAGCCTCCTCTTGGGCTTCGTACAAATTGTCCCGACGACCTCCTAGAGGTATAGGAACAGAAATTAGTCATCTTAATAGAACAGTCTTTGAAAGAGTCTAGATCTTGCTACTGCTGTTTCTTTAAGCATAGTACAAAAGATGAAACTCTAGACTTGGACAGTCTAAAACCCTTGAGTCTCAAAGACATTCTCAAGCTTTCTTCAAGTAAGGAAAAACACCAGTAGACTCGGACAGTCTCCAATACCCCCTGGATTCCCCGTTTCCTTAATGAACAGGAAATAACCCTGATCCTTTGATCAATCCCAAAGCATAGCCTTACCTTTAATCAGTCTCTTTATAAGAACCGATTTTCTCTTTTAACCAACCTACTGGATCTGTCACTTAACTGAAACAGCAAACCGTCAGCCTCTATCTCGGGCTTCGTACGAGATACAAAATCACTCTCTTGTTGAGTCAAACCTTTAGCCTCTATCCCGGGCTTCGTAGGAGATACAAAGACTCTCTTGTTGAGTCAAAAACTTTTAGCCTCCGTCTTGGGATTTGTACAAGACACATACAAAAAACACTCCCTTGTTGAGTCAACCCTTTTAGCCTCTTCTCGGGCTTCGTACGAGACACATAAAAACACCCTCTTGTTGGGCCAATAGCCTCCTCTTAGGCTTTATATAAGAAAATCCCAGTTGGGTCAATCAACCTTTTAGCATCAAAACTGTGCCTCGTTCACAGTATTCAAACATCAACAACTCCTTTCATCTAATTGCTGTAAGCGACAAGCCTCTGGATCATCTAAATCCATGCCACTGTCCCTCTTTTAGCATGAGAAATTCCTAAGGAAAGATAGCATTGCTCTACACTGAGTTAAAGTCTTCTCCTTCAGGTTGAAAACCTTATAAAGGAAATTATGGCATTGCTGGATTCACATATCCCAGTTAAAGTAATCCTCCTTTATAACCAGTCACCCAACAGTTGTGACAAACATACCCCTTTAGAGATGGAAAATTCTCTCTAAAGTCAACACCCTTTTAGCTTCCCATCTTGGGCTTCGAACAAGATACAAATAGACCCTTCAGCTTCACATCTTGGGCTTTGAACAAGATACAAACCACCTTTAGCTTCACGTCTTGGGCTTTGAACAAGACACCAAAACACCATTTCCTCCCATAGAATAGGAGGAACTACGATCGATCTGATTTCCCTGTTTCGGTAAACGGGAATATGTAGGCATAAGATTTAAAGAAAGATCTTAGCGAGCACACTCAACAAAAACCCACAATCCCATACCCATATACATCAATTAAAAAGTATTAGTCCTAACCCCTACCCATGAACAGTCCCAGTTTTTCGCTCAAAGTAAGAAGAAAGAGGCCCCATTACCATATAGCATTCGTAACCTAACAGACCGCTGTTTAAACTCAGTATGCAAGCAGGGTTAATTGGAGACATCTATTTCCCTTCCTTAATCACCTCACAATAGGACAAAAAATGAATCGACCTGTAGTACCCCCAAAAGAGCGGCAGTGCTTAAGAACCATGTCCAGTTTCGCTCGCTACAGAATAGTGGCGCCCGCCATGGGGCCTCGCCTTTCTTTCTTACAATTTAAGGTGAAAACCTTGGACCAATCCTCCACCGGGAATGAGACTTTTGTTGACTTCACTAGGATCTTAGGTCAAAAACCTTTAAAGTTGGGAAGGTACCACAGAATGGCGACTCCGCCGGGGAGCCATTTTTTGTCAGGAACATAGGATTCATAGCTCTTTAAAGTCTAGGACTTTAGGACAAATATATATACTGCTTTTCCTAATTGATATACGTGTTTATTTTTCTGCTATTGGGAATGCGTGTGATGCCGCATGTGGAAAGATTGAGTATACACATAGGAAAATGACCTTTTTTTGTAGTGCGGACGGAAGCTATCGGAAATAGCTGTTACGCGATAAACTACCCTTTTCTGAGATTTCTTTGATGGACATCACCTAGCACGGTTCCCGGCCCGCTGGTGTTCTCAGGAATCAATGATTTTGAGTGACAGGTACAAAAAATCACCTGTAGAAAACCTTTGGGGGGGGGGGGGTAGAGCCTTGACTTCATGACACCGACCCTTTGACCCCATGTTTTTTCTATGTTTTTGTGTGCTGCATTCATGCATTCATCTAAAAAACATTAAAACAAAAAAAAAATTCTCCTCTAGTCTCTCTTTTCTCAAATTAAACTAAGACAATGATTGCAAATGTCAGAGAGAAAAAAAGATTGCGCTAATGGATTTCGGTAGAAGGAGAACTCATAAGTATACCTTCAAGGTTCCTGTCACACCCTAATTTTTTACCCTAAATTTTTTGTTTTTTAACATTAAATAATTAGAATAATTAGTATTTTATTTTAATTTTATTTTAAATATTTATTTTCATTATTATTATTACTTTTAATTTAAATACTGTTTAGAATAAATAAATAGGTTTTAGTTTCTATTTTAAATTTATTAATTTATTTGAATATCATTTAGTTTTAATATCATTTAATTTTAATATTATTTAGTTTTAATTTAATTTAATTTTAATATCATTTAGTTTTAATTTTATTTAATTTTAATGTTATTTAATTTGGGCCTCCAATTGGATATTAGGGACATTATTGGTAACTAAAAATTAACCCTAATTCAGTCTCTATATATACACATGTTAGCATTGGTGAAAAGGGGACCCAAAAAAAAAAGAAAAAAGGGGACCGAAACAAAAAAAAAAGAAAAAGGAGATCGGAAAAAAATAAAAAAAGGCTGCTCCCAATTTCCATTCGACATTGTTTGGGCATAGAAATTCCATATGCTGCCGCACTGTTACTAACAATTATATAATTCATATGATGCACTATTTGTAAGTTTACATTATATATTACTGTTTCTTCAGGATTCTGATACGTGCTTTTCGGTTTTCGGTACCTGACACATGATTACATACATGCTTTTAGGGGTGGACAAGAAATGGTCAACCGACCGAAATCCGGGTCAACCGAAAAAATCCGCAAGCATTCGGTCGGGTCATATCGGATCTACGGGTCTACGGGTCGGTTTTTTATTCATCCACGGATACTGTTGGTCGGAATTGGATGATAAGTTTTGATCCAATTAAACCCGGATCCGACCGAATGAGATATATTAAGCAATTACAATTTTAATTTTACACGTGATGTGTCATAAAATTGTTGAGCAGTGTGCCTTTTCTTTTCTTATGATGTAGCCTGCGTAGCTGTAGCCTATAATCTCTTACACCAATTTAATTTTTTATACTTAAAATATTACAACTACTATATTATACTATTACATATTTATTTGTTTTAAATGAAAAGTATGTTTCTTCTTCTTCTTAAGTTCTTCTTCTTGAAAAACAACCATCACTCTCACAGCTTTCTTCTTTGTGTTTTCTTTTCTTCACGCAACACTCCCTCCATCCTGACAACTTCACCTTTAAATTCTTTTTTACTCATTCATTATTATTATATAATTTTAGTGTTTATAAACATCTATACACACCATTAATCTTAAGATCTTTCCATTATTTTTCTTGCGACATTCTTCCCTCTTTCTTTCTGGTTTTTATGTGATTTTAACTGCTAATAGTTTTTATTCACACATTAACAAACCGAACTATCCGAACCGATTAAACCGTGATCCGAAGAACCGATCACCCGACCTAACCGCAGAAGAAAACGGTCGGAAGTGGGTTTATGATAGCCAACCGCGGGTGTCCATCGGATTGAGATTTTGAAATTGAATCCGATCCGTGTCCACCGATGATGCTTTTCAATACATTACTGTTCTTACATATAATATATATAGTTTTCGTTTGTTATTTTTATATATGTAGTTTATATATACTATTTTATGTTATATAGTTTATATTACTGTTCTTCATGATATCTAGTATTTTATTTTATTTTATGTTTGGATTAGATCGTTCAGATCAAATCGTGTCGATACGCTGTTTGCACATTGGGATGCATGATGCGTGACATTTGTGTCGATTTGGATCCGGTTGCGATGACCGCGTTTTCGCGATAGCAATATTGTTGAGGTTTTTATCAAAGTTAAATTTCTCTTTTTTTTAGTTGCTTTTTCTTTTTGTTATATTTAGATCCGTACAATTCGGATCCGGTTGTGATGACCGCGTTTTCGCGATATCAATATTGTTGAGGTTTTTATCAAAGTTAAATTTCTCTTTTTTTAGTTGCTTTTTCTTTTTGTTATATTTAGATCCGTACAATTCGGATCCGGTTGCGATGACCGCGTTTTCGCGATAGCAATATGGTTGAGGTTTTTATCAAAGTTAAATTTCTCTTTTTTTTAGTTGCTTTTTCTTTTTGTTATATTTAGATCCGTACAATTCGGATCCGGTTGCGATGACCGCGTTTTCGCGATAGCAATATGGTTGAGGTTTTTAGCAAAGTTAAATTTTTCTTTTCTTTGAATTGCTTTTTTTGTTATATTTAGATCCGTACAATTCGGATCCGGTTGCGATGACCGCGTTTTCGCGATAGCAATGTTGTTGAGGCTTTTTTTAATTTTTTTAAATCTTCTTTTCTTTGTAATAATATTACAATTTTAAAACACTTTAAAATTTCTTTTTATTTTTGTTTCCTTTTTTTATAAATTTAGATCCGCATAATTTGAATCCATTGCGATGACCACGTTGAGTGTAGCAAACCATTTGTCGATTTTCATCGGTTTTTATGCGGATTTATATTTGTTTAGCGTTGCATTTCAATTTCGGAGTTAAAATCTAATTTAACTTTCGATAACCATTCGAGTGCTTATAGTCATTTGCTTGGCTTCTCATAGAGTGATTCCTACATGAATCCACTCTAACTTAGCTCCAGAGCTAAATTCAGTTGCCATTCGATTTCGGTTGGTCATCGGTCCTGCATTTACTTGTTTGATTGTGTAGTATTTCAATCATTTTTTTACTTCCCATTGATAAAATGTATCCCTCACCCCCATGTGTAATTATTGTTTGTTTTTACCGTCTTTTTTTCTTTAGATAGATAACTAATAAATTAATAAAAATAAAAAATAAAATAAAATCAATCTTTCATAAAAAAATTAAAGAATTTAGTCAACACCAAGTTCCATTTTCAAAAATATTGGTCAACACCAATTGAACAATCAACCCAAGCTTTCCTTTAGCACATACCCTTAGCAAGCAAATAATAGATAACATAAATAAAACAAGAGGTTCCTGTAGAGTACTACAGACGTTTAGGATGCTAACACCTTCCCTAATCGTAACCAATCCCCGAACTTAGATTCTCTTAACTTAGGTTTTTCGATCTTTAACCCTTTCCTTTGGATAAAATAAAGACCGGTGGTGAACCTTAAGATTTGTGATCCTAGTTAACATAATAACTATGGTATCCGATTCTCACCGCGACAGAAATGGCGACTTCACTAGGGATTTTTTCGAGGGTTTCCCCTAACTTGTTTATATCTATGTTATTTATTTTCTTGTTTGCCTATATATCTTAATATCTGTATATATACCTGTTCTGCTTGGGTTTTCTGTGTGCAGGGTTACTATTTATGTGGTGAGATAAGTCCTACACCCGGACGAGAGTGAAATTAAGATAGGAAAACGGTGAGACTTCAATGATACTTTGAGGGAGTCGATTCCTGAAAAAGTAAATTGAGACTTCACCACTCAGTCTAGGCCCTCTCGAATAAAATATTTATCCAACGAGTTCATTCGTGAAGACGATATGGTTTCGATCTAAAGGCCCTTGGGACTGGGGACCGTAGTTACCTTTAACCCAACTTGGCCTATTAGGATGTAGTGCGGGGACTATGCGGGAGTCTATTTCTGCAATAGTCGCTACGCGATACTACACTCAGACGAGATTCTCTTGAGAATATTATTGACTACCAAGTGATTTGGAAAATCGATAATATCCGAAAGATGGATTGTAGACTCTGGGAACTTTGTAGAACCCGTTCGGCAGGTACAAATAAACCTCTAGTACATACCTTGGGAAAGGTAGAGCATGGCTCGATGCTCATGATCTTCAAGCCTAGGCCTTTGTTTTCCTGTATATGTGTATACCTGTGTTTATGCATCCATTCATGCATTCATGAATAACCATTCGGTTTCAAGAAACTCAATTGTTCTTTCCCTTGCAAAATCAATAAAAATCATGGATTATAAAATGAACCTTTTTTTTTTCGAAATGTTTGCAACCTACTTTTGAGTTCCTTGAAACCATTGCACCGTATTGCAAATCATTTGCATCTTTGCATGATTCATGGCATGCGTCCGTTTGTCCCGCAACTCATGTCCAGTTGTCTCTATGTTCCAGTGTCACCTGTGAGTCGTCAAGCTGATTCCTCGACACAAATATCGGACTAGAGCTAACTACAGATGCATGATATCAGAACAAGAAGCACATAATGCCGAGAATCCTCTCTGTGATCACAATGCTGCCAGATCACAACAAGTGACGCTTCAGTCGACTTCAGCAGACTATCTTCCGAAAAACCAGTGTTTCAGACAGGACATCTCACTCTTGTTTCTGATTAGTCACTAGACCATGTTTCTTATTGTTTGCATTTTCCTTATTTGTATTTGTTGTTTGCTTTCAATTTATGTTTGTACTTTCATAATTAATAAAATGAGCATTGCAACTTTTAATTCAATTCATTTGTGTTTGCTATTTTACGCTCTATATTTC
Organism: Lathyrus tuberosus; assembly: GCA_022829125.1. Taxonomy (NCBI): domain Eukaryota; kingdom Viridiplantae; phylum Streptophyta; class Magnoliopsida; order Fabales; family Fabaceae; genus Lathyrus; species Lathyrus tuberosus. Next base: position 22,918,759 of record JALAZF010000022.1, on the reverse strand, counting down.
AAAAAAAAAAACAAAAAATGATCTCTTTTCCACTTTCCTTCTGATTATGCTAAGATTGGAGGGAGGATGATGAATACAAAATACTCATATTTGTTGTCGGTATGCTTTCAAATCAAAACTTTGCTGAGGATGTAAGGCATTGTTTCAATTCCCAAACAGTGGAGAAATAAGGAAGATAACCCTCGTCAACCCCTTTGAGCCTTGAAGTAGGAGTTTCTTTTCTTTACAAATAAAAACCCGCAATCTTAACCTGGGGCAGGGTAGTTCTCAGTTAACTGGATTGTGCATTCAAATACAAAAGTTTCATGCAAGACATCTTTCAACAAAAAGGTTGCATTCTCAATTTTTCCTTCGCACGCAACAAGCAAGTGTCGAAGATGTCTTTCAAGTCAAAAGTCGATGATGGTTCACCGTAATCATTAAGCCAAGCAGTCACTTTCTTTCAAAAAAAAAGATAAAAAAATCATAAAAAGAAAAAGCCCGCTAAGTCGAAACCTGTGAAGGAGACTTAGGCAGACAAAAATTGGGGCATCCCGCTGACTGTAAGATTCACGAGAAACAGTTCAGGCAAAAGTTAGGGATAATAAAAAGGAGAAATCTTTAAATCCTTACCATGAAATCCTCAATGAAAAAAAACAACCAATAGTTATAAGGAAGTAGTGACTGTCACCTCAAAAGTCCCTTAACTTCTGAACCATCATCACTATCATCAATACAATCCCTAACCTATGGGAACCTGAGTGCAAAGTCTGAGTTAACTAAGTGTAGGACTGGAGATCATCACGAAGAATGGGTGGGTACAAATAAACTTTGAGCCTTTATCCTTTGTTTCTTAAACCATGAACCAGGCCACGTTATAACCCTCAAAAGACCTAATTGAAGCAAGGTTATTTTGAAAGCATACTACAACGAGGTTGCGTAAACTGACTCCTAAAGATCTTTGCAGATCATTTTTTTGGCATCACGCCTTTTTGCTTTATCTTTCACTTTTAAACGTCTTGAACCACCGTGTTCTGACCAGTGACCCTATTGTTTTACCTCTTTCCAAAAATGATTTTGATTTCAAAAGTTGCATGAACTTTGCATTTACTATGTTTATATGAACACTTTTGTTTGCAAACTGGCTTCCTCTTAAGGAATTTTTAAACATTTGAGAAACTTGGTCGGTGATCTAATCAGGGGCAAGTTCTATCCAAATCCTGTTGAGAATCAGTTCAAGGTTTGTTACAGTGCAAGTCCTTCTCAGAGTTGGTTTATTCATAATATCTTCCGAGACTCAGACTGGGGGCAAGCTTTCCAAGTGCACAGTTAAGCAGTCATTTACAGAATCAATCCAGCTGAAGCCATTATCAGTTCATCTACAACAGACAGCTAATCAGGGGCAGTTTACTTGAAGAATCCCCATGCAGCTTTCTATCCCTCCTATAAGGATCACCAGTTTGATACAGTTTACCAGTATGGAAGAATTATGCTCAGTAGCATCTTTAGTTCCAAGCAGAATGGAAGTGATCTCGATGTTGAGGAATCAGTCTTCCAGTCCTGTCTTCTTCACAAAAGAGTCGAGTCGTGTCTTCGACGTCTACATTGCATTTACATTTGCATTTGATCATATTCATATACATATGCATAGCAAGAGAGTCATCATCATTTGCACTCATTTGCATTATCCATTGGTCGTGTTGTTATCCACGTCTTACCTTTGCAGTCAAACTCCAACTCACTTGGAACCTACCAAACAGATATTTTCGCGTCTATCCAATGCTTTCTTGGGTACCTCCTTGTTCATATTCGTCCAATGCTTTCTTGGGTACCTCCTTGTTCATATTCGTCCAATGCTTTCTTGGGTCTATCTTTGTTCACATTCATCTAAAACCATTTTAGATATTGTGATTGTACCTTTCATTCAAGGCCATTATTGGATGTCTGGTTTCTTTTTCCATCTGATGTTTTTCCGGATGGGTCCCTCTATCTGATGTTCTTCCGGATATGTACTTTTGTTCTGATGTTTCTCCCAGAACATTCTTTGTGTCTATCTGACGTTCTTCCAGATATGACGTTGTGTCTGACGTTTTTCCAGATGTGTCCTTTATTCTGATGTTCTTCCAGAACTTATCTGATGTTCTTCCAGATATTACCTTTGATTCTGATACTTTTCCAGAATCGCTCCGATGTTCTTCCGGATATGTACTTTTATTCTGATGTTCTTCCAGAACTTATCTGATGTTCTTCTAGATATTACCTTTGATTCTGATACTTTTCCAGAATCGCTCCGATGTTCTTCCGGATATGTACTTTTATTCTGATGTTCTTCCAGAACTTATCTGATGTTCTTCCAGATATTACCTTTGATTCTGATACTTTTCCAGAATCGCCCTGATGTTCATCCGGATATGTACTTTTATTCTGATGTTCTTCCAGAACCTGTCTGACGTTTTTCCAGACATTCATATCGATTCTGATGCTTTTCCGGAACCTATCCGATGTTTTTCCGGATATGTCTCTATTTTTTATGTTCTTGCAGATTGAGTCTTTGTTATATGATGTTCTTCCAGATATATCACCTTGTTTATCTGATGTTCTTCCGGATATGTGACTTTATTCTGATGCTTTTCCGGAATGACCTTGCTTTTACAGTCTGATGTTTTCCCAGATGTGTCTGCTCCTGATGTTTTTCCAGAGCCCTTTTATGTCTATCTGATGCTCTTCCGGATATGACCTTGTTTATCCGATGTTCTTCTAGATATGTGACTTTATTCTAATGCTTTTCCAAAACCCCTTTTGTGTCTATCTGATTTTCTTCCAGATATGACCTTGTTTATCTGATGTTTTCTCCAAATATGATGTTCCTTATCTGACGTTCTCCCAGATATGTCTTCAAATCTTTACCCGTACATTGAATGATTTTCTAAATGTTTCGGGTGTATCTTCAAGATCTCTGTCTTTCATTTCATATCATATCACAAGGCATCTTAGGGCAAAAAATTGTGCATGTTTGTATTTAAGTCTCTCCTATCACGTCGAGACGAAGATTTCAATCCCCGTATCTCCGGATAGAAGAAACTTAAATAGGGGCATCTGTCACACCCTAATTTCCTAAAATTTTTGTTTTTTAACATTAAATAATTAGAATAATTAGTATTTTATTTTAATTTTATTTTAAATATTTATTTTCATTATTATTATTACTTTTAATTTAAATACTGTTTAGAATAAATAAATAGGTTTTAGTTTCTATTTTAAATTTATTAAATTATTTGAATATCATTTAGTTTTAATATCATTTAATTTTAATATTATTTATTTTTAATTTAATTTAATTTTAATATCATTTAGTTTTAATTTTATTTAATTTTAATGTTATTTAATTTGGGCCTCCAATTGGATATTAGGGACATTATTGGTAACTAAAAATTAACCCTAATTCAGTCTCTATATATACACATGTTAGCATTGGTGAAAAGGGGACCGAAAAAAAGAAGAAAAAAGAGGACCAAAACAAAAAAAAGAAAAAGGAGATCGGAAAAAAATAAAAAAAGGCTGCTCCCAATTTCCATTCGACATTGTTTGGGCATAGAAATTCCATATGCTGCCGCACTATTACTAACAATTATATAATTCATATGACGCACTATTTGTAAGTTTACATTATATATTACTGTTTCTTCAGGATTCTGATACGTGCTTTTCGGTTTTCGGTACCTGACACATGATTACATACATGCTTTTCAATATATTATTGTTCTTACATATAATATATATAGTTTCATTAGCTATTTCTATATATGTAGTTTATATATACTATTTTATGTTATATAGTTTATATTACTGTTCTTCATGATATCTAGTATTTTATTTTATTTTATGTTTGGATTAGATCGTTCAGATCAAATCGTGTCGATACGCTGTTTGCACATTAGGATGCATGATGCGTGACATTTGTGTCGATTTGGATCCGGTTGCGATGACCGCGTTTTCGCGATAGCAATATTGTTGAGGTTTTTATCAAAGCTAAATTTCTCTTTTTTTTAGTTGCTTTTTCTTTTTGTTACATTTAGATCCGTACAATTCGGATCCGGTTGTGATGACCGCGTTTTCGCGATAGCAATATTGTTGAGGTTTTTATCAAAGTTAAATTTCTCTTTTTTTTAGTTGCTTTTTCTTTTTGTTATATTTAGATCCGTACAATTCGGATCCGGTTGTGATGACCGCGTTTTCGCGATAGCAATATTGTTGAGGTTTTTATCAAAGTTAAATTTCTCTTTTTTTTAGTTGCTTTTTCTTTTTGTTATATTTAGATCCGTACAATTCGGATCCGGTTGTGATGACCGCGTTTTCGTGATATCAATATTGTTGAGGTTTTTATCAAAGTTAAATTTCTCTTTTTTTAGTTGCTTTTTCTTTTTGTTATATTTAGATCCGTACAATTCAGATCCGGTTGCGATGACCGCGTTTTCGCGATAGCAATATTGTTGAGGTTTTTATCAAAGTTAAATTTCTCTTTTTTTTAGTTGCTTTTTCTTTTTGTTATATTTAGATCCGTACAATTCGGATCCGGTTGTGATGACCGCGTTTTCGCGATATCAATATTGTTGAGGTTTTTTATCAAAGTTAAATTTCTCTTTTTTTAGTTGCTTTTTCTTTTTGTTATATTTAGATCCGTACAATTCGGATCCGGTTGCGATGACCGCGTTTTTGCAATAGCAATATGGTTGAGGTTTTTATCAAAGTTAAATTTCTCTTTTTTTTAGTTGCTTTTTCTTTTTGTTATATTTAGATCCGTACAATTCGGATCCGGTTGCGATGACCGCGTTTTCGCGATAGCAATATGGTTGAGGTTTTTAGCAAAGTTAAATTTTTCTTTTCTTTGAATTGCTTTTTTTATTATATTTAGATTCGTACAATTCGGATCCGGTTGCGATGACCGCATTTTCGCGATAGCAATGTTGTTGAGGCTTTTTTTAATTTTTTTAAATCTTCTTTTCTTTGTAATAATATTACAATTTTAAAACACTTTAAAATTTCTTTTTATTTTTGTTTCCTTTTTTTTTATAAATTTAGATCCGCATAATTTGAATCCATTGCGATGACCACGTTGAGTGTAGCAAACCATTTGTCGATTTTCATCGGTTTTTATGCGGATTTATATTTGTTTAGCGTTGCATTTCAATTTCGGAGTTAAAATCTAATTTAACTTTCGATAACCATTCGAGTGCTTATAGTCATTTGCTTGGCTTCTCATAGAGTGATTCCTACATGAATCCACTCTAACTTAGCTCCAGAGCTAAATTCAGTTGCCATTCGATTTCGGTTGGTCATCGGTCCCGCATTTACTTGTTTGATTGTGTAGTATTTCAATCATTTTTTTACTTCCCATTGATAAAATGTATCCCTCACCCCCATGTGTAATTATTATTTGTTTTTATCATCTCTTTTTCTTTAGATAGATAACTAATAAATTAATAAAAACAAAAAATAAAATAAAATCAATCTTTCATAAAAAAATTAAAGAATTTGGTCAACACCAAGTTCCATTTTCAAAAATATTGGTCAACACCAATTGAACAATCAACCCAAGCTTTCCTTTAGCACATACCTTTAGCAAGCAAATAATAGATAACATAAATAAAACAAGAGGTTCCTGTAGAGTACTACAGACGTTTAGGATGCTAACACCTTCCCTAATCGTAACCAACCCCCGAACTTAGATTCTCTTAACTTAGGTTTTTCGATCTTTAACCCTTTCCTTTGGATAAAATAAAGACCGGTGGTGAACCTTAAGATTTGTGATCCTAGTTAACATAATAGCTATGGTATCCGATTCTCACCGCGACAGTTCCAAAACTAGAGGATTTGAGAAGTTTAGCGAGGATGATCACTAACCCTGAAGTTTTCAGAGCCAAATACGGAGGTCAACTACCTCTGTTAAGAGTCCATGTGATTGAAGGAATCATGGATGCACTCATTCAGTTTTACGATCCAGTTTATCACTGTTTCAAATTTCCGGATTACCAGCTCACACCAATGCTGGAGGAGTATTCTCACTTGACCGATCGTCACATTACTGATCGAGCTCCATTTTCTGGACTGGAAGAAATTCCAAAGGATCAGACCATTGCAAGAGCAATTTATTTGGATGAGTCGGAAGTCAAGACTCACCTGACCACTAAGGGTGGCATCCAAGGTTTGCCAGCCCAATTCTTGATAAAGAAGGCCCTGTACTTTTCTATTATAGGGAACATAACTGCTTTTGAAAGCATCTTTGTTTTGCTCACCTACGGGTTATTTTTGTTTCCCAACATTAATAACTTTGTAGATATTAACGCTATTTAGGTTTTTCTCATTAGAAACCCTGTGCCAACTTTGCTCGCGGACGCGTATCATTCTGTACACTTAGGGAATTTGTACAGCGGAGGAATGATCACGTGCTGTGTACCCCTGCTATATAAATGGTTTATCTCCCACTTGCCCAAGTCTGCTGCATTTTGGGATCATAAGAGTGCCTTACGTTGGTCGCAGAAAATCATGTCTCTTACCAACTCTGACATAGATTGGTGTAATAGGATTTATGGCGGGATCAGAATCATTGACCGTTGTGGAAACTTCCCCAACGTACCCCTCATAGGAACTAAAGGAGGAATCAACTACCATCCGGTATTGGTTCGTTGTCAATTCGGATACTCGATGAGGCATGTCCCACGTAATGCTCATCTAGAAGGTCTTTTCTTCAAAGAAGGAGAAAATGACAGAGCACTAAAGATGGAAATAGTGCACGCTTGGAAACATGTTCACAAGAAAGGACGGGAGTCTCTAGGAAAACCGGACTGTGTCTCGGTGGAGCCTTATCTCCACTGGGTACAAACTAGAGCTCTCAAGCTAAAGATGCCTTATCCTCGTCACGGAGTTCTTCCACCGAAGGAATCTGTCATGTACTTCATGACTGAAACGGAAAAACTCCAGGTTACTCGCAACAAAGTTCAACAGGAGAGGAGGTCTTGGAAGAACAAATACCGCACCCTCAATGTAGAGTGTATCAAAATACAACAATTACTGAAGGATAAGGATGCTCTGATCGAGATTTTAGAGCAACATGCTGTGGATAATCAGGATGACCAAAGGAATTTGCTCGCTCCTTTCACCTGGCAAAGGAATGACAACCCGACAACGACCCAAGAACCCCGGTCCAAGAAAAGGAAAATACCAGAATCAACACCCGAGTTCTCCTCAGAGAGGATTCGGGACCCCTTAGCTTAGGTTTCTGTTTCCGCACCTTGTAATCTACTGTATTTCTATTTTCGTAATCCTTTGAATTCAATAAAACGGGGTTTCCCTACTGTTTGATATTTGCAATCTAATTGTCGAAGTTTATTTTGATTAAACCAAAAACCAAAAAACAATTAATATAATCATTGCATTCATCATTCTCACGTAACGTATTCTTCTTACCTACGAATCTCACGTTTGTGTCTCGATTCTAGAGTCAAACTGTCTCATTCGTACAATACTCGGGCCAATCGTCAGAAAAAGATGGATGATCTCGAGGAAGAGAACAGAGAGTTGAAAGAAGAGATCGACGCTCTGAGAGAGGATATGAGAAAGCTTCGTAATGACATGCTAGCCATGGCAGATGCTCAACAACAAAGAACTGTGATCTCAGAGATCACCTCAACGCCCATAGTGGAGAAGAATGATCCTAGGTATCAAATGCTGAAAGATCGTCCTTGGGGTATGCCTGTTAACTATATCCCGGAAGGATATGTTCCGCCGATCACTGAAGATCAAGGAATCACAACAGAAGCCGCTGGGCCTGAAGGTTACAAACTTCGGGAAAGCGAAGATGCCAGAGGCATATTGAGGACTCCTGAAGGTTACAAACTTCGGGAAACTCCAAGATTTGCTACCGTAGTCACGGTACCACCCCTTGTGGTGCACACTGTCCCGGAAGGACAGATTCCACGGATACCTTCTGTTAGAAAGGAAACTATGCTCGATAGAATAGACGAATTCCAGGAGCAGTTCCTGGAAATGCAGAAAGAACTGCAAGCTATTCGCGGTCAAGATTTATTTGGAAAGGACGCCGCAGACCTCTGCTTGGTCCCCAAAGTGAAAGTTCCGCACAAGTTCTAACTGCCCGACTTTGAAAAGTACAAGGGTAACTCTTGCCCTCAGAGTCACCTAGTGATGTACGCTCGACGAATGTCAGCTCAGACAGAGAATCAGGACCTATTGATTCACTACTTTCAGGATAGTTTAACCGGTGCCGCATTAAAATTGTACATGGGTTTAAACCGCGCCACGATCAGCACTTTCAGAGATCTTGGCACCGCCTTCGTCCAACAATACAAATACAATTTGGACATGGCACTCGACAGAGATCAACTCAGATCATTGTCACAAAAGGACAAGGAAATCTTTAAGGAGTACGCTCAGAGATAGCGTGAAATTGCCGCTCAAATTTGTCCACCTCTTGAGGAAAAAGATATGACAAAGATCTTCTTAAAGACCTTAAGCTCATTTTATTACGACAGAATGGTTGCAGTGCGCCCAGTGACTGGATCATCGCGTAGTACAAAACGATACGGTAGTGCTCTCCCTAAGAAAAAAGAGCAAGATATTGGGAATATCTCTCTCGGAAAGCAAAGGCGACGTTATCAACCAGTAGCAGCTGTGACTCCTACTATCAACCTTGCGCCTGCTCCTACGTATCAGCCTCAGGTTGCGCAGAGCCAACCTAATCAGCAAAGGACTCAACAGCCTCTTCAGCAGGCTCGTCCTCAATACAACAACAACCGTATAACGCGGCCACCAGGATTTGATCCTATACCCGTATCGTACGCAGAACTATATCCATTACTACTAGCCAAGGGGCACATCCAGACTAAGTCCCCTCTTACAGTACCGGAAAATCTGCCTTTTTGGTTTAAGGTGGATCAAACGTGCCCTTACCATCAAGGAGGACCAGGGCATAACATAGAGTACTGTCTCAATTTCAAATCTGATGTGCAAAAGCTTGTTAGGAGCGGGGTCTTATCTTTCAAAGATACGAATCCGAATGTTCTCACAAACCCACTGCCTCAACACGAGAAAGCTGCAGTCAATTTGATAGAGGGAGAGACTAACAATGTCTATCAAATTCATGATGTCCTCTTGTTGAAGACCAATCTGGTCAAGATGCATTGTAGACATAGTAGATATGGCCATGTGCCACCTCATAATTATCACCAGTGTGATATCTGCTCTAAAATCAATCGAGGATGTTCTGTGGTGCAGACAGCTCTACATGAACAGATGGATCTCGGATGGATCCAGGAACATCGAGTTCGTGGGGTCAACATGGTCTATACGAATTCCAGCGTCATTCAAAACCACGACATCCGTGCGATGAATGTCAACTTGGTGGCAATGCACTCAAGGCAAAGCCAGTATCATAATCTGCCGCAGTATGATTACAGTTCTTATCTAACTTGCTCGGTAAACAAACAGGGATGTTCTTTTGTACAAAAAGCCCTCCAGCATCAGATGGATCTTGGATGGATCCAGGACTGCCGTGATAGGAATCCCTATCAGATCAACATGGTTTAGATCTTTGATATTCGCTTAATGAATACAAACCTAGTAGAATTACATGCTGAGCAGGTCCGACTCGGGTTCCTGATTTCAGATAACTATCAAAACTATAAGGCGGGTTACGAAAACGATCAAGGTTGTGCCCTTGTCCAGGAAGCACTTCAGCACTTGTTAAATCATTGGTGGCTTCCCATCTATATGGATGAAGACACTCAGCAGATTAATATCAATAACAAGAACCCTACTCGGCGTCAAAGTCAGGATGTCCGATCTGTAGAAACTAACCTAGTGAGGTTACATTGCATTCAAAGCGGGCGTGGCCAAGTGCCACCACACAACTATGAACGTTGTGGAGTCTGTTCAGAAAGTAACCAAGGATGCTACCTTGTGCGAGCAGCTCTTCAGGGTCAGGTGGATCGTAAAGAGATTCGCCCATATTCGGGTTCCGGACCTATCAGCTGGACGCCAAACTACCTTGCCAATCAAATCGAGGATGTTGATGTAATCTCTGATCATAAGAGGACTAAGGATGTTTGTACCATCATCCCTCTACTTGACGAATCGAGAGTTCCTAACCAGGAATGGATCGAGATCACTTACGATGGTCGGAAAAATCAGAAGGCTCTGATAGTCATCTATCTACCAGGACCATTACCGTATGAATCAACTAAGGCTATCCCTTATAAATACGGTGCAACAACAGTCGAGAATGGAAAGGAAATTCCATTACCCTCCGTCGTGAATATTGCAGACATCAGTCGAGTAACACGGAGTGGCAGAATCTTCAACCGAGGGGTTGGAGAACCTAGCAAAGAAAAGGAACATCTGACAGAAGTTCCCAATCCACCAGTCGGTCAATCTACTGATCCCGACCTTTCAAACAACAACGATGAGATGCTGAAACTCATCCAAAGGAGTGAATACAACATTGTTGATCAGCTATTACAAACTCCTTCAAAGATCTCCGTGCTGTCACTTTTACTCAGTTCAAAAGCGCACAGGGAGGCTCTACAGAAAGTCTTGGAGAAAGCCTCTGTGGAACGGGATGTAACAATCAGACAGTTCGATAGCATTGTCTCTAACATCACTTCCTGCAATAACTTGGGATTTAGTGATGAGGAATTGCCTGAAGAGGGTCACCGTCATAACATGGCGCTCAATATCACGGTCAACTGCCAGGACGATGCATTGGCCAGCGTATTGGTAGACACAGGGTCAGCCCTGAATGTTATGCCAAAATCCACCTTGACGCAATTATCCTTTAAAGGACCCTCGATGAGAACCAGTGAGGTCGTCGTCAAAGCATTTGACGGATCCAGAAAAACGGTTAACGGCGAAGTTGATCTTCCCATAACTATTGGTCCTCACACATTCCAAGTCATTTTCCAGGTCATGGACATCCAGGCAACGTACAATTGTTTATTAGGTAGACCTTGGATACATCAGGATGGGGCGTTCACCTCGACCCTCCACCAAAAGCTAAAGTTCGTTCAGAACGGTCAACTCGTCACGGTCTGTGGGGAACATGCTTTGCTCGTAAGCAATTTATCATCAGCCACTTATGTGGAACCGGAAGGGATAATTGGAACTCAGTTCCAAGCACTTTCGCTACACAGAGGCGATCAATCCGAAGGAGGAACCTCGATTTCCTCATACAAAGATGCTATCAAAGCAGTCGAAAGTACCAATAGAACAGGATGGGGACAACTTGTCATTCCTACCGACAATAAAGCAGAGAAGGGTCTTGGTTTTTCCGCATCCTATACTCATATAGCTGCCAGCGATGAAAATCTTCATCCCATTCAAAATTTCTTCCACAGTGGAGGTTTCCTTCAACCAGTGACTCACTATCAATGAGGAGGATCCCTCTGACACAGATGTGGAATAGAAGTCCTACCTCAACGATGTCTCAGGAAGAGGTGCCTACTCCCTTTTACTTTCCTACACAGGGTCCGAGATTTGTACCCAGGTCAGATGTTGAAATGGTATATGGAGATTGTGATCCGGAAGGATGCCGTGCTCCACCAAACTCATTAGAGGAGGGCACTCTGATGAAGGAAAACTTTGACCACAACTATTATGGCCCGATGGATGGCCTGCCAATGTGGCAGCCGTATCTAGGAGACTTGGGGCAAGTGAATCAGTCAAAGAATGAAAATCAGCTGAGCATCATTGAATAGAATACCTGTGTCCCCACCATGTCATGGGATCAACACTCAGGTCATTCAGAAACTACTCAACACGACGATGAATTTGCAAAGTTTACAGGACTAGAATTCATTAACTATGCTTTTCCCGAGGTCAATGTCATCGAGAGAGATGACTCCTCCAGTTCCAAAGAAGTGTGGGACACCCTGGGACAACCAAGTGGAAAATACGACTACATGGTCAAGTACACTGCTCCCGAAAGCTCTCGTATCAGGCTCGAAGACATCCAGCCAACTGGATGGGGAGATCTACTTGAGATCACAAATGCTATGCAAAAAGCAATAGAGGAATCCTCCTACGACAATTTTGCCTGGGAGACAGATTCCAATGATCCTGCTCCACCAGAAATCAGCGTCGTTTCTGAAGACAAATCAAGGATGGTACCAGACTTTGTGATTCACCGAGGAGTTCGCTGCCAATGGGTTGCCGTCGATATTCCGAAGATTGTTCATAAGTCAAATTAATTGCCGTCTTTAGCCTTTCACCCTGCCCAGGTGAAACGGATGTTTTGATAGGGCTCACTTTCTGTAAATTTACCTCTTCGCTTTGTCCAAAGCGACAGAGTTTTGTTTTATAGGGCTGTAGTTTCAAGAATCGACTTGTTTATTAATAAAATAACGTCGTTCTATAATTTCCGCATTAATTGTTGTTTTCTCTTTTTGCTTTTCTCAGAAAATGGTAATCCTAAAAACTTCTCAAATAATAAAAACAAGCAGTAAAAGAAATACACTGCACACACTTGCATTTTCTCTATCTCTTCTAAAAATAATCATCACGTCATGCAGATTGCTTGTTTAAAACCTTGTTGAAACATACGATCCAATGCCTTCTCCCAACTTTGAGTTCCCGGTATTTGGGGCTGAAGAAGAGAATGACGACGAAATTCCAGAGAAGATCTCCCGACTACTCAGACAAGAGGAAAGATCCATCGAACCTCACAAAGAGCCGTTGGAAACGATCAACGTGGGTTCAGAAGAAGAGAAAAAAGAAATAAGGATTGGGGCACTGCTCAGTCCAACCGCCAAAGAGAGTTTGGTAAAGCTTCTCAAAGAATTCCCTGATGTATACGCTTGGTCCTATCAGGATATGCCAGGGTTGGATACCAGCATCATGGAACATCATCTACCGTTTAGATCGGAATGTTCGCCAGTAAAACAAAGGTTGAGACGAACTCACCCGGACATGGCCGTCAAAATCAAAGAGGAGGTACAGAAATAGATTGACGCGGGTTTCCTCGCCACATCATAATATCCTCAATGGTTAGCCAACATCGTACCTGTTCCCAAAAAGGACAGAAAAGTCAGAATGTGTGTCGACTACAGAGACCTAAACAAGGCTAGTCCAAAGGACGACTTTCCTTTACCACACATTGACATGCTGGTTGACAGTACAGCAAAGTTCAAAGTTTTCTCATTCATGGATGGATTCTCGGGCTATAATCAGATCAAAATGGCGCCGAAAGACATGGAGAAAACTTCGTTCATTACCCCATGGGGTACCTTTTGTTACAAGGTAATGTCGTTCGGTTTGAAGAACATTGGGGCAACCTATCAAAGGGCCATGACTACTTTGTTTCATGACATGATACACAAGGAAATCGAGGTATATGTCGAAGACATGATTGCCAAATCTAAGACAGAAGAGGAGCATATGACCCATCTGTCAAAACTATTCGAGCGGTTGAGAAAGTACAAACTCCACTTGAATCCCAACAAGTGCACCTTCGGTGTCCGTTCAAGGAAACTCTTAGGGTTCATCGTCAGTCAGAAAGGAATTGAGGTCGATCTTGACAAGGTCAAGGCCATTCAAGAAATGCCTTCTCCGAAAACTGAAAAATAAGTCAGAGGATTCCTGGGACGTTTGAACTACATCTCCAGATACATATTCCTCATGACCGCGACATATGCGCCGATTTTCAAATTACTGAAAAAGAACCAGGATTGCGTTTGGACAGAAGACTACCAAACCGCCTTCGACAATATTAAGGAATACTTGTTGAACCCTCCGATTCTATCACCTCCAGAGGAAGGAAGACCACTAATCATTTACCTCACAATCCTAGAGGACTCAATGGGTTGTGTACTTGGCCAACAAGACGAAACCAAACGGAAAGAGTCTGCCATCTACTATTTGAGCAAGAAATTCACCGACTGCGAGACTCGGTATACTGTGCTTGAAAAAACTTGCTGTGCTTTGGCCTGGGCAGCTAAACGTCTGCGCCAGTACATGATTCGTCACACTACTTGGTTGGTCTCCGAGATGGATCCCATCAAGTATGTCTTTGAAAAACCTGCTCTTACGGGAAGGATTGCCCGTTGGCAGATGTTGTTATCAGAATATGACATAGAGTATTATGCTCAAAAAGCCATTAAAGGAAGTGTTTTAGCCGATCATTTGGCTCATCAACCGATTGAAGATCAAGAATCTATCGGGTTTGATTTCCCAGACGAAGATGTCATGTATTTGAAAATGAAAGACTGCGATGAACCGCTACCCAGTGAAGGGCCAGAACCAGATTCCCAATGGGGACTTATCTTTGACGGAGCCGTCAATAGCTACGGAAGTGGAATTGGGGCAATCATTGTTACCCCTCAGGGTACCCAAATTCCTTTCACTGCCAGACTTACATTCAAGTGCACAAAAAACGAGGCCGAATACGAAGCTTGTATTATGGGTCTCGAGGAAGCGATTGATTTGAGGATCAAAGACTTGGATGTATATGGCGACTCAGCTCTGGTCATCAATCAGATCAAGGGAGATTGGAACACATACCAATCAGGACTGATTCCTTACAAAGACTATGCAAGAAGGTTGTTACCTTTCTTCAACAGAATCGAGTTTCATCACATCCCTCGTGATGAGAATCATATGGCTGACGCTTTAGCCACTCTCTCTTCCATGATTATCGCAGCTCAAGGACGGTTAAAAGGTGCCTACTCCCTTTTACTTTCCTACACAGGGTCCGAGATTTATACCCAGGTCAGATGTTGTAATGATATATGGAGATTGTGATCTGGAAGGATGCCATGCTCCACCAAACTCATTAGAGGAGGACACTCTGATGAAGGACAACTTTGACTACAACTATTATGGCCCGATGGATGGCCTGCCAATGTGGCAGCTGTATCCAAGAGACTTGGGGCAAGAGAATCAGTCGATTAATGAAAATCAACTGAGCATCATTGAACAAAATACCTGTGTCCCCACCATGTCATGGGATCAACACTCAGGTCATTCAGAAGCTACTCAACACAACAATGAATTTGCAAAGTTTGCAGGACTAGAATTCATTAACTATGCTTTTCCCGAGGTCAATGTCTTCAAGAGAGATGACTCCTCCAGTTCCAAAGAAGTGTGGGACACCCTGGGATAACCAAGTGGAAAATACGACTACATGGTCAAGTACACTACTCCCGAAAGCTCTCGTATCAGGCTCGAAGACATCCAGCCAACTGGATGGGGAGATCTACTTGAGAGCACAAATGCTATGCAAAAGACAATAGAGGAATCCTCCTACGACAATTCTGCCTAGGAGACAGATTCCAATGATCCTGCTCCACCAGAAATCAGCGTCGTTTCTGAAGATAAATCAAGGAAGGTACCAGACTTTGTGATTCACCGAGGAGTTCGCCGCCAATGGGTTGCTATCGATGTTCCGAAGATTGTTCATAAGTCAAAGTAATTTCCGTCTTTAGCCTTTCACCCTGCCCAGGTGAAACCGATGTTTTGATAGGGCTCACTGTTTGTAAATATACCTCTTCGCTTTGCCCAAAGCGACAGAGTTTTGTTTGATAGGGCTGTAGTTTCAAGAATCGACTTGTTCATTAATAAAATAACGTCATTCTATAATTTCCGCATTAATTGCTGTTTTCTCTTTTTGCTTTTCTCAGAAAATGGTAATCCTAAAAAACATCTCAAATAATAAAAACAAGCAGTAAAAGAAATACACTGCACACACTTGCATTTTCTCTATCTCTTCTAAAAACAATCATCACATCATGCAAATTGCTTGTTTAAAACCCTGTTGAAACATACGATCCAATGCCTTCTCCCAACTTTGATTTCCCGGTATTTGGGGCTGAAGAAGAGAATGACGACGAAATTCCAGAGGAGATCTCCTGACTACTCAGACAAGAGGAAAGATCCATCGAACCTCACAAAGATCCATTGGAAACGTTCAACGTGGGTTCAGAAGAAGAGAAAAAAGAAATCAGGTTTGGGGCACTGCTCTTTCCAACCGCCAAAGAGAGTTTGGTAAAGCTTCTCAAAGAATTCCCCGATGTATTCGCTTGGTCCTATCAGGATATGCCAGAGTTGGATATCAGCATCGTGGAACATCATCTACCGTTGAGATCGGAATGTTCGCCAGTAAAACAAAGGTTGAGGCGAACTCACCCGGACATGGCCCTCAAAATCAAAGATGAGGTACAGAAACAGATTGACGTGGGTTTCCTCGCCACATCAAAATATCCTCAATGGTTAGCCAACATCGTACCCGTTCCCAAAAAGGACGAAAAAGTCAGAATGTGTGTCGACTACAGAGACCTAAACAAGGCTAGTCCAAAGGACGACTTTCCTTTACCACACATTGACATGCTGGTTGACAGTACAACAAAGTTCAAAGTTTTCTCGTTCATGGATGGATTCTCGGGCTATAATCAAATCAAAATGGCGCCGAAAGACATGGAGAAAACTTCGTTCATTACCGCATGGGGTAACTTTTGTTACAAGGTAATGCCGTTCGGTTTGAAGAACACCGGGGCAACCTATCAAAGGGCCATGACTACTCTGTTTCATGACATGATACACAAGGAAATCGAGGTATATGTCGATGACATGATTGCCAAATCTAAGACAGAAGAGGAGCATGTGACCCATCTGTCAAAACTATTTGAGCGGTTGAGAAAGTACAAACTCTGCTTGAATCCCAACAAGTTCACCTTCGGTGCCCGTTCAGGGAAACTCTTAGGGTTCATCGTCAGCCAGAAAGGAATTGAGGTCGATCCTGACAAGGTCAAGGCCATTCAAGAAATGCCTTCTCCGAAAACTAAAAAACAAGTCAGAGGATTCCCGGGACATTTGAACTACATCTCCAGATTCATATCCCTCATGACCGCGACATGTGCGCCAATTTTCAAATTACTGAAAAAGAACAAGGACTGCGTTTGTACAGACGACTACCAAACCGCCTTCGACTGTATTAAGGAATACCTGTTGAACCCTTCGATTCTATCACATCCAGTGGAAGGAAGACCACTAATCATTTACCTCACAGTCCTAGAGGACTCAATGGGTTATGTACTTGGCCAACAAGATGAAACTAAACGGAAAGAGTCTGCCATCTACTATTTGAGCAAGAAATTCACCGACTGCGAGACTCGGTATACTATGCTTGAAAAAACTTGCTACACTTTGGCATGGGCAGCCAAATGTCTGCGCCAGTACATAATTTGTCACACTACTTGGTTGGTCTCCGAGATGGATCCAATCAAGTATGTCTTTAAAAAACCTGCTCTCATGGGAAGGATTGCCCATTGGCAGATGTTGTTATCAGAATATGACATAGAGTACCATGCTCAAAAAGCCGTTAAAGGGAGTGTTTTAGCCTATCATTTGGCTCATCAACTGATTAACGATCAAGAATCTATCGGGTTTGACTTCCCAGACGAAGATGTCATGTATTTGAAAATGAAATGAACCGCTACCCAGTGAAGGGCCAGAACCAGATTCCCAATGGGGACTTATCTTTGACGGAGCCGTCAATAGCTACGGAAGTGGAATTGGGGCAATAATTGTTACCCCTCAGGGTACCCACATTCCTTTCACTGCCAGACTTACATTCAAGTGCACAAACAACGAGGCCGAATACGAAGCTTGTATTATGGGTCTCGAGGAAGCAATTGATTTGAGGATCAAAGACTTGGATGTATATGGAAACTCAGCTCTGGTCATCAATCAGATCAAGGGAGATTGGAACACATACCAATCAGGACTGATTCCTTACAAAGACTATGCAAGAAGGTTGTTACCTTTCTTCAACAGAATCGAGTTTCATCACATCCCTCGTGATGAGAATCATATGGCTGATGCTTTAGATACTCTCTCTTCCATGATTAGCATAGGTCAATGGAACGACTTACCTAAGATTGACATAATGCGCCTTGAACGGCCCGCTTACGTCTTCGCGATTGAAGCAGTCATAGACGACAAACCTTGGTATCACGATATCAAATGCTTCCTTCAGAAACAAGAGTACCCACCTGGGGCACTAAGGAAGGACAGGTAAACCCTCAAAAGACTAGCAAGCAGCTTCTTCCTGAGCGGTGATGCTCTCTATAAGAGAAATTTTGACATGGTCTTGCTTCGATGTGTCGACAGACCAGAAGCAGACATGCTGATAAAAGAAATTCATGAAGGATCCTTTGGCACTCATGCCAACGGACGCACAATGGCGAGAAAAATTCTGAGAGTAGGGTACTACTGGTTGACCATGGAATCCGACTGCTACAAGTACATGAGGAGGTGTCGCAAGTGCAGATATACTCCGACAAAATTCATGTACCGCCAACGCATCTCAAAGTTCTTTCTTCCCCGTGGCCTTTTTCCATATGGGGAATCGACATGATCAGCTTGATTGAGCCCAAGGCTTTGAACGGACATCGGTTCATCCTGGTAGCCAATGATTACTTAACCAAGTGGGTCGAAGTAGCGTCATACGCCAAGGTAACCCGACAAGTGGTGGTCTGATTTATCAAAAACAATATCATCTGCCGTTATGGTGTTCCGAGCCAGATCATTACTGGTAATGGGTCCAACTTGAACAATAAGATGATGAAAGAGTTGTGCGCAGAATTCAAGATCGAACACCATAACTCATCTCCCTACCGACCCAATATGAACGGAGCGGTAGAAGCGGTTATCAAGAACATCAAGAAGATCGTTCAAAAGGTGGTTATAACCTACAAAGATTGGCACGAGATGCAACCCTTTGCTCTTCACGGTTATCGCACATCCGTCCGCAATTCAACAGGGGCAACCCCTTTCTCTCTAGTGTATGGCATGGAAGCAGTGCTCCCCATAGAAGTAGAGATCCCATCAATCCGGGTATTGATGGAAGCTAAGCTTACAGAAGCTGAATGGTGTCAAAATCGACACGATGAATTAAATCTGATCGAAGAGAAGCGAATCACGGCACTATGCCACGGTCAGTTGTATCAACAGAGAATGAAGAAGGCCTTTGACAAAAAGGTCCGACCTCGGATCTTCAGGAAAGGAGACCTTGTGCTCAAGAAGATACAATCTTTTCTCACTGACTCTCGGGGAATGTGGACTCCGAATTATGACGGCCCCTATGTGGTCACGAAAGCTTTCGCAGGCGGCGCCTTGAGACTTGCAACCATGGACAGAGAGGAATTTTCCTACCCCACAAATGTTGATGTAGTCAAGGAATACTTCGCCTAAAAAAAACGTCTCGATGGACTGAAAACCCGAAAGGGCAGTCCAGGAAAAAATTAGAGACATGATCAAAAATCATCCCGGTGGATTAGAAACATCACAGTATAATCCAGGCAAAAGTTAGGGATAATGGCAAGTAACTACGTTCAACAGGGGCAAATCCCTCAGCAGCAGTTACATCATCTGTCAGGAAAACTCCAGTCAAGGTCATCTTCGACAGAAGCTCAGGATGTCCCGAATTCAAATTTGGTAGAAGGATAGTGGTCGTTATGTTTCATCGTAGCCCTTTTCCATGTAAATTACCATTTTCTAACTTTGTAAATGCTCTATGGACTCACGCGTTTGGCTGATTTCCATCCTATCAATAAAATTTGAGCCCTTGTGCTTTTGTTTACAATTCTTATTTGTTTTAGCTTTATAGAATGACATTTGAATATGATCAACGATTCTTGAAATGAAACAAAAATGAATTTACTTGTTAAAACTTTTTCTGCTTTTAAAATAAAGTCGGCAATTTCTTTTGACTGTTGAACATCAGAAGAACATCGGTCGCTTCTCCAAAGGTGTTCGAGCCTCAAAGTGCAGAATCAAAGTACTCCTTCCAAACCAGAATGCCTGAATGAAGGATCAGCTATGTTAGATGCGAATGCTCCGTCTGACCTCTTCGGCCGAGTTCTCATCTCCTAAGCCCGACCAACATAGCTCCCAACATGGACTATCTCTCCTAAGCAAGTCAGAATTACTATCTGGAACCAGCGGTACTTCTTCGCCCCGGGCTTCGTACGAGATACAAAGACTCTCTTGTTGAGTCAAAAACTTTTAGCCTCCGTCTTGGGCTTCATACAAGACACATACAAAAAACACTCCCTTGTTGAGTCAACCCTTTTAGCCTCTCTCTCGGGTTTCGTACGAGACACATAAAAACACCCTCTTGTTGGGCCAATAGCCTCCTCTTAGGCTTTATATAAGAAAACCCCAGTTTAGTCAATCAACCTTTTAGCATCAAAACTGTGCCTCGTTCACAGTATACAAACATCAACAACTCCTTTCATCTAATTGCTGTAAGCGGCAAGCCTCTGGATCATCTACATCCATGCCACTGTCCCTCTTTTAGCATGAGAAATTCCTAAGGAAATATAGCATTGCTCTACACTGAGTTAAAGTCTTCTCCTTCAGGTTGAAAACCTTATAAAGGAAATTATGGCATTACTGGATTCACATATCCCAGTTAAAGTAATCCTCCTTTATAACCAGTCACCCAACAGTTGTGACAAACAGACCCCTTTAGAGATGACAAATTCTCTCTAAAGTCAACACCCTTTTAGCTTCCCATCTTGGGCTTCGAACAAGATACAAATAGACCCTTCAGCTTCATATCTTGGGTTTTGAACAAGATATAAACCACCTTTAGCTTCACGTCTTGGGCTTTGAACAAGACACCAAAACACCATTTCCTCCCATAGAATAGGAGGAACTACGATCGCTCTGATTTCCCTATTTCGGTAAACGGGAATACGTAGGCATAAGATTGAAAGAAAGATCTTAGCGAGCACACTCAACAAAAACCCACAATCCCATACCCACATACATCAATTAAAAAGTATCAGTCCTAACCCCCTACCCATGAACAGTCCCAGTTTTTCACTCAAAGTAAGAAGAAAGAGGCCCCATTACCATATAGCATCCGTAACCTAACAGACCGCTGTTTAAACTCAGTATGCAAGCAGGTTAATTGGAGACATCTATTTCCCTTCCTTAATCAACTCACAATAGGACAAAAAATGAATCGACCTGTAGTACCCCCAAAAGAGTGGCAGTGCTTAAGAACCACGTCCAGTTTCGCTCGCTACTCTTGGTAGGAAACCATGATCGAGGGGAAGTTTACATCAGAAACTTAGACCAGTTCCTTGGTGAGAAACCAGGATCGAGGGGAAGTTTATTTCAGAAACTTAGACCAGTTCCTTGGTAGGAAACCAGGATCGAGGGGAAGTTTATTTCAGAAACTTAGACCAGTTCCTTGGTAGGAAACCAAGATCGAGGGGAAGTTTACTTCAATCTTATGCCTACGTATTCCCTCTTAGCAAAAGAAGATGAATGCGTAAACCACCATTCATAACCACCATCAAAATTTCGGGTATTCCGATATTTAATCATCTTGCACCCCGAATGCCCGAATACCTTCGCCATTCACACCTTCGTGTCCAAGAGGATTAAATAGGGGCATCTGTCATACCCCAAATTTTGACCACTAAGATTTCCCATCATTGTGAAAATCATCATCACAATATGGAGGAACCTTCATGCCTCATCAGTCTCCCCAAAGATGGGTGAGCATTCACTACAAACAATAATTAGGGTTTCAAGCCCTCTCTGAGCTCTAGACAAAGGATCAATCAAGAAATGACATGATCTTCAACTTGTCTAACCTCTCAAAAATCCACAAAGGATCAAGAGGACTCCCACAGTAAGAATCAAGCACAAGGTTGCAGTATTCTAAGTGGATTAAGCCTCAAGATCGCCAGTGTCACCAAATTAGGGTTTTGGTCGACCAGGGCCTCCAGATGGAAATTTTCCTCTGAGTATGAGCCAATGCTTCAAGGCATATCCTAAAATACTCCATGGAACCTCATGGACCCAATCATCAAGTCAATTTAACCTCAGGGGATGCATTCACTAAAAATCAGGAATTAGGGTTTCTTGACCTAATTCACCCCTATGTTGACTTTTGGGACAAATCATGAGCCAAGAACTCAAGACATGATTTGAGGGTCTCTAACACACTACATTGATCCATTTGCAACAATGTATTGATCCAAGAAGCTTGATCTACAAGTTTCAATTTCATCTGAACCACAGTTAGGGTTTTTGAAGAGAAAATCAACTGTACCTTTGACTTTTGACCAAGACATGCTCCCAAACCTTGGGACATGATTCAATACACCCTATAACACCTATGAAATTAATCCATCAAGTTTGATTTAGGTCAAGGACTTGATTTCATAGAGGATCGCACAGTTTGGAGTTCATCTGATAAAAAGTCAACTGTGCCCAAAAGTCAACGTTTGACTTTATGATTTTTTGGTCAATTATGGTTCCCTAACCCTAATATGATGTTAATGTGTGATTTGAATCAACATTCATCAAGAAAAATCAAGAAAATTGGGATAATTGTAAAAGGGGTACCATAAAAACTTAGAATTTTTCTAAGTTATGGAACAAAGTGGCTAGGGTACCAACTTCCAAGGATCATAACTTGAGATCCAAGCAACCATTTGGGCTGATCCAAAGATGGATTTGTAGCTCTCATGGCATATTTTAAAAGTTCAACTACACCTCATTCCAATTCCTCGTGGATTTCAAGTTATGGAATGGCCAAAATCACAAAAAGTGAAAATGTCACTTTTTCCAACACTTAGTAAAATTTTCACTAAGTCAGAATATGCCTTCACTTTTTCCAAATGTAGAGGCATTTTTCAATTGGATCTAAAAGGTATCAAAACAAAATATGATCACACATATGTTGTATCATATAAGGCCTTTCCAAAATGGCCAAGAACCCCATGAAATTCCACTTGAGCCATGAGATATGACAATGCCAATGTGCCTTGCTGCAAACTGTCATGGCAAGGCAGATTTGTGCATTTTGCTCGATTTGGCAAATTTGTGCAAATGACAAACAACTCTATCCATCTGAACACCTCAGTGAGGGACCAAGGAGGGACAAACACTGATCCCAAGCCTCCCAAGTCCTTGGAACTAAAAATAGCATTCCAAACCTAGAAATCCCTAAAGAGGGGACAAGACTCCAATTTTGTTTTGGAGCATTCAATGGATACACCAAGGTGGCATGGACTGAGCCATTTCCAACTGAATTCAGTCAAGACATATCCAAGACCAAGGGAACCAGCAGCCTGTGCTCTAACCTCTAGTTAATGGCTAGAGGAGACTTGGATTCCAAAGTGCAACCATTGGCCAAACCTCTACTGCAGTTGCCATTCACTATTGCTTGCAAAACAAATTTGCTCTACTATAAATAGAGCTCATTTGTGCTCAGTTTGAGTACACCAAAGCCATCAAACATATGCTTTCCTCAAAATCGCCTTCTCACTTCCATATTTTCTTTCCAAAGCAAGTCACTATCGAGTTTTGAGTTTGAGAGCAATTCCAGCCAAACCAATCACACACACACCTCATAAACAAAATATAGAAGTGATCCAAACACTTAAACAACATCTAGAACACTGATTTCTCAGAATCACCAGCCAACTGCTCAAGGTTTTAACCAAGTTGCAGTTGGGATACCATCTTCAGTTCCAACTTGTTTCAAACCATTCCAAAAACTCAGGCATATCACTTGGCACCTAGGGAAGCTATCCACATCAATAGAACCTAGCTGTAACACCTCTAACACAAAACACGATCACCAGCTGCAAGAGGTAAGCATGAGCTCTTCTAACTCTATGATCCATGCATTTTTTGCTGCACAATAATTTGGCCATATGTTCATAATCATGCATAGAGTGTTTTCCCTCAATCAATTGCTTTGTTTGTATCGTGTATGGAATTTCTGAGCCTTCATGCAAATTTTAGGGTTCTTGAGGTTTCTCTTTGATTTCTTATTCCATGCTTAAAATAAATGAAATTAAAGACCATAGACATGATCGTAAGGTGAAAACGAGTAGATTGATATGTGGATTGTGTGATTTCATCAAGTATTCAATGAGATTGGTGAGAAAATGCAAATCTGGGCAAAACAGAGCACGCGCGCAAGGCCAAGATGTTCTTGGTGCCCTTTTTCAAATATTTGAATATTTGAATTTTTGTGATTTTATTTAATTGATTCAAAAATTAATTTCTCTCTGAGTTTTAATGATTTTGAGTTGATTCTTTTTTTAATAATTCACAAAAATGTTAAAATATTTTATTTTATCAAAAAATCCCAAAAAATATTTTTTTTTCATATATTTGATATTTTTCAAAGAATTAATGTTTTATTTGTTTTTAACATTTGAAATATTTTTTCTCTCTTGATTTTCCAAACTTAATTGATTTCCAATCATTTTGTGGATATAAACATGGTTTTTGAAACATTAATCCAAGATCACAATTTGTTTTTCACACATGTTTAACAATTTTGATCATTTTAATTGAATTTTTATTCAATTAAAACATGTTTTGGAAAACAAATTAGGGTTTTGATTAATTCATCCCTCATCAAACTATTTAAAACTTTTTGGGCCTCTTGGTAGAGTGTAAGACTCAATCCTTTGTAAATACAAACCATTTTTGGGCCTCAGATGTTGTATAAGTCCCGTTGTATTTTCAAAATCACGGCGCGATCGTCGCCTTTTTCAACAAAACCAAATGGGCCTCTCCTTGAGTTGTAAGTCTCATCTCTTGTACAAAAATAAATCTTTGGGCCTCTAATAGAGTGTAAGACCCAGTCCCCTTTTAACCTAAACAATTTTGGGCCTCAAATATTGTATAAGTCCCTCTGCGTTAAAAGAAAATCTTGGCGCGATCGCCAATTCAAAAAATCAAATCATCTGGGTCTACCCTCGTGTTATAAGCCCCATTTCTTTTCTTTAAAACCTCTTTGGGCCTCTAATAGAGTGTAAGACCCAACCCTCCTTTGTACATAAAAACTTTGTGGGCCTCACATATTGTATAAGTCCCTCTGTGCAGTTTTCAAAACAGCGGTAAGATCATCGTTAAAACCTTGGGCCTCTCCTTGAGCTGTAAGCCCCATAAATATTTTTAAAGCACTTTCTCCTTTGATTTTGAATATAATATTGTTATCAAAGTTTTCTTTGTTGAAAAACTAACCAAACAGCATGGAAGCTCTACAACGGGTAAGTGTTTATCCGCTTTCATTTGTCGCTTTCATATGTATATAACTGTATTGTGGGGTTGTTTCACTGTATGTCTCCTTTCACATTCTTTTATATACTTGCCAAATATCAACTGTGTAATACTAGTATAGTTATTTAGAGTTTTCCCCGGCAACTACGTCTAGCACTAGGTAAAGCCTTGTTGGTCACTCTAAAATACAAACAAAACTAGATCCCCCGTAGGATTCCAGACACAGTCTTCCCTCCTCTTGGGGTTAAACAATATGGACACGTGAAAGGCATCATTCTCGGTGAACCCTTTCTTAGACTGTCGCTTTTAGAAATTGTCAAAGAAACTCTACCCCCCAGAGTTGATCTATTCTCCGTGAATAGCATCTCTTGAGTTTCTTCCAAATCCTTGAACTTTCCTGGCTTGATCTATTCTCTGTGAATAGCATGTCTTGAACTTCTCTTGGTTTGGGGACCCACAGGCTTCCTAAAAGCATCCCCGCCTCCTCTTGGGCATTGTACAAGGACCCTTCGGCTTCTTATAAGTTCTCATGCCTTCTGTTGGGCTTATAACAAGGACCCTGACGACCTCTTAAAGGTATAAGACAGAACTTAGTCATCCTTTGCTTGAGCTGTTTTCCAGCGTCAAAACTCCGGCCGTTGTAGGGTTGATACTCATCCCTTAATGCCCATGCCTCCTCTTGGGCATTGTATAAAAGATAAAACTCTATACTTGGACAGTCTAAGACCCTTGAGTCTCAAAGACATTCTCAAGTTCCCTTCAAACATAGGCAGAAACCCAATCTCTCTCATGAGAATTCCCCACACTTGGACCCGCTTCAGGATCTCCAGAATCCATAGCGGTAAGATAGCCTCCTCTTGGGCTTTGTAAAAATGACTCTCCCCTAGTAGAGCTAACCTTTTCACTCTCTTGTTGAGTATAAAAGACTCTCTTGTTGAGTCAAGCCTTTTAACCTCCATCTCGGGCTTCGTACGAGATACTAAAACACTCTCTTGTTGAGTATAAAAGACACTCTTATTGAGTCAAGCCTTTTAGCCTCCATCTCGGGCTTCGTACGAGATACTAAAACACTCTCTTGTTGAGTATAAAAGACTCTCTTGTTGAGTCAAGCCTTTTAGCCTCCATCTCGGGCTTCGTACGAGATACCAAAACACTCTCTTGTTGAGTATAAAAGACTCTCTTGTTGAGTCAATCTCCTTTTAGCCTCCATCTCGAGCTTTATATGAGATACTAAATCACTCTCTTGTTGAGTATAAAAGACTCTCTTGTTGAGTCAAGCCTTTTAGCCTCCATCTTGGGCTTCGTACAAGAAACAAAAAAAAGCACTCTCTTGTCGAGTCAGTCACTTGTTAGTACTCTTTTGTTGAGTCAACCCATTTTTGCCTCTATCTCGGGCTTCGTACGAGACAGCAAATCAAAAGCATCCTCTTGTTGGGTCAATAGCCTCCTCTTAGGCTTTGTATAAGGAAATATCGGTTCAGTCAATCAACCTTTTAGCATCAATCTGTGCCTTGCTCACAGCATACAAACATCAACAACTCCTCTTTAGAGATGACAAATTCTCTCTCATCCAAAACCCTTTAGCTTCACATCTTGGGCTTTGAACAAGATACAAATCACCTTTAGCTTCATGTCTTGGGGTTTGAACAAGACACCAAAACAACCTTTTTCCTCCCTTAGAATAGGAGGAACTACGATCACTCTGATTTCCCTGTTTCGTTTAACGGGAATATGTAGGCATAAGATTGAAAAATCTTAGCGAGCATACTAATCAAAACCCAAAATCCAGTATCTCCATCAATCAACCCAAGAGATTCAAATCTAAACACAGTATCAAAAACCTCACCAATAGTCCAAACACCGTGTTCTCAGGTAAAATAACCAAAGTTGGGGCCCACGTCCACATCGCATCTGTAAACCAACAGTTTTGACTGTTTAACCTCAGTATGCAAGCAGGGTTAATTGGAGACATCTATTTCCCTTCCTTAATCAGCTTAACAGGATAAAAAATGAATCGAAATGTAGTACCCGAGCGATAGTGCTTCAAGACCACAAAAATCGAGCTACAAAGTCACTGGGCGCACTTGCAACCATTCGGTCGTAATAGAACAAGCTCAAGGTTTTCAGGAAAATCTTTGTCATTTCCTTTTCCTTAAGAGGGGGATAGATCTTGGCAGAAATTTCACGCCGTCTCTGAGCATATTCTTTGAAACTTTCTTTGTCCTTTTGCGACATTGCTCTGAGCTGATCCCTATCTAGTGCCATGTCCAAATTGTATTTATACTGCTGAATGAAGGTTGCGCCGAGATCTCTGAAAGTACTGATCTTGGTGCGGTTCAAACCCATGTACCATTTGAGTGCGGAACCGGTTAACTATCTTGGAAGTAATGGATCAGTAGCTGTTGATTTTTTGTCTGGGTAGACATTTTTCGAGCGTACATCACCAAATGAATTTGAGAGCAAGAGTTGCCTTTGTATTTTTCAAAGTCAGACACCTTGAATTTGTGCGGGATCTTTACATTAGGGACCAAACAGAGGTCTGCGACGTCCTTTCCAAATAAGTCTTGACCGCGAATGGCATGCAGTTCCTTTTGTATTTCCAAGAATTGTTCCTGGAACTCATTCATCCTTTCGTACATGTCTTCATTTCTGCCAGAAATTGCTTGCGGAATCTGTCTTTTCGGGACAGTGTGTACCTCCGATTATGGTATAGACATTATAGCGGTGACTCTTGGTGCTTCCATGCCCTGAAGTTTGTAACCTTCAGGAGTTGCTGTCATAACTCTTGCATCTTCACTTTCTTGAAGTTTGTAACCTTCAGGTCCTGCGGTTCCTGCTACGGCTTCCGGGTCTTCATTGACTGGTGGGATATATCCTTCAGGTATAAAGTTAAGAGGCATGCCCCAAGGGCACCCTTTAGGCATGTTGTACTGAGGATGATTCTCACGTGTCTCCATTATGGACGTATATGTGATCTTTAAGATTACAGTCTGAAGATGGCTGGTTTATACCTGAGTGAATCGCACACTCAGAGATACAACATAGTCGCCACCGAACTTTATTTTGTCCCAAAGGACAGGGAAAATATCGATAAAACCCCAGGGGAAGAGAAACGGGAACGGGGGTCGGTTATGCGAAAGGAAGGTATTAGCACCTAACGCATCCGTCGTACTCGAGGGAACCATTTCGCTTGCTTCTAGGCTTGGATGGGTTATCTATCTAAAGGCTTCTAGCTAAAAGAAAGAGTAGAGAGAGAGAAAGGGGAAAAAGAAAAGAAAGAAAGAAGGTGCTCGCAGAGGATTGTGGTCCTCGTGCCTACGTACCCTCGTAGTGCAATGAGGAAATCAGAGCGTCGTAGTTCATGGAACCAGGGGACAGAAAGGAAAAGAAGAAAGGGAGAAGAAAAGAAAGGTGGAAGTGTGCTCGCCAAGACATTGCGTCTCGTGCCTATGTATCTGACATTCAAAAGAATGCAGAATCAGAGCTTCCATAGTTCGGGGGACTACGGATAACGAAACAAGAAAGAAACAGGGAAAAAAAGGAGTGGTGTCAAAACCAGGAGCAAAAGTGAAAGAAAACTCTACTAGGGTAAGACCATGCAGTAAGAGCGATTGCACAAGAGAATAGAAAAAGAATGGTGTTAGAACCAAGAATGAAAGAAACTCCGCAGGAGATAACAAAGAGGATTGGTGTCGAAACCAAGGAAGTAAGAGCGAAATGAATAGAAAAGGCTCCGCTGGGGAAGGAAAAGATCGAAGAATCGCTAGGAAGAGAGGGTAAACGACCCGGCTAGGGATCCAAACAAAAGGATGGTGTCAAAACCAAGAAGAAAGGGAAACCCGGTATATTAACTGACTGGAAGTGGTTAACCGGCGAAAGAGAGTAAGACTCTGGCAGGGAAAAGAAGCTGGTGTCAATAGACGGACTATGATAAACCAAGAGCGAGAGTGCTGAACCAAGAGAAGGTGTTTGACTCTGAGGGGATATCGGTATATTAACTGATAAACAGTGGTTAACCGAGGAGACAAGGATTGCAACTCTGTGGGGATAGAGAAGCATTGGTTTTAATAGAGAAAACTGTGATTAACCAGAAGAACGGGTGCAAGACCGATCGAAGGTCGTAACCCAAAAGGGGTGTTGGTATTGACTGAACAAACAACATTTAACCAACAAAGAAGAGGTATTGAACCAAAAGAGGTTACTATCCCAAGGGTGCAAGTATTCAAACCAATAATGGTTGCCAACTACGGGGTTCGGTTTTAACAAGAGAACTGTGATTAACCGAGAAAAATGAGTGATTAACCAAAGGGAGTTGATTAACTCAAAAAAATGGATTCAGTATTTTAACAGACGGACTGTGGTTAACTGAAGAAAAGGGTGATTAACCAAGAGAAGGTGATTAACCCGAGAAAAATTAGTATTTTAACAGACGGACTGTGGTTAACTGAGGAGGAGTGCAAATTGGTGTTTTAACTGACGGACAGTGATTAACCAAACAGAGGTAGAAGTACCAAAAGAAGGTTGCGAACTCCGGGGATTATCTGTTTTAATAGACTGACTATGATTAACCGAAGAAACATAATTGAGACTCTTATGAGGAATCGAGAAGCAAAGATTGACCACAAGAAGAAAGGTATACTGAAACAAAGAGAGTTCGCTAGCGCAAAACAATGATCTTAACCAAGAAGGCGATTGATCAAAAGAGGGATTGAAAGAGATTGAGTTATCAAAGATCGACTCAACTGGGAAAGGGGATACACTACAGCCTGGGGATAGAGGTGACTAAGCTAAGCATAGGGTCATTCGTCCCCTACCTGAAGTAGTCAGAATGAAAGTAGGAATTCTCCCTTCATATTCCTTCTCTAACACACAGAGTGTAATGCAGATGTTGAAACGGACAGGACAACAGCTCCATGTTGTACAGTGCTCCAGTGCAAGGCGCAGCGTGAAACTTTAATTCCTCAGAGGAAAAGAAAGAACCAGCTCTAAAGGAAGCCTAAAGAGAGGGAAAGGGAAGATCGATTAATCGTTAATCAAGGGAGAATCATGCTAACAACTTTCCAAAAAGAATGGAAAGTCATTAAAGCAAAAAGGTGTGAATTAATGATTATACAAGATTAAGTTTATCCATGAAGAATAAACTTAATACAAACCTGAAATGAAAGGTGCAAAAGAGTGCCAAATGATCATCAAAATGCCACACAAAGTCATCTATCATGTGAACAAAGATGGTACAAGAAGGATTATGTTCATACAATGCTTAGAATAGGAAACAAATGAATAATCAAAAAATGCACATCGAAAGTTCATGAATATGCTTCAACCAGAAGTGAAATGATACTTAAAACATCTATTAAATCAAGCATGATAATCAATGGAAGTTAGAAGGAAGAAAGCATGGCAAACACACTTGAAAATGCAAGAAAATAACATTCTGGCACAATGTTAATCGGTTAACCCTTTGGTTAATCGGTTAACGGTTTGAAAATCAGCGTTTTTTGGTGAAAAATGAACTGGTTAATCGATTAACCCAATGGTTAACCGATTAACACTGCAACAGTGGAAAAAATAACAGTAAAAACAGTTTTTCAAAAGTAGTTTTCAACACATAATCACTTATCCAAACTTCCGCATGCTATGGTATGATTTTGTGCACGAAAATTACATCATGTAAGCATAATTAACACAAATTGCAAGCATCAATCATGGAGATCAAAGATAAATCAAAAGTATGGCAAATCAAATCGAAAACGATCGAAATTCACATCGTAAAGACGCGGAAACAATCAAAACAGAGAGTAAAGTATGATCCACCAACCTACAAGGCTGAGATGTGCCTTGGTAATTGTTGCAAATGATTCTTGATGCAGAAAATTAAAGATAACCAGAGGAAACTCCAATTTTGATGGCGGAACGCGTCGAAATCGAGCAAAATACAATAAAGCTCCAAAATGCGAATTCGAACTGTTGAAAGTTGCAGAAAATACTCAAGATTAATCCACAAGTTGAAATACCTCCAGAAATCCAAGTATCAAAAGCAAGAATGATGGAGGTTAAGCTCTAGAAATAATCACTTTTAGTGTAAAAGTGATTATCCTTCAAAGTAGAAATGAGCTTTGGTGAGAT
Organism: Lathyrus tuberosus; assembly: GCA_022829125.1. NCBI lineage: Eukaryota > Viridiplantae > Streptophyta > Magnoliopsida > Fabales > Fabaceae > Lathyrus > Lathyrus tuberosus. The sequence goes on along the minus strand of JALAZF010000022.1, from coordinate 22,887,544 downwards.
TTTGGAAGAGAAGTGAGATGAAGATGAAGAATGAGTAGAGAAATCAGAGAGAAAGTGAGAGAAATGGGAGTGAAATGTGAGAAGTTTGGTGAAAATTTGTAGAGAGAATGGTTGAGAGCTTGAAAAGTGAGTGAAGGTGTGGTTATATAGATTTTAGGTTTGGAATATGAGAGGTTTGGAATTTGGTTTGGGATTTAGTTTGGGTTTGGAACTAGGCTAGGAGTTATTTGGACTTGACTCACCGATTCAAGGCGGTTAACTCAGTTAGTTAGAACCAACTCGGTAACAATCCCAAGGTGAACTCCAACATCCAAAGATCCACATTACTTGGAAAACAAGGAACATGGTGCACTTGATTTGAAGTGATGCATAGAATAAATGTAAGGGAAATGTATTGAATGGTCTTGAACTGTCTAGAATGTTCCACACAATGCTAGAATAGAATAGACCAAAAGAGTGTGGAGAGAGTTGCTGAAATATGATGGAAATGCTGAATTTTTGCTGAAAATAGCAGGTGTTAATCGATTAACCAACAGGTTAACCGATTAACAGCTGTTAAAAAGTTGAAATTGGCGCTGTAAAAAGGTGTTAATCGATTAACCAAATGGCATATAAACCATTAATTTAGGCTTATTCTGATGATGATAATAATCTTGTGAGGATTATATTAATCAGAGTTAAAAAACCTGAAAATCCTGCAACAAGAAACACATAGAGAAAAAATGCGAATGCGTATGCCGACAATGCGAATGCTCATGCTTATCCAAAAGGCAAAAGAGGGAGGTCAAATTTCGGGTTACGACAGCTGCCCCTATTTAATCCTCTTGGACCTGAATATACGAATTGCGCTAGCTTTTCGATGATTCGAGGTAAAAGGGGATTAAATAAAAGAGTAGCTCGAACATTTGGCCGATGGCGACAAAAGAAGAGTGTTGAGAGGCTGAATATCCGCAAGGGAGATGAATTAGGCCAACAAAGAGAGAGTATGCTCGATGCATATGCTATGTATGCGTCGATCTACATGATGCTTGATATCATGCAATGCAGAAGGGTATGGCTGAGGTAATGAACGGTAAGTTAGGCAGAGGTTGTAGCAAAACGATCTCGACATCCTTGGTCAGAGAGGGAACCCACTGATAATTCAAATAATTGCTGGGAGAAGAGCCGCAAAAGGTGATGATTCTGCTGTGAAAATCCAGAAAATGGTGAAAGCTCTGCTGGGAAAGAAGCCGAGAAAGCTCATCATCGACCCTACAATGGATAAGAGGATCAGACTAATCCCTTCATCATGACTGTCTCTGCCAGGGATGAAACCAGAAAAATCTGATTTCTACGCTGCCACTGACTCTGCTGTGGACATCCCGATTGTCTCTGTCTGGGGGACTCACAAGGCTCGGAGAATCTTTTATGCTCGGGGAAGACGAGGAACAAAATCGTACGGTTGCGGGTGCGCGACATGCTGACATGCTGCGGAGAAAGCACGACCCATGCCGGGGAGAAGTACAAATCTGTCTCTTCTCAGGGCACATCATGACAATTTATTGGAGACATTATGGATCTGTTGGGGAAGTGATGACCCTGCTGAGGAAGCAACAACTTCTTCAAAGAATCAACCTATTGCCAGCCGGGCGTTAGGCTTACCACGGGATACTACTGATTATCCTGCAGGGATTACCAGTACCATATGCAATGCATAATGCTTTCTCGATTGATTTAGCTTTTTATTGTTCTCAACGTTTTATAGTATTGTGTGATCACCAATAATTATTTATTTTGTAAACAAAATACTGAAATTAAAACAAATGAGAAAACAAGAGATGCATTTTATTGAATGTGAAAATTCTGTACATAAAGTTTTTACAAGGATGCAAAAATCCTTGATGAGGAAATTTGCAATAAAATTGAAAAACAAGTGTAAATGGCAAAGGGAAATCATGCTTTGCATCGATTACAACATTGGCTCCCATCCACTGAAAGTCTAGCTTCCAACGCCTTGCACCTGTTGACGATGATTTGACTGCTCTGTTACCGTCTGAGGTCTAGCTGTGATGAAAAGAGGCTCAAGTGTTCACAGTCAATGCCTTTATCCCTAATTTTTTCCTGGACATTTTTTCCATTTTTTTTGTCCACCGGGATACCCATTTTTGCCTAAGTCGCCCTCTCGGGTTTTCGACTTAGCGGGCTGTTATTGTTTGTTTTTTTTCATTGTCCCTAACTTTTGCATGGACATTTCTTTTTTTTGGTCCATCGGAACGTCCATTTTTGCCTAGATTGTCCTTGCGGATGCCAATCTAGTGGACTCTTATCCATTTTTTTCAGGCATAATATTTTTTGACTGTATCGGAGTTCACGGGCAACGGCAACTCCTCCCCATCCATTGTGGTGCGGATCAGGGATCCGCTTGAGAAGGCTTTCTTGACAACAAATGGGCCTTCGTAGTTGGGAGTCCATTTGCCTCGTGGATCCGAGTGAGCAGGTGAATATCTCTTGAGTATGAGCTCGCCTTCACAGAATGTTTCAGGAAGAACTTTCTTGTCAAAAGCTCGCTTAAGGTGTCTCTGATACAATTGACCATGACAAACAGCTGTAAGGCGTTTCTCTTCAATGAGATTCAGCTGGTCGTATCTGGATTAAACCTATTCGGCTTCCTCAAGACCTGCTTCCATGATGACTCTGAGTGAAGGAATTTTGACTTTAATGGGTAGAACTGCCTCCATACCATACACTAGCGAATATGGAGTTACCCCAGTAGAAGTGCGGACTGAAGTTCTGTAGCCATGCAGTGCAAAGGGAAGCATTTCATGCCAATCCTTGTATGTCTTGACCATTTTCTGGACAATCCTCTTGATGTTTTTATTTGCTGCTTCAACGGCGCCATTCATCTTGGGCCAATATGGTGAAGAGTTGTGGTGCTCGATCTTAAATTCTTGACACAACTCCTTCATCATATTGTTGTTTAGGTTGCTTGCATTGTCCGTGATAATGCTGCTAGGTATGCCATAACGACATATTATCTCTTTCTTGATAAATCTAGCAACCACTTGTCGTGTAACCTTTGCATAGGAAGCAGCCTCAACCCACTTGGTAAAGTAGTCGATAGCGACTAAAATGAATCGATGACCATTGGAAGCCTTCGGCTCGATCATTCCAATCATATATATACGCCATATAGAGAATGGCCAAGGTGAAGTCAAAACATTCAATGGAGTTGGAGGCACATGGATCTTGTCTCCGTAGATTTGGCATTTGTGACATCTTTTAGCAAAGTTGTAACAATCTACCTCCATTGTCGTCCAGTAATACCTAGCCCAAAGGATCTTCTTGGCCATAGTAGGACCTTAGGCATGTACACCCTCGCAGCCCTCAGGTATGGACCTTATGATCATGTTTGCTTCGTGTCTATCCACGCATCTGAGCAACACGGAATCATAATTCCTCTTGTACATTATACCACCACTTAAGAAGAATTTGGCGCAAAGCCACCTAAGAGATTTCTTGTCAGTGATAGTGATACCCTCGGGATATTCCTGTTTTTCCAGACATCTTTTAATGTCCTAGAACCAAGGCTTGTCATCAGACTCATCCTCGATTGCTAAACAGTGTGCTGGTTCGTTCAAGTGATCAATGTGGATATGAGGAGCTTAATTCTTCTACTTGCCCTTGAACATGGATACTAAAGTAGCAAGAGCATCAGGCAAATGATTTTCCTCTCTGGGAATATGATGAAAAGTGATCTCATCAAAGTAAGGAATCAAATTTGCAATGTGTTGTTGGTACGGAACCAGCTTGGAATCCCGAGTCACAAAATTCCCTCTGACTTGACCGATAACCAAGGCAGAATCTCCATAGACCTCAAGAATCTTGATTCTCATGTCAATTGCCACTTTAATACCGTAGATACATGCTTCGTATTCAGCCATATTGTTGGTTCATGCAAAGCATAATATGGCGGTGAAGGGAAGGTGAAAACCTGTTGGAGAGATGAGGACAGCACCGATTCCACGACCTTTAGAATTAAAGGCACCATCGAACACGAGCGTCCATCGCGCCCCTGGTTCGGGTCCTGTATCAGGGTCTGGAGTCTCATAATCTCTGATAAAAAGAATATCCTCATCGGGAAAGTCAAACTTCATTTGTTGATAACCCTCTACAGGTTGATGGGCAAGGTAGTCAGACAAGACGCTCCCTTTTATTGCTTTCTGGGTAACATGTTGGATATCATACTCAGTTAACAGCATCTGCCACCGAGCAATCCTTCCAGAGACAGCAGGCTTTTCGAATATGTACTTTATCAGATCCATTTTGGATATCAACAAAGTAGTATGGAAAATCATGTATTGTCGTAGGCGTCGAGCAGCCCAGGCCAGAGCACAACAAGTTTTCTCTAAGGGTGATTATCTGGTCTCACAATCAGTGAACTTCTTGCTCATATAGCATATTGCATGTTCTTTTCTACCAGTGTCATCATGTTGACCCAATACACATCCCATTGATCTATCAAGAACGGTGAGATACATGATTAAAGGCCTGCCAGGAACCGGCGGTACTAAGATCGGTGGTTCTTACAAGTATTGTTTTATTTTGTCGAATGCTTCCTGACAATCATTATTCCATTCAACCGCTTGATTTTTTCTTAGTAATTTGAACATTGGTTCACAGGTAGCCGTCAAATGGGAGATGAACCTTGAAATGTAATTAAGTCTGCCCAGAAAGCCACAGACTTTTTTTTCTGTTTTGGGAGGCGGCATGTTCTGAATTGCCCGAACCTTGTCAGGATCAACTTCAATGCCCTTCTGGCTCACAATAAAGCCCAACAGTTTACCAGATCGAACTCCGAAGGTACACTTCACAGGATTCAACCGCAATCTAAACTTTTGGAGTCTTTTAAACTGCTTCTTCAGATGAACCAAGTGATCATCTTCAGTCTTGGACTTGGTAATCATATCGTCAACGTAAACCTCAATCTTTTTATGGCTCATATCGTGAAAGAGGGTTGTCATGGCACGCTGGTATGTTTCCCCTGCATTCTTTAGACCGAATGGCATGACTTTGTAGTAATATGTACCCCATGGCATGATGAAAGTAGTCTTCTCCATATCAGCTGGGGACATTTTGATCTGATTATATCCTGAAAAACCGTCCATGAAGGAAAAGACAGAGAACTACGCTGTATTGTTTACCAAGACATCAATATGAGGCAAAGGAAAATCATCCTTCGGGCTGGCCTTGTTGAGATCTCGATAATCCACACACATTCTGACTTTACCATCTTTCTTTGGAACTGGGACGATGTTGGCAATCCATTCAGGATATTCGGAAGTGGCTAGGAAACCAGCATCAAGCTACTTCTTCACCTCTTCTCTGATTTTGAGTGCCATGTTGGGTCTAGTCTTCCTGAGCTTCTGCTTGACAGGAAGACATCCGGGCTTGAGTGGCAAGTGATGCTCAACGATGTTGGTATCCAACCCAGGCATATCTTGATAGGACCAGGCGAAGATATCAACATACTCTTTCAATAACTTGACCAACTCGGAGTGTACATGCTCTGCGAGGGATGCGCCAACCTTGACTTCTTTTCTGACCTCATCAGTACCAAGATTGACAACTTCCACTGGCTCTTTGTGCGGCTGAATCTCTTTATGCTCGTGCTCAAGGAGCCTTGCTAGTTCAGCCGGTAATTCACAATCTTCCTCACCATCTTCTTCGGCTTGGTTAATTGGAATTCCAGAATTACAATGGATGTTTTCCATGTTGTTATCAATGCTTTTATTAGTTCTGCATGTTTATGAATATGTTTAGAATGAGCTTTTTTTTTTAAAAGTGAAAAGAAAAGAAACTTTTGCCATTTGTTTTGTGAAAAAGTAAAATGAAGAAAGAAAATAGAGCATGATTTTGAATGCAAAGACTTTTATTTATTGATCACATAATATTGAAAAACAGTGAGGCCCTTACAAGCTATCGACTCGTCTCGGGCGAGGACGAGGGAATGAGAAAGCAAAATGCATTACATGTTATATGGGAAAACCACAGGAATCACGGTAGATGTCCAATTGTTGAGCTTAAAACCCGGCGGGCATTTGCGCACAAAGCTTGAACTCTGATTGCTAGGACCAGCATCATCAATAGCAGTCACGATGTCACCTTGCTGGAAACCCGCGCTATTGAACTTGACAAAGTTGCACTGCTTCTGACTAGAGGAACCAGATTGATGACCAGGACGATAGCCTAATCCAAAACGATTATGCTTCTCAACCATATCAATTACATGCCCCCAGCCTGACAAAGCACCATTCTGGATAGTCTTTTTAGCACTCTTAGTGGACACTAAAGTCAACTGTGGTGATCTACTTTGACTAGTTGAAGCATAGCTAACATCTTCGAATTCGAGACACTGTAGCGACACCTCAGCTATGCCTTCCTCGGTATTGACAAATCGAAAAGAAGATAACTCGCTTACAATCAAATCCTCCTCACCACAGACGATGACCAGCTGATCGTCAAACATGAATTTCAACTTCTGATGTAAAGTGGATGTTACTGCTCCTGCGGCGTGTATCCAGGGATTACCTAATAGGCAACTATATGCTGGATTGATATCCATCACTTGGAAAGTAATGGTAAACAGATGCGGTCCGACCTTGATGGGTAAATCCACTTCTCTGATGACTTGCCTTCGAGAACCGTCGAAGGCTCTGACAACTAAAGCACTTGGTCTCAATCTCGTTTCCCTCCACCAACAATTGACTCAATGTGCCCTTATGCATCACATTGAGGGAAGAACCGGTGTCTACTAGAACACGAGATAGCAGGATATCTGTGCAAGTTACAGATATGTGCAGCGCTTTATTGTGGGCAGTTCCTTCAGGAGGCAACTCTGAATCATTAAAACCCAAATACCGACTTGCAGTTATGTTGGCCACTACGTCATCAAACTCGACGAAGGATATGTCTTGCATAACATGAGCTCTGTTCAAGACCTTCAACAAAGTTGATCTGTGCACGGGCGAACTCATAAGTAAGGACAAGATTGAGATCCTCGAGGGAGTCTGGCCCAACTGATCCACAATTTTAAAGTCACTCTTCTTGATCAACTTTTGGAACTCTTGGTCATCAAGTGTCTCCTTGCTTTTTGAAACATCCTTAGACGGAATGTTCGGCACTAGAATGGTAGTAGAAGATGCCCTTTGTTGAACAACAGGGATTGCAGATGCAGGTGTCTCCTGGGGAGGAACAACGGTTGGAACTTGCACAGACTTTGTAGTGACTTTCAGAGCAAACACCCGTCCACTACGAGTTATACCTCCGGCGGCTGTAATGTTCACAATCTCAGATTCTGCAAACCTTATTTCCTGACCTCCAGAAAACACAAAAGACCCATACTTCCACGGTACCTCCTTAGAATTCTGATACGAAAATGGCTTTGGCGGGCAAACCACGATGGGTTGCACTTTCTTCTGTTTAGGGGATTCCATAGGAACCTTCCTATAGACAATGGTGAATGGCTCGATGGTAGTAACTTCCTCAACACTGGTAAATTGCACTTCGCCTCGGTTCATTAAAATCTGGACACAGCCTTTCAACCTTCGACACTAGTTAGGATTATCGTCACAAATCTGACACTTACCATGCAACCCTTTCAACAGCCCTTGTTCATTCAATCTCTTGAAAACCACAGTCATCGGGGTCTTTACTTCGTCAACATCCATGATCAATTCAGCCCTTGAATTATCCTCAATCATGTTAACCGCAGGTCCATTTTGATTCGGCAACGAATTATTCTGAATGTTAGGACCTTCCTCAGCGAAAGTCAGAATCTTCTTATCAATGAGTTCCTAAACCTTGGTTTTGAAAACAAAATAGTCCTCTGTTGCATGTCCTATGTATCCAACATGATAGGCACAAGATGCATTTGGATTATGCTTCGGGCCTAATGGAAGAATCACAGGTGCAATCTACTTGGGGACAATTGCCCCTTGGTGAACCAAGTAAGGAAACAACTCCGTGTATGACACCGAAATTATGTCAAAATTCGGACATTTACGGTTTCCTTGATTGTTGTTGCTCTGACGGTTTTGATTCTGTTGATTTTTGTTCTGTTGAGTCTGTTGCTGATTCTGAGTATTCTGAGCTGGTTGTTGCGGATGATACTGGTACTGAGGTTGTTGATATTGAGCAGCAGTGATGTACGGATACGGATAATATGGCATGGGAGCCATGGGAGCTTGATATTGAGGAGAAACTTGAGCTGTCACTGCATTGGTTTCACCTTTCTTCTTCTTTGACTGACTGTTCTGAGATTTTCTGGCCGACTGTTGGGAAGCAATTCTAGGAATCTTTCCAGTCTTCAAACCATTCTCAATCCGCTCACCAATCGTCACAACCTCAGTGAAGTTCGATGAAGAACTACCCACCATTTTCTCATAGTAGGACCCTTGCAATGTACCCATAAAGATGTCAACCAACTCACTGTCAGAGAGAGCAGGTCGCACGCGAGATGCCATCTCACGCCATCTTTGTGCATACTCTTTGAATGTTTTAGCTGAGCGCTGAGATTGGTCTTGCAACTGCAATCTGGTAGGTGCCAGATCCAAATTGTATTTGTATTGTTTCACGAATGCTTCAGATAAATCCCTCCAAGTACGGATCTTGCTACGTTCTAGGCCTATGTACCAATCCAATGAAGCACCAGACAAACTATCTTGAAAACAATGAACAAGCAATTCATCATTATCAATATGGGATGGCCATCTTCCTACAGTACATAGTGATGTGACTACGCGGGCAACTCAAGCCTTTGTACTTTGGTAAATCAGGTATCTTGAATTTCTGCGGCAGCACAGCATTTGGAACCAAACACAAGTCCTTGGCCTCCAAGCCAAAAGCAGAGAACCCTTCAATATCTCTGATACGGTCTTCCAACAACTTGTAGTCAACGGGCCTACTCTGATTATTGGGCTTAACAAGAATCTGAGGATTTGGCAGCTGAGAAGCGGCCGGAGCGTGAACTTGTGGCAACTGAGGATACACCAAACCTGGATTAACCATCTGACCAGCATTCATACCCATCTGAACACCAAACAGATAATGAGGAGGAGGTAACACAACGGTGGAAGAAGATGCCCAGGGTAGAACATCCCAGGATGAACATTCTGAACAACAGTTTGACCAGCTTAAGATAAAACCAGAACATAAATAGGAGGACCCCTATACACATGCCCTTCATAATCAGGAGTATCACCGGCAGTTTGATGAGCCTGAACCTGAAGATTCTCATGATCATCGTTCACTACTGGAGGTGGAACTGGAGTAGGCATGCCCCATGGATATGCAACCATATTCCCATTAGGTGGGGGTGCAACAAAAGGCTGATATGGTAGGAAGGCGCTACCATTGTTTTCAATCTGAGGAGTGTAATTCGGAGGCATGCCCCATGAGAAACCAGCAGGCATCTTGTTCACATTAGGCTGAACAACAGGCTGATTCACAGGCTCGATCGACACTTCAACCAAAACAGGAGAAGGAACAACAGCAGGAGTAGCCGTAACAACAGAAGGAGTGGTCACAATAGGAGTGACAACAGTTGCATCAGTAGTAGTTGCAACAAAAGTGGCAACAGCAAAAGCGTCCCTCTGGGCGCGAAGGAGTTCCATGATGACATCCATGTTCGTCTGGAACTGATCCATCTGACCTTGGAATTGAGCCAGAGTTTCCTTGTAGGAAGCGTTCTCATCTTCGAAGTCAGCCATGATTCTGGATTTGCTTGATCGAGTGAAATACCGATGTCGAGTCGTCGTCTTGCTACAAGGAAGGCAGACAAGGATGAGGACCAGTTTCGGATGAAAGGACGTGCATATGTGTGTAAATGAATGTATGATATGCATGCAAAAATAAAGTTTTAAATTCTAGGAATTCTTAAACTTATCTTTGTTGACAAAATCATAAAGCATACAAGTAAAGGTGTGAAAGATAAAATTGGCAAGCAACTTCATTCATTCATTCAATAATAAAGGAAAGAAGTACAAGTCGAGTACAAGTCAAATATCTGCATTTTGGGCTACAACAAAATCCGCATGGATTCTATCAAATACCACCCTGTAAACAGATAAGAAGTGGAAAACAGCCCAAGGAAGCTGGTGTGGCAATACATCAGCAAATGCATCCCTCAACAACCCAGGTAAGTCCTCCAGTGCATGCTCAACAAATTTGGCTAAACGGCCATGTCTCTCACTCCAATACTACGTATTCTTCATGAGGTTGCGCAGCAAAGAATGGTTAGGTCCCTGAAGCATATCCTGAAGAAAGGCCTCTTTCTGATCCAAGAGGTTCTGCAGATGACAGCTTTGTTGCTCCCAATGTGTACTCTCTGTGTTGAGCTGACTGATCTGCTCTCGGCTCTGATGTGCTAGATCCTGCAGCTTCTGAATCTCACCGAAGACTTCGTCAAGCTTGGCTTGACACTAAGAGTGGTCCTTTGCTAGCTACTTAGCACGGTCTTGCTCGGTTTGCCACTTTGTCTTGAACTCGGATAACTTCTCTCGCAGTTCTTCAAGTTGTTTCTTGTAGCTCAGCTCCTCTTTGTAAGCTTGATAATGAGCATCGGCAAGTTGCCTCTTCTTTGAAGCAAGTCCCTCATAGGTGCTTTTCAAAGCATCACCCACCTTCCTACGGTTGTTCTGTTCAACCTCCACCTCTTTGAGCATGCGCTCGCGCTTCTGGAGGAGCTCAATTTGTAGGCTATCCTTCTCGAAAGTGACTTTATCAAGGTTGAGACGAAGATCGACATTCTCCTTCTTCAACTTCTCAATAATCAGCTTGAGTTGGTCAACCTCAGATGGAGGAACAACGGCAAGTTCAGGAGGGTTGGCATTCAGGGAAGGCTCATAAGAAAATGGCAACAAGATCTCTTTCACGCGCTCTCTGACCCAAAGTGTGTAAGCTTCCTTGGCTACACAATTCTTCTTACCCAAACCGGCTCTACCTTCAAGATGAATCTGAGTCCAAGCGGCACTAAACCTCTTCAGCAAACCCCTGTCATCAATCCCTTCATGTAAAATGAACTCATCCACTACCTCAGGATCAGGCTTGGCAACCATAGGATATCCCAACTGTCTGATAGCCATTCTTGGATTGTAGTTAATTCCACCCTTGGTACCCAAGAGAGGCACATTGGAGAATTTCCCACAATGAAGAATGATTGGAATGTCGTTGTGGACTCGAGAATACCAAGAAATGTCATCAGCGGTAAGAGACATGATTCGTTAAGACCACTTGAGATTACCCTTATTCTCAACAAAAGGACCATTCTGTGGAAGGTGAGACATGAACCATCGGTATAGCAGAGGAGCACAACAGACAATGGTTCCTTTCTTCTTTTCATTCCTGGAATGAATAGAATGGTAGGTATCAGCAAGAAGCATCGGCACAGGGTTCTTAGACAAGAATTTGCTGATGGTGGTCTGATCTACGAAATCCTGCATGTTCAGAAACAAGACAATCCCATATATCAATAGAGGAAGAATGGCATTGAAAGCCTTCCAGTTTCCAACCTTGGTGAAGGAAGTGGCCTTGTCAACCAAGAACTTCGAAGAAAACCCTCGAATGTCTTTCCCTTTGGTCTTAAGATTATCCTCCACATCCTTCTTACTAATGCAAAGCGCATCAGCAATCAGATGAAACTTCGGACAACCATTAGTGTAAACATAAGGAACCTGGTTCTTGATCTCAACCCCAAGAATATAAGCATACTCCTCAAGTGTAGGTGCTAGCTGATAATCCTGAAATGTGAAGTACCTAAGTGGCGGGTCATAGAACTGAACCAGAGTATGAATAGCAGTGATGTTGACTTCGGTGTTGAAGATGGACAACAGATTACCATAAGCATCTATGAAAACCCCTCTATGATCTCTAACCAACAAGGATGCCAAACCTCTCAAAAATACCCAGCTTGGGCTCCACAAACTTGTAGCTGAAAATGCCACGACAACGAGTACTCATCTCTATGATAATGTCAACAAAAGATAAGCCTTCGAATACCTGGAAATGCACATCCAAAATTAGTTTATATGATGATATGATATGCAACCAACAACAAGAAGCCAGCACAGTCTGAACAATCAAATCTGAATAACCCGGATATCTGCATGTAATTATGTGTCAGTGCAACATAATCTGATGTGTGTGCCAGTCTGACGTGTGAGAGAACCAAGGTATGAAGTGGCTTGTTTTCCTGCAAAAACCCATCCCCCTCACAGGTGTGATCTAGACACAACAAGGTAGTCCCTAGAATGGTCGCCCAAACCATAAGACTCAGAATGAAAATCCCCCGCCGTAGTGAATTCTCACTGGAGAAGCAGCCGGAGCGTGAACTTGTGGCAGCTGAGGATACACCAAACCTAGATTAACCATCTGACCAGCATTCATACCCATCTGAACACCAAACGGATAATGAGGAGGAGGTACCACAGTAGTGGAAGAAGATGCCCAGGGTAGAACATCCCAGGATGAACATTCTGAACAACAGTTTGACCAGCTTGAGATAAAACCAGAACATAAATAGGAGGACCCCTATACACATGCTCTTCATCATCAGGAGTATCACCGGCAGTTTGATGAGCCTGAACCTGAAGATTCTCATGATCATCGTTCACTACTGGAGGTGGAACTGGAGTAGGCATGCCCCATGGATATGCAACCATATTCCCATTAGGTGGGGGTGCAACAAAAGGCTGATATGGTAGGAAGGCGCTACCATTGTTTGCAATCTGAGGAGTGTAATTCTGAGGCATGCCCCATGAGAAACCAGCAGGCATCTTGTTCACATTAGGCTGAACAACAGGCTGATTCACAGGCTCGATCGACATTTCAACCAAAACAGGAGAAGGAACAACAGCAGGAGTAGCCGTAACAACAGGAGGAGTGGTCACAACAGGAGTGACAACAGTTGCATCAGTAGTAGTTGCAACAACAGTGGCAGCAGCAGAAGCGTCCCTCTGGGCGCGAAGGAGTTCCATGATGACATCCATGTTCGTCTGGAACTGATCCATCTGACCTTGGAATTGAGCCAGAGTTTCCTTGTAGGCAGCATTCTCATCTTCGAAGTCGGCCATGATTCTGGATTTGCTTGATCGAGTGAAATACCGATGTCGAGTCGTCGTCTTGCTTCAAGGAAGGTAGACAAGGATGAGCACCGGTTTCGGATGAAAGGACGTGCATATGTGTGTAAATGAATGTATGATATGCATGCAAAAATAAAGTTTTAAATTCTAGGAATTCTTAAACTTATCTTTGTTGACAAAATCATAAAGCATACAAGTAAAGGTGTGAAAGATAAAATTGGCAAGCAACTTCATTCATTCATTCAATAATAAAGGAAAGAAGTACAAGTCGAGTACAAGTCAAATATCTGCATTTTGGGCTACAACAAAATCCGCATGGATTCTATCAAATACCACCCTGTAAACAGATAAGTGGAAAACAGCCCAAGGAAGCTGGTGTGGCAATACATCAACAAATGCATCCCTCAACAACCCAGGTAAGTCCTCTAGTGCATGCTCAACAAATTTGGCTAAACGGCCATGTCTCTCACTCCAATACTATGCATTCTTCATGAGGTTGCGCAGCAAATAATGGTTAGGTCCCTGAAGCATATCCTGAAGAAAGGCCTCTTTCTGATCCAAGAGGTTCTGCAGATGACAGCTTTGTTGCTCCCAATGTGTACTCTCTGTGTTGAGCTGACTGATCTGCTCTCGGCTCTAATGTGCTTAATCCTGCAACTTCTGAATCTCATCGAAGACTTCTTCAAGCTTGGCTTGACACTAAGAGTGGTCCTTTGCTAGCTGCTTAGCACGGTCTTCCTCGGTTTGCCACTTTGTCTTGAACTCGGATAACTTCTCTCGCAGTTCTTCAAGTTGTTTCTTGTAGCTCAGCTCCTCTTTGTAAGCTTGATAATGAGCATCGGCAAGTTGCCTCTTCTTTGAAGCAAGTCCCTCATAGGTGCTTTTCAAAGCATCACCCGCCTTCCTACGCTTGTTCTGTTCAACCTCCACCTCTTTGAGCATGCGCTCGCGCTTCTGGAGGAGCTCAATCTGTAGGCTATCCTTCTCGAAAGTGACTTTATCAAGGTTGAGACGAAGATCGACATTCTCCTTCTTCAACTTCTTAATAATTAGCTTGAGTTGGTCAACCTCAGATGGAGGAACAATGGCAAGTTCAGGAGGCTTGGCATTCAGGGAAGGCTCATAAGAAAATGGCAACAAGATCTCTTTCACGCGCTCTCTGACCCAAAGTGTGTAAGCTTCCTTGGCTACACAATTCTTCTTACCCAAATCGGATCTACCTTCAAGATGAATCTGAGTCCAAGCGGCACTAAACCTCTTCATCAAACCCCTGTCATCAATCCCTTCATGGAAAATGAACTCATCCACTACCTCAGGATCAGGCTTGGCAACCATAGGATATCCCAACTGTCTGATAGCCATTCTTGGATTGTAGTTAATTCCACCCTTGGTACCCAAGAGAGGCACATTGGAGAATTTCCCACAATGAAGAATGATCGGAATGTCGTCGTGGACTCGAGAATACCAAGAAATGTCATCAGCGGTAAGAGACATGATTCGTTGAGACCACTTGAGATTACCCTTATTCTCAACAAAAGGACCCTTCTGTGGAAGGTGAGACATGAACCATCAGTATAGCAGAGGAGCACAACAGACAATGGTTCCTTTCTTCTTTTCATTCCTGGAATGAATAGAATGGTAGGTATCAGCAAGAAGCATCGGCATAGGGTTCTTAGACAAGAATATGCTGATGGTGGTCTGATCTACGAAATCCTCCATGTTCAGAAACAAGACAATCCCATATATCAATAGAGCAAGAATGGCATTGAAAGCCTTCCAGTTTCCAACCTTGGCGAAGGAAGTGGCCTTGGCAACCAAGAACTTTGAAGCAAACCCTCGAATGTCTTTCCCTTTGGTCTTAAGATTATCGTCCACGCCCTTCTTACTAATGCAAAGCGCATCAGCAATCAGATGAAACTTCGGACAACCATTAGTGTAAACATAAGGAACCTGGTTCTTGATCTCAACCCCAAGAATATAAGCATACTCCTCAAGTGTAGGTGCTAGCTGATAATCCTGAAATGTGAAGCACCTAAGTGGCGGGTCATAGAACTGAACCAGAGTATGAATAGCAGTGATGTTGACTTCGGTGTTGAGGATGGAAAACAGATTACCATAAGCATCTATGAAAACCCCTCTATGATCTCTAACCAACAAGGATGCCAAACCTCTCAAAAATACCCAGCTTGGGCTCCACAAACTTGTAGCTGAAAATGCCACGACAACGAGTACTCATCTCTATGATAATGTCAACAAAAGATAAGCCTTCGAATACCTAGAAATGCACATGCAAAATTAGTTTATATGATGATATGATATGCAACCAACAACAAGAAGCCAGCACAGTCTGAACAATCAAATCTGAACTCGGATATCTGCATGTAATTATGTGTCAGTGCAACATAATCTGATGTGTGTGCCAGTCTGACGTGTGAGAGAACCAAGGTATGAAGTGGCTTGTTTTCCTGCAAAAACCCATCCCCCTCACAGGTGTGATCTAGACATAACAAGGTAGTCCCTAGAATGGTCGCCCATACCATAAGACTCAGAATGAAAATCCCCCGCCATAGTGAATTCTCACAGGACGGAAGTATTCTCAAACGAATCGCGATCTGGGATGTGGGTCTCGTGATATCCCAACGCGTAAAACGCAGGCCTCACGACTATCCACGTTCTAGCCTATGTGTATACTAGGCTCGGTGTTAGGACCTTTCTCTCCAATAATATCCACCCATCCCAACAACAGCAGAAAATAGCAGATATCCAGAATATGCAGCATATGAATATTCAAAGCAGTAAAGAAATGCGATAAAAAAACATAACGCTAAAGCAAAAAGATAAAGCAAGTAAAGCATGAAAGATAAACACCCAAGCAAGCAATAAAAGCAAACAAAACTAGGCGAGACCCCAACCTGCGAGTAAGCTAATCCCCAGCAGATTCGCCAACTGAAGATGGCTAGTTTATACTTGAGTGAATCGCACACTCAGAGATACAACAGGGTCGGCACCGAACTTTATTTTTCCCAAAGGACAGGGAAAATATCGATAAAACCCCAGGGGAAGAGAAACGGGAATGGGGGTCGGTTATGCAAAAGGAAGGTATTAGCACCTAACCCATCGGTTGTACTCGACGGGAACCATTTCGCTTGCTTCTAGGCTTGGATGGGTTACTATCTAAAGGCTTCTAGATAAAAGA
The DNA here is from genome assembly GCA_022829125.1 of Lathyrus tuberosus. Lineage (NCBI taxonomy): Eukaryota > Viridiplantae > Streptophyta > Magnoliopsida > Fabales > Fabaceae > Lathyrus > Lathyrus tuberosus. Next base: position 22,871,233 of record JALAZF010000022.1, on the reverse strand, counting down.
AAGAGGAGAGAGAAAGAGAGAGAAAGGGGAAAAAGAAAAGAAAGAAAGAAGGTGCTCGCGGAGGATTGTAGCCCTCGTGCCTACGTACCCTCGTAGTGCAATGAGGAAATCAGAGCATCATAGTTCATGGAACCAGGGGACAAAAAGGAAAAGAAGAAAGGGAGAAGAAAAGAAAGGTGGAAGTGTGCTCGCCAAGACATTGCGTCTCGTGCCTACGTATCTGACATTCAAAAGAATGCAGAATCAGAGCTTTCGTAGTTCGGGGGGACTACGGATAACGAAACAAGAAAGAAACAGGGAAACAAAAGGATTGGTGTCAAAACCAGGAGCAAAAGTGAAAGAAAACTCTACTGGGGTAAGACCATGCAGTAAGAGCGATTGCACAAGAGAATAGAAAAAGAATGGTGTTAGAACCAAGAATGAAAGAAACTCCGCTGGGGATCATAAAGAGGATTGGTGTCGAAACCAAGGAAGTAAGAGCGAAATGAATAGAAAAGGCTCCGCTGGGGAGGGAAAAGATCGAAGAACCGCTAGGAAGAGAGGGTAAATGACCCGGCTGGGGATCCAAACAAAAGGATGATGTCAAAACCAAGAAGAAAGGGAAACCCGGTATATTAACTGACTGGCAGTGGTTAATCGGCGAAAGAGAGTAAGACTCTGGCAGGGAAAAGAAGCTGGTGTCAACAGACGGACTGTGATAAACCAAGAGTGAGAGTGCTGAACCAAGAGAAGGTGTTTGACTCTGAGGGGATATCGGTATATTAACTGATAAACAGTGGTTAACCGAGGAGACAAGGATTGCAACTCTGTGGGGATAGAGAAGCATTGGTTTTAACAGAGAAAACTGTGATTAACCAGAAGAACGGGTGCAAGACCGATCGAAGGTCGTAACCCAAAAGGGGTGTTGGTATTGACTGAACAAACAACATTTAACCAACAAAGAAGGGGTATTGAACCAAAAGAGGTTACTAGCCCAAGGGTGCAAGTATTCGAACCAATAAAGGTTGCCAACTGCGGGGTTCAGTTTTAACAAGAAAACTGTGATTAACCGAGAAAAATGAGTGATTAACCAAAGAGAGGTGATTAACTAAAAAAAAGGATTCAGTATTTTAACAGATGGACTGTGGTTAACTGAAGAAAAGGGTGATTAACTGAGAGAAGGTGATTAACCCGAGGAAACTCAGTATTTTAACAGACGGACTGTGGTTAACTGAGGAGGAGTGCAAATTGGTGTTTTAATTGACGGATAGTGATTAACCAAACAGAGGGAGAAGAACCAAAAGAAGGTTGCTAACTCCGGGGATTATCTATTTTAATAGACTGTTCTTAGGAATCGAGAAGCAACAATTAACCACAAGAAGAAAGGAATACTGAAACAACGAGAGTTCGCTAGTGCAAAATAATTATCTTAACCAAGAAGGCGATTGATCAAAAGAGGGATTGAAAGAGATTGAGTGATCAAAGATCGACTCGACTGGGAAAGGGGATACACTACAGCCTGGGGATAGAGGTGAGTAAGCCAAGCACAGGGTCATTCGTCCCCTACCTGAAGTAGTTTGAATGAGAGTAGGAATTCTCCCTTCTCATTCCTTCTCTAACACACAGAGTGTAATGCAAAAGTTGAAAAAGACAGCACAATAGCTCCAAGTTGTACAGTGCTCCAGTGCAAGGCGCGGCGTGAAACTTCAACTACTCAGGGGAAAAGAAAGAACCAGCTCTAAAGGAAGCCTAAAGAAAGGGAAAGGGAAGATCGATTAATCGAAACAAGGTTTCGATAAATTAATCAAGGGAGAATCATGCTAACAACTTTACAAAAAGAATGGAAAGTCATTAAAGCAAAAAGGTGTGAATTAATGATTATACAAGATTAAGTTTATCCATGAAGAATAAACTTAATACAAACCTGAAATGGAAGGTGCAAAACAGTGCCAAATGATCATCAAAATGCCACACAAAGTCATGTATCATGTGAACAAAGATAGTGCAAGAAGGATTATGTTCATACAATGCTAAGAATAGGAAACATATGAATAATCAACCAGAAGTGAAATGACACTTAAAACATCCATAAAATCAAGCATGATAATCAATGGAAGTTAGAAGGAAGAAAGCATGGCAAACACACTCGAAAATGCAAAAAAATAACATTCTGACACAGTGTTAATCGGTTAACCCTTTGGTTAATCGGTTAACGGCTTGAAAATCAGCGTTTTTTGGTGAAAAATGAACTGGTTAATCGATTAACCCAATGGTTAACCGATTAACACTGCAACAGTGGCAAAAATAACAGTAAAAACAGTTTTTCAAAAGTAGTTTTAAACACATAATCACTTATCCAAACTTCTGCATTCTATGGTATGATTTTGTACACGAAAATTACATCATGTAAGCACAATTAACACAAATTGCAAGCATCAATCATGGAGATCAAAGATCAATCAAAAGTATGGCAAATCAAATAAAAAATGATCGAAATTCACATCGTAAATACGCGGAAACAATCAAAACAGAGAGTAAAGTATGATCCACCAACCTACAAGGCTGAGATGTGCCTTGGTAATTGTTGCAAATGATTCTTGATGCAGAAAATTAAAGAAAACCAAAGGAAACTGCAATTTTGATGGCGGAACGCGTCGAAATCGAGCAAAATACGATAAAGCTCCAAAATGCGAATTCGAACCGTTGAAAGTTGCAGAAAATACTCAAGATTAATCCACAAGTTGAAATACCTCCAGAAATCCAAGTATCAAAAGCAAGAATGATGAAGGTTAAGCTCTAGAAATAATCACTTTTAGTGTAAAAGTGATTATCCTTCAAAGTAGAAATGAGCTTTGGTGAGATTTTGGAAGAGAAGTGAGATGAAGATGAAGAATGAGTAGAGAAATCAGAGCGAAAGTGAGAGAAATGAGAGTGAAATGTGAGAAGTTTGGTGAACAATTATAGAGAGAATGGTTGAGAGCTTGAAAAGTGAGTGAAGGTGTGTTTATATAGATTTAAGGTTTGGAATTTGGTTTGGGAATTGGTTTGGGTTTGGAACTAGGCTAGGAGTTAGTTGGACTTGACTCACCGAGTCAAGGCGGTTAACTTGGTTAGTAAGAACCAACTCGGTAACAATCCCAAGGTGAACTCCAACATCCAAAGAATCACATTACTTGGAAAACAAGGAACATGGTGCACTTGATTTGAAGTGATGCATAGAATAAATGTAAGGGAAATGTATTGAATGGTCTTGAACTGTCTAGAATGTTCCACACAATGATAGAATAGAATAAACCAAAAGAGCGTGGAGAGAGTTGCTGAAATATGATGGAAATGCTGAATTTTTGCTGAAAATAGCAGGTGTTATTCGATTAACCAACAGGTTAACCGATTAACAGCTGTTAAAAAGCTGAAATTGGCACTGTAAAAGGGTGTTAATCGATTAACCAAATGGTTAACCGGTTAACCAGTAAAAAACTTGCCTCATTTTGCTTGAAAAGGGTGCTATGATCACGGTTCCGATTTTCAACCTCTTGCTTTGATGAATAGGCATAGAAACCATTAATTTGGGCTTATTCTGATGATGATAATAATCTTGTGAGGATGATATTAATCGGTGTTAAAAAACCTAAAAATCCTGCAACAAGAAACACATAGAGAAAAAATGTGAATGCGTATGCCGACAATGCGAATGCTCATGCTTATGCAAAAGGAAAAAGAGGGAGGTCAAATTTCAGGTTACGACACAGTCTTTTGATGCCGCTGCTCCTGAGCTGCTGCGAGGGATTGTATGTCACTATGAAGTTTTTCCAACCTTTCCTTCAGAGCGTCGATTTCTTCTCTAAGCTCTCTGTTCTCTTCCTCGAGATCGTCCATTTTCTTTTGTCGATTGGCCTGAGTATTGTATGAGTGAGACAGTTTGACTCTAGAATTGTGACACATACGTGAGACTCAAAGGTAAGAAAAATGCGTTATGTGAGAATGATGAATGATATGCAATGACATATTTTTTAGTTTTTGTTTTATTCAAAAAGAAACTTCAACCAATAGATTGCAAATACCATACAGTGGGGAAGATCCCTTTTATTGAATTCGAAACATTGCAGTATTTTACAAGGAAAAGTACAGTACTTTACAAAGTACTGTAAGGAAAATGTCTAAGCTGATGGATCCTGAGTCCTCTCTGAAGAGAGCTCACATACCGGTTCCTGTATTTTCCTTTTCTTCGATTGAGGCTCTTCAACCATTGTCGGGTTGTCAGTCCTTTGCCAAGTGAAAGGAGCAAGCAAATTTCTTCGATCTTCCTGACTCTCTATAGCATCCTGTTATAATATCTCAATCAGAGCATCATTTTCCTTTAATAGTTCCTGAATCTTGGTACACTCTAAATTGAGGATTCAATACTTGTTCTTCCAAGAGCTCTTCTCACGTTGAACTTTGTTGAGAGCGACCTGGAGTTTTTCCGCATCAGACATGAAATAAAGGACATATTCCTTTAACGGAAAAACTTCTTGACGAGGGTAAGGCATCCTCAGCTTGAGGGCTCTAGTTTGCACCCAGTGGAGATAAGGTTCCATGGAGATACAGTTTGGTTTTCCTAGAGACTCTCTTCCTTTCCTGTGAATATGTTGCTAGGCATGCACTATTTCCTTCTTTAGTGCCTTGTCATTTTCCCCTTCCTTGAAGAAAAGACCTTCCAGATGAACATTATGCGGGATATTCTTCATCGGGTATCCGAGTTGACGGCGAGCTAAAATTGGATGGTAGCTGATTCCTCCTTTAGTTCTAATGAGAGATACGTTAGGGAAATTTCCACATCTATCAATGATCTCTATCTCCTCATAAATCCTATTGTACCAGTCTATGTCCGAATTGGTGAGAGACATGATTCTCTGTGACCAACGTAAAGTACTCTTGTGATCCCAAAAAGCAGCAGACTTGGGTAAATGGGAAATGAACCATTTGTAGAGTAAGGGTACACAACATGTGATCATTCCTCCGCTGCACAAATTCCTTAAATGTACAGAATGATAAGAATCTGCGAGCAAGGTTGGTACGGGGTTCCCAATCAGAAATATCTTAACGGCATTGGTATCGACGAAGTTTTCAATGTTGGGAAAAAGGAATAACCCGTATATGAGCAGGACAAAGATATCTTCGAAAGCAGTTATGTTTCCTATACCGACAAAGTATAGAACTTTCTCCATCAGGAATTTAGCTGGTAAACCCTGGATTCCTCCTTTAGTGGTTATGTGAGTCCTAATTTCTGACTCATCCAAAGAGATTGCTCTTGCAATGGTTTGTTCCTTTGGAATTTCTTCCAGTCTAGAAAACGGAGCTTGGTCAGTGATAGGTAAATAAATCATATGAGAATACTCCTCCAGTGTTGGTGCTAGTTGGTAATCCGGGAAATTAAAGCAATGGTAAATCGGATCGTAGAACTATATCTGCGTAGACAGGATTCCTTCAACCACGTTAACCCTTAACAGTCCTCTATGTTTAGCTTTGAAAGCCTCAGGGTTGGTAATCATCCTTGCCAACTTCGTTAAGTCCTCTAGTTTCGGAGCCTTGAAGGTGTACTTGTGCGTCTTTCTTCTACCAAAATCCATAACGCAAGCTCTGATATTTGCAATTATTTTTTAGTTTATTTTGAAAAAAAGATTTTTTTTGTTTGAAAAGAGTTTTTTAAATGAATGCATGAATGCAGCACACAAAAACATTTGAAACACATGGGTTCAAGGGTTCAACGTCACGAGCATGGAGTTATGGCTCTACCCATCCCCAAAGGTTGTACTATTTTGGTCAATTTTTGTACCTGTAGAACGGGTTCTAAGGTTCCCAAAATCATTGACCCCTCCTTGGGATATCAACAGCAAGCTGATTCACTCGAGCGAGCTGTAATATCCTAGGATAAATCTCATTTGAGTGTAGTATCGCGTATCAACTATTCTTGATAGTCACTGCACTACCAAATGGTCATATGGTTAAAGTCTACTAAATCCTCAGGGTCATGGGTACCACACTAGGAAAGACAATGCTTTCACGACAATCGGTCGTTCAACATCGATAGTTCCGTACGGGTACTTCGGCTGATTCGGTGGGCTACCAGGATAGCTTATTCGGGATTCACTCCCTATAAGTGTCTCCTTTCTATGCCACCCTTATCTTAATGTTCTCTCAAACTTTCCACATGCGTATTAATCGCATTCCCATTTGACAAAAAAAAACATGGGTATCAAGTAGGAATAACAGTATATATATATATATATATATATATATATATATATAGTATAGAAAATGCTAAACAACCTAGACCTCTTAGGAACTCTAATCCTAAAGACTCCCCAGCAGAGTCGCCATTTTTCTGTATCGTGTGATTTTTGTCGGTGACGCGACCACCTTACCGCATTGGTTGGAATTGGTGCTACTTTCTTATTTCTTATTTATCCTATGAAGCTGGAAAGGAAAGGGAATCTATCTAAAACTAATCTTGCACGCAAATGTTTTCTTTAACAAATGCTAAGAGATTGGGGGGTCCGTGGTCAGATTATACAATAGGGAGTTGTCAACTACCCAGCGTATATATGGTTATCCATAGATTGTTTAGCATTTTCTTCTGTTATCTACTTACTGGTGTTTATCTGTTGTAAATTGGGAAAGTTTCTCCTTTGGGAATGTTGAGAGAGTATTTTTGTTGTTTTTCGGGTTTTTTCAATGTTTTTGGTAAGGTACTAGACCTAAAGTTTTTTATTTGTGTGGTCGCTAAGATTTAGCAATCTTATGCCTACATATTCCCATAATGATAACAAGGAAATCAGAGCAATCGTAGTTCCTCTTATTTCTATGGGAAGAAAAAGATGTTTGGTGTCTTGTTCAAAGCCCAAGATTAAAGCTAAAGGGTTGAGTATTTGTGTCTTGTTTAAAGCCCAAGATTGAAGCTAAAGGGTTTGACTGAGAGAGAATTTGTCATCTCTAAAGGGAGATATCTCATCTATTTATAAAGGAGAATTACTTTAACTGGAATGCGTGGAGTCCAGCAATGCCATAATTTCCTTTATGGGGGATTTGTCCTAAAGGAGAAAACTTTAACTCAGTGTAGAGCAATGCCATTTTTCCTTAGGAGTTTTTCATACTAAGAGAGGGGCATTGGCTTGGATGTAAATAATCTAGAGGCTTGCCACTTACAACAGTTAGATGAAAGAAAGGGTTTTACCAAGATAAGAGATGGACTACAACTTGGATTTTGAGTCGACAAGTGTGCCACTTATAGCAATTATCTATGATGAGGGTTTTTTAATTCTCTGTTTTGATGTGTGATTGTACAGAGAAATGTCTTCCTACAGAGAGTTTTTTATTTCCTCTGAGGGGATGTTGATTTTTGTGTGACTTGATCAAAGCCCAAGGTTGAAGCTAAAAGGTTGACTCTACTAGGGAGTTTTATTTCTGTCTTGTACAAATCACAAGATTGAGGCTAAAAAGAGGTTGACTGTTTTGGGGAAAGTGTTGTCTGTCTTGTAGAAAGCCCAAGATTAAGGCTAAAGAGGATTGACTCCACTGGGGAGAGGTTTTATCTATCTTGTACAAAGCCCAAGATTGAGGCTAAAAGTTATTGACTCAGCTGGAGAATATTTTGTCTGTCTTGTACAAAGCCCAAGATTGAGGCTAAAACTGCTGAGGGAAAATCATTATACAAAGCCTAAGAGGAGGCTGGTTGGGGAATTTCTTATATGAAGCCTAAGAGGAGGCTAGCTTCTGCTAAGGATTATTGATATCTAGAGACAGGTCTGAATTGGGGAATCAACTCTTGCTTGGGATTGAAGAAGAGTTGAAATATGAGATGCCTTGAGGTTCTGATTGAGGGTTTGTTGATAGTGATTTGACCCTAGCTGGGGAAATTTGAGTGAAGGTTTAAAGATTGAGTTTTTAACCTTTGGAGGTTTTATCTCTGTTGGAAATTAATGAGATGATCAGGGGTTTTTTCCTGTTCCTTCAGGAAACTTGAGGGTTTCTTTGAAATCCAGGAGGAAATGAGACTGTCCAAGTCTACTGGTATGAGAAGGTTGATCTTTGTGTGATGCCCAATAGGAGGTTGATGTTTTAAGGGATGCGAACCAACCCTAAACTAGTCTGATGTTTTAACACTGACTCTCTGAAGGATTGAACTATCAAAGGATGACTAAGTTCTATCTTATACCTGTAGGAGGTCTTTGGGTCCTTGTACTAAGCCCAAGAGGAGGCTGAGAACTTCTAAGAAGCCTGAGGGTCCTTGTACAAAGCCCAAGAGGAGGCTGTGGATGCTTTTAAGAAGCTTGTGGGTCCAAACCTAAGAAAAGTTCAAGAAAGGTTTCACCGGGAATAATCCTTTCTTTAGTGAACAGTTCTAGGGTTTGAAGAAATTCAAAAGAGGTTTCACCGGGAATTAATCCTCTCCGGGGAAATGAATTTCTTGTACAAATTTCTAAGTAGTGACAGTCTTTAGAAAAGTTTCACCGGGAATAATGTCTTTCTCTGTTCCATATTGTTTAAGCCCAAGAGGAGGCAAGACTGTATCTGGAATTTCCTATGGGGTACTAGTTTTGACTGTGTTGAAAGAGTAACCGCTGGTTTGATATAATCCTAGACCTAGTTGCTGGGGAAAACTCTAAGCAGATCTACAGGCAGATATATATACAAATGAAATATATATAAGCAAATATGTAAAAGAAGCTGGTAGAACTTACAGGTGAGCAAGCTTCCAGTATTATAAACACAGCTGTATGGTTAGTTATTCAATAAATTTAAAAGAAGTTTTGATGCAACTATACATTTGAATCTAAATCAAAAGGATAGTTGTTTTAAAAGGAAGCTTGGGGCTTATACTTAAAGAGAGGCCCAGATAAAAACAATGATCGTACTGTTATTCTAAAAATTGTACCGGGACTTATACAATGACTGAGGCCCAAATTAATTATGTACAAAGGGGGTTTGGGTTTTACACTCTATTAGAGGCCCAAGAAAAATGTTTTTTAAGAGAGAATGAGACTTATAACTCAGAGAGAGGCCCAAATAGAGAACAGTGATCGCACCGCCGTTTTGAAAATTGTGTCGGGACTTATACAATGATTGAGGCCCAAAAATGTTTGTGTGTGACAAGGGATGGGTCTTACACTCTACTAGAGGCCCAAAGTGTTTTGAAAAATGATTGTGAGGGTGAAAATAATCAAAACCCTAATTTGATTAAAAATGTATTTTAATTTGAATAAAAAAACATTTTAAATGATCAAAATTATCAAACATGTGTAAAAAATAAGTTGTGATCTTGGATAAATGTTTGAAAAATTATATTTAACCACATAAAGGATTAAAATTCATTTGGAATGAAAAGATCAAAGTGAGAATTTCATTTTTTAATGTTTAAAAATAAATAAAAATGAAATTAATTACAAAAATTCTAACTATATTAAATAAATAATATAAATTTGATTTTTTTTTGCAAAATAAAATAATTTAACATTTTTATGACTTTTTAAAAAAAGAACCAATAAAAAATGATAAAAAATGAGAAAGAAATTAATTTTGGAAGTTATTAAAAGATGGTGAAGAAAAGTGAAAGAAAACAAGTGGTAAAAAAAATAGGATGACCCTCCCAAGGTTTGAACCCACGCCTTTGAGGTGGAGGGTTTAAAACTTTACCAACTGAGCCAAGTGTGTTGGCTGATAGAGGATGGCAAGAGTGAATAATATGTGAAACTCCCTTTGGAAAATAATTCAAAAAAAAAAACCAAAAGGTCCGGGGCAAGGGGGATTCGAACCCTAGGCCCTTTGCTCGCTACACACACAAAACCAGCTGATCAACCACTGGGGCGCAATGCCAATTCAAATATATAGTGGTAAGTGTATAATATATACTATGTTTGGTCCTAAAAACCTGAAAAATGGCGCCATGGCCATCTTCTTCCTTGGGCAAACATCATACTTGCGTGAAGCAAGCTATCTCTCTCGTTTCTCAACCATTTTACAAGATGTAAAAATGAAACTTATGCGTTTTTTAACAAGGAACATGATGGTTCTTTTCAATTTCATTTAAATTAAGTGTAACAAAAGATATCACGTTATAAACAGATGAACCCTAAAAAATTCAAGAACTAAATGAAATCTCATACCCACGAGATAAATAGCAATTGATTGAGGGAAAATGATCTATGAACATCCAGAAATACAATGGTATCTTGAAAACATGTTTATGTGGTTCATTGAGTTTGAAAGTTTAAGGCTTACCTTTGCAAGAAGGAATCAATTTCAATGGTAGAGGTGTTACAGAAGTGAAACAATGATCTGGATAGCTTCCTTAGGACTCAAGGATTGTGTTGCAACCTTCAGGATGTTTTGAAACTCTTTGGGTAGGCTGGCTCAACTCTGACTGCAATTGATCTAAGTGAGAAATGGAGATGATGATCCTAATGTTTCAGAAGTGTGAGGAGTGTTTGATCAGCTCATATATGATGTATGGAATGTGTTAGAAAAATTGGTGGTGATGGAATGACTCTCTAATGAAAAATTCGACAGTGACTTGCAAATGAAGGCATTTTTGGAATGAAAGAGATATTTTGAGTAAAGCCAGTGTTCTGAGGATTTTGTATACTTAAACTGATCACGATTGATGTCTATTTATAGTGCAACAAGTTTGTTTTGGCATCAACAGTGAATAGAGGCTTGGACAGTCCCTTGGCCAATGTTGATCAAAAGGAATCTTTGGTCTTCTCTAACCATTGACTTGGGTCAGTGCAGCAGGTTATGAGTCCTTTGGTTCAGAGATAAAGCTTGACTCAATTCAGTTGGCAATGTCTTGATGCTTGCCACCTTGTGAACCCATTGAATGCATTGAAACAAAATTGGAGTCTTTGAGATTCTTAGCCTTTTTAGGTGACACATGGCTACATGTAGATCCTTGGACTTGGGAGGCTTGTGGATCAGATCTTTTCCCTTTGGTGTTATCCCCTGAGGTGTCCAAATGGATGACAAGGCTTGTAATTGCCTAACTTAACCAATTCGAGCAAGAAAGCACAAATCTATCTTGTACAAGACAGTTTGAAAGTGTCATCTTGGGAGAATCGTATCTCCTTGCTCAAATGGAGTTATGGAATGCACATGTACTTTTTAAAAAGCCCTTATATGGTAGATTTCATGTGTGGTCATAGTTTGTCTTGAAACTATCTAGACTTAGTTGAAAAATCCCCATGAACATTGAAGTTCAAGGCTGAAACTGAGACAGTTTTGTACTTAGTGTTAAGTCTTTGATTTTTCACCACTTTGATCCATCCATAACCAAAAAACCATGAAGAATTAGAGTTTCATGTAGTTGAAGTTTTTGTAGAATGTAGGAAGACCTACAAATCAGGGTTTGGATCACGCAAAATGGCTGCTTGGATCAAAAGTTATGGTCCTTGGAAGTTGGCACCAAAACCATCCAAATTTAGTAACTTAGAAAAAAAATTCAAATTTCTAAGGTTACCCCTTTTACAAGTTATCATGATTTCTTGATCAATTATTTTTTAAATGACATTATAAATCATATTTTATGAAAATATGAGTCATAAGGATTATTTTTGCCAAACAAGTCATGTTTTGACTTTTGGCTTCGGAGCGGTTCGGCGCGGAGAAACCCTAATTCCCTACTTTTGAGGAATGCATTCTCTGAGGGTGATTTAACTTTGTAAAGGGACTCATAGGATAATTTTGAGCATATTGAGTCATATTTTGAAGCCTTGGCTCAATCTCCTATGAAAATTTTACTCTGGAGGCCTCAGTCGACAAAAAACCCTAATTTAGTGACACTGGGTATTTCGAGGCTCCTTCCACTTCGAATGCTGCAACTTTGTGCTTGATTCTTAATGTGAGAGTCCTCTTGATCCTTTATGGGTGTTTGAGAGGCTGGACAAGTTGAAGATCATGTCATTTCTTGATTGATCTTTTGTCCAAATGCTCAGAGAAGGATGGAAACCCTAATTCTTGATTATAGTGAATGCTCAACTATCTTTGAGGAGATTGATGAGGCATGATGGTATATCCATATTGTGGTGATGATTGTCATAACGATGGGAAATCTTGTGGTCAAAATTTGGGGTATGACAGAGAGCAAATATTTATGTTAAAGTAGAAGAATGAATGAATATAAATAGAGATCAACATAAAACTATACTTAAGAGGACCAAATTTGTAATAAGGAATTGTCTAGGTACACATTTCCTAGCAAAAGTTTATGGACAAAAATCCTATAAAGTGCAAATAACTAATCTGGATCATGACTTAATGTAATACCCAAGCATGGGTCTGAAATACTATTAATGATCATTCCTATTCTCTCAATATTATCTACTTTTGACGGTGTGGGTTCAATACTGCCCTGGTTGGCAGAAAAACTTTCTTTCACGCTTGTACCACCCATAACTTTCTGTAATTCATTCTCTCGAATTTCTAACTGATTTGAATCTGCGTAGCTTAATAGACCCAACAAATTCAATTTCTGCATCATAAAAACAACATAAATACAATCCAATATTAAAATACACAAACAAAAATAACAAAAACATACAGCTTATACCTCAAACACATTGCGAGTACACTTCTCGAACACCTTATCCCCAGTCATCCTCTCTCACTCCTCCTGCTCCTTCTGGACACTCTCCCGCACCATCTCCAACAACCTCTCCCTCTCCTCCTCCAACTTCCTATCCTGCTCCTCCATCCACCTCTTCTTCTCATCCTCAAACTTCTTCCTATCCTCCTCCAACTTCATATCATGCTGCTCCCTCCACCTCTTCCTGTCCTTCTCAAACTTCTTCGTATCCTCCTCCAACTTCCTATCCCGCTTCTCCCTTTCCTTTTCCAACAAAACAACAACAATCACTTTAATCTCTCTCTGACGGGTTTTCTCACTAGATGATTTAGATGGTCCAAAAAATGCCTTGAAGCCAACGCCTCTTCCAAGACCACAGACACACCCAGGATGATCCTCTGTTCCAATCGCTTCTACCAAGATGTCATGACGATCTTGTGAAATGAAGAGGCCAACTTCGGTTTATTCAGCATCCTACAACACATATGAATCTTTAACAAATTGATTTAACTAAAATAAATATTTTTGAAAAAAGTATCTACTTACAATCCTTTGAGCCACTTTGCGTGTAGCATCTGATGTGAACTAGCCGTCTTTTCTTTGACGCGCCCTCTTCCATTTCTCATGGCGTGATGGTGGATATTGAGTGCGATCAAGACTTATAGAACCTCCAAGCTCTCCCTCCCTTTGTTTTATTTTTTCTACAATCATATTCTTTTCAAGCTTTCGATATCCTCCATGAGACAATCTATGTGGATAGATATTTCTAGCTTAATTTTCCGTTCCTTTTTTGCTCTTTTCCAAGAAGGCGGGAGTGGTGTGAGACTTTACAAATTTCTCCCAAACATCTTGATCAATAAATGAATACATATCGTATGAAGACTTTTCTTTATTTTCTCCATGTTTAATATAATCATGGGTAGTTGTGTGTTAAAGCCCCTCCAACACTCACCACAACATGTAAGCATCTTCTTTTTCACATTATTATCATCTGGACTAACATTGAACACGTCCATGTTTAAACAATAGAGATGGTTAAACAAAAAATAAATGATGATATATACTTGCAAATAAATCATAAAGTACTTGAACATCTTCCTATATGGCGTCTTTCAATTCAACATCGTGCCAACTATCTATCAAAATGCACACTTTACTTTTATCTTGTAACGCAATGTAACCCATAAAATAATCAGCGTGTTCACCATAAGCCCCACCAGCTGTAGCATCAACTATAACTGGGTAGCGAACACCGGTTTCGTGGGATTTTTCACCTTATTATACATCGTGGCACCTCTACATTTTATTCTACGATTTGTATTAACATATGTTGCAACAGATGTTCTATTGGAGGTGCTTGTCGAATCGGCCTTGAAAATCAAGAGACAAATACGTAGAAACAAAATGATCAAGAGACAAACAGTGAAAAACAAAATGATAAAACACATTTCGGTGATATATAACTCGTTTTAGTGATATATAATTTGTTTCCGTGAAGAACAAACTTGTTGAAAAAGGATATCTGTTAACGAAATGACAATCTAAATAAACCTAAAATGATCAAGAGAAACTATACTAACTAACGTTTCAATAAAAATAAATGGAAAATTGTAGAAACAAAATCATCAAAAGATAAACTAACGTAAAATCCAAGACAAAATGATCATTGAAAAAAGAGATATATAACTTGTTTCAGTGAAGAACAAACCTGTTGGAAAAATGGCGTTTGATGAATATTTGTTGGAAAATGAGTTTTAATGAATATCATCTTGAAAATAGCCTAGGATTTTTTTCGAAATAAGAGTAATGAAATGACGTTTGAGCATTTATAGGTAAATGAAAAGTTAGAAACTAGGTAGATTGTAGTTTAAAGTATTTCAATGAATATATGTGTCATGTCGGTTTTATATAAAATCTGACATGACAACATTAATTAAAAATATAAAATATAAAAGACACAATAACGCCATATTCTGGGAATTCAATTAAAATATATATATAATGTCAAATTTTTTTGTATAACCGAGGGTTTTGAACATTTCAAATAAAAAATTAAAAAAGATTTTAAAAATAGTAATTTGAAATTCATTAATGCAGAATATATTACTGTTGAGTGCTAAATTGTTTTTATTTTGAGAGTGAATAATTATCACTCAACGACTTGATTCATTTATTTTCCGTTAATAATCCCTGGTTTTTGTGTAAATTTTGTATAGTTTACATACCGTTGTATATATTGCGCTATTGTGTAAATATAATTGAGTTTGATTGTTTTATATCATTTTTGTAGGTATTCAAACAATGATATTTAATCATCGTCTTATAGAGCATTTAATAAGCTTTTCAGCGCTTCCGACCGTACGCAAATCAGAGTTACGGTTCCCAAGTTATGGTTGAAACAAGAGCTGAGTCTTCTGTCATGGTCCCTATGCAAAGTGAAAGCGAGGTCGCTGAGCGAGCTGAAGGCGACGGGAAAGTGAGACAGTTAACTGTAGAGACATAATGTTTTTGGCATCTTGGTCGCTAGGCGAGGTCTAGGCGACCTGAGCTCTTTGTGCGAGTTGTAGCTCGCTAGGCGAGCTAGATATTTTTTCTTAAAGGCGGTTTGATCAATTTGCTGCCAGAACACGTGCAAATAAAGCTAGCTCGATGTGCAAGTTGTGAAAATTTAGAATTGTATATATTCATTTTGAAATTCTGGCATAGCAGATAGCAGATGTCCTAACACATGTCAATACATTGTTCTGCATAATTATTTAAACAAAGAACAGAACATCAGACTGATTTCCAAAGATATCAGTAACTGCACAAAGATATGTGTTTCGACATCTGTTCCAACATGTTTATCAAGAACACCAATAGAATAAGTAAATCTGCAGAATGATAAAAGAACACAGCAATTGTTAACCCAGTTCGGTGCAATTCACTTACTCTAGGGGATACCAATCCAGGAAGAAGACTCCACTATCTGTAATATCATCATTAAGCTAAACTCCCCCATTTACAACTTTATCTCCTAATCACTACCCAATGGAATCTTTATCAAAGACACCTTCTTTGATATGAGAACCAAGACTCACTTCCCCTAATCACAATCTGTGATATCTAAACCATCCCTGTCAATACAGAATACTGTCAAGCATACTTGACCAACAAGCTAACTCGAATTTGTTTCAATGCTTCATCTAAGAACAATACATGATTCATTACCTAAAGGCTTCTGAATCTCTACACTACCTATGTCTACCACGGTGTATCAAACCGATACAAGGGGATACTTACTATTCTGAGAGCCAACTACTCTCAAAACCCTAAACCCTTATTTTTACACAAGAGAAGTAGATTACAATAGTCACACTCAAGGTACATGTTTATAACCCTAGGACTAAGTCTTCTTATATAGTATTATGTCTTGGGCTTTCCATCTTTGGTCCTTGATTCACTCCTGCGATTGCTCCTTGAGTCTTGCAACAGACATAAAACAGATTTAAATTAATTTGTTATAAAAGTCCAGGATGTTGAGTCCGCTTGCTGGGACATCTCATTTGAAATCTGTGATCTTTGGCAGAATTATTTACTTTGGTCTTCATGTTGGAACATCTTCTTTAGCATTGAGTTTTACCAAAATTTGTCAAATCATTTGAGCTTTCAATCTCTCCCTTTTGGAAAATTTTGGCTAAAACTCTTTTTGTACAACAAAGCCAGGATGTTCCTATTTCTTCAGTCTCTTTACCCTGAGTGTCGGCTATGATTGGAATACTGATGTGACTTCCCCTGAACCAGTGAGGTATCTAGAAGTACACATCCACATACACACCCAAGAGATTGGAGACTCCTGAAATTTTTAGGTGTATATATTAACTTAGGACACAAGACACAAAAGAAGGACTTAAGAAAGAAAGAGACTAAGGCAGGAAAACTGAGGCAGGCTCGAACCTTTCTCCCACTTTTTGGCCAAAAATTGACAAAAAATGTCCCAAGCAAACCCAAACACAACCAAGGATCAATTCTGAATAATGCCATGATAACACACATTAGATACCCATCTTGAGACAAAAGTGACCAAGGCTTTCCTATAAATACCTGAGTGGTCTTCAAAGGAATTAACGAACCAAGGGTCAATTCAATAAGGACATTAATAGCGAATGAGACTTCTCCAACAACGAGAGTGCACCGGCCAAGAATGTTTTGCCTGTTTCTCCTATAAAGAAACCATCCAAAGATTATGCAAACATGTTTTGTACGCACAGGTTTTCCACTTTCCAAGGTACACTGTCCATAATGACCAAATAGAGAACATATCCTAAATAATGTCCTGACATCAGACAGGTTCTTCTTCTAATTTGACCAGGGCTTCACAGCATTTTCTTATCAATCACAGCTAACCAACAATGATAGAATCCACCTTGAACTATCAAGTCCCCCACGACTTGCAACAGTAGTATAATGTCAAGAAATCCTTCTTAACATCTCATCTCCAAAATAATCATAGTTTGTTTGACCTCCAAACAAACTAGATTCAGAACTGCACCCATGTAGTAATACTTCTTAGATCAAGGAGCAACTCCCCCTATCTAAGATAACCAGTGCTCCTCTAATGAACACTTATGTTGATGAATGAAAAATATAAGACATATCTTCATGTCTTCAAGAGCGCTCCCTCTGTTCAACACACCTGTTGAATGCAATCATCTTTGCACTATTGCTCCTTCTGACAAGAAACAATAATCACTCACACATGAACACCATCATGCTTCTCGTGCGGTCACATTAGGATTACCATCCTAAATCAACAAACTCTTGGATTGAGACCAAAATCGCCATTGATCCCTCTCTTCTTGAACCCATCTATACACCACACAAATTCCTCTTGAATTCTCATGTATAGACCTCCATGTTCCTTGAGATAAAATCCAATTGATCTGGAATGCTCCACATTCCCTAAAGAGATACCATACCTCTTAGTTTATTATCTTCTTAACAATGTCAGATATCATACACATGCTCCAAAACCCTTCAGCCAATTTGCTCCACAAGCACCAAACAGACCCACTTCTAGCATGTCATATTCACATCAGACTTCCAAGACAGTCATTTACCCATCATTCTCCCGTTGATAAGATAAATACCTCTTAGACAAGATGTGAACTAAGAATCCTACTCCAAGGATAACTAACCCAGAAAATGTTCTAACATCAGTTAGGACATCCTCTACATATCATAGACAACAATCAACATAGTTCTAGATATGCTCCACCCCTGGACTTACTACCTGCATAGTAATCCAACTGAAGATTTTCAAACAACACTGCACCACCAGCTTAATCAACAAGAACTCCAGTAACCAAAGAGAGAAATAAACTCTGATCCACCAAAAGAAGGTAATCTTCCATAAAATGAGAACTTCTGCCACAAGCTCCAAGATAGAAAAGACTCAATAGCTCCTTAAGTCTTCAACCAACTACCCTTCAGCCCAAGAGTAATTTGTTCCAAGACACTCCTCAAGAGTAATCAAATGCCACTGTTTGATTATCTTGATTTCTCGAATCCACATATGAGAACTACCAAATGCCACTTTTGATTGCCTCATCCTTCTTGATTCAAAAATGAAACCAACCAAATGCCACTTTTTGATTGATCTCTCCCTTCTTCAGAACTCCTACAAGATACACTGATCTACCAATGAAATCTGATCTTCAAGTTACATGAACTACTTGCTCCATAGCAAGCCATCTTGGATCCACCAAGCCTTAGACATGTAACATCATCTCCTTCCACAGATCCCGCAAACTGCATGAGATAGACCTTTTTGAAGCATCCATAACTTCCATTCTCCTGTAGATCAACTTATCTTAAGCTGATGTACCACATCACCAGCTGAGATCCTGATGTTAAGCTTGATGTCAGAACATTCTGATACGACATCCAACTGTTGAATTCAGCTCTTCCTTCTGCCACTTAGAAGAACCTCCTCCCTTTAACAGAACAAGAGTTCCATGCTCTTATAGACTTGATTCAACAACCAAGTTTGAGTAGACAACCTCCATCCTGCTTGATTATGTTACATGTATTCCATTCAAGCACACACCTTGATGAATATCTGCTTTGAAACTCCAAAGAACTCACACCTGCCACGTCTGATTCTTCAGATGATAAGTGTAACACCCCCAATAAACAAAGCGATAAATAAAATTCAAAATTTCATCTGAGTATGTTTAAAAACATTCACACCATAGCCCGAGGGATCACATCAATTTGAAACAAATACACATACACCTGCTCATATAGATATGCAACAATTCAGGTAGCACATAACAAAGGAACTTAGTTCCTAACACCCACAATTCAGATACAGAATAAAAGCGGAAAATCTGTAACTGAAACTCATATGTATGTACCATAAAAAGTTTGTCTGTCATATACAACATCATACATGTACAATCCAAAAGATACATGTATACATAATACAAATAATCAGATAACGATCTCCCCGACTACCCGGTGCTACATATCAGAGCCGACCGACAAAAGAATGAAGACCTAAGCTTCACAAAAAGACCTCCAGCATCTAATCTGCAATGCCTCGTAGAGCATTTAAAAACAGCAGAAGGGTGAGAAACACAATCATAATACAATTTCATATAATTATATATAACACCAAAATACACATATAAAATATTCTCACCACAACTTATACCAGAATTCAAACACAAACAACACAAACAACACAAAGTACATTTCATATATCCATCACCAAGGTATATCAACCATGCACAACACACATATCGCCAACATATATACATATATCAACTCATCAATTTCATCCCCAATTCCACACACAATTAATCCATTCATGATTTATGCAAATGCATAGAGACCGACACAACGACTCTATGCAATGCACATGCGGTACCATCCATCCATCATTCTCAACACTAGTTCACTCAGGAACTATTGGAACCATCGCTTGTTACTGAGGACCACTCATGTAACACCCCATCGGGCAAACGATGTTCCCCGTCGCTTTAGGTCCTCTTGGTATAAGGCGCACGACGTTTATGGATTGCTTTAGGTCCTCTTTGTATAATGCGCACAATCCGATCGCTTTAGGTCCTCTTTGTATAAGGCGCACAATTCGATCGCTTTAGGTCCTCTTTGTATAAGGTGCACGATCGTCTATAATCATCGCTTTAGGTCCTCTTATTTTTTTAAGGCTCACGATGTTATAGCGGATTCCCTCTGGAACCGTTTCGTCGCTCACACCCACTAGGGCACACGACATCACCAACATGCATATCTTGATGCTTGGCATACAATGACTCATGGCATTCAAATGCACACATATACACATCCATAATCATGCATATATCATCAAATACAACACATTGCATTTACTTGCCCTTAGATCACACACCATCATCACAACATCTTATCACATGCATTTCCATCACACAACAGCACACAAGTCATACAACATTCATGTTAACAGCATATTGCATAATACACGTCAACTACACACACTTACAATGGTACAAGTTGACAAAACGACACCATTCCAATTCCCGACATAATTAAATCGGCCATTAGTCTCAAAACTAATAACATAAGAAAGAACATGTCAAAATCTTTACAACGCACCAAACCGCGCCTCAAACCGGCTCACAGATCAAAATTTATAAAGAAAACAAATTGGGGAAAACTATCATGTTCGCATTGCGAAGCTCCCAGTGAGTCCTTCGCTCCTTCATTCCCAGTGCGAATGTCCCACCGAACCAAGTCAGAACTGAAAATAGCCTAAAAAATTACTAAAGTTCGCAGTGTGAACTCCCAGCGAACTCTCGCTTCCCCCTTCGCAGTGCGAGTCTCCCAGCGAACAGTGGCAGAAAGAAAACAACACAAAATAACACAAAGTTCGCAGTGCAAACCTCTGGCGAATGCTCGCCCTCACCTTCACAGTGCGAATAGCCAGCGAATGCTCGCTTTCCCCTTCGCTAGGGGATTCGCAGTGCGAACCTGCGAAAACCAGAAAACCCAGCAGCGCTGTTACATAACCCAAAATCATATTTTCCCCACCAAAACACTTTCAAACCAACACATAACAATCAGAACATAATCTAATCATGGTAACTAGTATTCTACCACATTTACACAGATTTCCAATCGCGAATACATCGATTTCTATCGTTTCGACCTAGAATTGAAAACCATAGAACACCACAAACATCCACACAAACATAGATAATCATACACAAACATAGTATAATCGAGTTTCGCACCCTTACCCGATTAAATCGCGTTTGAAAAGTCGATTGAATCGGTTTCTAGATTCTCCAACTTTTCTCTCTTTCTCCTTTTCTTTCTCTTTTCTTTCTTCCTCTTTTTCTTCTCTTCTTTTTCTTTCCTTTCTATTTTCTCTCTTTCTATTTCTATTATATGAAAAATATAATATCTACCCAAACAAAAGACCAAAATACCCCTACACTCAAATATCTCGCAACGTTCCCAAAACGCGATAAAATATAATCACGATGAAAAATAACATATTTTCACATAAAAGTCAAAAATAAAATAATATAATAATTAAATAATTAAAACGACTCAATTAAATAAAACTGACTAAAACTGGGGCGTTACAACTCTCCCCTACTTAAAAAAAATTTCGTCCTCGAAAATATTACCTGAGACGAACAACTCTAGATACGACTCCCGCATCTGACTCTCCAACTCCCAAGTCAAATTGCCCTCAGCAGCGCCTCCCCACGTCACTTTCACAAACGCAATTTCCTTGCCTCTTAACCGCTTCCACTCGCGATCCAAAATCCTCACTGGTAATGCCTCAACCGTAAGGTTCTCCCTTACCTCTAACTCATCCATCGGAATCACATGCGATGGATCCGGAATATACTTCCGAAGCTGTGAAACATGGAACACATCATGCAAATTCGACAGACTCGGCGGCAACGCCACCCTATAAGCCATAGCACCCACTCTCGCGGATATCTGGTAAGGACCAATAAACCGAGAAGTAAGCTTCTTCGATTTCAATGCACGACCAACACCCGTCACCGGCGTAACTCTCAAAAATACATGATCACCCTCTTGAAACTCGAGATCTTTCCTCCTTCGATCATGATAACTCTTTTGCCTACTCTGAGAAGCCTTCATTTTCTCACGAATAAGTTTCACCTTTTCTGTAGTCTGTTGAATCAATTCCGGTCCAACCATCGCACTCTCTCCAGATTCGTGCCAACACAAAGGTGTTCGACATCTTCGTCCATACAACGCTTCAAATGGTGCCATTCCAATACTAGAATGGAAACTGTTGTTATACGTGAATTCAATCAACGCAAGATAACTATCCCACACACCACCTTGTTCAAGAACACAAGCCCTCAACAAGTCTTCCAACGACTGACTCGTTCTCTCGGTCTGTCCATCCATCTGCGGATGATAAGCCGAACTCAATCTCAATTTAGAACCCAACGCCTTTTGTAAACTTTCCCAAAATCTCGAGGTAAACCTCGGATCTCGATCTGAAACAATACTCAACGGTACACCATGTAATTTCACAATCACACTGATATAAATCTCAGCCAACCTCTCCAAAGAAAAACTAATGTCAATCGGAATGAAATGCGCCGATTTAGTCAGTCTATCCACAACCACCCAAATCGCATTATGTCCCCTCAGTGTATTTGGCAACCCTATCACAAAGTCCATAGAAATGCTATCCCATTTCCACTCAGGAATATCCAACGGTTGCAACAAACCACTAGGCTTCAGATGCTCTACCTTCGACTTCTGACACGTCAAACATGCATACAAAAACTGAGCCACATCTCGCTTCAATCCAGACCACCAGAGAATCTTCTTCAAATCTTGGTACATCTTATTAGCTCCCGGATGTATACTCAAATTACTCCGATGTCCTTCCTCCAAAATCATCCTTTTCAACTCTGAATCATCATGAATACAAATTCTACCTCGGAATCTCAAAACACCTTTATCATCCACTTTAAAGTCCTCATTTTCACTTTTATCTCCAACCGTCATCAAATCCACAAATTTCACATCCAATTTCTGTTTCTCATTAACGGTCAACAGAAAATCATTAGTAACCTTCAACATACCAAACCTTACACTGCCAGACGTCAATTCACACACCAAACTCAAATCTCAAAATGCTTCCAAAAGTTCCCACTCCTTAACCATCAAAGCAGACATATGCAACGATTTCCGACTCAACGCATCGGCTACCACATTAGGTTTACCTGGATGGTAATTCAAGCTAAAATCGTAGTCCTTCAAAAATTCCAACCATCTAAGTTGCCTCATATTCAACTCTTTATGATCAAACAAGTATTTCAAACTTTTATGATCACTAAAGACTTCAAACCTTGCACCGTAGAGATAATGCCTCCAAATCTTCAACACAAAAACCACAGCCGCTAATTCAAGATCATGAGTAGGATAATTTTTCTCACGAATCCTCAATTGCCTCGAAGCATAAGCCACAACCTTACCTTCTTGCATCAACACTCCACCCAGCCCAATCAAAGACGCATCACAATACACCACAAACGGTTCAGTAGGATTCTGCAAAATCAAAATCGGAGCTGTCGTCAATCTACTCTTCAGCTCACTAAAACTTTCCTCACACCGAATATCCCAAATGAACGCTTGACCTTTACAAGTCAACTGGGTCAATGGAAGTGCTAACTTAGAAAAACCTTCAATGAACCTTCGATAATATCCGGCTAATCCCAAAAAGCTTCTAATTTCAGTAACGGATCTCGGAGCCTCCCATTCTAGAACTGCTTCTACTTTAGATGGATCCACAGCGATACCGTTACCTGAAATCACATGACCAAGAAAACTCACTTCTGACAACCAGAATTCACACTTGGACAACTTGGCAAAAAGTTTCCTTTCCTTCAAAACCTGCAACACAATGCGCAAATGCTCCGCATGTTCCTCCCAGGACTTAGAATAAATCAAAATATCATCAATAAACACAACAACAAAACGATCTAGATGCTCGTGGAAAATACGATTCATGTATTCCATAAACACACCTGGCGCATTAGAAACCCCGAACGGCATCACAGAATATTCATAATGACCGTAACGTGTCCTAAAAGCCGTCTTCTGAATATCTTCCTCTTTCACCCTTATCTGATGATACCCCGACCTCAAGTCAATCTTACTAAACACACACGCACCTACCAACTGATCCATCAGATCATCAATTCTCGAAAGCGGATACTTATTCTTAATTGTCACCTTATTCAACTGGCAATAATCAATACACAATCGCATACTCCCATCTTTCTTTTTCACCAATAAAACTGGAGCACCCCAAGGCGACACACTCGGCCTCACAAACCTCTTCTCTAAAAATTCGTTCAACTGCTTCTTTAACTCAACCAACTCAGATGCCGACATTCGATATGGTGCCATCGACACAAGTCTAGTACCAGGAACTAGATCTATAGAAAACTCCACCTCTCTCTCTGGCGGTACATCTGAAATATCCTCAGGAAACACTTCCAGAAAATCACACACAACAGGAAACACCTCAAGTGAAACTTGACTGTCCACAGTCAACGATGCAAACAACCCGAACAACTGAGCTTCGTCCGTCAAAAGTTTCTTCAACTCTTTGGTAGATAAGAAACTCGAGTCTTCGTCTTCCTCAAGACAAGGAAACCTTACTAGCTTATGATAACAATCAATATGAACCCGATTGAATTGCAACCAATTCATTCCCAGAACCACATCTAAACCCTCCAACGGCAAACACACCAAATCCATCTCAAAATCTTTACCATAAATGGTCAAAGGACAACTTAAACAAACAAAAGAAGTAGTTACTGACCCCATTGCTGGAGTATCAATAACAATCTCTCCATCCATCGAAGACAACACAAGATTCAAACGCTTCGCGCACTCAGACGAAATAAATGAATGAGTCGCTCCAGTATCAATAATAGCAACTAAAGGCGTACTATTAATAAAACAAGTACCTCTGATCAGACGGTCTGCACTTGTAGTCTGAGTTCCCGCCAAGGTAAAAACTTTCCCACCAGTTGGAGCTTGCTTCGGTTTCAGCCACTTTGTACTAATATGACCAGGTTCACCACAGTTAAACACTTTGCCACATTCTTCCTCTTGCACTCAGCCGCTACATGCCCTAAACCCCCACAATTGGAACACTTCCTCATATCTTTTCTGCATTCAAACTGGCGATGTCCTAATTCACCACACCTAAAACATCTCGGAGAATTAGACATACCTCCTCCACTTGGCCTTCTCTCAAAATTACCTCTTTGTTTACCCTTATCAGCTGGTGTCACATACGGACCACTACGAAACTGTTGCTTCCCTTTCCTCTCGCTCACACTCTTATAGTGAGTAGAACGAGCCTTACTATCCTCCTCATAAATCCTACAACAATCCACCAGATCTGAAAACCTCCTTATCCATTGATAACTGATTGCCAGCTTAATCTCAGGACGCAATCCGTTTTCAAACTTCACACACTTAGAAAACTCCGCAGTCGCTTCCGTATAATGTGGATAAAACTGTACAAGCTCCACAAACTTAGCAGTATAATCAACAACAGACATACTACCTTGTTTCAACTCCAATAACTCAATTTCCTTCTTTCCTCTTACATCTTCAGGAAAATACTTCCTCAGAAACTCGAT
Organism: Lathyrus tuberosus; assembly: GCA_022829125.1. Classification (NCBI taxonomy): domain Eukaryota; kingdom Viridiplantae; phylum Streptophyta; class Magnoliopsida; order Fabales; family Fabaceae; genus Lathyrus; species Lathyrus tuberosus. The sequence continues at coordinate 22,845,949 of JALAZF010000022.1, read as the reverse complement.
GCTAAACACAGCCCAAGTGATCTCCTCCCCTGCAGCTTCCAACACATGACATGTACTAACCCACCAATCATCAGCTTCTTCCAGCAACATGTGAGTACCCAGTCTCACCTTCTGATCCTCAGCACAATCCATCACTCGGAAGATCCTTTCAATCTCCTTAAGCCAAATCTGTGCACCATCAGGATCATATCTTCCTTTGAAGATAGGCGGTTTGTTCTTCCTGAACTCATCATTACCCGCAGCATTAGGTGCACCCTGCACAGCCCGAGCCATAGCTTGCATAGCCGCAGCCAAAGCCGCATCATTCCTACCAGCCATATTCTGTTCATTTCCAATAACAGCAACTATGGTTAAATAAACAGCTCACCGAACCACAAAGACCAACAAGGACTGATACAAACTGACACGGATTGGCACTGATACCACTTAATGTAACACCCCCAATCTATACCCCCAATAAACAAAACGATAAATAAAATTCAAAATTTCATCAGAGTATATTTAAAACATTCACGGCATAGACCGAGGGGTCACATCAATTTGAAACAAATACACATACACCTGCTCATATAGATATGCACATAACAAAGGAACTTAGTTCCTAACACCCACAATTCAGATACAGAATAAAAGCAGAAAATCTGTAACTGAAACTCATATGTATATACCATAAAAAGTTTGTCTGTCATATACAACATCATACATGTACAATCCAAAAGATACATGTATACATAATACAAATAATCACATAACGATCTCCTCGACTACCCGGTGCTACATATCAGAGCCGATCGACAAAAGAATAAAGACCTAAGCTTCACAAAAAGACCTCCAGCATCTAATCTGTAATGCCTCGTAGAGCATTTAAAAATAGCAGAAAGGTGAAAAACACAATCATAATACAATTGCATATAATTATATATAACAGCAAAATACACATATAAAATATTCTCACCACAACTTATACCAGAATTCAAACACAAACAACACAAAGTACATTTCATATATCCATCACCAAGGTATATCAACCATGCACAACACACATATCGCCAACATATATACATATATCAACTCATCAATTTCATCCCCAATTCCACACACAATCAATCCATTCATAATTTATCCAAATGCACAGAGACTGACACAACGACTCTATGCAATGCACATGCGGTACCATCCATCCATCATTCTCAACACTAGTTCACTCAGGAACTATTGAAACCATCGCTTGTTACTGAGGACCACTCATGTAACACCCCGTCGGGCAAACGATGTTCCCCGTCGCTCTAGGTCCTCTTGGTATAAGGCGCACGACATTTATGGATTGCTTTAGGTCCTCTTTGTATAATGTGTACAATTCGATCGCTTTAGGTCCTCTTTGTATAAGGCGCACAATCCGATCGCTTTAGGTCCTCTTTGTATAAGGCGCACGATTGTCTATAATCATCGCTTTAGGTCCTCTTATTTTTTTAAGGCTCACGATGTTATAGCGGATTCCCTCTGGAACCGTTTTGTCGCTCACACCCACTAGGGCACACGACATCACCAACATGCATATCATGATGCTTGGCATACAATGACTCATGACATTCAAATGCACACATATACACATCCATAATCATGCATATATCATCAAATACAACACATTGCATTTACTAGCCCTTAGATCACACACCATCATCACAACATCTTATCACATGCATTTCCATCACACAACAGCACACAAGTCATACAACATTCATGTCAACAACATATTGCATAATACACGTCAACTACACACACTTACAATGGTACAAGTTGACAAAACAACACCATTCCAATTCCCGACATAATTAAATCGGCCATTGGTCTCAAAACCAATAATATAAGAAAGAACATGTCAAAAGCTTTCCAACGCACCAAACCGCGCCTTAAACCGACTCACGGATCAAAATTTATAAAGAAAAGAAATTGGGAAAAACTGTCATGTTCGCATTGCGAAACTCCCAGCGAGTCCTTCGCTCCTCCATTCGCAGTGCGAATGTCCCAGCGAACCAAGTCAGAACTGAAAATAGCCTAAAAAATTACTAACGTTCGCAGTGCAAACTCCCAGCGAACGCTCGCTTCCCCCTTCGCAGTGCGAGTCTCCCAGCGAACAGTGGCAGAAAGAAAACAACACAAAATAACATAAAGTTTGCAGTGCGAACCTCTGGCGAATGCTCGCCCTCACCTTCGCAGTGCGAATAGCCAGCGAATGCTCGCTTTCCCCTTCGCTAGGGGATTCGCAGTGCGAACCTGCGAAAACCAGAAAACCCAGCAGCGCTGTTACATAACCCAAAATCATATTTTCCCCACCAAAACACTTTCAAACCAACACATAACAATCAGAACATAATCTAATCATGGTAACTAGTATTCTACCACATTTACACAGATTTCCAACCGCGAAAACATCGATTTCTATCGTTCTGACCTAGAATTGAAAACCATAGAACACCACAAACATCCACACAAACATACATAATCATACACAAACATAGTATAATCGAGTTTCGTACCCTTACCCGATTAAATCGCGTTTGAAAAGTCGGTTGAATCGGTTCCTAGATTCTCCAAGTTTTCTCTCTTTCTCTTTTTCTTTCTCTTTTCTTTCTTCCTCTTTTTCTTCTCTTCTTTTTCTTTCCTTTCTATTTTCTCTCTTTCTATTTCTATTATATGAAAAATATAATATCTACCCAAACAAAAGACCAAAATACCCCTACACTCAAATATCTCGAAATGTTCCCAAAACGCGATAAAATATAATCACGATGAAAAATAACATATTTTCACATAAAAGTCAAAAATAAAATAATATAATAATAAAATAATTAAAACGACTCAATTAAATAAAACTGACTAAAACTGGGGCGTTACAATAAGTAGTCCTAGACTACACGACAACTATACCAAGAAAATGCTACTTTTCCCTCAGTAGAGCAGTCTTCAAGATGTCACAGATATTGCCACCTATCCTTGACCTCCATGATGAGAAAGATCATATGCTCCTAAGTACCTAGATCAGAAATAAACTGACCCAAGTTGTGCCATCACCAGCACCATATTCTAGACAAGTCTCTTGCCAGGACACTTTCCAAATAAACATCAGATGCTTCTAGTAACAACTGGAACACACCTGCTGCTCTTCAATACTCCTAGATCAGAAATAAACTGATCCAAGAACTACTCATCAAGATTATGATGTATTCTTCATCTTCCACATCACCATTGTCTAGACCAGTTTCTTGTCAGGAAACTCTCCAGAGATCAGATGCTTCTGCCACACCACACTGAAGCAGATTTTTAGGTCAACACCCAAGAGAAATAGATCCAAAAGCTTATGCAGCACCCCTCCTCCCATGATTCTGTACAAACCAAATGAAGAGATGTTCCAACATCGTGTTGAACATGAGGAATCTTGAACTTCACATACAAGGATAATCAATTAAATACTTGTGAATATCACAAATAGTAATTGATCTTAAATCCTTGTTCAATAACCCTGCATCACTGTTGAAGTCATACTCCAGCAGATCACTCCATGAACGCTTATTAAGTATTTAATCTTTTGCAAGTATCATCTTTGACAAACAAAGTGTTAAGATGCCAAGGCTACCACCCTTGACTCAAGTAACTAAGATTCTCTCTGAACGAACCCTATTTACCTCAACAGTTCTGAAATCTCCATATAGATCCCTTAGGATTAAGAGAGATGAATCCTTCCTTGCACTTTTGGATGGTGAAAATAAATCACCCCCACTTTCTTCAGGTTTGTGTTTCACAGAAACACCCTCTAGTCAGAAGAATAACTAGAAGACTCCAAATGCACGACTGATATGCATTTATGAGTGGACTTGAGAGAATTCTCAAGTATCTTTGACAACTTAGCCGATCAATAATTTATCAAACTCCTAGAGCAAGAACTTGATAAGCCTAATCTCGACTCCCTTTCTCTTTAACTGACTTCAAACTGCACCATGGAACCAAGCTTCCAAGTACCAAGTCACAATAACAGATATCTTCCAACAACTCTCTTCATTCCATCGTTCCTGACTTTGGAATAAAAGGATACATATATCTTCACATATAGAGGCCGACGATTAAGATCTTCCACCATCTGTCTTCAGCAACAACTCCAGAATCCCATAATTCCAAAGCTCTTCCATCAGAAACATATGCAGCGGAACCACCAAGGAACAAATTCAGCTTGCCCTAATAAGATGTCAGAACATCTTATAAGACACCCCAACAAGAGAACTAGCCACTTCTCCTGCAGTTAATGTAGAACCTCCTCAGCAACATGAACAAAACCCGGGTTGTTACCTTCGATCCGAAACATCCATCCCATCTATTAATACCCTTGAGTATGTCTGAGTTGATTGATCTGGTCTTTAAAACTCCTTCTTGTTTAAATGCCAGAAAGTATCTCCCAAAGATCTCATCCAGAAACAAACAGGATGTCTCCTCTAATACCAATTGAAATTCTGGCATAGCAGACAACAGATGTCCTAACACATGACAAGACATTGTTCTGCATAATTATTTAAACAAAGAACAGAACATCAGACTGATTTCCAAAGATATCAGTAACTTCACAAAGACAGATGTTTCGACATCTGTTCCAACATGTTTATCAAAAACACCAACAGAATAAGTAAATCTGCAGAATGATAAAAGAACACATCAATTGTTAACCCAGTTCGGTGTAATTCACCTACTCTAGGAGATACCAATCCAGGAAGAAGACTCCATTAGCTGTAGTATCAACATAAAGCTAAACTATCTCGTTTACAACTTTATCTCCAAATCACTACCCAATGGAATCTTTATCAAAGACACCTTCTTTGATATGAGAACCACGACTCACTTCCCGTAATCACAATCTATGATATCTAAACCATCCATGTTAATACAGAATTCTGTCAGGTATACTTGACCAACAAGCTAACTCGGATTTGCTTCAAAGCTTCATCCAAGAACAAATACATGATTCATTACCTAAAGGCTTGTGAATCTCTATAGTACCTATGTCTACCACGGTGTATCAAACCGATACAAGGGGAGACTTACTATCCTGAGAGCCAACGACTCTCAAAACCCTAAACCCTTATTTTTACACAAGAGAACTAGGTTACAAAAGTCACACTCAAGGTACATGTTTATAACCCAAGGACTAAGTCTTCTTATATAGTCTTTGTCATGGGCTTTCCATCTTTGGTCCTTGATCCACTCCTGCGATTGCTCCTTGAGTCTTGCAACAGACATAAAAAAGATTTAAATCAATCTGTTATAATAATCCAGGATGTTGAGTCTGCTTGCTGGGACATCTCATTCAACATCTGTGATCTTTGGCAGAATTATTTACTTTGGTCTTCATGTTGGAACATCTTCTTTAGCATTGAGTTTTACCAAATTTTGTCCAAATCATTTGAGCTTTCACATTTCTTCTTAGCTTTGTAAGGTATCTCTTGGGACTTCTTACACACATTTGATCTGAAAACATTCTTTAGAGTTTTAGGCTTAGAAACAACATTAGAGTGTATATCTTGATGATCCGAAGTTGGATTTGCTTCAATCGGCATTGACAAACCGCGAGATTCTCATTCATCTTCTTTCTTCTCTTTGTATCCTCTATTGTTGAGGTTTTGTATGTAAGTTTATCTTGATTGTATGTATATTTATTGATCATTGTATAAAATCTCTTTTACAATTCTTTATCGATGGTTATATTTGATTTCAATATTTATCTTAATGGGTTTGGATTGATATAGACATATACGGTTCGAACTCGATCTAAGATGAACATCTGTTAGATTCTAAACTCTAGACATAGATTTAGGTCTAATATTCGTGTGGGTATCGGTTCTTAATGCTCTGCATTATTGAGTTGCGTGAGACATCACTGATGAGACGATACTGTTGTTCTCTCAACTTTGCATTAGACATAACCCCTATTATGGGCGATACGTGATGATATTGAAGAGTGATTTAGGCTGCGTACAGTTGATTGATAGATTTTATAGTATTTGATGGGTAGATGAAATACAATTACTGACGAAATCTCTCCTCTCTAAAGAATGCATTATTTACTTGTTAATAACTTTTACTTTCCACACTTTACTCATTCAAACCATTCAAACTAAGCTTAGAAATATAGAGACCGTCGAACGTCATTCTTTCCCTCACACCAATCCCTGTGGACACGATAAAACTCAGAGGGAATTCTTCCAAATCTTTTGCTTCTTGCCGTTATGCTGTAGTTCAAACAATTACCTCTTAGTTGGACCAAGTAGCAAAGGTAAATACTAATAAAAAATGGAATTTGTAAAGGAACCATGTGAGAAATAATATGTATATATATATATATATATATCACTTCGGTTTTATTTTGTATAACCGAGTGGTTTGAACATATGAAATAAAAAATTTAAATAAGATTTTAAAAATAGTACTTTGAAATTGATTAATGCAAAATATATTACCTCTCAGTTGGATCATGTAACCGAGGTAAATACTAATAAAAAAATAACTGTGGTAAAAATGGAACTTACTAGCTAAACAACTGAAATGAAAACATAAATGTAATAACTAGTTGTCGAACCGAGCTCCCTTATAGCTTTATTCTCTCGTTTTTCTTAAAAACTAAGGTAAATGGTTGTTAATTTAAAAAAAATGAAACCTGACGGTTCCAGTACCTACACCTTCGTTTTTGTTATTGTTCGAGGTGTTAGCTCTGTCATAAAAAGTGTTATTTGTTGTAGTGAAATATATGGTATCTAGACTCAAGATGCAACAACCACATGATTGGAAATAAAAATTGATTCATCAAGTTAGATGAATCGATTAAGAAATTGATCAAGTTTTCATATGGTAGACATGTCACATCAGGTGGAAATTGAAACATATATGTGGTTATAAAGGATGGTCGAAAGGCCAATATCACTAATGTATTGTATGTACATTCAATGATAAGTAATTTGATAAGCGTATGCCAATTTCTTGCAAGAGGGTATAATTTGGCGTTTGAAAAGAATTAGATAAATGTGTATGATAGTAAAAGAAGGATGGTATTGAAAGCACCACTAGCACACAATAAGACCTTCAAAGTAGAGATTAACAGGGTTGATCATAAATGTCTAAATTGGACTATAAATGGAGACAAAGACTGGCTGTGGCATCTTAGGTAAGGACACCTAAACTTTAGTAGTCTATGTATGCTTAACTTGAAGAAGATGGTGTATGGCTTACCTCAAGTGAAAGAACCAAGTCAGGTGTGTGAGGAGTGTTGCAAGGCAAAGTAGACAAGGAAAGCATTCAAGCATGACTTGCTCATAAATTCGACTCAAAAGCTATAGCTGGTTCACTTTGATGTGTGTGAACCTTTTAAAGTCAGGTTAAATGGAGGTAATTTCTATTTCCTAACTTTCATAGATGAGTTCACCAGATATATGTGGATTTATCTTATAGACATGAAGAGTGAGGTATTCATATAGTTCAAGAAGTTTATGTTGCATGTTGAAAAACAAAGTGAATGCAAGTTAAAGAAAATGAGAACTGATTGTGGGGGTGAGTACCCCTCTATGGAATTTACAAGATTTTGGAATGACGAAGGTATATAGCATGAGGTCATTGCACCTTATACACCACATCATAATGGAATAACTGAGAGGAAAAATATAAGTATACTAAACATGGCAAGGAGTATGTTGAAAGCTAAAGAAACGCCAAAGAGAATTTGGGGAGAAGCAGTTTCAACAGCAATATACATACTCAATAGATGTCCAACCAAGAAAATAAGGCATAAGAGACCTTATAAGGCTTGGACAAGACTAAATCCAAATGTTAATCGTCTTAGGGTATTTGGATCAATGTGCTTCAAGCATGTACCTAGGCAATTGAGGAGGAAGCTATATAATCAAAGTCAATCCATGGTGCTCATAGGTTATCACTCAACTGGTGCATACAAATTGCATTCCTCAAATGATGATAAGCTTTTGAGAAATATAGATCTTACGGTGGATGAAAGAAAAGGGTCGAATTAAACTCAAGGGTCAGTTTGACATGAGTAAGAGATATTCACAACAATGCTTCAAGCAAACCATTAAAATGAAGCCACAACCACACAAAAAATGAAGAACCACTCGAGCAGAATGTTAAAAGACCGACTAGAACAAAATCTAAGTCGACAAGGCTAGTTGGATACGAGAGATTTCCAAATCAAGATATTGATGCAGATGGTGACATCATATAAGAAGTTATGATGATAGCTGAATCAAAATCGATTAATTTGGATCAAGCCATGAATTATTCAAATTGGTAGACAACCATGAAAGAAGAACTTAGGGAAATTGAGAAGAAAAAGACCTCGGAGCTCGTCGAAAGATCAAGAAAAAGACCAATTGATGTGAAGTGGGTCTACAAGTTGAAACTTACGCCAAATGGTGATATTTCTAAGTACAAAACTAGAATGCTGGCAAGAGGCTTTCTACAAAAACCTTTAATCGACTTCATTAAAGTCTATGCATCTGTTGCCCGATTAGAGACCATTAAAATTGTTGTTGCTACTGCAGCAAGTATAGGATAGAAGATACATCAATTGGTTATAAAGTTAGCATTTCTGAATGGATCATTGGATAAAGAGGTTTATGTTAGTCAACCACCGGGTTTTGAGATCAAAGAAGAGAAGTCGAAATTGTAGAGGTTAAGGAAAACATTGCATGGTTTGAAGAAAGCTCCTAGAAATTGAAACAAAATAATAGATAGTTTCTTGATCAAGGAAGGATTCATAAATTCATCTTAGAGCATGAAGTATATGTCAACAATGCAAGCAGGCTCAGTCAAATAATTTTATGCTTGTATGTGAATGATTTTCTGATCACAGGTGCTGATGAGGAGAGATAAAGATGTTCAAGACTAAATTGAAGTAGGAATTTTAAATGTCAAAACTAGGGAACTTGTCATAGTTCTTAGGGGTGGAGTTTAAAAACACAAGTGAATGAGTGTGCTTGCACCAAAAGAAGTATGCTTAAGATATCCTAAAGAGGCTCAAGATGAGAAAATGGAATGAAACAACCACACTTTTGGAGATAGGAGCCAAATTGAGAAAGGATACAAATGATGAGTTTATAAATGCAACATTGTACAAGAAAATCATTGGATCCTTAAGATATCTATGGAACACCATGCCTGACATTTTCCAAAATGTTGGGTTATCAAGCAGATTCATGGCGAAACCACAAGAATGTCATCTAATTGTAGTCAAGAGAGTGCTAAGATACATAAAGGACACAATTGATCATGGTGTGTTGATTCCAAGTAGGGGTGGGAATAGGATGAGCCAAGCTAGGCTTTTCCATGCCTAAGCCTAACCTGCCAAAAAATCGAAGCCTAAGTCTGGCCTGTAGCCTATCATAGGCTTATTTTTAGGCCTTATACTATTTTTTTCTAAGGCCTAGTTAGATTTTAAGCCTACATAAAAGTCTATTTATTTTAGACATGTAAATAGCATTCAAATAATATTTAAATAAACTAATAAACTAAAAAACCAATGAGACTAAAATTTTGTTTTCATTGACTTATTTTAACTTACCTATTAATATAAGTTTTGTGAGATTATTTGTTTAAGAGAACTTATGAAAACAACTTATGACGTTGTTCATAAGGTGTTTTCATCTTATTTTCATAAGTTCTTCAAGATACCAAGTTTTATTAATGTATTAAATTCAAAGTACAAAACATAACATAATGATAATAAAAAATTATTCATATTTATTTAAATAGGCCATCCTGATAGGCTTAAAAGACTTCTTTTATGGTCTGAGGCCTAGTTAGCCTTTTAACTAAATAGGCATATAAAAATGCCTAGGTCTTTTCTTTTTTAAAATAAAGTCTAGCATGGTCTAAGCCGGTGTAGGCTAGGTCGTAGGCCCCTGTTAGTCGGTCTGACCTATTTTTAATCCTAATGCCAAGTTAGAATATGAGAATAAGAGTACTGCAGACTACCTATTGATGATTGGAGGTGCTTCAATATCTTAGAGATCAAGAAAACAAAGCATTGTAGCATTATCCTTATGTGGGGATGAGTATGTAGTTCCATCCTATGCAGAATGCCAAGCATTATGGATAAAGATGTTACTTGAAAAGCTTGAGATCGTGAAACCTAGAAAGATGAAGTTGTCTATAGATAACAAGTCAGCTATCGACTTGGAAAATCACCCTTTGTGTCCTGGTAAAAGTAAAAACATAGAGCAGAGGTATTATTTTCTTCGGGATCAAGTAAATAAAGGAAAACTTAAACTAAAGCACTACCTGTCAGAATTGCAACTAGCTGATATACTCACCAAGCCACTGAAAAAAATCAAGTTTGATGAGTTGAAGAAAAGCACTGAAATAAGAAGGCTAGAAAACATGAATTAGGTGGTGAGTTAAAAGTAGTAATACATTATTTTAGAAGCTGGTTCACTATTCGACTGAGTTGATGTAAGTTATATTCGACAGAGTCGAATACAACATGGAGTTGTTGAAGTATGCTAGTTGTATTCAATAGAGTCGAATACAACATGGTGTGGTTGAAATGAGGCAGTATGTATTCGAATGAGTCGAATAAATCTTGTAAGAGTCAAGGATGTTAGTTATCTATAAATAGACATATGATGGTGTAAAATTATAGTCACTATATAACAACTTCCTCTTTTCATAATACAATCATTTTTCACATTAATCTCTTCTTTATTCTTGAATAACCTTTTGTTCCATCATTGGTTTCTTTTTTCTTATCAAAATTATAAGTGTTGTAGACGTGGTTTTTTTAATATATTATCAATTATACTTACATTTCGATGAATGAGCCCAATCTTCATTGGCAACTTGTCATTTAAATTTTCAAAAGCCCAATCTTCATTGGAACCTACCAAAAAGCCAAATCTTCAATGGCATACTGCCATTTAAATTTTCAAAACCGAATCATCATTGGCACCCTGTCATTTAAATTTTTAAAAACCCAATCTTCATTAGCACCTACCAAAAAGTCCAATTTTCATTGGCACATCCCAAAGCCCAATCTTCATTGGCGCCCTATCATTTCACTACAAGAAATTATCCATTTTGCAACACATATTTTGCGACGGTTGAATAAAAATTGCCCTTATTCCAAATTTGTGACACTTATCGCCCTCGTTTTTAACCTACGACACTTTTCCCACATGCCCTTCTGTCGCATTAACATCACATTTTTTGTTATTACAACTACTACGCCCTATTTTCACAGTTTCCGCATTCCCAAATTCATCTGTAAAATTCCAATTTTCTCTCCAAATCTCAAAACCCTTATCAAATTAAAGAAAACGATGAAGCTCTGGTTTTAATTTTCTAGTGTTTTTTTTATTTCTATCCCAATCCATTTCAATTAGTAGTTTTTATTTCTATGACATTCAAACTCAATCATATTCTTAAACATGTGAATTCAACAAACTTTGTTTATATTCTTCATTTTTTGAATTTGACCTAAAATAGGTACTTTCGATTTCAATAGTGGTAGGTAACCAAAATCATGTAACCGGAGAGGATTTGGTTAACATGAACTACTTGAAAGCTGTGATTAAAGAAACTTTTAGCATTTCTATAAGCATTTGGTCAGTACACCTCCACCAGTTGTTGACGGTCCCTTACGATGTTTCAATCGAAGGTCACCCCCAATTTCTCTCTGTTTCTAATTTCTTCTAATTTCATCAATGAAAATGCTAAATCTACTTTCTTTAATAAAGAAGCTGAAATTGATACAGATGATGAAGATAAGGAGGAGAAAGAAGAAAGGTGAAGATGTAGATCATTCTCCTAAAGCATGCCACAAAAAAAAAAGAGGAGTGGTCTCATCTTAATCAGAACTTCAAAAGTTCCATGATGTTAAAGATTTTCATCAACCAAAAGAAAAAAGAAGAAGGCAGATGAAGAAGAGGCAACAAGGAAACTAAAAGCAACAAGTTGAATCCAAGGATTGATCAAGTTATCATCAAGATCAATCATCCATTTTGGTGGATTAGGATTTTCACCCCATCAACATCCAAGATCCATTGAGCTTGATGAAACTTGTCCAAATCAACCTAGATCCAAGTCAAACAGAAGTCAACAAACATAAAAATGCAATAATATGAATTAAAATACATCAAAATGATTTTTAAAATGAATTTTAAAATGAAAATAAACATGAAAATTCAAAAGATGCATCAAACAAGATCACAAATGAGCAAGAAAAATCCAGAAAATCAAAAACAACTCAAGAAAGCCATGGAAATTTTTTTGAGAATTTTTTAATGCATTAAAGTATTTTTTTAAACTATTTAAAATGCAAAGAAAAAGAAAAAAATCATGAAAAATATCAAATGATAAAAATAAAATATGAAAAATATATCATCAGAAAGAGAAAAATATAAGAAAATTTTAGAAATTATTTTGGTATTTTTTGGATAACAAAATGAAATTACTATGAATTTTTAAATGAAAATGCAATTAAAAATAAAAACAGAAAATAAAATAAAATGAGAAAAATGGAGGAGCATAGGATCAAGCCTCATTAATTGACGTGGCAGATCCCACAATCCTAAGATGAGGATGTATGGTGGGAATTAGATCAGAAATAGCATGGGAACACATTCAAATTGAGTCAATCAAAACATTTCAAATTGCCAATGTGTCTGCCACCTTATCCAAAAACAATCTGAGAAGCTCTGAAACTGGATTTGGTTGGAGCAATTCAGGGACTCTTAGAGCTTGGAATTTGTTGCAGATGCTTTAGAGGAACACGATGAAGCTTATAAAATCAAGAAATGAGAGTGAGAGTGACTGGAAATTGAAACACGATAGCTCACCTTTTTTAGAAAATTTGAAGGTGGAGCATGGGTTTTATGGCTCTCAAAAGCTTGGGAATGAAGGTAGAATGAACCTCTATTTATAGCTGAAGATGATGGAATGCTGAGAGGGGTGAATTGAGTGTAATCATGTGCACCCTCATCATTCCAAAAGTGTGACTCTCAACTCATCAAAACTCAACCAAAACTTGTATTTCAAGTGCTAAACAACTTCTGGATACTTGCTAAACTTGATTAGGCACAAAATTAGACTTTAATTTGGTCAAAAAATTGGAATTAGAATGAATCAAAAATTTGACCATGGTGCTTTCTTTAGTTCCAAGTTACCATGTTCACCATGATGGGGTATCCTACTCAAGCGGCTTTTTTCCACCATTCTTCTTGCAATATGTAGTCCTCATGGCCTAGTTTACAATGTGCCAAGAAAGTATTCATTTTGACATCTGAGGAAAAAGTTATGATGTGTTGAAGTTGGCACGAAAAACTAGTCATCATACTTAGAAAAATTCTAAGTCTTTGAGGCAGAAAATGACATATAATGTTCCAACAAATTCCATAGCCTTCCAAGCATAATTTGATCTTGATCATTGAAGCAAACTTGTAGAGGGAATTTTAAATGATATTGTGCAAAAAGAATCAAACCAAAAGGATAAAAATTGAAGAAGTTGTGATCCTTGAATGTTGAGAAAAAGTCACTTGAAAATAGGTCAAGTTTCACTAAGTCCACAAATGACCTATAATGTCTTCAAACTTTTGATGGTCCTCAAAGCATAATTGGCTCTTGTCATGTAAAGAGAAGATGTGGAGGATGTTAAGAAGAGTCATATGAAAAAAGAAGCACTCAAAAATATGGAGAATTGAAGGAGTTGTAGTCCTTGAAACTTTGATCTGAAAATGTTGACTTTTTGTCAAACCTTCTTGAACCAACTTGTATACTTGAGATTTTCTTACACTTCAAGGTACATGGATGATCATATGAACCCAAAATAAGATGTCCTTGAATATCCTTTTGATTAAATTGACCAAGGCTTGAGATAACTAATTGAAGAAGACATGGAAATAAACACATGAACCTTTGATTTTCTTGAGAAACAAACTACACAACCTTGAGGTACTCTTGCTCAAAATGATATAGGATGATGCTTGAGAGCATAGGCCTTGATATTAAAAGCCATATATTGAGAAATAAGGCCTTGGGAGTCAATGGATGCTCACACTTTGACTTGAGGGAACAAAACCCTAGCTGAGGAATCAAGCATGGTGCTCTTGATGAAGTGCTCTACCTTGCACAAAGCTTAAAGAAACAAGACATGTACTTTTTTTTTGCATTTTTATTAGTGGTTATTTACACAATAAGCATATAATCATAAAGATGAAATACACACAAAAGAGTGCTTGGTGATCTTGTTTGTGTAAAGATGCAAATGATAAGTGGGATCTTAGGGTTAAAAATTAGGGTATGACACACTTCATGCAAACTCTCATTCTTAAACCATGTCATATATCCTCATTCGGGGCACTATGTTAAGCATCTATTTACACTTCATGCACCAGCCAACATGCATAACATAAACCATTATGAAATCATCACGCATAACATGAACTATTTTTGATATTCACTCACAACCTAAGCCTAATTTGCATTGGAACCGACCTTTAAATTACGAAAGCACAATCATCATTGGCACCAGTCACTTAACCTTTTTCTCCCATGTGAATCTCCTAAATTTCTTTCTCGATCTACGCAGTAAACTTTGTTTTGATTATGCCTTTTCTTTCTCGATCTACACATCAACCTTTGTGTTAATGAAGACCATCTCGATCTACACGTACACCTTCGTGTTGTCGACAATCTTCCTTATCTACGCATCAACCTTCGTGTTAACAACAATCTTTCTTTCTTGATCTATGCATCAACCCTTGTGTTGACGAAGATTTTTCTTTCCCGATATATGCATTAACCCTCGTTTTGACGAACATTTTTCTTTCTCGATCTATGCATCAACCCTCGTGTTAATGACAATCTTTCTTTCTAAATATATGCATTAACCTTCGTGTTGATGATGGTTTTTATTTCTTGATCTACGCATCAACCTTCGTGTTGAAGTTGTTCTTTTCAAGTTTATGTCAATCTAAGCATTGACATTTTGGCTTAAGAAAACTCTTTACTTTCTTGTTAATACACACGCTAGTATGCAATTTAGAGGCGATCAATGAATTTTCCTGTAATTTCGTTTTTTTCTACTGATTGAAGGACACAATTCAGATCCTTTATATTTAATTATCTTTTACCAAGTGTATGTGAAGATTTTTGTTAGTCATATTATCTAGTTAAAAATAATTAAATATGGGTAATTGAAATACCCTAACTTTATCCTGATTTAAAAATCTCTTTCAAAAACAAATAAATTTTTAATTAAGTTTTAATTTTTGTTATGTGCATTTTTAAAAAATTAAAAAATATATATCTAACAATAAATTAAGAGGTTTATTCTTTTTTACTCTTTAATTAAGAAAAATTCTAAAGAAAATATGTAACATTAAGTTTAAATTTAATGGTTTGGTGGAAGAGCAGCCTGCTTGCTCCCTAGTGCCTTGTTCGTTTGGCGGGTCGGATACGAAGAGAAGATTTAAAAAGTTGAGATATGCCAGGATGATGGAGGTAGGATGTGGATTGAAAATAACCTCTTGGAGGCAGATCAAAAGAGTTAAGAACAGAGGTTTAGGTGCTCAGTTTGGTAATGGGAGGCATTGTAAGCGCGCGGTCTCTCTCTGTACGGTTAATGGAGATGCTCCTACTTCTCAACGTTCTGTTCCTGTAATGTTTTCTACCTATTCTAGTTCTGGTTTTTATGGTGAACAGACCGAGAATTCGGATATTGTTCGCATTAATGATAGACAATGACAGGTTTTGGACAACAATGTAGGACCTAAATTATAGAAAGCCATGGCTGATTTAGGTGTGGTGGACGCGGAGGGACGAGGAGATTTTGTTCGTAAGATTGATAATTTAGAGCGGGTCGATAGACAAAGGAAGGAAGGTAGGAAGGAGCATCAAATTTGTTCTCAATGATTATTGGGTCTTTGAATATTAGAGGGGGAGGGAACGTTCTTAAGAGAAGAAGAATAAGTTCCTTGATCAAAAAAGGTAAGGTGGACATCTTTTTAATCCAAGAAACTAAGTTGTCCAATCTTCAAGATTCCATGGCCAAAAGCTTTTGGAGTAACACTGAGGTTGGTTATTCGTTCACCAATTCTAGGGGAGCATCCGGTGGTCTTTTAATTATGTGGAGGGAGAGCTTGGGAGAAGTTTTATATAGTTTATGAGGCGATGGTTTTCTGGGCATCAAGATTGTGTGGAAACACCATTTTTACTATATAGTGAACGTTTACTCTTCTTGTATTTACCTCAACAAGAAATAATTGTGGAATAATTTGTTGGATCTTAAAGAGAAGCATAATGACGGCGAGTGGATTATAGGGGGAGATTTCAATGCGGTGAAGAATTGTAGAGAAAGAAAAGGGAGGATGGAAGGCGGGAGTAGTAATGAAATAAAAGCTTTTGTGGAATTCATTGATAAAAGTTTGTTAGTGGGCATCCCTTGTAAAGGAAAAAAAATTTCTTGGTATAGTGGGGATGGTTTATCTATGAGTAGGATTGACCTTTTTATTATATCGGATGTCATTGTGAATAAATGGGGAGTCATAGGCCAACTTATTAGGCCTAGGGACATTTCTGATCATTGCCCTATTTGGTTGGTTTTGGATAATTCAAATTGGGGCCCTAAACCTTTCAAGTTTAATAATGAATGGTTTTCTCACAATCCGTTCATTCTTTTTGTGGAAGAGAAGTGGAAAGGGTTTAAGGTGGAAGGAAGAGGGGACTTCGTTTTAAAAAGAGAAATTAAGACTTCTTAAAGATAGTCTTAAATGGTGGAATTCGGAGGTTTTTGGGAGGACTGATTTGAACGTGGAGGAGGAGGTTAAAGATATTAATTTAGGCGATGATACGGCGGAAGAGGAGGATGTGGTGTTGAATCCGGACATCATTCTTAGGAGGAAGGAGTCAACGAGTAGGTTTTGGATGAATTTGAGAATTAAAGAGAATATGCTTCTTCAAAAGTCGAATTTGAAGTGGCTTAAGGAGGGTGATTCGAATAGTGGTCTTTTTCATAAGGTGATGAAGGAAAGACGTAGACATAATCATATTGGTCCCATAGTCTCTTCTAACGGTTTGGTGGAGGCGGTTTCGGAGGATAAGGAGGAGGTTTGGAGTCACTTTTCTAATAAGTTTGGTGATTCAGTTAGGGTGAGGCCGTTGTTAGAAGGGATCCCCTTTAAGAGATTGAGTGAGGAAGACAATTCATTTCTTGAAAGGCCATTTCAAGAGGAGGAGGTTAAAGAAGCGGTATGGAGTTGCGGAGGATCTAAAAGCCCAGGTCCGGATGGTTTTTCTTTTCTATTCATTAGAAGGTGTTGGCACTTTATTAAAGATGATTTCATCCATTTTTGCAATTACTTTCATAGTGGCAATCATCTTTCTAAGGCGGTCACATCTTCTTTTCTTTCGTTGATTCCAAAGTCTCCGAATCCGGTTACATTGGATGATTATAGACCTATTTGTCTAGTTGGTTGTATGTACAAGGTTGCTGCTAAACTTTTAGCGGGAAGGTTGAAATGGGTTTTGAACTTCCTTGTCTCGCCGTGTCAAAGTACTTTTGTTCCGAGGAGACAATTACTTGATGGCGTTTTGGTGGCTAATGAATTGGTGGATTATGCTAAGAAAAAGAAAAAGAATTGTATTCTTTTTAAAGTGGATTTTGAAAAGGCTTATGACAAAGTGAGTTGGAACTTTTTTAGGTATTTGATGTCAAGAATGGGTTTCGGTCCATTGTGGAGGAAATGGATGGAATTGTTGATTTTTCAAAGCAAGATGTCCGTCTTGGTGAATGGTAGCCTCACGAAGGAGTTCATTGTTAAAAAGGATTAAGGCAAGGGGATCCCCTTTCTCCTTTTCTTTTTGTTTTGGTGGCGGAAGGCCTTACGGGATTAGTGAGAAAATCATATGAGAATGGCGAATATAGTGGTTTTAATTTGGAAGGAAAATGTATGGTGGATATCCTTCAATTTGCGGACGACACCTTGTTGGTGGGAGAAGGGTCTTGGAGACATATTTGGGCAATTAAGACGGTTTTGAGAGCTTTTGAACTTGTTTCCGGTCTTGGCATTAATTATCATAAAAGTAAGTTGATCGGCATCAATACCAATCCTCATTTTTTAGAGGCGGCTAGCTTTGTTCTTTCTTGCAAAGTGGAGGATAGTAAGTTCACCTTCCTTGGCATTCCCATTGGCTCCAATCCTAGGAAGCTCTCTACTTGGAGTCCTCTTTTGTAGAAGATGAAAAATCGGTTGGCGGGATGGAAAAATCGCTTCCTTAACCTTGGTGGTAAGATCACTCTCCTTAAGTCTATTCTTTGCTCATTAACAATTTTCACTATGTCTTTCTACAAAATGCCAACGAAAATTGTGAAAGAATTTACCAAACTTCAAAGTAATTTTTTATGGGGTGGTTTGGAGGAGAAGAGGAAGATTCATTGGGTAAGTTGGAAGGATGTTTGCTTACCCTATGAGAAAGGAGGGTTAGGGATAAAAAACTTGGCGGAATTTAATTTAGCCCTTCGTCATAAATGGAGGTGGAGGATTTTTCAAAATCATAATGTCTTATGGCACAAAGTGTTGAGCGCTCGGTACGGAGATATTTGTTCCAAGGCGTTATGCGGAGATTGTTCTTTAAAAGATTCTTCTTTTTTGTGGAAGGATTTAATTTTGATAAGAAATAAGTCAATTAAGGATCCTTTCATCAATTGTAGTTCTTTCAAGGTTGGAAAAGGTTTCACCACTCCTTTTTGGGAAGCAAAATGGATGGAGAATAAGATATTGAAGGAGTTGTTTCCGAATTTATACGATGCCTCTATTTTGAAGAAAGTCTCTATTGCGGGAATGGGGGGTGGAGTAGTGGAACTTGGATTTGGGGAGATTTTGGCATTCCAAATGAAGTTTATAATGATGTTTCTATTCAAGTGGAGGTTGCTTCTTTGAAGTCTTTTCTTCATAATCATGGCTTAATGGAGGATGGAATCGATAGCATTCTTTGGGATCTTGAACCCGGAGCCACTTTCTCAGTTAGTTCTTGTTATTGTTTTTTGGCTAATTTTCGCATTCCTTTCGGTCCTTTGAATAGGTGCGACGAGGCTCTTTGTTTGATTTGGAAATTGTCGGTTCCCTTTAAAATCAAGGCTTTTGGTTGGAGACTTTTTGTGAATAGACTTCCAACCAAAGATTTATTGGCTCATAGAGGTTTTAACTTTTCGTTGGATTCTTTAAAGTTTTCTTTTTGTGGGATAGAGTTAGAAAATAGAAATCATTCCTTTTTTTTCTTGTTTGGCGGTTAAGAAGATTTGGAAGGAGGCAGTCATTTGGATTGGTAAATCTGACGAGATGGAGGAAGAGTGTTTATCGAGTTTTATGGATTGACACTCGTTTTGCCGTATAAAAAAGGTTAAAGAGGGCAATTTGGGTTTGGTTTGGCTAGCTACTTCTTGGAGCATTTGGTTAGGAAGGAATGGCATTTGTTTTAGGTCGGAAGTTTGGAATTTAAACAATACGGTGATCGACTGTAGATAAATAACAAAATAAGTAAGTTCAAGAAAGGAACATAATTCCAGGAAATAATTAAATTTACTTCAAATACAATACCTGCGGTATCTTCCTGCCAAATACAATGACCTCACTCTCCTCAATGCCATAAGAGTCTTAGAAATTGGTATATCAACTGAGTGCTGCCAATCATCCATCATCAGAAATCGGTAATCAGACTTCACTGAAAACTTCTTAAAACCCAACCTTCAGAAAGAGAAGAACAAATTTAGTAATCGAATCTTCATTCAGTCTCCATTGACATTCACTCAGTTAACATTATTATAGAAGAGGAGAGATACATGAACTCAATTTAACAAAGAACAACCTCTATCTTGTGTTTACTTAGCAGTTTCTATCTATTAACATGGTTTATAGTATAAGTTAGTAATTTGACAACACAGTCAAACATAAACCTGTACATAGTTTTGAAATTGTCAGAAAAATTGATGCTAACAAAAGTGTTTGAAAAGAGATGCTAAAGTGGTTGAAACTTGGAAATATATTTTGTACCCATAACCAAAAGGTTGTGTAGATCAGAGTTCAGCTTCCTTCTGATATGAATGATGGAAACATCCCCATGTTGTCCTTTATACATATAGAACTCCTTATCCTTTAAGCAACTAAAAATAATATCTACAACAAATTCAATTACAACTACATCACACGATAGGTTATAATGTTGAATAAAATATATTAAGGAGAAGCCATATGGTAATTATCAAGTGTATATCATTCTTCAAAAAAATAAAAGGAAATAAGAATGAATAATTTCAAAGTACAAATACCCTACTTAAATGCTAGTTTAGGAAGGGCAAAAAAGTGTAGTGAAAGATAATGCAATTTAAAGTAGCCTGCAGAACAGCGACTTACAAAGTTTTCAATACCGTTTAACTTTATATCGAGATTGTCTATTAAAAATGACATTAGTATAACTTTTAGAAAGAAAATATATTGATTAAGAGACACACACGATATCAGAACCTAGAGGAGATTACATGATTACTTGTTGTAACTTGTAATTCATTCCATAAAATTAAGTCCTATTCAGCTAAGTCCAAATGACAATGTTCATCAGATCCGTTGCTACATATGAGCATTAGACTCACTCAACCTGCTTGAATCGTACCTTGCTTTTTCTTCATTGGCTATTGGTAAATCATCGGGTTTTACAGTGCCCAAAGACCTTGAAACATCTAATGTCTCTAATTCTTTCACTGTACGATCCCAAATGTCCTGGTAGATGGGGGTAAAAAGCATTTAGACATTAAGAAACCAATGATATAAAAAGAAGAAAAAAATTACAGATAGATATTTTATATTCAATGGTAACTTCATTCATGGTTGTTGGCTCTTAAGTAACAAAAGAGAGAAGATAAAAAAGAATCCAAGAGCCGGATGCAGTGAGGATATAAATTATAGGAAAAAAACCCTAAGCCCAGCAGGATGCACACATGTAATACAACCCTTCTGAACAAAACATGACACTGTAGTCATTTTATACCATTATTTTTTTTGGAGTTCCCACTGTTGGAATGGTTAGTGGGTGACCAGAGGATGGGAGTATCAAATTTGTTCTAAATGATTATTGGGTCTTTGAATATTAGAGGGGGAGGGAACGTTCTTAAGAGAAGAAGAATAAGTTCCTTGATCAAAAAAGGTAAGGCGGACATCTTTTTAATCCAAGAAACTAAGTTGTCCAATCTTCAAGATTCCATGGCCAAAAGCTTTTGGAGTAACACTGAGGTTGGTTATTCGTTCACCAATTCTAGAGGAGCATCCGGTGGTCTTTTAATTATGTGGAGGGAGAGATTGGGAGAAGTTTTATATAGTTTATGAGGCGATGGTTTTCTGGGCATCAAGATTGTGTGGGAACACCATTTTTACTATATAGTGAACGTTTACTCTTCTTGTATTTACCTCAACAAGAAATAATTGTGGAATAATTTGTTGGATCTTAAAGAGAAGCATAATGACGGCGAGTGGATTATAGGGGGAGATTTCAATGCGGTGAAGAATTGTAGAGAAAGAAAAGGGAGGATGGAAGGCGAGAGTAGTAATGAAATAAAAGCTTTTGCGGAATTCATTGATAAAAGTTTGTTAGTGGGCATCCCTTGTAAAGGAAAAAAAAATTCTTGGTATAGTGGGGATGGTTTATCTATGATTAGGATTGACCGTTTTATTATATCGGATGTCATTGTGAATAAATGGGGAGTCATAGGCCAACTTATTAGGCCTAGGGACATTTCTGATCATTGCCCTATTTGGTTGGTTTTGGATAATTCAAATTGGGGCCCTAAACCTTTCAAGTTTAATAATGAATGGTTTCTCACAATCCGTTCATTCTTTTTGTGGAAGAGAAGTGGAAAGGGTTTAAGGTGGAAGGAAGAGGGGACTTCGTTTTAAAAAGAGAAATTAAGACTTCTTAAAGATAGTCTTAAATGGTGGAATTCGGAGGTTTTTGGGAGGACTGATTTGAACGTGGAGGAGGAGGTTAAAGATATTAATTTAGGCGATGATAGGGCGGAAGAGGAGGATGTGGTGTTGAATCCGAACATCATTCTTAGGAGGAAGGAGTCAACGAGTAAGTTTTGGATGAATTTGAGAATTAAAGAGAATATGCTTCTTCAAAAGTCGAATTTGAAGTGGCTTAAGGAGGGTGATTCGAATAGTGGTCTTTTTCATAAGGTGATGAAGGAAAGACGTAGATATAATCATATTGGTCCCATAGTCTCTTCTAACGGTTTGGTGGGGGCGGTTTCGGAGGATAAGGAGGAGGTTTGGAGTCACTTTTCTAATAAGTTTGGTGATTCGGTTAGGGTGAGGCCGTTGTTAGAAGGGATCCCCTTTAAGAGATTGAGTGAGGAAGACAATTTGTTTCTTGAAAGGCCATTTCAAGAGGAGGAGGTTAAAGAAGCGGTATGGGGTTGCGGAGGATCTAAAAGCCCGTGTCCGGATGGTTTTTCTTTTCTATTCATTAGAAGGTGTTGGCACTTTATTAAAGATGATTTCATCCGTTTTTGCAATTACTTTCATAGTGACAATCATCTTTCTAAGGCGGTCACATCTTCTTTTCTTTCATTGATTCCAAAGTCTCCGAATCCGGTTACTTTGGATGATTATAGACCTATTTGTCTAGTTGGTTGTATGTACAAGGTCGCTGCTAAACTTTTAGCGGGAAGGTTGAAATGGGTTTTGAACTTCCTTGTCTCGCCGTGTCAAAGTACTTTTGTTCCGAGGAGACAATTACTTGATGGCGTTTTGGTGGCTAATGAATTGGTGGATTATGCTAAGAAAGAGAAAAAGAATTGTATTCTTTTTAAAGTGGATTTTGAAAAGGCTTATGACAAAGTGAGTTGGAACTTTTTTAGGTATTTGATGTCAAGAATGGGTTTCGGTCCATTGTGGAGGAAATGGATGGAATTGTTGATTTTTCAAAGCAAGATGACCGTCTTGGTGAATGGTAGCCCCACGAAGGAGTTCATTGTTAAAAAGGATTGAGGCAAGGGGATCCCCTTTCTCCTTTTCTTTTTGTTTTGGTGGCGGAAGGCCTTACGGGATTAGTGAGAAAATCATATGAGAATGGCGAATATAGTGGTTTTAATTTGGAAGGAAAATGTATGGTGGATATCCTTCAATTTGCGGACGACACCTTGTTGGTGGGAGAAGGGTCTTGGAGACATATTTGGGCAATTAAGACGGTTTTGAGAGCTTTTGAACTTGTTTCCGGTCTTGGCATTAATTATCATAAAAGTAAATTGATCGGCATCAATACCAATCCTCATTTTTTAGAGGCGGCTAGCTTTGTTCTTTCTTGCAAAGTGGAGGATAATAAGTTTACCTTCCTTGGCATTCCCATTGGCTCCAATCCTAGGAAGCTCTCTACTTGGAGTCCTCTTTTGTTGAAGATGAAAAATCGGTTGGCGGGATGGAAAAATCGCTTCCTTAACCTTGGTGGTAAGATCACTCTCCTTAAGTCTATTCTTTGCTCATTAACAATTTTCACTATGTCTTTCTACAAAATGCCAACGAAAATTGTGAATGAATTTACCAAAATTCAAAGTAATTTTTTATGGGGTGGTTTGGAGGAGAAGAGGAAGATTCATTGGGTAAGTTGGAAGGATGTTTGCTTACCCTATGAGAAAGGAGGGTTAGCGATAAAAAACTTGGCGGAATTTAATTTAGCCCTTCTTCATAAATGGAGGTGGAGGATTTTTCAAAATCATAATGTCTTATGGCACAAAGTGTTGAGCGCTCGGTACGGAGATATTTGTTCCAAGGCGTTATGCGGAGATTGTTCTTTAAAAGATTCTTCTTTTTTGTGGAAGGATTTAATTTTGATAAGAAATAAGTCAATTAAGGATCCTTTCATCAATTGTAGTTCTTTCAAGGTTGGAAAAGGTTTCACCACTCCTTTTTGGGAAGCAAAATGGATGGAGAATAAGATATTGAAGGAGTTGTTTCCGAATTTATACGATGCCTCTATTTTGAAGAAAGTCTCTATTGCGGGAATGGGGGTGGAGTAGTGGAACTTGGATTTGGGGAGATTTTGGCATTCCAAAGGAAGTTTATAATGATGTTTCTATTCAAGTGGAGGTTGCTTCTTTGAAGTCTTTTCTTCATAATCATGGCTTAATGGAGGATGGAATCGATAGCATTCTTTGGGATCTTGAACCCGGAGCCACTTTCTCGGTTAGTTCTTGTTATTGTTTTTTGGCTAATTTTCGCATTCCTTTCGGTCCTTTGAATAGGTGCGACGAGGCTCTTTGTTTGATTTGGAAATTGTCGGTTCCCTTTAAAATCAAGGCTTTTGGTTGGAGACTTTTTGTGAATAGACTTCCAACCAAAGATTTATTGGCTCATAGAGGTTTTAACTTTTCGTTGGATTCTTTAAAGTGTTCTTTTTGTGGGATAGAGTTAGAAAATAGAAATCATTCCTTTTTTTCTTGTTTGGCGGTTAAGAAGATTTCGAAGGAGGTAGTCATTTGGATTGGTAAATCGGAGGAGATGGAGGAAGAGTGTTTATCGAGTTTTATGGATTGACACTCGTTTTGCCGTATAAAAAAGGTTAAAGAGGGAAATTTGGGTTTGGTTTGGCTAGCTACTTCTTGGAGCATTTGGTTAGGAAGGAATGGCATTTGTTTTAGGTCAGAAGTTTGGAATTTAAACAATACGGTGATCTACTGTAGATAAATAACAGAATAAGTAAGTTCAAGAAAGGAACATAATTGCAGGAAATAAATAAAATTAACTTCAAATACAATACCTGTGGTATCTTCCTGCCAAATACAATGACCTCACTCTCCTCAATGCCACAAGAGTCTTAGAAATTGGTATATCAACTGAGTGCTGCCAATCATCCGTCATCAGAAATCGGTAATCAGACTTCACTGAAAACTTCTTAAAACCCAACCTTCAGAAAGAGAAGAACAAATATAGTAATTGAATCTTCATTCAGTCTCCATTGACATTCACTCAGTTAACATTATTATAGAAGAGGAGAGATACATGAACTCAATTTAACAAAGAACAACCTCTATCTTGTGTTTACTTAGCAGTTTCTATCTATTAACATGGTTTATAGTATAAGTTAGTAATTTGACAACACAGTCAAACATAAACCTGTACATAGTTTTGAAATTGTCAGAAAAATTGATGCTAACAAAAGTGTTTGAAAAGAGATGCTAAAGTGGTTGAAACTTGGAAATATATTTTGTACCCATAACCAAAAGGTTGTGTAGATCAGAGTTCAGCTTCCTTCTGATATGAATGATGGAAACATCCCCATGTTGTCCTTTATACATATAGAACTCCTTATCCTTTAAGCAACTAAAAATAATATCTACAACAAATTCAATTGCAACTACATCACACGATAGGTTATAATGTTGAATAAAATATATTAAGGAGAAGCCATATGGTAATTATCAAGTGTATATCATTCTTCAAAAAAATAAAAGGAAATAAGAATGAATAATTTCAAAGTACAAATACCCTACTTAAATGCTAGTTTAGGAAGGGCAAAAAAGTGTAGTGAAAGATAATGCAATTTAAAGTAGCCTGCAGAACAGCGACTTACAAAGTTTTCAATACCGTTTAACTTTATATCGAGATTGTCTATTAAAAATGACATTAGTATAACTTTTAGAAAGAAAATATATTGATTAAGAGACACACACGATATCAGAACCTAGAGGAGATTACATGATTACTTGTTGTAACTTGTAATTCATTCCATAAAATTAAGTCCTATTCAGCTAAGTCCAAATGACAATGTTCATCAGATCCGTTGCTATATATGAACATTAGACACACTCAACCTGCTTGAATCGTACCTTGCTTTTACTTAATTGGCTATTGGTAAATCATCGGGTTTTACAGTTCCCAAAGACCTTGAAACATCTAATGTCTCTAATTCTTTCACTGTACGATCCCAAATGTCCTGGTAGATGGGGGTAAAAAGCATTTAGACATTAAGAAACCAATGATATAAAAAGAAGAAAAAAATTACAGATAGATATTTTATATTCAATGGTAACTTCATTCATGGTTGTTGGCTCTTAAGTAACAAAAGAGAGAAGATAAAAAAAAAATCCAAGAGCCGGATGCAGTGAGGATATAAATTATAGGAAAAAAACCCTAAGCCCAACAGGATGCACACATGTAATACAACCCTTCTGAACAAAACATGACACTGTAGTCATTTTATACCATCATTTTTTTTTGGAGTTCCCACTGTTGGAATGGTTAGTGGGTGACCAGAGGATGGGAGTATCAAATTTGTTCTCAATGATTATTGGGCCTTTGAATATTAGAGGGGGAGGGAACGTTCTTAAGAGAAGAAGAATAAGTTCCTTGATCAAAAAAGGTAAGGCGGACATCTTTTTAATCCAAGAAACTAAGTTGTCCAATCTTCAAGATTCCATGGCCAAAAGCTTTTGGAGTAACACTGAGGTTGGTTATTCGTTCACCAATTCTAGGGGAGCATCCGGTGGTCTTTTAATTATGTGGAGGGAGAGATTGGGAGAAGTTTTATATAGTTTATGAGGCGATGGTTTTCTGGGCATCAAGATTGTGTGGAAACACCATTTTTACTATATAGTGAACGTTTACTCTTCTTGTATTTACCTCAACAAGAAATAATTGTGGAATAATTTGTTGGATCTTAAAGAGAAGCATAATGACGGCGAGTGGATTATAGGGGGAGATTTCAATGCGGTGAAGAATTGTAGAGAAAGAAAAGGGAGGATGGAAGGCGGGAGTAGTAATGAAATAAAAGCTTTTGCGGAATTCATTGATAAAAGTTTGTTAGTGGGCATCCCTTGTAAAGGAAAAAAAATTCTTGGTATAGTGGGGATGGTTTATCTATGAGTAGGATTGACCGTTTTATTATATCGGATGTCATTATGAATAAATGGGGAGTCATAGGCCAACTTATTAGGCCTAGGGACATTTCTGATCATTGCCCTATTTGGTTGGTTTTGGATAATTCAAATTGGGTCCCTAAACCTTTCAAGTTTAATAATGAATGGTTTTCTCACAATCCGTTCATTCTTTTTGTGGAAGAGAAGTGGAAAGGGTTTAAGGTGGAAGGAAGAGGGGACTTCGTTTTAAAAAGAGAAATTAAGACTTCTTAAAGATAGTCTTAAATGGTGGAATTCAGAGGTTTTTGGGAGGACTGATTTGAACGTGGAGGAGGAGGTTAAAGATATTAATTTAGGCGATGATACGGCGGAAGAGGAGGATGTGGTGTTGAATCCGGACATCATTCTTAGGAGGAAGGAGTCAACGAGTAAGTTTTGGATGAATTTGAGAATTAAAGAGAATATGCTTCTTCAAAAGTCGAATTTGAAGTGGCTTAAGGAGGGTGATTCGAATAGTGGTCTTTTTAATAAGGTGATGAAGGAAAGACGTAGACATAATCATATTGGTCCCATAGTCTCTTCTAACGGTTTGGTGGAGGCGGTTTCGGAGGATAAGGAGGAGGTTTGGAGTCACTTTTCTAATAAGTTTGGTGATTCGGTTAGGGTGAGGCCGTTGTTAGAAGGGATCCCCTTTAAGAGATTAAGTGAGGAAGACAATTCGTTTCTTGAAAGGCCATTTCAAGAGGAAGAGGTTAAAGAAGCGGTATGGGATTGCGGAGGATCTAAAAGCCCGGGTCCGGATGGTTTTTCTTTTCTATTCATTAGAAGGTGTTGGCACTTTATTAAAGATGATTTCATCCGTTTTTGCAATTACTTTCATAGTGGCAATCATCTTTCTAAGGCGGTCACATCTTATTTTCTTTCGTTGATTCCAAAGTCTCCGAATGCGGTTACTTTGGATGATTATATACCTATTTGTCTAGTTGGTTGTATGTACAAGGTCGCTGCTAAACTTTTAGCGGGAAGGTTGAAATGGGTTTTGAACTTCCTTGTCTCGCCATGTCAAAGTACTTTTGTTCTGAGGAGACAATTACTTGATGGCGTTTTGGTGGCTAATGAATTGGTGGATTATGCTAAGAAGAAGAAAAAGAATTGTATTCTTTTTAAAGTGGATTTTGAAAAGGCTTATGACAAAGTGAGTTGGAACTTTTTTAGGTATTTGATGTCAAGAATGGGTTTCGGTCCATTGTGGAGGAAATGGATGGAATTGTTGATTTTTCAAAGCAAGATGTCCGTCTTGGTGAATGGTAGCCCCACGAAGGAGTTCATTGTTAAAAAGGATTGAGGCAAGGGGATCCCCTTTCTCCTTTTCTTTTTGTTTTGGTGGCGGAAAGCCTTACGGGATTAGTGAGAAAATCATATGAGAATGGCGAATATAGTGGTTTTAATTTGGAAGGAAAATGTATGGTGGATATCCTTCAATTTGCGGACGACACCTTGTTGGTGGGAGAAGGGTCTTGGAGACATATTTGGGCAATTAAGACGGTTTTGAGAGCTTTTGAACTTGTTTCCGGTCTTGGCATTAATTATCATAAAAGTAAATTGATCGGCATCAATACCAATCCTCATTTGTTAGAGGCGGCTAGCTTTGTTCTTTCTTGCAAAGTGGAGGATAGTAAGTTCACCTTCCTTGGCATTCCCATTGGCTCCAATCCTAGGAAGCTCTCTACTTGGAGTCCTCTTTTGTTGAAGATGAAAAATCGGTTGGCGGGATGGAAAAATCGCTTCCTTAACCTTGGTGGTAAGATCACTCTCCTTAAGTCTATTCTTTGCTCATTAACAATTTTCACTATGTCTTTCTACAAAATGCCAACGAAAATTGTGAAAGAATTTACCAAAATTCAAAGTAATTTTTTATGGGGTGGTTTGGAGGAGAAGGGGAAGATTCATTGGGTAAGTTGGAAGGATGTTTGCTTACCCTATGAGAAAGGAGGGTTAGCGATAAAAAACTTGGCGGAATTTAATTTAGCCCTTCTTCATAAATGGAGGTGGAGGATTTTTCAAAATCATAATGTCTTATGGCACAAAGTGTTGAGCGCTCGGTACAGAGATATTTGTTCCAAGGCGTTATGCGGAGATTGTTCTTTAAAAGATTCTTCTTTTTTGTGGAAGGATTTAATTTTGATAAGAAATAAGTCAATTAAGGATCCTTTCATCAATTGTAGTTCTTTCAAGGTTGGAAAAGGTTTCACCACTCCTTTTTGGGAAGCAAAATGGATGGAGAATAAGATATTGAAGGAGTTGTTTCCGAATTTATACGATGCCTCTATTTTGAAGAAAGTCTCTATTGCGGGAATGGGGGGTGGAGTAGTGGAACTTGGATTTGGGGAGATTTTGGCATTCCAAAGGAAGTTTATAATGATGTTTCTATTCAAGTAGAGGTTGCTTCTTTGAAGTCTTTTCTTCATAATCATGGCTTAATGGAGGATGAAATCGATAGCATTCTTTGGGATCTTGAACCCGGAGCCACTTTCTCGGTTAGTTCTTGTTATTGTTTTTTGGCTAATTTTCGCATTCCTTTCGGTCCTTTGAATAGGTGCGACGAGGCTCTTTGTTTGATTTGGAAATTGTCGGTTCCCTTTAAAATCAAGGCTTTTGGTTGGAGACTTTTTGTGAATAGACTTCCAACCAAAGATTTATTGGCTCATAGAGGTTTTAACTTTTCGTTGGATTCTTTAAAGTGTTCTTTTTGTGGGATAGAGTTAGAAAATAGAAATCATTCCTTTTTTTCTTGTTTGGCGGTTAAGAAGATTTAGAAGGAGGTAGTCATTTGGCTTGGTAAATCGGACGAGATGGAGGAAGAGTGTTTATCGAGTTTTATGGATTGACACTCGTTTTGCCGTATAAAAAAGGTTAAAGAGAGCAATTTGGGTTTGGTTTGGCTAGCTACTTCTTGGAGCATTTGGTTAGGAAGGAATGGCATTTGTTTTAGGTCGGAATTTTGGAATTTAAACAATACGGTGTGGGGTATAAAATATTTAGTTTGGAAGTTGTCTTTTTGCGGTGAAATTACCCATTCCAATTTTAGTTTTTACGAGTTTAGTAAAGACCCTTTACTTTTTCTCTCGTAATTCAATTGGTTTGTAATTTCATCTTTTGTTGGGTTTTTCCCGTTTCCGGTGTAAACGGGTTGGAGAACCCTTAGTTCTCCCGTTCATGTTTTCTTGCTTACACAAAAAAAAATTATTGTATCACTTTTATTTTTATTTTTAATTTTTGATTATTTATTTTATTTGCATTTTTGAGAAATTAAAGAACAGTAATATATATATATATATATATATATATATATATATGCACTAAGTATGATTTTTTTTAATGTTTTTATTTGAAACAAATTAGGTCAGAAAAAAAAGCTAATATCTTTCTTATTTGAAGTAAGCTTCTCTCTTCCTTTCTCTTTGCAGCTTTGCAGCTACTATTCACTTAGTGATTCAAGCTACATAATTGCCACTACACACAAAAATAACTTAAGACATTTTCCAGATTTTATGAGGTCCTTTTCTCTAAACTTTGAACCGGGAAAAAAATCCTAATTTTTGAGTATAAAAGCTAACACTTTCTCATTCATTAGGGGGAATTGTTTTCATTCTACATAACAAAACTTAGAGGGCAACAAAAGAAAGAAAAACATAGATAAGAGAGAGTACAAAGCCACCACTATTGAGCCTCTTCAACCCCATAACAAACCACCCCTTTCATAATACCCAAAACCTCCACCCCCGCCTTCTTCACCAACAACATCTAATTTTTAACTTCTTATCATTCACTTTTGGAGTTTGCAAGTTGTGATTGTTTACTAAAATTGTTTATGTTGTTGTTTTTGTAAGTTTATCAATATATAAAATTATTCATGTATGAAGTTGTTATAGTTCTAAATTTGTTTAAAAATATTCATGTGAGATATTTTGTATTTTTAGGAACGTGTCTTTATGTATGATATTATGTTAGCTGTGTGCTTTTTTAAAACATCCACGTATGTTGGTGTGTTGAATAAGAGAGACAAAAAAGACAGTTGATTGTAGTAAAATAAAATGCAGGTTAGGACATGCTGACAGCCGTGAGCACCGTATGACTCCTGTCACCTTAGTGCACATCCTAGACGGTTTGTACGTCAACATGGCTGACGATCGTCACCCATCTCCTTGCCTTGATCGCACCCGTCACGCACCCATGACGACTGTCTTGATGGTCTACCTGTCACCAACGGTGTCCACCGTCACCTAGTTAGATATCGCCCTTTTCTGTTTTTTTTTTCATTGAAAATATAAAAATAATGTTCTCTTTTCTTTATTTTTATAATTAGTTGTTTATTTTTATTATTTTGCACTTAACATATGATACAGATTTTTTTTTTTGGAAATATAAAGGAAATAATGTTGGAATTAACCCGCAACTTATGGAAATTCCTCCTCAATCTTGATCTCAAGATTGATAACAAACCACACAACACACAATGACAACGATAAAGATGAAGAACAAACAGCAAGAAAGAAACGAGAGAGGAGAAATATTTGGAGAAAAAATTACCCACGAACTGTGGGATTTCTGATTTTATTCACTTGCTAATCTGCAACTGTGAATTACAAGCACTGTGATTCTTCACTACTTGTTATGCTTCGTTATTCCAAAACTACGAGGGATGCTCCCTATTTATAGATTTAGATTTACAAAGGCCCAAAACTATAAAAGCCAAAATATCTATTTGAACTAAATAAAATCAAATCTAAATCATATCAAATCTTAAAAAACAAATTTGTGTGAAACAACCGTTTCGACACACTACTTCGACACTTCGACACAAGGAATTACAATTTAACACACCACCTAATTCATAGTGTCTAAGCTGTCCACATTCATCATGGCTCTTAGTCTTCTGAAAGCTTCGACCTGCACTCCCTTCGTCATGATATCTGCAATCTCATTTTCAGTTCTGCAGTGTTCCAAGTTCATCTTCCCTTCTGCTACCAACTCTCGAACCTCATTTCGATGTGCTTGCTTCGACCGTATGAGCTATTGGATTCTTTGCCAAGTTGATAGCTGACATGCTGTCGATCTTCATGGTAATTGCTCCATGACTCTTCCTTGTAATCTCTTCGACCAAGTTCACCATCCAGGTTGCTTGACATGCACAAAGAGAAGCATCTATTTATTCTGCTTCGCATGATGACAATGTCACTACTGGCTCCTTTCTCGAACTCCAAGCAACTAGTGCACCACCTAACATAAACACGTATCCAGCTGTGGATTTTCTATCCTCAGCATCACTACACCAGCTAGAGTCGGTGTATCCCACTAACTTGCATTCTTTTCCTTCATCAGCTGCAGGAAACAAAATGCCGTAGTCGAGAGTCCCTTTCAGATACCCCAGTATCCTCTTCGTCGCTGTTAGGTGTGATACATTTGGCTTCTGCATAAATCTACTAACCATACCCACATTATATGCTAGGCCAGGCCTTGTATGACAAAGGTATCTAAGTGACCCAATAAGTTTTCTGTATTGGGTTGGGTCGACATCATCTTCATCTGAATCCTTCGACAGTTGCAGTCTGATCTCAGCTGGAGTCGAAGTTGGGTTGCAATCTTGCATCTCAAATCTCTTGAGTATTTCGCATGCATATCTTCTTTGGTGCATCATCAAACCTCTACTAGTCTTGCAGAATTTGATGCCAAGGAAATATGAGAGATTTCCCAAGTCTGACATTTCAAACTCCTCACTTAGGTCATGTTTGAAATCTTCGATCTCCTTCTTGCAACTCCCTGTTATCAACAAATCATTAACATAGAGGCATAGTATAAGCAATTCATTATTGCTTCTCCTTACATACACTCCATGCTCAGTCGTACACTTCACAAATTCCTTCTCCCTTAAGAAGCTGTCGATTTTCTTATTCCAAGCTCTTGGAGCTTGCTTAAGTCCATACAGGGCTTTATGCAGCCTGTACACTTTTCTTTCTTCGCCTTGTTTCACATACCCAGCTGGTTGTGCGACATTGATAACACGAAAATGTATCATATATTTGCCTTAAGTTACGACTAATATTTACGTTATTTCAGTCCAAGTTCCGATTATTCCGCGAGTATTCTAGTGTTTTCGCAGGTATTTCATTGTCCAAGCTAAAAAGGAGCAAAGTAGAGAAACATGGAGAAAAGAGTAGAAAACAGGAAGAAATGTCAAGAAAAAGAGCAGAAAATGAAAAGTGGTGTGTGTGACGACCGTCACACACTCACCACGACCGTCACGCAATCCAAAAGCGCACCACGCTCATCACACACTCATCACGACCGTCACGCGCACCAAAGTGGTTATTACATTCAGAAACGCAGACGTGGACAAAGCAGACCAATGCACACGCACGATCAGCACTTTCTCCTACATTCTCTCAACTTCAGTTTCAACTCACTTGAGCCAGTCTCCCTTAGACTTCTCAACCACCAAAGGTTGTGCTCCTATATTTTCTCCAACGTTAAGGCAATGCTTTGGCTATAAATACAGCATGGATTAAAGAGCAAAAGACACACAGACCATATAGAGAATTTTACCCGAATTACTGCAGAATTTATTTCCGAGTTTTTACTTTCTTTGCATTCCTTGTTTGTTTCCCGTTCCCATTCCTTGTTTACCATTACTTGAATTAGTGATATTTTCTCACATTGAGGAGCTATTGCACCATAGTTAGAATTTTGTTTTCAATCTTACCTTCATCATTCGTTATTCCGATACATCGAGCAAAAGCCTACCGACTTGTGGAGGAATTGCGAGAACCGACTTATTGCAAATTTATCAGGTTTTTATTCATTATCGTAATAATAACATTATCGTTTTCGTCACTGCCATGTTTAATTTACTGTTTCACAATTTATTTTATGCATGTTTGTTTTAATTAATATGTCTAGCTAAATCCGATTTATCGGTATGTAATTAAGTTAACCGGAATGGATTCGATAATTCTAAGCTAAAACCATAAACAACTTATTTTCTGGCCGCGATTTCTTAATTAAAATTGGACTTTTGTTACGAGAGTAAAAAGGTAGTAAAGGTTAGGATCAAGATCCACGAGAGTGTTAGATTTTAACCGGATAGCTGAAATCGGGCATTGGTTTTAAAAACAGCGAGAGCGCTTTAAAGTCAATTAGACTGTATTAGTTTTCAAAAAGTGTTTTTAAACTCAAATGGGCTAGCGAGAGTAGAAATTATGATTTAGGAATATAGTCCGAAGCAAGATCCACGAGAGAGTGAGGTGAGAGCTTTTAAACTGATATTTTCTACAGAAATATAATGTGACTTATTTTTATACGCTTAGGTTTTATTGAATCCACGATGGTATACTAAGTTACGTACCGATATTCTAATATTAACTAGTTTATTCCAAAAATTTAGATTCCCTTTAGTTTCCCTTTTTGAACTTAAAACCAAAACATCTTCGCCTTAGCTAAACACAGTAACAAACCGTAGCACTAGGTTGATTATTAGGTCTCTGTGGTATCGATATCTTTATTACTACGCGATAGGTTGTGCACTTGCAGTTAGTAACCGTTAGAATCAGAAAGTCACGATCAAGTTTTTGGCGCTGTTGCCGGGGACTTTGATTTAGTCAATAGTGTGATTCTTTGTTGCGCAGTATAAACTAAGGCAACAAATTTTATTTCCCTTTTTTCTCGATTGTATGTCAAGTACTCGCTCACAAAGCGAAGACTTGCAACCACCAATCGCCGAATTAGAGCGCTTCTTACATTTAAAACGCAGAATACTTGAGTATCAATGCAAGTATAATATTCCCGGTCTTCTCGCTCATACTCCTGAACCAGTCAAAGAACCAAACATGGCCGAAGGACCACAGAACAGTCCTCTTAAGTATTATGCTACCCCATCTGAGCAGAACCACACAACAGCATTGCTGCCCCCGCTATCAACCGGAACGATTTCGAGTTGAAACCTCATTGCTGTCAGCCGTACAACAACATCAATTTTCTGGAAATCCTACGGACGATCCTAATGAACATTTGACCAAATTTGTGCAGTACGCAGACACAGTGAAGGCAAATGGTGTGACTGCAGACGCGATAAGACTACGTCTTTTTCCTTTCTCATTAAGACATAGAGCTTGGGCTTGGTTGCAATCCTTGCCATCAAATTCTGTCACTACGTGGGATGAGTTGAAAAAGGTGTTCTTAGCCCGATATTTCCCACCAAGTAAAACAGCTATGCTGAGAGCCCAAATTAATGGATTTCGACAAAAAGATACCGAGTCTCTTTACGATGCATAGGAGAGATACAAGGATATGATGAAGATGTGTCCGCATCACGGTCTTGAGGATTGGTTAGTCATCCATATGTTTTACAATGGTCTCTTGTACAATACAAGAATGACAATAGATGTCGCCGCTGGTGGTACACTTATGGACAAACATATACCGAAGCCTATCAACACATCGAAAGCATGGCTCAAAATCATTACCAATGGGGAGGTGAACGAACGCCAGTGGAGAAAGCTCAAACGAAAGGTGGAATGTACAAAGTTAGTAGTCTTGATCATGTCCATGCTAAGGTAGATGCCCTTGCTCAAAAGATAGACAACTTGACCATAACACCCGCAGCCGCCGTGGCTGCCGTAGCTCCAAACTGCGAATTATGTGGAGTACCTGGACATGCTGCCTCTGAATGCCAAATTTTAGCAGGAGTCTCCGCTAATCAAGTGAATTATGCTCAAGGAAACCCTTATGCAAATACCTAGAATCCTGGTTGGAAGAACCATCCAAACTTTTCGTACAAGAATAATAACGCTTTGTATGCACCTAGACAAGCGCCTGCTGTGCCACCAGGATATCAGAAACCTGCTGCTAACGTTCCCAACGTTCCTAGGAAGTCAAACCTTGAAATTATGATAGAGAACTTCATTGCTGCACAAGCTCAACAGAACAAGGAGTTCCTTAACCAGAATGTTCACACCGGTGAGCAGATCAAACAATTAGCCAACAAGGTGGACGCTCTAGCCACTCACAACAAAATGTTAGAAACCCAAATCTCACAAGTGGCTCAACAACAAGCAGTTACCGCTGCCCCAGCTGGGAACCTTCCAGGTCAAACTCAGATTAATCCGAAGGGACATGCAAATGCTATAACACTTCGGAGTGGAACAGAACTAGAAGGACCCACTGACCCAAGAATCGAAAATCCAGCCATGTACCAAAAGCCTAGTAAGGAGTCTGAAAAGGAAGGCGAACCAAAGGAAAACGAGAAGGAAGATAATGGAAAAGAGTCCGAAGAGAAAGAAGAACCGTATGTGCCTCCGCCGCCTTATAAACCACCTATCCCGTATCCCCAAAGATTCCCTAAATCTAAAAACATAGGCCAATTTAAGAAATTTGTTGAACTTTTGAAACAATTAAATGTCACAACACCTTTTACAGAAGCAATCACACAAATGCCCTCATACGCTAAATTCCTAAAAGAAATATTAACTAATAAGAAAAAGCTCAAGGATACTGAAACCGTTATGCTTACTGCAGAGTGTAGCGCTATAATCCAAAACAACATGCCTCCTAAGCTAAAAGATCCTGGTAGTTTTTCTATACCATGTGTGATTGGAAAGTTTGTCATAGATAAAGCTCTGTGCGATTTAGGAGCCAACATCAGTTTAATGCCCTTATCTATTTGTAAAAGGCTCAACATGGGAGAACTGAGACCAACAAGAATGTCTGTACAACTAGCTGATAGATCAGTTAAATTTCCTCTAGGAATGCTAGAAAATGTTCCAGTAGGTATAGGACAATTCTATATTCCTACAGATTTCATAATCATGGACATCCACAAAGACTCAAACATCTCTATCATTTTAGGAAGACCTTTCCTAGCTACTGCCGGAGCCATCATAGATGTGAAAAAAGGAAAACTGACTTTCAAGGTTGGTGAAGAAAAAGTTGAATTCATTCTCTCATAATTTTTCAAAGCACCTGCTATAGAAGATTCGTGCTGCTTCCTAGATATAATTGATGAACGCGTTAAAGAAATGGAAAAACACCAAAACACGTGTTCTGAAGTGCTGAGAATTCCGATGCCACCAATTTTTGAAGATGATAATTGGCGTGGTGAATACCAAGATAATAATCTAAGTGAATGTCTCGCAACTACTCCTGACCCTATGTCTTGCCCAAAGAAACCAGCCGTAGAACTGAAAACATTACCCAAAGATCTAAGGTATGAATTCCTAGATACAGAACTCGAACGACCAGTTATAGTCAACGCAGACTTAGGACAAATAGAAACCGAGAAATTATTGCATGTCCTGAGAAAGTACCCGACTTCCTTAGGCTATAACATCTCAGACTTGAAAGGAATAAGTCCCTCTATCTGTATGCATCACATTATGCTTGAGGAGGACTGTAAAACCTCTAGAGAACATCAAAGGAGAATCAATCCCATTCTGAGTGATGTCGTTAAGAGAGAAGTGCAAAAGCTATTAGAAGCAGGAATCATATACCCAATATCAGATAGTGAATGGGTTAACCCAGTTCACCTGGTACCCAAGAAAGGAGGTGTTACAGTCATCAATAATGCAAAAGGCGAATCTGTAGTACAACGTACTCAAACCGGATGGAGAATGTGTATCGATTATAGAAAACTAAACAAAGCCACTCGTAAAGATCATTTCCCTTTACCCTTCATAGATCAAATGCTTGAACGTCTGGCTAAACACTCCCATTTTTGCTATTTAGACGGATATTCAGGATTCTTCCAAATTCATATCCATCCTGACGACCAAGAAAAGACTACTTTCACATGTCCCTGTGGAACTTTTGCCTATCGGCGAATGCCTTTCGGATTATGTAACGCACCCGCAACATTCCAGAGATGCATGATGTCCATCTTCTCTGACTTCTTAGACGGTATAATGGAAGTCTTTATGGACGATTTCTCTGTCTGTGGGGAAAGTTTTGAAGGATGTCTATCAAACCTCGAAATGGAGTGCTAAATTGGGAAAAATGCCATTTCATGGTCCGACAAGGAATCGTGCTAGGACATATAGTATCCGACAGAGGAATCGAAGTCGACAAAGCAAAGATAGAAGTTATAGAAAATCTCCAGCCACCGAAAACCATTAGAGAAATAAGAAGTTTCTTAAGACACGTCGGTTTTTACCGACGTTTCATTAAAGATTTCTCTAAGATAACCAAACCCCTAACTGAGCTGTTAATGAAATATGTTGAATTCGTCTTTGATGACAAATGCTTAGACGCATTTCAAACACTCAAGCAAGCTTTGATATCAGCACCCATTATGCAACCCCCAGATTGGAATAAACCATTTGAAATCATGTGCGACGCTAGTGACTATGTTGTAGGTGCAGTCCTAGGACAAAGAAAGGACAAAAAGCTTCACGCAATCTACTATGCCAGTAAAACCTTGGATCATGCACAAATGAACTACGCTACCACAGAAAAGGAACTCTTAGCTGTCGTGTTCGCACTAGATAAATTTCGTTCCTACCTAGTAGGAGCAAAAATAATCATCTACACCGATCACGCCGTAATCAGGTACCTATTAAGCAAAAAGGACGCCAAACCGAGGCTTCTGAGGTGGATTCTACTTCTACAAGAATTCGACTTGGAAATCAAGGACAAGAAAGGCACAGAAAATGTAGTAGCTGACCACCTGTCGAGAATGGAAAACATCCAACCAGACCAAGTACCTATTAATGACGATTTCCCTTATGAAAGACTCATAGCCCAGTTAGAAAGCAATACAATAGAACAATCCTTGGCTTATACTAATACAGAAACTAATGAAGTGGTAGAATCTGTTTACACTAAAACCACGTTGCCATGGTATGCTGACTTTGTCAACTATCTAGCAGCTGGAGTACTACCACCTGATCTAACCTATCAACAAAAGAAGAAATTCTTCCACGACCTTAAACACTATTATTGGGACGAACCACTTCTCTTCAAGAGGGGCGTCAATGGTATTTTCCGTCGTTGTGTACCTGAAGATGAGGTGGATGACATAATTTCTCATTGTCATTCCGCGCCCTATGGTGGGCACGCGAGCACTTCAAAGACTTGTGCTAAGATTTTGCAAGCTGGCCTCTTTTGGCCTACTCTATGGAAAGATGTCCATATCGTGGTTATAAATTGCGACCGGTGTCAATGCACTGGTAACGTCTCTAGACGCGATGAGATGCCTCAAAAGGGCATTCTAGAAGTAGAAGT
Source organism: Lathyrus tuberosus (assembly GCA_022829125.1). NCBI lineage: Eukaryota > Viridiplantae > Streptophyta > Magnoliopsida > Fabales > Fabaceae > Lathyrus > Lathyrus tuberosus. The sequence continues at coordinate 22,806,738 of JALAZF010000022.1, read as the reverse complement.
CTTTGACGTGTGGGGAATAGATTTCATGGGACCATTTCCATCTTCTTTTGGTAACCAGTACATACTCGTCGCTGTCGATTACGTTTCCAAATGGATCGAGGCTGTAGCTTCTCCTACAAATGAAACACGAGTAGTGATAAAGCTCTTTAAGAACATAATCTTTACTAGATTTGGTGTGCCAAGACTCGTCATCAGTGACGGTGGCTCCCATTTCATATCTAAAATATTCGATAAGCTGTTGTCAAAATACGGAGTCAAACATCGTGTGGCAACACCATATCATCCACAAACCAGTGGACAAGTCGAGGTTTCGAATAGAGAAATAAAACAAATTTTAGAAAAGACTGTCGCTACCTCTAGGAAGGATTGGTCAACTAAACTTAATGAAGCTTTATGGGCTTACAGAACCGCTTACAAAACCCCCATAGGAACCACTCCATTTAAGTTAGTCTATGGAAAATCTTGTCATCTGCCGGTAGAAATAGAGCACAAAGCCTATTGGGCTATTAAAACCCTCAATTTAAATTACGCTTCCACAGGAGAAAAACGAATCTTAGATTTGCACGAATTAGAATAACTAAGACTAGATGCTTATGAGAACGCCCGCATATATAAAGAAAGAACTAAGAGATGGCACGATAAGCGCTTATCTAGAAAAGAATTTAGTGTGGGAGACGTCGCGCTCCTATTTAATTCGAGACTTAAGCTTTTTCCAGGAAAACTTAGATCTAGGTGGTCCGGACCCTTTGAAATTTCTAAAGTTTTTCAAAGTGGAGCGATAGAAATAAAAGGAAGAAATAGTGAACCATTCATAGTAAACGGGCAACGCTTAAAACATTATCATAATATTGGAAACAGAGACTATTTGAATAGTCTAAGACTTTTAGAGCTGCCTGCTCATCCCTATAACTGAACTATCACTAAGCTTTCGTCAAGCTTATGACGTTAAAAACAGCGCTTAGTGGGAGGCAACCCACGAGATTGTTTTCTTTCCTTTTAACTTTCTTTTATTTTCATTTTAAATTTATTTACATTTTTCTTAAGTCTATTTTTATTTCTCTTTTGTTTTCCTTTACTTTCTTAATCTTGTTTTCATTACTTTTTCATTTTTTATTTCTCAAAATTTTAAAAATTTTATGGAAACTGCTGTGCTGATCTTATAATTACATGCTACAGGATTTTTAAAGTCTTTCTACCTTCTTCCTTCTTCATCTGCTTTACTTTTCCAACTAACTGTTAAGATGGATAACGAAGACACCATGGTTGTGCTATTCAGGGACGCTGTCTAATGGCACCGCTATGAGGTTCTCTCTCGCATACATATGGCCTTAACCAAATTTTCCCATGGACCTACCATGACTGCCTTAGGTATAGGAGATAGCATAGACTTTATGTTTAGCCAGATGGGATGGGAAGGTTTTGCTAGAAAGAAGTATCCAACTTACCACAGGCTGACCCTAGAATTCCTAAGCTCATTGTCCTACAACCCTAACTATGGCATAGGATTTAATAGGGGTAACATAACCTTTAGGCTATTTGGATACACGTGCCGCTTCAACATTAGAGAGATTGCGGACCTGTTGGATTTCCCCAATGGACCCGACGTTTTTACTGTGGCACTGGAAGATTTGGTAATGGAAGATGAACTGGACCTTTTCTGGAGTAGTATTTCAGGACGACCTCATCATGACCCGCATCCTATGGTGTCCACTAAAATTCACAACCCGGCCATTAGATACTTCCATATGATTTTAGCCTTTACCCTTTTTGGAAAAGCCGAGAATGACACCCTAATCTCTAGAGATAAGCTTTTTATCATGTTTTGTGTGTTTCAATCCCGACCCGTTAATGGAGCTACTTTTATGCTTGACAATCTCCGCAGGATTGCTCGAGCTGATCACGGTCCCATTTTGATAGGTGGCCTCGTAACAAAAATTGCTGATGCCATGGGATTTAGAACACGACTTTCCTAAGTAAACCCTCTAGGTGGATATAGGCCAATGAACATAACTTTCTGTTTTGACCGTGGACTCATTAGAAATCGTGGACCACCCCCATTTCAACCCCTGATCAATAATGAAGTTGTTTCACACTTTACACTACCTGATCATGAGCGAACTAGTGTGCATAACCGCCACAACTGGCTGTATAATTTAGATGAGCCCCAACCTGAAAGAGATTTTGAAAGTCATGTGTCTGACATTGAGACCTACCCTGAAACTCCTCCTCACTATCATAATTACCCTGAGCATCCCATGAGAAATACTTACACTGTCCCCCCTGCTAACATACATGCCACTCTCGAAGCCTTCCGCGCTGCACTTCAAGGTATGAGAGATGAACTTCAACTTATCCGTCTTGACGTTGTCGGTTTAATGGATACCGCTGTCAGAGAATTTAATCATCTGAACCAAGCTGTGGAATCTTTGAAGAAGCAATGTGGCTAATTCTGTCACACTGCATTTTTTCCATTTAATTGCTTTTCTTTTAATGTTTTAGAACCATTTACTTTACCGTCTATTTCTTTTTAATGTCAAGGAACAAGTTTATTTCAGTTCAATTTCAACTTTGATACTCTACTGCAATTTATTTTGAGTACACTGTTATGAATTTCATATTTTAAATAAAGTATTCAATTCGTGTTTATTGCTTGTGGTTGAGTTGATGATATAATGTTCCTGCTTATTTTAATTTGTTTCAGTCATTTTATATGCATTCTAATGTTTATCTCATATTTTACTGCTATTTATAATTTCCATATCCAATATATATAATATGCCAGATTTTATCTAGTTTCTGTGAGAATAGCAGATTTTGTGAGCATAACGGGCGTAACGCCCTTGTCACGACCGTCACACGGCTTACGACCGTGACGGGTTCGTGACGAGCGTCATACTTGTTTTAACGCGCTCTCTATTAATAACAGAGACCCTTTTCTCTTCATCTTCTCTTCTCTTCAATTTCTTTTCAAACGACCCACTCTCTTTTCACTCTCCTTAACCGTCCCACTCACATTACTCTCCATAAACCCTTCACATTGAATCCAAATTTTTCTCCAACACTTCATATTTCCAAACCCTCTTATTTAAACCTCACGAAACACTCTCATTCTCACAAAACAACTCTTACTCATACTCACTTCCTCCATTAAACCTATTGCACTTTGCATGCACCATGGCTAGACGCATAAGACAAGCTCCTGACCTTTCCGCTATTACATTCAGAGAGGGAGAAGCCGGTGACCGCCAAAGAGCGAGTTACGTCAGCTTCTACCAACGCTCTTTTCAACCGACGCGGTACGTCCACATTGCCAGCCTTGAAGAGTTGGGCATGCTAGAAGGTGTATGCTGGATGCTCCAAAATGTCGATTTATGGAAGCTCTGCACACAAGGGCAGCCTACCTACGAAGCTCTGACTCTGGAATTTCTGAGCTCATTTGCTTATGTTACGCCTCCGGGAGAAACAAACCAACTTTCTGGTGTAGCTACATTCCGCATGTTTGGCTCTGAGTATTCGGTGGGCCAAAACCAACTTGCCCAAATGCTTGGATTCCATCATGGCGAGAATGTTCATTGTCGTTTGCCTAACGATGCCTGGTTCTAGGAAGCTTTCGACCTATGGAATCGACTTACAGGTGTAGCTGCTTCGAGCTGGGACAGCCTCAACGCTACTTATATTCATAACCCAGCAATACGGTATTTCCACAGAGTTCTAGGACACACAATTTTCGCAAGGGACAGCAACCACAAGGTAAACTCCAAGGAGCTCTTTTTCCTTCGCTGTGTGCTCCATCCTGAACCAATTAATGCAGCTCCGTTCCTTCTGTCGCACATCCACGCCAACTGTGCTAGAGGTTCTAAACCCTTCTACTTCGGAGGTATAGTAACTTCTGTCGCACTCGGCCTTGGTCTGGGAGACAACCTTGCTAATTTACCTTTCATACCACCTGAGTCCCTGGATACTGAGTATTGTCGCTCCTCCCACCTTATTAAAGCAAGGGCGGATGGACGATACCACCCAGTGGTCCGTACCGGAATAATCAAGAGCATCATCATGCCATGCAGAGACCGCATCGACCCTCAAAGACAAGAAAATTGGCTTTTTGATCTCCGTGCTCCTGAGCCTAATGTGGCTGCTCACGAAAACCAAAATAATGAAGCAGTCAATGAAATGGAGCAAGAGATGGATCAGCCACCTCATGAAAACCCACCACCTCCTGCCCAAGATGCCTCAACATCCACCAGACGTCGTCGTCACGCCACTCCAGAACAAGACCCCGTCACTAATGAAGAAATCTTAAGGGGCATATGGCTACAAAACTAATTGGCTGCTCAAAGATAGGAACAACAATAGAGGTAGCACAATGAGATGATGAGCCTAATGCGACAAATCCAACAGGGGCAAGTCCACCAAGGACAATGGATCGACGATATGATAGAAGAGATGGGTGCCCTGACGCTACGCGTGCAAGACTTACATGATTATATCCATCACGTAGGCATTCCAGATCATATAGCCCAGAATGGACGCGCTCGCACCCGAGGCAGAGGACGTGGACCTCATTAGATTTAGATTTTATTTTTGTTTTAGTTTTATCTCTTTTGTAGTTTCTTTCCGCGTTTATATCGATACATTGAGGACAATGTCCGATATAGTGTGGGAGAGGTACCTTTTATTTTCCCTTATGTGTTCCCTTTCCGCATTTCCTTTCGAATAAAGAAGCATTTATATGAAATTTTCGTACATTTCAAAATTTCCCCACTTTATTCAGCTATAACAAAAATTTTTATGATCATTGCACAACTTAACATTCCAAAACATAGGCTATGTTAGGAAATCGAGAAAAATTTAACAAGATTGATACCGTCTTGACACCTTAGACCTCTTGCATATGCGAGATCAGTTTCAATACCCATTATACCGATACCCTCAGTTCTAGTTCTAAAGTAACCCCAAGTAGTTTATATTAGCAGTCAGCACCGTCTTAAACACAAACCACGTGGAGAGCCGATGAAGATAAGTGTTTGATTCCGAATCATTAAATAGCTTTCGTATTCTTCGCTGTTGTGAAAAATTGAAAAATGCACCAAACCTACGGTTGCAAAAGTATTACAAAAGAAAAGAAAGAATCCATTGTTGGTTGGTTCAGAGGAACCTGGTTCTGAACTCGGTAGGGCGAACTACGGTTCGATCCCCCATAACCTACGATTAGGATATATATATATAGGGTTACCACACTTGTGTACCAGACCCCGTGCTAAGAAGGATCAAAGTCACTAACCGGCTACTCCACTACGTACGTGTAAAGTCAAAGGGCTTAATGTGATTGCTCTAGAATGAAACCGGGTGAAATAGATACGAGAAACTTTAGGTTGAGCTATAATAGAATGATTAGAACTGACTTGTGTAGAGGGGGGGTCTATGATTATGCTTGTTGCTTGTGTCACTCATGTATCTTTATTGTTTTACTTGAGTATCTGTCATCTTAACAAAAATTCCTTACAAAACATTTTCAAAACAAAAGGTATGTCATGTGTGTGCGGTTGATAAAACTTGTCCGACATTCTTATTGACTAATTGCTTGAGGACAAGCAAAGACTCAAGTGTAGGGGAGTTTGATAACACGAAAATGTATCATATATTTGCCTTAAGTTACGACTAATATTTACGTTATTTCAGTCCAAGTTCCGATTATTCCGCGAGTATTCTAGTGTTTTCACAGGTATTTCATTGTCCAAGCTAAAAAGGAGAAAAGTAGAGAAACATGGAGAAAAGAGTAGAAAACAGGAAGAAATGTCAAGAAAAAGAGAAGAAAATGAAAAGTGGTGTGTGTGACGACCGTCACATACTCACCATGACCGTCACGCAATCCAAAAGCGCACCACGCTCGTCACACACTCATCACGACCGTCACGCGCACCAAAGTGGTTATTACATTCAGAAACGCAGACGTGGACAAAGCAGACCAATGCACACGCACGATCAGCACTTTCTCCTACATTCTCTCAACTTCAGTTTCAACTCACTTGAGCCAGTCTCCCTTAGACTTCTCAACCACCAAAGGTTGTGCTCCTATATTTTCTCCAACGTTAAGGCAATGCTTTGGCTATAAATACAACATGGATTGAAGAGCAAAAGACACACAGACCATATAGAGAATTTTACCCGAATTGCTGCAGAATTTATTTCCGAGTTTTTACTTTCTTTGCATTCCTTGTTTGTTTCCCGTTCCCATTCCTTGTTTACCATTACTTGAATTAGTGATAGTTTCTCACATTGAGGAGCTATTGCACCATAGTTAGAATTTTGTTTTCAATCTTACCTTCATCATTCGTTATTCCGATACATCGAGCAAAAGCCTACCGACTTGTGGAGGAATTGCGAGAACCGACTTATTGCAAATTTATCAGGTTTTTATTCATTATCGTAATAATAGCATTATCGTTTTCCTCAGTTCCATTTTTAATTTACTATTTCTCAATTTATTTTTATACATGTTTGTTTTAATTAATATGTCTAGCTAAATCCGATTTATCGATATGTAATTAAGTTAACCGGAATGGATTCGATAATTCTAAGCTAAAACCATAAACAACTTATTTTCTAGCCGCGATTTCTTAATTAAAATTGGACTTTTGTTACGAGAGTAAAAAGGTAGTAAAGGTTAGGATCAAGATCCACGAGAGTGTGAGATTTTAACCGGATAGCTGAAATTGGGCATTGGTTTTAAAAACAGCGAGAGCGCTTTAAAGTCAATTAGACGGTATTAGTTTTCAAAAAGTGTTTTTAAACTCAAATGGGCTAGCGAGAGCAGACATTATGATTTAGGAATATAGTCCGAAGCAAGATCCACGAGAGTGTGAGGTGAGGGCTTTTAAACTGATATTTTCTATAGAAATATAATGTGACTTATTTTTATATGCTTAGGTTTTATTGAATCCACGATGGTATACTAAGTTACGTACCGATATTCTAATATTAACTAATTTATTACAAAAATTTAGATTCCCTTTAGTTTCCCTTTTTGAACTTAAAACCAAAACATCTTCGCCTTAGCTAAACACAGTAACAAACCGTAGCACTAGGTTGATTATCAGGTCTCTGTGGGATCGATATCTTTATTACTAAGCGATAGGCTGTGCACTTGCAGTTAGTAACCGTTAGACTCAGAAAGTCGCGATCAGACATAAACTTCTTCATCTAAAGGGCCATTAAGGAATGCACACTTCACGTCCATCTGACATGTGTGCCAATTGTTCATATTTGCTAGACCAATAACCAACCTGATTGTTTCGATCCTAGCAACAGGTGCGAACACTTCATTAAAGTCGATTCCCTCCTTCTGTAGAAATCCTTTCGCCACAAGTCTTGCCTTGTGTCGAGTTACTTCTCCTCTAGGATTCACCTTCACCTTGTAAACCCACTTTACATCAATTGCCTTCTTGCCTTGAGGAAATTCGACAAGTAACCAGGTGTTGTTGACTTCGACGGACTCTAACTCTTCATTCATTGGTTTCACCTACTTCGAATCTTTCAATGCCTCAGCTGCATTGACTGGTTCGACATCTGCATAGAAAGTATAATGTACCAGCTCACCCTCTTCATCGACCACATCATCTAATGTAATTACACATTCTTGCAACCTTGCAGGCATGTGTCTTGTTCGTCGAGGTCTGCTTGAACCTGCTTCATCTGCGACTGGTTCTTGTCAAACTTCTCTTTCGACTTCAGTGGCTGGTTCTTCATAAGAGATTCTCACTGAATCCTTCTTGGCATTCTCAGTCCAATCCCATTCTTTAAGCTCATCTATGATTACGTCCCTGGTGATCACTACCTGCTTATTCACTGGGTCGAACAGTTTGTAACCTCTAGTCAAATGATATCCTATCAAGATCATCTGATTCGACTTGTCATCAAGCTTCCTTCTTAACTGATCTGGCACATGTCTATGTGCTACAGATCCAAACACCTTCAAGTGACTGAGGCTAGGCTTGACACCAGACCAACATTCTTCTGGTTTGATTCCTTCAAGCATCTTCGTCGGACATCTGTTCAAAATATATGTTGTTGTCGAAACCGCTTCTCCGCATAATTCTTTGGGTAGATGCTTTCCATTCAACATACTTCTCACCATGTTCATGATGGTTCTGTTCTTTCGTTCTGCAAATCCATTTTGTTGTGGCGTATAGGGTGGCACCACCTCATGCACAATCCCTTTCTTTTCACATAATGCATCGAACTCTTTTGACACATACTCTCCACCACCATCAGTCCTCAAAATTTTTAGCTTTCGACCACTCTGTCTTTCGACCATAGATTTGAATCTGGCAAATACCTCGATTACATCACTTTTTTTCTTGATGAGGTAAGTCCACAACTTTCGACTATAATCATCTATAAACGTGACAAAATATCTGATGCCACCAATCGAATCCACCTAGATTGGACCACATACATCAGAGTATATGACTTCAAGAATTGCCTTCGACTTCCTTCCTGCATCCTTACTGAAGCTATTCTTGTGTTGTTTCGACTGAACACACTCTTCACAGACTTCACTTGGAATGTCGATTTCTGGTAATCCTGAAACCATATTTCTTCTCTTCAGCTCTCTGATGTCATTGAAGTTGAGATGGCCTAGTCGAAAATGCCATAACCACTCATCTCTGCTGGCTGCTGTAGCTAGACACTTGTGCTCCATCACCTTTAGTTCAATCTTGAAGGTCCTATTCTGAGACAATGGAGCCTTCAAGATTAACCTACCACTTGCGTCGAGAACTGTCATCATCTTGTCTTCGACAACTACCTTGTTGCTCATTTTGACAAGCTGCCCTATACTGAGCAAATTACTCTTCATGCTTGGTATGTACAACACATTGGAAATTGTTGATCTCTTGCCATCTTTCCTCATAATCAGAACATCACCAACACCTTCAGCTGCTTGAGTGTTGTCATTTACAAATTTCACAGTGTTCTTCGACGAAGGCTTCATGTTGAAAAACCAATCTTTCCTTCCAGCCATGCGTGATGAGCATCCTGAGTCCAAGTACCACTGATCTTGGAATCTTTCTTCATCTTTTGTTGTGACCATCAGCAACGTCTCTTCTTCTTCATGTTTCGCCAGCTTTGCATCAGTTTCTTGATTTCTCTTCTTTTCTGGACAATCACTAACATAGTGACCATACTTCTGACAATTGAAACATTGAATGTGACTTTTGTCTGGCTTTCGACCACCACCTCTTCCTCTACCTGCAGCACCACCTTTTTGGTTGCCTTGGTTCCAGGGTTTCTTCTGAGTCGAATTGTTGTAGCCTCTTCTACCTTTGTTGCCATTCATGTTTCCTTTGCCTTTCCTTTCCTTTTCTGACTGCGTCTACAAAGCCATATCACTTTTCGACTTTCCTGCAGCTCTTTCAGCCATCCTTTGTTCATGAGACTCAAGCGTCCCTTGAAGCTCTTCCTTCGTCAATACTGACAAGTCTTTCGACTCTTTTATGGCTACTACCACGTGGTCGAATTTTGGAGCCAATAATCTCAAGATCTTTGCAACAACTGATCTTGATGTCAACACCTCTCCACATACCTTGATTTAATTCACCAACTTTGTAACTCTGATGAAGAAATCTATAATACTTTCGTTGTCTTCCATCTGAAGCAACTCATAGGTTCTCTTGTGAGTTTGTAACCTCACCTCTTTCACCTTCTCTGCACCTCTAAACGACTTTTCAAGAATCTCCCATGCTTCCTTCACTGACTCTGCATCACTAACTTTTTCAAAGTTATCTGGATTAACACACTGATGGATTATAAAGAGCGTTTTATAATCTTTCTTCTTCAATTCTTTGTGTGCAGCCTTTTGTTGATCCGTCGCGTTCTTCCCAAGCGGTGTTACTCCTTCCTTCACTAGATCCCAAAGATCTTGATAACAGAAAACCACCTTGATCTGCTTGCACCAATTCTCATTATTATCTTTCTTGAGAATTGGCAGGGTCGCCGGAAAGTGCCCATTTGAATGACTCATAGCCATCACGCTTTTCCTCCTTGAATCGCAACCGGAGCTCTAGATACCAGATGTTGGAATTAACCCATAACCTATGGGAATTCCTCCTCAATCTTGATCTCAAGATTGATAACAAACCATACAACACGCAATGGCAACGATAAAGATGAGAACAAACAGCAAGAAAGAAACGAGAGAGGAGAAATATTTTGAGATAAAATTACCCACGAACTGTGGGATTTCTGATTTTATTCACTTGCTAATCTGCAACTGTGAATTACAAGCACTGTGATTCTTCACTACTTGTTATGCTTCGTTATTCCAAAACTACAAGGGATACTCTCTATTTATAGATTTAGATTTACAAAGGCCCAAAACTATAAAAGCCCAAAATATCTATTTGAACTAAATTAAATCTAATCTAAATCATATCAAATCTTAAAAAACAAATCTGTGTGAAACAACCATTTCGACACACTACTTCGACACTTCGACTTCGACACTTCGACACAAGGAATTACAATTTAACAAATAAATGGATGTTCATCCATTTATCCTCGAGTAAATGAATGTAGAAGCACGTCTTGTTTAAATTCTAATATTTGTCTTCCGCATAAAAAATATCGATAACTCGTCCCGAATACTACTCAATCGCGTTATGCTACATTTTTTAATAAACAAATAATCTAAGCGCATAGAATAAAAATTGGTAAATAGATGAACGTCTATTTTAACTGTAGGTTTGCGAGACGCAAGTTACATAACTTGTTCGATTTAATTCTCATTCTTTTTATAAATCAAAAGCAGATGAAAAATGGAATATTTGGATGCACATCTCTTTATACTCAAGTAAACGAACCCAAGTCGTACGACTTGATTAAAGTCAAATACTTGTCTTCCGCATAAAAATAACGACAACCAACAATCTTTTTTTTTCTGCCGAATTTAATATGAAATAAGTGGATGTATATCCTTTATTCCTCTAGTAAGCAAACGCAAGACAGACGTCTTGTTTAAGTTGAAATACTCCTCTTCCTCCTAAAAATAACAATCAACAAACTTCATTTTCTTTTCGTCATAGTGCGAACAAATTCCTTTTTATTTTCATTCAACGGACCTTTTTACGCCTTGCGCAATCAAACATTTTTTGCTTCAAATCAACCAATACGCAAGTTTTTGCTACCAAGAACTAGGTAACTTTGAATTCTCCATTAAACTAGAAGATACTAGGAACAAGAGTCAAATCTTGTCAAACAATCTAATAAAAAACAGTTTTTCCTTTCTTATAAATATGTCATAATAATTAGGAGAAATCAAACACCTTAGACAAATAATTTTATTCACAAAAATTAATTAAAGATAACCACGGTTTACAATGAATGTCGTAGGATTCTAACACCTTTTTCATGCATAACCGATTTCCGAACCTGAATTTGGTTGCGATAGACATATTTTTGTTCTTTTAAGGTTTTAACGGCGTTTTCCTTTTAAAATATAAACTTCGGTGACAACTTCAATTATTTCGAACGCGGTTCTCGCTCGAGTATTTTTGCGCCACAAAAAAAAAAAAGCATATCAAAATTTTTTATTAGAGTATCAGAATTTTCTATTAGACTACTAATTTTTTTTTATTGATTACCATTTTTTTCCCACTTTACTAATTAAAAAAAATGAGAGATTTTTGGTATTAGAAAAAATTGGAGGTGTAAGTAAAAGTCATGGGTGATGGGATAAATTCTCTAACCTCCCTCATGTTCATTTTTCCCCTTGTGTTAGATGAATGGAATAGAAATTGAGAGAGCATTCTGAAATGGGTTATAATCTAAATCATAAACCAAGTTTAAAATTTGCAAAAACAAATATCCTTAGCGAAATCTATACATTAAAACCAATTACGTGCTCAGGTGTACTTAAAGCTTTTTTTGATATATTAATGTGAGTACTCATAATACAAGATCATGCATGTCCTGTCACATACGATACATAGCATAGGATTTCAAGTGATAACGAAGATGCCCGGTTATAACTTATTTATTAGTGGCCTCTAATCACATAACATAAAGTACAATGACCCTAGAATATTTAATTGAACTACTACCATCCTCCTCTGATGAATCAATAGATTTTACACTAACTATGAGCCAGTTTGTTTTAACTTTAAAAAAATAGATTTTTTTTTTATATTTTTGAAAATGGATTTTACAAAATGTTTTTTAAAATATTACAAATTTTTTAAATTTGTATTTTATAAATTAAAAGACTAATTTTGATATTCTATAACATTAATATACAAATTTAAAAAATAGTCAAAATCACCATTTTTTCAAAATGTCATATTTCAAAAATGATTTTTATGAAAAACTATTTAAAATTGCATAAAAATTAAGTGATTTTTTAATATTTTGATATCTAAAAAAAGTTTTGATAAAATGATAAAATATCTAAAATAACATTTTAAAAATAACTATTCAAACCAAAATTTCATTTAAAGCTTTTATGAAAAATTTCTTTGTAAAATTTTTTTTCACAAAATTATGTTACACTATAAAAATCATTTTTTAAAAAAGGCAAAACAAACTGGCCCTATATCTACTTCTGCTGATTTTGAATTAACAAAGTTGCATTGTTTTCTAATCTCTCCTTCGCTCCCAGTTAACACACCAATATTGCCCATTTTAATCATTGCAGCCTTAAAGCTCTCAAAGAAAGCGCTTTGATTTGCGCTGAATTTGTTGACAATGCTAATAGTATCTGATCCAGGTGTTGAGAACAATTCTTGATCACTTTGAAGTAACCCTTTTTTAACCCGAAGATTAGAGTAATAGTTTTTGTCGAATTTATCCGGAGTCGTTGGATCAAAATTGGTAAGGTTCGTGCCAGGTCCACCGTTGGGACATATCGTGCGCAACTTTGTTAAGTATGTTGTGTTGAGAGATGGATCGGGTTTTCCAGTATTACTGAAGTTGTATAATCGGGTGTCAAAAAAAGAGCAATGAGCTCTTCCAAATGTATGAGCACCAGAGAGAGCAACTAGATCATTAATATTAAGGCCATGTTTGGGAAATGCAAATTTAAGCAAATTTAAACTATCTCTTCTTCCTAAAGGAACTGTCCAACTAGGACCTTGTGCGAGAACAGAAGAAGCTTGAGCAGAAAGTGCAAAAATATTAGCACAAGAAACAGTGCTGGAACAACCTTTTTCTATGGCTGTTTTAATCTGATTCACAACATCTAAACCTCTTAAAGAGTTGTTATTTAAAAACGCTTCTTGCTCGCTTCCGATTGTAGCAGTGTTGTTCAACAAAACCGATGCATCACACCCCTGTTAAAATCATTGATCACATTGTAAATAATATAAACTTGAAATGAAAAGCATAGTAGTAATACAAGAAATAATATATATAATACACACTTGAACAAAGCAGTCATGAAAGTGAAGCCTGACGAGACTAGCAAGCATACGAGGATCAGTCTTAGAAACATCTGTGAGAACTTGGGTCACAATAGAACTAACATTTGGACATGTTTTGTTGTAAAAAGATGGACTAAGTTGTGCATCTATGGAGAATGGTAGTCCTCCAAGCACAACCACAAGCACAACACAGCACAGAGAAGTTGATACAAGATGAAGGGACTTCATTATTGGTGTGAGAGTTAATGTGCAAATAACTCTAAGCATTTATTTGTAGACTGACAAATTGCCATGGTATTAAAGTCTAGTGAATGTGATTGCAATGAAAGGGGAGAACATTACCCAGCAATAATTATGGGTTTAAGGTGCAAAATATTGACAAAAGAATACAGGTGAAAATGGAAGAAAAAAAATAGTACTACTAGCTATATGTGTGGACCACATACTAGATAATCACCATCGAAGTTTTCTTTGTGCCTATATCAAATGTTTGTTGCCGAACTTAGACGTGGGCGGCAAGAAATTTCTTTAAATTCAAAATATAACCATTTACTAGTATGTATATTACATCCAATTAATTCTTTTTTATCTGTGAGATATTGGATCGAACTCTAGTTTTAGCATGCCATCGAAGTCTGCTCACATGTTGTTGTCGAAGACCTACATACTGTAGTCGAATTGTGTTCTAGTATGTAGGGGATCGAATTGGGCCTTGTGTTATGGATTCAATTGTTTAAGTTAGCTTGTACCCTAAGTTAGCTTGTAATGGGTAATTGTTAAAAATCCCATTAGTTTAGTATGTTAGGTTTATTATTAATAGCATACTAGTCTCTCTTCATAAGGTGTGACAAAACCTTATTAGGTTGAGAGAGGTTAATTGTTGGTATTCACTTGTAATCTTTGAACTCTATTGAGAAAGTGAATAGTAAAATAAATTTAACAAATTCTCTATTCTTTTTACTCTTTTCTCTTCCTTTGTAAACCCTAATAGGGTTTCAGTTGTTTTTCCTTGTTAACCCTAACTCTTGCGTGTTTCTTGTCCAAAAAGAAACCGTTAATATTTTATTTCAAGGTATCGCTTTTCACAACAAATTGATGCGGTGAGCGTGTAGAAGATGCCTTCAACAAAGTACGAGATTGAAAAGTTCACCGGAGTGAATGATTTCGGTCTGTGGCGCTTGAAGATGAAAGCCCTACTGGTTCAGCAGGGTTGTTTGGAAACTTTGAAGGGAGAGACAGCCATGGATGCTGCATTAATGGAAAAATTAAAGACGACCATGATAGAGAAGCCCACAACGCAATATTGTTGAGCCTTGGTGATAAGGTTCTTTGACAGGTATCAAGGAAGACTACGGCATCGAGGTTATGGTTGAAACTTGAAAGTTTGTACATGACCAAATCTCTGGTGAATCGACTCTACCTGAAGCAAGCTTTGTATTCATTCATGCTGAGTGAAGACAAAGTTTTGGATGAGCAATTGGATATGTTCAACAAGCTTATTCTTGATCTTGAAAATATTGATGTGAAGATCGATGAAGAAGATCAAGCACTGTTACTATTGTGTGCTTTGCCCAGAACACATACTCACTTCAAAGAAACTCTCTTGTATGGAAGGGAGTCCCTGAGATTTGAAGAAGTTCAATCAGCCTTGTATTCTAAGGACCTGAACGAACGAAATGACCATAAACCTTCGACGGTGGGTGAAGGTTTGGCCGTTAAGGGAAAATTCTTGCAAAAGGATGGTAAGTTCGACAAGAAGAAAGGTAAAAGTCAGCAGAAGTCTTATAGTGGCAAAACATCTGGTATTCGATGTTATCACTGTAAGAAGGAGGGTCACACAAGAAAGGTGTGCCCTGAACGCGTAAAAGATCATGGAGGTAAGGATAATGGCAACGTAGCCATTGTTCAAGATGACTTCGACTCATCTGATGTCCTTGTTGTTTCAAGCGGCAACTCAAGAAAGAGTGGATTATGGATTCAAGTTGCACTTGGCACATGACTCCAAACAGAGAATTGTTCGAGGAGCTATGTGATCAAGATGGTGGATCGGTGCTGCTGGGAAACAACAAATCCTGAAAAATTGTGGGTATTGGATCCGTGACATTCAAGCTCCATGATGAGTCAATAAGGTTATTGACTGAAGTCAGGTATGTACGTGATTTGAAGAGAAATTTAATTTCTCTTGGTGAATTCAACAGGAAGGGATATGTTTTCCAAGGATAGAAAAGTATCCTAAGAGTCATGAAAGGGTCGAAGGAAGTCTTGAGAGGCGTGAAGAAACAAGGCTTGTATACCCTTGAGGCTGAGGTTGTAAGTGGTTCAAAAAATGTTGCATCCACGAAACCTGTGTCGAAGACAGAATTATGGCACATGAGATTGGGTCATGTCAGCGAAAGAGGCCTGGTCAAATTAGAGAAGCAAAACCTGCTAGGTGGTGACAAAGGTGAAAAGTTGGAGTTTTGTGAATCTTGTGTATTTGGTAAATCCTATAGGGCGAAGTTTAACAAAGGCAAGCAAAGAACACATGGATCTCTGGATTACATTCATGCTGATCTTTGGGGGCCTGCAAGGAATCCTTCACACTCAGGTGCAAGGTATTTTCTATCCATCGTTGATGACTATTCCAGAAAGTTATGGGTATTTATTCAGAAGACGAAGGATGAAACTTTTGAGAATTTCAAAAGTTGGAAGGTTCTGGTTGAAACTCAAACTGGAAGAAAGGTTAAGAGGTTGAGAACCGACAATGGCCTTGAGTTCTGCAATGAAGCGTTCGACGGTTATTGTGTTGAGTATAGGATTGCAAGGCATAAGACTATAGCAGGTACTCCTCAACAAAATGGCTTAGCTGAGAGATTCAATCGAACAATCCTTGAAAGGGTTAGATGCATGTTGGTTAGTGCTGGATTAAAGAAGGTGTTTTGGGCGGAGGCTGTTTCGACAGCAGCTTATCTGATAAATAGATGTCTCTCGACTGCCTTGGGAATGAAGATGCCTGAAGAAGTTTGGTCGGGACATCCACCTAGTCTCGACAGACTGAGAGTATTTGGCTGTGTGGCCTATGCTCATATTAGGCAAGACAAGGTCGAACTTAGAGCTCTGAAATGCATGTTCATGGGATACCCTGAAAGAGTCAAAGCTTTTAGGCTATGGTGCCTAAAGCCAGGTCATAGGAGGTGTATCACCAGTCGAGATGTAGTTTTCAATGAAGCTGAGATGGCTTTCAAGAAAACTGATGATGCTGACGAAGAGCTGGAACAGGGAGAGATTCCTATTGAGGTGGAGCATGTTGATGCTAAATTGCGTACCCCACACGAAGTCGAGGAAGAAGCAGAAGATGTTGTCAAAGATGAGGAGACTAATAATGACTACCTTCTAGCAAGAGACAAGTCGAGGAGAGTCATCAAGCCACCTCAGAGAGTTGGGTATGCAGATCTTATAGCGTATGCCTTAATCTCTACAAGTGAGGTTCTCGACGAAGAACCTATAGGCTATAAGGAATTTATGAGGAGTCAAAAGAAGACTGAATGGCTGAAGGCCATGGATGATGAGATGAAATCGCTTCATGACAACAACACATGGGAACTAATCAAGAAACCTGCTGGAGCCAGGTTAGTCAATTGTAAATGGATTTTCAAAGTTAAGGAAGGAATCGAATGAGTGGCGTCGAAGAGATACAAGGCAAGGTTGGTTTCTAAGGGGTTCACTCAGAAAGAAGGTGTCGACTTTAATGATGTGTTCTCTCCTATTGTGAAGCACATGTCCATTAGAATGTTGCTTGCCATGGTGGCACAGTTCGACCTTGAACTGGAACAGATGGATGTGAAGACTGCGTTCTTATATGGTGATCTAGATGAAACAATCCTGATCAGCAACCTGAAGGGTATGTCGAAAAGGGGAAGGAAGATTATGTGTGCAAACTGAAGAGATCTTTATATGGACTGAAACAATATCCTCGACAGTGGAATAGGAGATTCGACAAGTTCATGGCATGCATAAGTTTCATTAGAAGTCAGTTCGACCACTGTGTTTACTTCAGATTTAGACCTGGTAATTCATTTGTCATTTTGTTGCTTTATGTGGATGATATTCTAATAGCAAGCAACAATGTCGAAGATGTAATGAGGGTGAAGGTTGAACTCAATAAGGAGTTCGACATAAAGGATCTGGGAGATGCGCCCAGGATTCTTGGGATTGACATCCGAAGAGATAGAAAGCAGTCGAAATTATGCTTATCTCAAGAGGCATACCTACGGAAGATTCTCGAAAAGTATGGTATGTCGAATTCAAAGCCTGTTGTGACTCCGACAAACCCTCAATTCAAGTTGAGTATAGATCAGTGTCCCAGTACTGATGTCGAAAGAGCTTATATGAATAGCATTCCATATGCTAATATAGTGGGTTCTTTGATGTATGTTATGGTTTGTACTAGACCTGACATAACATATGCAGTAAGTCTTGTAAGCAGGTACATGGCGAATCCTGGAAAGGCTCACTGGCAAGCATTGAAGTGGATTTCAAGTTACATAAATGGGTCTCTGAATAGAGTCCTAATTTATGGTGGAGCCTTGGGTGAAGATAGTAAATCAGCAATCGAAGGATATGTCGACTCTGATTATGCAGGTTGTATGGATTCTAGAAAATCTATTTCTGGATATGTGTTCACTATGTTTGGGACAACAATCAGTTGGAAATCAACACTTCAGAAGGTTGTTGCCTTATCAACCACTGAAGCGGAATATACCGCCCTAACTGAAGTTGTAAAGGAAGCATTATGGCTTGAAGGTTTTGCAAAGGAGCTGAAACTTCAAGGTCCAGTTATCACTGTTAAATGTGATAGTCAAAGTGCAATACACTTGTCAAAGAAATCAGCCTATCATGAGAAAACCAAGCACATTGATGTGAGGCTGTATTTCGTTAGAGGGGTAATCGAGCGTGGAGAAGTCCAAGTGCTGAAGGTTTCGACATATCATAATGTTGCTGATATGATCAGCAAGACGTTGCCCAGTTGCAAGTTTTTCCACTGTATCCAGTTGATAAAGCTGCATGAAGAAAACTAGTTATTTCTTGAGGATATAGAGTTAGATCCAAGGTGGAGATTTGTGAGATATTGGATTGAACTCTAGTTTTAGCATGTTGTCGAAGTCTGCTCACATGTTGTTGTCGAAGACCTACATGCTGTAGTCGAATTGTGTTCTAGTATGTAGGAGATCGAATTGGGCCTTATGTTATGGATCCAATTGTTTAAGTTAGCTTGTACCCTAAGTTAGCTTGTAATGGGTAATTGTTAAAAATCCCATTAGTTTAGTATGTTAGGTTTATTATTAATAGCATACTAGTCTCTCTTTATAAGGTGTGACAAAACCTTATTAGGTTGAGAGAGGTTAATTGTTGGTATTCACTTGTAATCTTTGAACCCTATTGAGAAAGTGAATAGTAAAACAGATTTAACCAATTCTCTATTCTTCTTACTCTTTTCTCTTCCTTTGTGAACCCTAATAGGGTTTCAGTTGTTTTTCCTTGTTAACCCTAACCCTTGCGTGTTTCTTGCCCATAAAGAAACTGTTAATATTTTGTTTCAAGGTATCGTTTTTCACAACATTATCCAATTTAATTATGAAATTTGTGAAGCGAACTAAGTTATGATTTCTTTATGGAAGACAATAATTCAGAAGGCAAGTTATTAGGACTTGTATCCAAATACTCGGGGATTATGATGGATATTACGTCAAACTAATTCTTTTTCTCCCACGAAAGAATGAACAAAATTTAGTTAATTATATTACTTTTGAATGGAAGACGAGTATCCAAAAGTCAAGCTATTACGACTTAAACCCAAATACCCAGGGACTATGATGGATATTACGTCCAACTAATCCTATTTCATCCGATTTTATTGTGAAAAGAGGTTTGAAACAAAACGAGTCAAAGTTCCTTAAAGATGACAAGTACTAGAAAGACAAGCTATGACTTGTATCGAAGTACTCGAGGACTAGGATCAATATTACGTCTAACTAATCTTTTTTCATCCACAAAGAAACGAGTTAAAATAGATTGAGATTATTAAGTTTTTTTTGGAGGAAGACGAACACTCGAAAGGCAAGCTATTGCGGCTTGTATCCAAGTTCTCAGGGATTAGGATGGATATTATATCCAACTAATTTTTTTTCATCCGATTTATTTGAGAAATTTTTTTTGAATAAGAATTGAGTCAAGATCCATTAAAGATGACGAGTACTCGAAAGACAAGCTATTACAACTTGTATCCAAATGTTCGGGGACTATGATGAATATTACATCCAACTAATCATTTTTCATCTGATAAGGAACAAATTATATCTGATTGTGTTATTAATCTTTTAGAGAAAAACGAACACTCGAAAAGAAAGCTATTATGACTTGTATTCAAGGGTTTTGGGACTAGGATGGATATTACGTCCATCTAATTCTTTTTCCCCCGATTTAATTATTGAGAAAATGATTTTAATTGGGAAAGTGACTTGATGTTGATCAGGTTAGAAAAGTTTGATTTTTTTTTATATTTTTATTGTAAAAATTGGTTTGTGTTTTTATATCAAGTAAGATCGGTTTTCAACTAAGGGGATATAGACATTTGTTTTTCAATTTGTTTTTGTAAAATTAATTAATCAAATAGTATAACAAAAGGAAAAAATAACATAACAAAATAAACTAAATAAAAACAAATACACAAGGGGTGTATTAGTAACATGGGGTTTAAACAGAAAATAAAACAATAGGCTGAAGTGCCATCAAAACCAATTAACAACAAAATATGGGTGTCTGAAACTAAAGGGGTGGTGCAAAAAGAACCAAGGGACAAGACCCAAAGTGGGAGGTCTAGAGGCCAATCAAAAGGAAAAAGAAATCAGGGGCGCGCTTGGATGTCTGGTGAGGATTAGACGGCCTTGATCAAAGCTGGGATGTGATCAAAGCAAAGCAAGCCACTAGATCAAGCTCTAAGGGCCAAAAAGATGACATGTAGCAGCCATAGGGGCGACTACCATTTGATATAAGAGGGGAGTCAGAGCTCCCTCTCTTATTTCTCACACCCCTCTCTCTCTCTCTCTAACAAACACTAAATATATTTGCTTTCATATATCTCTAAGATTAAACAGCCATTTTTTTCCAGATTTCCCATGGACATCATGAAGAATACTCAAGAACATTTTAATATTCTTGAGTCAACAAACCTAAAAACACAAAATACCCAGATTCCAAAATGTTCAACACAAACTCTAGCTAGAATTGCATCCTAAACATGAATCTATCATCAAAAACAACAAAAACACAAAAAATCATGCAAAAACGAAGCTACAAAATAAGAACCCCAACTCATTAATCTAAGCAGTTACAAGGAATTGAATCAAATTAGCATGGGGAAAAGGGTCCAACATGTGTACAAAAACAATAATCGAATAAGAAAACTCAAGAAAGAATAAAAATCTAATCGACAGGAATCTCGAATTTCCAAATTTCGAAGAGGATTTAAGTCGACCTTCAAGAACTCCGACGAAGTCCAAATTCTCAAGTAAACGCGAATTTCCACTTGTTTATGCTTAAATATTCTTCTTCTTTCTACCTCCACTCCTTCTTCTACTCAAAATCTTCTGAAAGGGTCCTTTAAACCTCCTCTAATTCAAGCTTGTACGCATTTCGGTTTGGTTTTGTTTGAGGTGTAATTGGATTTAAATTAAGGTAAGGGTAAGGGATTCAGAAATGATCAAAGTGGTGAAGATGAATCAAGGATGGGGGCTTGGTTTGGTCAAGAATAGTGGTCGCTGCTTTTGCAATTTTTGTTCAAGTTGTGGCAATTGATGAGTGTAGTATAATTTTGGTTTTATAGTGAATCAATTAGGTAAAATTTTCGAGTGTGTCATATATTTTCAAGTGTGTGAATTGAGATATTTTGGTGAGTTTTAGAGTTGAATCTGTCTGAGGTATGTGCATGAATTGTGTGATTGTGTTGAGTGAAGAATGAGCTATAATTTGTGTGTGTAAAGGATACATTTGAGTGTAATGGAATTGATGCACAGAGTTTGGGATCTGATGACTTCTCGGAAAGTGTACCGATAATGTAGCAGTAATAAAAAGATCGAAGCCACAAGGACTGTGTTCGAACACAACCATGACTTATGCAATATTAAATAAAAATAGTAAAAAGGGGGTTTTGCAAATTTAAGTGAAAAAAGAAATTAAACGAGAAAACTAAGTCACGAAAGCGGTCAAGTTGTGTTTTAAAATCTCTTTATCCCCTCTTGTTGATGTACGATTCCTTGTATGAATCATCTTATCCTTATAATTTTACAAAGAATTAACAAAACCGTTATAGCCAGTCCCCCACGAAATAACTCACTAACAACTACTCGGAGCTTTCTATCCCTAGTCCGCCAGCATAAGCAGTGTTAGGCGATGTACATACCGTTAATTCCTTGTGCCACTACTCGAGGTCTCATATCCCTATTCAACCGGCTCAAGTAGAACAGTTGCCCTAGGTCTAATTGTCGTACCCCAAATTTGTCCTACCTATGTATTACCTTCATTTGTACATCCACCCACCGACCATTATTCAGGAAAACCCAAAAAATATGTTGTCTTCAACTTCATCTCTCTTTTATTTTTTATCCATTTTCATATCTATCTTTTAACCATTTTTTTTATCCTTCATCCAATTTAATATCCATATATAAAATCCAATATCCATATCCATTTCCACATTCTATTTCTTATCAATTTCCATTATTTTTTATCAATTAAACCATATCCACTTTTAATATTCATTTCAAAACCTTTTTTTTAGTTATCCATATTCTCATAAACTCATTTTTTATTATCTTTTCCACTTTAATATCCATATCCCATTTCTTTTTTATATATCCATTAGTAACCAATTTCCATTTTTAATATTACCAAAAGCCAAGAAATTACAAAGCCCAAAATCCCATTGCCCTTATGTTTCAAAATTCCTACAAAAAGAATGCCAAAAAATGAAAAGGAAATTAGGCCAATGAATAAAACCAATTCCCAGCCAGTTCCAATGTGCTAATTCACAAATATTACAAACCATGTTGCATCCCTGGCACGTATCATACCCCATAGTCCTACATCCAACCAAAGTCAATCACAAGCCATATACACAAGACCTGGCCCACTTCAATTTACACACAACCCCACTTATCTTTTCCAGCCCCTGCGCACTTCGACAAACCATTACCACATAAAAATATGATCTGTACAGCCATATTCATTACCACCTACAATACAAAGAATAAAATTATGAATGAGGTCCCCACCATCCGTAGCATTCACGCACCAATACGCACCATAATGTACAACAACAACGTTACACAAACCCCACACAACCGCCAATGCTCATTCAAACCACGCATCACCACAACCTCCCATACACAACGCTCCAAAACACTGCATCTAAACCAGCTGCGACTTGCCAATAACAAAAAAGTACAACCAGGCATGCTACCTCCAACCAAACCCTGCATCAAAAAAGACAGCACAGTCTGTAATTTGAAAATGACAACACACCAAGACGAAAGCAACGACACATAACCACAGCCAACACAATACAAAGGGAAGAGGTCTTCAATTGTTTTTAAAAAGGGGGAGAAAACTGTGATTTTGAAAAAAACCTTAGAAAAAGAGAACTTTTTGCAGAACTCAAAAACCTTAACCTGCCATCGGTTCACCCCCATTTCCTCTCCACCATAAAACTCCCTCCGACATCACCGCCCCTGTTTCTTGACCCTTCACCTTCATCAACAAACAACATCCCCAAAAACCCCCAGCCACAACAATCCTCTTCAAATTCACCAACATATAAAACCTCGCCACCGTTTCCTCCATCACCGGAAAACCACAATCATCCATTTTTCATTAAAACCTTCTCCCACTTCAATCTTCTTCCTCGACCCAAACCATAACCTCACTCAACCACCATCAAACCTTCAACCTAAATTTCATTTTAATTTCACATCCAAAACTAAATCGAACCCAGAACAAACCCAATCATAGAACCGGAAACGGAATCGAAACAGCGAGAAGAAGTGAGATGAAGAGAGTGAAACCCTGAACCACAAATCAACACAAACCTGAGAGTGAGGATTGACCGAGACGAAGACGAAGATTGAACCAAAACCGCGAACAAAGAACGAAGTGAAGAATCTAAACAAAAACAGAGACGAAAGAAGAGAGCTGAAATCGAAACTGAGCGAGGGAGATGAAATTGTGAATTTGTTTGAGTCGAGAAGGTTGATTTTCTCTGAAATACCATAGTCGTATTTATTCTGAGCATGATTCATTGCATTGGTTCGGTTTCTTTGGGATCTGATGCTAAGTTTTCCACCTTTTTTTGTCTTAAAAAAAAAACATGCCCTTGATGTTGTTGTTGGGCCTTTAAGCCCGTTTGAGGTTTTTTTTATACTCACCATCATATGCTTCTTGGGATGATGGGCTTTTCAGCCCACGTGATTCCACACTCCTACACCACCCTTTTTTCAGCATACCCCCCTTTTGGGCTATTCGTTTTTTTAAATAGAAACTTGTTTTTGATAAGCTTTATTTTAGAAGTGTTGTTAAGAGGAAAATATTGTTTCTTTGTATTTTAATCTTTTATTCATTTTCTTTCATTCTCTTAATTTTTTTTATTTTTATTTGGGCCAATGATATCAAAAACATCTTAATATTGAGTGATTATTTAAAATCGATACCAAATCTTGATTTATATGAGGCCTACTATTTACTATTTATTTATTTCGATTTATTTTGTCATTATTTTATTTCTATTCATTTTTTGGGTCAATGAAAGCCAAATATCGAAATTTATCGATTTATCGATTTCAAATCTTGATAAAGGTGAGACTTTTATTCTTTTTCTTGTCATTTTCAATTTTATTTCATTTCTATCATTTTTGTTTTATTTTTATTCATTTTTGGGTCAATGAAAATCAAATGCTAAAGATTATCGATTTTTCGATTTAAAACCTTAGTAAAGATGAGACCTTTCTCTATTTTCGATTTAATTTCTATCTCCATTTAATTTCCATTTTCGTATATTCTTTTAGTTGGTCAATGAAAGTCAAAAATCGTTGATTATCGATTTCTCGATTAAATTCCGATTATGACGAAACCAATTTTATTTTATGTCAATATTGTATCTTGTTCATTTTTATCTTTATTGTTCATACTCTTATCATATTGTTCATATCCATATTCATATTTATCTAACCATTACATTTGTTCATTTAATCAAAACAATCTAACAAATATCGAAACCATAAAACAATAATTGATGGACTGTTGGCTACGATCATTTGCTTGGCGATTTTCGATCAAGGCTTAGTTTAGGACACCTCGCACACACACGGTTTTCTCTTGGGCTACCTTACAACGAGACCCTTTATTTCATGTCGTCCCCTATACTTTACATGTACTCCCCTCCCATTCCGATGTACGCATTTAATCTTCTTTTGATTGTGGTTTGTTTACTAGGAGCACCCCTAGGGACTAGCATAGACAACCCATTTTCAAACTAATTATCGATTCGTCGTCGAGCCATTTTCAAACAACCTCTTTTTAAACCAAACCCTCGACTCGTCGTCGAGCCATTTTCAAACAAACCCTTTTCAACCAAACCCTCGATTCATCGTCGATCCATTTTCAAATCAACCCCTAACCAAATCTCTTTTCAAACCAAACTCTTTTCATAACAAATAAACCCTTGATCCAACGTCAAGCAGATTTTCACAATCAAACCTCAAAACAACTAACAAACTATCGCAACTCTTTTAAGGTGAAAAATGGGGGTTCAAGTCTTTGATCTTCCTTCGATTGTTTGGGTGCGAGTTCTCTTACTCGTGTGTGAGCAATTGACGTCTCTTTTTTTAAAAAATCAACCCCTTTTCAAAATAACCAAGCGCATACAATAAACCCTTAATCCCACGTCAAGAGGATTTTTCATAATCAAACCTCAAAATGACTAACAACTATCGAAACTCTTTCAAGGTGAAAAATAGGGGTTCAAGTCTTTGATCTTCCTTCGATTGTTTGGGTGCGAGTTCTCTTACTCGTGTGTGAGCAATTGACGCCTCTAAAACACATCCAACTCGGAAACCGTCCGTCCAACCATCCAAAACACTTTTCAAACCATCAAACCTTTTCAAACTTAACCACCATAGATGAAAAAGAGAGAAAGCCAAATCTTTGACTCACTCTCCCGATTACTTGGGCCCGAGGAATCTTTCTTAAGTTCAAGCAATTGTCATCTAAACCAACCCTCTCCCTTTTATTACGTGGGCGTACCACGAACTACGACTGCTCTGA
Source organism: Lathyrus tuberosus (assembly GCA_022829125.1). Taxonomy (NCBI): domain Eukaryota; kingdom Viridiplantae; phylum Streptophyta; class Magnoliopsida; order Fabales; family Fabaceae; genus Lathyrus; species Lathyrus tuberosus. Next base: position 22,780,975 of record JALAZF010000022.1, on the reverse strand, counting down.
TTCTTTATTCTCGTCTGAGTAAAGATACGTAGGCACAAGATTGCGATGATCTTGGCGAGCACACTTTTTTCTTTTTCCCCGTTTGCGTCCACACCTTTTTCTTTTTCCCCCGTTTGCGTCCACACTTTTTCTTTTTCCACCTTTTCCTGTAGTTGAACTACGATTGCTCTGATTCCTCATTCCCGTCCGAATGAGCATACGTAGGCCCGAGGTCGCGATGATCTTGCCGAGCACCCTATCCTTAAACCACCCATTTCCCCTTAGTATCTTTCCCTTTATCTTTACCTTTCCGCATTTATTTTAGAGAAGAAAAACAAATTTAGCTAACGAGTATCACGATTCGAATCAAGAGGTTCCCGTTGAGTACAACGGACGTGAGGGGGTGCGCGTACCTTCCCCCCACGTAACCGACTCCTGAACCCAGAATGTGGTTCGACGACCATGTTCTGATCCGTTCCTAAAAGGTTTTCTCGATATTTTCCTTTCCCTCTTTTTGGGATAAATAAAGTTCGGTGGCGACTCTGTCGAACTGTTTTCCGCGCCTTTCGCGCGAGGGTCGTATTTTCGATGAATTTTCGAGGTGCGACAGATGGCGACTCTGCTGGGGAAGTATGCTCCATGCAAGAGAGAGTCGAGCCTATCTTGATTCTAATCACTAGCTCTTTAGCTTTGTTTATTTATTTTCTTCTCGTTTATCCGTTTGCTTATTTATTTGTGTTACCTTTTGCAACATTATTGAGTTGTTCTGATATTGGGAACTTTGTGAGATGGCTCTACACCCGAGTCGAGAAGAACCCTAGGATTAGGATGATGGTTGTGTAGTGTAGGCTTGCGTGGTCTCTTCCGCGTGAGTTGAAGCGAAAACCACCGCTTGGAGTAGATTCCCTCGGAGATATTATTGTTGTGGTGAATCTTTGCCATGGCGGTAATACTTTCGAGGTGGGTCGTCTATCCCAAGGATCATTAACCCAATTTACCCATGGTGGTTGGTAGCGTTAATTCTATGTGAGTTAGTGCGAACGCCCCAATCAGATGAGATCCCTCGAACGTATTACTTCCTGACAGTAATATTTTTGACCTCGATCTAGGATTCTGAGAACCCTATTTAGAACCCGTGTCTTGATGGTTGTGTAGTGGGCGCCTCCGAGGAATCTTTCTCGTGGGGAAGAAACGAAGACCTCACCTAGACGAGATTATTTCGGGGATATTATAGTCGGATGTCTCTTCATCTTGGTTATAATGTTTTCGAAATGTATCCATAACTCTAGGCACCTACCCGTCTTAGAAACCTACCCATGGGCTTTCTTTGATCCTAGTTGTGGTTCTTGGCCCGTCATCTCCGGCCAACCGCAGAACTTGTAGCGAGCGATTTTGGACGCGGTTCTTAAGCGCTGGTCGCTCTCTGCGGTTGAGCTTAAAACTACAGGTCGATTCATTTTTTATCCTATTGTGAGCTGAATAAGGAAGGGAAATAGATGTCTCCAATTAACCCTGTTTTGCATACTGAGTTTAAACAGTGGTCTGTTAGGTTACGAATGCTATCAATGTGGGGGGCCTTTGTACTGGTTATTTGTATTTTCGCCAATACTGTTTTCTTTCTATTTTACCTGGGCAGAAGGTTTCTGACGGGGAACAAGGATTAGGATGTTAGGACTGATGCTTTTGAATTATTGCTTTTGATTGATGGAGATATGGGATTTGGGTTTTTTGTTGATTGCGCTCGCTAAGATCTTTTCTTTCGATCTTATGCCTACGTATTCCCGTTTACCGAAACAGGGAAATCAGAGCGTTCGTAGTTCCTCCTATTCTATGGGAGGAAATTGGTTTTTTGGTGTCTTGTTCAAAGCCCAAGACGTGAAGCGAAAGGTGGTTTGTATCTTGTTCAAAGCCCAAGATGTGAAGCTGAAAGGTCTATTTGTGTCTTGTTCAAAGCCCAAGACGTGAAGCTGAAAAACCTCGACTTTAGAGAGAATTTGTCATCTCTAAAGAGGGAGAAGGAGAATTACTTTAACTGGGATACGCGGATCCGAGCAATGCCATAATTTCCGAAGAAAGGGTTTTAACCTGAAGGAGAAGACTTTAACTTAGTGTAGAGCAATGCCATCTTTCCTTAGGAATTTCTCATGCTAAAAGAAGGACAGTGGCATGGATGTAGATGATCCAGAGGCTTGCCGCTTACAGCGATTAGATGAAGGGAAAGGAGTTGTTGATGTTTGTGTACTGTGAACGAGGCACAGTTTTGATGCTAAAAGGTTGATTGGATCAACCAGTGGTTTTCTTATACAAAAGCCTAAGAGGAGGCTAATTTCCGCTAGGAAAATCATTATACAAAGCCTAAGATGAGGCTATTTTGTGTCTCGTACAAAGCCCGAGAGCGAGGCTAAAAGTTTTTGACCCGACGATAGAGTTTTTGTGTCTCGTACGAAGCCCGAGATAGAGGCTATTGTTTGTTTGACTCAACGAGGGAGTCTTTGTGTGTCTCTTACAAAGCCCGAGAGAGAGGCAAAAAGGGTTGACTCAACAGGAGAATCTTTTATACTCAACAAAAGAGTGTTTTTGTATCTCGTACGAAGCCCGAGATGGAGGCTAAAGGTTTGTTTCAGTTGAGTGACAGATCCAATATACTGATTTTAAAAGAGAAAATCAGTTCTTATATGAGCAACACTGTACTCAGGGATTTGATTTGAGGATCAGGGATATTTCCTTCACTTTGAGGAAATGGGAAATCCAAAGGGTATTGAGACTGTCCGAGTCTGCGGGTTTCCTTCCTATTTAACGAAGGGGTCACTTGAGAATATCTTTGAGACTCAAGGAAGTTAGACTGTCCAAGTCTAGAGTTTTATCTTTTGTACTATGCTTTGAGAAACAGTAGTAGACTCTATGAAAGGACTGTTCTATGAGAATGACTAGGTTCTGTTCCTATACCTCTAGGAGGACGTCGGGACAATTTGTACGAAGCCCAAGAGGAGGCTGGAAACTTTTAAGAAGCCGACGGGTCCTTGTACTAAGCCCAAGAGGAGGCTATCATTCCCGGAGGAAGAGATCATTATACGAAGCCTAAGAGGAGGCTGTGAATACTTCTAAGAAGCCGTAGCGTCCTTGAATAATGCCCAAGAGGAGGCTGATGCTTTTAAGAAGCCCTTGGGTCTATCATCTCATTTCCATTAGGAGAGATAACTCTTTTAAAGATAAAAACCACTGGTAAACGTGCGAGGTTTACTATCCAGCGACTTTTAGCTTTTAAAGAGGGTTCCTTAGTTAAGGTCCAAGATTATAACCGTAGTGGGTACCCAAACCCCGAGACATTCAAGGCAAGCTATCCACAAGGAATAGATCAAGTCAGGAAAGTTCGAGAATTTGGAAGAAACTCAAAGATGCCATTTACGGAGAATACATTCATCTTGGGGAGTAGAGCTTCTTGACGATTCCTAAGAAGGACAGCCGAAGAGAAGACTGTATCTGGTGCTCCTATTGGGGATCTAGGCGTCTATTTCTACGATTAAATGAAACGGCGTCACCTAGTTCTAGACGTAGTTGCCGGGGAAACTCGAAATATCTATACTATTATTACACAGTAGATATGAGTTTATGAAATGAGACTTACAGTGAGCAGCCCCACAATACAGTTTATAATACGAAAGCATTAAACGAAAGCGATAACCACTTACTCGGTTGGAGTGCTTCCATGCTGTTTGGTTAGTTGTTCAACAAAGAAAGATTGAAAACAACAGTATATTCAAAATCAAAGGAGAAAGTGCTTTGAAAAAGAAAGATTTGGGGCTTACAGCTCAAGGAGAGGCCCAGGGTTTTATCAGTGAGCGCACTGTTTGACTTTGTACAGCGGGACTTATACAAGTGACTGAGGGCCTAAAATGGTTTTCTGTACAAAGGGATGGGTCTTACACTCTCTCAAGAGGCCCAAAAAGGTTTAAAGAAAAGAGTGGGGCTTATAACACGAGGGTAGGCCCAAATGATTTTTCGTTTAAAAATGGCGATCGCGCCGAGGTTTTCTTTTAACGCGGAGGGACTTATACAATAAGTGAGGCCCAAGATGTTTTGGTTAAAAGGGGGATTGGGTCTTACACTCTAATAGAGGCCCAAAGTGTTTTGAATGGGTCTTATAGCTCAAGGAGAGGCCCAGATGATTTTTATTTTTAAACGGGCGACGATCGCACCGTTTACTTGTACAGAGGGACTTATACAATGAGTGAGGCCCAAAAAGTTTTTGTACAAGGGGGGATGGGTCTTACACTCTCTCAAGAGGCCCAAAAATGTTTTGAAAATGATTTATGAGGGTTGAATTAATCCAAAACCCTAATTTGTTTTCAAAAGGTATTTAATTGAATAAAAATTCAATTAAAATGATCAAAAATTGCTTAACACATGGAAAACAAATTGTGATCTTGGATTAATGCTTCAAAAATTAAGTATTGACCTACAAAATAATTAGAAAGCATTAAAAGTTGCAAAATCAATGTAGAAAAAATATTTAAAATGTCAAAAACAATTAAAATATTAATTCTTTGCAAAAATATCAATTATATGAAATAAATAATATTTTTGGGATTTTTTGGGAAAATAAAATATTTTAACATTTTTGTGAATTATCAAAAAAAGAATCAACTCAAAATCATTAAAACTCAGAGAGAAATTAATTTTTGAATCAATTAAACAAAATCACAAAATTCAAATATTTGAATTTGGAAAAAAGGCGCCAAGAACAAACTGAAGAACACGCGCGTGTTCTTGGTTTCTCAGATTTGCATTTTCTATCCAATCTCCATGAATACGTAATCATATCATGCAATCCACATATCATTATGCTCGTCTCAACCTCACGATCATGTCTATGTACTTTAATTTCATTTAAATTAAACATACAACAAGAAATCACGAAGAGACCTCAAGAACCCTAATTTCTGCATGAAGGCTAGGATTTTTGATACACGATTCAAACAATGCAATTAATTGAGGGAAAACATTCCATGCATGATTATGAACATATGGCCAAATTATTGTGCGAGGAAATATGCATAGATTGAGAGATGACCAAGTATGTGCTTACCTCCAAGTCGTGACAGCAAGTTCAAAGTGATTTTTGATTTGGAGGTGTTACAGATGAGAGGTGACGATCTGAACAGATTCCCTACACCCTATGGATTGTGTTTGGATGGTTGGACTTGATTGAAATTGGCTGGATCATTTTGTGGCACCTCAGCTGCACTTTGGTTAAAACCTTGAGCAACCAGCTGGTGATTTTGTGAAATTGATGTTTCAGAAGTAATCTAAGTGTTTGATCAGCTCATATGTGATGTATGTGAGGTGTGTGAGTGATTGGTTTGATTAGAATTGCTCTCAAACTCAAAACCCGATAGTGACTTGCCTTAGAAGGCAAAATTCGAGTGAAAGAAGAGATTTTTAGGAAAGCATCTGTTAGATGGCTTTGGTGTACTCAAACTGACCACAATTGAGCTCTATTTATAGTAGAGCAAGTTTGTTTTGCAAGGAATACTGCATGGCAGCTGGTAAGTAGGTTTGGCCAATGTTGGCAAATGAAAATCCAAGTCTCCTCTAGCCATTGACTAGAGGTCAGGGCACAGAGCTTTGGTCCCCTTGGTCTTGGATAAGTCTTGACTGATTTCAGATGAGAATGGCTCAGTCCATGCCACCTTGATGGTTCCATTGAATGCCTCATTCCAAATTTGAAGTCTTGTCCCTATTTTGGCAACTCTAGGTTCAACATGTTATTCCTTGTTCCTTGGACCTTGGAGGCTTGGCTCAGTGATTGTCCCCTTTAGATTCAATCCTCTGAGGTGTCCAAGTGGATAGGAGCAATTGAATTTGGCTGATTTTGGTAAATCGACCAAAGTTGCAAATTCTGCCTTGCCTTGACAGATTTCAGCAAGGCAACTTGGCAATGTTGTATCTCATGGTATAGGTTGAATTTGGCAATGTTCTTGGCCATTTTGGAAAGCTCTTACATGATACAACAACTGTTTGAACAAGTTTGGTTTTAATCTCTTTTGATTCCAAGTGAAAAATCCCCCTACATTTGGCAAAAAGTGAGGCAGAATCTGACTTAGTGGAAATTTCACTAAGTGTTGGAAAAAGTGACATTTTCACTTTTCAACCACTTTGATCACTCCATAACTCAAAATCCTTAATGAATTGGAATGACTTGTAGTTGAAGTTTTTGTAGGTGATAATGAGGGCTACAAATCCATATTTGGATGAGGAAAAAATGGCCTTGTGGTTTAGGAGTTATGGTCCTTCAAAGTTGGTACCCTTGCCACTTTATTTTTAACTTAGAAAAATTTCTAAGTTTTATGGTTACCCCTTTTACAAGTTATCTCACTTTTCTTGATTTTTCTTGATGAATGATGATTCAAATCATACATTAACATCATTTTAGGGTTAAAAATCCATTTTGGTGAAAAATCTCAAAAAGTCAAAGTTGACTTTTGTGCACAGTTGACTTTTTATCAGATGAATTCCAAACTGTGCAATTCTTCAGGAAATCATGTCCTTGACCTAAATCAAACTTGATGGACATGTTCCATGGGTGTCATAGGGTATATTCAATCATGTATTAGGGTTTGGGAGCATGTCCTGGTCAAAAGTCAAAGTTACAGTTGACTTTTCCCTTAAAACCCTAATTGTGGTGCAGATGAAATTGAGACTTGTTGCCCAAGCTTCTTGGATTAATCCATTGTTCAAAATGTATCAATATGGTATATTAGAGACCCTCAAATCATCTCTTGAAGTCTTGGCTCATGATTTGTCCCAAAAGTCAACTTAGGGGTGAATTAGGTCAAGAAACCCTAATTCCTGATTTTTGATGAATGCATCCCCTGAGGCAAAATTGACTTGATGCATGGGTTCATGAGGTTCCATGAAGTATATTAGGTCATGTTTTGGATCATTGCCTTGTGCCCAGATGAAAATTTCCATCTGGAGGCCCTGGTCGATCAAAACCCTAATTTGGTGACACTGTCGATCTTGAGACTTGATCCACCTAGAAGGGAGCAGCCTTGTGCTTAATCCTTGAAGTGGGAGTCCCTTTTGATCCATTGTGGATGTTTAAAAGATTAGACAAGTTGAGAATCATGTCATTTCTTGATTGATCCTTTGTCTAAGCACTCAGAGAGGGCTTGAAACCCTAATTTTGATTGTATTGGATGCTCACCCATCTTTGGGGAGACTGATGAAGCATGATGGTTCATCCATATTGTGATGATGATTTTCACAATGATGGGAAATCTAAGTGGTCAAAATTTGGGGTATTACAGATGCCCCTATTTAATCTTCTTGGACCCGAAGGTGTGAATGACGAAGAGAATCGGGCATTCGGGGTGCAAGAGGATTAAATATCGGAATACCCGAAATTTTGATGGTGGTTATGAATGGTAGCTTATGCATTCATCTTCTTTAGCTAAGCGATGATGCTTAGAAAAGGTAAACTTCCCCTCGATCCTGGTCTTCTACCAAGAACTGGTCTCAGTCTCTTAAATAAACTTCCCCTCGTTCTTGGTTTCTTACTAAGGAACTGGTCTCAGTCTCTGATTTAAACTTCCCCTCGATCCTGGTTTCCTACCAAGGAACTGGTCTTAGTTTCTGATTTAAACTTCCCCTCGATCCAGGTTTCCTACCAAGGAACTGGTCTTAGTTTCTGATTTAAACTTCCCCTCGATCCTGGTTTCCTATCAAGGAACTGGTCTTAGTTTCTTTTGTCAATAAACTTTATTGACAAGGGACGCTATGTGTAACTGTTTTCCCTCAAACTTCTCGCCGAATTTTCCTGGGGAGACGCCATTTGAGTGGGAGAAGATTTGATGTCAGACTTGCTGGGGAACCCATCCGTCTGAATTGTAGAGGTACACAAACTTCTCTGTTTTGGAGACGCCATTTGTCGATTCTACTGGGGAAAGCGAGTCTCTTGAGAGACTATTTTCGTTTGGGATCTTTCATCATACTTTTCTCGGGATCTTCCCAGAGAAACGCCATATGATGGGGTCCAATTTTGAGGTGCCGATGACCTTTTCGGAGCAAAACTGGCGTGCTGCCGAATCTCTGATCACGAGGCTTTCTCTGTGGATTTTCCTTAATCCGGGAAAGCAAGGATATCATCTTCGATGGCGAAGAGTGACATCTGTTGAAGGTTCTCTGATCTTTTAGAGGTTCAAATTATCAAAGTGGCCAAGTGCCGACTCTGATCTAAAGATACACTGGTGGCGAGATTGTGCAGACGCAACACTTCCTGACGAGGAAAGGACTGACAAACTCGATTGAGAGGACTTCTACCACTAGGGGACAAGACCGACTAGAGTGATAGTGATGCAATATGAAATGTGAATGCAAATAAAAAATGCATGATGTATGTATGTATATGCTGACAAAACAGACGCGACATACATACTAATGGATGAACACAATCGGATACTCGGCCATCGCGGGGCGAAGAAGTACCGTTGGTTCAAAATAGCAATTCCACCTTGCTTAGGAGAGATAGTCCCGTTGGGAGCTATGTTGATCGGGCTTAGGAGATGAGAACTCGGCCGAGGATGTCAGACGAAACAAGGTCTCTGACACAGTTGATCCCTTCATTCAGGCGAACTGGTTTAGAAGGAGTACTTTGATTCTGCACTTTGAAGTTCGCTTACTTTGGGAGAAGCGATCGATGTTCTTCTGATGTTCAACAGTCAAAAGAAATGCCATCTTTAATTTAAAAGCAGAAAAAGTTTAACAAGTAAATTTACTTTTGTTTTATTTCAAGAATCGCTGATTAATTTTAAACAACGTCGTTCTGTAAAGCTAAAACAAGTAAAGAGTTACAAACAAAAGCACAAGGGCTCAAATTTTATTGATAAGATGGAGATCAGCCAAACGCGTGATTCCAAAGAGTATATACAAAGTTAGAAAATGGTAATTTACAGGGAAAAGGGCTACGTTGAAACATAACGACCACTATCCTTCTACCAACTTTGAGTTCGGGACATCTTGAGCTTCCGTCGAAGATGACCTTTGACTGGAGTTTTCCTCAGATGGATGATGTAACTGCTGCTGAGGGACTTACCTCTGTTGAACATAGTTACTTGCCATTATCCCTAATTTTTTCCTGGATTGTACTATGAGATTTCCAATCCATCGGGATGATTTTTTTTTTCATGTCTCTAACTTTTGCCTGGACCGCCCTTTCGGGTTTTCAATCCACCGAGACGTTTTTTTTTTTTTTTTTTTTTCGTCTTGTTGGCCAAGTACACATCCCATTGAGTCCTCTAGGACTGTGAGGTAAATGATCAGTGGTCTTCCTTCCACTGGAGGTGATAGAATCAGAGGATTCAACAGATATTCTTTGATACTGTCGAAGGCGGTTTGGCAATCTTCTGACCAAACGCAATCCTGGTTCTTTTTGAATAATCTGAAAATCGGCGCACACGTCGCGGACATAAGGAATATGAATCTGGAGATGTAGTTCAAACGTCCCAGGAATCCTCTGACTTGTTTTTCAGTTTTCGGAGAAGGCATTTCTTGAATGGCCTTGACCTTGTCAGGATCAACTTCAATTCCTTTCTGGCTGACGATGAACCCTAGTAATTTCCCTGAACGGACACCGAAGGTGCACTTGTTAGGATTCAAGCGGAGCTTGAATTTTCTTAGACGTTCGAACAATTTTGACAGATGTTCAACGTGCTCATCCTCTGTTTTTGATTTTGCAATCATATCATCGACATACACTTCGATTTCTTTGTGTATCATGTCATGAAACAGAGTAGTCATGGCCCTTTGATAGGTTGCCCCAGCATTCTTCAAACCGAACGACATTACCTTGTAACAAAAGGTACCCCATGGGGTAATGAACGAAGTTTTCTCCATGTCTTTCGGCGCCATTTTGATTTGGTTATAGCCCGAGAATCCATCCATGAAGGAGAATACTTTGAACTTTGTTGTGCTGTCAACCAGCATGTCAATGTGTGGTAAAGGATAGTCGTCCTTTGGACTTGCCTTGTTTAGATCTCTGTAATCAACACACATTCTGACCTTTCCGTCCTTTTTGGGAACGGGTACGATGTTGGCTAACCATTGAGGATATTCAGATGTAGCGAGGAAACCCGCGTCGATCTGTTTCTGTACCTCCTCTTTGATTTTGATGGCCATGTCCGGGTGAGTCCGTCTCAACCTTTGCTTTACTGGCGGACATTCTGATCTCAACGGTAAGTGATGTTCCACGATGCTGGTATCCAACCCTGGCATATCCTGATAGGACCAAGCGAATACATCGGGGAATTCTTTGAGAAGCTTTATCAGATCCTCTCTGGCAGTTGGACTGAGCAGTGCTCCGATCCTGATTTCTTTTCTCTCTTTTTCTGAACCCAAGTTTACCGTTTCCAACGGCTCTTTGTGAGGTTCAATGGACTTTTCCTCTTGTCTGAGTAGTCGGGAGATCTCTTCTGGAATTTGGTCGTCATTTTCTTCTTCAGCCTCGAATACTGGGAACTCAAAGTTGGGAGAAGGCATTGGATCGTATGTTTCAACGGGGTATAAAACAAGTAATCTGCATGACGTGATGATTCGTGTTTAGAAGAGATAGAGAAAATGCAAGTGTGTGTAGTGTTTTGATTTTACTGCTTGTTTTTATTATTGAATGTTTTTTAGGATTACCATTTTCTGAAAAAGCAAAAAGAGAAAACAGCAATTAATGCGGAAATTACAGAACGACGTTATTTTATTAATGAACAAGTCGAATCTTGAAACTACAGCCCTATAAAACAAAACTATGTCGCTCTGGGCAAAGCGAAGAAGGAAATTTACAGAAAGCGAGCCCTATCAAAACATCCGTTTCACCTGGGCAGGGTGAAAGGTTAAAGATGGCAATTACTTTGACTGGCGAACGACCTTCGGAACCTCGACAGCAACCCACTGGCGGCGAACTCCTCGATGAATCACAAAGTCTGGCACCTTCCTTGATTTGTCTTCAGAAATGACGCTGATTTCTGGTGGAGCAGGATCATTGGAATCTGTCTCCCAAGCAGAATTGTCGTAGGAGGATTCCTCTGTTGCATTTTGCACAGCATTGGTGCTCTCAGCTGTATCTCCCCATCCAGTTGACTGGACATCTTCGAGCCTGATACGAGAGCTTTCGGGAGCAGTGTACTTGACCATAAAGTCGTATTTTCCACTTGGTTGTCCCAGAGTGTCCCAAACTTCTTTGGAACTGGAGAAGTCATCCCTCTCGATGACGTTGACCTCAGGAAAAGCATAGTTGATTAATTCTAGTCCTGCAAACGTTGCGAATTCATCGTCATGTTGAGTAGTTCCGGAATGACCTGAGTGTTGATCCCATGACATAGCGGGGACACAGGTATTCTGTTCAATGACGGTCAGCGGATTTTCGTTACTCGGCTTACTTTCTTGCCCCAAGTTTCCTGGGTAAGGCTGCCACATTGGCAGACCATCCATCGGGCCATAGTAATTGTGATCAAAGTTGTCTTTCATCAGAGTGTCTTCCTCTAATGAATTTGGCGGAGCACGGCATCCTTCCGAATCACAATCTCCGTAGATCATTTCGACATCTGATCTTGGTATAAATCTCGGACTTTCTGTAGGAAAGCAAAAAGGCATAGGCACCTCTTCCTGAGACATATAACCGTCCTTGTTAAGATAGGACTTCCATTCTTCACCTGTGTCAGAGGGATCTTCCTCATTAATAGCATGTACTGCTTGAGACACTGGGTGGAGAAAACCTCCACTGTGGAAGAAGTTTTGAAGGGGATGAAGACTTTCATCGTTGACAGCTGTCTGGGTACATGTTGCAGAAAAACCAAGACCCTTCTTTGTTTTATTGTCAATAGGAATGACAAGCCGTCCCCATCCTGTCGTATCGGTACTCTCGACCGCTTTGATAGCATCTTTGTATGAAGAAATTGAAGTTCCTTCTTTGAACTGATTGTCCTTGCTCACCGATAGTGCTTGGAACTGAGTTCCAATAGCCTCCTCGGGTTCCACACAAGTAGATGATGATAGGCTACTCACAAGCAAGGCTTGTTCCCCACAAACCGTGACAAGTTGATCGTTCTTGACGAACTTTAGCTTTTGGTGGAGGGTTGAAGTAACCGCTCCAGCCTGATGTATCCAAGGTCTTCCTAATAAACAACTGTATGTTGCCCGGATGTCCATGACCTGGAAAGTGATTTGGAAAGTGTGAGGACCAATAGTTATGGGAAGATCAACTTCGCCGATAACTGTTTTTCTGGATCCGTCGAATGCTTTGACGACGACCTCGCTGACTCTCATCGGAGGGCCCTTGAATGATAATTGCGTCAAAGTGGACTTCGGCATAACATTCAGGGCTGACCCTGTGTCTACCATTACGCTGGCTAAAGCATCGCCTTGGCAGTTAACTGTGATGTTGAGCGCCATGTTATGACGGCGACCCTCTTCAGGTAATTCTTCATCACTAAATCCCAAATTATTACAGGAAGTGATGTTAGAGACAATGCTATCGAATTGTCTGATTGTTACATCCTGTTCCACAAAGGCTTGCTCCAAGACCTTCTGTAGAGCCTCTCTGTGTGCTTCTGAACTGAGTAACAGTGATAATACTGAGATCGTTGAAGGAGTCTGCAACAGTTGATCAACAATGTTATATTCACTCCTTTGGATGAGCTTTAGCATCTCATCTTTGTCTTTTGAAAGGTCGGGATTACTGGATTGACCGACTGGTGGATCAGGAATTTCTGCCTAAAGTTCCTTTTCTTTGTTGGATTCTCCAACCCCTCGGTTGAAGATTCGACCGCTCCGTGTTACACGACTGATGTCTGCAATATTCACGACGGAGGGTAACGGAATTTCCTTTCCATTCTCGATTATTGTTGCACCGTATTTGTAAGGGATTGCCTTAGCTAATTCATACGGTAGTGGCCCCGGTAGATAGATGACTATGGGAACCTTCTGACTTTTCTGACCATCATAGGTAACCTTGATCCGTTCCCGGTTGGGAACTCTAGATTCGTCAAGTAGAGGGATGATGGCAAAAACATCCCTGGTCCTGTGATGACCAGAGATCGTGACAACATCCTCAACTTGCTCGGCAAGGTAGTTCGGCGACCAAATGATGGGTCCTGAACCTGGATATGGACGAATTTCTCCATGATCGACCTGACCCTGAAGAGCTGCTCTCACAAGGTAACACCCTTGGTTACTTTCCGAACAGACGCTACAACGGTCATAATTGTGTGGTGGCACCCGGCCACGCCCACTTTGAATACAATGTAACCTCACTAGGTTACCTTCCATTGATCGGACATCCTGACTTTGACGACGAGTAGGATTCCTGTTATTGATACTAATCTGCTGAGTATCTTCGTCCATATAGATCGGCATCCACCAGTGATCTAACAAGTGCTGAAGTGCCTCCTGGACAAGGGTACAACCTCGATCGTTTTCGCAACCTGCTTTACAGTTTTGATAATCATGTGATATTAAGAATCCGAGTCGGACCTACTCAGCATGTAAGTCTACCAGGTTGGTATTCATCACGCGAATGTCAAAGATCTGAACCATGTTGATTTGATAGGAGTTCCTATCATGGTAGTCTTGGATCCATCCAAGATCCATCTGACGCTGGAGGGCCTCTTGTATGAAAGAGCATCCCTGTTTGTTTACCGAGCAAATCAGACAGGAACTGTAATCGTGCCGCGGCAGATTATGATACTGGCTTTGCCTTGAGTGCATCGCTACCAAGTTGGCATTCATCGCACGGATGTCGTGGTTTTGAATGACGTTGGAATTCGTGTAAACCATGTTAACCCCACGAGCTCGGTGTTCTTGGATCCATCCAAGATACATTTGTTCCTGTAGAGCTGCTTGCACTACAGAACATCCCTGGTTGTCTTTAGAGCAAATATCACACTGGTGATAATTATGAGGTGGCACATGGCCATAGCCACTCTGTCTACAATGCATCTTGACCAGATTGGTCCCCAATAAGAGTACATCGTGAATTTGATAGACATTATTAGTCTCTTTCTCAATCAGATTGACTGCAGCTTTCTCGTGTTGAGGCAGCGGGTTCGTAAGAACATTAGGATTCGTATCTTTGAAAGATAAGAGCCTGCTCCTAACAAGCTTTTGTACGTCGGATTTGAAATTGAGATAAGTCTCAATGTTATGCCCTGAACCTCCTTGATGATAAGGGCATGTTTGATCCGCTTTAAACCAAAAAGACGGATTTTCCGGAACTGAAAGGGGAGACTTAGTCTAAATGTGCCCCTTAGCCAGAAGTAACGGAAATAGTTCTGCGTACAACATGGGTATAGGATCAAACCCTGGTGGCCGTGTTGTACGGTTGTTGTTATATGGAGGACGAGCCTGCTGAAGAGGTTGTTGTGTCCTTTGTTGGTCAGGTTGGCTCTGCGCAACCTGAGGTTGATACATAGGAACAGGCGCAGGGCCGATAGCAGGAGTAACAGCTGTTACTGGCTGATAACGTCGCCTTTGCTTTCCGAGAGAGATATTCCCAATATCTTGCTCTTTTTTCTTAGGGAGAGCACTACCGTATTTTTTAGTACCACTCGTCGATCCGGTGTCTTTTACCAAATGTCCCTCTCGGACGGCCTCCTCAAGACGTACGCCCATGCCGACCATCTCGGTGAAATCACTGGGCGCACTGGCAACCATTCGGTCATAGTAAAATGAGCTTAAGGTCTTTAAGAAGATCTTTGTCATCTCTTTTTCCTCAAGAGGTGGACAAATTTGAGCGGCAATTTCACGCCATCTTTGAGCATACTCCTTAAAGGTTTCCTTGTCCTTTTGTGACATTGATCTGAGTTGATCTCTGTCGGGTGCCATGTCCAAATTGTACTTGTATTGTTGGACGAAGGCAGTACCAAGATCTCTGAATGTACTATTCGTAGTACGGTTTAAACCCATGTACCATTTGAGTGCGGCCCCGGTTAAACTATCCTGGAAGTAGTGAATCAGCAGGTCCTGATTCTCCGTCTGAGCTGACATCCGCCGAGCGTACATCACCAGATGGCTCTGAGGGCAAGAGTTACCCTTGTATTTTTCAAAGTCGGGCACTTGGAACTTGTGCGGTACTTTCACATTTGGGACCAAGCAGAGGTCTGCGGCGTCCTTTCCAAATAAATCCTGACCGCGAATGGCTTGCAGCTCTTTCTGCATTTCCAAGAACTGCTCCTGGAATTCATCCATTCTGTTAAACATAGTTTCCTTCTTACCAGAAGGTGTCTGTGGAATCTGTCCTTCCGGGACAGTGTGCACCACAGGGGGTGGTACCGTGACTACCGCAGTAATTCTTGGCGCCTCCAGAAGTTTGTAACCTTCAGGAGTCTTGAGTATGCCCCTGGCATCTTCGCTTTCCCGAAGTTTGTAACCTTCAGGCCCAGCGGCTTCTGTTGCGATTCCCTGATCTTCAGTGATCGGCGGAACATATCCTTCCGGGATATAGTTAACAGGCATGCCCCAAGGACGATCTTTCGGCATCTGATACCTAGGATCATACTTTTCTATGATGGGCGTTGAGGTGATCTCTGAGATCACAGTTCTTTGTAGCTGAGCTTCTGCCATGGCTTGCATGTCGTTACGAAGCTTTCTCATATCCTCTCTCAGAGCGTCGATCTCTTCTTTCAACTCTCTGTTTTCTTCCTCAAGATCATCCATCTTTTTCTGACGATTGGCCCGAGTATTATACGAATGAGACAGTTTAACTCTAGAATCGAGACACAAACGTGAGATTCGTAGGGAAGAAGAATACGCGATGTGAGAATGATGAATGCAATGATTATATTAATTGTTTAAGGTTTAATCAAAATAAACTTCGACAATTAGATTGCAAATATCAAACAGTGGGGAAACCCCTTTTTATTGAACTCCAAAGGATTACAGAAATGGAAATACAGTAGATTACAAAGTGCAGAAACAGAAACCTAAACTAAGGGGTCCCGAGTCCTCCCTGAGGAGAAACCGGGTACTGATTCTGGTATCTCCCTTTTCTTTGACCGGGGCTCCTGGGCCGTTGTCGGGTTGTCATTCCTTTGCCAAGTGAAAGGAGTGAGCAAATTCCTTTGGTCATCTTGATTCTCTACAACATGCTGCTCCAAAATTTCAATCAGAGCATCTTTCTCTTTTAGTAGTTGCTGTATTTGGATACACTCTACGTCGAGGGTGCGGTACTTGTTCTTCCAAGATCTTATTTCCTTTTGAACTTTGTTGAGAGTAACCTGAAGCTTTTCAGTTTCCGTCATGAAGTACATGACAATTTCCCTCGGTGGAAGAATTCCGTAACGAGGATAAGGCATTTTTAGCTTGAGAGCTCTGGTTTGTACCCAATGGAGATAAGGCTCCACCGAGACACAGTCCGGTTTTCCCAGAGACTCTCGTCCTTTCTTATGAACATGTTTCCAAGCTTGCACTATTTCCATCTTTAGTGCTCTGTCATTTTCTCCTTCTTTGAAGAAAAGACCTTCCAGATGAACACCCAGCGGGATGTGTCTCATCGGGTATCCAAATTGACGAAGAACTAATATCGGATGATAGTTGATTCCTCCTTTAGTTCCTATGAGGGGTACGCTGGGGAAGTTTCCACAACGGTCAATGATTCTGATTCCCTCATAAATCCTATTACACCAATCTATATCGGAATTTGTGAGAGACATGATCTTCTGCGACCAACGTAAGACACTCTTGCAATCCCAAAAAGCAGCAGACTTGGGCAAGTGAGAGATATACCATTTGTAGAGCAAAGGTACACAGCATGTGATCTCCCCTCCGCTGTACAAATTTCCCAAGTGTACAGAATGATACGCATCTGCGAGCAAAGTCGGCACAGGGTTTCCAATGAGAAAAACCTTAATGGCGTTGATATCGACAAAGTTATTGATGTTGGGAAACAAAAATAACCCGTAGGTGAGCAAGACAAAGATGCTTTCAAAAGCAGTCCCGTTCCCTATACTAGCGAAGTATAGAGCCTTTTTTGTCATGAACTGGGCTGGCAAACCTTGGATGCCACCCTTAGTGGTCATGTGAGTCCTGACCTCAGACTCGTCCAAATGAATTGCTATTGCAATAGTCTGATTCTTTGGAATTTCTTCCAGTCCAGAAAACGGAGCTCGATCAGTGATATGTAAATCAGTCAGATGAGAATACTCCTCCAGCGTTGGTGATAGCTGGTAATCCGGGAATGTGAAACAGTGATAAACCGGATCGTAGAACTGAATGAGCGCGTCCATGATCCCCTTAATCACATGGACTCTTAACAGTGGTAGCAAACCACCGTGCTTGGCTGTGAAAGCCTCTGGGTTAACGATCATCCTCGCTAACTTTCTCAAATCCTCTAGCTTTGGAACCTTAAAGGTATACTGGCGAGTTCTCCTTCTACCGAAATCCATTAGCGTAATCCTCTTCTCTGATATTTGCAATCACAATATCAGTTTAATTTGAAAAACAGAGAGACTAGAAGAGAAGTTTTTTGAATGTTTTAATGTTTTATTAAATGGATGCATGAATGCAGCACACAAAAACATAGAAAAAACATGGGGTCAAAGGGTCGTTGTCATGAAGTCAAGGCTCTACCCATCCCCAAAGGTTTATACTAGGGTGATTTTTGTACCTGTACTCATTATCATCAGCTCCTCCCAGGAAAGCAAGACAACAAGCGGATCGCCAGCGAGTTGTAAAGCAATCTTAGAGTAAGTGCCATTCACCGAGAATAGATCACCAGCCTCAAATGAGGGTAGTATCGCGTAACAACTATTTCCGATAGTTTCTGCACTACGAAAGGGTTTGGCTCCTCAGCTTCTCAGACTTAACAACCGGCCCATTGGCTAGAAGAGTGAATGGGTTGCGTTGGTCAGCCTCCACTGAGGTTGATGGTCGACCCCGTCGCCATCACTTATCTTAAGTGTATACTCATTCTCACCACATGCGGCATCACACGCATTCCCAGTAACAGAAAAATAAACATGTATAGCAATTAGGAAAAGCAGTATATATATTTGTCCTAATCATCCTAGACTTATAAAGCTATGATTCCTAAGTTCCTGATAGAAATGGGTTCCCCGGCGGAAGCCCCAATCTGTGGTACGCACACAAGTGAAGAGAAAAAAGGTTTGTCCAAGGTTTCCACCTTAAACGTTTAAGAAAGAAGATTTGGCCCCACGGTGGGCGCCACTTTTCTGTAGCGAGCGATTTTGGACGCGGTTCTTAAGCGCTGGTCGCTCTCTGCGGTTGAGCTTAAAACTACAGGTCGATTCATTTTTTATCCTATTGTGAGCTGAATAAGGAAGGGAAATAGATGTCTCCAATTAACCCTGCTTTGCATACTGAGTTTAAACAGCGGTCTGTTAGGTTACGAATGCTATCAATGTGGGGGGCCTTTGTACTGGTTATTTGTATTTTCGCCAATACTGTTTTCTTTCTTTTTTACCTGGGCAGAAGGTTTCTGACGGGGAACAAGGATTAGGATGTTAGGACTGATGCTTTTGAATTACTGCTTTTGATTGATGGAGATATGGGATTTAGGTTTTTTGTTGATTGCGCTCGCTAAGATCTTTTCTTTCGATCTTATGCCTACGTATTCCCGTTTACCGAAATAGGGAAATCAGAGCGTTCGTAGTTCCTCGTATTCTATGGGAGGAAATTGGTTTTTTGGTGTCTTGTTCAAAGCCCAAGACGTGAAGCGAAAGGTGGTTTGTATCTTGTTCAAAGCCCAAGATGTGAAGCTGAAAGGTCTATTTGTGTCTTGTTCAAAGCCCAAGACGTGAAGCTGAAAGACCTCGACTTTAGAGAGAATTTTTCATCTCTAAAGAGGGAGAAGGAGAATTACTTTAACTGGGATACGCGGATCCGAGCAATGCCATAATTTCCGAAGAAAGGGTTTTAACCTGAAGGAGAAGACTTTAACTCAGTGTAGAGCAATGCTATCTTTCCTTAGGAATTTCTCATGCTAAAAGAAGGACAGTGGCATGGATGTAGATGATCCAGAGGCTTGCCGCTTACAGTGATTAGATGAAGGGAAAGGAGTTGTTGATGTTTGTGTACTGTGAAGGAGGCACAGTTTTGATGCTAAAAGGTTGATTGGATCAACCAGTGGTTTTCTTATACAAAAGCCTAAGAGGAGGCTAATTTCCACTAGGAAAATCATTATACAAAGCCTAAGAGGAGGCTATTTTGTGTCTCGTACAAAGCCCGAGAGAGAGGCTAAAAGTTTTTGACCCGACGATAGAGTCTTTGTGTCTCGTACGAAGCCCGAGATAGAGGCTATTGTTTGTTTGACTCAACGAGGGAGTCTTTGTGTGTCTCGTACAAAGCCCGAGAGAGAGGCAAAAAGGGTTGACTCAACAGGAGAATCTTTTATACTCAACAAAAGAGTGTTTTTGTATCTCGTACGAAGCCCGAGATGGAGGCTAAAGGTTTGTTTCAGTTGAGTGACAGATCCAATATACTGATTTTAAAAGAGAAAATCAGTTCTTATATGAGCAACACTGTACTCAGGGATTTGATTTGAGGATCAGGGATATTTCCTTCACTTTGGGGAAATGGGAAATCCAAAGGGTATTGAGACTGTCCGAGTCTGCGGGTTTCCTTCCTATTTAACGAAGGGGTCACTTGAGAATATCTTTGAGACTCAAGGAAGTTAGACTGTCCAAGTCTAGAGTTTTACCTTTTGTACTATGCTTTGAGAAATAGTAGTAGACTCTATGAAAGGACTGTTCTATGAGAATGACTAAGTTCTGTTCCTAAACCTCTAGGAGGACGTCGGGACAATTTGTACGAAGCCCAAGAGGAGGCTGGAAACTTTTAAGAAGCCGACGGGTCCTTATACTAAGCCCAAGAGGAGGCTATCATTCCCGGAGGAAGAGATCATTATACGAAGCCTAAGAGGAGGCTGTGAATACTTCTAAGAAGCCGTAGTGTCCTTGAATAATGCCCAAGAGGAGGCCGATGCTTTTAAGAAGCCCGTGGGTCTATCATCTCCTTTCCATTAGGAGAGATAACTCTTTTAAAGATAAAAACCACTGGTAAACGTGCGAGGTTTACTATCCAGCGACTTTTAGCTTTTAAAGAGGGTTCCTTAGTTAAGGTCCAAGATTATGACCGTAGTGGGTACCCAAACCCCGAGACATTCAAGGCAAGTTATCCACAAGGAATAGATCAAGTCAGGAAAGTTCGAGAATTTGGAAGAAACTCAAAGATGCCATTCACGGAGAATACATTCATCTTGGGGAGTAGAGCTTCTTGACGATTCCTAAGGAGGACAGCCGAAGAGAAGACTGTATCTGGTGCTCCTATTGGGGATCAAGGCGTCTATTTCTACGAATAAATGAAACGGCGTCACCTAGTTCTAGACGTAGTTGCCGGGGAAACTCGAAATATCTATACTATCATTACACAGTAGATATGAGTTTATGAAAGGAGACTTACAGTGAGCAGCCCCACAATACAGTTTATAATATGAAAGCAGTAAACGAAAGCGATAACCACTTACTCGGTTGGAGCGCTTCCATGCTGTTTGGTTAGTTGTTCAACAAAGAAAGATTGAAAACAACAGTATATTCAAAATCAAAGGAGAAAGTGCTTTGAAAAAGAAAGATTTGGGGATTACAGCTCAAGGAGAGGCCTAGGGTTTTATCAGTGAGCGCACTGTTTGACTTTGTACAGCAGGACTTATACAAGTGACTGAGGCCCAAAAATGGTTTTCTGTACAAAGGGATGGGTCTTACACTCTCTCAAGAGGCCCAAAAAGGTTTAAAGCAAAGAGTGGGGCTTATAACACGAGGGTAGGTCCAAATGATTTTTCTTTTAAAAATGGCGATCGCGCCGAGATTTTCTTTTAACGCGGAGGGACTTATACAATAAGTGAGGGCCAAGATGTTTTGTTTAAAAGGGGGATTGGGTCTTACACTCTAATAGAGGCCCAAAGTGTTTTGAATGGGTCTTATAGCTCAAGGAGAGGCCCAGATGATTTTTATTTTTAAACGGGCGACGATCGCGCCGTTTACTTGTACAGAGGGACTTATACAATGAGTGAGGCCCAAAAAGTTTTTGTACAAGGGGGGATGGGTCTTACACTCTCTCAAGAGGCCCAAAAATGTTTTGAAAATGATTTATGAGGGTTGAATTAATCCAAAACCCTAATTTGTTTTCAAAAGGTATTTAATTGAATAAAAATTCAATTAAAATGATCAAAAATTGCTTAACACATGGAAAACAAATTGTGATCTTGGATTAATGCTTCAAAAATTAAGTATTGACCTACAAAATAATTAGAAAGCATTAAAAGTTGCAAAATCAATGTAGAAAAAATATTTAAAATGTCAAAAACAATTAAAATATTAATTCTTTGCAAAAATATCAATTATATGAAATAAATAATATTTTTGGGATTTTTTGGGAAAATAAAATATTTTAACATTTTTGTGAATTATCAAAAAAAGAATCAACTCAAAATCATTAAAACTCAGAGAGAAATTAATTTTTGAATCAATTAAACAAAATCACAAAATTCAAATATTTGAATTTGGAAAAAAGGCGCCAAGAACAAACTGAAGAACACGCGCGTGTTCTTGGTTTCTCAGATTTGCATTTTCTATCCAATCTCCATGAATACGTAATCATATCATGCAATCCACATATCATTATGCTCGTCTCAACCTCACGATCATATCTATGTACTTTAATTTCATTTAAATTAAACATACAACAAGAAATCACGAAGAGACCTCAAGAACCCTAATTTCTGCATGAAGGCTAGGATTTTTTATACATGATTCAAACAATGCAATTAATTGAGGGAAAACATTCCATGCATGATTATGAACATATGGCCAAAGTATTGTGAGAGGAAATATGCATAGATTGAGAGATGACCAAGTATGTGCTTACCTCCAAGTCGTGACAGCAAGTTCAAAGTGATTTTTGATTTGGAGGTGTTACAGATGAGTGGTGATGATATGAACAGCTTCCCTACACCCTATGGATTGTGTTTGGATGGTTGGACTTGATTGAAATTGGCTGGATCATTTTGTGGCACCTCAGCTGCACTTTGGTTAAAACCTTGAGCAACCAGCTGGTGATTTTGTGAAATTGATGTTTCAGAAGTAATCTAAGTGTTTGATCAGCTCATATGTGATGTATGTGAGGTGTGTGAGTGATTGGTTTGATTGGAATTGCTCTCAAACTCAAAACCCGATAGTGACTTGCCTTAGAAGGCGAAATTCGAGTGAAAGAAGAGATTTTGAGGAAAGCATCTGTTAGATGGCTTTGGTGTACTCAAACTGACCACAATTAAGCTCTATTTATAGTAGAGCAAGTTTGTTTTGCAAGGAATAGTGCATGGCAGCTGGTAAGTAGGTTTGGCCAATGTTGGCAAATGAAAATCCAAGTCTCCTCTAGCCATTGACTAGAGGTTAGGGCACAGAGCTTTGGTCCCCTTGGTCTTGGATAAGTCTTGACTGATTTTAGATGAGAATGGCTCAGTCCATGCCACCTTGATGGTTCCATTGAATGCCTCATTCCAAATTTGAAGTCTTGTCCCTATTTTGGCAACTCTAGGTTCAACATGCT
The DNA here is from genome assembly GCA_022829125.1 of Lathyrus tuberosus. Lineage (NCBI taxonomy): Eukaryota > Viridiplantae > Streptophyta > Magnoliopsida > Fabales > Fabaceae > Lathyrus > Lathyrus tuberosus. Next base: position 22,758,394 of record JALAZF010000022.1, on the reverse strand, counting down.
ATTCCTTGTTCCTTGGACCTTGGAGGCTTGGCTCAGTGATTGTCCCCTTTAGATTCAATCCTCTGAGGTGTCCAAGTGGATAGGAGCAATTGAATTTGGCTGCTTTTGGCAAATCGACCAAAGTTGCAAATTCTTCCTTGCCTTGACAGATTTCAGCAAGGCAACTTGGCAATGTTGTATCTCATGGTATAGGTTGAATTTGGCAATGTTCTTGGCCATTTTGGAAAGCTCTTACATGATACAACAACTGTTTGAACAAGTTTGGTTTTAATCTCTTTTGATTCCAAGTGAAAAATCCCCCTACATTTGGCAAAAAGTGAGGCAGAATCTGACTTAGTGGAAATTTCACTAAGTGTTGGAAAAAGTGACATTTTCACTTTTCAACCACTTTGATCACTCCATAACTCAAAATCCTTAATGAATTGGAATGACTTGTAGTTGAAGTTTTTGTAGGTGATAATGAGGGCTACAAATCCATCTTTGGATGAGGAAAAAATGGCCTTGTGGTTTAGGAGTTATGGTCCTTCAAAGTTGGTACCCTTGCCACTTTATTTTTAACTTAGAAAAATTTCTAAGTTTTATGGTTACCCCTTTTACAAGTTATCTCACTTTTCTTGATTTTTCTTGATGAATGATGATTCAAATCATACATTAACATCATTTTAGGGTTAAAAATCCATTTTGGTGAAAAATCTCAAAAAGTCAAAGTTGACTTTTGTGCATAGTTGACTTTTTATCAGATGAATTCCAAACTGTGCAATTCTTCAGGAAATCATGTCCTTGACCTAAATCAAACTTGATGGACATGTTCCATGGGTGTCATAGGGTATATTCAATCATGTATTAGGGTTTGGGAGCATGTCCTGGTCAAAAGTCAAAGTTACAGTTGACTTTTCCCTTAAAACCCTAGTTGTGGTGCAGATGAAATTGAGACTTGTTGCCCAAGCTTCTTGGATTAATCCATTGTTCCAAATGGATCAATATGGTATATTAGAGACCCTCAAATCATCTCTTGAGGTCTTGGCTCATGATTTGTCCCAAAAGTCAACTTAGGGGTGAATTAGGTCAAGAAACCCTAATTCCTGATTTTTGATGAATGCATCCCCTGAGGCAAAATTGACTTGATGCATGGGTTCATGAGGTTCCATGAAGTATATTAGGTCATGTTTTGGATCATTGCCTTGTGCCCAGATGAAAATTTCCATCTGGAGGCCCTGGTCGATCAAAACCCTAATTTGGTGACACTGTCGATCTTGAGACTTGATCCACCTAGAAGGGAGCAGCCTTGTGCTTAATCCTTGAAGTGGGAGTCCCTTTTGATCCATTGTGGATGTTTAAGAGATTAGACAAGTTGAGGATCATGTCATTTCTTGATTGATCCTTTGTCTAAGCACTCAGAGAGGGCTTGAAACCCTAATTTTGATTGTATTGGATGCTCACCCATCTTTGGGGAGACTGATGAAGCATGATGGTTCATCCATATTGTGATGATGATTTTCACAATGATGGGAAATCTAAGTGGTCAAAATTTGGGGTATTACAGAACTGTTTGAAGCTATTTGATTCTACGATCCTGGATCTTACATTGTATCTCATATCATTGCATTGCATTGCATATGTTGCGCATATTGCATTGCATTTCAACTTCAGAATCTCACTTCAACTTCCTTCCTTCTCTAGTAAATCAAGTTGATTCCTCGACACCAGTACGCAACTCGAGCCAACACAAGAAGAACGATGGAGCAGATTCAGCAAGAGCAAGCTGCCTTCAGAGAAGAAATGGACTCTATGAAGGGAAAGATTGATCAGATTCTTGAAGCCATCATGATGGCCAGAAGAGAAGAAGAACTGCGTGAAGCCGCTGCTTCCAACAACACTGTGCCTGTGCAAGGGTCCCCCTCAAGGCTCTCAGTTCCTGTTCCCAACCCTATCAATTATGGGATACCAATGAACTTTACGCCTGCCGCTGAAGGAGCCACTCCTCAACCACTTCCAACACCTGGAGTCGCTGTTGGGGCTATTCCGCAAGCCAACCTGTTGTCACTCAAGTTCCTATCCCTCATGCTGAAGAAAATCTGGTAGATCAGTATGATGAAGTTCAGAACTACCATGTTGCTATCCCAATTTTCAATCCTACTGCTGCTTAGGATTCTGAAGCCATCAAGATGTGCCGTGATCTAGCTGAGAAACTCCGAGTCATAGAGGGGCGCAACTTAAAATCTCTGAATGCTCTGGAAATGTACTTGGTGCCAGATGTTGTCATTCCTCCCAAGTTTAAAGTACAGGAATTCCCAAAATACAAAGGCCTCAATTGTCCCCACATGCATCTAAGGATGTACTGCTGCAAGATGGCTGCCCATGCCAAAGATGAAAAGCTGATGATCCATTGCTTCCAAGACAGCTTGTCTGGGGCATCACTCGAATGGTATATGCAGCTGGAGCGTAGCAGTGTGCGCACTTGGGAGGATCTAGCTGATGCATTTGTCAAGCAATACAAGTACAACACTGACCTTGCTCTGAATCGTACTCAACTTTAAAGTATGGCTTAAAAGGACAACGAATCCTTTAAGGAGTACGCGCAACGCTGGAGAGAGCTAGCTACAAGGGTGCATCCACCTCTGGTTGACCGTGAACTGATTGACATCTTCATGGGTACTTTGCAAGGCCAATACTATGAGAAGTTGATTGGTAATGTTTCTGCCGAATTCTCTGATTTGGTGATTGTCGGTGAGAGAATCGAAGAGGGTCTGAAGAGCGGAAAGATCCAAGGAGGTTCTAGCAGCCAGTCTCAAGCCAAGAAACCTTTCAACAATGGATTCAAAAAGAAAGAGGGCGAAACAAATGTTGTCTATGCTCAAAAGGCTCCACAAGCTCCAGCTCTAATGCCTTATCAAATGCCATACTTCCAGTATCCATATGTTGCTGCTGCGCAATACGCTCCAATGCCTTATCAGCCAACTGTTCAAGCTGTTCAAACTCCAACGCCTCAGCAACAGATTCCTCAGCAACAATCATACAACTAGCAAAGGGTATCAGTATCCTCCTCAACATCAACAACAGAGAGCTGCTCAATAACGTTAGCCTAATCAGCAGAGGACAAGGAGGTCAGATAGAGACTTTGATCGTCTACCGTCATCATATGCTCAGATCTTTGCTCAATTGATGGAGAAGAGGGCCATTACTCCGAGGGACTTAGCTCCTCCAACTGTCATTCCCCCAGATTATGATGCTAATGCTCATTGCGAGTTTCATAAGGGTGCTCCAGGGCATACGATCGAGGACTGCAGAGCTTTCAAACACAAGGTTTAAGACATGATCGACTCAAAGTATCTCGCGTTCAATGTGAAGGCTCCAAACGTCATCAACAACCCTATGTTGCCGCCACGCTAGTGCAAGCATCTAGTCAAGTCGAATCAAGTCAAGTTCTCCTCGAAGAAGGCAGTCATGTTGCTATCCCATCATTTTGCATTCTTGTTATTTTGTCTTTATTTGTTTAAGTAATGTATGCTTTGAACATTGCCGTTTGTATTTGGTTTTCTTAATGTAGTGATTATGCATGTTTTAAATCAGTTATGACATATTCACTCATTTTTTCCTGTTATTGCAAAACACCGACACATTTATTTCCACTTCACTCTCTTTATCAACTGTCGCTTAGCAATGATTGGAGGGAGGATGATGACAACGAAATACCCATAATTGCAAATCATATGCTTTCGGATAAAATCTCGTCGATGATGTACAGCCATTGTTTCAATCCCCCAAACACTGGAGAGACAAGGAGTTAATCCCTAGTAAACCACTTCGAGCCTAGAAGTAGCAGTTTCCTTCGGATATTCAAACCCTTACACTCAACATGGGGCAAGGTAGTGTTCAGCTAATCCAATTACGCACTCAAGTCACAAAGCAAAATCCAAAGGACATGACGGTTGTCCATCAATGACCATGACTTGGCAGTCACAACCCTCCAACAAAAAAAAAAAAAAACAAAAAAACAAAAAAATCAAAAGCCTGCTAAGTCAAGCACCTCAAAGGAGACTTAGGCAAAAAAAAATCAAGGCAACCCCGATGGACTTGACAAGCAAAATCAGTCCATGCAAAAGATAGGAATCAAAGCAAAATCAAAAGAGGCCCTCAAATCCTCAACAAAAACAAAATAAGACTCAGGGACCACCAAATCCAGACCAAAGGGTCACTGACATCCATCAAAAACAAAATAAGGTGACTGCCAGTTCGAGCGAACCTTGAACCATCACTCTTACACCGTCAACCCTTTTGGAATACAAACATGTGCAGATTTAGCTGAACATAGGACTGGAGTTCATCACGACGAAGGGGTGGGTACAAATTATACTTTGAGCCTAATATCCTTTGTTTCATAAACCGTAAACCAGACCACGTTACAACCCTCGAAAGACCTAATTGAGGCGAAATTTATTATGAAAGTGTACTATTGCAAGGTTGCGTAAACTGACTCCCCATATTTGCTAATTTTCAGCATTGGTGTCATTCTCCTTGCTATATCTTTCACACCATCAAAATCAGCACACGTTTGGGCTAACGGTCCATTCGTCTCACTTTCACGACACTCCAATAAACAACTCTTTTTCAAAACTTGTATGAGCATTGCATTAAGATTACCATTTGTGAATGTACAATTTTAATTGCAAATCAGTGTTAGACATCCAAGCAATTCCAACAAGGGGCAATCAAAGAGGAACTTGAGCTTTCAATGGTGCCAACTCGAATCAAGACTCCCTCAAAACCCTCAGGTTGGGGCAAATCTTTCAGCAGTTCAATCAGGGGCAAGCCACCTCAAAGCACATCAAAGTTCAGCTTTCCAAAGATCAGACCACTTCAGAACTGGTTAAGCAGGGGCAAACCATTACCATGTTCAGACTGGGGTAAGACTCATTGCAGCAAGCAATCCTGATCATCAAGCACAGAGTCGTGGTCTTCTCAGAAATGACTTATCATCAAGTGACCAAATTCAAGGCTTCAAGATCATCTTCGTCCGCTTCAATCTTGGCGTCTTCAACGAACTGAGTGTCGAGGAAATCAAATCCCTCCCACCGCCCAAAATTCCAATCCGCATTGGCAACTACCAAAAGTCCACCACGCTGGCGCCTCTCCAAACATATCCAATCACCTGTCTGCAATCATATGCATTGCATCTGTCATCATAAGCATCATATGCATCATGTGCATCCCACTAAAGCCAAATCATACTTCCCCAACAATTGCATCTCCGCGCGTCAGCATTTGCATTGCACATCATTACAAAATCAAGCATTCATACATGCGTGAGATCCATGATCAATCTCGAGACTGCAAGATGATCTTCAGCCCAGGCAGGGGCATCTTCATCAAATCCGTGGACGTTCTTCACAAAGTTATTCCAAGACGATCTTCAGCCCAGCCAAGGGCATCTCCTGCAAATCCGTGGGTGTTCCTCACGGAGTTGGTTCAACCTTTTGTTGTTCAAGACTAGATCTCAAAGCAACCCTCAGCCCGGACAAGGGGCATCTCTTTCAAGTTCATGGGCGTTCCTCATGAAGTCTGTAACCTTTTGTCGATGAAGCTGTGATCTCCAAGTAAGTCAGTGTGCATTCCTCATTGGGTTGTGTTCCTCAACCTTTTGTTGCTGAGGTCATCATCCTCATCCCAACCAATAAACATTCCTCCGAGTCAGTGGGCGTTCCTCATTGAATCTTTTCTTCAAGTCGAACTACGACTGCCCTGATTCTTTATTCTCTTCCGAGTAAAGATACGTAGGCACAAGATTGCGTAGATCTTGGTGGGTTACCTTCTCCATTTTTCACTGTTTTCCTTTCCTTTTCGTGGGCTCTCCTCATTGAATTCTTTACTTCAAACTTTTGTTGATGTCTCCAAATAAAACTCATCATATCCCCAGCAAACTTGACCTTTTGTCAATTGCCTTACTATCATCCTTTTGGTGATAGCCAAACCCAATCAACTCAATTCAACCTTCATCCTTTTGATGTTGGTCCTCACAAATAAGAAGTTCCTATCATCCTTTTGGTGGTAGTAGCTTGTTTTGATCCGTCATCCTTTTGGTGTCGCCGATCCATAAACCCTTGGTCTGTGTGTCATCCTTTTGGTGAGTGACAGCCTTTGTGTGTGTTCCCTCTTATCCTTTTGGTAATAGCAGGCTGTGTTGTGTGCCATACTATCCTTTTGGTAGTAGCAGGCTGTGTGTGTGTACCCTATTATTCTTTTGGTAATTGCAGGCTGTGTTGTGTGCCCTATTATCCTTTTGGTAATAGCAGGTTGTGTGTGTGTGCCCTATTATTCTTTTGGTAATAGCAGGCTGTGTTGTGTGCCCTATTATCCTTTTGGTAATAGTAGGTTGTGTGTGTGTGTGTGCCCTATTATCCTTTTGGTAATAGCAGGCTGTGTTGTGTGCCATACTATCCTTTTGGTAGTAGCAGGCTTTGACCTCATTTTCATCCTTTTGGTGGAAGGGTTTGTGTGCGTGTGTGCCCTATTATCCTTTTGGTAATAGCAGGCATTGACCTCATTTTCATCCTTTTGGTGGAAGGGTCTGTGTGTGTGTGTGCCATATTATCTCGTCGGTAATAGCAGGCTTTGACCTCATTTTCATCCTTTTGGTGGAAGGGTCTGTGTGCGTGTGTGCCCTATTATCCTCGTCGGTAATAGCAGGCGTTGACCTCATTTCCATCCTTTTGGTGGAAGAGTCTGTGTGTGTGCCCTATTATCTCGTCGGTAATAGCAGGCGTTGACCTCATTTCCATCCTTTTGGTGGAAGGGTCTGTGTGTGTGTGTGCCCTATTATCCTTTTGGTAATAGCAGGCTTTGACCTCATTTTCATCCTTTTGGTGGAAGGGTCTGTGTGTGTGTGCCATACTATCTCGTCGTTAATAGCAGGCGTTGACCTCATTTCCATCCTTTTGGTGGAAGGGTCTGTGTGTGTGTGTGTCCTATTATCCCTTTGGTAATAGCAGGTTGTGCGTGTGTGCCCTATTATCTCGTCAGTAATAGCAGGCTGTGTGTGTGTGTGCCCTATTATGCTTTTGGTAGTAGCAGGCTTTGACCTCATTTTCATCCTTTTGGTGGAAGGGTCTCTGTGTGTGTGTGCCCTATTATCCTTTTGGTAATAGCAGGCTGTGTGTGTGTGCCCTATTATCCGTTTAGTAATAGTAGGCTGTGACCTCATTTCCATCCTTTTGGTGGAAGGGTCTGTGTGTGTGTGTGCCCTATTATCCTTTTGGTAATAGCAGGCTGTGTGTGTGTGCCCTATTATCCTTTTGGTAGTAGCAGGCTTTGACCTCATTTTCATCCTTTTGGTGGAAGGGTCTCTCTGTGTGTGTGCCCTATTATCCTTTTGGTAATAGCAGGCTTTGTGTGTGTGCCCTATTATCCTTTTGGTAATAGCAGGTTGTGACCTCATTTCCATCCTTTTGGTTGAAGGGTCTGTGTGTGTGTGTGCCCTATTATCCTTTTGGTAATAGCAGGCTGTGTGTGTGTGCCCTATTATCCTTTTGGTAGTAGCAGGCTTTGACCTCATTTTCCATCCTTTTGGTGGGAGGGTCTGTGTACTGTGTGCCCTATTATCCTTTTGGTAGTAGCAGGCTTTGACCTCATTTCCATCCTTTTGGTAGAAGGGTCTGTGTGTGTGTGTGTGTGATCACTATCATCCTTTTGGTAATAGGTCTGCCATCCTTTTGGTGTCAGATTTCTTGTATTTCAACTTCTCAATTCTTTTCTTTCTTTCGGACAAATTTTTGGTCTTCTTCATATCTAATTGTCTTATACCTCGAAAGACCGAATGCCGTAGCAGTTCATCTAACTCAGTTTAAGCCAATTAGGTAGGGGCATCTGTCGTACCCTAAATTTGTCCTACCTATGTATTACCTTCATTTGTACATCCACCCACCGACCATTATTCAGGAAAAACCAAAAAATATGTTGTCTTCAACTTCATCTCTTTTATTTTTTATCCACTTTCATATCTATCTTTTAACCATTTTTTTATCCTTCATCCAATTTAATATCCATATATAAAATCCAATGTCCATATCCATTTCCACATTCTATTTCTTATCAATTTCCATTATTTTCTATCAATTAAACCATATCCACTTTTAATATTCATTTCAAAACCTTTTTTTTTAGTTATCCATTTTCTCATAAACTCATTTTTTATTATCTTTTCCACTTTAATATCCATATCCCATTTCTTTTTTATATATCCATTAGTAACCAATTTCCATTTTTAATATTACCAAAAGCCAAGAAATTACAAAGCCCAAAATCCCATTGCCCTTATGTTTCAAAATTCCTACAAAAAGAATGCCAAAAAATGAAAAGGAAATTAGGCCAATGAATAAAACCAATTCCCAGCCAGTTCCAATGTGCTCATTCACAAATATTACAAACCATGTTGCATCCCTGTCACGTATCATACCCCATAGTCCTACATCCAACCAAAGTCAATCACAAGCCATATACACAAGACCTGGCCCACTTCAATTTACACACAACCCCACATATCTTTTCCAGCCCCTGCGCACTTCGACAAACCATTACCACATAAAAATATGATATGTATAGCCATATTCATTACCACATACAATACAAAGAATAAAATTATGAATGAGGTCCCCACCATCCGTAGCATTCACACACCAATACGCACCATAATGCACAGCAGCAACGTTACACAAACCCCACACAACCGCCAATGCTCATTCAAACCACGCATCACCACAACCTCCCATACGCAACGCTCCAAAACACTGCATCTAAACCAGCTGCGACTTGCCAATAACAAAAAAGTACAACCAGGCATGCTACCTCCAACCACACCCTGCATCAAAAAAGACAGCACAATCTGTAATTTGAAAACGACAACATACCAAGATGAAAGCAACGACACATAACAACAGCCAACACAATACAAAGGGAAGAGGTCTTCAGTTGTTTTTAAAAAGGGGGAGAAAACTGTGATTTTGAAAAAAACCTTAGAAAAAGAGAACTTTCTGCAGAACTCAAAAACCTTAATCTGCCATCGGTTCACTCCCATTTCCTCTCCACCATAAAACTCCCTCCGACATCACCGCCCCTGTTTCTTGACCCTTCACCTTCATCAACAAACAACATCCCCAAAAACCCCCAACCACAACAATCCTCTTCAACTTCACCAACATATAAAACCTCGCCACCGTTTCCTCCATCACCGAAAAACCACAATCATCCATTTTTCATTAAAACCTTCTCCCACTTCAATCTTCTTCCTCGACCCAAACCAAAACCTCACTCAACCACCATCAAACCTTCAACCTAAATTTCATTTTTATTTCACATCCAAAACTAAATCGAACCCAGAACAAACCCAATCATAGAACCGGAAACGGAATCGAAACAACGAGAAGAAGTGAGATGAAGAGAGTGAAACCCTGAACCACAAATCAACACAAACCTGAGAGTGAGGATTGACCGAGACGAAGACGAAGCTTGAACCAAAACCGCGAACAAAGAACGAAGCGAAGAATCTGAACAAAAACAGAGACAAAAGAAGAGAGCTGAAATCGAAACTGAGCGAGGGAGATGAAATTGTGAAGTTGTTTGAGTCGAGAAGGTTGATTTTCTCTGAAATACCATAGTCGTATTTATTCTGAGCGTGATTCATTGCCTTGGTTCGGTTTCTTTGGGATCTGATGCTAAGCTTTCCACCTTTTTTTGTCTTAAAAAAAAACATGCCCTTGATGTTGTTGTTGGGCCTTTAAGTCCGTTTGAGGTTTTTTTTATACTCACCATCATATGCTTCTTGGGATGATGGGCTTTTCAGCCCACGTGATTCCACACTCCTACACCACCCTTTTTTCAGCATACCCCCCTTTTGGGCTATTCGTTTTTTTAAATAGAAAATTGTTTTTGATAAGCTTTGTTTTAGAAGTGTTGTTAACAGGAAAATATTGTTTCTTTGTATTTTTATCTTTTATTCATTTTCTTTCATTCTCTTAATTTCTTTTATTTTTATTTGGGCCAATGATATCAAAAACATCTTGATATTGAGTGATTATTTAAAATCGATACCAAATCTTGATTTATATGAGGCCTACTATTTACTATTTATTTATTTCGATTTATTTTGTCATTATTTTATTTCTATTCATTTTTTGGGTCAATGAAAGCCAAATATAGAGATTTATCGATTTATCAATTTCAAATCTTGATAAAGGTGAGACTTTTATTCTTTTTCTTGTCATTTTCAATTTTATTTCATTTCTATCATTTTTGTTTTATTTTTATTCATTTTTGGGTCAATGAAAATCAAATGCTAAAGATTATCGATTTTTCGATTTAAAACCTTAGTAAAGATGAGACCTTTCTCTATTTTCGATTTAATTTCTATCTCCATTTAATTTCCATTTTCGTATATTCTTTTAGTTGGTCAATGAAAGTCAAAAATCGTTGATTATCGATTTCTCGATTAAATTCCGATTATGACGAAACCAATTTTATTTTATGTCAATATTGTATCTTGTTCATTTTTATCTTTATTGTTCATACTCTTATCATATTGTTCATATCCATATTCATATTTATCTAACTATTACATTTGTTCATTTAATCAAAACAATCTAACAAATATCGAAACCATAAAACAATAATTGATGGACTGTTGGCTACGATCATTTGCTTGGCGATTTTCGATCAAGGCTTAGTTTAGGACACCTCGCACACACACGGTTTTCTCTTGGGCTACCTTACAACGAGACCCTTTATTTCATGTCATCCCCTGTACTTTACATGTACTCCCCTCCCATTCCGATGTACGCATTTAATCTTCTTTTGATTGTGGTTTGTTTACTAGGAGCACCCCTAGGGACTAGCAAAGACAACCCATTTTCAAACTAATTCTCGATTCGTCGTCGAGCCATTTTCAAACAACCTCTTTTTAAACCAAACCCTCGACTCGTCGTCGAGCCATTTTCAAACAAACCCTTTTCAACCAAACCCTCGATTCGTCGTCGATCCGTTTTCAAATTAACCCCTAACCAAATCTCTTTTCAAACCAAACTCTTTTCATAAAAAATAAACCGTTGATCCAACGTCAAGCGGATTTTCACAATCAAACCTCAAAACAACTAACAAACTATCGCAACTCTTTTAAGGTGAAAAATGGGGGTTCAAGTCTTTGATCTTCCTTCGATTGTTCGGGTGCGAGTTCTCTTACTCGTGTGTGAGCAATTGACGCCTTTTTTTAACAAATCAAACCCTTTTCAAAATAACCAAGCGCATACAATAAACCCTTGATCCCACGTCAAGAGGATTTTTCATAATCAAACCTCAAAACGACTAACAACTATCGAAACTCTTTCAAGGTGAAAAATGGGGGTTCAAGTCTTTGATCTTCCTTCGATTGTTTGGGTGCGAGTTCTCTTACTCGTGTGTGAGCAATTGACGCCTCTAAAACACATCCAACTCGACAACCATCCGTCCAACCATCCAAAACACTTTTCAAACCATCAAACCTTTTCAAACTTAACCACCATAGATGAAAAAGAGAGAAAGCCAAATCTTTGACTCACTCTCCCGATTACTTGGGCCCGAGGAATCTTTCTTAAGTTCAAGCAATTGTCATCTAAACCAACCCTCTCCCTTTTGTTTCGTGGGCGTACCACGAACTACGACTGCTCTGATTCTTTATTCTCGTCCGAGTAAAGATACGTAGGCACAAGATTGCGATGATCTTGGCGAGTACACTTTTTTCTTTTTCCCCGTTTGCGTCCACACCTTTTTCTTTTTCCCCCGTTTGCGTCCACACTTTTTCTTTTTTCCACCTTTTCCCTTAGTCGAACTACGATTGCTCTGATTCCTCATTCCCGTCCGAATAAGCATACGTAGGCCCGAGGTCGCGATGATCTTGCCGAGCACCCTATCCTTAAACCACCCATTTCCCCTTAGTATCTTTCCCTTTATCTTTACCTTTCCGCATTTATTTTAGAGAAGAAAAACAAATTTAGCTAACGAGTATCGCGATTCGAATCAAGAGGTTTCCGTTGAGTACAACGGACGTGAGGGGGTGCGCGTACCTTCCCCTCACGTAACTGACTCCCGAACCCAAAATGTGGTTGCGACGACCATGTTCTTATCCGTTCCTAAAAGGTTTTCTCGATATTTTCCTTTCCCTCTTTTCGGGATAAATAAAGTTCGGTGGCGACTCTGTCGAACCGTTTTCTGCGCCTTTCGCGCGAGGGTCGTATTTTCGATGAATTTTTGAGGTGCGACACTAATACATAGACTACGGGTCAAGAATCCCTATGTATCTAACAACATATTAATAGATTATCTCAAATAATAAGCATTAAACATAAGAAACAATTAAATAAAATTATAACTCAAAAGATTCATTCAAAGTCAAACCGCCATATAATGACAACAAGATTGAATAAAGTTCATCACAACACAACCTAACCTAGGAGAATTTAGCTACACATAGTGAAAATTACAATACCAAATGAATAAAGATGAATAACATGTGATTTCCCTTGAAGGATTGGCCTCCAATGGCTTCCGATGCTCTCAAAATCATCCTCTGATGCTATAAAATCGTCCTCCCAGTGCCAAATTTGGTAACCCTTGTAAAAGTGCAGAAAATCCCCTTTAAAAGCTGTCAGAACGGATCACAACGCGTCAGAAAAAGCCCAAAAAAATATTTCATTGCGCGCACTCTAGAAGCATCGCACGTTATGAGCCATTTGCTTTTCTATCGCGCACACGATGCTGCACGTGATTATTCCAGTAGCTACGTGTTTTTCACCCCTTTGTCACTAGAATTTCCATTAAGTTCCATTTTCCACACATGGCTATTTTTCACTCATTCTTGGGACTTTCTTCATCATTTTGGCTCCTCTTTTGATCATTTTCCCCCAATTCTTCGACTGATTATATGCAATGACAGACTGTCATCACAACCCCAAACTTGAATCGCTACTTGTCCTCAAGTAACTCACCTGCAACTGCACATTTAACACACAACAAATCGCACAATAACAATTCAACATCACCAGATATTATTAGTTATATGACCATTATTCCGACTTCAAATTTCCATTCAGAAATTTTGGAAAACGTCTTCAATCATGACTAGTACTCAACCTATCACTCAGCTCACTTAACTCACTCAATCAACATGCAAAATCAATTAAATTTAGCTTGATTATGTTCTAATAAAGTCAATCATAGAAATCTCAACACACACGTTTAGAGGGCTTTTTTGGTTGTAACTTGGCTTATGTTAGGGTAGGATATAATTAGGAAAGTAGGGTTAAGCCTTTGGAGTTAGGTTTCTAGTTCTCCCTCATTCATCATACATCTTGGTTGGTACTAGAGATTTGTGATCCTTCTTACAATATCATTTTTTTTCTTTTTCTCATCTATTCATCATTTTTTTGAAGAAGTGCCTTTTTTCACTTCTTTTACTCGACAAATTTTTAAATTTTGGATCAAATTCATCAAATTCTCTTGTATCCCCACCCCAAACTTAAAGGATAGTCCTACTACTAAAGGGTTGTTTACAAAGACTCCGAGTTATACAGAAAAAAATGCCTCAATGTGTATTGTGATAAATACGTGTCCAATATTTTTTATTTATCAGTGAGAAAAATATATTCAGTATTTTTTATACTTATAAATGATAGAGCTTTTTCCCTTAAATTTTTTTTTAATTTATTAGTGAACAATTTTTGTTTTCATTTTGTATAATTCTAAATGAAAATAATTGTCTCGTGTTTTATTATTTATTACCCAATAACAAATATTTATTGTGTCTTTTTTAATGGATCATACACAATTAGAAAAAATTGTTAGTATAAACTAGCATTTGAAATATTCAAATTCGTTAACGAGTGATTTGCAAAAGAAAAAAAAGTCAAGTACTCATTTTTTTAATAAAAATTGGTAGTTAAAAATGTTACTGTAAAATTTAAAAAGATTTTATTAGTGAATTAATGGTGACTAATTTTCTTAGGTTTATATTTGACTCCTCACCTAACTTAAAAGGCATTGATGTTCCTATAGTGAGAACAAGAAAGACTTTGACTAGGGAGGATGCTCATAAGCTTATCAGACTTGTGGATGAAAATGAAATCTAGGAAGCCCTTAATAATATAGTGAACAACAAGGCTCCAGGCATTGATAGCTTCATTCCTTACCTTTTCAAAATAGCTTGGCAGATTGTGAAAATTGATGTTAAAGCTGCTATTATTGAGTATTTTTTATACCAGTAACATGTACAAGGCCATCAATTGCTCTTTGATCACTCTGATCCCTAAGACCCCTAAAGCTAAAACAGTTAAGGATATGAGACCAATATCTTGTTGTAGCAGTATATACAAGATCATATCCAAAATATTAACTTCAAGACTTGGTAAAGTCATTGGCAATATTATAGAAGACACTTAATCAGCCTTTGTTCTTGGCAAGACTATTCATGATAACATCATGCTTGCTCAAGAATTGGTGAGAGGTTATAGCAGAAAACAGATCTCCCCCAGGTGTATGATCCAACTAGATATTCAAAAAGCATATGATAATGTGGAGTGGCAGGCTTTGTCTCACATTATGCAAGAGATGGGAATCCCTCAGGTGTTCATTAATTGGGGTATGACTTGCGTTTCAACTGTATCTTACAGGTTTTCAATCAATGGTACTCCATCTAGACTTTTAAAGGCAAGGAGAGGGCTGAGGCAGGGAGATCCCATCTCCCCCCTCTTATTTGTTATCATTATGGAATATTTGCACATGACCCTCCAAAGCTTACAATCTAATCCTAATTTTAATTTCCACCCCAAGTGTGAGAAATTAAAGATCATTAACTTGTTCTTTGCAGATGATATACTTTTATTTGCTATGGGAGACATTGGGTCTATGAAGTTCATCATGGAGAAAATACAAGCCTTCTCAGATGCTACTGGTTTATACATCAGCAGTATATAGGAGGTGTGGATGAGGATACTAGAATATTTTTACACCAGGAAATAGGTTTGGTTGCTGGTATGATGCCTTTTAGATATTTAGGGGTGCCTTTAAATAGCAAAAAAACTATCTGTTAATAATTTCCAACCCCTCATTGAAAAGATGATGCAGAGACTGAATCATTGGAGTACAAGGCTCTTATCTTATACTGGTAGACTTCAATTAGTTAGAAGTGTTCTATTCTCTATCTCCAACTATTGGATGCAAATTTTTCCTCTGCCTAAGAAAGTTATAGCTCATGTGGAAGGCCTTTGTAGAAGGTTTCTATGGACTTGAAAGGATAATGGCAGTAGGAAGGCACCTATATCTTGGAACCATGTATGTGATCCAATTTCTGCTGGAGGAAGAAACATGATATCGCTTGGTGAGTGGAATAGAGCGACACTTAGTAAAATGCTTTGGAACATTTGGAATAAGAAAGATATCTTGTGGATCAATTGGTTGCAAACATATTATATGAAAGGTGTGGATGTAAAAGACTACCAACCTGCTCAGAACTGCACGTGGATTGTGAATACTATTTTCAAAAACAAGGATATGATGATTAACTCAGAATCTTGGCATAATTTTCAGCTTGATGGAAAGTACACTACTAGCATTATGTATAGGTCCTTGAGAGGGGATAAACCTAAAGTGGATTGGAGAATCTGATTTTATGGAAACCTTGCTAGGCCTAGAGCAATATTTATCTTATGGATGACTTTCCATATGTCATACCCCAAATTTTTACCACCAAGATTTCCCATCATTGTGTAAATCATCATCACAATATGGATGAACCATCATGCCTCACTAATCTCCTCAAAGAGGGGTGAGCATTCACCACAACCAAGAAATAGGATTTTGAGCCCTCTCTGAGCACTTAGACAAAGGATCAATCAAGAATTGACATGATCTTCAACTTGTTTAAACTCTCCAACACCCATAAAGGATCAAGATGACTCCCACACCAAGAACCAAGCACAAAGTTGCTACATTCCAAGTAGATTAAGCCTCAAGATCGCCAGTGTCACCAAATTAGGGTTTTGGTCGACCAAAGCCTCCAGGTGGAAATTTTCCTCTGGGCATGAGCCAATGCTTCAAAACATAACTCTAGATACTCCAAGGGAACTCATGGACCCAATCATCAAGTCACTGTAGCCTCAGAGGATGCATTCACCAAAAATCAGGAATTAGGGTTTCTTGACCTAATTCACCCCTAAGTTGACTTTTGGGACAAAACATGAGCCAAGACCTCAAGACATGATTTGAGGGTCTCTAATACACTACATTGATCCATTTGCAATAATGGATTAACCCAGGAAACTTGATTCACAAGTTTCATTTTCATCTGGACCACAATTAGGGTTTTGAGGGAAAAGTCAATTGTACCTTTGACTTTTGACCAAGACATGCTCCCAAACCTTGGGACATGATTCAATACACCCTATATTACCTATGGAGTCCATCATTAGGTTTGATTTAGGTCAAGGAGTTGATTTCATAAAGGAACACACAATTTGGTTTTCATCTGATAAAAAGTCAACTGTACAAAAAGGCAAAGTTTGACTTTTTGATTTTTTGGTTAACCAAGGTTCCTTAACCCTAAAACAATGTTAATGTGTGATTGGAATCATCATTCATAAAGGAAAATCAAGAAAAGTGAGTTAACTTGTAAAAGGGGTAACCATAAAAAACTTAGAATTTTTCTAAGTTATGGAACCAAGTGGCTAGGGTACCAACTTCCAAGGACCATAACTTGAGATCCAAGCAACTATTTTGGATGGTCCAAAGCTGGATTTGTAGCTCTCATGACATACTTTAAAAATTTCAACTAAATCTCATTCCAATTACTCATGGAATTTTAGTTATGGAGTGATCAAAATGGATGAAACATGAAATGCCACTTTTTCCAACACTTAGTGAAATTTTCACTAAGTCAGAATCTGCCTTACTTTTTTCAAAATGTAGGGGCATTTTTCACTTGGATCCAAAAAGATTCAAGACAAACTATGATCACACATGTGTTGTGTTATATGAGGGCTTTCCAAAATGCCCAAGAACTCCATCAAACTCCACCTGAGCTAGGGGTTATGACAGCTGCAACATGCCTTGCTGTAAACTGTCTTGGCAAGGCAGATTTGTGCATAAGGGCTCGATTTGGTCAAATTGTGCAACAACAAGCATGGTTATTCATCTGTACACCTCAAGGGGGAACAACCAAGGGTCAAGAAGTGATTTATCAGCCTTCCAAGTCTAAGATTCCACAAGTTGCATGCCAAATCTAAAAAGCTAAAAAGGTGCCAAGACTCCAATTTTGTTGCAATGCATTTAATGGATACACCAAGGTGGCATGGAGTGATGCATTCCTAACTGGATGAGTCAAGGATAACCTCTGAATCAAAGAACCATAGGCCTGTGCTCTAACCTCAAGTTAATGGCTAGAGGAGACTTGAGATTCCATTTAATCCATATTAGCCAAAGGCCTGCTACAGTTGCCATTCCCTATTGATGCCAAAACAAACTTGACACACTATAAATAGACCTCATTTCTGATCAGTTTGAGTACACCAAAGGCCTATAACACTTGCCTTTCTCAAAATCACACTTTCACTTCCAAAAATGCCTTCTAATGCAAGCTACTATCGGGTTTTGAATTAGAATTTGTTTCCAACCAAACCAATCACACACACACACACACACCTCATAAACATCATATGTGAGCTGATCAAACACTAAACCAATAACTGGAACACCAAATTCATGAAATCATGATCCATTTGCTCAAGGTTTCAACAAAGTTGCAGTTAAGGTGCCATAATCTGTTCCAGTTCATTTCAAATCAATCCAAGTTTTCAAACACACTCCATATGGTGTAGGGAAGCTGCTCAGATCATCACAACTCATCTGTATTACCTCTAACTCAAAAATAAAATTGCTCTTGCTGCCACGACCTTCAAGTAAGCCTAAACTTGGTCATCTCATAATTTATGCATATTTCCTGGCACAAAACTTTTGCCAAATGTTCATAATCATGCATAGAATGTTTCCCCTCTATTGATTATTTTGTATGAATCGTGTATCAAATTTCTCAGCCTTCATCCACAAGTTAGGGTTCTTGAGGTTTTGTTTTGATTTTTCATTCCATGCTTAAAATAAATGAAATTAAAGACCATAGACATGATCGTGAGTTGAAAACGAGCAAATTGATGTGTCGATTGTATGATTCCATCAAGTATTCAGTGAGATTGATGAGAAAATGCAAATCTGGGCAAAACAGGGCACGCGGGCAAGAACTAGATGTTCTTGGCGCCCTTTTTCAAATATTTGAATTTTTGAATTTTTTGTGATTTTATTTAATTGATTCAAAAATTAATTTCTCTCTGAATTTTAATGATTTTGAGTTGATTCTTTTTTTAATAATTCACAAAAATGTTAAAATATTTTATTTTACAAAAATTCCCCAAAAATATTATTTATTTCACATATTTGATATTTTTTTAAAAGAATTAATTTTTATTTGTTTTTCAACATTTTGAAATTTTTCTTTCTCTTGATTTTCCGAACTTAAATGGTTTTCAATCATTTTGTGGAAAAAACATGATTTTAGAAACATTGATCCAAGATCACCACTCATTTTTTACATGTTTTCAATCATTTTTATTAATTTTTTAACAAAATTAATTCCATTTTAAAACAAAATTAGGGTTTTGGTTGATTCCACCCTCATCAATCTTTTTCAAACACTCATGGGCCTCTAATAGAGTGTAAGACCCAACCCTTGTTGTACAAAAACATTTTTGGGCCTCAGATATTGTATAAGTCCCGACACGATAAAAATTTCCCGACGCGATCGCCATTTCAAAATCAAATCACTTGGGCCTACCCTCGTGTTGTAAGTCCAATTTCTTTTCTTTAAATAATCTTTGGGCCCCTCCTTGAGTTGTAAGACCCATACCTTTGTACAGAAAACCTTTTGGGCCTCAGTCATTGCATAAGTCCCAGTACAATCTTATCAAAACAACTTCCCTTTTGATTTAAGTTCAAATATACAGTTGTTATCAAAACTTTCTTTAATTTCTTTGAACAACTAACAATACAGCATGGAAGCTTGCTCACCTGTAAGTTTTATTCGCTTTCATTTACCTGCTTTAATATATATATCTGTATTGTGGGAAGCTGCACACTGTGAGTCTTCTTTCATTCTTTTAAATACATGTCAAATATATATAACTGTATTGTGGGAAGCTGCGCATGGTTAGTCTTCTTTCATACCCTTTTAAATACTTGTCATATATCAACTGTATATATACTAGTATAGTTATTTAGAGTTTTCCCCGAAAACTAGGTCTAGAACTAGGTAAAGCCGTGTTGGTCACTCTTTAAATACAGTCAAAACTAGATCCCCATAGGATTTCCAGATACAGTCTTGCCTTCTCTTGGGCTTAAATAATATGGAACAAAGAGAAAGGCAGTATTCTTCGTGAACCTTTTCTCAGGCTATCACCCCTAGAAATTGTCAAAGAAATTCTACTCCCCAGAGTTGATCTATTCTCGGTGAATAGCATCTCTTGAGTTTCTTCAAACCTCAAAAATTTTAGTAAATGATCTATTCTCGGTGAATAGCATCTCTTGAGTTTCTTCAAACCTCATAACTTTCTTGAACTTTTCTTGGTTTGGGACCCATAGGCTTCCTAAAAGCATTCCCGCCTCCTCTTGGGCTATGTACAAGGGCCATCCGGCTTCTTAGAAGTTCTCATGCCTTCTCTTGGGCTTAATACAAGGACCCTGACAACCTCTTAAAGGTATAAGATAAAACTTAGTCATCCTTTGCTAGATCAGTCTTTCCAGTGTCAAACCTCTGACCAATTTTAGGGTTGATTCTCATCCCTTAAAACACCCGCCTCCTCTTGGAGGCATCATACTAAAGATAAAACTCTTTCACACTAGTAGACTTGGACAGTCCAATCCCCTTAAGTCTCAAAGACATTCTCAAGCACCCAACGAATATAGGAGAAACCCCATATTCTGGATCAATCTCCAGCAAAGTTAAAGCCCAGTCTCTCTCCTAAAAATCCCAAGCCAGGGTTGGTTTATCATCATCATAACACTATCCCAAATCAGAACCTCAAGGCATTTGATATCTCAACTCTTCTGTAACCCTCAGCAAGAGTTGATTCCCCACTTGGACCTGCCTCGGGATCTCAATAATTCCTAGCAGAAGATAGCCTTCTCTTAGGCTTTGTATAATGATCTTTCCTCAGCATAGTTAGCCTCCTCTTGGGCTTCGTACAATGATTCTCCCCAACGGCGCTAACCTTTTCAGACTCTCTTGTTGAGTCAGTCACATTTTCATACTCTCTTGTTGAGTCAATCACCGTCTCAGACTCTCTTGTTGAGTCAATCACCTTTTCAGACTCTCTTGTTGAGTCAACCACTTTTCAGACTCTCTTGTTGAGTCAATCAAGTTCCAGACTCTCTTGTTGAGTCAACCCTTTTAGCCTCAATCTTGGGCTTTGTACAAGATAGACAAAAATACTCTCTTGTTGAGTCAATCTTTTCTAGCCTCCCTTTGGCTTGGTAAAAAGATTTCCCCTAGCACAAGTTAGCCTCCTCTTAGGCTTTGTATAATGATTTCTCCAGCTTGTTCAGCCATAATCCTGGGCTTTGTACAGGATAGATAAAAGCACTATCTTGTTAAGTCAAACCCTTTTAGCCTCAATCTTGGGCTTTGTACAAGACATAAATCGTCATAACCTTCTCTTAAGCTCGGGACAAATAACTTCCCTAGCAGAGTTAATTCTTCCCAACCTTATGTTATGCTCCGAGGAATGATTTCCCAAGCAGAGTCAAACTCATTTCAGCCTCAATCTCGGGCTTTGTACAAGACAGATAATACTCTCCTGTAGAATCAAACTCAGTTCAGCCTCTATCTTGGACTTTGTACGAAATACCTAAAATATCCTCAGCCGAGTCAGTAAAGTCTCCATTTAAGCCTCAATCTTGGGCTTTGTACAAGACAGATAAAGATTCTTTCCCACTAAGTCAGTCTTCTTTTCAGCCTCCTCTTGGGCTTTGTACAATGATTCTCCCCGACGGAGTCAAAACCTTTCTCAGCCTCCTCTTAGGCTTGGTATAAAGATATCCCCAAAAGAGGCTGCCTCTTTTTTGCCTCAATCTTCGGCTTTGTACAAGACAGATAATAAACTCCCCAGTGGAGTCAATCAACCTCTTAGCTTCAACCTTGGGCTTTGATCAAGGCACGTAAAACTCAACAATCCCTCCTTAGAGATGCCAAATTCTCTCTCAATCAAACCTTTTAGCTTCAATCTTGGGCTTCGAACAAGACACCAAAACATTATCTTTTTCCTCCCTCAGATAGGAGGAACTACGATTGCTCTGATTTCCCTGTTTCGTTTAAACGGGAATACGTAGGCATAAGATTGCGAAATCTTAGCGAGCATACTAATCCAAAACCCTAGGTCCAGTACCTTCATCCAAAGACTTCAGGTTTCATACCTTAGTCATCATTCATCCCCATTTTCCATAGAAAGCAAAAACTCACTCACTCACTCATACTTCCCAAGAAACTTTCCCAACCCATTAACGGATAAACACCATCAAGTATAAAGCGAAACCTAAAGCTAATATCCTATGGATAACCACAAATAGGATGGGTAATTGACAACTCCCCATTGTATAACCTGACCCTGGACCCCCCAATCTCTTTTAAGCGTTTGTTCGGTTAAACATCCGCGTGCAAGGTTAGTTTTAGATAGCTTCCCTTTCCTTTTCAGCTTCATGGGATAAATAAGAAATCAGAAAGTAGCACCCCCTCCTACCAATGCAATGAGGTAAACACAACGATAAGGTGGTCGCGTCACCGACAGAAATCGCTCGGTACAAAAAAATGGCGAATCTGCTAGGGAGTCATTAACTGTGTAGGATCATAGGCTATAACTCTTAAGAGGTTTAGGATGTTAGTTCTAGGATAAATATATATAGCTGTGATACGGTGGAGAATTGACTTTTTAATTTTGTTTTTGTAAAACATGTTGCGGTTAGCAAGAGTCGCCACCGACTTTTCTTTTATCCAATTTAATTAGGAAAGGTGAAAAGAAAAGGAAAGACCTTTTTGAAAAGATTTTGAGTTCGGGGGGTAAGTTATGAAAAGGGAAGGTGTTAGCACCCCTTTTCATCCGTAGTTATCTACGGGCTCTTAATTGCTTGCTCACTTTAACTTGCTTTTTTTTTTAAATGTGGTGTGTGTTTAGAAAATATTTTGTAAAAGTTGACTTTGTAATAATTCGTGTAAGAATGTATACAAAGTGTTTGTTTTTGAAAATATTTTTGAAAGTGTGAGGTGTGAAAAGTATTTGTTTTTTTTTTAGTTGTGAGCAAGTATTTAAAAGTTACTTACCCTTAATTTATAAGGTCTTTCTTGTACTTATCCTTTTCCTTGAAAGATAGTATTATCCATACCATTAGTGGGTAGGTAGTCCTATCTATTGGATGTGAAGGGACGGCGAAGGGTCATCGAATGGTCATAGAAGGCAACATGTAAGGATACCTTAGCAATTCGAAGGGACTATCATCATTTTTCCGTAGGGTCATCGAGGGACAAGATCATCTTTTCGTAGGTAACTCGAAGGGTCATCGAGGGACTATGATCTTTATATCGAAGGGACTATGATGATATTATTCGTAAGTGTCTTTTGCTAAAGTATCCCTACGTTTGAGGGACATGACCATTATTTCGTAAGGCAAACGAAGAGAGGTTACCCTAGAGGTGCATGTGTGTGCATTAGGTCGATGGCGATGCTAAAAAGCAGTCGACTTACAGGGTTAAAAAAAAGGGCTCGATTATTGAATCGAGAATTGTTTGATATTTTTGAAATAAAAAGGTTTTAATATTGTAGCAAGATATGAGAAAAATAAAGGAAAGCAACAAAATTATTTTACACATCATGGGAATTGGGATACATTTTGCCAATGGGGATAAAATGAGCGATAAATATATAATTCAAACACGCAATAATTCAACAGTAATTAGCAAAAGTTTTAATCCAAACGTAATAACCAGGTTAATAATAAAAAAGAATAACAATATTTAAATCTAAATTCAAACAAGATTAAGATTAAAATTGAAACAAAATTAACATCAAAAATTAAAAAATGAAATCAAAATTATTCGAGAATTAATAAAAGAACATCGCTAACGCAAAAGGTGCGATCATCGCAACATGGATCCGAATTGTACAGATTTAATTACTAAAAGAGAAATGCAAAGAAGAGAAGTGCATGGATTATAATCATGACGCAAGGATGCGAACCAAAGTCGCGTATGCGAAGACGTGCAAAGGTTACCGCAAGAGATTATATCGGATCCAATAATAACAATGTTGGATCAAAATTAACGCAAATTGAAGAAAGAAGGCAAATTGCTACCGCGTAAGCGGTCATCGCAAATCGGATCAATAAACCACTACATAATAAAAATCAAATTAGGACACAAAGTTGCAAATTGAAACACGAATTGGTTGGTGTAAAACAAACGGATTACCGCTAGACCAAACCATCGGACGTGTGCACAAAATCGAAACGCAATGATAATCAATTTAAAAGAGTAAAATAAAAAATCGCTAATAAACCGGTAAAATTTAATCAATAGCTTGCTACACTTAACGTGATCATCGCAATAGATCTAAATCGTGAAGATCTAAATTTATAAAATAGAAAATGCAAAGAAAAAGTAAATTTAACGGGTTAAAAAAAATCGACAATGTTGCTAACGCAAATGTCACGCACTATACACGTCTACATGTAAATAGCGTATCGACACGGTTCAATCCAAAAAAAATAATAGATAAATAAATAAAAAACAATATGTATTAAAACAAAAAAAGGATTATCAAAAAAGAAATGTTATATATTCTGAAAAAAAAACTGTACGTTTTATGATTATTAAAAAAACAAGTTGTATCTCATGATTATTAAAATAAAATAAAGTATATCTTATAATTTTATTGAAAAACAAGTTATCTTGCGATTACTAAAATAAAACATTTATATGTATATGTACGTGAGAACAGCATAAAATAAGTTTTAGATATTATATTTCAAATCAAAGCCACTTAACAGGAACGTGTTATGCAAAACCAGACTGTATCAATAGCAAACTAATATATATACCTGTTAGTAATATATGTGACGGTACGACGATGGAATTTGAACCAAAAGAAAAAAACTAGAAAAAGTGAACAAATCTTTTATACACAAACAGTACTGAGTGCAAATTTCGGTATCGGCTGTATCGTATAAGTATCACATGAGCCGTTGTTTTTTTTTTTTTTCAAAACTGTGAAAATAGAGGGCTATTTATAGCATGGGAAAATCAGGTTAAAGGGCAAAAAGGGGAATGAAATTGACAAATAAGATCTTCCTTGGTTAGCAAGCTGACCAATCCGAAGCTGAGTATGACACAGATTGACCAATAGGAAACAAGTACTCAAGAAAGGAAATATTTTTTGTTTGTATTATGATTTTTTTTTATCCTTTTTAGTAAAAAGTGCATAAAATCAAATAAATAAATATTTTTAAAAATGCCTTAAAATAAAAACGAAAATTAAAAATAAATAATAAAAAAAATACAATTTTGTGATTTTAAAATGGAAATAAAGTTAGTAACAAAAAAATAAAATAAAAAAAAGTCAGATAATGGGATTCGAACCCGTGACCTTATGCTTGCAAGCTTTTACTCTTTACCAATTGTGCTATCTTGTTTATTCGAAATAAAAATGCACTTGAAAGCATATGAAGGTCAAACAACTATTTGTTATTTAAACAATTTAAAGTAAACTGTTACATATTTTTTGAGTAAAACTTACTGTTTAAATGTTAGTAAAAATTGAACCAAAAAAAACTTATAAAATCAAAGTTAAAAAATAATTTAAATGTTAGAAAATAGGGCAGACAAATTTTGGGGTACAACAGCTGCCCCTGTTCAATCTTCTTAAACCTGAAGAGTTAGATTGGCATGTCTACCATTCGTGATCTGAAGGTGGAAGAGGATTGAACACTTAAGTGCCCAAAAATTTGCACTCACGGGTGCACGAAGTAGCGCTTGTTGGTTGATTGTATTGCTTGAATGGGCTTAAAGATGCCATTTGGAAAGATGACAGGATGGAGATGGTCTTATAGATGCCATCCAAAGTAACTGCTAATAGGAGTATCAGAATGAGTCTAGGTTTGACTGTATCTGAGGAATATACTAGAATGAGTCTGTGTCCAACTGTATCTATAAGGAGATCAGAATGAGTCTTTGTCGGACTGTATCTGAGAGTCGTATTAGAATGAGTCTACGCCTGACTGTATCTGAAAAATTAGTATTAGAATGAGTCTTCGACCGACTGTATCTAAAAGATATACTGGAATAAGTATTAGAATGAATCTGTGTTTTGATTGTATCTGAACTGTGTCTAGAAGATGTACTGGAATGAGTCTACTCCTGACTGTATCCAAAGGAGTATCAGAATGAATCTTCGACTGATTTTATCTGAAGGATGATAAACTATTAATAACATTTGTCCGCTTGAGAACTAACCTGAAAAAAACAAGTTAGTTTTATGCAATGTCATGATATATGTAATGCATTGCGTAATGATGCTCTTAAAATAAATGAGAATGTTATATGCGTTTTGTATGCATATGCTATGATGTATGGGTATGAAATGTCGCTGAAGGTAGCGGTGGCTTTGAATAGTAACGTCTGATTGGGGAAAATAAATCCCTGACTTTTGTTGGGGATGGAAAAAATAAATCTTCAGATCCTGTTTAGAATGACTCTACTGGGGATTCAAACTTCCCGTTTGGGAATATTCCGCTGGGGATCTTTGACTTCCGCTTGGGGATAGAAGTATTCTGTCAGGAGAGTCGGTCGTTCGTCGTGCTTTTTATTGAAGGATTTGATTCTTATGTACCCTGACTGGGGATAAAAGAGATAAATAATCCTCCGATGCACTATCTGACCAAGTTTCGGACATGGGTGACCACTCTTCTGGGAGTAGCAACCATGGAAGAAATCCTGCTGGAGAAGAGAACTATGTCGGGTAATTTGTAGTGTTGGAGAAGCAAACTCCGCTGGGGAATTGAATTATGTATACTTCCAAGAGGCAATATTATCTGATGGGGATCAAAATTCCATAGGCTATGCTGAGGACATATCTGCAATAGGTTGGGGAATGATCAAATTCCTTTATCTGTTAGGGGATCTTTTGGGGAAGATGATCATGTCAAGTCGTCCGTTGGGGAGGTTTCTTTATGTATTCTACTGGGGACGCAATCTCGAATAGACCTGGCTGAAGAGAGAATTCTGTCGTGAAGGAGATGTTGGAGAAATAAACTCCGTTGGGGAACTCTCTGGAGCGTGTTGTGGAAAGAATCAAACCTCTGTCTTGTTGGGCAATCCTTTGGGGATATGGGAGTGAATTGCTGGAAAGTATCCCAACTGTTGCTTGAGAGTATGTTAATTCTGCTGGGGAGTATATCTCTGTTGAGGATGATCTCCACTGGGGAAGCAACGCTGCTGAGGAATAAACTCTACTGGGGACGAGCTTGTGAAAATAGCTCTGTAGAGATAGTTCCATGGAGATTGCTCTGTGGGGATATTACCATGACACCGGCTCCGTGGGGGTGATTCTGTTAAGATCTGTTGGATACAGGACTTGCTGGGGATTCCAACCTCCAAGAGTCTTTAGTAAATGCTAATTCTGTGACAGCAAACCGGGTGGAAAAGATCACTTCGAGCTTCAACTCTGCTATTGCCCCTATGTCTTCAAGTATTTCATCACTTGCTGTCGGTAGAAAATGATAAGATTGATATACGTTGTTTGAACGTAGTTGGCAATGAAAACTGGTACTGACTCGTAAGTGGATGATCCAACGGGATATAGTCATACGCTTTAATCCCTAACTTCTGCCTGGACCGTGTTTTTAGGTTTTTAGTCCACCGGGATACCCTTTCTTGCCCAAGCCGCCTTTTCAGGTTTTCGACTTGCCGGGTGTACAATTCTTTTATATATGTCCCTATTTTTTTTCCCGAACCTTTTTAGTTCGTCGAGATGCCCTTATTTTTGCCTAGGATTGTCAACCTAGCGGGTCTTTTTCATGCGTAGTATTTTTTTGACTATGTCCGCGTTCACAGGGTGCGAGAAATCTTCGCTGTCCATGGTAGTAATCCTCGTAGCGTCGTCTGAAAATATCTTCTTGATTACGAATGGCTCTTCGCACGTAAGAGTTCGTTTGCCCCCGAGATCACCTGTATTTAGAACTTTCGATAGTCTCGACTTCCCCAAACAATTTCTAGGAATTATCATGACTGGATCCGAAGACATGATACTGACACCATCTGATACTATTGGCACAGACAAGTAACTCCCACAATGGCTCTTACTGAAACTCGGGATCAATGCCATGTAACAGGAGGAATATGCTTCCAGACTGCGGTGGATCGTGTATTCCCTGGTTAATGGTTGAGGAGCTTGCAACTGAACTTGATCTAATCAGATTTGAAAAGAAAGCGTTGCCCCTAGCGAAGGATGATTTGCCCCCGAATGGAAATATTTGAAAAGAGCTGCCTCAAAAGAAATAACCGGGATGCCCATAATAATATGCCCCTTGATTAGAAGATAGTGACCATTCCCCTTGTATACATTGGCTTTTAACCAACTGAGTCAGCGCAGGAAATATTTCTGCTTTTTGATGCACCTCTGAAGCAACTTTGTCTGTCGGGAGGACTTTTGTTCATTGAATGTTCACCATGTGAACTTCTCTGCTGTCAAACACTCAGTTATATGCAAACAATGATATTCAAAATGCAACGCTTATGTCTGTCTTGAAGTTTTGAAAAAGAATTATTTAGCAAAACCATGTTTGTAAAAACTGTGATGTCAACTCAAGATTTATAATAAGCCCTAAAGGAGTCAGGATACCTTTTGGTAACAGTATGCCTTCGAACTAACCATGCTTTAGCTAGGACTTTTAAAGGGTTGTAACGTGGCCTGGTTCACGATTTAAGAAACAAAGGATAAAGGCTCAAAGTTTATTTGTACCCAACCCATTCTCCGTAATGTTCTTCAGTCCTATACTCAGTTAACTATGCATTCAGATTCCTAGAGATTTTGGAATTTTAACACTGATGTTTGGTGATGGTTCAAAAACCGGAAGTTTATTTGAAAAGGCAGTCATTATTTTTTGTAACATTTTTCTTTTGAGGGTTTGTAGTGACCTCTTTTTGACTTTGTTATCCCTAACTTTTGCCTGAACTGTTTATTTTGAGATCACAGTCAGCGGGATGTCTCAATTTTTACTAAGTCTCCTTCATAGGTTTTGACTTAGTGGGCTTTTCTTTTGATAGATATTGACTGCCTGACTTAATGATTACAAGGAACCATCACTAATTGTGTACAAAAGATCAATTGGCATAATTGAGTTAACTGAGGAACTACCCTGCCCCCGGTTATGATTAAGGGTTTTAATTTGCATGAGAAGGAAAACTCCTACTTCTTAGGCTCAAAGGGGTTGACTAGGGATTAACTTCCTTATAACTCCACTATTTAGGATTTGAAACAATGCCTGTACATCATCAGCATGGTCTGTTCAAAAGCATACCGTATGAAATTATGGTATCATTTTCGTCATCCACCCTCTAAAGTCTTACAGCTTTAATGAGAGTTAAATATCACAAAAGAGAAGTAAGAAGCATAGTTTAAATATAGTGAAACGAATGGATAAATTCAAGACGAACATACGCAATGCATTAATGTGAAAAAACCAAAGTTTGACATAATAGTAAGAGCTTAAGCAAACAAAAGAAATTACAAATGAAAATTCAAATGATTTCAAAGCTTCCCTTCCTGAACCTGTCACTTCAGACGATGTGTCTTGCAGCTTCAATATTAGATGGGCGATAGAAGAACTCAATTTGACCATCCGGTGTGAACTCGAGGACCCCTTCGTCAATCAGGTCTTGGATCCTATGTTTTAATGGACCACAGTCTTCAGTATCATGACCAGGACTATTTGAATGATAAGCACATCTTGCGTTAAGTTTGTAACCAGGAGCAGGGTTGGCTGGAGCTGAGTATGAAGGCAACAGAGTTATCAAGTTCTGATTGAGCAATTGTTGTAAAGCCTGAGGCAACAGCATGTGCAACGGGGTAAATGGTCGTTTAGGTTTGGATTTCCAAGTACGTTGACCACCATGCTGCCTACGCTGATCTTTCTGTTGTTGAACTAGTGGTGCGACAACCCTATAAGGCCTTATTCCTTCAATTGAAAGACTATCAGTAGTAACCTGTCTCTTTCCTTCTTTTATCCTCATCTTTTTCTCAACCAAGTCAGCTTGTTTCCTTGGAGGCCGACTGATGATCTGATCCCCGACTCTGTTGTCTTGAAGTTTATTGATGAGGACTCTCAGCTCTTCTTGCCCCTGAGCTAAGTTTTGGATAAGAGCCATCTGACCATACATCTGGATTCTCATCTCTGCCATCTCAGCTTGCAGTTGTTCTAATTGATCATCCTTGTTGTCTTCAGGATTTTTTTTTTCATGTCCTTAGTGAGGAGGGCTTTCAACTCTTCTTGCCCCTTGAATAGGCTCAGGATCATCTCTTGGAATTGGGTGTTCTGAGTCTGGAGATCCTTGATAGCTTGTTCTAATGTCATTTTCTGCTGAAATAAACAGCGCGGAGATGAGAAACCCGTTGTGGAAACCTGTTATGATATGTATGTAAATGCATATGCAATGTTTTCAAGGATCTTTATGGAATCTAGTTTGCAACATTAGAAATTGAATTTGGTTGCAGCTTTGTCTGAAGAACTTTGACTTTTCATCTTTGAACGTCCTTCTATAAGAATCAAGCTCGCCATATCATGTGGGTCATAGCCTCTGATTCAGGATACTGTTCTTTTGAGTTTGAAGGCATCTGGCTAGAGGAAAATAAATCCTCTTGCCCCTTGATTGAAATCTGGCTTTTGATAATCCTTCCATAATAGCACCTGTAAATTGTGCGCCATAAATCCCTAAGATCCTTAAAAAGGTTAGTTAACATGCTATGTTATGATGGTATGTGGATGCTATGCATTAAGTAAAAGCATGAGGACAAGTAAGTCCCGCAAAGAGTTTAAGTTGTTAGAGTACAAACAAATCCTGCAAGGAATTCAAGTTGTTAGATAGTGAATACAAACAAGTCACACAAGTAGCCTTAGGTTTAAAGGCTGGCATGAAGTCCAAAGGTAAGTACCCTTCCCATACCAAGGTTTAGTTGGTTCAACCTGTCCTAAAATAGTAACTGGGTTCTAGGAATCTCATATCACGGATCTTTTTCGCAGGCTTTATTTTGGTGCGACACTCGAGCGGCCGACCAAAACATCCCGAAAGTCCAATCTCAATGAGCGTAGTCTCGAGTATCAACCAACTTTGGAACATGCCAAACCGGCTATCTCACTACCTTCTAATGGCCAAGGCTAAGTTCAACTAGGGTTCTAAGGGAAAATTAGTGCTTAATAACACCACGCGGCAGCCTAATGTTATCCCTAATCCAAGCCTTGAGGAACATCAGTACAAACCAAAGTGTTACACTAACGATGGCTACCATATCAACCGTAGCGGTACATGCCGTACAATCTCCTTGGTCTCTTACCACTTACCTAAGGTCCTAGATCCGGGTGTAGGATCATTTACCCAAGTAATACCCCCCAAGACAAAACCCTTAAAAGTAAAGCACACAAAACAGATAATTAAAGCAGTTAAAGTGATCTAAACCCTAAGGTAAACCCTCTTTTAAGCTCCTCCCCAGCAGAGTCGCCAGTTCTGTGATACGGTGGAGAACTGACTTTTTAATTTTGTTTTCGCAAAACATGTTGCGGTTAGCAAGAGTTGCCACCGACTTTTCTTTTATCCAATTTATTTAGGAAAGGTGAAAAGAACAGGAAAGACCTTTTTGAAAAGATTTTGAGTTCGGGGGGTAAGTTATAAAAAGGGAAGGTGTTAGCACCCCTTTTCATCTGTAGTTATCTACGGGCTCTTAATTGCTTGCTCACTTTAACTTGCTTTTTTTGTTTAAATGTGGTGTGTGTTTAGAAAATATTTTGTAAAAGTTGACTTTGTAATAATTCGTGTATGAATGTATACAAAGTGTTTGTTTTTGAAAATATTTTTGAAAGTGTGAGGTGTGAAAAGTATTTGTTTTTTTTTTTTTGAGTTGTGAGCAAGCATTTAAAAGTTACTTACCCTTAATTTATAAGGTCTTTCTTGTACTTATCCTTTTCCTTGAGAGATAGTACTATCCATACCATTAGTGGGTAGGTAGTCCTATCTATTGGATGTGAAGGGACGGCGAAGGGTCATCGAATGGTCATAGAAGGCAACATGTAAGGATACCTTAGCAATTCGAAGGGACTATCATCATTTTTCCGTAGGGTCATCGAGGAACAAGATCATCTTTTCGTAGGTAACTCGAAGGATCATCGAGGGACTATGATCTTTATATCGAAGGGACTATGATGATATTATTCGTAAGCGTCTTTTGCTAAAGTATCCCTACGTTTGAGGGACATGACCATTATTTCGTAAGGCAAACGAAGAGATACCCTAGAGGTGCATGTGTGTGCATTAGATCGATGGCGATGCTAAAAAGCAGTGGACTTACAGGGTTAAAAAAAAGGGCTCGATTATTGAATCGAGAATTGTTTGATATTTTTGAAAAAAAAAAGGTTTTAATATTGTAGCAAGATATGAGCAAAATAAAGGAAAGCAACAAAATTATTTTACACATCATGGAAATTGGGATACATTTTTCCAATGGGGATAAAATGAGCGATACATATATAATTCAAACACGCAATAATTCAACAGTAATTAGCAAAAGTTTTAATCCAAACGTAATAACCAGGTTAATAATAAAAAAGAATAACAATATTTAAATCTAAATTCAAACAAGATTAAGATTAAAATTGAAACAAAATTAACATCAAAAATTAAAAAATGAAATCAAAATTATTCGAGAATTAATAAAAGAACATCGCTAACGCAAAAGGTGCGATCATCGCAACATGGATCCGAATTGTACAGATCTAATTACTAAAAGAGAAACGCAAAGAAGAGAAGTGCACGGATTATAATCATGACGCAAGGATGCGAACCAAAGTCGCGTATGCGAAGACGTGCAAAGGTTACCGCAAGAGATTAGATTGGATCCAATAATAACAATGTTGGATCAAAATTAACGTAAATTGAAGAAAGAAGGCAAATTGCTACCGCGTAAGTGGTCATCGCAAATCGGATCAATAAACCACTACATAATAAAAATCAAATTAAGACACAAAGTCGCAAATTGAAACACGAATTGGTTGGTGTAAAAAAAATGGATTACCGCTAGACCAAACCATCGGACGTGTGCACAAAATTGAAACGCAATGATAATCAATTTAAAAGAGTAAAATAAAAAATCGCTAATAAACCGGTAAAATTTAATCAATAGTTTGCTACACTTAACGTGATCATCGCAATAGATCTAAATCGTGCAGATCTAAATTTATAAAATAGAAAATGCAAAGAAAAAGTAAATTTAACGGGTTAAAAAAAAATCGACAATGTTGCTAACGCAAAAATGCGCTCATCGCAACCAGATCGAACCGACACAAATGGCACGCACTATACACGTCTACATGTAAATAGCGTATCGACACGGTTCAATCCAAAAAAAAAAAGAATAGATAAATAAATAAAAAAAACAATATTAAAAACAATATGTTTTAAAACAAAAAAAGGATTATCAAAAAAGAAATGTTATATATTCTGAAAAAAAAAACTGTACGTTTTATGATTATTAAAAAAACAAGTTGTATCTCATGATTATTAAAATAAAATAAAGTATATCTTATAATTTTATTGAAAAACAAGTTATCTTGCGATTACTAAAATAAAACATTTATATGTATATGTACGTGAGAACATCATAAAATAAGTTTTAGATATTATATTTCAAATCAAAGCCACTTAACAGGAACGTGTTATGCAAAACCAGACTGTATCAATAGCAAACTAATATATATACCTGTTAGTAATATATGTGACGGTACGACGATGGAATTTGAACCAAAAGAAAAAAACTAGAAAAAGTGAACAAATCTTTTATACACAAACAGTACTGAGTGCAAATTTCGGTATCGGCTGTATCGTATAAGTATCACATGAGCCGTTTTTTTTTCAAAACTGTGAAAATAGAGGGCTATTTATAGCATGGGAAAATCAGGTTAAAGGGCAAAAAGGGGAATGAAATTGACAAATAAGATCTTCCTTGGTTAGCAAGCTAACCAATCCGAAGCTGAGTATGACACAAACTGACACAGATTGACCAATAGGAAACAAGTACTCAAGAAATGAAATATTTTTTGTATTTATTATGATTTTTTTATCCTTTTTGGTTAAAAGTGCATAAAATAAAATAAATAAATATTTTTAAAAATGCCTTAAAATAAAAACGAAAATTAAAAATAAATAATAAAAAATACAATTTTGTGATTTTAAAATGGAAATAAAGTTAGTAAGAAAAAAAAAAAAAAGTCAGATAATGGGATTCAAACCCGTGACCTTATGCTTGCAAGCTTTTACTCTTTACCAATTGTTCTATCTTGTTTATTCGAAATAAAAATGCACTTGAAAGCATATGAAGGTCAAACAACTATTTGTTATTTAAACAATTTAAAGTAAACTGTTACATATTTTTTGAGTAAAACTTACTGTTTAAATGTTAGTAAAAATTAAACCAAAAAAACTTATAAAATCAAAGTTAAAAAATAATTTAAATGTTAGAAAATAGGGCAGGCAAATTTTGGGGTACAACAATAGCGCATTTCCTAATTGATATCCGTGTTTATTTTTCTGGTAGTGGGACTGCGTGTGATGCCGCATCTGGAAAGTTTGAGTGACACCTAAGATAAGTGATGGCACTAGACGGGTAATCTTACAGGGAGTGACTCCCAAATACGAGACCCCGGTCGACCATCGAATCAGTGGAGACACCCTTTGCAGATATAATGCCTATACGACTTCAGTTGTTGAAAGCAGGTTATTTGATTGTGGTTGTCCATGAAACTGAGGATTTAGTAGGTTGAGGCCATGTTACTATTTTGTAGTACGGAAGCTATCGAAAATAGTTGTCATGCGATACTACCCTCATTTGAGATTACTCTAAGATACTGCAGCTCGCTCGGGTGAACCAACCTGCTGTTGTTATCCCAAGAGGGGTAAATGATTTTGAGGACAGGTACAAATATCACCAGTATAACCTTTGGGTATGGGTAGAGCTATGACTTCATGACACCGAACCTTTGACCCCATATTTTTTCTATGTTTTTGTGTGCTGCATTCATGCATTCATTTCATTAAAAAACTTAAAACAAAGAAAAATTTTCTCTTCTACTCTCTCTTTTTCAAATTAAACTGAGACAATGATTGCAAATGTCAGAGAGAAAGATTGCGTTATGGATTTCGGTAGAAGGAAGACTCACAAAAACACTTTCAAGGTCCCAAAATTAGAGGATTTAAGAGGGTTGGCAAGGATGATCACCAACCTTGATGCTTTCGGAGCTAAGTACGGAGGACTGTTGTCTCTGTTAAAGGTCCATGTAATTGAAGGAATCCTGGCTACACTCATTCAGTTCTACGATTCGGTTTATCACTGTTTCACATTCCAGATTATCAGCTAGCACCAACACTAGAGGAGTACTCTCACCTGACTGATTTACCTATCACTGACCAAGCTCCCTTTTCTGGATTGGAAGAAATTCCAAAGGATCAAACCATTGCAAGAGCAATCTATTTGGGCGAGTCAGAAATCAGGACTCACATGACTACTAAGGGTGGAATCCAAGGTTTACCAGCCAAGTTTTTGGTAAAAAAGGCTTTGTACTTTGCTAGTATAGGGAACATGACTGCTTTCGAGAGCATCTTTGTTTTGCTCACTTATGGGTTATTTCTGTTTCCCAACATTGATAACTTCGTTGATATCAATTCCATTAAGATATTTCTGATTAGAAACCCTGTACCAACCTTGCTCATAGACACTTATCATTCTGTACACTTAAGGAATTTATACAGCGGAGGAATGATCACATGCTGTGTACCCCTGCTATACAAATGGTTCACTTCCCATTTGCCTAAGTCTGATGCTTTCTGGGATCATAAGAGTACTTTGCATTGGTCACAGAGAATCATGTCTCTTACCAACTCTTACATAGACAGGTACAATCGAATCTATGACGGGATCAGAATCATTGACCATTGTGGAAACTTCCCTAATGTACGTCTCATAGGAACTAAAGGAGGAATCAATTCTCATCCAGTTTTAGTTCGTCGTCAATTTGGATACCCGATGAGGCATGTCCCGCGTAATGCTCATCTGGAAGGTCTTTTCTTCAAGGAAGGAGAAAACGACAGGGCACTAAAGACAGAAATAGTGCATGCCTGGAAACATGTTCACAGGAAAGGAAGATAGTCTCTAGGGAAACCGGACTGTGTCTCTGTAGAACCTTATCTCCACTGGGTACAAACTAGAGCTCTCAAACTGAGGATGCCCTACCCTCGTCAAGAAGTTCTTCCGTTAAAGGAATTTGTCCTTTAATTTATGTCTGATACGGAAAAGCTTCAGGTTACTCTCAACAAAGGTCAACAAGAGAAGAAGTCTTGGAAAAACAAGTATCGTATTCTCAATGTGGAGTGTGTAGCTAGCAATTTTTTTCGGTGACGCGACCACCTTATCGCTGGGTTTTCCTCACCGCAATGGTAGGAGGGGGTGCTACTTTCTGATTTCTTATTTATCCCGTGAAGCTGGAAGGGAAAGGGAAGGTATCTAAAACTAAACTTGCAAGCGAATGTTTAACTGAACAAACGCTTAAAGAGATTCGGGGAGTCGGGGTCAGGTTATACAATGGGTAGTTGTCAATTACCCATCCTACATGTGGTTATCCACAGGATATTAGCTTTAGATTTTGCTTTGTAATTGATAGTGTTTATCTATTAATGGGTTGGGAAAGGTACTGGACCTAAGGATTGATTGGTATGAAGGTACTGGACCTAGGGATTTTTTTGATTAGTATGCTCGCTAAGATTTCCCAATCTTATGCCTACGTATTCCCGTTTAAACAAAACAGGGAAATAAGAGTAATCGTAGTTCCTCCTATTCTAAGGGAGGAAAAAGATGTTTTGGTGTTTTGTTCAAAGCCCAAGACAGCGGTTAAAAGGTTTATTTGTGTCTTGTTCAAAGCCCAAGATTGAAGCTAATAGATTTGACTGAGAGAGAACTTGTCATCTCTAAAGAGGTATTACTGATTTTTGTGTGCCTTGATCAAAGCCCAAGGTTGAAGCTAAGAGGTTGATTGACTCCACTGGGGGAAATCTTTACCCACAACCTAAGAGGAGGCTGGATAAGACCAACTCAGCAAGAGAGGTTATATATTGGTGTCTTGTACAAAGCCCAAGATTGAGGCAAAAAAGAGATTGACTCTTTGGGGATATCATTATACAAAGCCTAAGAGAAAGCTAAAGGAGACTTTTCCAGGGAAAATGTTCTATCTGTCTTGTACAAAGCGCAAGATTGAGGCTAAAAGGATTTTGACTCCGCTGGGGAGGTTTGTATGTATCTTGTACAAAGCCCAAGATAGAAGCTGAAAAGAAGACTGAATCTGCGGGAAAGAAATCTTTATCTGTCTTGTACAAAGCCCAAGATTGAGACTGAAAGAGACTTTACTGACTCGGCTGAGGATATTTTAAGTATCTCGTACAAAGCCCAAGATAGAGGCTGAAACGATTTTGACTCTGCTTGGGAAATTATTCGTCCCGAGCTTAAGAGAAGGTTATGAAATTTTATATCTCGTAGAAAGCCCAAGGTATAGGCTAAAAAGGGTTCGACTCAAAAAGAGAGTGCTTTTTTTATCTGTCTTGTACAAAGCCCAGGATTGTGGCTGAACAAGTTGGAGAAATCATTATACCAAGCCTAAGATGAGGCTAACTTCTGCTAGGGGGAATCTTTTACCAAGCCAAAGGGAGGCTGGAAAAGATCGACTCAACAAGAGAGTATTTTTATCTATCTTGTACAAAGCCCAAGATTGAGGCTAAAAGGGTTGACTCAACAAGAGAGTCTGGAACGTGATTGACTCAACAAGAGAGTCGGACAAGTGGTTGACCCAACAAGAGAGTCTGAAAAGGTGATTGACTCAATAAGAGAGTCTGAAAAGTGGATGACTCAACAAGAGAGTCTGAAAAGGTGATTGACTCAACAAGAGAGTCTGAAAAGGTCAGCTCCGGTGGGGAGAATCATTGTACGAAACCCAAGAGGAGACTGACTGTGCCGAGGAAAGATCTTTATACAAAGCCTAAGAGTAGGCTATCTTCTGCTGGGAGTTATTGAGATCCCGAGGCAGGTCTAAGTGGGGAATCAACTCTTGCCGAGGGTTGCAGAAGAGTTGAGATTTCAAGTGCCTTGAGGTTCTGATTTGAGATTGTGTTGTACTAGTGATAGGCTGACCCTGGCTGGGGGATTTTTAGGAGATGGACTGGGTTTTAGAACCTACCTAAGTTTTAACTCTGCTGGAGATTAATCCAGAATCTGGGGTTTCTTCCTATGTTTGGAGGGAACTTGAGAATGTCTTTGAGACTCAAGAGGATTAGACTGTCCAAGTCTACCGGTGTGGAAGAGTTTTATCTTTTGTATGATGCCCAATAGGAGGCCGACTCTTTTAAGGGATGAGTATCAACCCTAAAATTAGTCTGTGGTTTTGACTCCTTTTTAGAAAGACAGCTCTAACGAAGGATGACTAAGTTCTGTCCTACACCTTTTGGAGGTCTTCAGGGCCCTTGTATTAAGCCCAAGAGAAGGCATGGGAACTTCTAAGAAGCCAAAGGGTCCTTGTACAAAGCCCAAGAAGAGGCGGGGATGCTTTTAGGAAGCCTGTGGGTCCCAAACCAAGAAAATTTCAAGAAATGCTATTCACCGAGAATAGATCATTTAGTGAAAGTTCTGAGGTTTGAAGAAACTCAAGAGATGCTATTCACTGAGAATAGATCAACTCCGGGGAGTAGAATTTCTTTGACAATTTCTAGGGGTGACAGTCTGAGAAAAGGTTCACGAGGAATACTGCCTTTCTCTTTGTACCATATTGTTTAAGCCCAAGAGAAGGCAAGACTGTATCTAGAAATCCTATGGGGATCTAGTTTTGACTGTATTTAAAGAGTGACCAACATGGCTTTACCTAGTTCTAGACCTAGTTGCCGGGGAAAACTCTAAATAACTATACTAGTATATATACAGTTGATATATGACAAGCATTTAAAAGGGTATGAAAGAAGACTAACCATGCGCAACTTCCCACTATACAGTTATATATATATTTGACATGTATTTAAAAGAATGAAAGAAGACTCATAGTGTGCAGCTTCCCATAATATATATATATATATATCCAGGCTGTATTGTTAGTTGTTCAAAGAAATTAAAGAAAGTTTTGATAACAACTGTATATTTGAACCTAAATCAAAAGGGAAGTTGTTCTGAAAAGATCGCTGGGGCTTATACTCAAGGAGAGGCCCAGAGAGTTTGAAAATGAATAAAGATGGGTCTTATAGCTCAAGGAGAAGCCCAGATGATTTTGTTAAAAAGGCGACGATCGCGCCGTTGTTTTGAAAATGTACAGAGGGACTTATATAATAAGTGAGGCCCAACACTATTTATGTACAAAGGATTGGGTCTTACACTCTATTAGAGGCCCAAATATTATTTAAAGAAAAGAAATGGGACTTACAACACGAGGGTAGGCCCAAGGTTTACTTGATTTTGAACTGGCGATCGCGCCGAGGTTTTTTTGAAAAATGTGTTGGGACTTATACAATACCTGAAGCCCAAATTATGTTGGTTTTCAAAAGGGGTTGGGTCTTACACTCTATTAGAGGCCCATGAGTGTTTGAAAAAGATTGATGAGGGTGGAATTAATCAAAACCCTAATTTGGTTTAAAAGTTAATAAAAATTATTGAAAACATGTGAAAAATGAGTGGTGATATTGGATCAATGTTTCAAAAATCATGTTTTTATCCACAAAATGATTGAAAACCATTTAAGTTTGGAAAACCAAGAAGGAAAAAATATTTTAAATGTTAAAAAACAAATAAAAATTAATTCTTTGCAAAAATATCAAGTATATGAAATAAATAATATTTTTCGGAAATTTTTGTAAAATAAAATATTTTAACATTTTTGTGAATTATTAAAAAAAGAATCAACTCAAAATCATTAAAATTCAGAGAGAACTTAATTTTTGAATCAATTAAATAAAATCACAAGATTCAAATATTTGAAAGTTTGAAAAAGGGCGCCAAGAACACCTTGATTTTGCCCGCGTGCTCTGTTTTTCCCAGATTTGCATTTTCTCATCAATCTCATTGAATACTTGATGAAATCACATAATCCAGATATCAATCTACTCGTTTTCACCTCACGGTCATGTCTATAGTCTTTAATTTCATTTATTTTAAGTATGGAATAAAAAATCAAAGAGAAACCTCAAGAACCCTAATTTCTGCAAGAAGGCTAAGAAATTCCATACACGATTCATACAAAGCAATTAAATGAGGGGAAACACTCTATACATGATTATGAACATATGGCAAAATTATTGTGCGAAGAAATATGCATGAATCATGAGATGGCCAAGTTGAGGCTTACCTCTTGCAGCTGGTGATCGAGTTTTAGGTTGGAGGTGTTATAGCTTGGTTCCAATGATGTGGATAGCTTCCCTAGGTGCTATGAAGTGTGTATGAATGCTTGAAGTGGATTGAATTGAGCAGGAACTTGATTTGGCACCTCAACTGCAAATCTGTCAAAAGCTTGTGCAGATGGCTGGTGATTTTGTGAAATTGGTGTTCCAAATGTTATGTGAGAATTTGGATCACTTCTATATGTTATATGTGAGGTGTGTGTGTGTGATTGGTTTGGTTGGAATTGCTCCCAAACTCAAAACCCGATAGTGAATTGAGTTAGAAGGCAAATTTGGAGTGAAAGAGATGATTTAGAGGAAAACATCAGTTTGGGTGCTTTGGTGTACTCAAGCTGATCAGAAAGGAGGTCTATTTATAGTGTGTCAAGTTTGTTTTGTAAGGAATAGGGAATGGCAACTGCAGCAGGCCTTTGGCCAATGTGGATCAAATGGAATCTCAAGTCTCCTCTATCCATTGACTTAAGATAAGAGCACAGGCCTATGGTTCTTTGATTCAAGGATAAGGCTTGACTGAAGTGTTCATCTTTGCTCTAATACATGCCACCTCTAAGCATCCATTGAATGCCTCAAAACAAAATTGGAGTCTTGAGGCATCTTTAGCTTTTAGGGGTGCCAAACCTATATGTAGTTCCAAAGACTTGGGAGGCTTATGAATCATTGTTTGTCCCTTGGTTGTTCCCCCTTGAGGTTTGCAGATGGATAAGCTTGCTTAAAATTGTACAATTTGAGCAATTCGAGCACTAATGCAAAAATCTGCCTTGCCAAGACAGTTTGCAGCAAGGCATGTTGCAGCTGTCATAACTCCTAGCTTAGATGGAGTTTGATGGAGTTCTTGGGCATTTTGGAAAGCCCTCATATGACACAACACATGTGTGATCATATTTTGTCTTGAAACATTTTGGATCCAAGTGAAAAATGCCCCTACATTTTGAAAAAAAGCAAGACAGATTCTGACTTAGTGAAAATTTCACTAAGTGTTGGAAAAAGTGACATTTCATGTTTTCAGCCATTTTGATCACTCCATAACTAAATATCCATGAGGAATTGGAATGAGGTGTAGTTGACACTTTTAAAGTATGCCATGAGAGCTACTAATCCATCTTTGGATCATTCAAAATGGTTGCTTGGATCTCAAGTTATGATCCTTGGAAGTTGGTACCCTAACCACTTTGTTTCATAACTTAGAAAAATTCTAAGTTTTTTATGGTTACCCCTTTTACAAGTTAACTCACTTTCTTTGATTTTTCTTGATGAATGATGATTCCAATCACACATTAACATTGTTTTAGGGTTAAGAAACCTTGGTTGACCAAAAAATCAAAAAGTCAAACTTTGACTTTTTGTACAGTTGACTTTTTATCAGATGAAATCCAAACTGTGTGATCCTTTGTGAAATCAAGTCCTTGACCTAAATCAAACCTAATGGATGGACTCCATAGGTGATATAGGGTGTATTAAATCATGTCCCAAGGTTTGGGAGCATGTCTTGATCAAAACTCAAAGGTACAATTGACTTTTTCCCCAAAACCCTAATTGTGGTTCAGATGAAATTAAAACTGGTGAACCAAGCTTTTTGGATCAATCCATTGTTGTAAATGGATCAATGTAGTGTATTGGAGGCCCTCAAATCATGTCTTGAGGTCTTGGCTCATGTTTTGTCCAAAAGTCAACTTAGGGGTGAATTAGGTCAAGAAACCCTAATTTCTGATTTTTGGTAAATGCATCCCCTGGGGTTAAACTGACCTGATGATTGAGTCCATGAGGCCCCTTGGAGTATCATAGGTTATGCTTTGAAGCATTGGCTCATGCCCAGATGAACATTCCCATCTGGAGGCCCTGGTCGACCAAAACCTTAATTTGGTGACACTGGCGATCTTGAGGCTTAATCCACTTGGAATGTAGCAACTTTATGCTTGGTTCTTGATGTGGGAGTCCTCTTTATCCTTTATAGGTGTTGGAGAGTTTAGAGAAGTTGAAGATCATGTAAATTCTTGATTGATCCTTTGTCTAAGTGCTCAGAGAGGGCCCAAAACCCTAATTCTTGGTTGTGGTGAATGCTCACCCCTCTTTGAGGAGATTAGTGGGGAATGATGGTTCATCCATATTGTGATGATGATTTACACAATGATGGGGAATCTTGGTGGTCAAAATTTGGGGTATGACAGATGCCCCTATTTAATCTTCTTGGACCCGAAGGTGTGAATGGCAAAGGTATTCGGGCATTCGGGGTGCAAGAGGATTAAGTATCGAAATACCCAAAATTTTGATGTTGGTTATGAATGGCAGTTTGCTCATCCATCTTCTTTCGCTTAGCAATGATGCTTAGAAAAGGCAAACTTCCCCTCGATCCTAGTCTTCAGCCAAGGATCTGGTCTCAAATTTCTGAAATAAACTTCCTCTCGATCTTGGTTTCCTACCAAGGAACTGGTCTAAGTTTTTGAAATAAACTTCCCCTCGATCCTGGTTTCCTACCAAGGAACTGGTTTTAGTTTCTGAAATAAACTTCCCCTCGATCCTGGTTTCCTACCAAGGAACTGGTCTAAGTTTCTGAAATAAACTTCCCCTCGATCCTGGTTTCCTACCAAGGAACTGGTCTCAGTTTCTGAAATAAACTTCCCCTCAATCCTAGTTTCCTACCAAGGAACTGGTCTTAGTTTCTTTTGTCAATAAACTTTCTTGACAAGGGACGTTATCCGTAGTGGTTTTCCTCAAACTTCTCACCGAATTTTCCTGGGGAGATGCCATTTGATGGGAAAAACTTTTGATGTCAGACTTACTGGGGAACCCATTCGTCTAAGTTGTAGAGGTGCACAAACTTCCCTGTTTGGAGATGCCATTTGTTGACTCTACTAGGGAAAACGAGTCTCTTGAGAGATTGCTTTCTGTTTGGGGATATTACATCATACTTTTCTTCGAGATCTTCTCGGAGAAATGCCATGTGATGTAATCCAATTTTGAGGTGCTGATGACCTCTTTGTCTGCGAATTTTTCAGAGAAAAACTGCTATACTGCCGAATCTTTGATTAAGAGGCTTTCTTTGAGGA
Organism: Lathyrus tuberosus; assembly: GCA_022829125.1. Classification (NCBI taxonomy): domain Eukaryota; kingdom Viridiplantae; phylum Streptophyta; class Magnoliopsida; order Fabales; family Fabaceae; genus Lathyrus; species Lathyrus tuberosus. The sequence continues at coordinate 22,715,518 of JALAZF010000022.1, read as the reverse complement.
TTTTCCTTAATCCGGGAAAGCGAAGATATCATCTTCAATGGCGAAGAGTGACGTTTGTCAAAAGTTTTCTTGTTTTTCAGAGATTTAAGTTATCAAAGTGGTCGAGGACTAACTTCATCCCAGAAATAAATTGGGGAGAGATTGCTTAGATGATTCGCTTCCTGATGAGGAAAGAATTGACAACTCGATTGAGAGGACTTTTATCACGAGGGGACAAGACCGACTAGAGTGATATTGATGCAATATGAATATGAATGTAAATCAATAATGCATGATGTATGTATGTTTATGCTGACAAAACTGACGCGACATACAGATTAATAGATGAACACGACTGGATACTCGGCCACTACAGGGGATGGAAAGTATCATCTGGTCCAAAAATAGCAATTCTGCCTTGCTTAAGAGAGATAGTCCCTGTGGGGAACAACCGTTGGTCGGGCTTAGGAGATAAGAACTCTGCCGAGGATGTTAGATGGAGTATTCGCCTCTGACATAACTGATCATTCATTCAGGCGCACTGGTTTAGAAGGAGTACTTTGATTCTGCACTTTGAAGCTCAAACACCTTTGGAGAAGGGATCGATGTTCTTTCGATGTTCAACAGTCAAAAGAATTGCCATCTTTATTTAAAAAGCAGAAAAAGTTTGACAAGTAAATTCATTTTTTGTTTTATTTCAAGAATTGTTAATCATGCTAAAATGTCGTTCCGTAAAGCTAAAACAAATAAGAATTGCAAACAAAAGCACTAGGGCTCAAATTTTATTGATAAGATGGAAATCAGCCTAGCGCATGATTCCATAGAGTATTTACAAAGTTTAGAAAAATGGTAATTTAAGGGAACAAGGCTACATTGAAACATAACGACCGGTATCCTTCTACCAACTTTGAATTCTAGACATCCTGAGCTTATGTCAAAGATGACCTTGACTGGAGTTTTCTCTGATGGATGGCATGACTGCTGCTGAGGGATTTGCCCCTTTGTCGGACGTAGTTACTTGCCATGAATCCCTAACTTTTGCCTGGATTGTACTTTGAGATTTCCAATCCAATGGGATGATTTTTGATTATGTCTCTAATTTTTTACTGGACCGCCCTTTCGGGTTTTCAATCCACCGAGACGTTTTTTTTATTATTATTTTTTTAATTTAGGCAAAGTATTTCTTGACTACGTCAACATTTGTGGGGTAGGCAAATTCCTCTCCGTCCATGGTTGCGAGTCTCAAGGCGCCGCCTGAGAAAGCTTTCTTGATCACATAAGGGCCGTCATAATTCGGAGTCCACTTGCCCCGAGAATCAGTGAGAAATGATTGTATCTTCTTGAGCACAAGGTCTCCTTTCCTAAAGGCGCGAGGTTGGACCTTTTTGTCAAACGCCTTCTTCATCCTTTGCTGATACAACTGACATGGCATAGAGTCGTTATTCATTTTTCTTCGATCAGATTCAGTTCGTCATGCCGACTTTGACACCATATATCCTTTGTTAGCTTAGCTTCCATCAATACCCGGATTGATGGGATCTCTACTTCTATGGGAAGCACTGCTTCCATTCCATATACCAGAGAGAAAGGGGTTGCCCCTGTTGAAGTGCAGACAGATGTGCGATAACCGTGAAGAGCAAAGGGTAGCATCTCGTGTCAGTCTTTGTAGGTTACAACCATCTTCTGAACAATCCTCTTGATGTTCTTGTTAGCTGCTTCTACCGCTCCGTTCATCTTAGGTCGGTAGGGAGATGAGTTATGGTGTTCGATCTTGAACTCAGTGCACAACTCCTTCATCATCTTATTATTCAAGTTAGATCCATTATCAGTAATGATCTGGCTAGGAACACCATAACGGCAGATGATATTGTTTTTGACAAATAGGACCACCACTTATCGGGTTACATTGGCATACGATGTTGCTTCAACCCACTTGGTGAAGTAATCAATGGCTACCAGGATGAACCGATGTCCGTTCGAAGCCTTGGGTTCAATCATGCCAATCATGTCGATTCCCCGTATGGAAAAAGGCCATGGGGAAGAAAGAACTTTGAGATGTGTTGGCGGTACATGTATTTTGTCAGCGTATATCTGACACTTGTGACACCTCCTCATGTACTTGTAGCAGTCGGATTCCATGGTCAACCAGTAGTACCCTGTTCTCACAATTTTTCTCGCCATTGTGTGTCCGTTGGCATGAATGCCAAAGGATCCTTCGTTAATTTCTTTCATCAGCATGTTTGCTTCTGGTCTGTCTATGCATCGGAGCAAGACCATGTCAAAGTTTCTCTTATAGAGTGTATCACCGCTCAGAAAGAAGCTGTCTATTATCCTTCTGAGGGTTTTTCTGTCTTTTCTTAGTGCCCTAGGTGAGTACTCTTGTTTTTGAAGGAAGCATTTGATATCGTGATACCAAGGTTTGTCATCTATGACTGCTTCAATCGTGAAGATGTAAGCGGGCCTTTCCAGGCGCAGTATGTCGATCTTAGGTATGTCATTCCATTGACCTACACTAATCATGGAAGAAAGAGTGGCTAATGCATCAGCCATGTGATTCTCTTCACGAGGGATATGATGAAACTCGATTCTGTTGAAGAAGGGTAACAATCTTCTCGCGTAGTCTTTGTAAGGAATCAACCCTGATTGGTATGTGTTCCAATCTCCTTTGATCTGATTGATAACCAGGGCTGAGTCGCCATATACATCCAAGTTCTTGATCCTTAAGTCGATCGCTTCTTCAAGACTCGTGATACAAGCTTCGTATTTGGCCTCGTTGTTCGTACACTTGAATGTCAGTCTGGCAGTGAGAGGAATGTGGGTACCCTGAGATGTTATGATGATTGCCCCAATTCCGTTTCCGTAATGATTGACAGCTCCGTCAAATATTAGTCCCCATTGGGAACCTGGTTCTGGCCCTTCACTGGGTAGTGGTTCATCGTAATCTTTCATTTTCAAATACATGACATCTTCATCTAGGAAGTCAAATCCAACTGATTCCTGATCGTCAATCGGTTGATGAGCCAAATGATCGGCTAAAACACTTCCTTTAATGGCTTTCTTAGCGTGGTACTCTATGTCATATTCTGATAACAACATCTTCCAACGGGCAATCCTTCCCATGAGAGCAGGATTTTCAATGATGTACTTGATTGGATCCATTTCTGAGATTAACCAAGTAGTGTGACAAATCATATACTGGCGAAGACGTTTGGCTGCCCAAGCCAGAGCACAACAAGTTTTCTCAAGCATAGTATACCGAGTCTCGTAGTCGGTAAATTTCTTGCTCAGATAGTAGATGGCAGACTCTTTCCTTTTTGTTTCATCATGTTGACCAAGTACACAGCCTATTGAGTCTTCCAAGACTGTTAGGTAGATGATCAGCGGTCTTTCCTATACTGGAGGTGATAGAATCAGTGGGTTCAACAGGTATTCCTTGATACTGTCGAAGACAGTTTGGCAGTCTTCTGTCCAAACGCAATCCTGATTCTTTTTGAGTAATTTGAAGATCGGCGCGCATGTCGCGGTCATAAGGAATATAAATCTGGAAATGTAGTTCAAACGTCCCAGGAATCCCCTGACTTGTTTTTCAGTTTTCGGAGAAGACATTTCTCGAATGGCATTGACCTTGTCAAGATCAACCTCAATTCCTTTCTGGCTGACGATGAACCCTAGCAGTTTCCCTGAATGGACACCGAATGTGCACTTATTGGGATTCAAGCGGAGTTTGTACTTTCTCAGACGCTCGAATAGTTTTGATAGGTGGGTTACATGCTCCTCTTCTGTCTTAGATTTGGCTATCATGTCATTGACATATACCTCTATCTCTTAGTGTATCATGCCATGAAACAGAGTAGTCATGGCCCTTTGATAGGTTGCCCCGGCGTTCTTCAAACCGAACGACATTACTTTGTAACAAAAAGTACCCCATGGGGTGATGAATGAAGTTTTTTCCATGTCTTTCGGCGCCATCCATCCATGAAGGAGAATACTTTGAATTTTGATGTACTGTCTACCAGCATGTCAATGTGTGGTAAGGGAAAATCGTCCTTTGGACTTGCTTTGTTTAGATCTCTGTAATCCACACACATTCTGACATTTCCATCCTTTTTTGGATCTGGTACTATGTTGGCTAACCATTGAGGATATTCTGATGTGGCGAGGAAACCCGCGTCAATTTGTTTATGTACTTCCTCTTTGATTTTGATGGTCATGTCTAGATGAGTCTGTCTTAGTCTTTGTTTTACTAGCGGACATTTTGATCTTAACGGTAGATGATGTTTCACAATGCTGGTATCCAACCCTGGCATGTCCTGATAGGACCAAGCAAATACATCGGGAAAATCTTTGAGAAGCTTTATCAAACCTTCTTTAATAGTTGGACTAAGTAGGGCCCCAATCTTGACTTCTTTTCTCTCTTCTTCTGAACCCAAGTTGACCATTTCCAACAGCTCTTTCTGAGTAATCGGGAGATCTCTTCTGGTATTTCTTTGTCATCTTCTTCTTCAGCCCTAAATACCGGGAATTCAAAGTTGGGAGAAAGCATTGGATCTTATGTTTCAATGGGGTTTAAAACAAGCAATCTGCATGACGTGATGCTTTGTTTTTAGAAGAGATAGAGAGAATGCAAGAGTGTGTGCGGTGTATTTTCTGATAACTGCTTGTTTTTATATTTGAGTTATTTTTAGGATTACCATTTTCTGAAAAAAGCGAAAAGAGAAAACAGCAATAAATGCGGAAATTACAGAACGACGTTATTTTATTTATGATCTTGTCGATTCTTGAAATTACAGCCCTATAAAACAAAACTCTGTCACTTTGGGCAAAGCGAACAGGTACATTTACAGAAAGTGAGCCCTATCAAAACATCCGTTTCACCTGGGCAGGGTGAAAGGTTAAAATAAAGACTACGATTACTTAGACTTATGAACGACATTCGGAACGTCGACATCAACCCATTGGCGGAGAACTCCTCGGTGAATCACAAAGTCTGGTACTTTCCTTCTTGATTTGTCTTCAGAAATAACGCTGATTTCTGGCGGAGCGGGATCGTTGGAATCTATTTCCCAGGCAGAGTTATTGTAGACGAACTCTTCTGTTGTATCTTGCATAGTGTTTATACTCTCAGATAAATCTCCCCATCCAGTTGGCTAGATGTCTTCTAGCCTGATACGAGAGCTTTCAGGAGCGGTGTACTTGACCAAGTAGTCGAATTTTCCACTTGGTAGTCCTAAGGTGTCCCACACTTCTTTGGAACTGGAGGAGTCATCTCTTTCGATGACGTTGAACTCGGGAAAATCATAATTGATGAATTCTAGTCCTGCAAGCTTTGCAAATTCATCGTCGTGCTGGATATTTTCTGAATGCCCTGAGTGTTGATCCCATGACATGGTGGGGATGCAGGAATTCTTTTCAATGATGCTCTGCTGGTAAGCATCGTTCGGCTGACTTTCTTGCCCCAAGTCTCTCAGGTACGGCTTCCAGATAGCAGGCCATCCATTGGGCCATAATAGTCGTGGTCAAAGTTGTCTTTCATCATAGTGTCTTCCTCTAAAGAGTTTGGTGGAGCACGACATCCTTTCGGATCACAATCTCCATATATCATCTTGACATCTGACCTTGGTATAAATCTCGGACTCTGTGTGGGATAGCAAAATGGCGTAGGCACCTCTTCCTGAGATATATAACTATCCTCATTAAGATAGGATTTCCACTCTTCATCCATATCGGAGGAGTCTCCTTCGTTGATGGTATGTACTTCTTGAGACACTGGGTGAAGGAAACCTCCACTATGGAAGAAGTCCTGAATGGGACGAAGGCTTTCATCGTTAATGGCAGTTTGGGTACAGTTTGAGGAAAAACCAAGACCCTTCCTGTTTTTGTTACCAGTAGGAATGACAAATTGTCCCCATCCTTTTGCATTGTTACTTTTGATTACTTCGAGAGCATCTTTGTACGAGGAAATCGATGTTCCCTTTCCTGGTTGATTGTCATTACTCACCGAAAGTGCTTGGAACTGGGTTCCAATAACCTTTTCTGGTTCTACACAAGTGGACGATGGTAAGTTACTCACGATCAAGGCTTGCTCTCCACAGACTGTGACTAGTTGGTCGTTCTTGACGAACTTCAGCTTCTGGTGCAGTGTCGAAGTGACTGCCCCAGCCTGGTGTATCCAAGGTCTTCCTAATAAACAGTTGTATGCTTCCCGGATGTCCATTACCTGGAAAGTGACTTGGAAAGTGTGAGGACCTATAGTTATGGGAAGGTCAACTTCGCCGATAACTATTTTCCAGAATCCGTCAAATGCTTTGACGATGACCTCACTTCCTCTCATCGGAGACCCTTTTAATGATAGTCACATTAACGTAGATTTCGACATAACATTCAGAGCCGATTCGGTGTCTACCAGTATGCTGGCTAAAGCATCGTCCTGGCAATTGACTGTAATATTAAGTGCCATGTTATGACCTTTGCCTTCTTCCGCCAATTCCTCATCACTAAACCCCAAGTTGTTGTAGGAAGTGATGTTGGAGATGATGCGGTCGAATTGTCTTATCGTTACATCCTGTTCCACAAAGGCTTGCTCTAAGACTTTCTGTAGAGTTTCCCTGTGAGCTTCGGAACTGAGTAAAAGAGATAACACATAGATTTTTGAAGGAGTTTGCAACAGTTTATCAACAATGTTGTATTCACTCTTCTGGATGATCTTCAGCATCTCATCGTTGTTCTTTGAAAGATCGGGATTACTGGATTGACCGACTGGTTGATTGGGAACTTCTGTTTGAGGTTCCTTTTCTCTGGTGGGTTCTCTAACTCCTCTGTTGAAGATTCGACTGCTCCGTGTTACTTGACTGATGTCTGCAATTTTCACGACGGAGGGTAATGGAACTTCTTTTCCATTCTCAACTGTTGTTGCACCTTACTTGTAAGGGATTGCCTTATCAGACTTGTACGGTACTGGTCTTGGAAGATAGATAACTACAGGGGGAGCCTTTTGATTTTTCTGACCATCATAGTCGGCCTCAATTGGTTCGAGATTGAGAACCTTTCCACTATCAAGATGGACTCTTGATTCATGGGGGTAAAGGGATTATGGTGCACACATCTTTTGCCACTTCTTGTTTAGGGATTAAGATAACATCTTTGCCTTGATCAGGATGATAGTTTGACATTGAACCAGAGCTTGACCATGGTTAAATTTCCTTATGGTCCAACTGACTTTGAAGGGCTGCTCGCACGAGGTAGCATCCTTGATTATTCTCCGAGCAGACTCTACAGCGCTCGTAGTTGTGTGGTGGCACCCGACCATGTCCATTTTAAATGCAGTGTAACCTCACTAGGTCTATTTCCATTGATCGAACATCCTAATTGTGATGCCTAGTAGGGTTCCCGTTGATCATACTGACTTGTTGTGTGTCTTAATCTATATAGATCGGAAGCCACCAGTGGTTTAACAAGTGTTGCAGTGTTCTTTGAATGAGTGCACATCCTTGGTTACTCTCACGACATACTCTGCAGTTCTGATAATCATGCGAAGTCAGAAAACTGAGCTGAACTTGCTTAGCATGTAACTCTACCAAGCTGGTATTCATCAAGCGAATATCAAAGATTTGAATCATATTAACTTGATAGTGACTTTTATCATGGTAATCCTGGATCCATCCAAGATCCATCTGACACTGGAGGGCCTCTTGTACAAAAGAGCATCCCTGATTGTTTATCGAGCAAAATCAGACAGGAATCATAATCGTGTCGTGGCAGATCATGATGTTGGCTTTTCCTTAAGTGCATTGCCACCAAGTTGACATTCATCGCCAGAATGTCGTGGTTCTAAATGATGTTGGAATTTGCATAAGTCATGTAGACTTCACGAATTCGGTTATCCTGGATCCATCCGAGATCCATCTGTTCTTGTAAAGCGGATTGCACCACAGGACCTCCTTAATTGTCTTTCGAGCAGATATCACACTGGTGATAATTATGAGATGGTACATAACCATACCCGCTCTGTCTGCAATGCATTTTGACCAGGTTAGTTCCTAATAAGAGTACATCGTGGATTTGATAGCTGTGCTTAGACTCTTCCTCTATCAAATTGACCGCAACTTTCTCGTGTTGAGGCAACGGGTTCGTCTGAACATTTGGATTTGTATCCTTGAAGGATAAGACCTCGTTCCTGACAAGCTTCTGCAAATCAGATTTGAAGTTGAGACAGTTTTCTATGTTATGTTCTGGTCTTCTTTGATGGTAAGGACAAGTCTGATCCGCCTTGAACTAAAAAGGCAGATTTTTCGATACTGTAAAAGGAGACCTGGCTTGGACGTGCCCCTTGACCAGTAGTAACGGAAATAGTTCTGCGTACAACAATGGTATAGGGTTGAATCCTGGTGGTCGCGTTGTACGGTTGTTGTTGTACTGAGGACGAGCCTGCTGAAGAGGTTGTTGTGTCCTTTGCTAATATTGTTGTTGATTCGGTTGGCTCTAAGCAACCTGAGGTTGATACGTTAGAACAGGCGCAGGGTTGATAGTAGGAGTTACAGCTGCTACTGGTTGGTACCGTCGCCTTTGCTTTCCGAGAGAGATATTACCGATATCCTGCTCTTTTTTCTTAGGGAAAGTACTACCGTATCTTTTGGTACTTCTTGATGGTCCAGCATCTTTAATCAAACATCCTTCTCAGACTACTTCTTCAAGACGAACTCCCATGCCCACCATCTCGGTGAAGTCACTGGGCGCACTGGCGACCATTCTGTCGTAGTAAAATAAGCTCAAGGTTTTCAAGAAGATCTTTGTCATCTCTTTTTCCTCAAGAGGTAGACAAAACAAAGGTCTGCGGCGTCCTTTCCAAATAGATCCTGACCGCGAATGGCTTGCAGTTCTTTCTGCATCTCCAAGAACTATTCCTGGAATTCCTTCATTCTGTCGTTCATACTTTCATTTCCACCAGAAGGTATCTATGGAATCTATCCTTCCAGGACAGTATGTACCACGGGTGGTGGCATAGTCATTACGGTAGTGACTCTTGGTGATTCCCTCTCCTGAAGTTTGTAACCTTCAGGAGTTGCTGTCATGCCTCTTGCATCATCGCTTTCCCGAAGTTTGTAACCGTCAAGCCCAGCGGCTCCTGCTGCAGTTTTCGGATCTTCCACGATCGGCGGAATATATCCTTCCGGGATATAGTTTGGTGGCATGCCCCAGGGACGATCTTTAGGCATGTTGTACCGAGGATCATACTTTTCCACTATGGGCTTCTATGTGATCTCTAAGATCACAGTCCTTTGTTGTTGCATCTGGGCTGCTGCTAGAGATTGCATGTCATTGTGAAGTTTCCTCAAATCTTCTTTCAGATTGTCGATTTCTTCTCTCAACTCTCTATTCTCTTCCTCGAGATCATCCAATTTCTTTTGTCGATTGGCCTGAGTATTGTACGAATGAGACAGTTTGACTCTAGAGTCGAGACACAAATGTGAGATTCGTAGGGATGAAGAATGCATTATGGGCGAATGACGAATGATATGCAATAATTAATTAATTTTTTTTGTTAATAAAAAAACTTCGACAATTGGATTGCAAATATCATACAATGGGGGAAACCCCATTTTATTGAATTTAAAGATTGCGGAAATGGAAATACAGTAATTTACAAAGTGTTGTAAAAGGAAATGTCTAAGCTAATGGATCCTGGGTCCTCTCTGAAGAGGGCTCATGTGTTGGTTCTAGTACTTTCCTTTTCTTTGACAGGGGTTCTTGAGCCGTTGTCGGGTTGTCATTCCTTTGCCAAGTGAAAGGAGCAAGCAAATTCCTTTGGTCTTATTGATTTTCTTTAGCATGTTGCTCTAAAATCTCGATCAGAGCATCTTTTTCTTTTAACAGTTGCTGTATTTTGTTACACTCCTTATTGAGAATACGGTACTTGTTCTTCCAAGATTTCTTCTCCTGTTGAACTTTGTTGAGAGTAACCTGAAGTTTTTCCGTATCAGACATAAAATAAAGGACAAATTCCTTTAACGAAAGAACTTCTTGACGAGGGTAAGGCATCCTCAGCTTGAGAGCTCTAGTTTGTACCCAGTGGAGATAAGGCTCTATAGAGATACAGTCTGGTTTTCCTAGAGACTCTATTCCTTTCCTGTGAACATGTTTCTAAGCGTGCACTATTTCTGTCTTTAGTGCCCTGTCATTTTCTCCTTCCTTGAAGAAAAGACGTTCCAGACGGACATTACGTGGGACATGTCTCATCAGGTATCCGAATTGACGGCGAACTAAAACTGGATGATAATTGATTTCTCCTTTAATTCCTATGAGTGGTACATTAGGGAAGTCTCCACAATGGTCAATGATCCTGATCCCGTCATAGATTCGATTGTACCAGTCTATGTCAGAGTTGGTAAGAGACATGATTCTCTGCGACCAACGCAAAGTACTTTTATGATCCCAAAAAGCAGCAGACTTGGGCAAATGGGAAGTGAACCATTTGTATAGCAAGGGTACACAACATGTGATCATTCCTCCGTTGTATAAATTCCTTAAGTGTACAGAATGATAAGCATCTGCGAGCAAGGTTGGTACAAGGTTTCCAATTAGAAAAATCTTAATGGAATTGATATCAACAAAGCTATCAATGTTGGGAAACAGAAATAACCCGTAGGTAAGCAGTACAAAGATGCTCTCGAAAGCAGTCACGTTCCCTATACTAGAAAAGTACAAAGCCTTTTTTATCAAGAACTGGGTTGGCAAACCTTGGATTCCACCCTTAGTGGTCATGTGAGTCCTAACCTCTGACTCGTCCAAATAAATTGCTCTTGCAATGGTTTGATCCTTTGGAATTTCTTCCAGTCCAAAAAAGGGAGCTGGGTCAGTAATGGGTAAATCAGTCAGGTGAGAGTACTCCTCCAGTGTTGGTGCTAGCTGATAATCCGAGAATGTGAAACATTGATAAACCGGATCGTAGAACTGAATGAGTGTGGCCAGGATTCCCTCAATTACATGGACCCTTAACAGAGACAGCAGTCCTCCGTACTTAGCTTTGAAAGCATCAGGGTTGGTGATCATCCTTGCCAACCCTCTTAAATCCTCTAGTTTTGGAACCTTGAAGGTGTACTTGTGAGTCTTCCTTCTACCAAAATCCATAACGCAATCTTTCTCTCTGACTTTTTCAATCATTGTCTCAGTTTAATTTGAAAAAGAGATACTAAAAGAGAAAATTTTTTCTTTGTTTGAAAGTTTTTTAATGAAATGAATGCATGAATGCAGCATACAAAAACATAGAAAAAACACGGGGTCAAAGGTTCGGTGTCATTAAGTCATGGCACTACCCATCCCCAAAGGTTGTACTGGTGATTTTTTGTACATGTTCACAAAATCATTGACCCCTCTTGGGATAACAACAGCAGGTTGGTTAACCCGAGCGAGCTGATGTATCTTAGAGTGATCTCAAATGAGGGTAGTATCGCGTGACAACTATTTCCGATAGCTTCCACACTACAAAATAGTAACATGGTCTCATCCTACTAAATCCTCAGTTTCATGGACAACCACAATCGAACAATCTGCTTTCAACAACCGAAGTCGTATAGGCATTGAATCCGCAAATGGTGTCTCCACTGATTTGATGGTTGACCGGGGTGTCTTATTTGGGAGTCACTCCCTGTAAGATTACCCATCTAGTGCCATCACCTATCTTAGGTGTCACTCAAACTTTTCAGATGCGGCATCACCCGCAGTCCTATTAGCAGAAAAATAAACACGAATATCAATTAGGAAAAGCGATATATATATTTATTCCTAAAACTAACATCCTAGACCTCTTAAGAGCTAGTCTATTAACTTAACAGATCAACGACGTCCCCAGCAGAGTCGCCATTTTCCTGTAGCTAGCGATTTTTTTCGGTGACGCGACCACCTTATCGCTGGGTTTTCCTCACCGTAATGGTAGGAGGGGGTGCTACTTTTTGATTTCTTATTTATCCCGTGAAGCTGGAAGGGAAAGAGAAGGTATCTAAAACTAACCTTACACGTAAATGTTTAACTAAACAAACGGTTAAAGAGATTTGGGGAGTCGGGGTCAGGTTATACAATGGGTAGTTGTCAATTACCCATCCTATATGTGGTTATCCATAGGATATTAGCTTTAGGTTTCGCTTTGTAATTGATAGTGTTTATCTGTTATTGGGTTGGGAAAGTTTCTTGGGGAGTATGAGTGAGAGTGAATTTTGTTGATGTTTTTGGTAAGGTACTGGACCTAAGGATTGATTGGTATGAAGATACTGGACCTAGGGGGTTTTTTATTAGTATGCTCGCTAAGATTTCGCAATATTATGCCTACGTATTCCCGTTTAAACGAAATAGGGAAATCAGAGCAATCATAGTTCCTCCTATTCTAAGGGAAGAAAAAGATGTTTTCGTGTCTTGTTCAAAGCCCAAGACAGAGGCTAAAAGGTTTATTTGTGTCTTGTTCAAAGCCCAAGATTGAAGCTAATAGATTTGACTGAGAGAGAACTTGTCATCTCTAAAGAGGTATTGCTGATTTTTGTGTGCCTTGATCAAAGCCCAAGGTTAAAGCTAAGAGGTTGATTGACTCCACTGGGGGGAAATCTTTACCCACAACCTAAGAGGAGGCTGGATAAGACCAACTCAACCAGAGAGGGTATATATTGGTGTCTTGTATAAAGCCCAAGATTGAGGCAAAAAAGAGACTGACTCTTTGGGGATATCATTATACAAAGCCTAAGAGGAAGCTAAAGGAGACTTTTCTGGGGAAAATGTTCTATCTGTCTTGTATAAAGCCCAAGATTGAGGCTAAAAGGATTTTGACTCCACTGGGGAGGTTTGTATGTATCTTGTACAAAGCCCAAGATAGAAGCTGAAAAGAAGACTGACTCTGCGGGAAATAAATCTTTATCTGTCTTGTACAAAGCCCAAGATTGAGGCTGAAAGAGACTTTACTGACTCGGCTGAGGATATTTTAAGTATCTCGTACAAAGCCTAAGATAGAGGCTGAAACGATTTTGACTCTGCTTGGGAAATTATTCGTCCCGAGCTTAAGAGAAGGTTATGATATTTTATATCTCGTAAAAAGCCCAAGATAGAGGCTAAAAAGGGTTCGACTCAACAAGAGAGTGCTTTTTTTATCTGTCTTGTACAAAGCCCAGGATTGTGGCTGAACAAGCTGGAGAAATCATTATACCAAGCCTAAGAGGAGGCTAACTTGTGCTAGGGGGAATCTTTTACCAAGCCAAAGGGAGGCTGGAAAAGATCGACTCAACAAGAGAGTATTTTTATCTATCTTGTACAAAGCCCAAGATTGAGGCTAAAAGGGTTGACTCAACAAGAGAGTCTGGAACGTGATTGACTCAACAAGAGAGTCAGACAAGTGGTTGACCCAACAAGAGAGTCTGAAAAGGTTATTGACTCAACAAGAGAGTCTGAAAAGTGGATGACTCAACAAGAGAGTCTGAAAAGGTGATTGACTCGACAAGAGAGTCTGAAAAGGTTAGCTCCACTGGGGAGAATCATTGTACGAAGCCCAAGAGGAGGCTGACTGTGCCGAGGAAAGATCTTTATACAAAGCCTAAGAGGAGGCTATCTTCTTCCGGGAGTTATTGAGATCCCGATGCAGGTCCAAGTAGGGAATCCACTCTTGCCGAGGGTTGCAGAAGAGTTGAGATATCAGATGCCTTGAGGTTCTGATTTGAGATTGTGTTGTATTAGTGATAGGCTGACCCTGGCTGGGGGATTTTTAGGAGAGGGATTGGGTTTTATAACCCACCCAAGTTTTAACTCTGCTGGAGATTAATCTAGAATCCGGGGTTTCTTCCTATGTTTGGAGGGAACTTGAGAATGTCTTTTGAGACTCAAGAGGATTAGACTGTCCAAGTCTAACGGTGTGGAAGAGTTTTATCTTTTGTATGATGCCCAAGAGGAGGCCGACTCTTTTAAGGGATGAGTATCAACCATAAAATTAGCCTGAGGTTTTGACTCCTTTTTAGAAAGACAACACTAACGAAGGATGACTAAGTTCTGTCCAACACCATTAGGAGGTCTTCATGGTCCTTGTATTAAGCCCAGGAGAAGGCATGAGAACTTCTAAGAAGCCTAAGGGTCCTTGTACAAAGCCCAAGAGGAGGCGGGGATGCTTTTAGGAAGCTTGTGGGTCCCAAACTAAGAACAGTTCAAGAAATACTATTCACTGAGAATAGATCATTTAGTGAAAGTTCTGAGGTTTGAAGAAACTCGAGAGATGTTATTCACCGAGAATAGATCAACTCCAGGGAGTAGAATTTCTTTGACAATTTCTAGGGGTGACAGTCTGAGAAAAGGTTCACGAGGAATACTGCCTTTCTCTTCGTTCCATATTGTTTAATCCCAAGAGAAGGCACGAGTGTATCTGGAAATCCTATGGGGATCTAGTTTTGACTGTATTTAAAGAGTGACCAACATGGCTTTACCTAGTTCTAGACCTAGTTGTCGGGGAAAACTCTAAATAACTATACTTGTATATATACAGTTGATATATGACAAGTATTTAAAAGGGTAAGAAAGACGACTAACCATGCGCAACTTCCCACTATACAGTTATATATATATATATTTGACATATATTTAAAAGAATGAAAGAAGACTTATAGTGTGCAGCTTCCCACAATACAGTTATATATATATATAAAGGCGAGTAAATGAAACCTGATAAAACTTACAGGTGAGCCAGCTTCCATGCTGTATTATTAGTTATTCAAAGAAATTAAAAAAAGTTTTGATAACAACTGTATATTTGAACCTAAATCAAAAGGGAAGTTGTTTTGAAAAGATCGTTGGGGCTTATACTCAAGGAGAGGCCCAGAGAGTTTGAAAATGAATAAAGATGGGTCTTATAGCTCAAGGAGAAGCCCATATGATTTTGTTAAAAAGGCGACGATCGCGCCGTTGTTTTGAAAATGTACAGAGGGACTTATACAATAAGTAAGGTCCAACACTATTTATGTTCAAAGGATTGGGTCTTACACTCTATTAGAGGCCCAAAGATTATTTAAATAAAAGAAATGGGACTTACAACACGAGGGTAGGCCCAAGGTTTACTTGATTTTGAACTGGCGATCGTGCCGAGGTTTTTTTGAAAAATGTGTTGGGACTTATACAATACCTGAGGCCCAAATTATTTTGGTTTTCAAAAGGGGTTGGTTCTTACACTCTATTAGAGGCCCATAAGTGTTTGAAAAAGATTGATGAGGGTGGAATTAATCAAAACCCTAATTTGGTTTAAAAATGGAATTAATTTTGTTTAAAAATTAATAAAAATTATTGAAAACACGTGAAAAATGAGTGGTGATCTTGGATCAATGTTTCAAAAATCATGTTTTTATCCACAAAATGATTGAAAACCATTTAAGTTTGGAAAACCAAGAAGGAAAACATATTTTACATGTTAAAAAACAAATAAAAATTAATTCTTTGCAAATATATCAAGTATATGAAATAAATATTATTTTTGGGAAATTTTTGTAAAATAAAATATTTTAACATTTTTGTGAATTATTAAAAAAAGAATCAATTCAAAATCATTAAAATTCAGAGAGAAATTAATTTTTGAATCAATTAAATAAAATCACAAAATTCAAATATTTGAAAGTTTGAAAAAGGGCGCCAAGAACACCTTGGTTTTGCCCGCGTGCTCTGTTTTGCCCAAATTTGCATTTTCTCATCAATCTCACTGAATACTTGATGAAATCACACAATCCAGATATCAATCTATTCATTTTCACCTCACGATCATGTCTATGGTCTTTAATTTCATTTATTTTAAGCATGGAATAAGAAATCAAAGAGAAACCTCAAGAACCCTAATTTCTGCAAGAAGTCTAAGAAATTCCATACACGATTCATACAAAGCAATTAATTGAGGGGAAACACTCTATACATGATTATGAACATATGGCAAAATGATTGTGCGAGGAAATATGCATGAATCATGAGATGACCAAGTTGAGGCTTACCTCTTGTAGCTGGTGATGGAGTTTTAGGTTAGAGGTGTTACAGCTTGGTTCCAATGATGTGGATAGCTTCCCTAGGTGCTATGGAGTGTGTCTGAATGCTTGAAGTGGATTGAATTGAGCTGGAACTTGATTTGGCACCTCAACTGCAAATATGTCAAAAGCTTGTGCAGATGGCTGGTGATTTTGTGAAATTGGTGTTCCAGATGTTATGTGAGAGTTTGGACCACTTCTATATCTTATATGTGAGGTGTGTGTGTGTGATTGGTTTGGTTGGAATTGCTCCCAAACTCAAAACCCGATAGTGACTTGAGTTAGAAGGCAAATTTGGAGTGAAAGAGGTGATTTTGAGGAAAACATCAGTTTGGGTGCTTTGGTGTACTCAATCTGATCATAAAGGAGGTCTATTTATAGTGTGTCAAGTTTGTTTTGCAAGGAATAGGGAATGGCAACTGCAGCAGGCCTTTGGCCAATGTGGATCAAATGGAATCTCAAGTCTCCTCTAGCTATTGACTTGAGATTAGAGCACATGCCTATGGTTCTTTGATTCAAGGATAAGGTTTGACTAAAGTGTTCATCTTTGTTCTGATACATGCCACCTCTAAGCATCCATTGAATGCCTCAAAACAAAATTGGAGTCTTGAGGCATCTTTAGCTTTTAGGGGTGCCAAACCTATATGTAGTTCCAAAGACTTGGGAGGCTTATGGATCAGTGCTTGTCCCTTGGGTGTTCCCCCTTGAGGTGTGCAGATGGATAAGCATGCTTGAAATTGTACAATTTAAGCAATTCAAGCACTAATGCACAAATCTGTCATGCCAAGACAGTTTGCAGCAAGGCATGTTGCAGCTGTCATAACTCCTAGCTCAGATGGAGTTTGATGGAGTTTTTGGGCATTTTGGAAAGCCCTCATATGACACAACACATGTGTGATCATATTTTGTCTTGAAAATTTTTGGATCCAAGTGAAAAATGCCTCTACATTTTGAAAAAAAGCAAGACAGATTCTGACTTAGTGAAAATTTCACTAAGTGTTGGAAAAAGTGACATTTCATGTTTTCAGCCATTTTGATCACTCCATAACTAAAAATCCATGAGGAATTGGAATAAGGTGTAGTTGACACTTTTAAAGTATGCCATGAGAGCTACAATTCCATCTTTGGATCATCCAAAATGGTTGCTTGGATCTCAAGTTATGATCCTTGGAAGTTGGTACCCTAACCACTTTGTTTCATAACTTAGAAAAATTCTAAGTTTTTTATGGTTACCCCTTTTACAAGTTAACTCACTTTCTTTGATTTTTCTTGATGAATGATTATTCCAATCACACATTAACATTATTTTAGGGTTAAGGAACCTTGGTTGAACAAAAAATCAAAAAGTCAAACTTTGACGTTTTGTACAGTTGACTTTTTATCAGATGAAATCCAAACTGTGTGATCCTTTGGGAAATCAAGTCCTTGACCTAAATCAAACCTAATGGATGGACTCCATAGGTGATATAGGGTGTATTGAATCATGTCCCAAGGTTTGGGAGCATGTCTTGGTCAAAAGTCAAAGGTACAGTTGACTTTTCCCCCCAAAACCCTAATTGTGGTTCAGATGAAATTGAAACTGGTGAACCAAGCTTTTTGGATCAATCCATTGTTGCAAATGGATCAATATAGTGTATTGGAGGCCCTCAAATCATGTCTTGAGGTCTTGGCTCATGTTTTGTCCAAAAGTCAACTTAGGGGTGAATTAGGTCAAGAAACCCTAATTCCTGATTTTTGGTAAATGCATCCCCTAGGGTTAAACTGAATTGATGATTGAGTCCATGAGGCCCCTTGGAGTATCATAGGTTATGCTTTGAAGCATTGTCTCATGCCCAGATGAACATTCCCATCTGGAGGCCCTGGTCGACCAAAATCCTAATTTGGTGACACTGGCGATCTTGAGGCTTAATCCACTTGGAATGTAGCATCTTTGTGCTTGGTTCTTGATGTGGGTGTCCTCTTGATCCTTTATAGGTGTTGGAGAGTTTAGACAAGTTGAAGATCATGTCAATTATTGATTGATCCTTTGTCTAAGTGCTCAGAGAGTGCTCAAACCCCTAATTCTTGGTTATGGTGAATGCTCACCCCTCTTTGAGGAGATTAGTGAGGCATGATGGTTCATCCATATTGTGATGATGATTTACACAATGATGGGGAATCTTGGTTGTCAAAATTTGGGGTATGACAAAGTGTAACAAAATACAGCAACTGTTAAAAGAAAAAGATGCTCTGATCGAGATTTTATAGCAACATGCTGTAAAGAAGACCAAAGGACTTTGCTCACTCCTTTCACTTGGCAAAGGAATGACAACCCGACAACGACTCAAGAGCCCCGGTCAAAGAAAAGGAAAATACCAGAACCAGTACCTGAGCCCTCCTCGGAGAGGACTTAGGATCCATAAGTTTAGACATTTCCTTTTATAGCACTTTGTAAATTACTGTATTTCCATTTCCGCAATCTTTGAATTCAATAAAACAGGGTTTCCCCATTGTATGATATTTGCAATCCAATTATCAAAGTTTCTTTTAATTAAATAACAAAAAATTATTAATATAATCATTGCATATCATTCATTATTTTCACCTAACGCATTCTTCTTCCCTACGAATCTCACGTTTGTGTCTCGATTCTAGAGTCAAACTGTCTCATTCGTACAATACTCAAGCCTATCAACAAAATAAAATGGATGATCTCGAGGAAGAGAACAGAGAGTTGAGAGAAGAAATCGACACTCTGAAAGAAGATTTGAGGAAACTTCACAATGACATGCAATCTCTGGAAGCAGCCCAGATACAACAACAAAGGATTGTGATCTCAGAGATCACATCGACGCCCATAATGGAAAAGTATGATCCTCGGTACAACATGCCTAAAGATCGTTCCTGGGGCATGCCACCCAACTATATCCCGGAAGGATATATTCCGCCGATCATGGAAGATCCGAAAACTACAGTAGGATTTACTGGGCCTGAAGGTTACAAACTTTGGTAAAACAAAGATGCAAGGGGCATGACAGCAACTCCTGAAGGTTAAAAACTTCGGGAAAGGGAAGCACCAAGAGTCACTGTCGTAATGACTATACCACCACCCGTGGTACACACTGTCTCGGAAGGACAGATTCCACAGATACCTTCTGGTGGAAATGAAAGTATTAACGACAAAATGAAGGAATTCCAGGAACAGTTCCTGGAGATGCAGAAGGAAATGCAAGCCATTCGCGGTCAGGATCTATTTGGAAAGGACTCCACAGACCTTTGTTTAGTCCCCAATGTGAAAGTTTTGCACAAATTCAAGGTGCCCAAATTTGAAAAATACGAGGGTAACTCTTGCCATCAGAGTCATTTGGTGATGTACGCTCGGAGGATGTCAACTCAGACAGAGAATCAACAACTACTGATCCACTATTTCCAAGATAGTTTAACCGGTGCCGCACTCAAATGGTATATGAGATTAAACCACACTAAGATCGTCACTTTCAGAGATCTTGGTGCTGCCTTTGTTCAAAAATATAAGTATAATCTGGACATGGCATCAGACAGAGATCAACTCAGAGCCATGTCGCAGAAGGATAAGGAAACCTTCAAGGAATATGCTTAGAGATGGCGTGAGATTGCCGCCCAGATTTGTCTACCTCTTGAGGAAAAAGAGATGACAAAGATCTTCTTGAAAACCTTGAGCTCATTTTACTACGACAAAATGGTCGCCGGTGCACCTAGCGACTTTACTGAGATGGTAGGCATGGGAGTTCGTCTTGAAGAAGCAGTCCGAGAAGGACGTTTAGTTAAAGATGTTGGACCATCGAGCAGTACCAAAAGATAGGGTAGTGTTTTCCCTAAGAAAAAAGAGAATGATATTGGTAATATCTCTCTCGGAAAGCAAAGGCGACGGTACCAACCAGTGGCAGCTGTAACTCATGCTATCAACCTTGCGCTCATTCCAACGTATCAACCTCAGTTTGCTCAGAGCCAACCGAATCAACAACAATATCAGCAAAGGACATAAAACCCTCTTCAGCAGGCTCGTCCTCAGTACAGAACCGATCGTACAACGCGACCACTGGGGTTCGACCCTATACCAATGTTGTACGCATAACTGTTTCCTTTACTACTAGTCAAGGGGCACGTCCAGACTAGGTCTCCTCTTCCAATACCAGAGAATCCGCCTTTTTGGTTCAAAACGGATCAGACTTGCTCTTACCATCATGGAGGACCAGGGAATAACATAGAAAACTGTCTCAGCTTTAAATCCAAAGTGTATAAGCTTGTCAGGAGCGGGGTCTTATCCTTCAAGGATACAAATCCAAATGTCCAGACAAAACCGCTGCCTCAACACGAGAAAGCTGCGGTAAATTTGATAGAGGAAGAGTCTAAGCACAGCTATCAAATTCACGATGTACTCTTATTGGGAACCAACTTGGTCAAGATGCATTGCAGGCAGTGTGGATACGGTCATATACCACCTCATAACTATCACCAGTGTGATATCTGCTCGAAAGACAATCAAGGATGTGCTGTGGTGCAATCAGCTCTACAAGAACAGATGGATCTCGGATGGATACAAGATCACCGAATTCGTGAGGTCAACATGACTTATACCAATTCCAACATCATTCAGAACCACAACATTCTGGAGATGAATGTCAACTTGGTGGAAATGTACTCAAGGCAAAGCGAACATCATGATCTTCCATGGCACGATTATGATTTCTGTCTGATTTGCTCGATAAAAAATCAGGGATGCTCTTTTGTACAAGAGGCCCCCCAGCGTCAAATGGATCTTGGATGGATCCAGGATTACCGTGATAAAAGTCACTATCAAGTTAATATGATTAAAATCTTCGATATTCGCTTGATGAATACCAACTTGGTGGAATTACACGCTAAGCAAGTCCAGCTCGATTTTCTGATTTCGCACGACTATCAGAACTATAAAGTGGGTCAGGAGAGTGACCAAGGATGTGCAGTCGTTCAAAGAACACTGCAACACTTGTTAAACCACTGGTAGCTTCCGATCTATCTAGATGAAGACACACAACAAGTCAGTATGACTAACGAGGACGCTACTAGGTATCAAAGCCAGGATGTTCGATCAATGGAAACCGACCTAGTAAGGTTACACTGCATTCAAAGCGGACGTGGCCGGGTGCCACCACACAACTATGAGCGCTGTAGAGTTTGCTCAGAGAATAATCAAGGATGCTACCTCGTGCGAGCAGCCCTTCAAAGTCAGTTGGACCATAAGGAGATTCAACCATGGTCAAATTCTAGTTCAATGTCAAACTATCATCCTGATCAAGGCAAAGATGTTGTCTTAATCCCTAAGCGAGAAGTGGCCAAAGATATATACGCTATAATCCCTTTACTCCATGAATCAAGAGTCCCTCTTGATAGTGAAAAGGTTCTCAATCTCGAACCAATTGAGACCAGTTATGATGGTCAGAAAAATCAAAAGGCTCCTGTAGTTATCTATCTGCCGGGACCAGTACCGTACAAGTCTGATAAAGCGACCCCTTATAAGCCTTAATCGTGAGTAACTTATCATCGTCCACTTGTGTAGAGCCACAAGAGGTTGTTGGAACTCAGTTCCAAGCACTTTCGGTGAGAAATGACTAATAAGAAAAAGGAACGTTAATTTCCTTGTACAAAGATGCTCTCGAAGTGATCAAAAGTAAGAATGTAAAAGGATGGGGACAACTTATCATTCCTACTGATAACATACCAAGGAAGGGTCTTGGTTTTTCCTCAAACTGTACCCAGACTGCTACTAACGATGAAAGTCTTCATCCCATTCAGGACTTCTTCCACAGTGGAGGCTTCCTTCACCCAGTGTCTCAAGAAGTACATACCATCAACGAGGGGGATTCCTCCGATACAGATGAAGAGTGAAAGTCCTATCTTAACTCAGACGATTATATGTCTCAAGGAGAAGTGCCTACGCCATTTTGCTATTCCACACCGAGTTCGAGATTTATACCAAGGTCAGATGTCAAGATGATATACGGAGATTGTGATCCAGAAGGATGACGTGCTCCGCCAAAATCATTAGAGGAAGACACTCTGATGAAAGATAACTTTGACCATGACTATTATGGACCAATGGATGGCCTGCCTATCTAGCAGTCATACCCGGGAGACTTGGGGCAAGAAAGTCAGCCTAACAATGCATATCAAATGAGCATTATTGAAAATAATACTCGCGTCCCCACCATGTCATGGGATCATTATTCAGGGTATTCAGAAAATATCCAACACGATGGTGAATTTACAAAGCTTGCAGGACTAGAATTCATCAACTATGCTTTTCCTGAGGTCAACGTCATCGAAAGGGATGACTCCTCCAGTTCCAAAGAAGTGTGGGACACCTTAGGATAACCAAGTTGTAAGTTCGACTTCTTGGTCAAGTACACTTCTCCTGAAAGCTCTCGTATCAGGCTCGAAGACATCCAGCCAACTGGATAGGGAGATTTTCCTGAGAGTACAAACACTATGCAAGATGCAACAGAAGAGTTCGTCTACGACAACTCTGCCTGGGAAACAGATTCCAACGATCCTGCTCCACCAGAAATCAGCGTCATTTCTGAAGACAAGTCAAGAAAGAAGGTACCAGGCTTTGTGATTCACCGAGGAGTTCGCCACCAATGGGTTGCTGTCGACATTACGAAATTCATTCATAAGTCAAAGTAATTGTCGTCTTTATTTTAACCTTGCACCCTGCCCAGGTGAAACGGATGTTTTGATAGGGCTCACTTTTTGTAAATGTATCCTCATCGCTTTGCCCAAAGCGATAGAGTTTTTTTTATAGGGCTGTAGTTTCAAGAATCGACAAGATCATAAATAAAATAACATCGTTCTGTAATTTCCGCATTTATTGTTGTTTTCTCTTTTCATTTTTTCAGAAAATGGTAATCCTAAAAAAACAACTCAAATAATAAAAACAAACAGTTATCAAAAAATACACTACACACACTCTTGCATTCTCTCTATCTCTTCTAAAAGTAAATCATCACGTTATGCAGATTTCTTGTTTTAAACCCAATGAAACATACGGTCCAATGCCTTATCCCAACTTTGAATTCCCGGTATTTGAGGCTGAAGAAGAAAATAACGAAGAAATTCTAGAAGAGATCTCCCGATTACTCAGACAAGAGGAAAGGTCCATTGAACCTCACAAAGAGCTGTTGGAAACGGTCAACTTGGGTCCAGAAGAAGAGAGAAAAGAAGTTAAGACTAGGGCACTGCATAGTCTGACTGTCAAACAAGATTTGATAAAGCTTCTCAAAGAATTTCCCGATGTGTTCGCTTGGTCCTATCAGGATATGCCAGGGTTGGATACCCGCATCGTGGAACATCATCTACTATTACGATCAGAATGTTCGCCAGTAAAGCAGAGGTTGAGAAGAACTCACCCAGACATGGCCATCAAAATCAAAGAGGAAGTACAAAAACAGATTAACGCGGGTTTCCTCGCCACGTTAGAATATCCTCAATGGCTAGCCAACATCGTACCAGTTCTGAAAAAGGACGGAAAGGTCAGAATGAGTGTGCATTATAGAGATCTAAACAAGGCCAGTCCAAAGGATGACTTTCCTTTACCACACATTGACATGCTGGTTGACAATACATCGACGTTCAAAGTTTTCTCCTTCATGGATGGATTCTCGGGCTATAATCAGATAAAA
Organism: Lathyrus tuberosus; assembly: GCA_022829125.1. Lineage (NCBI taxonomy): Eukaryota > Viridiplantae > Streptophyta > Magnoliopsida > Fabales > Fabaceae > Lathyrus > Lathyrus tuberosus. The sequence goes on along the minus strand of JALAZF010000022.1, from coordinate 22,691,847 downwards.
ATGGTGCCGAAAGACATGGAGAAAACTTCATTCATCACCCCATGGGGCACTTTTTGTTACAGAGTAATGCCATTCGGTTTGAAGAACGTCGGGGCAACCTATCTAAGGGCCATGACAACTCTGTTTCACGACATGATGCACAAAGATATCAAAGTGTATGTCGATGACATGATTGCCAAATCTAAGACAAAAGAGGAGCATGAGACCCACCTACTAAAGTTATTCGAGCGGTTGAGAAAGTACAAACTTCGCTTGAATCCCAATAAGTGCACATTCGGTGTCCGTTCAGGGAAACTGCTAGGGTTCATCGTCAGCCAGAAAGGAATTGAGGTTGATCTTGACAAGGTCAAGGCCATTCAAGAAATGTCTTCTCCAAAGACTAAAAAACAAGTCATGGGATTCCTGGGGCGTTTGAATTACATTTCCAGATTTATATTCCTCATGACCGCGACATGTGCGCCGATCTTCAAATTACTCAAAAAGAATAAGGACTGTGTTTGGACAGAAGGCTGCCAAACCGCCTTCGACAGTATCAAGGAATACTTGTTAAATCCACCGATTCTATCACCTCCAGTGGAAGGAAGACCAATGATCATCTACCTAACAGTCTTGGAAGACTCCATGGGCTGTGTACTTGGTCAACAGGATGAAACAAAAAGAAAAGAGTCTGCCATCTACTATCTGAGCAAGAAATTCACCGACTGCGAGACTCGGTACACGATACTTGAGAAAATTTGCTGTGCTCTGGCTTGGGCAGCCAAACGTCTTCGCCAGTATATGATTTGTCACACTACTTGGTTAATCTCCGAAATGGATCCAATCAAGTACGTCTTTGAAAAGCCTGCTCTCACGGGAAGGATCGCCCGTTGGCAGATGTTGTTATCAGAATACGACATCGAGTACCATGCTCAGAAAGTCGTCAGAGGAGGTATTTTAGCCGATCATTTGGCTTATCAACCTATTGACAATCAGGAATCAGTCGGGTTTGACTTCCCAGATGAAGATGTCATGTATTTGAAAATGAAAGATTGCGATGAACCGCTACCCAGTGAAGGGCCAGAACCAGGTTCTCAATGGGGACTAATCTTTGACGGAGCTGTCAATCATTACGGAAACGGAATTGGGGCAATCATCATAACACCTCAGGGTACCCATATTCCTTTCACTACCAGACTGGCATTCAAGTGTACAAACAACGAGGCCGAATACGAAGCTTGTATCATGGGACTCGAAGAAGCGATCGACTTAAGGATCATGAACTTGGATGTATATGGCGACTCAGCCCTGGTTATCAATCAGATCAAAGGAGATTGGAACACATACCAATCAGGACTGATTCCTTACAAAGACTACACGAGAAGGTTGTTACCATTCTTCAATAGAGTCGAGTTTCATCATATCCCTCGTGAAGAGAATCACATGGCTGATGCATTAGCCACTCTCTCTTCCATGATTAGTGTAGGTCAATGGAATGACATACCTAAGATTGACATAATGCACCTTGAGAGGCCCGCCTACATCTTCACGATCGAAGCAGTCATAGACGACAAACCTTGGTATCACGATATCAAATGCTTCCTTCAAAAACAAGAGTACCCACCTGGGGCATCCAGAAAAGAAAGAAATACCCTCAGAAGGCTGGCTGGAAACTTCTTTCTGAGCGGTGATACACTCTATAAGAGAAACTTTGACATGGTTTTGCTTCGATGTGTAGACAAACCAGAAGCAATCCTGTTGATGAAAGAGATTCACGAAGGATCCTTCGGCACTCATGCCAATGGACATACAATGGCCAGAAAAATTTTGAGAGCAGGGTACTACTGGTTGACTATGGAATCCGATTGCTACAAGTACATGAGAAGGTGTCACAAGTGTCAGATATACTCCAACAAAATCCATGTATCGCCAACGTATCTCAAAGTTCTCTCTTCCCATGGCCTTTTTCCATATGGGGAATCGACATGATTGGCATGATCGAACCCAAAGCTTCAAACGGATATCAGTTCATCCTGGTAGCCATTGATTACTTCACCAAATGGGTCGAAGCAGCATCGTACGCCAATGTAACCCGACAAGTGGTGGTCCAATTCATCAAAAACAATATCATCTGTCGTTATGGTGTTCCTAGCCAGATCATTACTGATAATGGATCCAACTTGAACAATAAGATGATGAAAGAGTTGTGCACTGAGTTCAAGATCGAACACCATAACTCATCTCCCTACCGACCTAAGATGAACGGAGCGGTAGAAGCGGCTAACAATAACATCAAGAGGATTGTTCAGAAGATGGTCATAACCTACAAAGACTGGCACAAAATTCTACCCTTTTTTCTTCACGATTATCGCACATCTGTCCACACTTCAACAGGGGCAACCCCTTTCTCTCTAGTATATGGCACGGAAGCAGTGCTCCTCATCGAAGTAGAGATCCCATCAATCAGGGTATTGATGGAAGCTAAGCTAACAGAAGCTGAATGGTGTCAAAGTCGGCACGACGAATTGAATCTGATCGAAGAAAAATGAATAACAGCTATATGCCATGGTCAGTTGTATCAACAAAGGATGAAGAAGGCGTTTGACAAAAAGGTCTGACCCCGTGTCTTCAGAAAAGGAGACCTTGTGCTCAAGAAGATACAATCATTTCTCACTAACTCTCAGGGCAAGTGGACTCCGAATTATGACGGTCCCTATGTGGTCAAGAAAGCGTTCTCAGGTGGCGCCTTTAAACTCGCGACCATGGATGGAGAAGAATTTGCCTACCCCACGAATGTTGACGTAGTCAAGAAATACTTCGCCTAAACTAAAAAAAACGTCTCGGTGGATTGAAAACCCGAATGGGCGGTCCAGGAAAAAATTAGAGACATAATAAAAAATCATCCCGGTGGATTGGAAATCTTAAAGTACAATCCAGGCAAAAGTTAGGGATTAATGGGAAGTAACTACGTCTGATCAGTTCAACTCCTCAGTAGTCGCGCCATCCATAAGAAAACTCCGGTCAAGGTCATCTTCGATAGAAGCTCAAGATGTCCAGAATTCAAAGTTGGTAGAAGGATAATAGTCGTTATGTTTCAATGTAGCCCTGTTCCCTTAAATTACCATTTTCTAAACTTTGTAAATACTCTACGGAATCATGCGCTTGGCTGATTTCCATCCTATCAATAAAATTTGAGCCCCAGTGCTTTTGTTTACAATTCTTATTTGTTTTAGCTTTACGGAACGACATTTTAGCATGATTAACGATTCTTGAAATAAAACAAAAATGAATTTACTTGTCAAACTTTTCCTGCTTTTTAAATAAAGATGGCAATTCTTTTGACTGTTGAACATCGAAGGAACACCGATCGCTTCTCCAAAGGTGTTTGAACCTCAAAGTGCAGAATCAAAGTACTCCTTCTAAACCAGTGCTCCTGAATGAAGGATCAACTATGTTAGATGCGAATATTCCATCTGACATCCCTGACAGAGTTCTTACCTCCTAAGTCCGACCAACGGTTGTTCCCCATAAGGACTATCTCTCCTAAGCAAGGAAGAATTGCTATTTTTAGACCAGATGATACTTTCCATCCCCTGCAGTGGCCGAATATCCAGTCGTGTTCATCTATTAGTTTGTATGTCACGTCAGTTTTGTCAGCATAAACATACATACATCATGCATTATTGATTCACAATCATATTCATATTTCATCACTATCACTCTAGTCGGTCTTATCCCCTAGTGATAAAAGTCATCTCAATCGAGTTGTCAGTCCTTTCCTCGTCAGGAAGCAAATCATCTGAGCAATCTCTCCTCTAGTTTATTTCTGGATTGGAGACAGCCCTTGACCACTTTAATAACTTGAACCTCTGAAAAACAAGAAAACTTTCGACAAACGTCACTCTTCGCCATTGAAGATAATATCTTCGCTTTCCCGGATTAAGGAAAATCCTCAGAGAAAGCCTCTTAATCAAAGATTCGGTAGTATAGCAGTTTTTCTTTGAAAGATTCGCTGACGACGAGGTTATCAGCACCTCCAAATTGGATTACATCACATGGCATTTCTCTGAGAAGATCTCGAAGAAAAGTATGATGTAATATCCCCAAGCAGAAAGCAGTCTCTCAAGAGACTCGTTTTCCCAAGTAGAGTCGACAAATGGCGTCTCCAAACAGGGAAGTTTGTGCACCTCTACAACTACGACGAATGGGTTCCCCAGCAAGTCTAACATCAAAAGTTTTTCCCATCAAATGGGATCTCCCCAGGAAAATTCGGTGAGAAGTTTGAGGAAAACCGCTACGAATAGCGTCCCTTGTCAAGAAAGTTTATTGACAAAAGAAACTAAGACCAGTTCCTTGGTATGAAACCAGGATCGAGGGGAAGTTTATTCCAGAAACTGAGACCAGTTCCTTGGTAGGAACCAAGATTGAGGGGAAGTTTATTTTAGAAACTTAGACCAGTTCCTTGGTAGGAAACCAGGATCGAGGGGAAGTTTATTTTAGAAACTTAGACCAGTTCCTTGGTAGGAAACCAGGATCGAGGGGAAGTTTATATCAAAAACTGAGACCAGTTCCTTGGTAGGAAACCAGGATGGAGGGGAAGTTTATTTCAAAAGAAAACTGAGACCAGTTCCTTGGCTGAAGACTAGGATCGAGGGGAAGTTTACCTTTTCTAAGCATCATTGCTTAGCAAAAGAAGATGGATGAGCAAACTGCCATTCATAACCACCATCAAAATTTCGGGTATTCTGATATTTAATCCTCTTACACCCCGAATGCCCGAATACCTTCGCCATTCACACCTTCGGGTCCAAGAAGATTAAATAGGGGCATCTGTCATACCCCAAATTTTGACCATCAAGATTCCCCATCATTGTGTAAATCATCATCACAATATGGATGAACCATCATGCCTCAGTAATCTCCTCAAAGAGGGGTGAGCATTCACCACAACCAAGAATTAGGGTTTTGAGCCCTCTCTAAGCACTTAGACAAAGGATCAATAAAGAATTAACATGATCTTCAACTTGTCTAAACTCTCCAACACCCATAAAGGATCAAGAGGACTCCCACACCAAGAACCAAGCACAAAGTTGCTACATTCCAAATTAGTGTTTTGGTCGACCAAGGCCTCCAGGGGGAAATTTTCCTCTGGGCATGAGCCAATGCTTCAAAACATAACTCAAGATACTCCTAGGGACCTCATGGCCCCAATCATCAAGTCACTCTAGCCTCAGGGGATGCATTCACCAAAAATCAGGAATTAGGGTTTCTTGACCTAATTCACCCCTAAGTTGACTTTTGGGACAAGACATGATCCAAGACCTCAAGACATGATTTGAGGGTCTCTAATACACTACATTGATCCATTTGCAACAATGGATTAACCCAGGAAACTTGATTCATAAGTTTCATTTTCATCTGGACCACAATTAGGATTTTGAGGGAAAAGTCAATTGTACCTTTGACTTTTGACCAAGACATGCTCCCAAACCTTGGGACATGATTCAATACACCCTATATCACCTATGGATTCCATCCATTAGGTTTGATTTAGGTCAAGGACTTGATTTCACAAAGGATCGAACAATTTGGATTTCATCTGATAAAAAATCAACTGTACAAAAAGTCAAAGTTTGACTTTTTGATTTTTTGGTCAACCAAAGTTCCTTAACCCTAAAACAATGTTAATGTGTGATTGGAATCATCATTCATCAAGAAAAATCAAGAAAAGTGAGTTAACTTGTAAAAGGAGTAACCATAAGCTCTGAATCAAAGAACCATAGGCCTATGCTCTAACCTCAAGTCAATGGCTAGAGGAGACTTGAGATTCCACTTGATCCACATTGGCCAAAGGCCTGCTGCAGTTGCCATTCCCTATTGATGCCAAAACAAACTTGACACACTATAAATAGACCTCATTTCTGATCAGTTTGAGTACACCAAAGGCCTATAACACTTGCCTTTCCCAAAATCACACTCTCACTTCCAAAAATGCCTTCTAATGCAATCTACTATCGGGTTTTGAATTAGAATGTGTTTCCAACCAAACCAATCACACACACACACCTCATCGACATCATATGCGAGCTGATCAAACACTAAACCAACAACTGGAACACCAAATTCATGAAATCATCATCCATTTGCTCAAGGTTTCAACAAAGTTGCAGTTGAGGTGCCATAATCTGTTCCAGTTCATTTCAAATCAATCCAAGCTTTCAAACACACTCCATATCGTGTAGGGAAGCTGTTCAGATCATCGCAACTCATCTGTAACACCTCTAACTCAAAAATCAAATTTCTCTTGCTGCCACGACCTTCAAGTAAGCCTAAACTTGGTCATCTCATAATTTATGCATATTTCCTCGCACAAAACTTTTGCCAAATGTTCATAATCATGCATTGAATGTTTCCCCTCTATTGATTACTTTGTATGAATCGTGTATCAAATTTCTCAGCCTTCATGCACAAGTTAGGGTTCTTGAGGTTTTGTTTTGATTTCTCATTCCATGCTTAAAATAAATGAAACTAAAGACCATAAACATGATTGTGAGTTGAAAACGAGCAGATTGATATGTGGATTGAAAACGCAAATCTGGGAAAAACAGGGCACACGGGCAAGAACAAGATGTTCTTGGTGCCCTTTTTCAAATATTTGAATTTTTGAATTTTTTGTGATTTTATTTAATTGTTTCAAAAATTAATTTCTCTCTGAATTTTAATGATTTTGAGTTGATTCTTTTTTTAATAATTCACAAAAATGTTAAAATATTTTATTTTACAAAAATTCCCCTAAAATATTATTTATTTCACATATTTGATATTTTTGAAAAGAATTAATTTTTATTTGTTTTTCAACATTTTGAAAATTTTCTTTCTCTTGATTTTCCAAACTTAAATGGGTTTCAATCATTTTGTGGACAAAAACATGATTTTAGAAACATTGATCCAAGATCACCACTCATTTTTTACATGTTTTCAATAATTTTTATTAATTTTTTAACAAAATTAATTCCGTTTTTAAGCAAAATTAGGGTTTTGGTTGATTCCACCCTCATCAATCTTTTTCAAACACTCATGGGCCTCTAGTAGAGTGTAAGACCCAACCCTTGTTGTACAAAAAAATTTTTGGGCCTCAGATATTGTATAAGTCTCGGCACGATAAAAAATTCCCGGCACGATCGTAATTTCAAAATCAAATCACTTGGGCCTACCCTCGTGTTTTAAGTCCCATTTCTTTTCTTTAAATAATCTTTGGGCATCTCCTTGAGTTGTAAGACCCATACCTTTGTACAGAAAACCTTTTGGGCCTTAGTCATTGCATAAGTCCCAGTACAATCTTATCAAAACAACTTCCCTTTTGATTTAAGTTCAAATATACAGTTGTTATCAAAACTTTCTTTAATTTCTTTGAACAACTAACAATACAACATGGAAGCTTGCACACCTGTAAGTTTTATCCGCTTTCATTTAACTGCTTTTATATATATATCTGTATTGTGGGAAGCTGCACATTGTGAGTCTTCTTTCATTCTTTTAAATACATGTCAAATATATATATAATTGTATTGTGGGAAACTGCGCATGGTTAGTCTTCTTTCATACTCTTTTAAATACTTGTCATATATTTACTGTATATATACTAGTATAGTTAATTAGAGTTTTCCCTGACAACTAGGTCTAGAACTAGGTAAAGCCGTGTTGGTCACTCTTTAAATATAGTCAAAACTAGATCCCCATAGGATTTCCAGATACAGTCTTGCCTTCTCTTGGGCTTAAACAATATGGAACAAAGAGAAAGGCAGTATTCTTCGTGAACCTTTTCTCAGGCTGTCACCCCTAGAAATTGTCAAAGAAATTCTACTCCCTAGAGTTGATCTATTCTCGGTGAATAGCATCTCTTGAGTTTCTTCAAACCTCAGAACTTTCACTAAATGATCTATTCTCGGTGAATAGTATTTCTTGAACTTTTCTTAGTTTGGGACCCACAGGCTTCCTAAAAGCATCCCCGCCTCCTCTTGGGCTTTGTACAAGGACCCTCTGGCTTCTTAGAAGTTCTCATGCCTTCTCTTGGGCTTAATACAAGGACCCTGACGACCTCTTAAAGGTATAAGACAGAACTTAGTCATCCTTTTCTAGAGCAGTCTTTCCAGTGTCAAACCTCTGGCCAATTTTAGGGTTGATTCTCATCCCTTAAAATACCCGCCATCTCCTGGAGGCATCATACTAAAGATAAAAGTCTTCCACACCAGTAGACTTGGACAGTATAATCCCCTTGAGTCTCAAAGACATTCTCAAGCACCCAACAAATATAGGAGAAACCCCAGATTCTGGATCAATCTCCAGCAAAGTTAAAGCCCAGTCTCTCTCCTAAAAATCCCAAGCCAGGGTTGGTTTATCATCATCATAACACTATCCCAAATCAAAACCTCAAGGCATCTGATATCTCAACTCTTCTGTAACCCTCAGCAAGAGTTGATTCCCCACTTGGACCTGCCTCGGGATCTCAATAATTACCAGCAGAAGATAGCCTCCTCTTATGCTTTGTATAATGATCTTTCCTCAACATAGTCAGCCTCCTCTTGGGCTTCGTACAATGATTCTCCCCAACGGAGCTAACTTTTTCAGACTCTCTTGTTGAGTCAGTCACATTTTCAGACTCTCTTGTTGAGTCAATCACCGTCTTAGACTCTCTTGTTGAGTCAATCACATTTTCAGACTCTCTTGTTGAGTCAACCACTTTTCAGACTCTCTTGTTGAGTCAATCACGTTCTAGACTCTCTTGTTGAGTCAACCCTTTTAGCCTCAATCTTGGGCTTTGTTTAAGATAGACAAAATTACTCTCTTGTTGAGTCAATATTTTCCAGCCTCCCTTTGGCTTGGTAAAAAGATTTCCCCTAGCACAAGTTAGCCTCCTCTTAGGCTTTGTATAATGATTTCTCCAGCTTGTTCAGCCACAATCCTGGGCTTTGTACAGGATAGATAAAAGCATTCTCTTGTTAAGTCAAACCCTTTTAGCCTCAATCTTGGGCTTTGTACAAGACATAAATCGTCACAACCTTCTCTTAAGCTCGGGACAAATAACTTCCCCAGCAGAGTCAATTCCTCCCAGCCTTATGTTAGGCTTCGAGGAATGATTTTCCAAGCAGAGTCAAACTTATTTCAGCCTCAATCTTGGGCTTTGTACAAGATAGATAATATTCTCCTATAGAGTCAAACTCAGTTCAACCTCTATCTTGGGCTTTGTACGAGATACCTAAAATATCCTCAACCGAGTCAGTAAAGTCTCCATTTAAGCCTCAATCTTGGGCTTTGTACAAGACAGATAAAGATTCTTTCCCACTGAGTCAATCTTCTTTTCAGCCTCCTCTTGGGCTTTGTACAATGATTCTCCCCGACGGAGTCAAAACCTTTCTCAGCCTCCTCTTAGGCTTGGTATAAAGATATCCCCAAAAGAGTCAGCCTCTTTTTTGCCTCAATCTTGGGCTTTGTACAAGACAGATAATAAACTCCACAGTGGAGTCAATCAACCTCTTAGCTTCAACCTTGGGCTTTGATCAAGGCACGCAAAAGTCAACAATCCCTCCTTAGAGATGACAAATTCTCTCTCAATCAAACCTTTTAGCTTCAATCTTGGGCTTCGAATAAGACACCAAAACATTATCTTTTTCCTCCCGCAAATAGGAGGAACTACGATTGCTCTAATTTTCCTGTTTCGTTTAAACAGGAATGCGTAGACATAAGATTGCAAAATCTTAGCGAGCATACTAATCCAAAACCCTAGGTCCAGTACCTTCATCCAAAGACTTCAGGTTTCATACCTTAGTCATCATTCATCCCCATTTTCCACAGAAAGCAAAAACTCACTCACTCACTCATACTTCCCAAGAAATTTTCCCAACCCATTAACGGATAAACACCATCAAGTATAAAGCGAAACCTAAAGCTAATATCCTCTGGATAACCACATATAGGATGGGTAATTGACAACTCCCCATTGTATAACCTGACCCCGGACCCCCAAATCTCTTTTAAGCGTTTGTTCGGTTAAACATCCGCGTGCAAGGTTAGTTTTAGATAGCTTCCCTTTCCCATTCAGCTTCATGGGATAAATAAGAAATCATAAAGTAGCACCCCTCCTACCATTGCGGTGAGGAAAACCAAGCGATAAGGTGGTCGCGTCACCAACAGAAATCGCTCGCTACACCATAATCGTCTTATAACCAAAGATAGAATGCGTAATCATGGGATGGATACTGATGAATTATGCGTGTTCCGTCAGTTGCAGGGGAGCTGCCAGCATGTATTCTTCGAATGTGCTTGTACTAAGAAGGATTGGAAGCAGGTTCTGGAGGGCTTTGGAGTGGTTCATAATCATGATGGATGGAATACTAAGTTGCCTTGGATCCTCCATACAACCCCTGGCAAAGGGAGTCGGGCCAAAATTGTGAAAATGGCCATAGCAGAGACTGTGTACCATGTGTGGAGCATTAGAAATAAGATTGTTTTTCAAAATTGTAATAGAGATGTGTTAAATAGCAAACACATTAGAGAAGTCATACTTTTGAATATTGAGGGGAATAGGAAGCTGGTAGACTATTGTAATAGGGCTTAAGTTAGTTTCTCTAGTCTTCTTGTTTTGAGTCGACTTGTGGCCTAGATCGTTGGGATCGGCGTGTATTGTCTTGTTTTTTGGAAATAATATATTTCCTTATTCCAATTTTTTTTTAATATTTGACTCAACTTAGAAGATTATAACTATGCTCATTTTTATTTTTAAAATATTAAACTTATCTAGTTGATTAATGATAAATATTTATTTAGTGTATAAATGAACTCTATAGGTGATTTGTCCACTTCAATGTCTTCTTCTTAACTGATTTGAGTAAAATTGAAAGTGAAACAATTGTTAACTTATAAATTTTGATTTTTGCTTTGAAAACATTGAATAAACACTCCTTTTAACTAGATGAATGGAGCAAATATGTGTCTTCTTGAAGAAATAGATGAAGGTGAAGTGGTGGCATTAGTAGAGTAAGACAGGTCCTGGGTAACCAAATGGTTCTATGAAATTCATCCATGGTCTCCCAACGATGTGGATAACGAGAGACTCACGTGGTTACGTTGTAATAGGCTCCCCTGCCATATGTCGCATTTGCGAAAATCAACCGGCGGAAAAGAACAGAAGAGTCGCCACCGAACGTTATTTATCCCGACGCAGGGAAAGGAAACGATTGAAGAAAACCTAAGCAAAGGGAAAGACATGGTCATCGCAACCATATCATGGGTTCGGGAGTCGGTTATGCGAGAGGAAGGTATTAGCACCCCCTCGCGTCCATCGTACTCGATGGGATCCACGCTTGTTGTTATCGATCAAAGGGTGTAGGTTATTTGAAGCTCAACTGCTAACTAGAAATAGAATGAGAAAAAAGGGGACGAAAAGAAAACGTGACTCGATAGGACATCGTCGTCCTAGGCCTACGTATTCCATCGGGAGCGAGAAAGTCAAAGTCAACGTAGCTCAGAGGACTACGGGAGTGTGGGGGAAGGTTGCTCGCCAAGACATCGCCGTCTTGTGCCTACGTATCCTCAATCGGACAGGAGAGAGGAAGTCAGAGCAGTCGTAGTTTTACCTAACAGGGTCGAAAAGGGGGGAGGTTGCTCGCCAAGACATCGTTGTCTCGTGCCTACATATCCTCAATCAGACCGCAAAGAGGAAGTCAGAGCAGTCGTAGTTTGACCTAACAGGGTCTTGTTATTTTGTGTTTTTTAGTGGAAGACGACAACGTTCACGTTCCAGCAGTTTAGGTGTTGTCGCTCGTTGTATGGAGTCTTACGCATTTACCTGTTTGTGGTAAAATGGAAATGACGTATCCTTTATGAATGGAGTAAGAGATGTGAGAAGATAATCCCGAAGGAAGACGATTGTTTATTTTTTTTAGAAGAAAGTGTTTTGATTGATTGTGTTTGTGGTATGTTTCGTGCTAAAGACTATGAGATAGGAGCGAATACTTTACAAGGTCGCTCCCAACGGAACGTTTGCAAAGCATCCTAGAATAGCAAAGGAGACCTTCACTAATCATTTCCCATGTGCATAAGGCTCGTGGAGCACTCCACATACGATAGTTATTAAGTGTTTTTTAGTTTTTCTTTTGAGATGAGAGAAGAGAAATGACTCAAAGTTGAAAGAAAACACTAAAGGAGACTAGATCCTAATGTTATCATACAATGGTGGCCCTATGTTTTAGGTTGAGAGGGGACTAACCTACTTGTTATCATACAAAGGATTGTTAGCCTAATGTCTCTCATACCTCCAACTTAATCGGAAATTAAGTGGAGCTAGGAATCCTAAGGGATCATGTGAATCAACACAAGTAAAAATTATTCTAAACAATCACAAAAGAGAGAAGTGAATAAGAAGTGAGAGGAGAATGAATCATGTAAGTGTAAAATAGCATTCAAAGTATCATAAACAACTTACCATCTCCATGCCAAGCTCAACTATCAAGTAGTTGAAAGCAACATATAAAACTATGTCCTAATGCACAAGGAAGTGTTCTAGTTCTACCCTAGAAGCAAAATTACACAATAAGCAATGAAAAGGGAAACCTAGAGATACATACCATACAAGGGTAAGTAGATAAACCTATTATAACCTATCTATGTTAATGTCCTAAACAAAGTCAAAAGGTTACAAGCCATGTCTTACAACAACACACAACAATTGCTATTTACAAACTATGCCAAAAATACTTATAAAAGTCACAAAAAAGGAGCCAAGTCAAGTTAATCAAGTGTTTATGTACATGGGGAAGTGGAAAATGATACGAGGAATAATACATTTAAATGTCAAACCTTTTTACAAACATGGCACATTCTAAGTCCAAGTGAAAACAACAAAGTTACCTTTTCATTCATGTTCAAACTTGTGAAGCATAATACCAATTAGAAGCACATGACTTGACCCATAAATTCATGAGGCCAGGCTATAATTCATGTTAAACCATATGTGGAATGATGTACAAAAATATCCTAAAGAGGATTGCACAAATACATCATCAAACTAAAACACCTAAGCAAACATCAAGCGTAATCGAATAAACAACTTAGGGTTAAAAAAGAATCATGTAGGTCATGATCAAAAAGAAAAATTTAAGGATAAAAAAGGAACCTAAAATATCATTGTATATAGGCTCAAACATGCTCTCAAAATTGGTTTTAAGGAGCTCACACATTGGCATTAAACTTGACCTAGTTCTAGCATGTTTACATATGGCATGTTCACATTGGAAAATTGGTGAAAAATAGAAAATGACCTTTAAAAAATATGAACAATCAACCAAGTCATTTTAAGTACATTAGGTGATCACATTTAAAATATTGGATCCAAATCATGCACCAAAAGTGCTCAAAAAATTGCGAACACTAGGCATATCTCACTTAATGACCATGCAAACACAAGTCACAAAAAGTACTTAACAAGTGACCTAAAAATCATGATCAAGGCATGAATTTAACATGTAAGAATCTCATAATGGAGGGCCATATTACACACAAAAAATTAGATCACAACTATTAAGACGAAGTCACTTTTCAAAGCTAGATTCACAAGGTATACCAATTTGCACACATTCCAATCAGAAATTGGGACAAAATACTAAATGCACCCAAAAGTGAAAATAAAATTCACTAAAAATTAATTAAAATCCTCAGGAACATATAAAAGTTTTCTCAGGATTTTAGAACAAAGTTTACTATTTTTAAAAATCAATTTTGTAACGTGTACAGAAAATGAAATTAAAAAACCACAAGAAAAGGGAGGGGGTGTCACACAAGCAACTTCCTAATACACTTCTCATGTTGGGCTCATGGTGGAGGGGAGAACAGACATTTTTCTGGGCCCAAATCGTACAAAAAAAACTCCTTTTTCAGCCAAAAAATGTAAGGAAATGGGTGGAAAAAGTCTCGAATCATTCTCCAAATTTGTCACATACTACCACATTTATTGCCATGCGTCATTTATATTATTCTTCAGCATTAAGAGCAAAGATGAAAGGTTACATGGCATTGATTGTATGTTGTTTGTTCAGCATTTAATGGTGAGAATTATCATTTGGTTCAGCATGGACAAGACATAATGAAGCGCTACAATATCACTTGCCCATATTATTCCTCATTCATCATCATGTGTTGTACACTATACAGGGCATTGCTTAATATTCACATGCTGCACTACTTAATTATTATTATATTCTTATTATTATTATAAAAGGTAAAAAAAGGTGACTTCACTAAATGACTAATATATTACATTTCGGCAAGTGTTCTGCGGGCCCTAGTTACCATTATGATTATTTACTATGTTCAGCATTATAATGAGATGCATCATACACTAGCCTCATCTATCAACCGAGCACATTTTCTTTTGATGAGGAAAGGACAAAAACATGCCATGACCAACGAGAGGACGACACGTGGTCGTCTTCCCCAAAACCTCATGCAGCCAAACGTGAGAACATCATGGATACACTTTTCATGCGCACAAAATAGGGTGGAAGTAACAAACTTTAGCAATCCATAACTCACTCAAATCTTGATCAAATCATGCAAAATAATATACTAAATTGAAGCTCTCGATGAGTAGAACAACAATACACCATTAGTTTCCCAAAATAACAGCTCTAACATAGTGAAAATTGAGACGAAAGTCACGGATTCAAATTAAACATCACAAAATCAAGAACAACACATAAACTCAAATTCAAAGATTCATGGTGTGCCGTCATTTCAGGACTTCCAGATGCAATATATGAACAATATTTTAACGTCCTAAATCATGTAACTCTAAGAATGAGAGCCATGGAATTTTTAGAGATACTTACCAAGTGGAGAAAGTCCACTGCTTCTTATGGTGCTTTGAGATAAAGAAACCCGGAAAACTTCGATACAATGTCTTGAAATCTCCCTTAAGCAAAATAAATGCTTAACCTCTTCAAATCTTTAAAAAAAATGCAAATTGGTGATGGAAGAAGATGGACTTGTAGGTGATGATACAATGGTTACAGTTGCAAATAGATGCATACAGTAGCTTCTACTCCATGAGGTGATGAAGATGACGAAAGAATTCCAGAAAATAACCTCAAGATGAGAGAGATCTTGGAGATTGAAGTTGTGAGTGTGAAATTCGTTTTTTGATCTATTTGCTCTCTAATGGTGTAACTAACTTTTATTAGAAGGAGAATGAGAATTTATATGGTGGGTTAGAGTTTGGTAAAAAGCTTAAGCATGGTTAAAAGTTAGTTAGAGGTGGTTTGGTGAAGGTTGAAAAAATGAGGGTTTATGGTGGTGTATGAATTTTACTATGTGGGTGGTGTATTTTAGCTACCATGGAGTGCATTATGATGATAATAATGGTGTAAAATGATGGTTAGAATAGTCAACACAACTTGCTCACCAAATTTTGTAATATGAAAAATGGAGTTTTTATGGTTTATGGCATGAAAAAATATCCATGAAGGTGACTTTGTTGATGAATTTATTGAAGGATAATGAATCAATTTGCATGATTTTGATGTCATTGGAAAGGTGGTATTTGATAGAACAAAGTTTATGTCAAAAAGAATTGGATTTGAGGTCTGGAATCTCATGTAAACATGGTCTTGAAAACATGGTCACAAAACTGAATTTTGGGACTTAGAAAAATTATGAGTTTTCCATTAAACAACTTAATAATCCCATCTTTGATTGATCATAACTTTTGATCTAGAAATTCAAATGTAACCTTCTTTATATGGATGGAAATCTTGGAATACACACTACAAATTTCATTTGAGAAAGAATTTCAAGTGAAGCTTGTATCATAGAGAAAAATGACCATAAATTTGTTTGCATGGCATGCAAAACTTTCCCAAAATGGAAAGTTCTAAAACCCTTGTTTTTTTCCAAAAATTGCAACTTTCCATAATTCTTGATTTTTCATGATTCCTTTGACATTTCTTGACCAAATTCCACTCATGGACCATATTTGACATGATGGACATGAGTTTGACCTAAAAAGTCGAGTTGACTTTTCCCTTGATCAATTGACTTTATTCTCGATTTGTCTGATTTTCAACAATCTGACCAATTGAAATCCTTCTGAATGAAATTGTGAATCAAATGAGATGTCTTGGCCTTGAGGAGCCTCGTTCTCTTTGCCTTGAATAATTCCTACCATGGAAACCTCTGATCCCACGCCTTGTGAAAACCAATAATGCATGTGTAATGTTTATGACCTAAATCCATATGAAATGTGAATCATAAGCCAGTTATTGGGTATAATTAAGAGGGAAAATTTTAGGGTGTTACAGCTGCCCCTATTCAATCAACTGTGGACCTGAAGGGATGAGAGCAACGCTTCAGACATTCGAGGTAAATAGGGATTGAATACCAACAGAAACCAAAATTTTTTACTCTGGGGGTATAAACTAGGATAGAAGATCTGATGAGTGTGAGACACTACTGGGGGTGAAAAGGGTAGATGTGATTGAAACATGCTATGGAGAAGACACGACACAGACCGATGTCTAAAATCACGTGGTAGGATGAGTATCGGAAGATGATGGTCACTAGTATCAAAAGGGAGATGACTCAGACACGAAAACGTGTGCTGGATTGACGACACTTACCGGCATCGAAATATGATATTATTAGCTATAAAAAAGGAGATGATACAGACACGAAAACATGTGTTGGATCGACGACACTTACCGGCATCTAAAGATGATGCTCTCCGGCATCACAAGGAATACAGACACAAAAAAGTGTACTGAATAAACGACACTTACCGGCATCGAAAGATGAATTGAGGTGACGACACTTATCGGCATCGAAAGATGATGCTTTCCGGCATCAAGGAAAAAATTGAGATGACGACACTTACCAGCATCGAAAGATGGAATGAGATGACGACACTTACCAGGATCGAACGATGATGCTTTCCGACATCAAAAGGAATACTTTCCGGTATCATGGAAAAAATGAAATGACGACACTTTCCGGCATCGAAGGATGAATTGAGATAACGACACTTACCAGCATCGAAAGATGATGCTTTCCGGCATCAAAAGGAATATTGAAATAACGACACTTTCTGGCATCGAAAGATGAATGGAGATAACGACACTTACCGACATCAAAAGATGAAACGAGATGACGACACTTTCCGGCATCGGAAGATGATGCTTTCCGGCATCAAAAGGCGTACTTTCCGATATCAAGGAAAAATGAAATAACGACACTTACCGGCATCGGAAGATTGATGCTTTCCGACATCAAAAGGAATACTTTCCGGTATCAAGGAAAACTGAAATGACAACACTTACCGGCATCGAAAGATGATGCTTTCCGGCATCAAGAGGAATCTGAGGGTATACTGGAATCCTAGTCAGATAACTCTGCTAGGAGACAAAGACCTAAAAAGGAAGAGGGACTGATCTACTACCCTATGGATTGATCAAGGTGCCTGCTGTAGGGCTACAGTTACATCGTTTCTGTTGGGGATAAGAGAAGTCTGAACAGACAACTCTGCAGGGGAATACCAGTAGAATGAACAAGTTCATTGGCAAATTCACCGGGGATAAGGTAAGATTAGTCCTCCTGGATTAAACCACTTTCTGTTGGGGGACGTCTAGCAACGAGAATATCCAAACCTGGCTTATGCTTCAAATGCATATGTTTGAATTTTTCTATGGCGTAATTCTCCATACCAAATGGAAATGCTACGCGTTTTGAGGATGCAATGATGATTACTATATGCAAAATGCAAAGAGAATCCTCTGCTGGGGGTGATAAACAACTCTACTGAGGAAGTGATCACTGATCTGATATTCTGACTTTCTGTGGGGAAACGATCAACAGCTCGGTTGGGGAGGAATGTTGATATATCTGGACTATGGATTACGGGGAATGATGACCCTGCTGGGAAGACATCACCTGAACCAGTCTTGCTCGAGGAGAACCTATAACCATAGGACTCAGTTGGGGAAATGAAAACCTTCTGGCCTGGCTGCTGAGGAACTGAGGTCGAATAAGCCTCTGCTGAGGAAGAAAATATTTCCTGACATGATGAGAAAATTATATCAGTACTCTGCGGGGAGAGAGACTCTACTGGCGATGGGAAATTAAGTGAGCCTCTCGCTATGGATTCCAACCTGTTTGGAGAAAAAAACAGACCATCCTTACCCTGTCTGGGGCTTGAACTCTTATTGGAGAAAAGATAAATCCATCTCTGGCTGGGGAAACCAAACCTCTGGACTCTTACTGGGGAGCATAACAAGAAGACATAACCTTTTCCGAGGATGATACTATCTTGACTGTTTCTGTTGGGGAGACATTCATAATCTTCATAATGCCCTTCTGGCGCCTTATTGAGGAAGAGAAAGCCCATACTAGGTGTCATACCCCAAATTTTGACCACCAAGATTTCCCATCATTGTGAAGATCATTAACACAATATGGATGTACCTTCATGCCTCATCAATCTCCTCAAAGATGGTTGAGCACACACTATAATCAAGACTTAGGGTTTCAAGCCCTCTTAGAGCACTTAGACAAAGGATCAATCAAGAAATGACATGATCTTCAACTTGTATAACCTCTCAAACACCCACAAAGGATCAAGAGGACTCCCACATCAAGAATCAAGCACAGGAGTGCAACATTCCAAGTGGATCAAGCCTCGAGATTGCTAGTGTCACCAAATTAGGGTGTTGGTCAACCAAGGCCTCCAGATGAAAATTTTCTTCTGGGAATGAGCCAATGCTTCAAAGCATAACCCAAGATACTCCAAGGAACCTTATGGACCCAATCATCAAGTCAATTTAACCTCAGGGGATGCATTCATAAAAGAATCAGGAATTAGGGTTTCTTGACCTAATTCGCCCCTAAGTTGACTTTTCGGGAAAAGCATGAGCCAAGACCTCATGACATGATTTGAGGGCCTCAAATAAATTACATTGATCTATTTGTAACAACGGATTGATCCAAGAAGCTTGATTCACAAGTTTCAATTTCATTTGGACCACAATTAAGGTTTTGAAGAAAAAGTCAACTGTGCCTTTGACTTTTAACTAAGACATGATCCCAAACCATGGGACATGATTCAATACACCCTAAAACACCTATGAAATCCATCCATTAGGTTTGAATTAGGTCAAGGACTTGATCGCACAAAGAATCTCACATTTTGGATTTCATCTGACAAAAAGTCAACTGTGCACAAAATCAAGTTTGACTTTTTGGAATTTTTCACAAATATGGTTCCCCTAAGTCAAAAACAATGTTAATGTATGGTACTGATCATCATTCATTAAGAAAAATCAAGAAAAGTGAGGTTTCTTGCAAAAGGGGCAACCTTAGAAAACTTAAATTTTTCTAGGTTACGAAACAAAAGTGGTTTTTACCCAACTTTGCAAGGTCATAACTCCTAAACCACAAGGCCTTTTTCTCCCATTCAAAGCTCAAATGAAAGTCCATCTGACATACTTCAAATATGTAAACTACAAGAGATTCCAAATCCTCATGGATTTTGAGTTATGGATTGATCAAAATCACAAACATGAAATGACACTTTTTTCAACACTTAGTGAAATTTTCAATAAGTCAGAATCTGCCTTACTTTTTCCAAAATGTAGGGACATTTTTCACCTTGATCCAAGTTAAACCAGGTCCATTGGTGAAAATCAAAGTTGAAGTATGCCATGAGGGCTTTCCAACAAGTACCAGATCATCTCCAAATTCAATTTGAGTAGGGAGATACAACCCTTGGAACATGGCATCATGGATTGATTTTGTTCAAGGAAAATTATAGGACATTTGCTCGATTTGGACAAATCAGATAATTCCAAGCCTTTTCATCCATTTGGACACCTCAAGGGATAAAATCAAAGAGGAATTATCTGATCCACAAGCCTCCCAAGTCCAAGGAACTACATGTAGCCATAAATGCCCAAAAAAGGCTAAAAAGCTCAAAGACTCCAATTTTGTTTCCAAGCATTCAATGGATACATCAAGGTGGCATGGATTGAGACATTGCTAATTGAATGAGTCAAGATTCAACTCTGAATCAAAGGACCATAGGTTTGTTCCTAACCTCAAGTCAATGGCTATAGGAGACTAAAGATGCCTTTATGCCACAATTGGCCAAGGGACTGTCCAAGTTGCCATTCACTATTGCTTGCAAAACAAACTTGCTCTACTATAAATTGAGCTCATTTGTGGTCAGTTTGAGTACACCAAAGCACTACAACACTTGCTTTCCTCAAAATCTCTCTCATTAGGCTAAAATGCCTTCTTTTGCAAGTCATCTCTGAATTTTTGAGTTAGAGAGCAATTCCACCATAGCTCATGATCCAAACACATCCAATGTACCATATCTAAGCTGTTCAAACACTCACCCTTGATCTGAAACACCAAAATCAGAAAGTCAACCTCCAAAATCTCAAATTTTGACTGTTTTGCATTTTGCAAGCCATGTCTTGATTCAGTCACTTTCCAAACCAAACAAAGCCTGAAACACACTCCAAATATCATCCTTAAACTGTCCCAATTGGTTTCCCTCATCTGGACACCATTTGAGAGAGTTACTATTTTGGTCACTTTTGCCCCTTTTGCAAGAAAGAGCTGGTTCTTGTTCCTGAGGATTCCAGCTGGTTTTGATCATCCTCAAAGCTTCTAAGGGATCAATCAAGAGTGTCTAAAGCATTGGATTACTTCTGGCACAAGGAACTTGACAGATAGCACAAGGAGCTTGAAGAGGTAAGTGCATCACAACTTGAACTCTCTAAATCATGCATTACTTTGATGTCCATTGATCATGGACATCTCATACATGTCATATATGTTGTGTTTGAACCATTTTATCATGTTATTATTGCCCGTACAATGAGATAGCATAGAACATGCAAATCTAGGCCTATTTTGAAATCACTATCCGATTTTAAAATGGAAACATTTTCTGAAAATTCCAAAGGCACCATTGGATTCCTCATAATATTCTAGGTAGGATACACCTAAATTTTGTCCAAATTCATGGAGAAATGAGGAAGTTAGAGCCTTCATGCAAGAGGCCTAAAATCAGGCCTTGCCTTGGGCAAGGGCCAGGCCATGGCGCCTTGGTCAGGCCTACAAACAAGGCCCTCATATATGTTGATGGGGCGGTTTTGATACACGGATGTATCACCACCCTAGTGGTAGCACGCATGTGTGTTTGAATGGAAGGTCGTGGGTTCAACACCCACCCAGACCATTTTCTCTATTTTTGCTATTTTTCACATTTTTTATGGTTTTTGTTAATTAATTCCAAAATTAATTTCTCTCAATTTTAATTATTTTTTATTGGTTCTTTTTTTTAAAATTCCCAAAAATGTTAAAATATTTTATTCTACAAAAATTTCACAAAAATATTATTTATTTTATATATTTGGTATTTTTGTAAAGAATTATGTTTTTAAACATTTAAAAATATTTCTTTCTTTTGATTTGGCAAATTTAAATGATTTTCAAATCACTATATGAATGAAACATGATTTTTCAAACATTAATCCAAGATCACAACTTGTTTTTCCACACATGTTTGGTAATTTTGATCATTTTAATTGAATTTTATTCAATTAAAATACATTTTTAAATCAAATTAGGGTTTTTGTTGATTTTCACCCTCACAAATCTTTTTCAAAACACTTTTGGGCCTCTAATAGAGTGTAAGACCCAACCCCCTTTATACATAAATAATTTTGGGCCTTAGTCATTGTATAAGTCCTAGTATAGTTTTCAAAACGACGGCGCGATCACTGTCTTTCCATGGGCCTCTCCTTGAGTTGTAAGCCCCATCCCTTATACAAAAAAATAAACTTTTGGGCCTCTAATAGAGTGTAAGACCCATCCCTTGTAAATATAAAAACCTATTTGGGCCTCAGTCATGGTATAAGTCCCATTGTGTTTTCAAAACCTCTGCGCGATCGTCGTTTTCAAACAAATCATCTGGGTTTCTCCTTGAGTATAAGCCCCAATCTTCTTTTCAAAACAACTTTCCCCTTTGATTTAGGTTCAAACTCATAGTTGTTATCAAAACTTTCTTTAATTTCATGAACAACTAACCATACAGCTGTTACAATGGAAGCTTGCTCACCTGTAAGTTTTAAAGAACTTTCTTTTACACACACACACACACACACACACACACACACACAAACACACACACATATATATATATATATATATATATATATATATATATATATATATTTGTTTATGCTGGAAGCTTGCTCACCTGTAAGTTCTCCTACACTCTTTTACATACTGTATATATTTCATCTGTATATATATATATATATATATATATATATATGCATGTATTCTGCATAGAGTTTTCCCCGGCAATTAGGTATAGAACTAGATAAAGCCAGTGGTCACTCTTTCAACACAATCAAAACTACTTCCCCATAGGAATTCCAGATACAGTCTTGCCTCATCTTAGGCTTATACAATATATAACAAAGAGAAAGGCATTATTCCCGGTGAAACTTTTCTCAGGCTGTCACTATTAGAAAATTGTCAAAGAAATTCATTTCCCCCAGAGAGGATTTATTCCTGGTGAAACCTCTCTTGAATTTCTTCAAACCCTAGAACTGTTCACTAAAGAAAAGATTATTCCCGGTGAAACTTTTCTTGAACTTTTCTTAAGTTTGGACCCACAGGCTTCCTAAAAGCATCCCCGCCTCCTCTTGGGCATTGTACAAGGACCCTCAGGCTTCTTAGAAGTTTTCATGCCTTCTCTTGGGCTTAATACAAGGACCCTGAAGACCTCTTAAAGGTATAGGACATAGCTTAGTTATCCTTTGTTAGAGCATTATTTCTAAAGAGTCAAAACCTCTGACCAATTTTAGGGTTGATTCTCATCCCTTAAAACATCTGCCTCCTCTTGGGCATCATACAAAGATAAACTCTTTCATACTAGCAGGCTTGGACAATCTCGTCTCCTTTTGGATCTCAAAGACATTCTCAAGTTCCCTACAAGCACAGGAGAAACCCTGGTTATTTAATCAATCTCCAATAGAGTTAAAACCCCCATAGGTTTTAAAACTCAATCTTTATCCTAAATTTCCCCAGCTAGGGTCAAATCACTATCAATAAACCTTTATAAGAACCTCAAGGCATCTGATATTTCAACTCTTTCGTAAACCCTCATCAAGAGTTGATTCCCCAACTTGGATCTATCTCTGGATGTCAATAATCCTCAGCAGAAAATAGCCTCCTCTTAGGCTTTGTATAAAGATTTTTTAGCACTCTCTTGTTGAGTCAATCACCTAAAAGCACTCTCTTGTCGAGTCAATCACCTTAAAGCACTCTCTTGTTGAGTCAACCTTTTTCAGCCTCCTCTTAGGCTTTGTATAATGATCCTTCTTTTCCTCAGCAAAAGTCAACCTCAATCTTGGGCTTTGTACAAGACACCCCCCATAAAAACACTCTCTTGTTGAGTCAATCATCCTTTCAGCCTCAATCTTGGGCTTTGTACAAGACACCATATAAAATCTCCCTAAGCATAGTCAATTCTCTTTTCAGCCTCCTCTTAGGCTTTGTATAAAGATTTTCCTCAGCAGAGTTAGCCTCAATCTTGGACTTTGTACAAAACAAATCATACTCTCTAGCTGAGCCAAAACTCCTTTTAGCCTCAATCTTGGGCTTTGTACAAGACAGACAAAATATTTCCCCAGAAAAGTCAACTTTTAGCCTCCTCTTAGGCTTTGTATAATGATATCCCCTAAAGAGCCAATCTCTTTGATGGCTCAATCTTGGGCTTTGTACAAGACAGATAATACACTCCCCAGTAGAGTCAATCAATCTCTTAGCTTCAACCTTGGGCTTTGATCAAGGCACACAAAAATTAACATCCCCTGAGGGGAAATCAAAATCTCTCTGTAGGAAGACATTTCTCTATACATCACACATACATTCAAAACAAACCCTAATGCCAGATAACTGCTATAAGTGGCACACTTGTTGATTCAAAAAATCCAAGCTGTAGTCTATCTCTTATCCTGGTAAACTTCCTCTTTCATCTAACAGCTGTAAGTGGCAAGCCTCTGGATTATTTACATCCACGCCAATGTCCTTCTCTTAGCATGAAAGACTCCTAAGGAAAAATGGCATTGCTCAACACTGAGTTAAAGTTTTCTCCTTCCTAATAACTCCCCTATAAAGGAAATTATGGCATTGCTGGATTCTCATATCCCAGTTAAATTAATCCTCCTTTCTAATCAGTCACCCAACAGTTGTGATAAACAGACGAGATATCTCCCCTTAGAGATGATAAATTCTCTCTCAGTCAAACCTTTAGCTTCAATCTTGGGCTTTGAACAAGACATAAATAACATTTTAGCTTCATTCTTGGGCTTTGAACAAGACACCAAAACATCTCTTTTCCTCCCATAGAATAGGAGGAACTACGATTGCTCTGATTTCCCTGTTTTATTTAACGGGAATACGTAGGCATAAGATTGCGAAATCTTAGCGAGCACACCAATCAAAAACTTTAGGTCCAATACCTTCACTCATCAAAAATCTCAGAAAACCCGAAATCAAACAAAAACTCTCCCTCTCAAACATTCCCAAAGGAGAAACTTTCTCAACCCACGACAGACAAACACCAGTAAGTAGAAAGCAGTAAGGAAAATTGCTAACAACCTGTAGATAACCACATAAAGGATGGGTAATTGACAACTCCCCATTGTATAACTTGACTCCGAACTCCCCAAATCTCTTTAAGCATTTGTTCAGTTAAACATTTGCGTAAAATTTTAGTTTTAGATAGCTTCCCTTTCCTTTCCAGCTTCATAGGATAAATAAGAAATCAGAAAGTAGCCCACCACTCCTACCATTGCGGTGAGGAGAAACCCATGGCAATAAGGTGGTCGCGTCACCGACACAAATCGCACGCTACAGGAAAATGACGACTCTGTTGGGGACGCATTTTTATCTGTCTAAGACTAGGATTAGAATTCCTAAGAGGTCTAGGTTGTTAGCAATCATACTATATTATTTATATATATATATATTGCTTTTCCTACTTGATATCCGTGTTTATTTTTCTGTCAATGGGAATGCGATTGATACGCATGTGGAAAGTTTGAGAGAACCCTAAGATAAGTGATGGGATAGACGGGGAAACTTGCATGGAGTGAATCCCGAACAAGCGAACCTGGTAGACCATCAACTCAGGCGAGGGCCTGTGTGGATACTATGTTGAACGACCGATCGTCGTGAAAACAGACGCTATCTCAGTGTGGCACCCGTGAACCTGAGGATTTAGTAGACATTAACCATATGACCACTTGGTAGTGCGGTGACTATCGGAAATAGTCGATACGCGATACTATACTCATTTGAGATTACCCTAGGATGCTACAGCTCGCTCGGGTGAACCAATTTGCTGTTGATATCCCTAGGGGGGCACTGATTTTGGGAACCTTTAACCCGTTCTACAGGTACAAAAATTGACCAGAATACAACCTTTGGGGATGGGTAGAGCCATGACTCCATGCTCGTGACGTAGAACCCTTGAACCCATGTTTTTTCAATGTTTTTGTGTGCTGCATTCATGCATTCATTTAAAAAACTCTTAAACAAAGAAAAAAATCTTCTCCTTTCTCTTTCTCATTCTTTTTCAAAATAAACAAAAAAAAATTATTGCAAATATCAGAAAGATTGCATTATGGATTTTAGTAGAAGAAAGACGCACAAGTACACCTTCAAGGCTCCGAAACTAGAGGATTTAAGAAGGTTGGCAAGGATGATTACCAACCCTGATGCTTTCAGAGTTAAGCACGGAGAGCTGTTATCTCTGTTAAGGGTCCATGTAGTTGAAGGAATACTGTCTACGTTAATTCAGTTTTACGATCCGGTTTATCACTGTTTCACATTCCCGGATTATCAACTTGCACCAACACTGGAGGAGTACTCTCACCTGACTGATTTACCCATCACTAACCAAGCTCCCTTTTCTGGACTAGAAGAAATTTCAAAGGAACAAACCATTGCAAGGGCAATCTATTTGGACGAGTCATAAGTCAGGACTCACATGACCACTAAGGAAGGAATCCGGGTTTACCAGCTAAATTCCTGACGGAGAAAGCTCTATACTTTGCCAGTGTAGGAAACATAACTGCTTTCGAAGATATCTTTGTTCTACTCACACATGGGTTATTCCTCTTTCCCAACATCGATAACTTCGTCGATACCAATGCTATTAAGATATTTCTGATTGGGAATCCCGTACCAACCTTCCTCGCAGAAGCTTATCATTCTGTACACTTGAGGAATTTATACAGCGAAGGAATTATCACATGCTGTGTACCCCTGCTTTACAAATGGTTTACTTCCCATTTACCCAAGTATGCTGCTTTTTGGGACCGTAAGAGTACTCTACGTTGGTCACAGAGAATCATGTCTCTTACCAACTCTGACATAGATTGGTATAATAGGATTTACGAGGGGATAAGGATCATCGACAGATGTGGAAACTTCCCTAATGTACCACTCATAGGAACTAAAGAAGGAATCAACTATCATCTAATTTTAGTTCGCCGTCAACTCGGATACCCGATGAAGAATGTCCCGCATAATATTCATCTGGAAGGTCTTTTCTTCAAGGAAGGAGAAAATGATAGAGCACTAAAGAAGGAAATAGTGCATGCCTGGCAACACGTTCACAAGAAAGGAAGAGAGTCTCTAGGAAGAACAGACTGTACCTCCATGGACCTTTATCTCCAACAGGTACAAACTAGTGCCCTCAAGCTGAGGATGCCTTACCCTCGTTAAGAAGTTCTTCCGTTAAAGGAATCTGTCCTTTATTTTATGTCTGATACGGAAAACCTCCAGGTCGCTCTCAAAAAAGTTCAACGGGAGAAAAGCTCTTGGAAAAACAAGTACCGAATCCTCAATGTGGAGTGTACCAAAGTTAAGGAACTGTTAAAGGAAAAGGATGCTCTAATTGAGATTCTAGAACAGCATGCTATAGAAGATCAAAAGAACTTGCTCACTCCTTTCACTTGGCAAAGGACTGACAACCCGACAACGGCTGAAGAACCCTGATCAAAGAAAAGGAAAATACCCGGACCAGTATCTGGGTTCTCTTCAGAGAGGACCCAGGGTCCATAAGTTTAGACATTTCCTTTTACATCACTTTGTAAAATACTGTACTTTTCCCTTTCTGCAATCTTTCAAATTCAATAAAAAAGGGTCTCCCCACTGTATGATATTTGCAATCTATTTGTTGAAATTTCTTTTTGATTAAAGCAAAAAAAAACAAAAATAATATATCATTGCAGTCACCATTCTCACATAACTCATTATTCTTATCTTCGAGTCTCACGTATGTGTCAGGATTCTAGAGTCAAACTGTCTGATTCATACAATACTCTGGCCAATCGACAAAAGAAAATGGAGGATCTCGAGGAGAGAATAGAGAGTTGAGAGAAGAAATTGACGCTCTGAAGGAAGATCTGAAAAAACTTCACAGTGATATGCAATCCATGGCAGTAGCTCAGAGGCAACAACAAAGGACTGTGATCTCAGAGATCACATCTACGACCATAGTGGAGACATATGATCCTCGTTACAACATGCCTAAAGATCGCCCCTGGGGCACGCCTATCAACTTTGTCCCTGAAGGATACATCCTGCCGGTCAGTGAAGACCAAGAAACTGCAGCAGGAACCGCTGGGCCTGAAGGTTACAAACTTCGAGAAAGCAAAGACGCAAGAGTTATGACAGCAACTCCTGAAGGTTACAAACTTCGGGGCATGGAAGCACCAAGAGTCACTGCCGTAATGACTATACCACAACCAGTGGTACACACTGTCCCAGAAAGACAGATTCCCCAAGTAATTTCTGGTGGAAACGAAGACATGTACGAAAGTATGAATGAGTTCTAGGAATAATTCCTGGAAATGTAGAAGGAACTGCAAGCCATTCTCAATTAGGATTTATTCGGGAAGGACGCCGTAGACCTCTGTCTGGTCCCTAACATGAAAATACCACACAAATTCAAGGTGCCTGACTTTGAAAAATACAAGGGTAACTCTTGCCCTCAAAGTCATTTGGTGATGTACACTCGAAAGATGTCAACTCAGACAGAGGATCAACAGCTACTGATCCATTACTTACAAGACAGTTTAACCGGTGCCGCACTCAAATGGTACATAGGTTTAAACTGTACCAAGATCAATACTTTCAGAGATCTCGACACTGCTTTCGTTCAACAGTATAAGTATAACCTGGACATGGCACCAGACAGAGATCAACTCAGAGCAATGTCACATAAGGACAAAGAAACTTTTAAGGAATATGCTCAGAGATGGCGTGAAATTTCTGCTCAGATCTGTCCCCCCTCTTGAGGAAAAAGAGATGACTAAGATCTTTTTGAAAACCTTGAGCTCCTTCTATTATGACCGAATGGTCGCCAGTGCGCCCAGTGACTTTACTGAAATGGTGAACATGGCGGTACGTCTTGAAGAGATAGTCCGAGAAGGACGATTGGTCAAAGATGCAGAGCCATCAAGCAGTACCAAAAGATACGGTAGTGCTTTCCCAAAGAAAATAAAGCAAGAATATGGTAATATCTCTCTCGGAAAGCAAAGGCGAAGGTATCAACCAGTAGTAGCAGTAACTCCCGTTATCAACCCTGTGCCGGCTCCAACGTATCAACCTCAGGTTGCTCAGAGCCAACCAAATCAACAACACTATCAACAAAGGACCCAATAGCCTCTTCAGCAGGCTCGTCCTCAGTACAACAACAACAATCGTACGACACGACCATCAGGCTTCGACCCTATACTGATGTTGTACACAGAACTATTTCCACTCTTACTGGTCAAGGGGCACGTCCAAACTAGGTCTCCTCTTACAGTACCGAAAAATCCGCCTTTTTGGTTCAAAGCGGATTAAACTTGCCCTTACCATTAAGGAGGACCGGGGCACAACATTGAGAACTGTCTCAGCTTCAAATCTGATGTACAGAAGCTTGTCAGGAATGGGGTCCTATCTTTCCAATATACTAATCTGAATGTTCAGACGAACCCGTTGCCTCAACATGAGAAGACTGCCGTAAATTTAATAGAAGAAGAATTTAGCTGCAGTTATCAAATTTACGATGTACTCCTATTAGGAACTAATCTGGTTAGGATGCATTGTAGACAGAGCGGGTACGGTCATGTACCGCCTCACAATTATCATCAGTGTGATATCTGCTCAAAGAATAATCAGGGGTGAAAGTTAATATGGCTCACGCAAATCCCAACATTGTCCAGTACCACAACATTCTGGCGATGAAAGTCAACTTGGTGGCAATGCACTCAAGGAAAAGTCAATACCATGATCTGCCACGACATGGTTACAATTCTTGTCTGATCTACTTAATAAGCAACCAGGGATGCTCTTTTGTACAAGAGGCCCTCCAGCGTCAGATGGATTCAGGACTATCGGGAGATAAATAACCATCAAGTCAATATGATTCAGATCTTTGATATTCGCTTGATGAATACAAGTCTGGTAGAATTACACGCTAAGCAAGTCAGGCTCGGTTTTCTGTTTTCACATGATTATCAAAACTGTGAGCAATGCCATGAAGACGACCAAGGATGTGCACTTGTCCAAAGAACACTTCAACACTTGTAAGACCACTGGTGGCTTCCAATCTACTTGGATGAAGCTACACAGCATATCAGTATGACTGACAAGAATCCTGACAGGCATCAAAGTCAGGATGTCCGCTCGATGTAAACAGATCTAGTAAAATTGTACTACATACAAAGCGGGCGTGGTCGGATGCCACCCCACAACTACGAGCGCTGTAGAGTTTATTCAGAGAACAACCAAGCATGCTACCTCGTACGAGCGGCTCTTCAAAATCAGTTGGACCACAAAGAGATCTGACCATGTTCAAGTTCTAGGTCGACCAACGGGATACCCGACTATCTCCCTGATCAAAGCAAAGACGTTGTCTTAATCTCCGATCATGGGAGGGCCAAAGACGTTTGTGCCATAATCCCTCTACTCAATGAATCAAGAATTCCTCTTGATAGTAGAAAGATTCTCAACCTCGAACCAATTGAGGCTGCCTACAATGGTCAGAAAAATCAAAGGGCTCTTGTGATTATCTACTTGCCAGGTCCAATACTATACAAATCCAATAAGGCTATCCCTTACAAGTACGGTGCAACAACAATCGAAAAATGGAAAGGAAACTCCATTACCCTCCGTCGTAAATATTGCCGACATCAGTCGAGTCACACGGAGCGGCCAGATCTTCAACCGAGGAGTTGGAGAACCCGCCGAAGAAAAGGAACCTTAAACCAAAGTTCCCAATCAACCAGTCAGTCAATTCAGTAATCCGGAACTGGTAAAGAACAATGATGAAATGCTGAAGCTCATCCAGAAAAGCGAGTACAACATTGTAGACCAACTGTTGCAAACTCCTTCGAGAATCTCTGTACTATCTCTCTTGCTCAGTTCCGAAGCTCACAAGGAAGCTCTACAGAAATTCTTAGAGCAAGCTTTTGTGGAACAAGATGTAACGATAAGACAATTTGACAGCATCATCTCCAACATTACTTCCTGCAACAACTTAGGATTCAGTGATGAAGAACTGCCAGAAGAAGGCAAAAATCAAAATATGGTGCTCAACATTACAGTCAACTGCCAGGACGATGCTTTAGCCAGCGTACTGGTAGATACAGGGTCAGCTCTGAATGTGATGCCAAAATCAACTCTGATGCAACTATCAATTCAAGGATCTCGGATGAGCGGCAGTGAGGTCATCGTCAAAGCCTTTGACGGATCCATAAAAATAGTTATCGGCGAAGTTGATCTTCCCACAAACATCGGTACTCACACTTTCCAAGTCACTTTCCAGGTCATGGACATCCGGGCAGCCTATAGCTGTTTATTAGGAAGACCTTGGATACACGAAGCTGGGGCAGTCACTTTGACACTTCACCAGAAGCTGAAGTTCTTAAAAAATGACAAGTTAGTCACAGTATGCGGAGAGCAGGCCTTAATAGTGAGCAACTTACCATCATTTTCCTATGTGGAACCGGAAGAGGTTGTTGGAACCCAGTTTCAAGCACTCTCGGTGAGTAATGAGAATCGACCGGAAAAGGGAACGTCGATTTCCTCATACAAGGACACCCTCGAAGTGATCAAGTGTAACGACATAAAGGGATGGGGACAACTCGTAATTCCTACTGATAACAAGACAAAGAAAGGTCTTGGTTTCTCTTTAACCTATACCCAAACTACAATAGATTAAATTTTTCATCCCATTCAGGACTTCTTCCACAGTGGAGGCTTCCTCCACCCAGTGTCTCAAGAAGTACACACCATCAGTGAGGGTGACTCCTCCGATACAGATGAAGAGTGGAAGTCTTATCTCAACGAGGACGATTATATGTCTCAGGGAGAGGCGCATACGCCATTTTACTATCCCACACAGAGTCTGAGTTATATACCAAGATCAGACATTAAGATGATGTACAGAGATTGTGATCTGGAAGGATGTCGTGCTCCGCCCAACTCATTAGAAGAGGACACTCCAATGAAAGACAACTTTGACTATGACTATTATGACCAGCTGGATAACTTGCCAATCTGGTAGCCGTACCCAGAAGACTTGGGGCAAAAGAATCAGCCCAACGATACATACCAGCTGAGCATCATTAAAAAGAATACCTGTGTCCCCACCGGGTCATGGGATCATTACTCAAGAAATTCTAAAGATATCCGGCACAACGATGAATCTGCAAAGATTGCAGGACAAGAGTTAATCAACTATGCTTTTCCTGAGGTCAACGTCATCGAGAAAGATGACTCCTCCAGTCCCACAGAAGTATGGGACACCTTAGGACAACCGAGTGGCAAGTACGACTTCCTGGTCATGTACATCGATCCTGAAAGCTCTCGTATCAGGCTCGAAGACATCCAGCCAACTGGATGGGGAGATCCGTCTGAGAGTGAAAACACTATGCAAGATACAACAGAAGAGTTTGTTTATGACACCTCTGGCTGGGAGGAAGACTCCAATGATCCTACTCCGCCAAAAATCAGCGCCATTTCTGAGGACAAACCAAGAAAGAAGGTATCAGACTTTATGATTCACCGAGGAGTTCGTCGCCAATGGGTTGCTGTCGATGTCCCGAAAGTCGTCCATAAGTCTAAGTAATTGTCGTCTTTGTTTTAACCTTTCACCCTGCCCAGGTGAAACAAATGTTTTTATATGGCTCACTTTTTTGTAAATGTCCCTCTTCACTTCGCCCAAAGCGACAGAGTTTCGTTTTATAGGGCTGTAGTTTCAAGAATCGACCAATCGTAAATAAATAATGTCATTCTGTCATTCCCTTTTTCAGAAAAACGGTAATCCTAAAACAACTAAAAATAAACAATAACAAGCATTTTTCAGAAAAATACACTACACACACTCTTGCTTTTCTCTCTATCTCTTCTAAAAAATGAATCATCATGTCATGCAGATTACTTGTTTTAAACCCCATTGAAACATATGATCTAATGCCTTCTCCCAACTATGAATTTCTGGTATTTGAAGCTGAAGAAGAAGAGGACGAGGAAATTCCAGAAGAGATCTCCCGATTACTCAAGTAAGAGGAAAGGTCTATTGAGCCTCAGAAAGAGCCGTTGGAATCGGTGAACTTGGGTTCAGAAGAAGAAAGGAAAGAAGTCAAGATTGGAGCACTGCTCAGTCCGACTGTCAAAGAAAGCTTGATAAAACTTCTCAAAGAGTGTCCCGATGTATTTGCTTGGTCCTATCAGGACATGCCAGGGTTGGATACCAGCATCGTGGAACATCATTTACCATTGAAGTCAGAATGTACGCCAGTGAAACAAAGGCTGAGAAGGACTCATCCAAACATGGCCATCAAAATCAAAGAGGAAGTGTAGAAACAGATTGACGCGGGTTTCCTCGCCACCTCATAATATTCTCAATGGCTAGCCAACATAGTGCCAGTTCCAAAAAAGGACGGAAAAGTCAGAATGTGTGTAGACTACATGGATCTAAACAAAGCCAGTCCAAAGGATGACTTTCCCTTACCACACATAGACATGCTGGTAGACAATACATCAAAGTTCAAAGTTTTCTCCTTCATGGATGGATTCTCGGGCTATAATCAAACAAAATGGCACCGAAAGATATGGAGAAAACTTCATTCATCACCCCATGGGGCACCTTTTGTTACAAGGTAATGTCGTTCGGCTTGAAGAACACCGAGGCAACCTATCAAAGGTCCTTGACAACTCTGTTTCACAACATGATGCACAAGGAAATCGAAGTGTATGTCGATGACATAATTTCCAAATCTAAAACAAAAGAGGAGCATGTGACCCACTTGTCAAAGTTATTCAAGCGTCTGAGGAAGTACAAACTCCGCTTGGATCCCAAAAAATGCATGTTCGGTGTTCGCTCGGGAAAACTTTTAGGATTCATCGTCAGCCAAAAAGGAATTGAGGTTGATCCTAACAAGATCAAGGCCATTCAAGAAATGCCTTCACCAGGGATTGAAAAACAAGTCAGAGGTTTTTTGGGACGTCTGAATTATATCTCAAGATTCATATCCCTTATGACTGCAACATGCGCGCCGATCTTCAAACTGCTCAGAAAGAATCAAAGTTGTGTATGGACGGAAGATTGCCAAAAGGCCTTCGATAGTATCAAAGAGTATCTGTTGAATCAACCGATTTTGTCTCCACCAGTGGAGGGAAGACCACTGATCATTTACCTAACAGTCTTGGAAGACTTCATGGGTTGTGTACTTGGCCAACAAGACGAAACCAAAAGAAAAGAGTCTGCCATCTACTATTTAAGCAAGAAATTTACTGACTGTGAAACTCGGTACACTATGCTTGAGAAAACTTGCTGCGCTCTGGCTTGGGTAGCCAAACGTCTTCGCCAGTACATGATTTGTCACACTACTTGGTTAATCTCCGAAATGGATCCGATCAAGTACGTCTTTGAAAAGTTTGCTCTCCTGGGAAGGATTCCCCATTGGCAGATGTTGTTATCAGAATATGACATAGAGTACCATGCTCAAAAAGCCGTTAAAGAAAGTATTTTAGCCGATTATTTGTCTCATCAACCGATTGAAGATCAGGAATCAATCGGATTTGACTTCCAAGACGAAGATGTCATGTACTTGAAAATAAAAGATTGCGATGAACCGCTACCCAATGAAGGGCCAGAACGAGGTTTCTAATGGGGACTAATCTTTGATGGAGTTGTCAATAATTATGGAAACGGAATTGGGGCAATCATCGTAACACCTCAGGTACCCATATTCCTTTCATTGCCAAACTAACTTTCAAATGCACAAACAACGAGGCTGAATATGAAGCTTGTATCATGGGTCTCGAAGAAGCTATTGATTTGAGGATTAAGAACTTGGATGTGTATGGAGACTCAGCCCTGGTTATCAATCAGATCAAAGAAGAGCGGAACACATACCAATCAGGACTGATTCCTTACAAAGATTATGCGAGAAGGTTGTTACCATTCTTCAACAGAATCGAGTTTCATCATATCCCTCGTGAAGAGAATCACATGGCTGATGCACTAGCCACTCTCTCTTCCATGATTAGTGTAGGTCAATGGAACGACATGCCTAAGATTGACATAATGCGCCTTGAAAGGCCCGCCTACATCTTTGCGATCGAAGTAGTCATCGATAACAAACCTTGATATCATGATATCAAGAAAGGACAGGAAAACCCTTAGAAGGTTGGCAGGCAACTTCTTCCTGAGCGGTGATACACTCTAAAAGAGAAACTTTGACATGGTCATGCTCCGATGTGTAGACAGACCAGAAGCAAACATGCTGATAAAAGAAATTCACGAAGGAACCTTTGGCACTCATGCCAATGGACACACGATTGTGAGAAAAATTCTAAAAGCAGGTTACTATTGGTTGACACTGGAATCCGATTGCTACCAGTACATGAGGAGATGTCACAAGTGTCAGATATACTCAGACAAAATCCATATATCGCCAACGCATCTCAAAGTTCTTTCTTCCCCATGGCCTTTTTCCATATGGGGAATCGACATGATTGCCATGATCGAACCCAAGACTTCAAACGACATCAGTTCATCCTGGTAGCCATTGATTACTTCACCAAATGGGTAAAAGCAGTATCATACACCAATGAAACCCGACAAGTCGTGGTCCGATTTATCAAGAACAATCTCATCTGCCGTTATGGTGTTCCCAGCCAGATCATTCCTGATAATGGATCTAACTTAAACAACAAGATGATGAAAGAGTTATGCGCTGAGTTCAAGATCGAACACCATAACTCATCTCCCTACCGACCTAAGATGAACGGAGTGGTAGAAGCGGCTAACAAGAACATCAAGAAGATTGTTCAAAAGATGGTTGTAACCTACAAAGACTGGCACGAGATGCTACCCTTTGCTCTTCACGGTTATCGCACATCTGTCCGAACTTTAATAGGGGCAACCCCTTTCTCTCTAGTACATGGCATGGAAATAGTGCTTCCCATAGAAGTAGAGACCCCGTCAATCCGGGTATTAATGGAAGCTAAGCTAACAGAAGCAGAATGGTGTCAAAGTCGACACGACGAACTAAACCTAATCGAAGAAAAGCGAATAACGGCTCAGTGCCACGGTCAGTTGTATTAGCAAAGAATGAAGAAGACGTTCGACAAAAAGGTCTGACCTCGTGTCTTTAGAAAAGGAGACCACATGCTCAAGAAGATACAATCATTCCTCACGGATTCCCGGGGCAAGTGGACTCCGAATTATGATGGCCCTTGTGTGGTTAAGAAAGCCTTCTCAGGCGACGCCTTGAGACTCGCAACCATGGATGGAGAGGAATTTTCCTACCCCACGAATGTTGACGTAGTCAAAAAATACTTCGCCTAAATAAAAAATGAATGAAAAAAAAGCCTCGGTGGATTGAAAATCCAAAAGGACGGTCCAGGAAAAAATTAGAGACACAAGCAAAAATCATCCC
This sequence comes from Lathyrus tuberosus, assembly GCA_022829125.1. NCBI lineage: Eukaryota > Viridiplantae > Streptophyta > Magnoliopsida > Fabales > Fabaceae > Lathyrus > Lathyrus tuberosus. The sequence goes on along the minus strand of JALAZF010000022.1, from coordinate 22,655,797 downwards.
AATGGATTGGAAATCTCAAAGTACAATTCAGGCAAAAGTTAGGGATTAATGGCAAGTAATTACGTCCGACAAGGTGAAATGCCCCAGCGGTAATACTATTCGTCGAAAAACTTCCAGTCAAGGTCATCTTCGACAGAAGCTCAGGATGTCCAGAATTCAAAGTTGGTAGAAGGATAACAGTCGTTATGTTTCAATGTAGCCCCCTTTCCCTTTAAATTACCATTTTCTAAACTTTGTAAATGCTCTATGGGATCACGCGTTGGCTGATTTCCATTCTATCAATAAAATTTTAGCCCTAGTGATTTTGTTTGCAATTCTCATTTATTTTTGCTTTTCAGAATGACATTTTAACATGATCAACGATTCTTGAAATAAACAAAAATGAATTTACTTGTCAAAATTTTTCTGCTTTTAAAATAAAGATGGCATTTCCTTTTGACTGTGAACTTCAAAAAGCACGTCGATAGTTTCTCCGAAGGTGACTGAACCTCAAAGTGCAGAATCAAAGTACTCCTTCTAAACCAGTGCACCTGAATGAAGGATCAATTATTTTCGATGCCATGTTTCATCTGAGATCCCCGGCAGAGTTCTTACCTCTTAATACTGATTGACAATTCTTCCTCCCCATAGGGCCTACCTCTCTCAAGCAGGGAATGATTTCTATTTTGAACCAGTGATACTTTTCATCCCCCACCGTGGCCGAGTATCCAGTCATGTTCATCTATTAGTCTGTATGTCACGTCAGTTTTGTCAGCATAAACATACATACATCATGCATATTTGATTCACATTCATATTCATATTGCATTACTATCTATCTGGTCAGTATTACCCCAAAGTGGTAAAGTCCTCTTATCAATCGAGTTGTCAGTTCTTTCCTCATCAGGAGATGTATCGTCTGAGTAATTTCTCCCTAGTTTATTTTTGGATTGGAGACGGTTCTTGACCACCTTGATAACTTGAACCTCTGAAAGGCAAGAAGACATTCGACAAACGTCACTCTTCACCATTGAAGATGACATTTTTTCTTTCCCGGATTAAGGAAAACCCCCAGAGAAAGCCTTTCAACCAAAGACTCTCGGCAATACATATGTTTTTCTCCTAAGAAATTCGATGTTAATTAAGTCATCAGCACCTCAAATTTGGATCACATCACATGGCATTTCTCTTAAAAGATCTCGAATGTACCCTCACCAAGCGAAAGGCAGTCTCTCAAGAGACTAGTTTTTCTCCAGTAGAGTCAACAAATGGCATCTCCCACAGAGAAGTTTGCACACCTCTACAGCTCAGACGAATGGGTTTCCCCAGCAAGTCTGACATCAAAACTTTTTCAATCAAATGGCATCTCCCCAGTAGAAAACTCGGTGAGAAGTTTGATGAAGACTGCTACACATAGCGTCCCTTGTCAAGGAAGAAACTCGACAAGAAGAAACTGAGACCAGTTCCGTGGCTAAAGACCAGGATCGAGGGGAAGTTTATTTCAGAAACTTAGACCAGTTTCGTGGCTAAAGACCAGGATCGAAGGGAAGTTTATCAAGAAACTAAGACCAGTTCTGTGGCTGAAGACCCAGATCGAGGGGAGGTTTTACCTTTTTTTTAAGCATCATTGCTTAACAAAAAAAAGATGGATGAGCAAACTGCCATTAATAAATATAGTCAAAATTTCGGGTATTCCGATATTTAATCCTCTTGCACCCTGAATGTTTGAATATCTTCGCCAAACCTTGGGACATGATTCAATACACCCTAAAACACCTATGGAATCCATCCATTAGGTTTGAATTAGGTCAAGGACTTGATCGCACAAAGAATCTTACATTTTGGATTTCAACTGATAAAAAGTCAACTGTGCACAAAATCAAGTTTGGCTTTTTGGAATTTTTCACAAATATGGGTCCCCTAAGTCAAAAACAATGTTAATATATGGTATTGATCATCATTCATTAAGAAAAATCAAGAAAAGTGAGGTTTCTTGCAAAAGGGGCAACCTTAGAAAACTTAAAATTTTCTAAGTTATGGAACAAAAGTGGTTTTTACCCAACTTTGCAAGGTCATAAATCCTAAACCACAAGGCCATTTTCTCCCATTCAAAGCTCAAATGAAAATCCATCTGGAATACTTCAAATATGTCAACTACAAGAGATTCCAAATCCTCATGGGTTTTAAGTTATGGATTGATCAAAATCACAAAAACATGAAAATGACACTTTTTTCAACACTTAGTGAAATTTTCAATAAGTCAGAATCTGCCTTACTTTTTCCAAAATGTATGGACATTTTTCACCTTGATCCAAGTTAAACCAGATCCATTGGTGAACATCAAAGTTAAAGTATGCCATGAGGGCTTTCCAACAAGTACCAGATCATCTCCAAATTCAATTTGAGTAGGGCGATACAACCCTTGGAACATGGCATCATGGACTGATTTTGTTCAAGACAGATTATAGGACATTTGCTTGATTTGGCCAAATCAGATAATTCCAAGCCTTCTCATCCATTTGGACACCTCAAGGGATTAAATCAAAGAGGAATGATCTGATCCACAAGTCTCCCAAGTCCAAGGAACTACATGTAGCCATAAGTGCCCTAAAAAGGCTAAAAAGCTCAAAGACTCCAATTTTGTTTCCAAGCATTCCATGGATGCATCAAGGTGGCATGGACTGAGACATTGCTAACTGAATGAGTCAAGATTCACCTCTGAATCAAAGGACCATAGGTATGTGCCCTAACCTCAAGTCAACGGCTATAGGAGACTAAAGATGCCTTTATGCCACAATTGGCCAAGGGACTGTCCAAGTTGCCATTCATTATTGCTTGCAAAACAAACTTGCTCTACTATAAATAGAGCTTATTTGTAGTCAGTTTGAGTACACCAAAGCACTACAACACTTGCTTTCCTCAAAATCTCTCTCATTAGGCCAAAATGCCTTCTTTTGCAAGTCATCTCTGAGTTTTTGAGTTAGAGAGCAATTCCACCACAACTCATGATTCAAACACATCCAATGTATCATATCTAAGCTGTTCAAATATTCACCCTTGATCTGAAACACCAAAATCAGAAAGTCAACCTCCAAAACCTCAAATTTTGACTGTTTTGCATTTTGCAAGCCATGTCTTGATTAAGTCACTTTCCAAACCAAAGAAAGCCTCAAACACACTCCAAATATCATCCTTAAACTGTCCCAATTGGTTTCCCTCATCTGGAACACCATTTGAGAGAGTTACTATCTTGGTCACTTTTGCTCCTTTTGCAAGAAAGAGCCAGTTCTTGTTCCTGAGGATTCCAGCTGGTTTTGATCATCCTCAAAGCTTCTAAGGGATCAATCAAGAGTGTCTAAAGCATTGGATTACTTCTGGCACAAGGAACTTGACAGATAACACAATGAGCTTTAAGAGGTAAGTGCATCACAACTTGAACTCTCTAAATCATGCATTACTTTGATGTCCATTGATCATGGACATCTCATACATGTCATATATGTTGTGTTTGAACCAATTTGTCATGCTATTATTGCAAGTACAATGAGATAGCATAGAACATGCAAATCTAGGCCTATTTTGAAATCACTATCGGATTTTAAAATGGAAACATTTTCTAAAAATTCCAAAGGCACCATTGGATTCCTCATAAAATTCTAGGTAGGATACACCTAAATTTTGTCCAAATCCATGGAGAAATGAGGAAGTTAGAGCCTTCATGCAAGAGGCCTAAAATCAGACCTTGCCCAAGGCAAGGGCCAGGTCATGGCACCTTGGGCAGGCCTAAAATCAAGGCCCCCGTATATGTTGATGGGGTGGTTTTGATACACGGATGTATCACCACCCCAGTGGTAGCGCGCATGTGTGTTTGAATGGAAGGTTGTGGGTTCAACACCCACACAAATCATTTTGCCATTTTCTCTATTTTTGCTATTTTTCACATTTTTTATGGTTTTTGTTAATTAATTCAAAAATTAATTTCTCTCTCAATTTTAATTATATTTTATTGGTTCTTTTTTTGAAAATTCCCAAAAATGTTAAAATATTTTATTCTACAAAAATTTCACAAAAATATTATTTATTTTATATATTTGGTATTTTTGTAAAGAATTATGTTTTTATTTGTTTTTTAACATTTAAAAATATTTCTTTCTTTTGATTTTGCAAATTCAAATGATTTTCAAATCACTCTATGAATGAAACATGAATTTTCAAACATTAATCCAAGATCACAACTTGTTTTTTCACACATGTTTGGTAATTTTGATCATTTTAATTGAATTTTATTCAATTAAAATACATTTTTAAATCAAATTAGGGTTTTTGTTGATTTTCACCCTCACAAATATTTTTCAAAACACTTTTGGGCCTCTAATAGAGTGTAAGACCCAACCCCCTTTGTACATAAATAATTTGGGGTCTCAGTCATTGTATAAGTCTCAGTACAGTTTTCAAAACGACGGCGCGATCACTGTCTTTCCATGGGCCTCTCTTTGAGTTGTAAGCCCCATCCCTTGTACGAAAAAAAATAAACTTTTGGGCCTCTAATAGAGTTATAAACCCATCCCTTGTAAATATAAAAACTTTTTTGGGCCTCAGTCATGGTATAAGTCCCACTGTGTTTTCAAAACCTCGGCGCAATCATCGTTTTCAAACAAATCATCTGGGCCTCTCCTTGAGTATAAGCCCCAATATTTTTTTCAAAACAACTTTCCCCTTTGACTTAGGTTCAAACTCATAGTAGTTATCAAAACTTTCTTTAATTTCTTGAACAATTAACCATACAACTGTTACAATGGAAGCTTGCTCACCTGTAAGTCCTCCAACCCTCTTTTACATACAGTATATATTTCATCTGTATATGTATATATATTCCTGTATATCTCCATAGAGTTTTCCCCGACAATTAGGTCTAGAACTAAATAAACCCAATAGTCACTCTTTCAACACAGTCAAAACTAGTTCCCCATAGAAATTCTGGATACAGTCTTGCCTCCTCTTGGGCTTATACAATATGGAACAAAGAGAAAGGCATTATTCCCGGTGAAACTTTTCTCAGACTGTCACTATTAGAAAATTGTTAAAGAAATTCATTTCCCCCAGAGAGGATTTATTCCCGGTGAAACCTCTCTTGAATTTCTTCAAACCTTAGAATTGTTCACTAAAGAAAAGATTATTCCCGGTGAAACTTTTCTTGAACTTTTCTTAAGTTTGGACCCACAGGCTTCCTAAAAGCATCCCCGCCTCCTCTTGGGCTTCGTACAAGGACCCTCAGGCTTCTTATAAATTCGCATGTCTTCCCTTGGGCTTAATACAAGGACCCTGAAGACCTCTTAAAGGTATAGGACAAAACTTAGTCATCCTTTGTTAGAGCAATCTTTCTAAAGAGTCAAAACCTCAGACCAATTTTAGGGTTGATTCTCATCCCTTAAAACATCTACCTCCTCTTGGGCATCATACAAAGATAAACTCTTTCATACCAGCAGACTTGGACAGTGTCGTCCCCTTTTGAATCTCAAAGACATTCTCAAGTTCCCTACAAGCACAGGAGAAACCCTGGTCATTTAATCAATCTCCAGTAGAGTTAAAACCCCCATAGGTTCTAAAACTCAATCTTTATCCTAAATTTCCCCAGCTAGGGTCAAATCAGTATCAATAAACATTTATCAGAACCTCAAGGCATCTGATATTTCAACTCTTCTGTAAACCCTCAGCAAGAGTTGATTCCCCAACTTGGACCTGTCTCTGGATCTCAATAATCCTCAGCAGAAAATAGCCTCCTCTTAGGGTTTGTATAAAGATTTTTCAGCACTCTCTTGTCGAGTCAATCACCTAAAAGCACTCTCTTGTTGAGTCAATCACCTTAAAGCACTCTCTTGTTGAGTCAGACTTTTTCAGCCTCCTCTTAGGCTTTGTATAATGATCCTTCTTTTCCTCAGCAAAAGTCAGCCTCAGCCTTGGGCTTTGTACAAGACATCCCCCATAAAAACACTCTCTTGTTGAGTTAATCATTCTTTCAGCCTCAATCTTGGGCTTTGTACAAGACACCATATAAAACCTCCCTAAGCATAGTCAATTCTCTTTTCAGCCTCCTCTTAGGCTTTGTATAATGATTTTCCTCAGTAGAGTTAACCTCAATCTTGGACTTTGTACAAAACAAATCATACTCTCCAGCTGAGTCAAAACTCCTTTTAGCATCAATCTTGGACTTTGTACAAGACAGACAAAATATTTCCCCGAAAAAGTCAACTTTTAGCCTCCTCTTAGGCTTTGTATAATGATATCCCCCAAAGAGTCAGTCTCTTTTTTGCCTCAATCTTGGGCTTTGTATAAGCCAGATAATACACTCCCCACTAGAGTCAATCAATCTCTTAGCTTCAACCTTGGGCTTTGATCAAGGCACACAAAAATCAACATCCCCTCAGAGGAAATCAAAGTCTCTCTGTAGGAAGACATTTCTCTATACATCACATACACATTCAAAACAACCCATAATCCTAGATAACTGCTATAAGTGGCACACTTGTTGATTCAAAAAATCCAAGCTTTAGTCCATCTCTTATCCTGATTGACTTCCTCTTTCATCTAACAGCTGTAAGTGGCAAGCCTCTTGATTATTTACATCCACGCCAATGTCCCTCTCTTAGCATGAAAGACTCCTAAGGAAAAATGGCATTGCTCAACATTGAGTTAAAGTTATCTCCTTCAAGATAACTTCCCTATAAAGGAAATTATGGCATTGCTGGATTCTCATATCCCAGTTAAAGTAATCCTCCTTTATAATCAGTCACCCAACAGTTGTGATAAACAGACGATATATCTCCCCTTAGAGATGACAAATTCTCTCTCAATTAAACTTTTAGCTTCAATCTTGGGCTTTTAACAAGACACAAATAACCTTTTAGCTTCAATCTTGGGCTTTGAACAAGACACCAAAACATCTCTTTTCCTCCCATAGAATAGGAAGAACTGTGATTGCTCTGATTTTCCTGTTTTATTTATTTAACGGGAATACGTAGGCATAAGATTGCGAAATATTAGCGAGCACAACAATCAAAAACTTTAGGTCCAGTACCGTCACTAATCAAAAACCTCGGAAAACCCGAAATCAAACAAAAACTCTCTCTCTCAAACATTCCCAAAGGAGAAACTTTCTCAACCCACGACAAACAAACACCAGTAAGTAGAAAGCAGTAAGGAAAATTGCTAACAACCTGTGGATAACCACATATAGGATGGGTAATTGACAACTCCCCATTGTATAACCTGACCCCAAACTCCCCGAATCTCTTTAAGAATTAGTTCAGTTAAACATTTGCTTGCAAGTTTAGTTTTAGATAGCTTCCCTTTCCTTTCCAACTTCATAGGATAAATAAGAAATTAGAAAGTAGCACCCTACTCCTACCATTACGGTGAGAAGAAACCCATGGCAATAAGGTGGTCGCGTCACCGATAAAAATTGCACGCTACTGTAGCGAGCGATTTTGGATGTGGTTGCGAAGCACTACCGCTCTTTGGTATCTACAGCTCGATTCATTTTTTATCCTATTGAAGCTGATGAAGGAAGGGAAATAGATGTCTCAAATTAACCCTGCTTGCAAACTGAGGTTAAATAGTCAAAACTGTTGGTTTACAGATGCTACAAAGATTCGGGGTCTCTATTAGGTTGATTTTGTTAAAAGTAGTGTTCGGTCGATGGGTGGGAGGTTAAGATGTTAGGACGGATGTATGAAAGTATGGGATTTTGGGTTTTTGTTTAGTGTGCTCGCTAAGATTTTTCTTTCAATCTTATGCCTACGTATTCCCGTTTACCGAAATAGGGAAATCAGAGCGATCGTAGTTCCTCCTATTCTATGGGAGGAAATGGTGTTTTGGTGTCTTGTTTAAAGCCCAAGACGTGAAGCGAAAGAGTCTATTTGTATCTTGTTCAAAGCCCAAGATGTGAAGCTAAAAGGTGTTGCCTTTAGAGAGAATTTGTCATCTCTAAGGAGGGGTTTGTTTGTCACAACTGTTGGGTGACTGGTTTATAAAGGAGGATTACTTTAACTGGGATATGTGAATCCAGCAATGCCATAATCTCCTTTATAAGGGTTTTTGACCTGAAGGAGAAGACTTTAACTCAGTGTAGAGCAATGCCATCTTAGGAATTTCTCATGCTAAAAGAGGGACAGTGGCATGGATGTAGATGATCCAGATGCTTGCCGCTTACAGCGATTAGATGAAGGGAAAGGAGTTGTTGATGTTTGTGTACTGTGAACGAGGCACAACTTTGATGCTAAAAGGTTGATTGGATCAACCAGTGGTTTTCTTATACAAAGCCTAAGAGGAGGCTAATATGTGTCTCGTACAAAGCCCGAGAGAGAGGCTACAAGGTTTTGACTCAACGAGGGAGTCTTTTGGTATCTCGTATAAAGCCCGAGATGGAGGCTATTTGATTCAACAAGAGAGTTTTTTTTTTGTATCTCGTACGAAGCCCGAGATGAAGGCTAAGGGTTTTATACTCAACAAGAGAGTGATTTGTGTCTTGTACAAAGCCCAAGACGGAGGCTAAAAAAGGGGGGACTCAATAAGAGAGTCTTTTATACTCAACAAGAGTGTGTTTTGTATCTCGTACAAAGCCGAGATGAAGGCTAAAAAAAGCTTGGTTCCGCTGGGGAGAATCATTGTATAAAGCCCAAGAGGGAGGCTATAGTTGAGTGACAGGTCCAGTATGATGATTAAAGAGAAAATCAGTTCTTATATGAGTAATATTGGCACTCAGGGATTTGATTCGAGGATCAGGGATATTTCCTGTTCTTTAAGGAAGTGGCAAGTCTACGGGTTTCATCTCCTAGTTTTGGAAGAAGCTTGAGAATATCTTTTGAGACTCAAGGTAATTAGACTGTCCAAGTCTAGAGTTTTATCTTTTGTACTATGCTTTGAGAAACAGTAGTAGACTCTTGGAAAGACTGTTCTATTAAGATGACTGATTTCTGTTCCTACACCTCTAGGAGGTCGTCGGGATAATTTGTACGAAGCCCAAGAGGAGGCTGGAAACTTTTAAGAAGCCGATAGGTCCTTGTATGAAGCCCAAGAGGAGGCTATCATTCCCGGAGGAAGAATCATTATACGAAGCCTAAGAGGAGGCTGTAAAAACTTCTAAGAAGCTGACGGGTCCTTGTACTAAGCCCAAGAGGAGGCGGGGATGCTTTTAGAAAGCCTGTGGGTCCTTGAACAATGCCCAAGAGGAAGCCGATGCTTTTAAGAAGCCGATGCTTTCAAGACAGGCTATTCACGAGGAATAGATCAAGCCAGGAAAGTTCGAGAATTTGGAAGAAACTCAAGAGATGCCATTCACGGAGAAAAGATCATCTTTGGGGAGTAGAGTTTCTTGACAAGTGCTTTTAAGAAGCCTGTGGGTCCCCAAACCCCGAGAAATTCAAGACAGGCTATTCACGAGGAATAGATCAAGCCAGGGAAGTCCGAGAATTTGGAGAAACTCAAGAGATGCAATTCACGGAGAAGAGATCATATATGGGGAATAGAGTTTCTTGACAACTTCTACGAGTGACAGTCTATGAAAGGGTTCACCCAGAATGCTGCCTTTCATGTCTCCATAATGTTTAACCCCAAGAGGAGGAAAGACTGTGTCTGGTAATCCTATGGGGATCTAGTTTTGACTATTAAGAGTGATCGACGAGCTTAGTGCTAGACGTAGTTGCCGGGGAAACTCTAAATATCTATACTATTATTACACAGTTGATATGAGTTTATGAAAGAAGACTTACAGCGAAACAGCCCCACAATACAGTTATATGTATATGAAAGCGGTAAATGAAAGCGTATAAACACTTACTCGGTTATAGAGCTTCCATGCTGTTTGGTTAGTTGTTCAACAAAGAAAGATTGAAAACAATAGTATATTTCAAAATCAAAGGAGAAAGTGCTTTGAAAAAGAAAGATTTGGGGCTTACAGCTCAAGGAGAGGCCCAGGGTTTTATCAGTGCGCGCACTGTTGAATTTGTACAGAGGGACTTATACAAGTGACTGGGGCCCAAAATTTGTTTTCTGTACAAAGGGATGGGTCTTACACTCTCTCAAGAGGCCCAAAAAGGTTTAAATAAAAAGAGTGGGGCTTATAACACGAGGGTAGGCCCAGATGATTTTCGTTTGAAATGGCGATCGCGCCGAGATTTTCTTTTAACGCAAAGGGGCTTATACAATATCTGAGGCCCAAAGTTGTTTTGGTTAAAAGGGGATTGGGTCTTACACTCTATTAGAGGCCCAAAGTTTTGAATGGGTCTTATAGCTCGAGGAGAGGCCCAAAGTTTTTTTAAAAGGCGACGATCGCCCCGTTCATTTGTACAGAGGGACTTATACAATAAGTGAGGCCCAAAGTTGTCTGTACAAGGGGGTTTGGGTCTTACACTCTATTAAGAGGCCCAAAGAGTTTAAAAAAGAAGAATGGGTTTTACTACTCGAGGGTAGGCCCAAGGTTATTTGTGTACAAAACGACGATCGCGCCGAGGTTTTTGAAAATACCCGGAGGGACTTATACAATAAGTGAGGCCGATGAAAGGTTATTTTACAAAAAGGCTTGGGTCTTACACTCTATTAGAGGCCCAAAAAGTTTTGAAAATGTTTTATGAGGGTTGAGTTAATCCAAAACCCTAATTTGTTTTCAAAATGTATTTTAATTGAATAAAAATTCAATTAAAATGATCAAAATTGTTTAACATATGGAAAACAAATAGTGATCTTGGATTAATGCTTCAAAAATTAAGTATTGACCTACAAAATAATTAGAAGGCATTAAAAGTTGCAAAACGAAGGTGGAAAAATATTCAAAATTTCAAAAACAATTAAAATATTAATTCTTTGCAAAAATATCAATTATATGAATTAAATAATATTTTTGGGATTTTTTGGGAAAATAAAATATTTTAACATTTTTGTGAATTATTAAAAAAAGAATCAACTCAAAATCATTAAAACTCAGAGAGAAATTAATTTTTGAATCAATTAAATAAAATCACAAAATTCAAATATTTGAATTTGAGAGAAAATGGCGCCAAGAACATGGACCAAGAACACGCGCGTTTTCTGCCTTGCCCAGATTTGCATTTTCTATCCAATCTCACAGAATACTTGATTATATCATGCAATCCACATTCCAATCAACTCGTTTCAACCTCACGATCATGTCCATGGCAATTAATTTTATTTAAATTAAGCATAAAACAAGAAATCACGAAAAATCCTCAAGAACCCTAAATTCTGCATGAAGGCTGGGATTTTTAATACACGATTCAAACAAAGCAATTACTTGAGGGGAAACATTCCATGCATGATTATGAACATTTGACAAAAGTATTGTGCGAGGAAATATGCATAGATTGAGAGATGACCAAGTTTAGGCTTACCTCTAGGTCGTGACAGAAAGAGCAAATTGATTTCTGAGTTGGAGGTGTTACAGATGAGTTGTGATGATCTGAACAGCTTCCCTACACCCTATGGAGTATGTTTGAATGCTTGGACTTGATGGAAATTGGCTGGATCACTTCATGGCATCTCAATTGTACTTTGGTTAAAACCTTGAGCAATTGACTGGTGATTCCGAGAAATCAGTGTTCTAGATGTTGTTTAAGTGTTTGATCAGCTCACATATGATGTATATGAGGTGTGTGTGTGATTGGTTTGAGTGGAATTGCTCTCTAATGAAAAACCCAATAGTGACTTGCTAAGAAAGGCATTTTTGAGAGTGAGAAGTGGATTGTGAGAAAGGCAAGTGTTGTAGGCCTTTGGTGTACATAAACTGATCACAATTGAGCTCTATTTATAGTAGAGCAAGTTTGTTTTGCAAGGAATAGTGAATGGCAACTGCTGAGTAGGTTTGGCCAATGTTGGCAAATGAAAATCCAAGTCTCCTCTAGCCATTGACTAGAGGTTAGGGCACAGGCTGCTGGTCCCCTTGGTCTTGGATAAGTCTTGACTGAATTCAGTTGAGAATGGCTCAGTTCATGCCACCTTGATGCTTCCATTGAATGCTCCAATCCAAAATTGGAGTCTTGTCCCTATTTTGGGCAATTCTAGGTTCAACATGCTATTTCTTGTTCCAAGGACTTTGGAGGCTTGGCTCAGTGATTGTCCCCTTTAGATTCAATCCTCAGATGTGTCCAAGGTGATGACAAGGCTTAGAATTGACTGATTTTGGCAAATCGAGCAAAAGTACAAAAATCTGCCTTGCCTTGGCAGATTTCAGCAAGGCAACTTGCCAATGTCATATCTCATGGCTCAAGTTGAATTTGGTGATGTTCTTGGAAATTTTGGAAAGCTTTTATATGATACAAAAACTTTTTGATCATATTTGGTTTTGATACTTTTTGGATCCAAGTGAAAAATGCCCCTACATTTGGAAAAAAGTAAGGCAAAATCTGACTTAGTGAAATTTTCACTAAGTGTTGGAACAAAGTGACTTTTCTTGATTTTGATCACTCCATAACTCAAAATCCATGAGGAATTTGGACATAGGTCAATATGAAGATTTTGTAGAGGGAAATGAGATCTACAAATCAAGCCTTGGATGGAGAAAAATGGCTTTGTAGTTTAGGAGTTATGATCCTCCAAAGTTGGTACCTTTGTCACTTTTTTCCATAACTTAGAAAATTTTCTAAGTTTTTATGGTTACCCCTTTTACAAGTTATCCCATTTTCTTTGATTTTTCTTGATGAATGATGATTCAAATCATACATAAACATCATTTTAGGGTTAAAAATCCATTTTTGTGAAAAATCTCAAAAAGTCAAAGTTGACTTTTGTGCACAGTTGACTTTTTATCCGATGAATTCCAAACTGTGCAATTCTTTAGGAAATCATGTCCTTGACCTAAATCAAACTTGATGGGCATGTTCTATGGGTGTTATAGGGTATATTGAATCATGTATTAGGGTTTGGGAGCATGTCCTGGTCAAAAGTCAAAGTTACAGTTGACTTTTCCCGCGAAACCCTAATTGTGGTTCAGATGAAATTGAAACTTGTTGCTCAAGCTTCGTGGATCAATCCATTGTTCCAAATGGATCAATATGGCATATTGGAGATCCTTAAATCCTCTCTTGAGGTCTTGGTTCATAATTGGTCCCAAAAGTCAACTTAGGGGTGAATTAGGTCAAGAAACCCTAATTCCTGATTTTTGATGGATGCATCCCCTGAGGCAAAATTGACTGCATGATTGAGTTTATGAGGTTCCATGGAGCATATTAGGTTATGTTTTGGATCTTTGGCTCATGCCCAGATGAAAATTTTCATTTGGAGGCCCTGGTCGACCAAAACCCTAATTTGGTGACACCGGCGATCTTGAGGCTTGATCCACCTAAAAGGGAGCATCCTTGTGCTTAATCCTTGAAGTAGGAGTCCTTTTGATACCTTGTGTATGTTTGAGGGTGTAGACAAGTTGAAAATCATGTAATTCCTTGATTGATCCTTTGTCTAAACACTCAGAGAGGGATTGAAACCCTAATTTTGATTGCAGTGGATGCTCAACAATTCCTTGAGGAGATTGATGAGGCATAAAGGTACATCCATATTGTGATGATGATTTACACAATGATGGGAATCTTAATGGTCAAAATTTGGGGTATGATAGATGCCCCTATTTAATCTTCTTGGACACGAAGGCGTGAATGACGAAGGTATTCGGGCATTCGGGGTGCAAGAGGATTAAATATCGGAATACCCAAAATTTTGATGGTGGTTATGAATGGCATATCGCATTCATCTTCTTTTGCTGAGCAATGATGCTTAGAAAAGGTAAACTTCCCCTCGATCCTGGTCTTCAGCCAAGGAACTGGTCTCAGTTTTCTTTTGTCAACTTCCTCTCGATCCTGGTTTCTTACCAAGGATCTGGTCTCAGTTTCTGATATAAACTTCCCCTCGTTCTTGGTTTCCTACCAAGGAACTGGTCTAAGTTTCTTTTTTTAAACTTCCCCTCGTTCCTGGTTTCTTACCAAGGAACTGGTCTAAGTTTCTTTTGTCAATAAACTTTATTGACAAGGGACGCTATTCGTAGCGATTTTCCTTAAACTTCTCACCGAATTTTCCTGGGGAGATGCCATTTGATGGAAAAAGTTTCGATGCCAGACTTGCTGGGGAACCCAGTCGTCTGAGTCGTAGATGTGTACAGACTTCTCTGTTGGAGATGCCATTTGTTGACTCTATTTGGGGAATGCGGGTTCCTTGAAAGACTGCCTTCGTTTGGGGTCTTACATCATACTTTTCTCGGGATTTTCCCGGAGAAATGCCATATGATGAGATCCATTTTTGAGGTGCCAGTGACCTTTTCATCAGTGGTTCTTTTGGAGAAAAACTGCCGTATCACCGAATCTCTGATTATGAGGCTTTCTCTCGGGATTTTCCTTAATCCGTGAAAGCAAGGATATCATCTTCAATGGCGAAGAGTGATATCTGTTGAAAGTTTCTCTGGTTTTTCAGAGGTTCAAGTTATCAAAGTGGTCGAGGACCTATCTTCAATTTAGAAATAACTGGAGGCGAGATTGTTCTGATGATTCACTTCCTGACGAGGAAAAAACTGACAACTCGATTGAGAGGGCTGTTATCACTAGGGGATAAGACCGACTAGAGTGATAGTGATGCAATATGAATGCAAATGTAAATCAATAATGCATGATGTATGTATGTATATGCTGACAAAGACTTGACACAACACACAGACTGACGGATGAACACGACAGGATACTCGGCCGTCGCGGGAGATGAAAGGTATCACTTGGTTCAAGATAGCAATTCTACCTTGCTTAGGAGAAGTAGTCTTCGCAGGGAATACCGTTAATCGGGCTTAGGAGATGAGAACTCGGCCGAAGAGGTCAGATGGAATAGTCCCATCCGACACTGTTGATCCTTCATTCAGGCGTACTGGGTTAGAAGGAGTACTTTGATTCTGCACTTTGAAGTTCGCTTACTTCTGGAGAAGCGGTTGATGCTCTTTTGATGTTCAACCGTCAAAAGAAATTACCATCTTTATTTTAAAGCTGAAAAAGTTTTACAAGTAAATTCATTTTTGTTTTATTTCAAGAATCGTTGAGCATGTTAAAATGTCGTTCTGTAAAGCTAAAACAAATGGGAATTACAAACAAAAGCACAAGGGCTCAAATTTTATTGATAAGATGGAGATCAACCAAACGCGTGATTCCAAAGAGTATATACAAAGCTAGAATATGGTAATTTACAGGGAAAAAGGGCTACGTCGAAACATAACGACCACTATCCTTCTACCAACTTTGAATTCTGGGAATCCTGAGCTTCTGTCGAAGATGACCTTGACTGGAGTTTTCCTCCGATGGACGGTGTAACTGCTGCTGCTGAGGGACTTGCCTCTGTTGAACATAGTTACTTGCCATTATCCCTAACTTTTGCCTGGATTGTACTGTGATGTTTCCAATCCACCGGGACGATTTTTTTTATTTTGTCTCTAACTTTTTCCTGGACCGCCCTTTCGGGTTTTCAATCCACCGAGACCTTTTTTTTTAGGAGAAGTATTTCTTGACTACATCAACATTCATGGGGTAGGCAAATTCTTCTCCGTCCATGGTTACAAGTCTCAAGGCGCCGCCTGAGAAAGCTTTCGTGACCACATAGGGGCCATCATACTTCGGAGTCCATTTACGCCGAGAATCAGTGAGAAATGATTGTATCTTTTTGAGCACAAGGTCTCCTTTTCTGAAGATGCGAGGTCGGACCTTTTTGTCAAACGCCTTCTTTATTCTCTATTGATACAACTGACCATGGCATAGTGTCGTGATTCGCTTCTCTTCAATCAGATTCAGTTCGTCGTGTCGACTTTGACACCATTCAGCTTCTGTAAGCTTTGCTTCCATCAATACCCGGATTGATGGGATCTCTACTTCGATGGGGAGCACTGCTTCCATGCCATATACTAGAGAGAAAGGGGTTGCCCCTGTTGAAGTGCGGACAGATGTTCGATAACCGTGAAGAGAAAAGGGTAGCATCTCGTGCCAGTCTTTGTAGATTACAACCATCTTCTGAACAATCTTCTTGATGTTCTTATTAGCCGCTTCTACCGCTCCGTTCATCTTGGGTCGGTAGGGAGATGAGTTTTGGTGTTCGATCTTGAACTCTGCACACAACTCTTTCATCATCTTATTATTCAAGTTAGATCCATTATCTGTAATGATTTGGCTCGGAACACCATAACGACAGATGATACTGTTTTTGATAAATCGGACCACCACTTGTCGGGTTACATTAGCGTATGACGCTGCTTCGACCCACTTGGTGAAATAGTCAATGGCGACCAGGATGAACCGATGTCCGTTTGAAGCTTTAGGTTCGATCATGCCGATCATATCGATTCCCCATATGGAAAAAGGCCATGGGGAAGAAAGAACTTTGAGATGTGTTGGTGGTACATGAATTTTGTTAGAGTATATCTGACACTTGTGACACCTCCTCATGTACTTGTAGCAGTCAGATTCCATTGTCAACCAATAGTACCATGCTCTCAGAATTTTTCTCGCCATTGTGTGTCCGTTGGCATGAGTGCCAAAGGATCCTTCGTGAATTTCTTTTATCAGCATGTCTGCCTCTGGTCTGTCTATGCATCGAAGCAAGACCATGTCAAAATTTCTCTTATAGAGTGTATCACCGCTCAGGAAGAAACAGCCTGCCAGCCTTCTGAGGGTTTTTCTGTCCTTCCTTAGTGCCCCAAGTGGGTACTCTTGTTTTTGAAGGAAGCATTTGATATCGTGATACCAAGGTTTGTCGTCTATGACTGCTTCAATCGTGAAGATGTAAGTGGGCCGTTCAAGGCGCATGATGTCAATCTTAGGTAAGTCATTCCATTGACCTACACTAATCATGGAAGAGAGAGTGGCTAATGCATCATCCATGTGATTCTCATCATGAGGGATATGATGAAACTCGACTCCGTTGAAGAAAGGTAACAACCTTCTTGCATAGTCTTGGTAAGGAATCAATCCTGATTGGTATGTGTTCCAATCTCCTTTTATCTGATTGATAACCAGGGCTGAGTCGCCGTATACGTCGAAGTTTTTGATCCTTAAATCAATCGCTTCTTCGAGACCCATAATATAAGCTTTGTATTCGGCCTCGTTGTTTGTACACTTGAACGTAAGTCGAGCGGTGAAAGGAATGTGGGTACCCTGAGGGGTAACAATTATTGCCCCAATTCTGTTTCCATAATGATTATCTGCTCTGTTAAAGATTTGTCCCCACTAGGAACCTGGTTCTGGCCCTTCACTGGGTAGAGGTTCGTCGCAGTCTTTCATTTTTAGGTACATGACATCTTCGTATGGGAAGTCGAACCCGATTGATTCTTGATCTTCAATCGGTTGATGAGCCAAATGATCGGCTAAAATACTTCCTTTAACGGCTTTCTGAGCGTGGTACTCTATGTCATATTCTGATAGCAACATCTGCCAACGGGCAATCCTTCCCGTGAGAGCAGGTTTTTCGAAGACTTACTTGATTGGATCCATTTCGGAGATTAACCAAGTAGTGTGACGAATCATGTACTGGTGCAGATGTTTGGCTGCCTAAGCCAAAGTACATCAAGTTTTCTCAAGCATCGTGTACCGAGTCTCGCAGTCGGTGAACTTCTTGCTTAGATAGTAAATGGCAGACTCTTTCCGTTTGGTTTTGTCCTGTTGGCCAAGTACACACCCCATTGAGTCTTCCAAGACTGTGAGGTAGATGATCAGTGGTCTTTCTTCCACTGGAGATGATAGAATCGGAGGATTCGAAAGATATTCCTTAATACTATCGAAGGCAGTTTAACAATCTTCTGTCCAAACGCAATCCTGGTTCTTTTTGAGTAACTTGAAAATCGGCACACATGTGGCAGTCATGAGGAATATGAATCTGGAGATGTAGTTCAAACGTCCCAGGAATCCTCGGACTTGTTTTTCAGTTTTCGGAGAAGGCATTTCTTGAATGGCCTTGACCTTGTCAGGATCAACCTCAATTCCTTTCTGGCTGACGATGAACCCTAAAAGTTTCCCTGAACGGACACCGAAGGTGCATTTGTTGGGATTCAAGCGGAGTTTATATTTTCTTAGACGCTCAAATAGCTTTGACAGGTGGGTCACATGCTCCTCCTCTGTCTTAGATTTTGCAATCATATCATCGACATACACTTCGATTTCTTTATGTATCATGTCATGAAACAGAGTAGTCATGGCCCTTTGATAGGTTGCCCCGACGTTCTTCAAACCGAACGACATTACCTTGTAACAAAAGGTACCCCATGGGGTAATGAACGAAGTTTTTTTCCATGTCTTTCGGCGCCATTTTAATCTAGTTATAGCCCGAGAATCCATCCATAAAGGAGAAAACTTTGAACTTTGTTGTACTGTCAACCAACATGTCAATGTGTGGTAAAGGAAAGTCGTTCTTTGGACTAGCCTTATTCAGATAGCTGTAATCAACACACATTCTGACTTTTCCGTCCTTTTTTGGAAAAGGTACGATATTGGCTAACCATTGAGGATATTCTGACGTAGCGAGGAACCCGCATCAATCTGTTTCTGTACCTCCTCTTTGATTTTGATGGCCATGTCCAGATGAGTGCGTCTCAACCTTTGCTTTACTGGCGGACATTCCGATCTTAATGGTAAATGATGTTCCACGATGCTGGTATCCAACCCTGGCATATCCTGATAGGACCAAGCGAATACATCGGGGAATTCTTTGAGAAGCTTTATCAAACCCTCTCTGGCAATTGGACTGAGCAGTGCCCCAACCCTGATCTCTTTTCTCTCCTTTTCTGAACCCAATTTTACCGTTTCCAACAGCTCTTTGTGAGGTTCAATATACTTTTCCTCTTGTCTGAGTAGTCGGGAGATCTCTTCTGGAATTTCGTTGTCAACTTCTTCTTCAGCCCCAAATACCGGGAACTCAAAGTTGGGATAAGGCATCGGATCGTATGTTTCAACGGAGTTTAAAACAAGCAATCTGCATGACGTGATGATTCATTTTTAGAAGAGACAGAGAGAATGCAAACGTGTGTGCAGTGTATTTTTCTTTTACTGCTTGTTTTTATTATTGAATTGTTTTTTAGGATTACCATTTTCTGACAAAAGTGAAAAAAGAGAAAACAACAATAAATGCGGAAATTATAGAACGACGTTATTTTATTAATGAACAAGTCGATTCTTGAAACTACAGCCCTATAAAACAAAACTCTGTCGCTTTGAAACCCATTGGCGGCGAACTCCTTGGTGAAAGGTTAAAGATGGCAATTACTTTGATTGGCGAACGACCTTCGGAACATCCACAGCAACCCATTGGCGGCGAACTCCTTGGTGAATCACAAAGTCTGGCACCTTCCTTGATTTGTCTTTAGAAATGACGCTGATTTCTGGTGGAGCAGGATCATTGGAATCTATCTCCCAGGCAGAATTGTCGTAGGAGAATTCCTCTGTTACATTTTGCATAACATTTGTACTCTCAGTTGTATCTCTCCATCCAGTTGGCTGGATATCTTTGATCCTGATACGAGAGCTTTCAGGAGTAGTGTACTTGACCATATAGTCGTATTTTCCACTTGGTTGTCCCAAGGTGTCCCACACTTCTTTCGAACTGGAGGAGTCATCCCTCTCGATGACGTTGACCTCAGGAAAAGCATAGTTGATGAATTCAAGTCCTGCAAATGTTGCAAATTCATCGTCATGTTGAGTAGTGTCTGAATGACCTGAGTGTTGATCCCATGACATGGTGGGGACACAGGTATTCTGTGCAATGATGCTCAGCTGAGTTTCCTTACTCGGCTGACTTTCTAGCCCAAAGTCTCCTGGGTAAGGCTGCCACATTAGCAGGCCATCCATCGGGCCATAGTAGTTGTGGTCAAAGTTGTCTTTCATCAGAGTGTCCTCCTCTAATGAATTTGGCGGAGCACGACATCCTTCCGGATCACAATCTTCAAATATCATTTTGACGTCCGACCGGGGTATAAATCTCGGGCTCTGTGTAGGAAAGCAAAATGGAGTCTGCGTTTCGTCCTGAGACATATAACCGTCCTCGTTAAGATAGGACTTCCATTCCTCATCTGTGTCGGAGGGATTCTCCTCATTGATAGCATGGACTATTTGAGACACCGGGTGAAGGAAACCTCCCCTGTGGAAGAAGTCCTGAATGGGATGAAGACTTTCATTGTTAGCAGCTGTCCGGGTACAGGTTGCAGAAAAACCAAGACCCTTCTTTGTTGTATTGCTAGTAGGAATGACAAGCTGTCCCCATCCTGTTGTATCGGTACTCTCGACCGCTTTAATAGCATCTTTGTATGAGGAAATCAAATTTCCTCCTCTTGATTGATTGTCCTTGCTCACCGACAGTACTTGGAACTGAGTTCCAATAACCTCCTTGGGTTACCAGTAGATGATGATAAGCTACTCACGAGCAAGGCCTGCTCCCCACAGACTGTGACGAGTTGATCGTTCTGGACAAACTTTAAGTTTTGGTGAAGGGTCGAGGTGACCGCTCCAGCCTGATGTATCCAAGGTCTTCCTAATAAATAACTGTACGTTGCCCGAATGTCCATGACCTGGAAGGTGACCTGGAAAGTGTGAGGACCGATAGTTATGGGAAGGTCAACTTCACCGATAACCGTTTTTCTGGATCCATCAAATGCTTTGACGACGACCTCGTTGGTTCTCATCGGAGGGCCTTTGAATGATAATTGAGTCAAAGTGGACTTTGGCATAACATTCAGGGCTGACCCTGTGTCTACCAGTACGCTGGCTAAAGCATCGTCCTGGCAGTTAACTGTAATATTGAGTGCCATGTTATGACGGCGACCCTCTTCAGGTAATTCCTCATCACTAAATCCCAAGTTATTGCAAGAAGTGATGTTAGAGACAATACTATCGAACTGTCTGATTGTTACATCCTGTTCCATAAAGGCTTGCTCCAAGACTTTCTGTAGAGCCTCTCCGTGCGCTTCTGAACTGAGTAACAGTGATAATACCGAGATCTTTGAAGGAGTTTGTAACAGTTGATCGACAATGTTGTATTCACTCCTTTGGATGAGCTTCAGTATCTCATCATCGTTTTTCGAAAGGTCGGGATTACTGGATTGACCGACTGGTGGATCGGGAGCTTCTGTCTGAAGTTCCTTTTCTTTGTTGGACTCTCCAACTCCTCTGTTGAAGATTCTACCACTCCGTGTTACACGACTGATGTCTGCAATATTCCCGACGGAGGGTAATGGAATTTCCTTTCCATTTTCAATTGTCGTTGCACCGTATTTGTAAGGGATTGCCTTAGCTGATTCATACGGTAGTGGTCACAGCAGATAGATGACTATGGGAACCTTCTGGTTTTTCTGACCATCGTACGCAATCTCGATCCGTTCCCGGTTGGGAATTCTTGATTCGTCAAGATGAGGGATAATGGCAAAAGCATTCCTGGTCCTCTGATGATCAGAGATTACAACAACATCCTCAATTTGATCGGCAAGATAGTTCGGCGACCAATTGATGGGTCCGGAACCTGGATATGGGCGAATCTCTCCACGATCCACCTGCCCCTGGAGAGCTGCTCGCGCAAGGTTGCACCCTTGGTTACTTTCCAAACAGACTCTACAACGTTCATAATTGTGTGGTGGCACCTGGCCACGCCCACTTTGAATACAATGTAACCTTACTAGGTTAGCTTCCATGAGTCGGACATCCTGACTTTGGCGTTGAGTGGGGTTTCTGTTATTGATACTAATTTGTTGAGTATCCTCATCCATGTAGATTGGCATCCACCAATGATTTAACAAGTCCTGAAGTGCCTCCTGGACAAGGGCACATCCCTGATCATTTTCGCAACCCGCTTTACAGCTGTGATAATTATGTGATATCAGGAATCTGAGTCGGACCTGCTCAGCATGCAATTCTACCAAGTTGGTAGTCATCAAGCGAATGTCGAAGATCTGAACCATATTGATCTGATAGGGATTCCTATCATGGTAGTCCTGGATCCATCCAAGATCCATCTGACGCTAGAGGGCCTCCTGTATGAAAGAGCATCCCTGTTTGTTTACCGAGCAAGTCAGACAAGAACTGTAATCGTGCCGCGGCAAATTATGATACTGGCTTTGCCTTGAGTGCATCGCCACCAAGTTGACATTCATCGCACGGATGTCGTGGTTCTGAATGACATTGGAATTCGTGCAAACCATGTTAACTCCACGAACTCGGTGCTCTTGGATCCATACGAGATCCATCTGTTCCTGTAGAGCTGATTGCACCACAGAACACCCTTGATTACTTTTAGAGCAGACATCACACTGGTGATAATTATGAGGTGGCACATGGCCGTACCCACTCTGTCTACAATGCATCTTGACCAGATTGGCCCTCAACAAGAGTACATCATGAATTTGATAGACATTGTTAAATTCTTTCTCAATCAGGTTGACTGCAACTTTCTCATGTTGAGGCAGCGGGTTCGTGAGAACGTTAGGATTCGTATCTTTGAAAGATAAGAGCCCGCTCCTAACAAGCTTTTACACATCGGATTTGAAATTGAGACAATTCTCTATGTTATGCCCTGATCCTCCTTGATGATAAGGGCATGTCTGATCCGCTTTGAACCAAAAAGGCGGATTTTTCGGTACTGTAAGAGGAGACTTAGTCTGGATGTGCCCCTTAGCCAGTAGTAACGGAAATAGTTCTGCGTACAACATGGGTATAGGATCAAACCCTGGTGGCCGCGTTGTACGGTTGTTATTGTATGGAGGACGGGTCTGCTAAAGAGGCTGTTGTGTCCTTTGTTGACTAGGTTGGCTCTGCGCAACCTAAGGTTGATACGTAGGAACAGGCGCAGGGCTGATAGCAGGAGTTATAGCTTCTACCGGTTGATAACGTCGCCTTTGCTTTTCGAGAGAGATATTCCCAATATCTTGCTCTTTTTTCTTAGGGAGATCACTACCGTATCGTTTTGTACTACTTGATAATCCGGCGTCTTTTGCTAAACGTCCTTCTCGGACGGCTTCCTCAAGACAAATTCCCATGCCCACCATCTCGGTGAAATCATTGGGTGCACTGGCAACCATTCTGTCATAGTAAAATGAGCTTAAGGTTTTTAAGAAGATCTTTGTCATCTCTTTTTCCTCAAGAGGTGGACAAATTTGAGCGGCAATTTCGCGCCATCTCTGAGCGTACTCCTTAAAGGTTTCCTTGTCCTTTTGTGACATTGATCTGAGTTAATCTCTGTCCGATGCCATGTCCAAATTGTATTTGTATTGTTGGAAGAAGGCAGTACCAAGATCTCTGAATGTACTGATCGTAGTACGGTTTAAATCCATGTACCATTTGAGTGTGGCACCGGTTAAACTATCCTGAAAGTAGTGAATCAGTAGGTCCTGATTCTCCATCTGAGCTGACATTCGCCGAGCGTACATCACCAGATGGCTCTGAGGGCAAGAGTTACCCTTGTATTTTTCAATGTCGGGCACTTGAAATTTGTGCGGAACTTTCACATTGGGGACCAGACAGAGGTCTGCGGCATCCTTTCCAAATAGATCCTGACTGCGGATGGCTTGCAGTTCCTTCTGCATTTCTAGGAACTATTCCTGGAATTCATTCATTCTATCGAACATAGTTTCCTTCTTACCAGAAGGTATCGGTGGAATCTGTCCTTCCGGGACAGTGTGTACCACAGGGGGTGGGACCGTGACTATGGCAGTGAATCTTGGCGTTTCCCGAAGTTTGTAACCTTCAAGAGTCTTCAGTATGCCCCTGGCATCTTTGCTTTCCCGAAGTTTGTAACCTTCAGGCCCAACGGCTTTTGTTATGATTCCCTGATCTTCAGTGATTGGCGGAACATATCCTTCCGGAATATATAGTTAACAGGCATGCCCCAAGGACGATCTTTCGGCATTTGATACCTAGGATCATACTTTTCCACTATGGGCGTTGAGGTGATCTCTGAGATCACAGTCCTTTGTAGCTGAGTTTCTGCCATGGCTTGCATGTCGTTACGAAGCTTTCTCATATCCTCTCTCAGAGCGTCGATCTCTTCTTTCAACTCTCTGTTTTCTTCCTCAAGATTATCCATCTTTTTCTGACGATTGGCCCGAGTATTATACAAATGAGACATTTTGACTCTAGAACCGAGACACAAACGTGAGATTCGTAGGTAAGAAGAATACGCGATGTGAGAATGATGAATGCAATGATTATATTAATTGTTTTTTGGTTTAATCAAAATAAACTTCGACAATTAGATTGCCAATATCAAACTGTGGGGAAACCCCTTTTTATTGAATTCAAAGGATTACAGAAATGGGAATACAGTAGATTACAAGGTGCAGAAACAGAAACCTAAGCTAATGGGCCCAGAGTCCTCTCTGAGGAGAAACCGGGTGTTGATTCTGGTACTTTCCTTTTCTTTGACCGGGGCTCTTGGGCCGTTGTCGGGTTGTCATTCCTTTTCCAGGTGAAAGGAGCGAGCAAATTCCTTTGGTCATCTTGATTCTCTACAGCATGTTGCTCTAAAATTTCAATCAGAGCGTCCTTATCTTTCAGTAGTTGCTGTATTTTGATGCACTCCACGTTGAGGGTGCGGTACTTGTTCTTCCAAGACCTCTTCTCCCGTTAAACTTTGTTGAGAGTAACCTGAAGCTTTTCAGTCTCAGTCATGAAGTACATGACAGACTCCCTCGGTGGAAGAACTCCATGACGAGGATAAGGCATCTTTAGCTTGAGAGCTCTAGTTTGTACCCAGTGGAGATAAGGCTCCACTGAGACACAGTCGGGTTTTCCTAGAGACTCTCGTCCTTTCTTATGAACATGTTTCCAAGCGTGCACTATTTCCGTATTTAGTGCTCTGTCACTTTCTCCTTCCTTGAAGAAAAGACCTTCCAGATGAACACCCCGTGGGACGTGTCTCATCGGGTATCCAAATTGACGACGAACGAGAACTAGATGATAATTGATTCCTCCCTTAGTTCCTATAAGGGGTACGTTGGGGAAGTTTCCACAACGTTCAATGATCCTGATTCCGTCATAAATTCTATTACACCAATCTATATCAGAGTTGGTGAGGGACATGATTTTCTGCGACCAACATAAGGCACTCTTGTGATCCCAAAAAGCAGCAGACTTAGGCAAATGAGAGATAAACCATTTATAAAGAAGAGGTAAACAGCATGTGATCTCCCCTCCGCTGTACAAATTTCCCAAGTGTACAGAATGATACGCATCTGCGAGCAAAGTCGGCACAGGGTTTCCAATAATAAAAACCTTAATGGAATTAATATCGACGAAGTTATTAATGTTGGGCAACAAAAATAACCCGTAGGTGAGTAAAACAAATATGCTTTCAGAAGCAGTCACGTTCCCGATACTGGCGAAGTACAGGGCTTTCTTTGTCAAGAACTGGGCTGGCAAACCTTGTATGCCACCCTTAGTGGTCATGTGAGTCCTAACCTCAAACTCGTCCAAATGAATTGCTCTTGCAATGGTTTGATTCTTTGGAATTTCTTCCAGTCTAGAAAATGGAGCTTGATCTGTAATGTGTAGATCAATCAGAAGAGAATATTCCTCCAGCGTTGATGCTAGCTGGTAATCTGGGAATGTAAAACAATGATAGACCGGATCGTAGAACTGAACAAGTGCATCCATGATTCCCTCAATCACATGGACTCTTAGAAGAGATAGCAAACCTCCGTACTTGGCTCTAAAAGCCTCTTGGTTTGTGATCATCCTCGCCAAACCTCTTAAATCCTCTAGTTTTGGAATCCTGAAGGTGTACTTATGAGTTCTCCTTCTACCGAAATCCATTAGCGTAATCCTTTTCTCTGATATTTGCAATCACAGTCTTAGTTTATTTTGTAAAAACAGAGAGACTAGAAGAGAATTTTTTTGAATGTTTTAATGTTTTTTTAAATGAATGCATGAATGCATCACACAAAAACATAGAAAAAACATGGGGTCAAAGGGTTGTTGTCATGAAGTCAAGGCTCTACCCATCCCCAAAGGTTTATACTAGGGTGATTTTTGTACCTGTACTCAAAATCATCAGCTCCTCCAAGGATAACAAACATCAAGCGGATCGCCAGCGAGCTGTATGAAATCTTAGAGTAAATGCTATTCACCGAGAATAGATCAC
Organism: Lathyrus tuberosus; assembly: GCA_022829125.1. NCBI lineage: Eukaryota > Viridiplantae > Streptophyta > Magnoliopsida > Fabales > Fabaceae > Lathyrus > Lathyrus tuberosus. The sequence continues at coordinate 22,629,688 of JALAZF010000022.1, read as the reverse complement.
CAGCCTCAAATGAGGGTAGTATCGCGTGACAACTATTTCCGATAGCTTCCGCACTACAAAAGGGTTGGCTCCTCAACTTCTCAGACGTCACAATCGGCCCATTGCCTATGAGAGGGAATGGGTTGTATTGGGAAGCCTCCACTGAGGTTGATGGTCGACCTCGTCACCATCACTTATCTTAAGTGTATACTTAATCTTTCCACATGCGGCATCACACGCATTCCGATTAGCAAAAAAATAAACACCGATATCAATTTAGGAAAAGCAATATATATATATTTGTCCTAATGTCCTAGAACTTTTAAAAGCTAAGAGTCTTAAGTTCCTGACAGAAAATGGTTCCCCAGCGGAGACGCCATTCTATGGTTCCATCCCAAATTAACGGCGTTTTGACCTAAGATCCTAGTGAAGTCAACAAAGAGTCCTATCCCAGAAAGAAATAAAGACCGGCCCCACGGGACGCCACTTTTAAAGTTTCCACCTAATAGATGGGAAGATCTCGCTACAAAGGTGAGACAGATCCTAATGACACATCCCCAGTGAAGTCGCCATTTTTCTGTAGCGAGCGATTTTGGATGTGGTTGCGAAGCACTACCGCTCTTTGGTATCTACAGCTCGATTCATTTTTTATCCTATTGAAGCTGATGAAGGAAGGGAAATAGATGTCTCAAATTAACCCTGCTTGCAAACTGAGGTTAAACAGTCAAAACTGTTGGTTTACAGATGCTACAAAGATTCGGGGTCTCTATAAGTTTTATTTTGTTAAAAGTAGTGTTCGGTCGATGGGTGGGAGGTTAAGATGTTAGGACGGATGTATGAAAGTATGGGATTTTGGGTTTTTGTTTAGTGTGCTCGCTAAGATTTTTCTTTCAATCTTATGCCTACGTATTCCCGTTTACCGAAACAGGGAAATCAGAGCGATCGTAGTTCCTCCTATTCTATGGGAGGAAATGGTGTTTTGGTGTCTTGTTCAAAGCCCAAGACGTGAAGCGAAAGAGTCTATTTGTATCTTGTTCAAAGCTAAAAGGTGTTGCCTTTAGAGAGAATTTGTCATCTCTAAAGAGGGGTTTGTTTGTCACAACTGTTGGGTGACTGGTTTATAAAGGAGGATTACTTTAACTGGGATATGTGAATCCAGCAATGCCATAATCTCCTTTATAAGGGTTTTTGACCTGAAGGAGAAGACTTTAACTCAGTGTAGAGCAATGCCATCTTAGGAATTTCTCATGCTAAAAGAGGGACAATGGCATGGATGTAGATGATCCAGAGGCTTGCCGCTTACAGCGATTAGATGAAGGGAAAAGAGTTGTTGATGTTTGTGTACTGTGAACGAGGCACAACTTTGATGCTAAAAGGTTGATTGGATTAACCAGTGGTTTTCTTATACAAAGCCTAAGAGGAGGCTAATATGTGTCTCGAACAAAGCCCGAGAGAGAGGCTAAAAGGTTTTGACTCAACGAGGGAGTCTTTTGGTATCTCGTATAAAGCCCGAGATGGAGGCTATTTGACTCAACAAGAGAGTTTTTTTTTGTATCTCGTACGAAGCCCGAGATGGAGGCTAAGGGTTTTATACTCAACAAGAGAGTGATTTGTGTCTTGTACAAAGCCCAAGACGGAGGCTAAAAAAGGGGGGACTCAATAAGAGAGTCTTTTATACTCAACAAGAGAGTGTTTTGTATCTCGTACAAAGCCCGAGATGAAGGCTAAAAAAAAGCTTGGTTCCGCTGGGGAGAATCATTGTATAAAGCCCAAGAGGGAGGCTATAGTTGAGTGACAGGTCTAGTATGCTGATTTAAAGAGAAAATCAGTTCTTATATGAGTAATATTGGCACTCAGGGATTTGATTCGAGGATCAGGGATATTTCTTGTTCTTTAAGGAAGTGGGAAATCCGAAAGGTATTGAGACTGTCCAAGTCTACGGGTTTCATCTCCTAGTTTTGGAAGGAGCTTGAGAATGTCTTTTGAGACTCAAGGTAATTAGACTATCCAAGTCTAGTGTTTTATCTTTTGTACTATGCTTTGAGAAACAGTAGTAGACTCTTGGAAAGACTGTTCTATTAAGATGACTGATTTCTGTTCCTACACCTCTAGGAGGTCGTCGGGACAATTTGTACGAAGCCCAAGAGGAGGCTGGAAACTTTTAAGAAGCCGTTAGGTCCTTGTATGAAGCCCAAGAGGAGGCTATCATTCCCGGAGGAAGAATCATTATACGAAGCCTAAGAGGAGGCTGTAAAAACTTCTAAGAAGCCGACGGGTCCTTGTACTAAGACCAAGAGGAGGCGGGGATGCTTTTAGGAAGCCTGTGGGTCCTTGAACAATGCCCAAGAGGAGACCGATGCTTTTAAGAAGCCTCTGGGTCCCCAAACCCCGAGAAATTCAAGACAGGCTATTCACGAGGAATAGATCAAACCAGGAAAGTTCGAGAATTTGGAAGAAACTCAAGAGATGCCATTCACGGAGAAAAGATCATCTCTGGGGAGTAGAGTTTCTTGACAAGTGCTTTTAAGAAGCCTGTGGATCCCCAAACCCCGAGAAATTCAAGACAGGTTATTCACGAGGAATAGATCAAGCCAGGAAAGTCCGAGAATTTGGAAGAAACTCAAGAGATGAAATTCACGGAGAAGAGATAATCTCTGGGGAATAGAGTTTCTTGACAACTTCTACGAGTGACAGTCTATGAAAGGGTTCACCGAGAATGCTGCCTTTCATGTCTCCATATTGTTTAACCCCAAGAGGAGGGAAGACTGTGTCTGGTAATCCTATGGGGATCTAGTTTTGACTATTAAGAATGATCGACGGGCTTAGTGCTAGACGTAGTTGCCGGGGAAACTCTAAATATCTATACTATTATTACACAGTTGATATGAGTTTATGAAAGAAGACTTAAAGCGAAACAGTCCCACAATACAGTTATATGTATATGAAAGCGGTAAATGAAAGCGTATAAACACTTACTCGGTTGTAGAGCTTCCATGCTATTTGGTTAGTTGTTCAACAAATAAAGATTGAAAACAACAGTATATTTCAAAATCAAAGGAGAAAGTGTTTTGAAAAAGAAAGATTTAGGGCTTATAGCTCAAGGAGAGGCCCTAGGTTTTATCAGTGAGCGCACTGTTGAATTTGTACAAAGGGACTTATACAAGTGACTGGGGCCCAAAAATTGTTTTCTGTACAAAGGGATGGGTCTTACACTCTCTCAAGAGGCCCAAAAAGGTTTAAATAAAATGAGTGGGGCTTATAACACGAGGGTAGGCCCAGATGATTTTCGTTTGAAATGGCGATCGCGCCGAGATTTTCTTTTAATGCAAAGGGGCTTATACAATATCTGAGGCCCAAAGTTGTTTTTGGTTAAAAGGGGATTGTGTCTTACACTCTATTAGAGGTCCAAAGTTTTGAATGGGTCTTATAGCTCGAGGAGAGGCCCAAAGTTTTTTTAAAAGGCGACGATCGCGTCGTTCACTTGTACAGAGGGACTTATACAATAAGTGAGGCCCAAAGTTGTTTGTACAAGGGGGTTTGGGTCTTACACTCTATTAAGAGGCCCAAAGAGTTTAAAAAAGAAGAATGGGTCTTACTACTCGAGGGTAGGCCCAAGGTTATTTGTGTACAAAACGACGATCGCGCCGAGGTTTTTGAAAATACCCGAAGGGACTTATACAATAAGTGAGGCCTATGAAAGGTTATTTTACAAAAAGGCTTGGGTATTACACTCTATTATAGGCCCAAAAAGTTTTGAAAATGTTTTATGAGGGTTGAATTAATCCAAAACCCTAATTTGTTTTCAAAATGTATTTTAATTGAATAAAAATTCAATTAAAATGATCAAAATTGTTTAACATATGGAAAACAAATTGTGATCTTGGATTAATGCTTCAAAAATTAATTATTGACCTACAAAATAATTAGAAGGCATTAAAAGTTGCAAAACCAAGGTGGAAAAAATATTCAAAATGTCAAAAACAATTAAAATATTAATTCTTTGCAAAAATATCAATTATATGAAATAAATAATATTTTTGGGATTTTTTGGGAAAATAAAATATTTTAATATATTTGTGAATTATTAAAAAAAGAATCAACTCAAAATCATTAAAACTCAGAGAGAAATTAATTTTTGAATCAATTAAATAAAATCACAAAATTTAAATATTTGAATTTGAGAGAAAATGGCGCCAAGAACATGGACCAAGAACACGCGCGTTTTCTGCCTTGCCCAGATTTGCATTTTCTATCCAATCTCACTGAACACTTGATTATATCATGCAATCCACATACCAATCAACTCGTTTCAACCTCACGATCATGTCCATGGCAATTAATTTCATTTAAATTAAGCATAAAACAAGAAATCACGAAAAAACCTCAAGAACCCTAAATTCTGCATGAAGGCTGGGATTTTTAATACACGATTCAAACAAAGCAATTACTTGAGGGGAAACATTCCATGCATGATTATGAACATTTGGCAAAAGTATTGTGCGAGGAAATATGCATAGATTGAGAGATGGCCAAGTTTAGGTTTACCTCTAGGTCGTGACTGCAAGAGTAAATTGATTTTTGAGTTGGAGGTGTTATAGATGAGTTGTGATGATCTGAACAGCTTCCCTACACCCTATGGGGTGTGTTTGAATGCTTGGACTTGATGGAAATTGGCTGGATCACTTCATGGCATCTCAACTGTACTTTGGTTAAAACCTTGAACAATTGACTGGTGATTCTGAGAAATCAGTGTTCCATATGTTGTTTAAGTGTTTGATCAGCTCGCATATGATGTATATGAGGTGTGTGTGTGATTGGTTTGAGTGGAATTGCTCTCTAATGAAAAACCCGATAGTAACTTGCTAAGAAAGGCATTTTTGAGAGTGAGAAGTGGATTTTGAGAAAGGCAAGTGTTGTAGGCCTTTGGTGTACTTAAACTGATCACAATTGAGCTCTATTTATAGTAGAGCAAGTTTGTTTTGCAAGGAATAGTGAATGGCAACTGCTGAGTAGGTTTGGCCAATGTTGGCAAATGAAAATCCAAGTCTCCTCTAGCCATTGACTAGAGGTTAGGGCACAGGCTGCTGGTCCCCTTGGTCTTGGATAAGTGTTGACTGAATTCAGTTGAGAATGGCTCAGTCCATGCCACCTTGATGCTTCCATTGAATGCTCCAATCGAAAATTGGAGTCTTGTCCATATTTTGGGCAATTCTAGGTTCAACATGATATTTCTTGTTCCAAGGACTTTGGAGGCTTGGCTCAGTGATTGTCCCCTTTAGATTCAATCCTCAGATGTGTCCAAGGTGATGACAAGGCTTGGAATTGGCTGATATTGGAAAATCGAACAAAAGTGCAAAAATCTGCCTTGCCTTGGCAGATTTCAGCAAGGCAACTTGCCAATGTCATATCTCATGGCTCAAGTTAAATTTGGTGATGTTCTTGGCCATTTTGGAAAGCTCTTATATGATACAACAACTGTTTGATCATATTTGGTTTTGATACTTTTTGGATCCAAGTGAAAAATGCTCCTACATTTGGAAAAAAGTAAGGCAAAATCTGACTTAGTGAAATTTTCATTAAGTGTTGCAACAAAGTGACTTTTCTTGATTTTGATCACTCCATAACTCAAAATCCATGAGGAATTTGGACATAGGTCAGTATGAAGCTTTTGTAGAGGGCAATGATATCTACAAATCAAGCCTTGGATGGAAAAAAATGGCTTTGTGGTTTAGGAGTTATGATCCTCCAAAGTTGGTACCTTTGTCACTTTTTTCCATAACTTAGAAAATTTTCTAAGTTTTTATGGTTACCCCTTTTACAAGTTATCCCATTTTCTTTGATTTTTCTTGATGAATGATGATTCAAATCATACATAAACATCATTTTAGGGTTAAAAATCCATTTTTGTGAAAAATCTCAAAAAGTCAAAGTTGACTTTTGTGCACAGTTGACTTTTTATCCGATGAATTCCAAACTGTGCAATTCTTTAGGAAATCATGTCCTTGACCTAAATAAAACTTAATGGACATGTTCTATGGGTGTTATAGGGTATATTGAATCATGTATTAGGGTTTGGGAGCATGTCCTGGTCAAAAGTTAAAGTTACAGTTGACTTTTCCCGCGAAACCCTAACTGTGGTTCAGATGAAATTGAAACTTGTTGCTCAAGCTTTTTGGATCAATCCATTGTTCCAAATGGATCAATATGGCATATTGGATATCCTCAAATCATCTCTTGAGGTCTTGGTTCATAATTGAATCCAAAAGTCAACTTAGGGGTGAATTAGGTCAAGAAACCCTAATTCCTGATTTTTGATGAATGCATCCCCTGAGGCAAAATTGACTGGATGATTGAGTTTATGAGGTTCCATGGAGCATATTAGGTTATGTTTTGGATCTTTGGCTCATGCCCAGATGAAAATTTTCATCTGGAGGCCCTAGTCGACAAAACCCTAATTTGGTGACACCGGCGATCTTGAGGCTTGATCCACCTAAAAGGGAGCATCCTTGTGCTTAATCCTTGAAGTGGGAGTCCTTTTGATCCCTTGTGTATGTTTAAGGGTGTAGACAAGTTGAAAATCATGTCATTCCTTGATTGATCCTTTGTCTAAACACTCAGAGAGGGATTGAAACCCTAATTTTGATTGCAGTGGATGCTTAACAATTCCTTGAGGAGATTGATGAGGCATAAAGGTACATCCATATTGTGATGATGATTTACACAATGATGGGAACCTTAATGGTCAAAATTTGGGGTATGACAGCTACCCTAGGAACTACTTCGGCACTTCACGCTTCTACTGATCAACCACCTGCCAATTATCATCAACGAATTCTCCTTCTGTGTCAGACCACATGTTCTACTGGGAGAAATCGTCTTAAGATGATTTTACAGAAAACCTGGCATTTCTTATGCCCCAGTGTTTACTGGGAAAAATAGTAAACAACCTCTGGTCTATCAATTTTATGTAAAAATGAGTAACTTGCAGGATCGACCACACTAAATCCTAGGACATGTGCTAAATTGGTTTCTTGTGTAGTTTCTAGAGAATGTCAAGAATACTTCGACCGCATAAGTAAGTGAAAAAAAGGATTTCTTCAAGAAATATAAAGTATCTGTAAAGTAAAAAGGCTTTAAAAAGGGGTTTTAAATAAAAAAGGCAGGTAAATGCAGAAGTTTAACTTGCATGAAATGAAAAGAGACTTTAATGAAAGAAACTTAGTAAATTGCATTTAATTGTAAAAATGGTGTTACATAAGCATACATTCTCACACGCTCTTTTCTCTACGCTGGTACTTTGAGCACACTGAGTTTTTTTATACAATTGAACACACCCAAATCTATTCCTAAAACTTGCTATTTATAATAGTTAAAAATAACTACCCACTAACGCGCTACTAATCTGGGCGAAACACATGGTGTCGTGCATGTCTTGGCCTCTTAGATGAACACTACATGTCCTCCTTCAGAATCGGATAGGAATAACTGTTCCCTCCTTTTTTTGAATTCAAATCTTCGCGTCGAATGGTACCCTTTAGCCTTCCGTCGAAAAGTCCTTCCAAACTCTTATAAATATTTCTAAGTCTTTTAAATCCTCTCTTCTCTGCAGAAGGATAGCTTTTGACTAGATTTTCTTATAGCAATATCTCTGTCGAAGCCTCATAGAACTTCAAAAATTCCATCTCTTAGGAAAAACTCTCAACCCAACACTAGGCGTCGAAATTAGGAGCTAACAAATTGCCCCCCTAAAATGTCTTTTTCGATGTCACTGAAGAAAAGGGCATTTTTTGACAATGGCATTCGACGCCTTATTTCCACCTTACGTGGGTGTTGATATAACTAGAACTTCCATGTTCTACAAACTGTTCAGTTTCTTCTGGAAAGATTTTGGGATTTACGAACTGATTATGCTGTCGTAAATAGGGCCTGCATACTGTTCGACCATGCTAGTTTCATCTCTTTAATTTTAGGATAGCACCCACTATACTTTTCATCTCCCTTGTGGGATGATGACCCCAACACTATTTGATGTAGCCGCTATCACAGGGCTAAAACCAATTGGGAAGCCTTATGACCCAGAACTAGACTTTGAGGACCAAATAGGATTTGCATCTGCCAAACCTACTTACACGAACTTCATCAAAGACTATTATGACCCCAAAACCACTGATGTCACTGACCAAGAGCACATAGCTTTTCTTACTGTTTGGATGTCACACTGCGTGTTTTGATCGAGATCCCTGCAAGTAGCCAAAAAAATCCTCACATTTGCCACTCAACTTCACAACGGTCGAGACATTTGTCTGAGCGAAATGATTTTGGGATACCTCTATGAGTCCTTGAATGAAGGTGTCACTCAACTCAAAGAGCTAGCTGCAGGGGGAAAACTGCTACTGTCGGGGCCTTTCTGGCTGCTTCAACTCTGGCTAAATGCCTCTTTTGAAGCGAGCCTTCCAAACAAAGGATCTGTCTAAGAGGATGCCAAAGAAATCAAAGACTGGCAAGTCGAAGGGACCCGCTTGGTGCAACTAACTCCCAATGAAGAGGGCCAATTACTCAAGCCAACATTTCTTAACTTCATCAATATGTTCGTCAAACGCCATGAGTTTACTTCAAGCACGGCCCCTTTCGCTGAAAGGAAGTATGGACCTGAGTGGTTCACTAGGCCTTTCCCTACCTCAGACAAAGCCCAAGAAGAGGAAACAAAGTTGATCTGGGAGGCTTTTCTGATACCAAGTTTTTTGACCCTTCGACTTAATCTGGGAAGAGGTCAAGTTTCTTTGATTGCTTACCAACCCAATCTGGTTGGTCATCAGTTTGGTTTGGTCCAAACCCTCCCAAGATGCTTATATGAGAAGAAAGAACATCTCCTCCTAAATCACACCAACTATACTGAGGAGATGGCCTCGACACAGATGGCTCGCCATGCATACAATGCATCCCTTTCTCTGATCAACTTTGAGCCTAGTTGTTTCTGCACTCCAGAATTCAACACGTGGTGGTCAAAGTATTATACTGAGAAGTTCTTTGATGTTTCTTCCTTCACTCAGCTGATTGATGAAGCTTTTCTCTCTGTGCAGGAGAAAACCAAGAAAGGTAATTCTACGCACATCAAGGAAATCTAGTCATTCCAAAAGTTCTTTGAAACTATTTATCGCCCAGATGATCTTAGTCGAACCGTCCGCGAGGCTGCTAATACTCTGAAGGAAGAATTTTTAAAGAAAATAGAGAGTTTGAAACTCCTTTCGTGCGTGCTGCCTGAACGACACTACGAAATGGGTTTTGAATTATTTCCTCTCAAGTTCCCTCGACTGCCATCTGCTGATTTTGGAGTGGGCCTTGCCCCACCATTTCCAGACTGGTTTGTCTATGGGGATTATATAAAGATCCTTCGTCAACAGTCGAAACCAAAAGCTCAGCGGGTGGTTGCGACTAAGTACACCCTAGATAGTTTTAAAGGAACACTTCTTATCGGTATCAAAAATGTTCGCATCGAATCCGAAATTTATGAAGGTGTGGAATAAAGATTTTCGAATTTTAGATTTCCCTTACTCGACTTTTCTTACTGACTTGCAATTATTTTGTTTATTTTCAGCTATCAAACCAAAGAAACCTGCAGCCAAAAGACTAGTCGAAGAAGAGAACGAGCCTGCCACAAGGGTAACTTTTGATTACTAAATTTTCCTGTGCTATGTATAGTTATGCCTTCTAACACTTTGACGTTTTCTTAGAGTTCTCGACGACCACCTCCTACTCCTCAAAAGAAGAAGTCTAAAAGGGCTACTACCCAAATTGTGCTCGAATTGGACGACTAAAATTCTGGTTAAGCAGATCACGAAGATGTCAGACAAGATGTCGTGACGCTTGATCTCTGCTTCTCACAAGGATCTAAGGAAGAACAAATGTAAACAGCAGAAAGTAAACAACACCAGAAATTGTTAACCCAGTTCGGTGAACAACAACACCTACGTCTGCGGGTTACCATGCCAGGAAAGAAATCACTAAGTAGAATTGGTTCTAAGCTAAACTTCAACATTTACAACTTAGCACTTAAAGACTACCCTTCCTAGATTTCTACCTAAGACTCTCCTAGGTATGATACCCTTCTCAATTCCCTTCCAATCACAGCAGTGAATGAAAATATTACAACTCAATAAACAGTCCTTCTCAAGTATTCACACAATACGCGAGAGGCTCACAAAAGTACAAACCATTGTACTTCTAAAACAGCTGCAACAATCAAACACAAACTAGGTTAACTCTAACCTATTTATAATGTAAACCACAGCTGGACTTGAGCTTCAAAAGCGCAGCAAATAACTTCCTCAGAATTACCGACCTAATTCTTTCTTCAATCCCAAGTTACCAAAAATGTCTCCTTCACAAGGAAACCTCAAATTCATTTAGAATCAGAATCTCTGATTCCACAATCTCTGATTCCACAATCTCAGGTGCCACCTGGAATCCTAGTCATATTCCAATCACACCTATTACCAAAAATAGTTAGTTCAAAACTGTAACAGACAAAGATGTCAAATCCTCCTGATAGGACATCTTGTCTAACATCTTAACCTGCAGTTAGTTCAACATGTTAGGACATCTTGTCCAACATCTTTCTGCTAAGTTAGTTTTACCAAAATTAATGCCAACCTCAAAAGCAGGGACTTAACAACGACGACGATCACTCTCCACCTGAGGATCAAAAAACTAAGAAGAGGAAGAAACAACTTAGGATCACTGAGACTTCAAGTCAGCCTACGGTAAAGGCAGCAAAGGTCTCTCAAGCATCTGCTACTCGAAGCGACTTGGAGTCTTCTCCTCAGGGTACGTCGAAGGGAACTCTAGTTCAGCTTGAAAGTGATAACTCCAGCCCTGAAGTCGAAGAACTTAAGGTAATTGAAATCTCCCTTAAATTGTCTACCTTAGTAGCTTTCTTTTGTTTCAACCTAATCTTTATTTACTTATCATTTCAGGATGGTGCAGGTACCTCAACTCAACCAACAGCCAAATCTCCTTCTCCAACTACTCTACTTGACGCAGTTTCAGGGAAACGTTTGATGGATGAGATCAATAAACCTGGTGAAAAAGAAATCTCGACTTCGTCTGCACGGACCACCACTCAACAATCTCAGACAAATGTCTCTGAGCATGATAAATCTTCTGAGAATGACTCCCCAATGGTCGAAACCTCAAGCAACAAAGAACCAAATGATGCGGATTCGGACGCTGCTGCACAAGATGATGAAATGGAAGAAGAAGAAGATGACCAATCAATGTTCCATCCTGAAGCTGGTGGAAATGATGATGATGACGATGGAGGAGATGATAATGATGATGATGATGATGATGGTAAAGATGATGATGATGAAGATGATAAGGATGACGAAGATAAAGCTGAAAGCGAATATGTCAAAGAGCAGGTCCAAAGAAAACACACTGCTGCTCCCAAAGTTGATGTAACTACTGAGAGTACTAAACCTTTGACCGGGACAGTTATAGCTCTTTTTGAAGAAGAACTTAATCGCCTCAAGCGACCAACCCTCGTGAATATTTGAAGATTGTCCTTAGCAAATGAGGGAGCTCTTCTGAGAGTAGCTTAAGTGCTTCGACAGCTTTCGAAGATCAACTTTCGAGCAAACCTGCAAATGAGGCACTTCTGAAGATAAAAGAAAAAGTCTTCAAAGGTAACCTCTTCACACTTTTGGAGTCGGATGTCACCGCCCTTCTTCAATTGAAGACTCTTCTCAAACAAGTTGATCTTCAAACCGTCTCCCCTGAAACTGCAACCATTATCCTGGAGCTTGGTAGCATGATCGACCAAGTCGCCGCCGATCTTAAACAACTGCCTCAGATCAATGATGCACTTGAGACCAAATCTGGAAGTGAGGCTACTGCATGGACGGCTGCTTCTGAATCAGAAGCTAGAGTGGGAGAATTGGAAAAGATGAAAGAGCAACACAACTTGGAGGTCGAAAACAATAAAGAGAATATTGCCAACATGAGGAAGCAAATCGAGGAGCTGCAAGCCAAGATCTCTAAGGCTGGGCAACGTAATGCTGAACTGCTAGCCTCTGAAGAATTTGAGGTGGTCAGAGAATTAAAACTTGTACTGGAGTTCCTCGACAAAGCTCGACGGCTGGAAGCATAAGTTGCAGTGCTTAAACCTGACAAAATCTCATGTGAGAAAAGTCTTGAGCTTCACAAGTCGAAGTACTTCAAGATGAAGGGCAATCTTCCTTCTTAACTTGCAATTTCTTTATCAATTTTGTCATTTTTTATTTTAATACAACATTTCTCACCCCTTCGAAGCTTTTGATGTAATGAATTGAAACATTCTGGCAGTTATATACCAAGTTGGCTTCAACCAATTTTTCTACAATTACTCATAAACGATTTTCAATTCTTAAAGCACAGGTTTATATTTTTTCAAATACTTACCATTTACTTTCAAGATTCTTTTATCTTCATCTATCTCTTCAATCTCATAAGCACCATTTGAAAAAACCTGTATGATTTTAAAAGGACCTTCCCACCTAGAAGACCATTTTCCCAAAGACCTAACCTTTCGACCCATAGGCAAAAGTACTTTCCAAACCAATTCTCCAGGAGAAAAATTCTTCACTTTAACCTTCTTATTGTAAGACTTTTCTACCCTTTTCTTTTACCTTTTTAACAACTCTAGGGCATTAAGTCTTTTTTTCATCCAAATCTACTAACTCATCTAACATCATATTCCAATAGGATTTAGAAGGGATCTCATGATGCCTTTGGATCCTTGTTGATTGTAAGTAGATTTCTACAGGTAAAACTGCATCGTGACCAAAAGTCAAACGAAAAGGAGTAGTGTTAGTTGCGTCTTTGGGAGAAGTTCGACATGCCTAGAGAACCTGTTCTAATGTCTTATGCCAATTCCTCGGTTTCTTTCCCACATGTTTCTTGATCAACCCAATCACTACCTTATTCGCTGCTTCCACTTGACCATTAGCCTGAGCATAATAGGGTGTAGAGGGTAACAGCTTGAAACCCGTCTCTTTAGCGAATTCCTGCATCTTTCGACCAGTAAAAATAGATCCTTGATCCGTTGTAATAGTTTCTGGGATTCCAAATCTGTAGATAATGTGTTTCTTAATGAATTCGATTACATCCTCTTGGTCAACAGTTGGTAAAGGTATAGCTTCGATCCACTTCGTAAAGTAATCAATTCCTACCAAAATGTACCTTTGACTCTTAGATGATGATGGTCGAATCTCACCAACCAAATCCAAAGCCCAACCCCTAAAGGGCCATGGTTTGACTATGGAGTGTAATTCGCTTGCAGGGACCTGTTGTACATCTGCATGCACTTGGCACTCTTGACATCCTTTGGCGAATTCGATACAGTCTTTCAACATACTAGGCCAGTACATGCCTTGTCGAAACAGAAGCCATTCCATTTTGTGGCCTACCTGATGTGCCCCATATTCCCAACTATGGACAGCTGAAAGGGCTAAGTATGCCTTTGATTCACTAAGGCATTTGAGCAAGACTCCTTCAAGGGTCTTTTTAAACAATTCATTACCCAAAAGAACATAGTTCAAAGCACGATACCTGGTTTTTCGCTCTGTGGATGCTGTTGGATTTTGAAAATATTCTACTATTGGCTTCCTCCAATCTTCATCCGTCAAACTATCCATGGCTAAGATTTCAAAATTTTCCTTATCAGCGTACCCTAGCTTTGTAGGTTCCAAATCTGATGGGGATAATCTGGTTGATACAACTCTACCTCTGACTTCGATTGTGTCTGGCAACTTTTCTTTCGAAATTTTGTACCCAAAAGCAATTTGAGCCAAGTCATTGGCTACATGGTTTTCTAGTCGAGGTATATGTCGAACACTTACCGTCTCGAACTTTCTCAGTAATCTATTGACTATTACAAAGTACATGATGAGATTCTCTTTCACGCACTTGTATTCCCTTGTAATCTGCTTGATGACTAACTCTGAATCTCCCATTATTTCGACTCGAGTTGCCCCCAATTCCAACAAAATTTCAAGTCCGACTATTAAGGCTTCATATCCCGCCTCATTGTTCGAACAAAGACCTTCAACTTTGTATTTGAATTTTGTTGGGATTTTGTTAGGAGAAATAATCAAGACTCCTACGCCTGTGCCATCTTTATCACTTGAGTCGTCGAAATATAATTTCCAAGGTTCAAGTTCAAGATAATTCGACGTGCTCTCGCTTATAGAGTGGTCGACAATAAAGTCTGCTACCACTTGTCCCTTAACGGCCTTTAAGGGTCTATACGTTAGAGAGTATCCAGTCAATGCCAATGCCCACTTACCAATTCGACTATGCAAAACAGGTTTGGATAACATATGCTTAACGATATCGAAATGAGACGAAACATAAACATCAACTGGCTTTATATAGTGCTTTAATTTTGTACAAGAGAAATACAAGCATAAACATAATTTCTCAACCATGCTATACCTAGTTTCTGCATCATTCAAAACCCTACTAAGGTAATAAATGGCTCTTTCGATGCCATTTTCATCCTCTGGAGCCAACATGCTCCCTAAGGTTTTGTCCAACGCAGATATGTACAATCTCATACTCCTATTTCTACAAAGCGGTGCTAGCATTGGAGGATGACTCAAATATTCTTTGATTTTTTCGAAAGCTTCCTTTTGAGCTTGCCCCCATTTGAATCTTTCCTTGTTCAATCGGATTAGAGGTAAAAAAAGGCTTGAGTCTTTCTGCTGAGATTTGAGATAAATCTTCTCAAGAAATTGATCTATCCCAACAGCGACTGCAATTCCTTTTTTGTCGATGGTGCTTTCGCTTCCATGATGGCCTTTGTCTTATTCTGATTTATTTCGATTCCCTTTTTGTGGACCACAAAGCCTAAGAAGTCTCCCGCCTGCACACAAAGAGCGCATTTGAGAGGGTTTATTTTGAGACCATGTCTCCGCATCCTTTCGAATGACTGTCGAAGATGGTCAATGGCTCTTCCCTGAAATAGATTTCACAATAATATCATCAATGTAAATCTGCATAAAAGTTTCTATAAAATCGTGGAAGATTGTATTCATTACTCTTTGATATTTTGCCCCAGCATTTTTTAGGTCAAAAGGCATAATTATCCATTCGTAAGTGCCTAAGGCCCCAGGGCATTGAAACGTTGTCTTAGGGAGATCATCTTCAGCAATAAATATTTAGTTATACCCAGAATATGCGCCGAGCATGCTAAGGTATTCATGGCTAGCGGCAGAATCGACTAGCATTTCTGCCACAGGCATTGAGTATTCGTCCTTTGGGGTCGCAGTATTCAGGTCTCTGAAGTCTATGCTAACCCTCAAAGTCCCATTATTTTTTATAACAGACACAATGTTTTCAAGCCATTCGACATATCTGGTTGTTCGAATGAATCTACAATAAAGAAGCCTTTCGACTTCCTTTTTGATATTCGAAAGGATTGCTGGTGCAAACCGTCTGGGATTTTGCTTGACCGGCTTCTTTCCAGACTTGATTGGTAACTTTAGTTCGACTAGCTCTCTGCTCAAACCAGGCATCTCATCGTAACCCCACACAAAATAGTCTTTGAACTCTTTTACAAATTGGATTACTTCGACTCTGAGTTGTGGAGTAATGTTGGCGCTGATGTAAGTAGGCCTTTTCACTGCCCCCTCTCCCAAGTCGATTTCTTCAAGTGGATATTGTGCTAGAATTTTGATATTGGTTGCCAACGGATCCTTCTCGAAACCCAAAGGCTCATCATCATAAATAGCATCGATCCTCTGTACTTCATCCCAAACCTGATAAGGTGGTTCTGGATCGAAGTCCTTACCAGGACCTCCTTTTTTTGAATCTTCATTGGGTTTGTCAGCCATGTTTTTAACTTCAGCCTCTAAGGCCTCTTGTAATTTGTTCTCGACTATATAAACCAAAATCATTTTCATCACTTCGAGTTCAGACATCATCACTGAACTCACTTCCCCAACCTGTCGGGGTTATTCCAGGTACAGGTGCAGGGTATGCAAAATCATCCTCACCTACCACCTCTCTATCCCGTCTAAATCCATTGATGGGATGCAAATGCAATGAGCAGTATGCTTCATCATCTGGGGTAAAAGCAAAATCAGCCGGATTACATGGAGCAATATTAGCTAAAAGCTTATCGAACTGGAGCCTGTCGAGGTGGTTGATTGGGGCCTTGAAATATCCTTGATCGGCCTCAATATTCTCAACGATGCCGTCTGGCCTCAATATTGTGACCATCTAGTGCATGGAAGATGGTACAGCCCCAATTCCATGTATCCATTCTCGTCCCAACAACAAATTATAGTTTGCCTTTGTTTCGACCACCATAAAAACTGTAGGCCTTGTAACCGTTCCAACTGTTAGGTCAACCTGTATAACACCAAGAGTAGTGCCAATTTTTCCTTCATAATTCGACAGAACAATGTTGTGTGGTTTAGTGTCTGTATCAAATTTTCCAATCTTTCTCAACATAAAGTGAGGCATTAAATTCACTGTTGCGCTGCAATCAACCAAAATTTTATTCACTGGAACATTTTCATCTTTCCCAGTGATGAATAAAGGCTTTAGGTGGCTCTTCATTGCCTCATCCGGCCGTTCAAAGAAGGCATTCTGCTCTTCGACACAGCCATTGTTCATTACATAGTAGCACACTGGTTTGTATGCCGCCATTTCAGCTTTTGAATAGGCATCAACCTCTTCGACCTCCGTGATCTGATCAAATTTTCTAGGCAATACAGATACCACATTCACAATGATGTCCAACGAGGCCTCTGAATCAGAATCGAAGTTATCTGTCATCATCTCATCTTCTGCTATAGCTCGATCATGTTTCTCTTTGGCCTCTTCGCCTTGTGTTTTGAACAATTTTCGCCCTGTAGGCAATTTTTCGACAACTTTTGTCTTTCCCTTTCCGTTGCTTTTGGAAGGTATGTTCGTACTAGATTCAGCCTTATCTTTCGATTCAGCCTCCCTTTAGGCTTTCCTTCTTCGCTGCTCCCTCCTCCACTGCGACCTCGACATAGGATTTTTACCTTTGTAGTTCTCAGAAATGTGGGCCAATTTGTTAGAGGATTGAAATTCCTTGCGATAGGTAATAGAAGAGCCCCTGTTGACGTCGAAGTCTTTCCACTTCTTCTGGCCTTTCTGCCTATTCTCATTTGGTTTTACCCATTTGCCGTTAGAAAGTTCAGCAAAAGGTTTAAACGTAGCAGGCCTTGCCCCTGGCACTCTAGCCTTTGGCTGTTCCTGGTTCGACACAGACCTCCTAGGGTCGAAACTTGGCGGGTCGTGATGGGTTTTCTCCCACTTTTTCTTGGCCTTTCGTACTTCTTCCAGATTCTGCGCTGCTTTTTTGTCGAATACAGCACTACACCTAGGGCAGAGCATGACTTTAGATACCTTCCTTTGACACCTGTGCATAAAGTCAAACAAATTTTCTTCCTCTTTTGGGAAGGCTAGCTTGTTGTAATCTTCCTGTCGGCGTTCATCACCGACTTGCATTGGTGACTCCTGAGAAATCTCCACCATATTAACTTCCATTTTGACATCCTCAGTGATGCCAAGCTTACTCAATTCCATATGTAGGCCCTCAGCAGCCTTATCCATCTGCACGAAACCGTCAGCGGTTTCTTTTGTTACCAACATCTACTGGGAATCCTCAGTAACTCCATTGTCGGCTCCTTCAACGACCTCAACACCATTAGTAGCGTTGTTGGTGAAACTTTCGACAGACCCGGTAGGAAAACTCCTTATGAATTCTTGGTCGAGATTTTCAGTAACCCTGACCATGACTGCCTTATTGTTGAAATCATCAGCGATTTCGATCATATTGACATCATTGTTGAGGCCTTCAGCAACCTCGACCAAATGGACCTCTGTTGGCTCAATATAATGAGCATCAGCTACTGGTAGGGGGTCTGAATCGATCTTCATCTGACTTTTGGACTTCTCTCCGAACTTCAGCCTTCCTTCTTGGATTGCGTTCTGAACAAGATCCCTGAAAAGAAAACATTGAGAAGTCTTATGGCCCAAGAAATTATGATATTTACAAAACCCTCTTTTTTTCCTTTGTTCTAAAGGAGGCATTTTAGTACCTGGTGGCACTATCATTTGCCCGTCCTTAACTAACAAATCGAAAATTTTGTCACATTTAGTAACGTCGAAAGTATAAGTTTTCTTGGGGAATTTGTCATTTTTCTCAGGTTCGACGGGATTTTTCCCATTCGAAGGGGCCAACAACTTACAAGAGTAAGGTGGGCCTTGTTTCAATTCAGCAAAATCTATCTCGCCTTCGTCGAAACTTACTGGCTCATTATAATATTTTCCATCTCCGTCGTTAACTTCGACGTAAGTCACCCTTTTGTTTTTATTCGCCCTAGCCTTTTCCTCTTTTAGGCGTTCTAGCTGTTGAACTCTATCAGCTAATTGGGCCATATCTCTTAGATATTGCGTATCTAATTTCTTTCTAATAGAATAATCAAGGCCTCCAGCGGCGATTTCGACTAACTCATGCTCTGGTACATGTGTAAAGCATCTAGCTTTGAGCAGTCGAAATCTATTTAAGTAGTCATCTATTGGCTCAGTGAATTTACGTTTTATACTAGTCAACTCTTTCAGACTAATCTTCGTTTGTCCCATGTAGAACTCGTCATGAAACAGCCGTTCTAATTGGGTCCAATTGTGTATTGAATTAGGTGGCAAAGTTGTAAACCACGTGAAGGCATTCTTTGTTAGAGAACTTGGGAAGTATTTTCTCCTAAGGTTCTCATTATTCGCAAATTCTCCAGCCTATATCACATATCTGGCCACGTGTTCGACAATGGACTCGGTGGTGTCTCCAGAGAACTTACTGAACTTAGGGACCTTCGTTCTACGGGATAACTCCGACTGAAGAATGTATTCTGACAATGGAGATGTATAATTTGGCCTTCACAGACCAAAGTTTACCCCATTTTAGACCATAATCCTTTCTACCATGGCTGCCAGATTATTGTCTGCTGCCATATCATTCCATCAAACTTGTTGTACGACGTGGTCAGCATCTTGATTTCTATTCACCAAAACCACTGTTGGTTGTTCTCCTACAGGGATTTGTGGTTGAATCCTAGGGCGGTCGACTACTCCCTGGTTTGGTACATTCGCCTGAGGTATATTTCCTGGATTTTATTGGTTTTGATTAATAGCGGGGTCCTCTTCGAATACCACCCCTTGGTTTCCTGCGATATACTCTCTCTGAGGGTGTCGAGGAGGGTTAGGCACACCAAAGAAATCCGCAAGGCGCGTCATCTGCGCAACCATTTGCTGATTGGTCTGGGTAGTGTTTTGAATTAAAGGCTGGAAGATTTCCCCCATGGTTTGGGATATCATTTGGACCATTTGGTGGTTACTTTCGTCCATTTGTTGTCTTAAATAGGCTGCAGTAGTATTCGTCAAGCCTGACATTTGGGTTGAATATCCTATCCCTACAGATTGGTTATTTCGACCCATATTAATTCCAGATCTTGACCCTTGTAAAGGTGGTGTCATTACGGGTTCTGAATATACTAGGCGGGCTGTTGTACCCAAAATTTAACCTCTTAGATGTCATAACATCTTGCATAGACATTTAGAACCAATCATATATGCACTATTTTAACTAACCCATGTCTGACAGTTTGTTTCTATTATGTTTGAAATTAGGGTTTGCACAAAGAGATTCAAGGCCTCCTAAGGTATCCTCTAACTCCATACAATCAGCACAAAGATTCACTAGTTGTTTGGGACCAAGATCTCAAGACTTTGAATCAAGTCAAGTCAACAAAGGATCACCAGACCAAGAGGTGGAATTAGGGTTGTAACCTAAGGAATCATTGAAGAATGTTGTCATGTTAGGTCAATTTTTGCTTGGTTCATCAACCATTTGAGTTACCTACATCCAAGAGGTCTCACTCAACAAGAATTTAAGGTCATCTGATTCTCATCATGAGAGGTTTTGAGCCCCAGTTTCACCCTACCTCCAAATTAGGGTTTCTATAAGAACATATGGATCATTGGTCTTGATTTTCATCAAGAGGTGCCCTCAAACCCTAAGAAATGACTCCTTGAGTTATTAAACATCCCTAGAGGTCTTCTATGAGCTTTGGATGTGAAGAAAGAAGCAAGATCACAGAGGTTTATCTCAGTGCATTCACAGTCAAAATTAGGGTTTTGACTGAAACCCTAATCTTTGGGATTTTGATCCAAATGGAATCTCATTTGCCTCAAATCATCATAACATGTCTTATTGATGATTTAAAGTGTCAATATCAAGTTTCAAGAAGTTTCTTGCAAAGGAAGTAAGTTTATGATCATAAAACTTTTTCCTAGGTAGAAATTCTCTCTCTTGTGCTAACTTGAAATGGTCATAATTTCCAAACCACACATCCAAATGGAGTGACTCAAAGTCCAAATGAAAGCTCTTTACAAGATCTTCAAAGTGCTAAATTTGACTTTTCTCCAAAAAATGCATGGTTTGTGAGTTATGAAGCTTGGAAGCCAAACTGCCCAAGGACTTGGTGAAATTTCAGCTTGTTTTCCCTCAATGAACAACCCACTTTGACCCAGTTTTTCACAAAGCTACAGGCCTCAACTCAAAAATCGTTGAACATGAAAGTTGTAGAGGGCATTGAAGGCTTTCCAAAGAGTACTAGAACTCCTCCATCCATCAAGGGAGCTGGGAGTTTCGAAGAATCAATGATGAGGGTTTCATTCCTTAACATTCAAGAAACTAACTTTTGGATTTTGATTCTAACACTTCCCTAATCACCAATTTCCATCATTTCTGAGTATTAATGATGTAGTTAACATGTAAACAAGCTTCTCCACGAAATTCAAACTGATTGGCATTAAAAAATGAGTTTATGGCTTGTTGATGCAAGTGGGAGGGAGAGAGAAACTTTCCAAAAGTAGAAATAACATTGTTTATTCATTGAGCAATGCACCTATCAGTTCTCAACCGTCCTGCTCAGAGGCTTAGAGATCTTCGGAAGATTTCACTCTGCAAGTTTGAAAAACTCACAAGAAATAGGAAGGGCAGACTTGGCATTTTTGGCAAAGTTGGCCATACCATGAGCTCTCTTGCCTCACCTATAAATAGCAGCTCAGTTTCCTTGCATTTGACACCAAGACCTTTCACAAAACACTCTAAATATCATCTGAGTTTCAATTTCTGCAAAGAGAGAAAGAGGAGGAGGCTTGGCATTGGAAGTTGGTGCTGCTTCAACAAGAGAAGAACTTGTACATAACTGAAGTTGCAGTGGACATATTCCACTTGGTAACCTCTCTTTTCTTCATTTTAGTCATGCTCTTTGTTCATGTTTTATTACATGTTATCATCATAGCCATGCCCTGATTGCTTTTATAACCTTTGTGTTGTAATATTTTTACTTTATCTATCCATCATATGTAGATAACATGTGTATATAGCCCTATTTGGTAACTCTGTGGATATGAAATAGATATTATGCATTACCACTTGTTATTGTTACTATGTGAGAAACATTGCTGGCCTTGGTTATGTGTGATTAAGTTGCTAGCTAATGCTAAAATCTGTTAATGCTTGGATGAAAAAGGAACAAACTGGCTCACAACTTTTTCAGGTATGCTTGAGTGTTGTTATGATAATATTCTCAAATGTAATGCATCCTTGCTGAGTTGAACACCTGCACCTGTTTGTTTTGGTGTGCTCATTGTTTTATGAAGTTTGTCCATGCTCTGATGTATATAACTTTGACGAGTTATTGGTATTATTTGTTTTGAACCAAGTTAACTTCTTGTGCCTAAGTTTGATGTTTAAACTAATAACCTATTAAAGATGTGTATTGGTTATAATCTGTTTATGATATGCTTCACTGTGTATGTTAGAACTTAGAGTAAGTGCTCAATCTTGTTTCAATCTACTACATATTAGTGTTGAATCACTGCAGCCACACACTCTTTCACATTTGATTGTTCACATGGATTGCCATGCTAGATTTGCTGTCATTATTTGATTGATGATTAGTGAACATAGATAAACTTATGATGTATATGTTATTACTTTGTCAAGTCTATTATGTCTATATGCCTATTTGATCTTATAATGATGCATTCTTCTTTTCTCATGATATGCCATAAACATATATCTTCTATCATTATGCTATGCTTAGCATTAAGGAGATGAGTGTGTGATTTCAGGATGCCTCTTTGATATATGTCTGATTTAAGAGTGACCCCAAGCATGATGTCCATTTTGAATGTTTGAAAACCTGTCTTAATGAGCATTTGGTTTTGTGTGGACTTTTGTTGCATCTGGTATTCACTTTGTACACACCAACTACTGAATCCTTTAAAAGTTATGTCTGCTGACCTGTTTGATGTTCAAAATATCTTATAATGTGTTGTGTTGTCACACAAAAATCAGGATAGATTGGCATGTTAGATTGAGGTGTCCCTTTTAGAATCCTTTAAGGTTGCTACTTTGTGATATGTACAAAACTGCCTTAATTGATATGTTACCTACCTGCACACCAAGCACTTTGGCATTGTTGATACCTCTGTCACCAATATCTAGCTGCCATTACTTGTCTGCTTTGCTGGGATCAATACTTATGTCAAGTTAATCTGATACCTGTTATGTCTTTTGCATTAGTCATCATGCCATGTTCTTCATGTTGAGCTTTGTGTTTAGGATATGTGCACCAACATTGAATTGTCATTTGACATGTTTCCAAGTTGTGAATATGCTTGATACACTTTATGCTTATGATTTGTGTATCAAACTTCCTTGAACTTGGTCTAGGTGTGTATCATATATGTATATCTCTTTGTGATCATTATCCAAACTGAAAACTACTATGTTGCCCTTGTTTTGGAGTCAAGTTGCTTGAGGTGCCAAAAACTGATGTGTCTGATCTGTTGACTTGTTGAAGTCATGTAACTGGTTTTTGATTTGTATTGCTAACTAGTCAATGTGGTCTCTAAACTAAACCTGGTTTGTGGATTCACTTTGATGTGCTGACACATTCATCACACTTCTTTTCACATTATGCATAATGGTTGTGCCATGTTCAGTTGATGTCATCATTGATGTGTGATTAATAGCATACATGACTCAGGATATATATATATGACTTCACTTTGCCAAATGGCTTTACCTATGTGTTTGCCTAAACTTCAATATGATACATTTTATTTCTTGCCATGCTAATTGTTTTAAGTTAATGTATTATGTGTGCCTATGACTGAGGTATAGAATGTCAATTTCTTGAAGTCTTTGCCTGATGTGCCATGCTATATCTGGTATATGTTCTACATGTGTGCTGTCTTTTTTATGATGTGCAAACTGTCATTTTTGTATGTGTGTACTAGTTGGTCTTTGCACTGAGTTTGGATATGTGGTCAAAAGTCTGGAAATTTGAAACTTAATTTCAAAACATGCTTGTAGCATTGGTTTCCAGTTTGTAAACTTATCATAAACTCATTTTGCCATAATGACTGCACTTGTGCATTTCCTCACACTATTTCATTCATATTATGCCATAAACATGTGTCTACTACCATATTATGCCATGAACATATAGCTGCTATGTTTTTTTTCTGTTTTGTTTTTGGTCAGTACTAATGTCAAGAAGACTTGTTACCTGTTGTCTATACTATCATCATTATGCCATGCTATGTGGATTATTCCTTTCATCCTAATCAAATGACCATCAAGAATGAGATTTGGGAATGCATGCTTGCTTTATTTCAGTTCATAGATAACATGTTAGTTTTGATCTACTCTCTTTATGCATGACACTGATTTAGCATTGGTGTGGCACTACATCTATTTGTTTTGAACATGGAATGCACACTAGATTTTGCTTTAAACCAGTTAATTGCTCATTTCCACCAATAATGTTGACATTGTTTACTTGGTGCTACTTTAAAGTCATGATGTAACACTTAATGGATGGATGATTAAGACTGAGTTCAGTTTACTTTGCCCTCATGTTTTACTTTGTGCTCATGAATTTGTCCCTCTACTGCATGTTGTCTTTATTTCATAATTTGAAAGATTGAGTTGAGAAAAAATGTCACTTGCTGATTTAAAATTTGAATGCTATTTGATTCAAGTTTTTTAGCTATCTCCCAAGTTCCAATTCATACAGCCATGGAGCAATGCCATGCCATCAACTATCATGAAGTTGCTCAGTTAGGTTGATTGCTTTCATACAACCCCTGTTGGTTCTGGCTGTAGCCACAAAGAGAATTTAATTCACTTCATCACCCTGTGTTGATCATTCATTAGCTCATGATACATGGCATATTTGTGTTCTGTTGATAACATACATGATATTTTGAACCATTGCACCTAAATGTCATATATTAATCCATGCCATGTTCACTAAGTGTTGTTTGAATTGAAGTTTGTTTTTTTTAAGATATTGAACCTGTCTAATAAGGTTTAGTTTGACTTGATAAATCATTAATTGGAATGTTTTAGCTTTTGCCATGACTGTTTGTG
The DNA here is from genome assembly GCA_022829125.1 of Lathyrus tuberosus. Classification (NCBI taxonomy): domain Eukaryota; kingdom Viridiplantae; phylum Streptophyta; class Magnoliopsida; order Fabales; family Fabaceae; genus Lathyrus; species Lathyrus tuberosus. The sequence goes on along the minus strand of JALAZF010000022.1, from coordinate 22,605,183 downwards.
CCAATTTGTGGATTAATATTCATTTTCCTCACTTGCCAATGCTTATATATTTATTGAATCATAATAATTAATGGATGTACCAGCCACCCCAGTGGCAAGCACACACTTTACACACGGCATATGACCTTCAGGACTGGGGTTCGAATCCCCCTCGCCCCAGTCCTTTTATTTTAATTTTCCAATTTGAAACTTGTTTTACATATATTGAATTAGTGACCACCATTAGTACGCACACGCGCCCTAGTAGGTTTGGCCTTGTTTTGGGACCGAATGCGTGAGGTCCTGGGTTCAACACCCATGGGGACCTCTCCCTTCTTTTTATTACATGTTTCTCTTTTTACCTTTTTTATGGTTTATATGCAAATTTCAAATGTTCATAACCTAGCCATTTTTAACTCTTTTTCACTCATTCTTTTTGCTAAATGCTCTTAAAAGAATTTACTTTTTGGCTATAAAAAGAGACTTTTGAAAATATTTAATTTTGAGACCTTTGTTCATAATGGAAGTGGAAGAATTTTTTTTATGTTTTTTGTTACATCCCTTGCTTGTCCTTGCTTATTAATCATGATATCTTGATTGTATAATGTCCATATGTTTGGTTTTGATCTTGCTTGATATTATGAGCCTTGTTCCACTTGAATGTATTGTTATTCAACATTATCTTTTCATGTAAATATCTATTATAAAAAACTTCTTGTTTCATAAAACTGTTGCTTCCCCCCATTCCAAAGGAAATTCCCTTTCAATTGACTCATAAGCCAATAAACAAATCACATCACCTTGGCCTCATAAGAGCCTTCTTCTTTCCTTGGCCTCGCAAGAGCAATTGAATCATAACTTAGCAATAGGATAGAGTTTATAAACTCTATGTGGGCTCATCACGTTGAGTATCCATTTTTTCCCCACCATAACTTAGAATTAGAGAGTTTCCTTAAACTCTAAATGAGCTCACACTCATTTCCCTTGGAACTTTGGCCATAGTCAATGGTTCCTCAAAATCACCCTTAGTTAGGTGAACTAAAGTTGCTCTGATTCTTTAGTCAGATACGTAGGCACAAGATGCGACGTCATGGCGGGCAAACTTAGTGTACATACCCTTAGGTTTTTACCTTTACCCTTAGTACAGATTTCTTTAGCAAGCAAACATAACATAACACAAACTAAACAAGAGGTTCTTGTAGAATACTATAGATATTAAGGGTGCTAATACCTTCCCTTAGTATAACCAACCCTCGAACCTTAGATCTCCCCCTTTAGGTTTTCTCGATCTTGAACCTTTCCTTTGGATAAATCAAAGTCGGTGGTGAATTCAAAGAAATGTGATGCAAGTTAATAAATAGCTTGTTTTCCGATTCTCACCGCAACAGAAATGGCGACTTTACTGGGGATTTATTTTATATGAGGGTTAATCCCACCTTGCTTTTGCTTATGTTATTTATGCTTGTTTGCTATAGTACATATCAGTATATCTGTTTTGCTTGGATCTTCTGTTTGGCAGGGTGCTACTATTGAGTTGTGAGTTAAGTCCTAACCCGGACTTGAGAGTATATTTGATTAGGATCGTGGACATAGTCAAGGAGACTTCGAGGGAGTAATCCCAAAGGAGTTGACTTGAAGTTCCACACTCAGTTGAGGCCCTCATGGAGGTGGTATATGTTGAACGAGCAATCGTGAATGCGTTGCCACCTTCGACCTAGGTGCCCGTGATTCTGATGACCTTTAGTTACCCTTTTACCCCACTTGGCCTTTTAGGATGTAGTGCGATGACTATGAGGGAGTAATCCTAAATGGTTGCTACGCGATACTACACTCAGATGAGACTCTCTTGAGAATTTTATTGATTACCAAGTAATTGGGAAGTCGATAAAATCCGAAAGGTGGGTTGTCGACTCTGGGCACTCTTTAGAACACTGTTCTACAGTTGATAAACTCCTAACATATACCTATTTGGGAAGGGTAGACCATGGCTCCATGCTTGTAACCTCCGACCCTAGGCTCTTTGTGTTGCATCTGTCTATGTGTGTTTTGTGTTGCATACATTCATCCATACATCATTTCCATGCCATATTCAAGGAACTCAATTTTGTTTTGCAAACTCTATAGGATGGATTTTGGATGAAAGAAAATGCATAAGTACACCTTCATTAATCCAAAGTTGGAAAATCCGAAGAGTCTGGGCGAGCCAATCAATGAATCATCGACATTCCGAAGCAAGTATGGGAAGATTTTCTCCTTGGTGAAGTTAAAAATGGTAGATGGGATGCTTCCCACTCTTGTGCAATTTTATGATCCTTTGTACCATTGCTTCACTTTCCCAGATTATCAGTTGATGCCTACTCTTGAGGAGTATGCTATCTTGGTTGGTATTCCCATCACTCCAAGTCCTCCATACTCTGGTCTAGAAAGGACACCTAAGGAGAAAAACATCGCAGAAGCCGCTCACCTCAAATTGTCAGATGTTAAAGCTAATTTAGTCGTTAAAGGAGGAATTTTCGGTTTTCCTGCTAAGTTTTTAATGGATAAAGCTCATCATTATGCCACTACGAAGAACACGGGGGATTATGAAGCTGTTATGGCTCTACTCATCTATGGGCTGTTTCTGTTTCCTAACATCGACAATTTCGTCGACATGAATGCAATCACAATTTTCATCCTTGGAAATCCAGTTCCAACTCTGCTTGCTGACGCTTACCATTCAGTACATCTGAGGAACTCCCATGGAGGAGGAATGGTAACCTGCTGTGCTACATTGCTATATAAGTGGTTTATTTCTCACTTACCTCGTTCAGCTACCTTTTGGGACCTCAAAGATGGGCTTCTATGGTCAGAGAAGATTATGTCCCTCACAAACACTGATTTGGAGTGGTACAATCCGACACTCGAAGACAGAGACATGATCAATAACTATGGGGGTTTCTCTAATGTACCTCTTCTTGGTACAAAAGGGTGCGTGAGCTACAATCAGGCCTTGGCCCGTCGTCAACATGGTTACTCTATGGAGGCCAAGCCAAGTAACATCTATTTGGAGGGACTGTTCTTTGAAGAAGACAAGGAGCCTGTGCTCAAGGATAAAATTGTGCATGCTTGGCGTCATGTCCATAAGAAAGGAATTTTTGCTTTAGGAAAACCTGAGAGTTTGGCTTCTGAGTCTTATACTCGTTGGGTACAGGAAAGGGATGTTAGTCTGAGGATGCCCTACGACCATCACGAGCCTATTCCATTAGCTCCTCGTGACCCTGTTCTATTTTTCACCAGTAATGTGGACGAATTGAAGATTCAGTTGGCTCAGGCAGAATGAGAGAGGGACGCATGGAAGAACAAATACCATATCCTCGACTACGAGATGAATGAACTCCAAAAGATCCATAAAAGAGAAAAAGAAGAGTCTGCCAAGAAGATAAAGGCGCAAGGGGATTTATTTTCTCCTGGCACATCATGTAATGCTAGTGTTTCGTCTCCATCAGGACCATGGAAGCCATATGTGGACAAAGTTATCCTTGAGAATAAAAGGTTGCAGAAGAAGGTCCAGAAGCTCACAATGAGGTTGATGGGGGAAGACTGATCCGAAGGACCTAAGACTTAGTTTCTTTTTTATTGTACTTTTATTTTTCCTTTTGAAGATGTAATAATCTCTTTTGTAATCCAAAAAGACCGTCATTAATGAAATGAGATTCCCTTTTAAATCTTACAAAGTGTTCCTTATCCAGTAGTGTTTGCAAAATACAGTTTGAGTTTCCTTGAATTACACATGTCATTTGCATTGCACCTCATATTTTTTTGCTAAACTATCAAGATATTAACTTTGTTTTGCAGATTTTGTAGACATGGATGCCGCATGAAAGAAAGTTTGGCCTTACTCCTTTGAGCTTCCCGAGCTTGAACAATTATTGTGGTTGGGTGACAGAGTCGAAGACCCATCAGCCTTTGCTGATAAGTATGGGTGCATTCTGCCGCTAATGAGGCTCCCGATAACTTAGGGACCTCTTGAGGTTTTGGTTCAGCTATACCATCCAGTTTACCATTGCTTCATATTTCCCGACTTTCAATTAGTCCCAACTTTAGAAGAATTTTCTACTATGATCGGGATCCCTGTCAGGGAAGCTCCAATCTTCTTTGGGATCGAGGCAATGCCCTCCATTAAGGAAATTGCTATGGCTACAAGGATCAGAGTCTCCGACATTCAAGCCAATCTAACCATCAAAGGAGGTCGATGCGGACTACCTGCTCAGTTCTTGCTAGAAAAAGCCCTTTATTTCAAAAACAGAGGAAACGGGGCACTGTTTGAATCAACCTTTGCTCTAATGATCTACGGTTTGTTTCTGTTTCCAAATGCCAAAGATTTTGTGGATGTCCAAGCCATTCAGATCTTCACAATCAATAATCCAGTCCCAACTTTGCTGGTTGACGTCTACCACTTTGTTCAGACAAGATACTCAAGAGGATGTGGGCCAATTCTCTGCTGTGTAGCTCTCTTCTACAAATGGTTTATCTCCTATCTACCAAAAACTCCAGCCTTCTGGGAGGTTGAAGATTGTAAGATATGGTCCAAGAAGCTAATGGAGTTAAAACATACCGATATCGAATGGTATGACTCAACAGAAGAAGGAATCATCATGATCGTTAGCTGTGGGGATTAGCCCAATGTACCCTTTATGGGAAGAAATGGTTGTATCAATTACAACCCCATTCTTGCCCGCTGCCAGTTGGGCCACATGAAGGAGGGACCTCCGGATAATGAGGACATGCACATGATGTACTATGAAGAAGAGGAAGGATTTGAAATGAAGCTGCGATTTGAGCACGCCTGGCGCCAGATCAATATGCAATTGTGGAGGGCCGAGTGCCCTATCACCGAGGCTCACCTACAATGGTCCCGTAACATATCTAGTGTGATGAGGAAGCCATTTCCTCGTCACGAAACACCACCTAAGACCAAACAGAGGATGGTGGATACTCTGACAGATTTGTTTCTTGAAAAAGAAAGGATCAAGGGTCGTATTGAGGAACTTATGAAGAAAATCAATGGAGAATAGGGGACATCCACTAGTGGATCCAATTTCTAGAACCCCCAATGTTGCTGCTTTTTCTTTTAATGTTGTTTCCTTTTGTCGTTGTTGCTATTTCCTTTCTGTTGTGGGTGTGTCCCCACTTTTGTACCCGGAGCATGAAGATACTCTGCTCTTGATGTAATGATTGCCAGATTTTCTTAATGAAGAAGATATTTTGACAAAAATTCCATTGACTACATTATTTGCAAAAATTTCTTTGGTTTCTTGATAGTTTAGCTTGCATTTGCATTCGCATCCTCATCTGAATCATGTCATAACATATGCATGTCTTCTCCTTTATCCTTATCTTATATCGCCATGTTATCTCAGAACCGTCACACTGAATCATAAGCACGACTACAACACTCGGACCCAAGCTCGATTGAATATGTCAGAAGCCTATGGAGGGTTGGACCGATTCAATAATGAACTGACAAAAATACAAGGTGGAAGGGGCAGCTCTTGGAGGCTGTCAATATCTTGAGAGAAAAAATGGATACTCAGGCCACCGTGGTCTCCGAAATCAACACCACTACAGTAGAACCTCCTGTCATTCCTGCTGTAAACCCTACCTTGGGTATGCCTTTTGACTTCATCCGCGCCACAGTTCCTCAATTTACTCAACAAATAGTACCTCTGGCCAACGAGACTCTACAGGCTATTCCCACTTTCGCTCCACCAGCGGTACAGACACAGGCACATCTTGTTTTCCACAACCATCACCCTTATGATTACGTTGACGTATCCGAAGAAGGGGATGACCAAAATGAAAAGTTAAGAGAGAGCGTCGAGATGATGCAAAGGAAGATAATGGCTATGGATGGAAGTAACGCATTTAGCACTGATGTTAAGGATATATGTTTGGTCTCAGACCTGGTAATTCCCTCTAAATTTAAGTTTCCAAACTTTGAGCTGTACTCAGGCGCCACATGTCCCAGATCTCATCTGATCATGTATTTTCGTAGGATGGTAGTACAGGTACGTAACGACAAGTTAATGATACATTGTTTTCAAGATAGCTTGAAGGGCGCTGCCGCTAAATGGTACTTGAGTCTGGATCAATCTTAGGTCCGCTGTTTCCAAGACGTGACAGATGCTTTCGTGAAGCATTACAAGTACAATTAGGATTTAGCCCCTGACCGGCGCCAATTGTTAAGTATGACCCAAAGCAGTACCGAATCCTTCAAAGAGTATGCGCAACGGTGGAGGGAAACTGCTTCCCAAGTTGAACCACCCCTGATTGAGAAGGAACTGGCTGACTAGTTTGTGGATACGGTAAAACCAGAAGTTTACGAAAGAATGATTAGCAGCGTCAGTGCCAATTTTGCTGATATCGTCGCGGTCGGTGTAAAAGTCGAGGCCGGGTTGAAAAGAGGGAAGGTGGTAAGTTCTACGAGCAGCTCCACAAACACCAATGTTAAAAAGGCTCCCAGTAATTTTCACAAAAAGAAGGAAGGGGAAACCAATACCGTCATGGAAGGCAAGAAGAAAAACCCCAGGTGGAGACAACCAGGTTATCAACAGCAGGTAGGTCCTAATTTTTCTCAGCAACCAATGTACCCAATGCAGTACGCCCAACAACCTTATGTGGCAGCCATTACGCCCACTTTCGACCATCAGGTAGCGCAACAAGCACCAATTTACCAACCATCAGCTTTTCAGCAGTGGCCAAGAAATCATAATTACCAACAACAGAGACAACAAGCTCCACACCAGAATGCTCCTTACAGAAGGCAGGGGCAACGACCATATTTCCGCCCATACCAATGTCTTACACTGAGCTCTATCCTTCATTAGTGCAACAAGGACTGATTGTTACCAGACCTCTGGGTCCGACTATGGAGAAATCTTTGCCATTCTTTAATCCTAATGTTAAGTGTACGTTTCACCAAGAGGGAGTCGGTCACGACCTTGAAGGGTGCCTTGCATTGAAGCATGTGGTAAAGAATTTAATGGAAAAGAAGATCTTGTCTTTCGCAGAAAATCAGCCGAACGTGAAAAGTAATCCACTGCCTACACATGGAAATACCAATGCCATTGAAGATGAAAATGACGAGGTATTGGTTTTGGACGCGGCAAAGATCAAAACTCCTATCAAAATCTTTCATGCTAAGTTGTTCGAAGCTGGTTTGGTCAAGGTTTGTCATGATGATTATGAGGAATGTAATGCTAGTTTCAAGGGCTGCATGTTGGTTCAAGACGACGTTCAGTGTTTGATCAATGAAGGTTTTCTACAAGTATTCAGCAAAGAAAAGGAGAATAGGATTGCAGTAATTGAACCGGTGTTTAATCTTCCAAGGCCAAGAGAGCAGGTGCCCGTGTCCAACATGCCTAAGTCAGGTTCTGTGATTCCTGTATTCAACAAACCCGTACCTGTTTTCAACAACTCTGAGTCTGTTGTTACTTCTACTGCCGATCATTCCAAATAGTATGACGTCCAACAACCTATTCCATTCAGGTTCAGAGGAACCAAGGTCGTGCCGTGGATTTATGAGAATGTTATGAGCAACAAAAGACGAGAAGACGTGATTCCAAGGAATGAGGTGGGAATCACTGTTAAAGACGTAGTTCCAAGGAATGAGGTGGGAACCACTGTTGAAGATGTGACAAACATAGTTGGAACAAGAAAAATAACCCCAAGCAGCAGAGTTTATACTCCTTCTTTCGAAGAAACTGCACCCAAAGAGACCATTGTGTCCATACCCCCTAAAGACAAAGGGAAAGAGGTAATTTCTAAAGAAGAAGATGAAGAGTTCTTAAGGATTATAAAGAGAAGTGATTACAGGGTAGTAGATCAGCTCCATCAGACTCCATCCAAGATTTCAATCTTGTCTTTGCTAGTCAACTCACCCGTTCACATATCAGCCTTACAGAAGGTTTTAGACCAAGCACATGTGGCCCAAGATATAACTGCTGGATAATTCGACCATGTCGTTGCCAACATTACAGCTTGTAGCACTCTCAGTTTCAGTGAGGAGGAGTTGCCGCGCGTAGGTAGGAACCATAACCTCACCCTACACGTATCAATAAAATGTCAAGAGGATACATTGGCCAGAGTTCTTATGGATACCGGTTCATCTTTTAACGTTCTACCGAAAAGGACCCTTGAAAAGTTGTCTTACCGAGGAGCTGTGATGAGACCCACTTCACTTGTTGTTAAAGCCTTTTATGGCTCGAGAAGATCAGTGATGCGTGAAATTGAGTTGCCTATTTTGATTGGTCCTCAAGTATTCAACATACTTTTCCAAATCCTAGACATCAACCCTACTTACAGTTGTCTGTTAGGTAGACCCTGGATCTATGGAGCCGGTGCTGTGACATCGACTTTGCATCAAAAGATGAAATTCGTAGTTGATGAAAAGTTAGTTATTATCCATGGGGAGGAAGATCTAATGGTCAGTAACTTGTCCTTCTTCCGTTATATTGAAGCTGATGAGGACGCTCTGGAAACTTCCTTCCAGGCCCTCGAGATAGCAAATGCTGTTATGATTGATGATAAAGAACTAGTGGCCTCCAATTGTCCGTCCTTTGCTTCTTTCAAAAGCATTCAATTCGTCCTACAAAAAGGTGTACCAGAAGGCTGGGGCAGAGTCATCGAAATCCAAGAAAGAGAAAAGTACCAAGGGTTGGGTTACAAACCAACTCTTGAAGGAAAATATGCTCCAACAATGGGAAGACCGAAGACAATTCAAGAGATGTTTGTCAGCGGAGGACCTCAAGTCCATGCCATCATTGAAGACGCTGAAGACGAAGACATCAGCCATTTAGTTTTTCAGTTTGACGCCGTTTTGAGCAATTGGGAGGCTATTGAGATCCCTGTCTTGTACCCTATGTCGGAGTAATTTGTTTGCTTTTGTTGTTGTTTTCAATTCCCTAGCCTTGCCCGAGGCTAGTGGTTTATTTTGTATGGGTCACCTCTTTCATTTCTTATTAATCAATGAAAATGATGTTTTGTTAAATTCTCTGTCTTTACTTTACTATTTTTTGCTCTTAAAAAAAAATGGAAATCTTTTCAAAACTACAAAAAACATGTTTTTTTTCTTCTTGCATTTGATTTTAGTGCATTTTAATAAAACAAGTCCCTCCATCATGCAGAATAAATCCCAAACCCATTGTATTCAATGACCCTGCTCTCACTATTGACTTTGATTCACCTATCTATCAAGCTGAGGATGAGGAGGATTATGAGATCCCTGATGATTTGGCAGAAATGTGTGAGTATCAGTACACAGATCTTCAACCACATGAGGAACAAGTTAACATCATTAATCTTGGTACCAAAGAAAGAAAGAAAGAGGTCAAGGTTGGGGCAACGCTTGGGGCAGAAATCAGAAAACGGCTAGTACTGCTTCTTGAAGAGTATGTGGACGTGTTTGCTTGGTCTTATCAGGATATGCCTGGTTTGGATACAGACGTCGTAGTTCATAAACTACCACTCAAACCTGAATGTCCTCCGGTGAAACAGAAGCTTCGAAGAAATCGACCTAACATGGCTCTCAAGATCAGAGATGAGGTTAAAAATCAACTGGATGCAGGTTTCTTGGCCATGTCAAAATATCCTGAATGGATAGCCAATATCGTGCCAGTAATGAAGAAGAATGGTAAGGTGCGGATGTGCGTAGATTACAGGGATCTCAACAAAGCCAGTCCTAAGGACAATTTCCCTCTACCGCATATCGACACTCTTGTGGACAATACATCTCGATTTGCAGTGTTCTCATTTATGGATGGTTTCTCAGGCTATAATCAGATCAGAATGGACCCGGCCGATATGGATAAAACTACCTTTATCATCCCATGGGGAACCTATTGCTACAAAGTCATGCCCTTTGGTTTGAAAAACGCAGGGGCAACTTATCAAAGAGCCATGGTGACTTTATTTCATGATATGATCCATAAAGAAATTGAAGTGTATGTGGATGATATGATTGCTAAATCCCAGAGGGAGGAGGAACATTTGGACCATCTTCTGAAGTTATTCAGGAGACTCCAGAAATATCAGCTGAAGTTGAACCTTGCTAAATGTACTTTCGGTGTCAGATCGGGAAAGTTACTTGGTTTTATCATCAGTCAAAGAGGAATTGAAGTAGATCCTGATAAGGTACGAGCTATTCAAGAGATGCCAGCTTCGCGAACTAAATCTCAAGTGAGAGGTTTCTTGGGTCGTTTGAATTATATATCTAGGTTCATCTCCAACATGACTCCTATTTATGAAACAATCTTCAAGCTGCTCTGCATAGATCAGACCATAGAGTGGAATTCTGATTACCAGCAAGCCCTTGAGAAACTCAAGAACTATCTGCAAGAACCACCTATCTTGGTTCCCCCAGTTCCTGGAAGACCTCTCTTCATGTATATGGCTGTTTTAGAAGGATCCATGGGCTGCGTCTTGGGTCAACATGATGAAACTGGTCGCAAAGAACATGTCATCTATTACTTGAGTAAAAAGTTTGTTGACAGCGAGAGTCATTATTCGCTGCTCGAGAAGACCTGTTGTGCTCTAGCATGGGCCGCCAGACGTTTAAGGCAATATTTGATTTGTCACACTACTTTGTTGATCTCAAAAATGGATCCAATAAAATACATCTTCGAAAAGCCTGCTCAAACAGGAAGGCTTGCTCGTTGGAACATGCTGTTGTCAGAGTATGATATCCAATATGTTGCTCAGAAATCTATCAAAGGAAGTGTCTTATCAGAGTATCTTGCAGATCAGCCTGTTGAAGATTACGAACCTCTCAAGTTTGACTTTCCCGATGAGGATATCATGGTAGTAAAATATTGCGAAGAGCCAGGCCCTAATGAAGGTCCTGAACCCGGTTCTAGATGGAAGATGATGTTTGATGGTTCTTCTAATTACAAAGGACATGGTGTGGGTGTTGTATTGATAAACCCTGATGGCAATTACACTCCTTTCACAACAAGATTCGACTTTGGATGCACAAACAATGTTGCTGAATATGAAGCATGTATCTTGGGATTCGATGCTGCAATTGATCTTAGAATCAAGATTCTAGAAGTCATGGGTGATTCAGCCTTGGTTATCTACCAAGTCAAAGGCGAATGGGAGACTAAAGATGAGAAAGTGATCCCATATCGTGCTTATATTGTTGAAATTATCAAATACTTTGATGAGATCACTTTCCGTCATGTTCCTCGCTCAGAGAACCACATAGCTGACTCTTTAGCCATGCTAGCTTCAATGTGGAGAGTTAACTTTGTTAATGAAGCTCCACTCATCAATATTGAGCACAAGACCGAACCAGCTTACTGCCTGTCAGTCGAAGAAGAGGTAGATGGTAAACCGTGGTTTCACGATATTTGTCACACCCTAATTTTTTACCCTAAGATCCCCGCTTTGCTTTTGCATAACATATTAGGTTCATCGTTCGTGCATAACTAACCACTTTATCTAGATTTTGTTTGTTTGTTTCATTTGTAAACACAGGTACTGCTGCGGAAGATTCAAGGTCCTGAAGGATGTGTTGTGTGTGTGTTTGTGGAGGTTCTTTGGTCCTGCGAGATTGTGTCCTCATCCTGTTGATCCCTAAACCACTACCAGGATTTTCTTCCCTCATATTTCTCAGAAATTTCCTCACTTTGGCCTTTATACCCAATGATGTTGGATGGTCCCTCAAGTTTAGTCGCTGGTTGTGCAGCATGTCGTGTTACCAGATGGTATTTCCCCCCTTCTGTCAGCTCCTCAAGGTTAAAGGATGTATCCGCTTTTGCCCTTAATATCATTCATCAAGAAAGTTCAACTTGGGAGAAGTTAGAAGTTTGGATGTTGGAATGCAAATTCTAAGCCATTATTGCCACAAGTCACAAGATCAAAGTGTGAAAGTAAGGGTTTGGAATTGAAAGTTCAAGTAGCAGTCTCACTCATGAACACAAGGCCTTATTGTAAGTTTGCTTCGTTCAAGAAAGAGTCTTTACGGTTCAAAGATTAAGAATTCAAGTTGTGTTGTGCCTCAAGTTTTAAGATTCAAGGTAGCAAGTCTAAAACTGCCAAGCTAATGTTATCCATCCAAGAGTGATTTTTACCCAAATTGATTCGAGGCATGTCGAAGTGCAAGGATTAAGAATGTACAAGATTCAAGGTGTTCATTACAAGTATGAAATTCAATCACGATTTACAATTCACAAGTTCAATAACTTCATAAAAGACATAAGGGCCAATTCATGTCGTTAAGTATCAAGATCCCAATTAATTCAAAGTGCTACGAGTTAACTCAAAGGAATTCAAGACTCATGAAGCTCAATTGGGTTCATTCGTTAGACTTGTTCAAGTACAAATTCGAGAATTGGTTGCTCAAATAAAATGGTAGCTCATTGTTAAATGCCTACATCTATTTTTTTATCTTAAGTCCGTCAGCATTCAAAATTTCAAACTCTAGTTCTAAACTCCAAGTTTCCATACTATCAAATGCAAATTCTAAGTTCTGGCCAAGGTCCAAAGTTTGTTCAGGATTAATATCAATTCAATGTTAGCACAAGTTGAAGAGATTTATGCATAGTTTTCCAAGTCTTTTCTAAGGAGTTGTTTTCACTACATGTTTCAATAACATGTGCCACAAAAAGGACTGCTGTTAATAATCTTTGACACGCAACACTTTACAAAGAGAAAGAGAATATCCAAATTGCAAATGAACAATAACAAGTCCAAAGGAGATTGAATCTCATTTTGTTTTACAAAATACAAACTCAAAACCAAACAAATGACAAGCTAGTAGTAATAATACCCCAACGACAATCTAAAGCTCGCAGTTGGGTGATATTTTGGAACAATAAATCTTCGGAGGTTGGAAATTGTTTGTTTTTATCTCACATTTTACAAAGGGGTATATTTTAATGCAAAGGCCCCAGGCTGATGGGATGTGTACACTTTTTGCCAACGCCACTCTGGGAGATCACGTGCCATTACATACACTATTCTTTTAACACAGTTCTTTATAAAAAAAAAGTATTTCGGAAGGTGGTAGAGTCATTACATCATCATACTACATCAAAGTTGTGAAGAAAAAATCTAAAACCAAGGATTAGTCTAAGCCTTAATTCATCTTCAAGTGGGCACACGGTTCACCATCAGCTATGCTCATCATCCAAGTGCACTTTCGAGCTCCCTCATCAACCTGTGAAATAATAAGAGAAACGATTAGAAAAGTTACAAAAACAACACTGTAGCAGTATGCCGTCCATGTTGTTGTTGAACGATCCTTCTAGTTCCTGAAGATTGAAAAAGAAGATTGGTAATAGAAAATCCTGCACAAGCCAAAAAGACCTTTATTTCCCAAGTTTCAACGGGAGCAGATTGTGACAGGAACATCTTACACCAAAACTTTCATTGTTTCATAAACATATTAGATTAAAAAAAAAAGAAGATTCGGAATGGGTACAGAATATGTTTTTCAATTTACAACACACGATCTGGCATGTTGAGTTTAAAATGGAAGTATCAAACACAACCAAACCATCAAAACCAATAATGAATCATAAAACAAGGAAAGGAATCATGATAGCAAAATAGTTATAAACACAATCCTACAAACTTCAGCAACCTATGTCTGAATATGTTAAATCGTTTTGGAGATATCCATAAAAGTGAAAGTTGGAGCTAACTCGCCTTGCCGGTTTGGTAAGTATCTTTGAACATTATTTTGTTGTCCCAAGTGTCGTTACTGCAAAAAGATGAAGGTAAGGAAGTAAACATTCCAAATTGAAACTTCACAATATCATGAGCAATCAAGGCACAGTCCAAAACATGTTGAAGACAAGATCGTGCTCTTTCCAAATATACATGGACATGATTTATCCTAATCAAAGCATTCAAGGAGCAATCAAATTTGAATTGAATAAATGGAAACATGTTCAAACAACCACCCAAAAACACGTTCAAACAGAATTCATCTATTTCCAAAACTGTTTAGACGTAATTCAAATTTGTTTCCAAAACATACCAAACATGTTTGAATAAAAAGGGAGAGCATTCAATCAGGATTTTGATTGCAAAGTCTATAAAATGAGGGAGATCCATAGGGGGATTCATTGAAAAAAAACACGGGCATAGTGAGGAGATTTAAACAACCAAGTCACATACAAACCACACGTCCTAAACACATATTCACCCCAGAAAATAATATTACACCAGTTCACAACAATAGACACGGACAGTGAGCAGAAAACATACACGCACAATTGAGAACCAGAAGCATCAGTATTTCACAGATCCATACGCATTATTCACTTATACACACTCAGAGAAAAATCCATAACCCACACACCAAGAAGAAGAGAAAGACGCGTATAAAGAGCAGAGAAAATCCACACACTTCAGAACACCAGTCCGCAGACACAAGAATCTCGCACATGCTCACACACAAAAATCAACAACAACAACAACACACGGAGAAATCTACACAAAGGAGAAGAAGATCCATCAAAGTACCTGTTTTGAATCGGCGACCTCGCTCTGCCTTCATGTTTTTTCGCATTTTTTTTCCTTTCTATTCATCTTGTAACATGTAATCAATCAATAATGAGAACATTGGGGGCTGGGAATCGTGGGGTTAGGGTTTTTGTGTTTTGTTTTCGCTTTTTTCATTTTCAGCATAGAGAGAGAGTAAGGAACGAGATGTTAGAAAGGGTCGAAGAGGAGAGTTGAGAGGCGATTGGGATTTAGGGTTTCTTCTAAACCCATTGGAGAAGACGAGAGAGCAGTGAGATGAGAGAGTGTTCTTTCTTCTGTTCTTTTATTACTAGATCATCATATGCACACACTACACCACCGTATATCCTCCGTTCAGATCTTCAATTTCACCTTGTTTACGCGTCCAACGGTTGAGATCTGAGGGTCCATGATGGACCCTCCCCTTCACGTAACACCGGATTCATCCGTTTTAACTAATTGGAACCTTTTTTAATTAAATAATCTCATCTTTTCTAAATAATCAAATTCGTTTTATAATTAATCCTAAAAGTATAAGTATGTAGAAATTTTTGTAAAAAAAAAGAATAATAACTTCTTTTTATTTAAAATATCACTTCTTTTTTTTTATAATAAAACATAACTTAAAAAATAATAAACCCCTTATAAATAAATAATAAACCTTTTATAATAAATTTAGTATAATATATTTTATAACAAAATAAAACTCTTTTTTTAATAACCTTTTTTTTATATAGATTTTATTTTAAAGATAAACCTTTTTAAAAATACTGAAAACCTTTTACTAAAGTATTAAAAATTAAAATCCTTTCAATTAATAAGAAAAAACTTTATTAACTCTTTAATATAACATTAAAATAAAATAATAATAAAATTTTATTTATAGAAATACTAAAATTAAATCTTTTCTAAAATAATTTGAAAACTCTTTAATAACTTTTTCTAATTAACTTTTTAACATAACTTTAAAACTAAAATAATAATAAAACTTTTAAAATAATTAAACCTTTTAATATGAAAACCTTTAACGTCTTATTAATATTGATCTCTAAACATGATAGAACAATCTTTCATCGGTAACTTCAAACTAATCAACTCTTAATAGGTCGGCCCCTTTTAGGATCCCTCGCTTTTGTGTCCGTTTGTGTGTGATTGACACCTTGCTTTTCTTGCTTATGTCCTTGCATGTTTATTTTCTGCTTGATGTATGTGTATGTTTGCTTTTATTATTATTCTCAAAACCTTTCAAAAAAAAAAAAACTCTCGATCCAACGTCGAGCCAATTTTCTACCTATGTAAGTCGATCGCCTTTAGGCATCGCATTCAACCTTTTGGTCACTAGACACAAAGACTAGCCCACTTTGCTAGCACCCTCGCTTAAAACATTCTAATAATTAATCGCATTAATATCCAAGGGAAAATCCCATGCATGATAACCATGTATTGTGCATGGTGCACATCATTTGCATCTCATAATCGACACCTTAAGATAAGTCAATTAGACAACTTAGGATAGATTTCTTAAGTTAGTCCCCCCTCAATTTTGATTTAAAATCAAACTTTAGCCCACCAAATTCTCCACACAAGAGAATTAGATGTTAATCATCTCAAAGAAGGGACATATAATCCCATACCCCACAAAATACAAACATTTTCAAAAAACTATGGTGGTTTTATTAAGATGATGACTCATCTTCTCTCCTAAACCTTTAAAACATTTAGTATCCTTAATAAAGAACTACAAGTGCTCTGATTCCCTCCTGACAGGATATGTAGGCACAAGATGCGATATCTTGTCGAGCACACTTAGGATTTAAAATAATAAATCACCTACCCTTAAACTCTTATCAAAACAAATAACAGATAACATAAAATAAATCTAGAGGTTCCTGTAGAGTACTACAGATATCTAGGATGCTAACACCTTCCCTAGGTATAACCAACCCCCGGACCTTAGACTCTTAGTTTACATTTGCATTGCATTGTGGGTAATTCGATCTTTCTCCCTTCCCTTGGATAAATCAAAGACGGTGGTGAAATAAAAGAAATGTGATTCAAGTTAATATAATAGCTTGGTATCCAATTCTCACCGCGACAGAAATGGTGACTTCACTAAGGAAAGACATAAGAGGGTTCCCCCTAACTTGATCATTTTTTATGTTATCTATTATATTTGTTGGTTTTGTTGTTTGGAGGGATTCTTGAGTGGTGAGAGTCCTAGACCCTGACTTGAGTGAATTATAGGAGATGATATGGTCAAGGGTACTTTGACGGAGTCGATTCATGAAAAGTCGAATTGAGAAAATCATCGCTCAACTTAGGTTCTTTTGAACTTAATATTGTTTGAACGAGTTCATTCGTGAAAACAGTATTAACTTCAACCAAGAACCCTTAAGACTGAGGACCGTAGCACCTTTAAAGCCACTTGGCCTTTTAGAATGTAGTGCGGTGACTATGTGGGAGTCTATTTCCAAATAGTTGTCACGCAATACTACACTCGGACGAGATCCTCTTGAGAATATTATTGAATACCAAGTGATTTAGGAAGTCGATAATATCTGAAAGATGGGTCGTAGACTCTGGGAACTTTTAGAACCCGTTCGGCAGGTACATTTGAAACCATACTACCTTATGGGATGGGTAGACCTTGACTCCGTTCACGCTCCTTTGACCTAGGACCCTTGTTTGTTTGTTTGCTCTGTGTTTTGTGCTTTGCCTTTGTGTTGCATTAGCATCATATCATAAAGATTCGTGGAACTTAGTCTTGTTTGTAAACATCGTAAGGATATCATGGACTCTTTAAAAAAACGTTGAAGTACACTTACAATAGTCATAACTTGGACGATCTAAGGAGATTGGAGACCTTGCGGACAGATAAAGAAAAATTCAAGACAAGATAAAAGGTTATTATCTCCATTCCACTGTAGCCTATCATTATTCCTGAGGACTAGTTGGTGACAACTCATGAAGAATATTCTTAGCTGACGGAGTTACTATTTCAGGACAAAGTTCATTTCCTATCTTCGATTCATATTCAAGCTAAGATAACTACAAAAAGAGGATATATTGGAAAGAAGCTATTTCTTGCAAGAAAGGAAAGGCGCAAAGACGTCTTATTCCGTTCTAATCTTCAGTCAACACTTCTAGAAGAAGCTCAATTGGAAGAAGCCAAAGGACTCAAGACAAGACTGTTGGAAGAGTCTCCTTAGATCCATCATTATTAGCTTTTATGACTGTTGTAAGGTGTACATACGCGTTTTAATTTTTGTATTAAATCAATCATTTAATATTCAAATACTAATAGTTGTAACTGTTTTAATAATAAAAAAATGAGTCTTTTGATATTCCTTGATGATTATAAATAGCTGAGTTCCATGAAACTTGTTGCATTTGCATTGCATCTTTAGCATTGCATCCTCTTTGCATACGTCTTTTCTCCACCTCAACTTATTCAGTCCTATCTTTGTGTTGCTCAACTGATCTTCTGGAATTCGTACCGAACTTGAAGTGTTTACTGGGGATAATGGATAGAACACAAAGTATGGATCCCATGTCAGGCTTCAGAGTGATGACTAATCCAATGTTTGGTTTTTCTCCTGACGACAATGCTCCACAAGTGGATGTCCCTACTCGATCTCAGCCTGTGCAAGATAACCTGGTTTGTCAAGTTAATGAAGGAGATTCCCGTTTTCTGAGGTATATGCCAAATCCCCAGAACATCCTTCCTATGACAACTGTGAATGATCCTAGATTGGGAGAAATTGAGAAAGGATTTCGTGACCTCCAAGAACAATTGAAGATGTTGAAAGGACCTAATGCATCTGGCCTTAAAGCTCCTGACTTGTGTTTGGTTCCAGGCGTGGTTATTCCACTGAAGTTCAAAATGCCTACCTTCGAAGTATACAAGGGTGTTAGTTGTCCAAAGTACCATTTGACAATGTTTTGTCGAAAGATGACTACTTATGCAGACAATGACAAGCTGATGATTCATTGCTTTCAAGAAAGTTTATTTGGAGCATCCTTGATGTGGTATATGAAGCTAGAAAAGAACCGTATTCAGTCTTGGGAAGACTTAGCTAACGCTTTTATGAAGCAATACAATTACAACGTGGACATGGCTCCAGACAGTGACCAATTGATGAACATGAGTCAGAAATACAACGAGTCCTTCAGGGAATATGCACAACGGTGGAAAGAATTGGCAGCCCAAGTTCAGCCACCACTTCAAGAAAAGAAGCTAGCCAAGATGTTTCTAAAAACACTTTCAGACTCTTATTATGCCAGGATGATAGGCGTTGTGCCATTAGAGTTCTCCAGAATTGTGGAAGTCGGAGTGAACATCGAGAACGCATTCAAAAATGGGAAAATTAAAGACGTCTCAAATAGACAAGCTGATGAAAAGGAATCCATTAGTAATTCTCGAAGGGAAAAAAAGTGTTGAAGTTAATGCAATTTCGGATTCCCCTCAGACTTTGCAAGCTCCAATTCCGGTGCCTTATCACAAACGTCGGTTTGCAGCGCCTGTTCAGTGCCAACAATCACTACCTCAGGGACGTCCGCCCAAACGATGAAGGTTAACCCCTCAGAAGCAACGTCAAAGTCCACAAGTTCAGAACCTGAATCACCAGAATCAGCGTCAGGATCAGCAGATACCCCTGAATAATCCAGAAGAAAAGACTCGTTGGTTTGACCTAATCCCAATGACTTACAGTTAATTGTGGTCTTACTTTGCCCGAAACTCAGTGATGGCACCCAAAAAGACCAGAGCCATGAAATCTCGCCCTCCTTGGTTCAATCCAGGTACCAGTTGTGAATTTCATGACGGAGTGTTGGGGCATTCGATTGAAGGTTGTAAGGTTTTCCAAGAAAAGGTCCAAGAGATGATTGACGATGAAGTGCTGACCTTCAGGGGAGGAAGCCCAGTTGTGAATGGAGCACCTTTGTGCTGACGGACGTGAAGACTCGAGAAGTTCCTTCCAAGTCAGTGGAATCAAAAGCAGAGCTCACTCTCAGGATCATTAAGCTGTTTATGCATTTTCTTGCATTTGTTGTTATTTCTTTGATTATAAGCATGTTTTGCATGTAAGAACTTGTTATTTTGAATAGTTGATGCGATAAATAATGTTTGTCTTGAAGAAACCCATTCTTTTCACTCATTTTAAAATGCTTTTTCTATTTTATAATGCCAATGCTGCCGAATCTCTTGCCTCTACGGAAAATTGAATGGAGGATGATGAAATCAAACGCAAGATCTCTTATTGTATGCTTTTGAATAAAACTCTGCTGGTGATATAAGGCATTATTTCAAAAAAATCCTAAACACCAGAGATATAAGGAGATAAACCCTCATTAACCCTTTTGAGCCTTTGAAGTAGGAGTTTTCTTCTTCCAAAAAAAAAAAAAAACCCCTCATTCTTAACCTGGGGCAAGGTAATTTTAAAAAAATGGAGTAAAATATCACGAAGATTGGGTGGGCACTAACAAACTTTGAGCCTTAAATCCTTTGTTTCTTAAACCGTGAACCAAACAACGATACAACCCTCAAAACACCTAGTTGAAGCAAGGTTTATTTCAAAAGCATACTCATTGAGACATCGTTTCCCGACTCCCATGAGCTACGCTCAAATTCGTGTCGGCATTATAAAATCGGTAGTTCAACCACCAAAATATCTTTTAATAAAATTTTCAAGACAAACATGGTGTTGCATCAAACAGTTTCAAAATTAATATTCTTCTACTTAACATTTGCTTGACATCATAGAAATTAACATACGTGTGGTAATGATAAGCTAAAATTTAGAATTATTTCAAGGAGATGATAGTATTCAGGGGCACGATACCTGAAAACTTTGCTGAGCAGGGGCAAGTTGTTTCCCAGCTGTTTCTTTCACTGTCTCACCCCAAGGGGCAAGTTTGAAGACTCAGAATACCGTCAATCTGGGGCAGTTACGTCGAGATTTGATAAATCTCTCAAAGAGTTTGAAGACGCAGTTATGCATACCACCGTCAGTCGGGAGCAAGTTCGAAGTCTCAGGATACCGTCAATCAGGGGCAGTTACGTCGAGATTTGGTAAATCTCTCAAAGAATTTGAAGACTCGGTTACAGAACACAGTCAATCCAGGCCAGTTACGTCGAGATTCGACAATCTCTCCAAGAGTTTGAAAACATTGGGAGAGTTGGACGCCAAGTTTTCTATAAAATCCTCTTGGGATGACTTTTTCTTATAAACCAAGTGATCTGGGGCATTTGAGAAATGAAGATTGCTTCTCATCCACAACAATTGTTGTTCAAAATGGCGACTATCATGCAGGTTATCAATACAGAGTTACATCAGTCTCACGATTTTATTCACTCATACCTCAAAGGGTTTCTATCCTAAGTGATGTGACGACTCCCCAGTAAATCTTTACTTCAGGTAGTCACGACTATTCCCCGGTGAACCTTTACTTCAAGCAGTTTTAGCCGGTTTGACGCAAGATTTCCCCAGTTGGCAACCTAAGGATCCTCAGTGGATTTTCTTACAACTTCAACCTTCCCCCACAAAGTGAGTGTTTATTTCACTCCTTATTGGATGTTCTCACTATCTCAATCTTCCCCGATGAAATGGATATTTATTTTATCCAGTTACAACGCTCATTCAGATCACTTCAGCTCGCAGTGGATATTTATTTTATCCCCCATGAAGTCTTTTCGATCATTAAGTTTGATTTGTTCCCAGTGAATCTTTCTCATCCCCAACAGAATCACAGGGTTCATCTTGATAATCCTAAGTGAAATTATGATGTTCATCCCCAAGTGGAGTATTCTCTTTTCCCCAGAGAAAACTTGAAGCTGTGAAGTGGGACTTATTTCTATATGGATTTTTCGTTAATCCCCAGAGATGCTTCTTATATTGCGAAGATTGGCTGAGTATCCATATCGGGATGCTTGTTTTCATCTCTAGTTTACTTCTTCTTCGTTTGTTTTGTCAGCATAAGCATGAGCATAACATGACATTTATTCATATAGATTCATGGCATTTTTTTGCATCTTGCATTTTTTGTTTGTTTGTTCGTTCTTTCACTTTGGTCGTGGTTATCTCCAAGTGACTGGGTTTCGTCTGCTCCCTCCAAGTAGAGTCGTCAGCCCTAAGCAGAAAAAACACATACTTTCTAAACTCCCCACTGAGTTCGATCCTCGTGGAAGATGGTTGCTTCAGTTTTCTTTTCCATTTTTTGGATAAAGATAAAACCCCAGTTGAGTTCATTCCTCACTGGATGGGGTCTTGTTTAAACGTTTCTTTTCAGTTATTTCCTGAATTGAACTTTGGTCCCTGACAATCACAATTTTGGATATTTCTAGGCTTTTGAACCTAGACTGAGCGTGCATTTATTTTGCACTTTGTCTCCCCAGGAAGAATCTATTTGAGGACCTCTATGGAAGACAGGAAATTATTTCTCCAGCAGTATTATTTCAACATTTCATGGGAGTTAAACCCGGACAAAAAGTGGTAGCTCTTTATTTGAGCTCAGTTTTCTATCCGGACGACGAATGGCAGTCTCCTCAAGACATTTTGTCTATCCCCGGTGAAGTTATCAAGGTTATCAACCATTCTCCATCAAATGTCATTTCGCTGGAAATCCGTCAGAAAGGATCATTGAAGACTTTACAAGTATTCTCTTTATTTGAGAATCTATATTACAAGAATTTCATTAGCTTCAACGTTGTTTTCAGCTACAGCAATTTTGCTTCTCTGTGGCATTCTCCCCAGTGAGTCCACAATTCAAGTTACTTCTATCAAATGGCATTTTCGTCGAAAAAGTTTGATGAAGATTCAGACGGTCTTTCTCTTTATTTGAGAAGACATATTTACAAGTCAGCCGGCCCGCATCTGTTTTGAAGATCCCCGGTTGAAAATTCCAAATCTCCAACAAGTTATGGATTCCAACTGAAGTCATAAGATCTCCAGTGAAATCCCGACCCCCTGTGAAGATGCTTTCCAACAAGTATTCACCTTTTCAGGAGGAGTTCAAGACTTTACTCGAGGCAGACAACCTCGTAGAGGTTATTTAAAGACTTTTGCTAGAGGCAGACAACCTCGTAGCAGTTTATTTCAAGATGTATGCGAGGCAGACAACCTCGTAGCAGTTTATTTCAAGATGTATGCGAGGCAGACAACCTCGTAGCAGTTTATTCTAAGATTTGTGTTTGAGGCAGACAACCTCGCGGCAAGGATTTATTTTCTACAGTTTTCAAGAGGAATACTTAATCAAAGACCTCGGCAGTAGATGGATTCCTGGTTATTCTCGGCAGAAGATTTCCAGAAGACCTCGGCAGTAGGTATTTCCCTGGTTATTCTCAGCAGTAGTTTTCCAGAAGACCTCGACAGTAGGTATTTTCCTGGTTATTCTCGGCAGAAGATTTCCAGAAGACCTCGGCAGTAGGTATTTCCCTGGTTATTCTCGGCAGTAGATTTCCAGAAGACCTCAGCAGTAGGTATTTCCCTGGTTATTCTCGGCAGAAGATTTCCAGAAGACCTCGACAGTAGGTATTTCATTTTAAATTATCTGGTTATTCTCGGCAGTAGATCTCCAGCAGATTTCGACAAACATGTCGTTTCTTTCCAGGGTCTCGGCAGTAGATTCCCTGGTTTACTTTAAACTTCGACAAACAGTCGTTTCTCTCCAGGATCTCGGCAGTAGATTCTCGAGTTAATTCTAAACTTTGACAAACAGTCATTTCTTTTCTCAGCAGATTCACCAGTATCTTTGACAGTGGACACATTTTTGAAAAAGGTACTCCCAAGGGAGGTTCTAAGTCTCAGCAATAGACTCCTCCAGCCGATATCTCTTGAAGATTCCTCCGGTTGACCACTACAGCAGTTTCTCCAAGTGGATTTTATCAGAAGATTTCATCACAAGTTCATCACTCTTTGCTTAGACTCCTTGTGATTGTCAGTTGGTAGTCTCTTTCCCCAAGTGGAGTTAGATCTTTCCCCGTGGAGTCTTGCTTTGCTAGGTCGTCCTCGTCGGGTCTTTCTTTCTTTGCGTTTCACCGCAGTTATCCCCTGTGACATTCATTCCTCATAGGATCTCTGTCTTGCATTTCATATCATTTCATATCGTATCATGTGCATCTCGCGGCATCTTAGGGCCAAAAATTGTGCATGTTTATATTTAAGTCTCTCCTATCTCGTCGAGACGAAGATTTTAATCTCCATATCTCCGGATAGAAGAAACTTAAATAGGGGCATCTGTCACACCCTAATTTTTTACCCTAAGATCCCCGCTTTGCTTTTGCATAACATATTAGGTCCATCATTCGTGCATAACTAACCACAATATCTAGATTTCGTTTGTTTGTTTCATTTGTAAACACAGGTACTGCTGTGGAAGATTCAAAGTCCTGAAGACTGTGTTATGTGTGTGTTTGTGGAGGTTCTCTGGTCCTACGAGATTGTGTCCTCATCCTGTTGATCCCTAAACCACTACCAGGCTTTTCTTCCCTCATATTTCTTAGAAATTTCCTCACTTTGGCCTTTATACCCACTGATGTTGGATGGTCCCTCAAGTTTAGTCGCTGGTTGTACAGCATGTCGTGTTACCAGATGGTATTTCCCCCCTTCTGTCAGCTCCTCAAGGTTAAAGGATGTATCCACTTTTGCCCTTAATATCATTCATCAAGAAAGTTTAACTTGGGAGAAGTTAGAAGTTTGGATGCTGGAATGCAAATTCTAAGCCATTATTGCCACAAGTCACAAGATCAAAGTGTGAAAGTAAGGGTTTGGAATTGAAAGTTCAAGTAGCAGTCTCACTCATGAACACAAGGCCTTATTGTTAGTTTGCTTCGTTCAAGAAAGAGTCTTTACGGTTCAAAGATTAAGAATTCAAGTTGTGTTGTGCCTCAAGTTTTAAGATTCAAGGTAGCAAGTCTAAAACTGCCAAGCTAATGTTATCCATCCAAGAGTGATTTTTACCCAAATTGATTCGAGGCATGTCGAAGTGCAAGGATTAAGAATGTACAAGATTCAAGGTGTTCATTACAAGTATGAAATTCAATCACGATTTACAATTCACAAGTTCAATAACTTCATAAAAGACATAAGGGCCAATTCATGTCGTTAAGTATCAAGATCCCAATTAATTCAAAGTGCTACGAGTTAACTCAAAGGAATTCAAGACTCATGAAGCTCAATTGGGTTCATTCGTTAGACTTGTTCAAGTAAAAATTTGAGAATTGGTTGCTCAAATAAAATGGTAGCTCATTGTTAAATGCCTACATCTATTTTTTATCTTAAGTTCGTCAGCATTCAAAATTTCAAACTCTAGTTCTAAAACTCCAAGTTTCCATACTATCAAATGCAAATTCTAAGTTCAGGCCAAGGTCCAAAGTTTGTTCAGGATTAATATCAATTCAATGTTAGCACAAGTTGAAGAGATCTATGCATAGTTTTCTAAGTCTTTTCTAAGGAGTTGTTTTCACTACATGTTTCAATAACATGTGACACAAAAAGGACTGTTGTTAATAATCTTTGACACGCTACACTTTACAAAGAGAAAGAGAAGATCCAAATTGCAAATGAACAATAACAAGTCCAAAGGAGATTGAATCTCATTTTGTTTTACAAAATACAAACTCAAAACCAAACAAATGACAAGCTAGTAGTAATAATACCCCAACGACAATCTAAAGCTCGCAGTTGGGTGATATTTTGGAACAATAAATCTTCGGAGGTTGGAAATTGTTTATTTTTATCTCACATTTTACAAAGGGGTATATTTTAATGCAAAGGCCCCAAGTTGATAGGATGTGTACACTTTTTTCCAACGCCACTCTGGGAGATCACGTGCCATTACATACACTATTCTTTTAACACAGTTCTTTATAAAAAAAAGTATTTGGCAAGGTGGTAGATTCATTACATCATCATACTACATCAAAGTTGTGAAGAAAAAATCTAAAACTAAGGATTAGTCTAAGCCTTAATGCATCTTCAAGTGGGCACACGGTTCACCATCAGCTATGCTCATCATCCAAGTGTACTTCCGAGCTCCCTCATCAACCTGTGAAATAATAAGAGAAACGATTAGAAAAGTTACAAAAACAGCATTGTAGCAGTATGCCGTCCATGTTGTTGAACGATCCTTCTAGTTCCTGAAGATTGAAAAAGAAGATTGGTAATAGAAAATCCTGCACAAGCCAAAAAGACCTTTATTTCCCAAGTTTCAACGGGAACAGATTGTGACAGGAACATCATACACCAAAACTTTCATTGTTTCAAAAACATATTAGATTAAAAAAAAAAAGAAGATTTAGAATGTGTACAGAATATGTTTTTCAATTTACAACACACGATCTGGCATGTTGAGTTTAAAATGGAAGTATCAAACACAACCAAACCATCAAAACCAATAATGAATCGTAAAACAAGGAAAGGAATCAGGATAGCAAAATAGTTCTAAACACAATCCTACAAACTTCAGCAACCTATGTCTGAATATGTTAAATCGTTTTGGAGATATCCATAAAAGTGAAAGTTGGAGCTAACTCGCCTTGCCGGTTTGGTAAGTATCTTTGAACATTATTTTGTTGTCCCAAGTGTCGTTACTGCAAAAAGATGAAGGTAAGGAAGTAAACATTCCAAATTGAAACTTCACAATATCATGAACAATCAAGGCACAGTCCAAAACATGTTGAAGACAAGATCGTGTTCTTTCCAAATATACATGGACATGTTTTATCCTAATCAAAGCATTCAAGGAGCAATCAAATTTGAATTGAATAAATGGAAACATGTTCAAACAACCACCCAAAAACACGTTCAAACAGAATTCATCTATTTCTAAAACTGTTTAGACGTAATTCAAATTTGTTTCCAAAACATACCAAACATGTTTGAATAAAAAGGGAGAGCATTCAATCAGGATTTTGATTGCAAAGTCTATAAAAGGAGGGAGATCCATAGGGGGATTCATTGAAAAAAACATGGGCACAGTGAGGAGATTCAAACAACCAAATCACATACAAACCACACGTCCTAAACACATACTCACCACAGAAAATAATATCACACCAGTTCACAACAATAGACACGGACAGTGAGCAGAAAACATACACGTACAGTTGAGAACCAGAAGCATCAGTATTTCACAGATCCATACGGATTATTCACTTATACACACTCAGAGAAAAATCCATAACCCACACACCAAGAAGAAGAGCAAGACGCGTATAAAGAGCAGAGAAAATCCACACACTTCAGAACACCAGTTCGCAGACACAAGAATCTCGCACATGCTCACACAAAAAAATCAACAACAACAACAACAACACACGGAGAAATCAACACAAAGGAGAAGAAGATCCATCAAAGTACCTGTTTTGAATCGGCGACCTCGCTCTGCCTTCATGTTTTTTCGCATTTTTTTTCCTTTCTGTTCATCTTGTAACATGTAATGAATTAATAATGAGAACATTGGGGGCTGGGAATCGTGGGGTTAGGGTTTTTGTGTTTTGTTTTCGCTCTTTTCGTTTTCAGCATAGAGAGAGAGTGAGGAACGAAATGTGAGAAAGGGTCGAAGAGGAGAGTTGAGAGGCGATTGGGATTTAGGGTTTCTTCTAAACCCATTGTAGAAGACGAGAAAGCAGTGAGATGAGAGAGTGTTCTTTCTTCTGTTCTTTTATTACTAGATCATCATATGCACACACTACACCACCGTATATCCTCCGTTCAGATCTTCAATTTCACCTTGTTTACGCGTCCAACGGTTGAGATCTGAGGGTCCATGATGGACCCTCCCCTTCGCGTAACACCAGATTCATCCGTTTTAACTAATTGGAACCTTTTTTAATTAAATAATCTCATCTTTTCTAAATAATCAAATTCGTTTTATAATTAATCCTAAAAGTATAAGTATGTAGAAACTTTTGTAAAAAAAAATAAAATAATAATCACTTCTTTTTATTTAAAATATCACTTCTTCTTTTTTTATAATAAAACATAACTTAAAAAATAATAAACCCCTTATAAATAAATAATAAACCTTTTATAATAAATTTATTATAATATATTTTATAACAAAATAAAACTCTTTTTTTAATAACCTTTTTTTTATATAGATTTTATTTTAAAGATAAACCTTTTTAAAAATATTGAAAATCTTTCACTAAAGTATTAAAAATTAAAATCCTTTCAATTAATAAGAAAAAACTTTATTAACTCTTTAATATAACATTAAAATTAAATAATAATAAAATTTTATTTATAGAAATACTAAAATTAAATCTTTTCTAAATTAATTTGAAAACTCTTTAATAACTTTTTCTAATTAACGTTTTAACATAACTTTAAAACTAAAATAATAATAAAACTTTTAAAATAATTAAACCTTTTAGTATGAAAACCTTTAACGTCTTATTAATATTGATCTCTAAACATGATAGAACAATCTTTCATCGGTAACTTCAAACTAATCAACTCTTAATAGGTCGGACCCTTTTAGGATCCCTCGCTTTTGAGTGTCCGTTTGTGTGTGATTGACACCTTGCTTTTCTTGCTTATGTCCTTGCATGTTTATTTTCTGCTTGATGTATATGTATGTTTGCTTTTATTATTATTCTCAAAACCTTTCAAAAAAAAAAAAAACTATCGATCCAACGTCGAGCCAATTTTCTACCTATGTAAGTCGATCGTCTTTAAGCATCGCATTCAACCTTTTGATCACTAGACATAAAGACTAGCCCATTTTTCTAGCACCCTCGCTTAAAACATTCTAATAATTAATCGCATTAATATCCAAGGGAAAATCCCATGCATGATAACCATGTTATTGTGCATGGTGCACATCATTTGCATCTCATAATCGACACCTTAAGATAAGTCAATTAGACAACTTAGGATAGATTTCTTAGGTTAGTCCCCCCTCAATTTTGATTTAAAATCAAACTTTAGCCCACCAAATTCTCCACACAAGAGAATTAAATGTTAATCATCTCAAAGAAGGGACATACAATCCCATACCCCACAAAATACAAGCATTTTCAAAAAACTGTGGTGGTTTTCTTAAGATGATGACTCATCTTCTCTCCTAAACCTTTAAAACATTTAGTATCCTTAATAAGGAACTACAAGTGCTCTGATTCCCTCCTGACAGGATATGTAGGCACAAGATGCGATATCTTATCGAGCACACTTAGGATTAAAAATAATAAATCACCTACCCTTAAACTCTTAGCAAAATAAATAACAGATAACATAAAATAAATCAAGAGGTTCCTGTAGGGTACTACAGATATCTAGGATGCTAACACCTTCCCTAGGTATAACCAACCCCCGGACCTTAGACTCTTAGTTTACATTTACATTGCATTGTGGGTAATTCAATCTTTCTCCCTTCCCTTGGATAAATCAAAGACGGTGGTGAAATAAAAGAAATGTGATTCAAGTTAATATAATAGCTTGGTATCCAATTCTCCCCGCAACAATATTATGAATTATCTAAAGACTCAAGATTATCCTGCTAATGCTTCTAGTCTTGATAAGAAAACTTTGCGAAGGTTGTCGTCCAAATTCTTCCTCAGTAATGATGTACTTTACAAAAGGAATCACGACATGGTCATGCTGAGATGTGTTAATAAATGAGAAGCGGACCTGTTGATTCATGATATTCACGAAGGAGCCTTTGGTACTCATGCCAGTGGGCATGTAATGGCTAAGAAGATCTTGAGAGCCGTTATTTTTGGTTGACTATGGAAGCTGACTGTATCCAATATGCCAGAAAGTGTCATAAGTGCCAGATCTATGCCGACAAGATGCATGTTCCTCCGACCTTACTGAATGTGTTGTCGTCTCCTTGGCCTTTCTCTATGTGGGACATTGATATGATTGGGGATGTTGAGCCAAAAGATTTTAATGGCCATCGTTTCATTCTGGTGGCCATTGACTATTTTACCAAGTGGGTTGAAGCTGCTTCTTATACTAATGTGACCAAGCAAGTGGTTGCCTGTTTCATCAAGAATAATATCACCTGTCGTTATGGAATTCCTAACAAGATCATAACCGACAATGGAACAAATCTGAACAATAAAACAATGAAGGAGTTGTGTGACAATTTCAAGATTGAGCATCACAATTCTTCACCCTATCGTCCCAAGATTAACGGAGCTGTCAAAGTTGCTAACAAAAACATCAAAAAGATCCTGCAAAAGATGGTTAGGACTTATAAGGATTGGCATGAAATGTTGTCGTATGCTTTGCACGGATACAGAACTTCAGTTCGAACTTCGACAGGGGCAACCCCCTTTTCTTTGGTTTATGGAATGGATGTTGTTCTCCCCTTTGAGGTTGAAATACCATCTTTGAGAATCTTGATGGAAACCGAGCTTGACGAAGCAGAATGGGTCAAAGAGAGATATGACCAACTGAACCTCATTGATCGTCTGACTGCTATGTGTCGTGGTCATTTGTATCAGAAAAGAATGAAGAGGTCATTTGACAAGAAGGTTTGTGTTCGAGAATTTCGAGAATGAGAGCTTGTACTCAAGAAGATCCTGCCATCTCAAAGAGATGTTCGTGGAAAATGGGTGCCTAACTATGAGGGTCCATTTGTGGTAAAAACTATGTTTTCAGGAGGTTCCTTATTCCTCGCAACGATGGATGGTGAACAACTCGCACACCCTGTGAATGCTGACTCAGTACGAAAATATTACGCCTAAAAAAGCCCGCTAAGTCAAAAACCAGAAAAGGCGACTTAGGCAAGAAAAGGGTATCCCGGTGGGTCATAACCTATGAAGGAGACTCAGGAAAAAGTTAGGGATTAAATAAAAAGAAAGAGCTCGCTAGGTTGAAAACCCGAAAGGGCGACCTAGGCAAAAAAGAGCGTCCCGGTGGATTGAAAACCCGAAAGGGCGGTCCAGACAAAAGTTAGGGACAAAGGCGTTTCAATGTGTCAGATAAGGTTGTCACCAACATCCAGAGATTCATAAAGAAGTTCAAAGTTTTAGTCGCCTTATCAGCAGCGAAGATCTTTAGGACTCGTAGTCCTTAAGGATGGTAGTGGTCATTGAATATGATGTAACCTTTTCCCAAATTGCCATCTTTCAATTGTAATGTTCCATGGAATTTCGCTATTGGCAAGTTACCATTCTAATGAAATGTGATTTTTTTCGAGCCATTCTTTGTTTGATATTTACCATCGCTCTTTTATTTTCTTGTTATGCAAAACTTCACTTATTCATTAATAACGATTTTGAAAGCGAAAAATGTTAAAAAAAAAAACTTTTAAGAAAACACAAGGAAATATACATTTTTGCTTTGGCATTAGGGACGATTTAGTGAAATCATTTGCCTCCCTCAAAAGCTCTAGTTGTGAAGAAAACACTAATAAATCATCTGGTGTGAACTTGTTGATTAAAAAGAGATTGGCACTACTTCCCTGAATTAAACACTTCAGTAATGACTAATCACCGATACAAGGACTTCTCCCCGGTAGCTCCACTGATGTTTGTTGAAAATGTGAATTTTATTTCCCTAGTGAGGTGAAGACATCTAGGGATTAACTCCAAAACCCTTAGCCGTCATATTTCAGTATGATGGATGTGTCATCTTTCCTTTCCCTACTTCCAATCTGTCGTCTCTCGTTAGAGTCGTTCTTGCATATCATTAAGCACTCGCATCATACCATGGCATTATGCATCTTTGAATTTTGGTATTTTTGCTTGTGGGGTCTTTATCCCTCTTTTTATCTCCGTTTGTTGAACTTTGAACCTTTGTCTGTGTCTTGCTCGCGTCCTGTTTTCACCTTTGTGCGCCAGATTCCAACCCATTATGCAGTTATTCCCTAGGAAGTCTAACCTGCAACCCTGGTACTGACCTATCTGATACTTAATATCCTCGTATAGAACTTAAGATCCAGTAATTTCTTGCATTGTATATCCCAGGTCAGATGTGAACCTAAACTTCGAGTCAGATATGAACCCGTTGTTTGAAACTCTGGTCAAACATAAACCAAAACCTCAGGTCAAATATGAACCCGTTGTTTGAAACCCCGGTCAGATGTGAACCTAAACCTCAGGTCAAATGTGAACCCGTTGTTTGAAACCCAGGTCAAATGTGAACCTAAACCTCAGGTCAAATGTGAACACGTTGTTTGAAACTCTGGTCAAACATGAACCAAAACCTCAGGTCAAATATGAATCCGTTGTTTGAAACTCTGGTCAAACATGAACCAAAACCTCAGGTCAAATATGAACCCTTTTTTTGAAACTTTGGTCAAACATAAACAAAAACCTCAGGTCAAATATGAACCCGTTGTTTGAAACTCGAGTCAAACATGAACCAAAACCTCAGGTCAAATATGAACCCGTTGTTTGAAACTCTGGTCAAACATGAACCAAAACCTCAGGTCAAATATGAACCCGTTGTTTGAAACCCTAGTCAAACATGAACCAAAACCTTAGGTCAAATATGAACCAGTTGTTTGAAAGTCAGGTCAAATGTGAACCTAAACCTCAGGTCAAATGTGAACCCGTTGTTTGAAACCCAGGTCAAATGGGAACCTAAACCTCGGGTCAAATGTGAACCCGTTGTTTGAAACTCTAGTCAAACATGAACCAAAACATCAGGTCAAATATGAACATGTTGTTTGAAACTCTGGTCAAACATGAACCAAAACCTTAGGTCAAATATGAACCCGTTGTTTGAAACTCTGGTCAAACATGAACCAAAACCTCAGGTAAAATATGAACCTGTTGTTTGAAACTCTGGTCAAACATGAACCAAAACCTCAGGTCAAATATGAACATGTTGTTTAAAACTCTGGTCAAACATGAACCAAAACCTCAGGTCAAATATGAACCCGTTGTTTGAAACCCGGTCAAACATGAACCAAAACCTCAGGTCAAATATGAACCCGTTGTTTGAAACTCAAGTCAAATATGAACCAAAACCTCAAGTCAAATGTGAACCCGTTGTTTGAAACCCTGGTCAGATGTGAACCTAAACCTCAGGTCAAATGTGAACCCGTTGCTTGAAACTCAGGTCAAATGTGAACCTAAACCTCATGTCAAATGTGAACCTAAACTTCGAGTCAGATATGAACCCGTTGTTTGAAACTCTGGTCAAACATGAACCAAAACCTCAGGTTAAATATGAACCTGTTGTTTGAAACTCTGGTCAACATGAACCAAAACCTCAGGTCAAATATGAACCTGTTTTTTGAAAGTCAGGTCAAATGTGAACCTAAACCTCAGGTCAAATTTGAACCTGTTGTTTGAAACCCCAGTCAGATGTGAACCTAAACCTCAGGTCAAATGTGAACCCGTTGTTTGAAACCCAGGTCAAATGTGAACCTAAACCTCAGGTCAAATGTGAACCCGTTGTTTGAAACTCTGGTCAAACATGAACCAAAACCTCAGGTCAAATATGAACTCGTTGTTTGAAACTCAGGTCAAATGTGAACCTAAACCTCAGGTCAAATTTGAACCCGTTGTTTAAAACCCCGGTCAGATGTGAACCTAAACCTCAGGTCAAATGTGAACCCGTTGTTTGAAACCCAAGTCTAATATGAACCTAAACTTCGAGTCACATATGAACCCGATGTTTGAACCCAGGTCACATATGAACCTAAAATCCAGTAATCCCTGGCGCCGTTTATTTCAGGTCACCTATGAACCAAAATCTCAAGTCAACTGTGAACCTCGATTCTTATCCAACTCATATTGGTTCATTAACCTTATCCCCAGCTAAAAAGTCCAGTCATCTTTCATCATCTGGCGCACGCAGAGTTCTTCTCTATCTTTTCTGGCTTTTCTTGAAGATCCTGTTTGAACTCTTCAGTGTGAGAAATCCCCAGAAAATCTTTTGTTGGATGCTTATCCTTTTATTTCAAACTGATCCCCAATGGAGATCCGGTCTTCTTTCTGGTTTCATGCCCAGTAAGAATGTGTCTTTATCCCCAGTGTCATCCGATCATATATGAACCTGTTTTCCATCTCCCTAGATCTTTCCCCAGTGGAGAATACCTCTCTGGCTCCTATCTCTAGTGAGGACCTGTAGGGTTTTCCCCTTTACTTTCCGTCCCCAGTATTTCCTCGGAATATCCCCAGTGAGTCTCTTTTATTGATCAGTCTGTATCCCCAGTGAGTTTTCCTCATGGATACTAACCTTCATCCTTCCCCAGTATTACTCACCTGTGGTTGTCTGCTCTTTATTTCTAGTGTCTGGTCTGTCTGCACCTTAGTACTATCATGGCATCATATCATCATACTAGAAGTTCATGGTATGTCAGCATTTGCATGTCTGTCGCTCGTCCTTAGCATCTGCATTCAATCTAAGGGAAAAATTTTTGGTTTGCTATATTTAAATACCTTTCACCTTGATGTCCCGAGGATTTCCTTTCCTCGTTGCCAT
Source organism: Lathyrus tuberosus (assembly GCA_022829125.1). Lineage (NCBI taxonomy): Eukaryota > Viridiplantae > Streptophyta > Magnoliopsida > Fabales > Fabaceae > Lathyrus > Lathyrus tuberosus. The sequence goes on along the minus strand of JALAZF010000022.1, from coordinate 22,571,305 downwards.
CCGGGAAAGCTATTTAAATAGGGGCAACTGTTGTACCCCAAATTTTACCTCTTAGATGTCATAACATCTTGCATATACATTTAAGACCAATCATATATGCACTATTTTAACTAACCTATATCTAGCAGTTTGTTTCTATTATGTTTGAAATTAGGGTTTACACAAAGAGATTCAAGGGCACCTAAGGTATCCTCTGACTCCATACAATCATCACAAAGATTCACCAGTTGTTTGGAACCAAGATCTCAAGACTTTGAATTAAGTCAAGTCAACAAAGGATCACCAGACCAAGAGGTGGAATTAGGGTTGTAACCTAAGGAATCATTGAAGAATGTTGTCATGTTAAGTCAAGTTTTGCTTGGTTCATCAACCATTTGAGTTACCTACATCCAAGAGGTCTCACTCAACAAGAATTTAAGGTCATCTGATTCTCATCATGAGAGGTTTTGAGCCCCAGTTTCACCCTGCCTCCAAATTAGGGTTTCTATAAGAACATATGGATCATTCGTCTTGATTTTCATCAAGAGGTGCCCTCAAACCCTAAGAAATGACTCCTTGAGTTATTAAACATCCCTAGAGGTCTTCTATGAGCTTTGGATGTGAAGAAAGAAGCAAGATCACAGAGGTTTATCTCAGTGCATTCACAGTCAAAATTAGGGTTTTGACTGAAACCCTAATCTTTGGGATTTTGATCCAAATGGAATCTCATTTGCCTCAAATCATCATAACATGTCTTATTGATGATTTAAAGTGTCAAGATCAAGTTTCAAGAAGTTTCTTGCAAAGGAAGTAAGTTTATGATCATAAAACCTTTTCCTAGGTGGAAATTCCCTTTCTTGTGCTAACTTGAAATGGTCATAATTTCCAAACCACACATCCAAATGGAGTGACTCAAAGCCCAAATGAAAGCTCTTTCCAAGATCTTCGAAGTGCTAAATATGAATTTTCTCCAAAAAATGCATGGTTTGTGAGTTATGAAGCTTGGAAGTTTTAGAGGCCTCAACTTTGACCCAGTTTGACCCAGTTTTTCACAAAGCTACAGGCCTCACTCAAAAATCGTTGAACATGAAAGTTTTAGAGGGCATTGAGGGCTTTCCAAATAGTACTAGAACTCCTCCATCCATCAAGGGAGCTGGGAGTTTCGAAGAGTCAAAGATGACGGTTTCATTCCTTAACATTCAAGAAACTAACTTTTGGATTTTGATTCTAACACTTCCCTAATCACCAATTTCCATCATTTTTCAGTATTAATGATGTAGTTAACATGTAAACAAGCTTCTCCACGAAATTCAAACTGATTGGCATTAAAAAATGAGTTTATGGCTTGTTGATGCAAGTGGGAGGGAGAGAGAAACTTTCCAAAAGTAGAAATAACATTGTTTATTCATTGAGCAATGCACCTATCAGTTCTCAACAGTCCTGCTCAGAGGCTCAGAGATCTTTGGAAGATTTCACTCTGCAAGTTTGAAAAACTCACAAGAAATAGGAAGGGCAGACTTGGCATTTTTGGCAAAGTTGGCCATACCTTGAGCTCTCTTGCCTCATCTATAAATAGCAGCTCAGTTTCCTTGCATTTGACACCAAGACCTTTCACAAAACACTCTAAATATCATCTGAGTTTCAAGTTCTGCAAAGAGAGAAAGAGGAGGAGGCTTGGCATTAGAAGTTGGTGCTGCTTCAACAAGAGAAGAACTTGTGCATAACTGAAGTTGCAGTGGACATATTCCACTTGGTAACCTCTCTTTTCTTCATTTTAGTCATGCTCTTTTTTCATGTTTTATTACATGTTATCATCATAGCCATGCCCTGATTGCTGTCATAACCTTTGTGTTGTATTATTTTTACTTTATCTATCCATCATATGTAGACAACATATGTATATAGCCCTATTTGGTAACTCTGTGGATATGAAATAGATATTATGCATTACCACTTGTTATTGTTACTATGTGAGAAACATTGTTGGCCTTGGTTATGTGTGATTAAGTTTCTAGCTAATGCTAAAATTTGTTAATGCTTGGATGAAAAAGGAATAAACTGGCTCACAACTTTTTCAGGTATGCTTGAGTGTTGTTATGATAATATTCTCAAATTTAATACATCCTTGCTGAGTTGAACACCTGCATCTGTTTGTTTTGGTGTGCTCATTGTTTTATGAAGTTTGTCCATGCTCTGATGTATATAACTTTGACAGGTTATTGGTATTATTTGTTTTGAACCAAGTTAACTTCTTGTGCCTAAGTTTGATGTTTAAACTAATAATCTATTAAATATGTGTATTGGTTATAATCTGTTTATGATATGCTTCATTGTGTATGTTAGAACTTAGAGTAAGTGCTCAATCTTGTTTCAATCTACTACATATTAGTTTTGAATCACTGCAGCCACACACTCTTTCACATTTGATTGTTCACATGGATTGCCATGCTAGATTTGCTGTCATTATTTGATTGATGATTAGTGAACATAGATAAACTCATGATGTATATGTTCTTACTTTGTCAAGTCTATTCCGTCCATATGCCTATTTGATCTTATAATGATGCATTCTTCTTTTCTCATGATATGCTATAAACATATATCTGCTATCATCATGCTATGCTTAGCATTAAGGACATGAGTGTGTGATTTCAGGATGCCTCTTTGATATATGTCTGATTTAAGAGTGACCCCAAGCATGATGTCCATTTTGAATGTTTGAAAACCTGTCTTAATGAGTATTTGGTTTTGTGTGGACTTTTGTTGCATCTAGTATTCACTTTGTACACACCAACTACTGAATCCTTTAAAAGTTATGTCTACTGACCTGTTTGATGTTCATAATATCTTATAATGTGTTGTGTTGTCACACAAAAATCAAGATAGATTGGCATGTTAGATTGAGGTGTCCCTTTTAGAATCCTTTAAGGTTGCTACTTTGTGATATGTACAAAACTGCCCTAATTGATATGTTACCTACCTGCACACTAAGCACTTTGGCATTGTTGATACCTCTGTCACCAATATCTAGCTGCCATTACTTGTCTGCTTTGCTGGGATCAATACTTATGTCAAGTTAATCGGATACCTGTTATCTCTTTTGCATTAGTCATCCTGCCATGTTCTTCATGTTGAGTTTTGTGTTTAGGATATGTGCACCAACATTGAATTGTCATTTGACATGTTTCCAAGTTGTGAATATGGTTGATACCCTTTATGCTTATGATGTGTGTATCAAACTGCCTTGAACTTGGTCCAGGTGTGTATCATATATGTATATCTCTTTGTGATCATTATCCAAACTGAATACTACTATGTTGCCCTTGTTTTGGAGTCAAGTTTCTTGAGGTGCCAAAAAATGATGTGTCTGATCTGTTGACTTGTTGATGTCATGTAACTGGTTTTTGATTTGTATTGCTAACTAGTCAATGTGGTCTCTAAACTAAACCTGGTTTGTGGATTCATTTTGATGTACTGACACATTCATCACACTTCATTTCACATTATGCACAATTCCTGTGCCATGTTCAGTTGATGTCATCATTGATGTGTGATTAATAGCATACATGACTCAGGATATATATATGACTTCACTTTGCCAAATGGCTTTACCTATGTGTTTGCCTAAACTTCAATATGATACATTTTATTTCTTTCCATGCTAATTGTTTTAAGTTAATGTGTTGTGTGTGCCTATGACTGAGGTATAGAATGTCAATTTGTTGAAGTCTTTTCCTGATGTGCCATGCTATATCTGGTATATGTTCTACATGTGTGCTATCTTTTTTACGATGTGCAAACTGTCATTTTGGTATGTGTGTACTAGTTGGTCTTTGCACTGAGTTTGGATATGTGGTCAGAAGTCTGGAAATTTGAAACTTAATTTCAAAACATGCTTGTAGCATTGGTTTCCAGTTTGTAAACTTATCATAAACTCATTTTGCCATAATGACTGCACTTGTGCATTTCCTCACACTATTTCATTCATATTATGCCATGAACATATGTCTGCTACCATATTATGCCCTGAACATATAGCTGCTATGTTTTTTTTTTCTGTTTTGTTTTTGGTCAGTACTAATGTCAAGAAGACTTGTTACCTGTTGTCTCTGCTATCATCATTATGCCATGCTATGTGGATTATTCCTTTCAACCTAATCAAATGACCATCAAGAATGAGATTTGGGAATGCATGCTTGCTTTGTTTCAGTTCATAGATAACATGTTAGTTTTGATCTACTCTCTTTATGCATGACACTGATTTAGCATTGGTGTGGCACTGCATCTATTTGTTTTGAACATGGAATGCACACTAGATTTTGCTTTAAACCAGTTAATTGCTCATTGCCACCAATAATGTTGACATTGTTTACTTGGTACTACTTTAAAGTCATGATGTAACACTTAATGGATGGATGATTAAGACTGAGTTCAGTTTACTTTGCCCTCATGTTTTACTTTGTGCTCATGAATTTGTCCCTCTACTGCATGTTGTCTTCATTTCATACTTTGAAAGATTGAGTTGAGAAAAACTGTCACTTGCTGATTTAAAATTTGAATTCTATTTTATTCAAGTTTTTTAGCTATCTCCCAAGTTCCAATTCATACAGCCATGGAGCAATGCCATGCCATTAACTGTCATGAAGTTGCTCAGTTAGGTTGATTGCTTTCATACAACCCCTGTTGGTTCTAGCTGTAGCCACAAAGAGAATTTAATTCACTTCATCACCCTGTTTTGATCATTCATTAGCTCATGATACATGGCATATTTGTGTTCTGTTGATAACATACATGATATTTTGAACCATTGCACCTAAATGTCATATATTAATCCATGCCATGTTCACTAAGTGTTGTTTGAATTGAAGTTTGTTTTCTTTAAGATATTGAACCTGTCAAATAAGGTTTAGTTTGACTTGATAAATCATTAATTGGAATGTTTTAGCTTTTGCCATGACTGTTTGTGCCAATTTGTGGATTAATATTCATTTTCCTCGCTTGCCAATGCTTATATATTTATTGAATCATAATAATTAATGGATGTACCAGCCACCCCAGTGGCAAGCACACACTTTACACACGCCATATGACCTTCAGGACTGGGGTTCAAATCCCCCTCGCCCCAGTCCTTTTATTTTAATTTTCCAATTTGAAACTTATTTTACATATATTGAATTAGTGACCACCATTAGTACGCACGCGCACCCTAGTAGGTGTGGCCTTGTTTTGGGACTGGATGCGTGAGGTCCTGGGTTCAACACCCATGGGGACCTCTCCCTTCTTTTTATTACATGTTTTTATTTTTACCTTTTTTATGGTTTATATGCAAATTTCAAATATTCATAACCTAGCCATTTTTAACTCTTTTTTCACTCATTCTTTTTGCTAAATGCTCTTAAAAGAATTTACTTTTTGGCTATAAAAAAAGACTTTTGAAAATATTTAATTTTGAGACCTTTGTTCATAATGGAAGTGGAAGGATCTTTTTTGGGTTTTTTGTTACATCCCTTGCTTGTCCTTGCTTATTAATCATGATATCTTGATTGTATAATGTCCATATGTTTGGTTTTGATCTTGCTTGATGTTATGAGCCTTGTTCCACTTGAATGTATTGTTATTCAACATTATCTTTTCATGTAAATATCTATTATAAAAAACTTCTTATTTCATAAAACTGTTGCTTCCCCCCATTCCAAAGGAAATTCCCTTTCAATTGACTCATAAGTCAATAAACAAATCACATCACCTTGGCCTCATAAGAGCCTCCTTCTTTCCTTGGCCTCGCAAGAGCAATTGAATTATAACTTAGAAATAGGATAGAGTTTATAAACTCTATGTGGGCTCATCACGTTGAGTATCCATTTTTTCCCCACCATAACTTAGAATTAGAGAGTTTCCTTAAACTCTAAATGAGCTCACACTCATTTCCCTTGGATTTTTGGCCATAGTCAATGGTTCCTCAAAATCACCCTAAGTTAGGTGAACTACGGTTGCTCTGATGCTTTAGTCAGATACGTAGGCACAAGATGTGACGTCTTGGCGAGCAAACTTAGTGTACATACCCTTAGGTTTTTACCTTTACCCTTAGTACAGATTTGTTTAGCAAGCAAACATAACATAACATAAACTAAACAAGAGGTTCTTGTAGAATACTACGGATATTAAGGGTGCTAATACCTTCCCTTAGTATAACCAACCCCCGAACCTTAGATCTCCCCTTTTAGGTTTTCTCGATCTTGAACCTTTCCTTTGGATAAATCAAAGTCGGTGGTGAATTCAAAGAAATGTGATGCAAGTTAATAAATAGCTTGTTATCCGATTCTCACCGCAACAGGGGCGTTTTACAAATTTACCATCATCGAAGTTGGCATCCCATAAGGTTGTTCTCGACCGTTTAAAGGCATCAAAAAACCAGGTGGTGAAAAATGTCGATAAGCAGACGTTCCTATTGGTGGAGGAGTCACTGGGGGTCCCCTTGGCCCGATATAAGCTAAAGCTGGTTCAATATGGGAAATCGAATGTGTTGGCGTCAAACTTGCCATAGATGGCATAGTTTCAAATACAGAAGCAGGAACCGTGTGTCCTCCAGTCGAAGACCCTGAAACTGGTTCTGCATTGACACCTGACATAGTTTGAGGATTCAAACTATTTGGTTGATTAGTACTTGCCATTTTCCTCGTATACTTTCTTTTTGGTCTCTCTTCGTTTGCGGTGGCTACTTTTCCACTACCTAATAACATACAACGAAGTACTCGACGCAGAAAAGATAATAAAAAACGCAGAGTTATACGTTTTGCAAGAAATTCGTTTAGCACGGTCCCACCGGGTGTGCCAATTTGTTTACTGGGAAAAATAGTAAACAACCTCTGGTCTATCAATTTTACGTAAAAATGAGTAACTTACAGGATCGACCACACTAAATCCTAGGACATGTGCTAAGTTAGTTTCTTGTGTAGTTTCTAAAGAATGTCAAGAATACTTCGACAGCATAAGTAAGTGAAAAAAGGATTTCTTCAAGAAATATAAAGTAATTGTAAAGTAAAAAGGCTTTAAAAAGGGGTTTTAAATCAAAAAGGCTGGTAAATGCAGAAGTTTAACTTGCATGAAATGAAAAGAGACTTTAATGAAAGAAACTTAGTAAATTGCATTTAATTGTAAAAATGGTGTTACATCAACATACATTCTCATACGCTCTTTTCTCTACGCTGGTACTTTAAGCACACTGAGTTTTTGTATACAATTGAACACACCAAAATCTATTCCTAAAACTTGCTATTTATAATAGTTAAAAATAACTACCCACTAACGGGCTACTAATCAGGGCGAAACACATGGTGTCGTGCATGTCTTGGACTCTTGGATGAACGCCACATGTCCTTCTTCATAATCGGATAAGAATAACTGTTCCCCACTATTTTTGAATTCAAACCTTCGCATCAAACGGTACCCCTTAGCCTTCCGTCGAAAAGTCCTTCCAAACTCTTATAAATATTTCTAAGTCTTTTAAATCCTCTCTTCTCTGCAGAAGGATAGCTTTCGACTAGATTTTCTGATAACAATATCTCTGTCGAAATTAGGAAAAACTCTCAACCCAACACTAGGCGTCGAAATTAGGAGCTAAAACCCAGGGTCTTCAAACTCTTGGAGAGATTTATCAGATCTCAATGTAACTGCCCCAGATTGGATAACCTACGAAGGAATTTGCCTCGAGAGGATTCTTAACGACTTGAAATATTCTGCCCCAGTATACTGAATCTTGAAGAGGTGCTTTTGATTAACTGTCCTTAGGAGAGGACAAATTCTCGCTTCTGAGGTGGCCTACCTCAGTACGTGTCTTGCAGTGATTCTTCCTTGTCTCTGAGAGATTTGCTGAATCTCGACATGATTGCCCCATATTGGCTGAACTTTGAAGAGATTTCTCGACGTGACTGCCCCATATTGGATGCCTCTGAGCACAACTTGCTGAGAAAACCATTACCTGACAGTGTCTTACCTGCTCATCAATATGGTTATCCATGAATTTCCTCTTGGCAGAGTCAGACTTCTCGACTGATGCTCATTATGCAAGCTTCATTGGCGTCAAGTACAATGTATGCAAGCAGAAAACATTTATTCTGAGAATGATAATCCTAATACAACATACATGTTAATCTTGAAGTTTTCATTGAAAATATGTCGCCAAACCTTGTGAACGAATCACTAGTTAAGATGCAACACTAATTTTTGAATAAAAGAGATTATGCACATGCAACACCAACAAAAACATTTTAGCCCTACTCATGGGAGTCAGGAATGTTGTTTTATCAGAAGTACGCCTTCGGAAAAACCTTACCTCAATTAGTACTTTTGAGGGTTGTAACGTGGCCTGGTTCACGGTTTGAGAAAGAAGGATTTATGACTCAAAATTTTGTTTGTACCCCCCATTCTTCTTGATGCCCTTCAGTCCTACGTTCAGTTTATTTGACACAAGTGCTCACCTTCCAAAAGGTTATTGCATGTCATCAGTGATGGTTAAGGAGCCCCTAATGGTTTCGGAGTGGCAGTCACTCCTTTCGTATTTGGTGCCTGTAGTCACACGCCTCGTTCTTACTCGAGGATTTTTCTTTTGTAATCCTTTTTGCTCTTTCTATTTGCTTTTTTTTTCATTTATTTCCCTGATTTTTTCCTGGACTAATTCTTTTGAATCCTTTTCGATTTTGATGTCCAGCGGGATGCCCTAACTTTTGCCTAAGTCATTTGCTTTCAAGCTTTCGACTTAGTGGGCTGTCTTTCTCCTTTTTCTTTCTTTCTCTCTCTCTCTCTCTCTCTCTCTCTCTCTCTCTCTCTCTCTCTTTTGAACAAATCGTGTGACACTGGCTGTCTCGATTTTCTGGAAGGGATTGTGACTGCTTCACTCCTTGCGGTGAGGGATAACCATTGTGGTTTCATGCTCCTTGGCCTCCTGATGTGAAAAAAAGGTAATGGATCCTTAGATGCGCAATCCTTTTGTAATTTGAACGCTTGGTTAAATCAACTGACAACTACCCTGCCCCTGGGTTAAGTGTTAGGGTTTTTTTCTCAAAAGAAACTCCTACTTCTAGGCTCAACGGGGTTAACAAGGGTCTATCTCCCTTATATCTCCAGTGTTTGGGGAGTTGAAACAATGCATGTGCATCATCAGCAAGGTTTTGTTCCAAAAGCATACAACCAGAAAGTTTGCGTTTTTATTTCATCATCCTCCCTCAAAAAGTTTAAGCACGTAAATTGGTATTGCAATGCATAGAAACATTTAAATGAATAAACACAAATGAATTACTTCAAGAAAAACATATTAATTGCATTAAGGTCATCATTTAAAAACAAACAAGTTTTACATGTATATAAAGTATTAACGAACAGTGAAAAATACAAATAAAAGTACAGTAAAGAAGCTAAAGATTGCGATTGTTGAGGAGGCTTGGCTCCGTCTAGACTTATTGCTCTTAACAACATACTTGTAATCTGAGTGCTCACTCGGGAAGCTTCACTTGATGTGCAAACCATCTGCAGTGAATGTAATGACCCCAGCGCAAACCAGATCTTGCACCTTATGCTGAAAGGCCTTGTACTTTTTAATACTATGCCCCGGCGCTCCAGAATGAAAATCACAATAGATACTTGCGTTGTAGCATGGTGGGGGATGCCAGTAAGCGGAGCCAGCGTCCGAAGTTCAACCAATTGAAGTTGGAGAAGATGCCTCAACAACTGAGCATAAGGCATAGGAAGTGGATCAAAGATCCTCGCAGGCTTCTTCGGCCTCGGTGGGTACTTCTTAACCTTGGGGTTGTCTTGGGAAACAAGAGATAGCTGCTGTCGAGAAAGTTCTGAACCCTTAGGTTGTGAAGACGATCCCCGATGTAAATCACCCTTTGGGAGAGATTCTACATGAAAGGGAGAAGTGACAACTTCTGATGCAGCCTCAAGCATGGGGTTGCCTTCCTTTCTCAACACATTTCTCAGGACTTCAATAATCAAGCCCATCTGAACCTTCAGCTGATGGACTTCTTCTCTCAGCATTTCCTGCCCCTTAAATAAAGCTTGTACGTCCCCCATAAATTTCCCCATCTGGCTTCGTACCTCCTTCAACTCAGCTTGAATCTGTTCTATTGCTTGCTGTTGGTTCTGGTGACTGGAATGATGGTGAAGACAATAGTCAGCCATTCTGCCTACAATCAAACAAGGTTAGGAAATCTAGCAATAAGCACCTGTTATGCAAAATGAGATGTATGAATGCATGCATATGCCATGTTCGATTATTTCCGAGAAATCTTTATGCCTTGATTCAAGTTTTTCACAAGAATACCACAAGGAAAAGATAGATAGCTCGGCTACGAGACCCAAAGATAAGATCCTTGGAAATAAAAGAACATGTATGTATGAATGACGATATGGATGCAGAGACATGGGATCAAGGCTTCCATAAATTTTGGATAACTATTGTGCTGCTGACGGAATAAGCTCCAAACTCTGCTCTGATGAGATTATCGGAATACCTGAATATCCGAATAATCAAAATACTAGAATACCATGCTGATAAATCCACACTGATAAGAAGACCACAAAACCAGGTAGGTTGAAGGTCAAGGTTACCTGCAAACCTGTAAGCACCCAGCCCCTTTCACGTGTGGGTTCTAAGACTAAAGATCCTCAGCATCACGGACTCTCAGGTCGAGAAATGATGATACGTTCACCATTTATGGTTTGGCATCATCATCAATCGAGGAGGCCTTAACTGATTCCCCTCAAAAGGTCATCATATGGAAAGTTCTCACCTTCGGGTCCTCGGATCAAGAAGCGTAATGGGTTTTCCATTTCTGGTATGCCATTATCGCCCCTTGGGAGGTGTGCCTCAACTGAGTCCTCGAGAATGGTCACCAGAGTAGACAGCTCATCAAGGGAACATCCAATGACCTGCATCAACATGCAGTATCGGATATCTTCTAGAGGAACCTCGTGAGCACTACACGTGGTCACCACCATGCAAGCGACACGACTATCCACTCTAAATCCTGTGTATACTCTAGCCTGGGTAGTGGGCTTATCTCTCAGAACACCCATCCCACCAAAAAACAACAGTCTATCACAGTCCAGAATATATGGCAATAATGAATGTAAAGCAAGTAAATGCGATAAAAGCGATAAACATGCGGCAAAAGCCATAAATAAAGCAGGTAAAGCATACATATAAACACCCTATAATCGAAAACAAACAGGCGCTAGGATTGACTCGCATAGGGAACCAGAGTCCCCAGCAGAGTCGCCAGTTGTCGCATCTGCAAAAATGAACTGGCAGAAAAGAACAGAAGAGTCGCCACCGAATGTTATTTATCCCGACGCAGGGAAAGGAAACGATCGAAGAAAACCTCAACAAAGGGAAAGACATGGTCATCGCAACCATAGCCTGGGTTCGGGAGTCGGTTACTCGAGAGGAAGGTATTAGCACCCCCTCGTGTCCATCGTACTCAATGGGATCCACGCTTGTTGTTATCGATCAAAGGGTGTAGGTTATTTGAAGCTCAACTGCTAACTGGAAATGGAACGAGAGAAAAGGGGAGGAAAAGAAAAGGTGACTCGATAGGACATCGTCGTCCTAGGCCTACGTATTCCCTCGGGAGCGGGAAAGTCAGAGTCAACGTAGTTTGGAGGACTACAGGATTGTGGGGGAAGGTTGCTCACTAAAACATCATCGTCTTGTACCTACGTATCCTCAATCGGACAGGAGAGAGGAAGTCAGAGCAGTCGTAGTTCGACCTAACAGAGTCGAAAAGGGGGGGAGGTTGCTCGCCAAGACATCGTCGTCTTGTGCCTACGTATCCTCAATCGGACCGGAAAGAGGAATTCAGAGCAGTCATAGTTCAACCTAACAGGGTCATTTTATTTTGTGTTTTTTAGTGGAAGACGCCAACGTTCACGTTCTAGCAGTTTAGGTGTTGCCGCTCGTTGTATGGAGTCTTACGCGTTTACCTGTTTGCTGTAGAGCGGAAATGATGTATCCTTTACGAATGGAGTAAGGGAGATGAGAATAGAATCCCGAAGAAAGACGATTGTTTGTTTTTTTTAGAAGAAAGTGTTTTGATTGATTGTGTTTGTGGTATGTTTCGTGCTAAAGACTATGACATAGGAGCGAATACTTTACAAGGTCGCTCCTAACGGAACGTTTGCAAAACATCCTAGAATAGCAAAGGAGACCTTCACTAATCATTTCCCATGTGCTTAAGGTTCGTGGCGCACTCCACATACGATAGTTATTAAGTGTTTTTTAGCTTTTCTTTTGAGATGAGAGAAGAGAAAGGACTCAAAGTTGAAAGAAAACACTAAGGGAGACTAGATCCTAATGTTATCATACAATGGTGGCCCTATGGTTTAGGTTTAGAGGGGACTAACCTACTTGTTATCATACAAAGGATTGCTAGCCTAATGTCTCTCCTACCTCCAACTTAATCGGAAATTAAGTGGAGCTAGGAATCCTAAGGGATCATGTGAATCAACACAAGTAAACATTATTCTAAACAATCACAAAAGAGAGAAGTGAATAAGAAGTGAGAGGAGAATGAATCATGTAAGTGTAAAATAGCATTCAAAGTATCATAAACAACTTACCATCTCCATGCCAAGCTCAACTATCAAGTAGTTGAAAGCAACATATAAAACTATGTCCTAATGCACAAGGAAGTGCTCTAGTTTTACCCTAGGAGCAAAATTACACAATAAGCAATGAAAAGGGAAACCTAGAGATACATACCATACAAGGGGCAGTAGCTAAACCTATTCTAACCTATCTATGTTAATGTCCTAAACAAAGTCAAAAGGTTACAAGCCATGTCTTACAACAACACACAACAATTGCTATTTACAAACTATGCCAAAAAGACTTATAAAAGTCACAAAAAAGGGAGCCAAGTCAAGTTAATCAAGTGTTTATGTACATAAGGCAGTGACAAATGATATGAGGAATGATACATTTGAATGTCAAAACATTGTACGAACATGGCACATTCTAAGTCCAAGTGAAAACAACAAAGTTAACTTTTCATTCATGTTCAAACTTGTGAAGCATAATACCAATTAGAAGCACATGAAGTGACCCATAAATTCATGAAGGCATGATATAATTCATGTTAAACCATATGTGGAATGATGTACAAAAATATCCTAAAGAGGATTGCACAAATACATCATCAAACTAAAACACCTAAGCAAACATCAAGGGTAATCGAAGAAACAACTTAGGGTTCAAAAAGAATAATGTAGGTCATGATCAAAAAGTAACATTTAAGGATAAAAAAGGAACCTAAAATGTCATTGTATATAGGCTCAAATATGCTCTCAAAATTGGTTTTAAGGAGCTTACACATTGGCATTAAACTTGACCTAGTTCTAGCATGTTTAAATATGACATGTTCACATTGGAAAATAGGTGAAAATAGCAAATGACCTTTGAAAAATATGAACAATCAACCAAGTCATTTTAAGTCCAGTAGGTGATCACATGCAAAATATTGGATCCAAATCATGCACCAAAAGTGAAAATAAAATTCACTAAAAATTAACTAAAACCCTCAAGAACATACCTGAATTTTTCTTAGGATTTTAGAACAATATTTGCTATTTTTAAAAATCAAATTTGTAACGTGTATAGAAAATGAAATTAAAAAACCACAAGAAAAGGGAGGGGGTGTCACACAAGAGACTTCCTAATACACTTCTCATGTTGGGCTCATGGTGGAGGGGCGAACAACCATTTTTCTGGGCCCAAATCATACAAAAAAAGACTCATTTTTCAGCCAAAAAATGTAAGGAAATGGGTGGAAAAAGTCTCAAATCATTCTCCAAATTTGTCACATACTACCACATTTATTGCCATGCATTATTTATATTATTCTTCAGCATTAAGAGCAAAGATGAAATGTTACATGGCATTGATTGTATGTAATTTGTTCAGCATTTAATGGAGAGAATTATCAACCCATAACTCGCTCAAATCTTGATCAAATCATGCGAAATAATATACTAAATGGAAGCTCTCGATGAGTAGAACAACAATACATCATTAGTTCCCCAAAATAACAGCTCTAACATAGTGAAAATTGATACAAAAGTCATGGATTCAAAATAAACATCGCAAAATCAAGAACAACACATAAACTCAAATTCAAAGATTCATGGTGTGCCATCATTTCAGGACTTCTAGATGCAATATATGAACAATATTTTAACGTCCTAAATCATGTAAATCTAAGAATGAGAGCCATGGAATTTTTAGAGATACTTACCAAGTGGAGAAAGTCCACTGCTTCTTGTGGTGCTTTGAGATAAAGAAACCAGGAAAACTTCGATACAATGTCTTGAAATCTCCCTTAAGCAAAATAAATGCTTAACCTCTTCAAATCTTTAAAAAAATGCAAATTGGTGATGGAAGAAGATGGACTTGTAGGTGATGATACAATGGTTACAGTTGCAAATAGATGCAAACAGTAGCTTCTACTCCATGAGGTGCTGAAGATGATGAAAGAATTCCAGAAAATAACCTCAAGATGAGAGAGATCTTGGAGATTGAAGTTGTGGGTGTGAAGTTCGTTTTTTGATCTATTTGCTCTCTAATGGTGTAACTAACTTCTGTTAGAAGGAGAATGAGAATTTATATGGTAGGTTAGAGTATGGTTAAAAGCTTAAGCATGGTTAAAAGTTAGTTAGAGGTGGTTTAGTGAAGGTTGAAAAAATGAGGGTTTATGATGGTGTATGAATTTTACTATGTGGGTGGTGTATTTTAGCTACCATGGAGTGCATTATGATGATAATAATGGTGTAAGATGATGGTTAGCATAGTCAACACAACTTGCTCACCAAATTTTGTAATTTGAAAAACGGAATTTTTATGGTTTATGGCATGAAAAAATGTCCATGGAGGTGACTTTGTTGATGAATTTCTTGAAGGATAATGAATCAATTTGCATGATTTTGATGTCATTGGAAAGGTGGTATTTGATAGAACAAAGTTGATGTCAAAAAGAATTGGATTTGAGGTCTGGAATCTCATGTAAAATGGCGTTGAAAACATGGTCACAAAACTGAATTTTGGGACTTAGAAAAATTCAGAGTTTTCCATTAAACAACTTAATAATCCCATCTTTGATTGATCATAACTTTTGATCTAGAAATTCAAATGGAACCTTCTTTATATGGATGGAAAGCTTGGAATACACACTACAACTTTCATTTGAGAAAGAATTTCAAGTGAAGCTTGTATCATAGAGAAAAATGATCATAAAGTTGTTTGCATGGCATGCACAACTTTCCCAAAATGGAAAGTTCTAAAACCCTTGTTTTTTCCAAAAATGGCAACTTTCCATAATTCTTGATTTTTCATGATTCCTTTGATATTTCTTGACCAAATTCCACTCATGGACCATATTTGACATGATGGACATGAGTTTGACCTAAGAAGTCGAGTTGACTTTTCTCTTGATCAGTTGACTTTATTCTCAATTTGTCTGATTTTCAACCATCTGACCAATTGAAATCCTTCTGAATGAAATTGTGAATCAAATGAGATGTCTTGACCTTGAGGAGCTTCGTTCTCTTTGCCTTGAACAATTCCTACCATGGAAATCTCTGATCCTATGCCTTGTGAAAACCAATGATGCATGTGTAATATTTATGACCTAAATGCATATGAAATGTGAAACATAAGCCAGATATTAGGTATAAATAAGAGGGCAAATTTTAGGGTGTTACACCATGCTTGGCATCTTGAGCTTTTCAAATTGATCTCAAGTAAAGTTGGTGAATTCGTTTGGTGCGATAAATAAATGGAGGAATTAGAGATATTTGATGTTGTTAAGTTCCTAGTAAAAACCAAATATTCTTTTTGTTTGAATGAGACCTTCAACATTAGAGTGAACAAAAACATATATAGAATCAAACTCATAGAGGATTTCCATGGGCCGAAGAGATTGATCGTGGAAGATCATGAGGAGGTGGTGAGCGAGTCAGACAATGAAGATGAAGACCTTAACAACAACGACAGTGGTGGGGATAGAGGAGGAGGTTGGAATAGTCCCTTAGCATGTGTCAAACTTAAGTTTAAATTTGTATGCCACAATTCATTTGGAAATAGGTTAAAGAAAACTTCTTATGAGACATATAGTAAATGGTATGAGCAAACAAACTTGTTAAAAATAAAATTAGTGAAAAAATATCAAAAAATATCAAATGTGAAAATAAAAAATGTTAAAAATTAGTTGACACATCCATAGAGTCTCATGAATTAATTGGGAATTTTTATGCATTTTTTGCTATTTTTTAAAATCAATTATGAAACATGTAAAAAGAAACAAATTAAAATGCAATGTTAGAACCAGGGGTGCAACAGTATTAATTAGCCAGTTCATATTCCTCATGGGCTTAGCAACAGGGGTGTGAAAAGCAAGGCCTGGGTCCAAGGGAACAAAAATGCGCCTTTTTGGCCAGACTCCAAATTAATTGAATCAAGAAAGAAAGAAAAAAAGGAAGAATACTGCACGTGACCCCCACCCTCTTCATTTATGCGCTGGCACGCTTGGGACCATTGGATCAGATTGAGTCTATGGTCTGGATTAAATCTCACTTAAAGTCAAGGTTTGACCTTATAAAGGACTACATGCTGGCATAGTCAGGGCCCTTGGATCAAGGTGGACGGCCAGGATCCTTCCTTTATCATGCACTCAGATTCGCCTTGAAACATAATAAGAGAGAAAGCTTTCACGTGCCCCTCATGTGCCATTTTAATGTGCTGGCACCACCATGGCCTTATGATCTAAAATGAATTAACGTCCCAGATTATAACATGGGAGTGGCCTGAGATTATTAGGATTTATCACATGTGGCCGGAGAGGGACCTCCGGTCATCTTCTCTGGCGAGGCACCACCGTGCCTGGAACTAAAACCACCCAGAAATGAAAAAAGCTACCACCGTTCCACTCCGAAACTTGCGCAGATTCCAAATATAACCTCATAAATTCTATACAATAAACGCATAAAGAGAATCGAATGAAATAATTTAAGATCTAAAAACTGAAATTTCACATTTCTCTGATTCCTAGCCAGCAAACAGAGCCTATCATGATAGGACTTCAATGTGCAACCTAATTATTTGCTCCTGATCACATACAAACCTATTATGATGCACTGTAATTCAAGATGAATACCTAGTCAGAAGTGGGATTCCAGCTCCATGAAAACCTAGAAAAACTTCCTGCAATTCTTGCTATCAACTCTTGGAGGCAAAATAAATGCCTGGGAGCTTTGGATCTTGCTGAAATTGAGGTTTGATGAAGCTGATAAAGAATCACCGCCTGCTTCAATGGTTGCTTCAGGTGGTAACTAGTGCATACAGAAGAAAGAACTTGTTGCAGTGATGAATATTGTGGAGAAATCTTGCCAAAAGCTCCAAGGATGAGATGGATTCGAAGGGAGAAAAAGTGAGAGAAAAAATGGATTTGTTTTTGTGATTTTGGAACTTTTTGTTGTAACTGAATCAGTTGCAACGTGGTTAGAGGCTTATATATGATTGGTAAGTGCATGGTTAAGAGATTTAATCGTAGTTAAAGTTTTTTTAACAGTTAAAGACTGAGGTTAAAAATGAGAAAGTAAGAGTGAGTTCAAGTTTGTTAGGGCACGGGTTATGGAGTTTCATGTATGTATGCATGGTGTATTGTGGTGTACATGATGATGGTAATGAGTTGGCATGAGCAGAATAACAGCTTGTTCCTTAAGTTTTTTTGTTCTCTCTCTTTTGGACATATGAGGTAAATGTGGTGTGGCATATGGTTTGTAAGATTATGTATGGCTTTATGTAGTAATGTTGGTGTATGGTGTGCATGGCAAGCTGCAACAAGAATAACATAGGTTCATACGCACTGCAATGTAATGAAAACAAAAGGATAGGCATGATTCTTGCAAATGGAGTGGAATTATCATGGCTTGAAACAATTGCATGAAGGTAACTTTGATGATGCATATCTCCATGATTAGTGATCTAAATTGCACAATTATGGAGTCTTTGGAAAGAGGACAATAGATGGTACAAATCTCATGTTAAAAGCAAGTGGAATTGGAGTCTAAAACATAGTGAAAATAGTGTTGAAGATTGCATGATGAGTTCTGGTTTTTTATACTTAGAAAATTCTAAGTATTTTCATGTTTCACCACTTTGAGATCATGATTTTGGATGATTATAACTCCATGGATATTGAACCAAATGGTGTGATTTTTGTACCAAATTAAAGATCTCAGTTGATACTACAACTTTGATGTGAGACTCAAGTTGAACTGGAGCCTTAAACCTTAAGAAAAATGAACTTGAAGTATGTTATACACGAGCTGCCAAATGATCAAGAATTTTTCTAAGTTATTTGCCATGTTGAACAACTTGAACATCCTATCTTCAACACACCCTAACTCCTTCAATATTAATCCAATGGAGATGAATTACATATGGTTGGAAAGCTTGAGAAACACTCTACAACTTTAATTTGAAAGGATTTTTCAAAAGATGCTTGCAACATGATGAAAATTGAGCTTGAACTTGGCTGAAAAAAGTGAGAACTTTCCCAAAATGGAAAGTCTCTAAAATCCTAATTTCCCCAAAATAGTAATTTCCATCCTTCGTGATTTTTTATGACCCTCTTGACATTTCTTGATTAAATTTCACCCATTGGCCATGTTTGACATAAGGAGCATGATTTTGACCTTGAAAATTCAAGAGTTGACTTTTTCCCTGATTAATTGACTTTTCCCCCAATTTCTTGATTCTCAATCAATCCTCCAATTGGGACCCTTGTGAATGCAACTGATGGCTCAAATTGCATTCATAGACACTTATGAGCATGTGAAACATCATATAATCAAGTCTTGCCCCAAAATCAGGAGTAAATTGACCTTTATGTAAAACCCTAATTTGGTCCCCAAAAGTTAAGAGAAAATGATTGATCCTCAAAACCCAAATTCCTCTGACCATGATGTAGATTGCCTCAAACCAAGATGATTCATATGATGAGATGAGGTTAAAGGCCCAAGATCCTTGCTTATAAGGGTGTCTCAAGCTCAGAATAGTCAAAACCCTAGTTAATTACCAACCATCATGAAAGTGCAATCCTCTTTCATCCTCTTGTCAATTTCAAATTCTTGGTGACATGGTGGACTATATGAGATGTCTTTGAGGTATGGTGAGCCTTTGTGGATTGATCAATTAGTGTATCTCATTCTCCTTGCCTTGCACAATATAAAGATGGTGACACCCTTGACACCATGACTTAAGAAAACCAATGACGTATATGTAATGTTCATGACCTAAATGCAAATGAAGTGTGAAGCATAAGCCACTTATTGGGTATAAATAAGAGGGCAAATTTTGGGGTGCTACAGTCTCATACCCCAAATTTTGACCACTAAGATTTCCCATCATTGTGCAAATCATTACCACAATATGGATGAACCATTATGCCTCATCAGTCTCCCCAAAGATGGGTGAGCATTCACCACAAACAAGAATTAGGGTTTTTAAGCCCTCTCAGAGCCTTAGGCAAAGGATCAATCAAGAATTGACATGATCTTCAACCTGTCTAACCTCTCAAACATCTATAAAGGATCAAGAGGACTCCCATATCAAGGATTAAGCACAAAGTTGTTATATTTCAAGTGGATTAAGCCTTAAGATCGCCAGTGTCACCAAATTAGGGTTTTGGTCGACCAAGGCCTCCAGATGGAAATTTTCCCTTGGGCATGAGCCAATGCTTCAGAGCACAACCCTAGATACTCCATGGGACCTCATGAACTCAATCATCAAGTCAATTTAGCCTCATGGGACGCATTCACAAAAAATCAGGAATTAGGGTTTCTTGACCTAATTCACCCCTAAGTTGACTTTTGGGACAAAACATGAGCCAAGACCTCAATACATGATTTGAGGGTCTCCAATACACCATATTGATCCATTTTCAACAGGATTGATCCAAAAAACTTGATTCACAAGTTTTAATTTCATCTGAACCACAATTAGGGTTTTGAGGGAAAAGTCAACTGTACCTTTGACTTTTGACCAAGACATGCTCCCAAACCTTGGGACATAATTCAATACACCCTACAACACCTATGGAATCCATCTATTAAGTTTTATTTAGATCAAGGACTTGATTTCATAGAGGATCGCACAGTTTAGATTTCATCTGCTAAAAAGTCAACTGTGCACAAAAGTCAAGTTTGACTTTTTGAGATTTTTCACAATTATGGTTCTTTGACCCAAAAACAATGTTAATGTGTGATTTAAATCATCATTCATCAGGAAAAATCAAAGAAAGTGGGATAACTTTTAAAAGGGGTAACCATAAAAACTTAGAATTTTTCTATGTTATGGAACAAAGTGGCTAGGGTACCAACTTCCAAGGATCTTAACTTGAGATCCAAGGAACCATTTTGGATGATCCAAATATGGATTTGTAGCTCTCATGGCATACTTTAAAAGTGTCAACTACACCTCATTCCAATTCATCATGGATTTTAAACTATGGAGTGATCAAAATGGCTGAAAAATAGGAAAATTGCATTTTTTTCAACACTTAGACAAATTTCTGTCCAAGACAGATTTTGTTGAAAACACCAAAACTTGGGGCACTTTTTCACATAGTTGCAAGATGAATCAATTCAAGGTGTAAACACCAAAGTTGTTGTGCATATTGCTAGCAATTCAAAGGGTCCACCAGCATGAAAAAACTCCATGGAATTCAAGAGATATAGCAACTCAATGTCATGCTGCTGCAACTGTTTTGGAAAAATCAGTTTGCATGTTTTCTTGCCTTACACGATTTCTGAGTCAAGACCAATGATCCCTATGCCACATTCATCCAATCTGATCCTCATCCATCTGATCCAACCTACAAAGCTGAGTAAAAAAGCCAAGGGATCTTCCAACTTGAGATTAATGCATTTTGTCATATTATGCCTTGAATTCAAAGGCATTTATGTGAAATAGTGCACATTCAAGATTCTCACTCTCCCCAGTCAAGTTCTCAGATTAAACAACAATTAAAACATCCGAAGAATGTGGATTTGGTCAAGACATAGCCCTGCTCTTGGGAAAGGCTAGTTTGCCTTGCATGAGAAGGAATGCCACTAAGCCAAAGCCATTGAATGTGATCTGATCCAGCAGCCATTCACTATTCCTCCAAGGCAAGAGTTGATCCACTATAAATAGAGGTCCTAACTGATCATTCAAATCACACCAAAGCAGCTTACAACATTGCTTTCTCTCATTTCCTTCTTAAACTCCAAATTTCATTGTTCTTGAGAAAGCACTATCGAGTTTTGTGTTTGAGGCCAATGCAACTCAAACCAATGATTCACACACATCACATATAACATGTAGGATGTGTATGAACACTCACCCCCCATGTGTAACATCAAAATCACTAAATGTCCATCCAATTGCACAAAACTCATGACTTGCTGCAGAAGGAATCAGGTTGATCAATCCAGAGGTTTTCCAATCAACCTAAGCATTCAAACACATCTGTTGAGGTACAAGGAAGTTATCCAAATCGTTGGAACTCATATGTAACACCTCCAAACCAGAATTCGATTCTCACTTGCAGTGGTAAAACTTGAACTCTCAAACTCAATGAATCATGCATCATAAACGTGTTTTCTTGTTATCATTGTGTTTCTGGATGTTTGTAGATCATTTACCCTCAATCAATTATTGTTTACAATTCGTGTATAGGATTTCATTAAGCTCATGCCAATTTTAGGGTTCTTCAAGTTTTATCATAATTTGTTCTGATTCAATTAATTTCAATAAAATTGGGTATTACCATTGTGTTCCTCATCTGCAAACGCATGATTTTCATATTTTGATTGTGTGAAATGGTTGAGAGATATATGAGATATGGGCCTTCACGTATCTGAGCTTGAGGTTGAAGATGGCCATGGCGCCATTCCTCAGAAATTGAACTTGTTTTACTATATAATTTTCCCTTGCCATATGTTTAATGAATTGGCATTGCGCCCCAGTGGTTGATCAGCTGGTTTGTGTGTATTGAGCGAGTGGAAGGTCTGGGGTTCGAATCCCCCTCGCCCCAAACCTCTTTTTTATCACTTATTCCATTTTTATTATTTTTCATATTATTTTTTAAATGATTTTGAAAATTAATAACTCTCTCAATTTTAACGATTTTTTATTGGTTCTTTTTGCAAAAAATCACAAAAATGTTGAAATATTTTATTCCACAAAAAAATCATATTTATATTAATTATTTAGTATAGTTGGTATTTTTGTAAATAAATTCATTTTTAATTATTTTAGACACTTTTAAAAGTGGATTTTTATCTTGAAAATCAAAACCAAATGAGTTTTAATTCATCTTGTGATTAAAACAACATTTCCCAAACCTTAACCAAAAATCACAATTTGCTTATTCAAGCGTATTTGGTATTTTATCATTATTTATTGGTTTTATTTAAGAATTTACTTTTAAAAATGATAAAATTAGGGTTTCTTTGATTTTCACCCTCGCAAATCTTTTTCAAACACTCATGGGCCTCTAATAGAGTGTAAGACCCATCCCTTATCATATACAAATAATTTGGGTCTCAGATATTGTATAAGTCCCGACACGATAAAAAAATCTCTGCACGATCGCCAGTTTAAAATCATCTGGGCCTCTCCTTGAGTTGTAAGCCCCATCACTTGTACAAACGCACTTTTGGGCCTCTAATAGAGTGTAAGACATATTCCTTATAAATAAGATACCTTGTTGGGCCTCAGACATTGTATAAGACCCACTGTGTTTTCAAAAACCTCGGCACGATCGCCGTTTTCGAACAAACCATCTGGGCCAACCCTCATGTCGTAAGTCCCATATTTATTTTTTCAAAAAAAAACTCTTTGGGCCTCTCCTTGAGTTATAAGACCCATACCTTTGTACAGAAAACCTCTTTGGGCCTCAGTCGTTGTATAAGTCTCGATACGATATTCAAAACAACGGTGTAATCACTGTTAAACCTTAGGCCTCTCTTTGAGTATAAGCCCCAACAATCTTTTCAATTTTCCTTTTGATTTAGATTCAAGTATACAGTTGTTATCAAAACTTTCTTCAATTTCTTTGAACAACTAACAAATCAACATGGAAGCTTGCTCACCTGTAAGTTTTTATCCTCTTTCGTTTACTCGCTTTAATATATATACCTGTATTGTGGGAAGCTGTGCATGGTTAGTCTTCTTTCATTCTTTTAAATACATGTCAAATATATATAACTATATTGTGGGATGTTGCGCATGGTTAGTCTTATTTCATACTCCTTTAAATACTTGTCATATATCAACTGTATATATACTAGTATAGTTATTTAGAGTTTTCCCCGGCAACTAGGTCTAGAACTAGGTAAAGCCCGTTTGGTCACTCTTAAATACAAACAAAACTAGATCCCCATAGGATTTCCAGATACAGTCTTCCCTTCTCTTGGGGTTAAACAATATGGAACAAAGAGAAAGGTAGTATTCTCGGTGAACCTTTTCTCAGACTGTCACCCTTAGAAATTGTCAAAGAAATTCTACTCCCCAGAGTTGATCTATTCTCCGTGAATAGCATCTCTTGAGTTTCTTCCAAATACTCGAACTTTCCTGGAATGATCTCTTCTCTGTGAATTGCATTTCTTGAACTTCTCTTGGTTTGGGGACCCACAAGCTTCCTAAAAGCATCCCCGCCTCCTCTTGGGCGTCGTACAAGGACCCTTCGGCTTCTTAGAAGTTCTCATGCCTTCTCTTGGGCTTCATACAAGGACCCTCACGACCTCTTAGAGGTATAGGAGAGAACTTACTCATCCTTTGCTAGAGTTGTCTTTCTAAAAAGAGTCACAAAAGCCCTCAGACCAATTTTAGGGTTGATACTCATCCCTTAAACGAGTCGGCCTCCTCTTGGGCATTGTACAAAGATAAACCACACTAATAGACTTGGACAGTCTAAATCCCCTTGAGTCTCCAAGACATTCTCAAGTACCCTACAAACATAGGAAGAAACCCCAGATTCTGGATTAATCTCCAGCAGAGCTAAAACTTGTGGGTTCTAAAACCCCGTCTCTCTCCTAAAATCCCCCAGCCAGGGTCAGCCTACCATCAATATAACACTATCAGAACCTCAAGGCATCTGATATCTCAACTCTTCTATAACCCTTAGCAAGAGTTGATTTCCCACTTGGACCTGCCTCGGGATCTCAATAATTCCCAGCAGAAGATAGCCTCCTCTTAGGCTTTGTATAATGATCCTTTCCTCAGGAAAGTCCGCCTCCTCTTATGCTTTGTACAAATGATTCTCCCCAACAGAGCTAACCTTTTCAGACTCTCTTGTTGAGTCAGTCACATCTTCAAACTCTCTTGTTGAGTCAACCACTTTTCAGACTCTCTTGTTGAGTCAATCACCTTTTTGGACTCTCTTGTTGAGTCAATCACCTTTTCAGACTCTCTTGTTGAGTCAATCACCCTTTTCATACTCTCTTGTTGAGTCAAACATGTTAGCCTCAATCTCGGGCTTTGTACGAGACAGATAAAAACACTCTCTTGTTGAGTCAACCCCTTTTAGCCTCAATCTTGGGCTTTGTACGAGACAGATAAAAGCACTCTTTTGTCGAGTCAAACCCTTTTTAGCCTCAATCTCGGGCTTCGTACGAGACAGATAGGAGCACTCTCTTGTTGAGTCAACCCCTTTTTTACCTCAATCTTGGGCTTCATACAAGACAGATAAGTACCTCCCCAGCAGAGTTAGCCTCCTCTTAGGCTTCATATAATGATATCCCCAAAGATTCAGTCTCTTTTAGCCTCCGTCTTGGGCTTTGTACAAGACACCAATATATCAACTCTCTTGTTGAGTCGGTCTCATGCAGCCTCCTCTTAGGCTTTGTATAAGGACTTCCCTAGTGGAGTCAATCAACCTCTTAGCTTCAACCTTGGGCTTTGATCAAGGTACATAGAAATCAATAATCCCTCTGTAGAGATGACAAATCCTCTTTCAGTTAACATTTTAGCTTCAATCTTGGGCTTTGAACAAGACACAAATACTCCGTTTAGCCTCTGTCTTGGGCTTTGAACGAGACACCAAAACATCTTTTTCCTCCCTAAGAATAGGAGGAACTACGATTGCTCTGATTTCTCTGTTTCAATTAAACGGGAATACGTAGGCATAAGATTGCGAAATCTTAGCGAGCATACTAATCAAAAACTTTAGGTCCCGTACCTTCACACATCAATCAAAACTTAGGTCCAGCACCTTACCAAAAACATCAACAAAAACTCACTCACTCATACTTTCCCAACCCATTAACAGATAAACACCACCAAGTACAAGGCAAAACCTAAAGTTAATATCCTGTGGATAACCACATATAGGATGGGTAACTGACAATTTCCCATTGTATAACCTGACCCCGGACCCCCCAATCTCTTTAAGTGTTTGTCCTGTTACACATTCACGTGCAAGGTTAGTTTTAGAAACCTTCCCTTTCCCTTCCAGCTTCACGGGATAAATAAGAAATCAGAAAGTAGCACCCCCTCCTACCATTGCGGTGAGGAAAACCCCAGCGATAAGGTGGTCGCGTCACCGACAAAAATCGCTCGCTACAGAAAAATGGTGTGATGCCGCATCTGGAAAGATTGAGTATACACCTAAGATAGGTGATGGCACGAGACGGGTAATCTTACAGGGAGTGACTCCCAAATAAAGGTCCCGGTTGTAACACCCCCAATCTATACCCCCAATTAAATAAAGCAGTAAAAGAAAATTCAAAATTTCATCAAAGTATATTTAAATTATCATGGCATAGACGGGGGAATCACATCATAATGAAACAAATCATACAACACCTGCTCATAAAGATATGCAACAGTGGGGTAGCAATCAACAGAGGAACTCAATTCCTTACACCCACATTTCAGATTTTAGAATAAAAGCGGAAAATCTAAAACTGAACATCATATATATATATATATATATCACATGAAAAGTTCGTCATACATCAAGTTATACATGCACAAGCGAAAAGATATATATATATATATACATAATACACAATAATAAAAAATGGCCTCCCTAACTACCCGGTGTCACATATCAGAGCCGACCGACAAAAGAATGAAGTCTTAAGCTTCACAAAAAGACCTCCAGCAACTCTAATCTGCAATGCCTCATAGAGCATTATAAAACAGCAGAAGGGTGAGAAAATCAATCATAATATAATTGCATACAATTATATATAACACAAGAATACACATATATACGGTTCTTACCACAACTCACGCCATAATTCAAACACAATACAACACAATGTATAATTCATATTTCCATCACCAAGGTATACCAACCATGCTCAATACAAGTATCACCAACACATATCCATATATCAATTTATCAATTTTATCCACAATTCCACACATAAACAACCATAATGATTTATACAAATGCAAGAGACCGACACAACGACTCTTATGCATATGCACATGCGGTACCAACTTCCAATGTTTCTCATCACTAGTTCACTCAGGAACTCTGCTGGAATCATCGCTCGTTACATCACTGTAATTCCCCGTCGGACATACGATGTCCCCCGTCGCTCACACCCCACACGAGCACACGACGTTTATGGATCGCTCACACCCCACACGGGCACAAGACCCGATCGCTCACACCCCACATGGGCACACGATCGTCTATCACCATCGCTTTCAGTCCTCTTATTTTTAAGGCTATTCATACCTCTTATTTTTAAGGCTCACGATGTTATAGCAGATTCCCTCTAGAATCAAACCGTCACTCTGGACGTCACAACAATGCATATCATGATGCTTGGCATACAAGGACTCATGACATTCAAATACACACATATATGCGTTCACCTCAATCAACAAAATCACACTTTGCACTTAAGCCGAAAACAATGCATTTAATTGCCATATGGCCACAATTCATCACCACACCATCTAAACACATGCATTTACATCATACAACAGTACCTTGCATGATACTCATCAATTACGCACAGTTACAACGACAAAAGTTGACCAACCGACAAAATTCCAAATTCCCGACATAATTAAATCGGCTAACAATTTCCAAATCCTCATAATAAGAAAGTACAGCTCAATAGCTTTCTAACGATACCAAGAATGTAAAAATCGGATAAACGGACCCCAAGTTACGAAAGAAAAACGAAAATGATATTTTGAAAAGTCCCATTTTACAATTCTCCTGGCCATACGCGTATTGCCCTGAGCCATACGTGTATTGCCCTGATTCCTCACCATTCCATACGCGTAATGCCCAAGGTCATACGCGTATGGGCAGAGACCATTTTTCCCCAAAATTCCCATTTTAATTTCAATACGCGTAGTGCCAACACCATACGCGTATTGCCCTCAAGTGTTACGCGTACCATACGCAAATGGACAGATGGCCGAGCAAAATGAGAATCCATACGCGTATTGGCCCAAAACACGCCCATGATACGCGTATTGCCAAGGCCCATACGCGTATGAACATGCCCCATACGCGTATGACCTGGAAAAACCAGAAAAAATTCTGCAGAACTTGCTGCTACGGGTTTTAACCAAAAACCCTCCAAATCATCATCCAAACTCAGAAAAACACCAATTTGAGGTATAACAATACATACCCAACATGTATAAACAACAAAGAACACAATCAACATGAGTTTAGACACATTTGGATCAATTTTTACCAATTTCTAAACATTATGATTTTTACTATATTTATCATTTCAATCCAATAACAATCACAAACACACATACATAATCATACACAAGCATACAATAACTGAGTTTCGCACCCTTACCCGATTAAATCGATTCTAGAAGTTGATTTCTTTGATTTTCCAAGTTTTTCTCACTTTTCTTCTCTTCTCCTCTTTTCTTCCCTTTTTCCTTCTTCTCTTTTTCTTTCTCTCTATTTTTCTCTCTTTCTATTTTCTATTCTTTCTAACTTAAGAAAAATATCATGAAATGACCAAAATACCCCCACACTCAAATATCTCGCAAACGTTCCCAAAACCCGATAAAATATCACAACATTGAAAAATAACATATTTCCAAATAAAACTCGAAAATAAAATAAAATAATAATAAAATAATCAAACGACTCGATTAAATAAAAACTGACAAAATTGGGGCGTTACACCGGTAGACCATCGAATCAGTGGAGATACCCTTTGCGGATTCAATGCCTATACGACTTCGGTTGTTGAAAGTAGATTATTCGATTGGGTTATCTGAGAAGCTGAGGATTTTAGTAGACTAAGACCATGTTAATATTTTGTAGTGCAGAAGCTATCGAAAATAGTTGTCACGCGATAATACCCTCATTTGAGATTACTCTAAGATACATCAGCTCGCTCGGGTGATTCCAGCCTGCTGTTGTTATCCCAAGAGGGATCAATGATTTTGCGGACAGGTACAAAAAATCACTAGTATAACTTTCGGGGATGGATAGAGCCTTGACCTCATGACACCAAACCTTTGACCCCATGTTTTTTCTATGTTTTTGTGTGCTGCATTCATGCATTCATTTCATTAAAAAACATTTAAACAAAGAAAATTTTCTCTTCTAGTCTCTCTTTTTCAAATTAAACTGAGACAATGATTGCAAATATCAGAGAGAAAGATTGCGTTATGGATTTTCGTAGAAGGAAGACTCACAAGTACACCTTCAAGGTTCCAAAATTAGAGGATTTAAGAGGGTTGGCCAGGATGATCACCAACCCTGATGCTTTCAGAGCTAAGTATGAAGGACTGCTGTCTCTGTTAAGGGTCCATGTAATTGAAGGAATCCTGTCCACACTCATCTAGTTCTATAATCCATTCTATCACTACTTCACATTCCCGGATTATCAGCTAGCACCAACACTGGAGAAGTACTCTCACCTGACTGATTTACCCATTACTGACCAATCTCCCTTTTCTGGACTGGAAGAAATTCCAAAAGATCAAACCATTGCAAGAGCAATTTATTTGGACGAGTCAGAAGTCAGGACTTACATGACCACTAAGGGTGGAATCCAAGGTTTGCCAGCCCAGTTTTTGATAAAGAAAGCCCTGTACTTTGCTAGTATAGGGAACGTAACTGCTTTCGAAAGCATCTTTGCTTTACTCTCCTACGGGTTATTTTTGTTTCCCAACATTGATAGCTTCGTTGATATCAATGCCATTAAGATTTTTCTAATTGGAAACCCCGTACATACCTTGCTCGCAGATGCTTATCATTTTGTACACTTAAGGAATTTGTACAGCGGAGGAATGATCACATGCTGTGTACCCCTGCTATACAAATGGTTCACTTCCCATTTACCCAAGTCTGCTGCATTTTGGGATCAAAAGAATACTTTACATTGGTCGCAGAGGGTCATGTCTCTTACCAACTCTGACATCGACTGGTATAATCAAATCTATGATGAGATCAGGATCATTGACCGTTGTGGAAACTTCCCTAATGTACCCCTTATAGGAGTTAAAGGAGGAATCAATTATCATCCTGTTTTAGTTTGTCGTCAATTTGGATACCCGATGAGGCATGTCCCGCGTAATGCTCATCGGGAAGGTCTTTTCTTCAAGGAAGGAGAAAACGACAGGGCACTAAAGACAGAAATAGTGCATGCCTGGAAACATGTTCACAGGAAAGGAAGAGAGTCTCTAGGAAAACTGGACTATGTCTCTGTGGAGCCTTATCTCCAATGGGTACAAACTACAACCCTCAAACTGAGGATGCCTTACCCTTGTCAAGAAGTTATTCCGTTAAAGGAATATGTCCTTTATTTTATGTCTGATACGGAAAAACTTCAGGTTACTCTCGCCAAAGTTCAACAAGAGAAGAGGTCTTGGAGGAACAAGTACCGCATTCTCAACGTGGAGTGTAACAAAATACAGCAATTGTTAAAAGAAAAAGACGCTCTGATCGAGATTTTAGAGCAACATGCTGTAGAGAATCAAGAAGACCAAAGGAATGACAACCCGACAACAGCTTAAGAGCCCCGGTAAAAGAAAAGGAAAGTACCAGAACCAGCACCTGAGCTCCCCTCATAGAGGACTCAGGATCCATTAGTTTAGACATTTCCTTTTACAGTACTTTGTAAAATTGCTGTATTTCCATTTCCGTAATCTTTGAATTCAATAAAACGGGGTTTCCCCACTGTTTGGTATTTGCAATCCAATTGTCAAAGTTTCTTTTGATTTAAAACAAAAGATTTAATTAATTAATCATTGCATATCATTCGTCATTCTCGCATAACGCATTCTTCTTCCCTACGAATCTCACGTTTGTGTCTCGATTCTAGAGTCAAACTGTCTCATTCGTACAATACTCGGGCCAATCGTCAAAAGAAAATGGATGATCTCGAGGAAGAGAACAGGGGGTTGAGAGAAGAAATCGACACTCTGAAAGAAGATCTGAGGAAACTTCACAATGACATGCAATCACTGGCAGCAGCCCATATACAACAACAAAGGACTGTGATCTCAGAGATCACATCTACGCCCATAGTGGAAAAGTATGATCCTCGGTATAACATGCCAAAAGATCGTCCCTGGGGCATGCCACTCAACTATATCCCGGAAGGATATATTCCGCCGGTCATGGAAGATCCGGAAACTGCAGCAGGAGCCGTTGGGCCTGAAGGTTACAAACTTTGGGAAAGCGGAGATGCAAGGGGCATAACAGCAACTTCTGAAGGTTACAAACTTCTGGAAAGGGAAGCACCAATAATTGCTGCCGTAATGACTGTACCACCACCCGTGGTACACACTGTCCCAGAAGGATAGATTCCACAGATACCTTCTGGTGGGAATGAGACTATGAACGATAAAATGAAGGAATTCCAGGAGCAGTTCTTGGAGATGCAGAAAGAACTGCATGCCATTTGCGGTCAGGATCTATTTGGAAAGGACGCCGCAGACCTTTGTTTGGTCCCCAATGTGAAAGTTCCGCACAAGTTCAAGGTGCCCGAATTTGAAAAATACAGGGGTAACTCTTGCCCTCAAAGTCACTTGGTGATGTACGCTCGGAGGATGTCAACACAGACAGAGAATTAATAGCTACTGATCCATTACTTCCAGGATAGTTTAACCGGTGTCGCACTCAAATGGTACATGGGTTTAAACTGCACCAAGATCGTCACTTTCAGAGATCTTGGAGCTGCCTTTGTTCTACAGTATAAGTATAATCTGGACATGGCACCAGACAGAGATCAACTCAGAGCCATGTCATAGAAGGACAAGGAAACTTTCAAGGAATATGCTCAAAGATGGCGTGAAATTGCCGCTTAGATTTGTCCACCCCTTGAGGAAAAGGAGATGACAAAGATCTTCTTGAAAACCTTGAGTTCATTTTATTACGACAGAATGGTCGCCAGTGCGCCCAGTGACTTCACCGAGATGGTGGGCATGGGAGTTCGTCATGAGGAAGTTGTCCGAGAAGGACGTTTAATTAAAGATACTAGACCATCAAGCAGTACCAAAATATACGGTAGTGTTTTCCCTAAGAAAAAAGAACAAGATATTGGCAATATCTCTCTCGGAAAGCAAAGGCGACGGTACCAACCAGTAGCAGCTGTAACTCCTGCTATTAACCCTGCGCCCGTTCCAACATATCAACCTCAGGTTGATCAGAGCCAACCAAATCAATAACAATATCAGCAAAGGACACAACAACCTTTTCAACAGGGTCGTCCCCTGTACAACAACAACCATACAACGCGACCACCAGGGTTTGACCCTATACCAATGTTGTACACAGAATTATTTCTTCTATTACTGGTCAAGGGGCACGTCCAAACCAGGTCACCCCTTACCATACCGAAGAATCCACCTTTTTGGTTCAAAGCAGATCAGACTTGTCCTTGCCGTCAAGGAGGACCAGGACATTAAATAGAAAACTGCCTCGGTTTCAAATCTGATGTGCAAAAGCTTGTCAGAAGCGGGGTCTTATCCTTCAAGGATACGAATCTAAATGTTCAGACGAACTCGTTGCCTCAACACGATAAAGTTGCAGTCAATTTGATAGAGGGAGAGTCTAACCACAGTTATCAAATTCATGATGTACTCTTATTAAGGGCTAATCTGGTTAAGATGCATCGCAGACAGAGCGGGTACGGTCATGTACCACCTCATAACTATCACCAGTGTTATATCTGCTCTAAAGACAATCAAGGATGTTCTGTGGTGCGATCAGCTTTACAGGAACAGTTGGATCTCAGTTGGATCCAAGAGCACCGAATTCGTGGGGTCAACATGACTTATACGAATTCCAACGTCATTTAAAACCACGACATCCGTGCGATGAATGTCAACTTGGTGGCAATGCACTCAAGGCAAAGCCAATATCATGATCTGCCACAACACGATTATGATTCCTGTCTGATTTGCTCGGTAAACAATCAGGGATGCTCTTTTGTACAAGAGGTCCTCCAACGTCAGATGGATCTTGGATGGATCCAGGATTACCCTGATAAGAATCCCTATCAGATCAACATGATTCAAATTTTTTATATTTGCTTGATGAATACCAGCTTGGTGGAGTTACACGCTAAGCAAGTCTAGCTTGGTTTTCTGACTTCGCAAGAGTATCAGAACTGTAGCGTATGTCGTGAGAGTAACCAAGGTTGTGCACTCATTCAAAAGACACTTCAACACTTGTTAAACCACTGGTGGCTTCCGATCTATCTAGATGAAGACACACACCAAGTCAGTACGATTAACGGGAACCCTACTAGGCATCAAAGTCAGGATGTTCGATTAATGGAAACCGATCTGGTGAAGTTGCACTGCATACAAAGCGGACGTGGTCGGGTGCCACCACACAACTACGAGCGCTGTAGAGTTTGCTCGGAGAATAATCAAGGGTGCTACCTTGTGCGAGCAGCCCTTCAAAGTCAGTTGGACCATAAGGAAATTCAACCATGGTCAAGCTCTGATTCAACGTCAAACTATCATCCTGATCAAAGTAGAGATGTTGTCTTGATCCCTAAGTGAGAAGTTGCCAAAGACTTATGTGCCATAATACCTCTACTCCGTGAATCAAGAGTCCCTCTTGATAGTGGAAAGGTTCTCAATCTCAAACCAATTGAGGCCAGTTATGATGGTCAGAAAAATCAAAAGGCTCCTGTGGTTATCTATCTGCCGGGACCAGTACCGTATAAATTCGATAAGGCTATCCCTTACAAGTACGATGCAACAACAGTTGAGAATGGAAAAGAAGTTCCATTACCCTCCATCGTGAATATTGCAGACATCAGTCGAGTAACACGGAGTGGTCGAATCTTCAACCGAGGAGTTGGAGAACCTAACTGAAAAAAGGAACTTCAAACTGAAGTTCCAGGTCAACTAGTCGGTCAATCCAGCGATCCCAACCTTTCAAAGAACAATGATGAGATGCTGAAGCGCATCCAAAAGAGTGAATACAACATTATAGATCAGATGTTGCAAACTCCTTCAAAAATCTATGTGTTATCTCTATTACTCAGTTCCGAAGCTCACAGAGAGGCTCTACAGAAAGTCTTAGAGCAAGCCTTTATGGAACAAGATGTGACGATAAGACAATTCGATAGCATCATCTCCAACATCACTTCCTGCAACAACTTGGGGTTTAGTGACGACGAACTACCAGAAGAAGGAAAAAGTCACAACATGGCGCTCAATATTACAGTCAACTGCCAGGACGATGCTTTAGCCTGCGTACTGGTAGATACAGGATTGGCTCTGAATGTTATGCCAAAGTCCACTTTAATACGACTATCATTTAAAGGATCCCCGATGAAGGGCAGTGAGGTTATCGTCAAAGCATTTGACGGATCTCAAAAAGTAGTTATTGGCGAATTCGACCTTCCCATAACTATCGGTCCTCACACTTTCCAAGTCACTTTCCAAGTCATGGACATCCGGGCAGCGTACAGCTGTTTATTACGAAGACCTTGGATACATCAGGCTGGGGCAGTCACTTCAACATTGCACCAGAAACTGAAGTTCGTCAAGAACGATCAACTAGTCACAGTCTGCGGAGAGCAAGCCTTGATCGTGAGTAACTTATCATCGTCTACTTATGTAGAACCAGAAGAGGTTATTGCCACTCAAGTCCAAGCACTGTCCGTGAGCAATGAGAATCAATCAGAAAAAGGAACTTCGATTTCCTCGTACAGAGATGCTCTCGAAGTGATCAAAAGTAACAATACAAAAGGATGGGGACAACTTGTCATTCATACTGATAACAAAACAAAGAAGGGTCTTGGTTTTTCTTCAACCTGTACCCAGACTGCTACTAATGATGAAAGTTTTTATCCCATTCAGGATTTCTTCTACAGTGGAGGTATCCTTCACCCAGTGCCTCAGGAAGTCCATACCATCAACGAGGGTGATTCCCCCGATACAGATGAAGAGTGGAAATCCTATCTTAACGAGGACGGTTATATGTCTCAGGAAGAGGTGCCTACGCCATTTTTCTATCCCGCACAGAGTCTGAGATTTATACCAAGGTCAGATGTCAAGATGATATACAGAGATTGTGATCCGAAATGATGTCGTTCTCCACCAAACTCATTAGAAGAGGACACTCTGATGAAAGAAAACTTTGACCACGACTATTATGGCCCAATGGATGGCCTGCCTATCTGGCAGCCGTACCCAAGAGACTTGGGGCAAGAGAGTCAGCCGAACGATGCTTACCAACTGAGCATCATTGAAAAGAATACTTGCATCCCCACCATGTCATGGGATCAGCACTCAGGGCATTCAGAAAATATCCAGCACGCCGATGAACTTACATAGCTTGCAATACTAGAATTCATCAACTATGCTTTTCCTGAGGTCAACGTCATCGAAGGGGATGACTTCCCCAGTTCCAAAGAAGTGTGGGACACCTTAGGACAACCGGGTGGCAAGTTCGACTACTTGGTCAAGTACACCGCTCCTGAGGGCTCTCGTATCAGGCTCGAAGACATCCATCCAACTGGATGGGGACATCCACCTGAGAGTATAAATACTATGCAGGATACAACAGAAGAGTTCGTCTACGACAACTCTGCCTGGGAAACAAATTCTGACGATCCTACTCCACCAAAAATCAGCGTCATTTCCGAAGACAAGTCAATAAAGAAAGTACCAGACTTTGTGATTCACCGAGGAGT
Organism: Lathyrus tuberosus; assembly: GCA_022829125.1. NCBI lineage: Eukaryota > Viridiplantae > Streptophyta > Magnoliopsida > Fabales > Fabaceae > Lathyrus > Lathyrus tuberosus. The sequence goes on along the minus strand of JALAZF010000022.1, from coordinate 22,536,109 downwards.
TCGCCGCCAATGAGTTGCTATCGATGTCCCGAAAGTTGTTCATAAGTCTAAGTAATTGTCTTCTTTATCTTAACCTTTCACCTTGCCCAGGTGAAACGGATGTTTTTATAGGGCTCACTTTCTGTAAATTTTCCTCTTTGCTTTGCCCAAAGCGACAGAGTTTTGTTTTATAGGGCTGTAGTTTCAAGAATCGACAAGATCATAAATAAAATAACGCTGTTCTGTAATTTTCGCAATTTATTGTTGTTTTCTCTTTTCGCTTTTTCAGAAAATGGTAATCCTAAAAAACAACTCAATAATAAAAACAAGCAGTTTTCCAAAGAAAATACACTGCACACACTCTTGCATTCTCTCTATCTCTTCTAAAAACAATCATCACGTCATGCAAATTGCTTGTTTTGAACCCCATTGAAACAGACGATCCAATGCCTTCTCCCAACTTTGAATTCCTGGTATTTGAGGCTGAAGGAGAAGTTGACAATGAAATCCCAGAAGAGATCTCTCGACTACTCAGACAAGAGGAAAGGTCTATTGAACCTTACAAAGAGCCGTTGGAAACGGTCAACTTGGGTTTGGGAGAAGAGAGAAAAGAAATCAAGATTAGGGCACTGCTCAGTTCCACTGTCAAAGAAGATTTGATAAAGCTTCTCAAAGAGTTTCCCGATGTGTTTGCTTGGTCCTATCAGGACATGCCAGGGTTGGATACCAGCATCGTGGAACATCATTTACCGTTAAGATCGGAATGTCCGCCAGTTAAACAAATACTAAGACGGACTCACCCAGACATGGCCATCAAAATCAAAGAGGAAGTACAGAAACAGATTGATACGGTTTCCTCGCCACATCAGAATATCCTCAATGGCTAGCCAACATCGTACCAGTTCCAAAAAAGGACGGAAAGGTCAGAATGTGTGTGGATTATAGAGATCTAAACAAGGCCAGTCCAAAGGACGACTTTCCTTTACCACACATTGACATGCTGGTTGACAGTACAGCAAAGTTCAAAGTATTCTCCTTCATGGATGGATTCTCGGGCTATAATCAAATCAAACTGGCGCCGAAAGACATGGAGAAAACTTCGTTCATTACCCCATAGGGTACCTTTTGTTACAAGGTAATTTCGTTCGGTTTGAAGAACGCCGTGGCAACCTATCAAAGGGCCATGACTACTCTCTTTCATGACATGATACACAAAGAAATAAAGGTATATGTCGATGATATGATTGCAAAATCTAAAATAGAAGATGAGCATATGACCCACCTGTCAAAACTATCCGAGCGTTTGAGAAAGTACAAACTCCGCTTGAATCCAACAAGTGCACGTTCGGTGTCTGTTCAGGGAAACTTTTAGGGTTCATCGTCAGCCAGAAAGGAATTGAGGTTGATCCTGACAAAGTCAAGGCCATTCAAGAACTACCTTCTCCAAAAACTGAGAAACAAGTTAGGGGATTCCTGGGACGTTTGAACTACATTTCCAAATTTATATTCCTCATGACCGCGACATGTGCGCCATTTTCAAATTACTCAAAAAGAATTAGGACTGCATTTTGACAGAAGACTGCCAAACTGCCTTCGACAGTATTAAGGAATACCTGTTGAACCCACCGATTTTATCACCTCCAGTGGAAGAAAGACCACTGATCATCTACTTAACAGTCTTGGAAGACTCGATGGGCTGTGTACTTGGTCAACAAGACAAAACCAAAAGGAAAGAGTCTGACATCTACTATTTGAGCAAGAAATTCATCGACTGCGAGACTCGGTACACTATGCTTGAGAAAACTTGTTGTGCTCTGGCATGGGCAGCCAAACGTCTTCGCCAGTATATGATTCGTCACACTACTTGGTTAATCTCAAAAATGGATCCAATCAAGTATGTCTTTGAAAAGCATGCTCTCACGGGAAGGATTGCCTGTTGGCAGATGTTGTTATCAGAATATGACATAGAATACCGCGCTCAGAAAGCCGTCAAGGGAAGTATTTTAGCCGATCATTTGGCTCATCAACCGATTGACGATCAGGAATCAATCAGCTTCGACTTCCCACACGAAGATGTCATGTATTTAAAAATGAAAGATTGCGATGAACCACTACCCAGTGAAGGGCCAGAACCAGGTTCCCAATGGGGACTAATCTTTGACGGAGCTGTCAACCATTACGGAAACATAATTGGCGCAATCATCATAACACCTCAGGGTACCCACATTCCTTTCACTGCCAGACTGACATTCAAGTGTACAAACAATGAGGCCGAATACGAAGCTTGTATAATGGGTCTCGAATAAGCGGTCGACTTAAGGATCAAGAACTTGGATGTATATGGTGACTCAGCCCTGGTTATCAATTAGATCAAAGGAGATTGGAACACTTACCAATCAGGACTGATTCCTTACAAAGACTATGCGAGAAGGTTGTTACTCTTCTTCAACAGAGTCGAGTTTCATCATATCCCTCGTGAAGAGAATCACATGGCTGATGCATTAGCCACTCTCTCTTCCATGATTAGTGTAGGTCAATGGAACGACCTACCTAAGATGGACATAATGCGCCTTGAAAGGCCTGCTTACATCTTCACGATTGAAGCAATCATAGATGTCAGACCTTGGTATCACGATATCAAATGCTTCCTTCAGAAACAAGAGTACCCACCTGGGGCATCCAAAAAAGACAGAAAGATCCTCAGGAGATTGGCAGGCAACTTCTTCCTGAGCGGTGATACACTCTATAAGGGAAACTTTGACATGGTCTTGCTCCGATGCGTAGACAGACCAGAAGCAAACATGCTAATAAAGGAAATTCATGAAGGATCCTTTGGAACTCATGCCAACAGACACACAATGGCGAGAAAAATTCTGAGAGCAGGGTACTATTGGTTGACCATGGAATCCGACTGCTACAAGTACATGAGGAGGTGTCACAAGTGTCAGATATACTCAGACAAAATTCATGTACCGCCAACGCATCTCAAAGTTCTCTCTTCCCCATGGCCTTTTTCTATATGGGGAATCGACGTGATTGGTATGATCGAACCCAAAGCTTCAAACAGACATCGGTTCATCCTGGTAGCCATTGATTACTTTACCAAGTAGGTCGAAGCAGCGTCATACGCCAATGTAACCCGACAGATGGTAGTCTGATTTATCAAAAACAATCTCATCTGCCGTTATGGTGTTCCAATCTAGATTATTACGGATAATGGATCTAACTTGAACAATAAGATGATGAAAGAGTTATGCGCTGAGTTCAAGATCGAACACCATGACTCATATCCCTACCGACCCAAGATGAACGGAGCGGTAGAAGCGGCTAACAAGAACATCAAGAGGATCGTTCAAAAGATGGTTGTAACCTACAAAGACTGGCACGAGATGCTACCCTTTGCTCTTCACGGTTATGGCATATCTGTCTGCACTTCACTAGGGGCAACCCCTTTCTCTCTAGTATATGGCATGGAGGAAGTGCTCCCCATAGAAGTAGAGATACCATCAATCAGGGTATTGTTGGAAGCTAAGCTAACAGAAGTTGAATGGTGTCAAAGTTAACACGATGAACTAAATCAGATCGAAGAAAAATGAATAACGGCTCTATGCCATGGTCAGTTGTATCAGCAAAAGATGAAGAAGGTGTTTGACAAAAAGGTTCGACCTCGCATCTTCGGGAAAGGAGACCTTGTGCTCAAGAAGATACAATCATTCCTCACTGACTCTCGGGGCAAGTGGACTCTGAATTATGACGGCCCCTATGTGGTCAAGAAATCTTTCTCAGGCGGTGCCTTGAGACTTGCAACCATGGATGGAGAAGAATTTTCCTACCCCACAAATGTTGATGTAGTCAAGAAATACTTCGCCTAAATAAAAAAAAGAGAAGAAAAGAAACGTCTCGGTGGATTGAAAACCTGAAAGGGCGGTCCAGTAAAAAATTAGAGACATAATAAAAAATCATCCCGATGGATTGGAAATCTCAAAGTAGAATCCAGGCAAAAGTTAGGGATAATGGCAAGTAACAACGTCCAACAAGGGAAAATCCCCCAGTAGCAGTCATGCCATCCATCAGAAAACTCCAGTCAAGGTCATCTTTGACAGAAGCTCAGGATGTCCCGAATTCAAAGTTGGTAGAAGGATAACGGTCGTTATGTTTCAAAGTAGCCCTTTTCCCTTAAGTTACCATTTTCTAAACTTTGTAAATACTCTGTGAAATCACGCGTTTGGCTGATTTCCATCCTATCAATAAAATTTGAGCCCTTGTGCTTTTGTTTACAATTCTTATTTGTTTTAGCTTTACAGAATGACATTTTAACATGATCAACGATTATTGAAATAAAACAAAAATGAATTTACTTGTCAAACTTTTTTCTGCTTTTGAAATAAAGATGGCAATTTCTTTTGACTGTTGAACATCGAAAGAACATCGATTGCTTCTCCAGAAGTAAGTGAGCTTCAAAGTGCAGAATCAAAGTACTCCTTCTAAACCAGTACGCCTGAACGAAGGATCAACTGTATCATATGTGATTTTACCATCTGATATCCCCGGCAGAGTTCTTATCTCCTAAGCCCGACCAACGTTTTTCCCCGCAGGGACTATCTCTCCTAAGCAAGGAAAAATTGCTATCTTGGACCGCACGGTACTTCTTCGTCCCCTGCAGTGGCCGAGTATCTAGTCGTGTTCATCCACTAGTCTGTATGTCGTGTCAGTTTTGTCAGCATAAACATACATACATCATGCATTATTGATTCACATTCATATTCATATTGCATCACTATCACTCTAGTCGATCTTGTCCCCTAGTGATAGAGGTCCTCTCAATCGAGTTGGCAGTTCTTTCCTCGTCAGGAAATGTTGCATCTGAACAATCGCTCTCCTCCAGTTTATTTTTGGATTGGATTCGGTCCTTGACCACTTTGATAACTTGAACCTCTGAAAGATAAGAAAACTTTCGACAAACGTCACTCTTCATCATTGAAGATGATATCTTCGTTTTCCCGAATTAAGGAAAATCCCCAGAGAAAGCCTCACAGCTAAAGACTCTCAGCAGCACATTGGTTTTTCTATCCAATAGACTCAATGTTAATAAAGTCATCGGCACCTCAAAATTGGGGTACATTGTATGGCATTTCTCCGAGAAGATCTCGAAGAAAAGTATTATGTAATATCCCCAAGCCAAAAGCAGTCTCTCAAGAGACTCGTTTTCCCTAGTAGATTCGACAAATGACGTCTCCAAATAGAGAAGTTTGTGCACCTCTACAAATCAGACGAATGGGTTCCCTAGTAAGTCTGGCATCAAAAGTTTTTCCCATCAAATGGCATCTCCCCAGGAAAATTCGGCGAGAAGTTTGAGGAAAACTGCTATAAACAGCGTCCCTTGTCAAGAAAGTTTATTGACAAAAGAAACTTAGACCAGTTCCTTGGAAGGAAACCAGGATCGAGGGGAAGTTTATTTTAAAAACTTAGACTAGTTCCTTGGTAGGAAACCAGGATCGAGGGGAAGTTTATTTTAGAAACTTAGACCAGTTCCCTGGTAGGAAACCAGGATCGAGGGGAAGTTTTATTCAGAAACTAAGACCAGTTCCTTGGTAGGAAACCAGGATCGAGGGGAAGTTTATTTCAGAAACTTAGACCAGTTCCTTGGTAGGAAACCAGGATCGAGGGGAAGTTTAATTCAGAAACTAAGACCAGTTCCTTGGTAGGAAACCAGGATCGAGGGGAAGTTTATTTCAGAAACTTATACCAGTTCCTTGGTAGGAAACCAGGATCGAGGGGAAGTTTATTTCAAAAGAAAACTGAGACCAGTTTCTTAGCTGAAGACCGTGATCGAGGGGAAGTTTACCTTTTCTAAGCATCATTGCTTAGCAGAATAAGATGGGTGAGCAAGTCGCCATTCATAACCACCGTCAAAATTTCACGCATTCCGATATTTAATCGTCTTGCACCCCGAATGCTCGAATACCTTCGCCATTCACACCTTCGGGTCCAAGAAGATTAAATAGGGGCATCTGTCATGCGCTAAATTTTGACCACTAAGATTTCCCATCATTGTGAAAATCATTACCACAATATGGATGAACCATTATGCCTCATCAGTCTCCCCAAAGATGGGTGAGCATTCACCACAAACAAGAATTAGGGTTTTTAAGCCCTCTCAGAGCCTTAGGCAAAGGATCAATCAAAAATTGACATGATCTTCAACTTGTCTAACCTCTCAAACACCTATAAAGGATCAAGAGGACTCCCAAATCAAGGATCAAGCACAAAGTTGCTACATTTCAAGTGGATTAAGCCTTAAGATCGCCAGTGTCACCAAATTAGGGTTTTGGTCGACCAAGGCCTCCAGATGGAAATTTTCCTCTGGGAATGAGCCAATGCTTCAGAGCACAACCCTAGATACTCCATGGGACCTAAGGAACTCAATCATCAAGTCAATTTAGCCTCAGGGGATGCATTCATAAAAAATCAGGAATTAGGGTTTCTTGACCTAATTCACCCCTAAGTTGACTTTTGGGACAAAACATGAGCCAAGACCTCAAGACATGATTTGAGGGTCTCCAATAGACCATATTGATCCATTTACAACACTGGATTGATCCAAAAAACTTGATTCACAAGTTTCAATTTCATCTGAACCACAATTAGGGTTTTGAGGGAAAAGTCAATTGTACCTTTGACTTTTGACCAAGACATGCTCCCAAACCTTGGGAGATGATTCAATACACCCTACAACACCTATGGAATCCATCTATTAAGTTTGATTTATATCAAGGACTTGATTTCATAGAGGATCACACAGTTTAGATTTCATCTGCTAAAAAGTCAACTGTGCACAAAAGTCAAGTTTGACTTTTTGAGATTTTTCACAATTATGGTTCCTTGACCCTAAAAAAATGTTAATATGTGATTTGAATCATCATTCATCAAGAAAAATCAAAGAAAGTGGGATAACTTGTAAAAGGGGTAACCATAAAAACTTAGAATTTTTCTAAGTTATGGAACAAAGTGGCTAGCGTACCAACTTCCAAGGATCATAACTTGAGAACCAAGCAACCACTTTGGATGATCCAAATATGGATTTGTAGCTCTCATGGAATACTTTAAAAGTGTCAACTACACCTCATTCCAATTCATCATGCATTTTAAACTATGTAGTGATCATAATGGCTGAAAATAGGAAAATGGCATTTTTACAACACTTAGACAAATTTCTGTCCATGACAGATTTTGTTGAAAACTCCAAAACTTGGGGTACTTTTTCACACAGTTGCAAGATGAATCAATTCAAGGTGTAAACACCAAAGTTGTTGTGCATATTGCTAGCAATTCAAAGGGTCCACCAGCATGAAAAATCTCAATGGAAATCAAGAGATATAGCAACTCAAAGTCATGTTGCTGCAACTGTTTTGGAAAAATCAGTTTGCATGTTTTCTTGCCTTACACGATTTTTGTGTCAAGACCAATGATCCCTATGCCACATTCATCCAATCTGATCCTCATCCATATGATCCAACCTACAAAGCTGAGTCAAAAAGCCAAGGGATCTTCCAACTTGAGATTAATGCATTTTGTCATATTATGCCTTGAATTCAAAGGCATTTATGTTAAATAGTGCACATTCAAGATTCTCACTGTCCTCAGTCAAGTTCTCTGATTAAACAACAATTAAAACATCTGAAGAATGTGGATTTGGTCAAGACATAGCCCTGCTCTTGGGAAAGGCTAGTTTGCCTTGCATGAGAAGGAATGCCACCAAACCAAAACCATTGAATGTGATCTGATCCAGCAGCCATTCACTATTCCTCCAAGACAAGAGTTGATCCACTATAAATAGAGGTCCTAACTGATCATTCAAATCACACCAAAGCAGCTTACAACATTGCTTTCTCTCATTTCCTTCTTAAACTCCAAATTTCATTGTTCTTGAGAAAGCACCATCGGGTTTTGAGTTGGAGGCCAATGCAGTTCAAACCAATGATTCACACACATCACATATAACATGTAGGAGGTGTCTGAACACTCACCTCACATCTGTAACATCAAAATCACCAAATGGCCATCCAATTGCACAAAACTCATGACTTGCTGTAAAAGGAATCAGGTTGATCAATCCAGAGGTTTTCCAATCAACCTAAGCATTCAAACACATCCATTGAGGTACAAGGAAGCTATCCAAATCGTTGGAACTCATATGTAACACCTCCAAACCAAAATTCGATTCTCACTTGCAGAGGTAAAACTTGAACTCTCAAACTCAATGAATCATGCATCATAAACATGTTTTCTTGTTATCATTGTGTTTCTAGATGTTTGTAGATCATTTACCCTCAATCATTATTGCTTATAATTCGTGTATAGGAATTCATTTAGTTCATGCCAATTTTAGGGTTCTTCAGGTTTTATCATGATATGTTCTGATTCAATTAATTTCAATGAAATTGAGTATTGCCATTGTGTTCCTCATCTGCAAATGCATGATTTTCATATTTGGATCGTGTGAAATGGTTGAGAGATGAATGAGATATGGGCCTTCACGTATCTGAGCTTGAGGTTGAAGATGACCATGGCGCCATGCCTCAGAAATTGACCTTGTTTTACTATATAATTTTCCCTTGCCATATGTTTAATGAATTGGCATTGCGCCCCAGTGGTTGATCAGCTGGTTTGTGTGTATTGAGCGAGTGGAAGGTCTGGGGTTCGAATCCCCCTCGCCCCTAACCTCTTTTTTTATCACTTATTCCATTTTTATTATTTTTCATATAATTTTTTAAATGATTTGGAAAATTAATAACTCTCTCAATTTTAACGATTTTTTATTGGTTCTTTTTGCAAAAAATCACATAAATGTTGAAATATTTTATTCCACAAAAAAATCATATTTATATTAATTATTTAATATAGTTGGTATTTTTGTAAATAAATTCATTTTTAATTGTTTTAAACACTTTTAAAAGTGGATTTCTATCTTGAAAATCAAAACCAAATGAGTTTTAACTCATCTTGTGATTAAAACATCATTTTTCAAACCTTAACCAAAAATCACAAGTTGCTTATTCAAGCTTATTTGGTATTTTATCATTATTTATTGATTTTCTTTAAGAATTTACTTTTAAAAATGATAAAATTAGGGTTTCTTTGATTTTCACCCTCGCAAATCTTTTTCAAACACTCATGGGCCTCTAATAGAGTGTAAGACCCATCCCTTATCATATACAAATAATTTGGGCCTCAGATATTGTATAAGTCCCGACACGATAAAAACATCTCGGCGCGATAGACAGTTTAAAATCACCTGGGCCTCTCTTTCAGTTGTAAGCCCCATCACTTGTACAAAAAAACTTTTGGGCCTCTAATAGAGTGTAAGACTCATTCCTTGTAAATAAGATACCTTGTTGGGCCTCAGACATTGTATAAGACCCACTGTGTTTTCAAAGACCTCGGCACGATCGCCGTTTTCGAACAAACCATCTGAGCCAACCCTCGTGTTGTAAATCCCATCTTTCTTTTTTTCAAAAAAAACTCTTTGGGCCTCTCCTTGAGTTGTAAGACCCATACCTTTGTACAGAAAACCTCTTTGGGCCTCAGTCGTTGTATAAGTCCCGATACGATATTCAAAATAACGGTACAATCACTGTTAAACCTTGGTCCTCTCTTTGAGTATAAGCCCCAACAATATTTTCAATTTTCCTTTTGATTTAGATTCAAGTATACAGTTGTTATCAAACATTTCTTCAATTTCTTTGAACAACTAACAAAACAGCATGGAAGCTTGCTCACCTGTAAGTTTTTATCCGCTTTCCTTTACTCGCTTTAATATATATACCTGTATTGTGGGAAGCTGCGCATGGTTAGTCTTCTTTCATTCTTTTAAAAACATGTTAAATATATATAACTGTATTATGGGAAGCTGCGTATGGTTAGTCTTCTTTTATACTCCTTTAAATACTTGTCATATATCAACTGTATATATACTAATTTAGTTATTTAGAGTTTTCCTCGGCAACTAGGTCTAGAACTAGGTAAAGCCCGTTTGGTCACTCTTAAATACAAACAAAACTAGATCCCCATAGGATTTCCAAATACAGTCTTCCCTTCTCTTGGGGTTAAACAATATGGAACAAAGAGAAATGCAGTATTCTCGATGAACCTTTTCTCAGAATGTCACCCATAGAAATTGTCAAAGAAATTCTACTCCCGAGAGTTGATCTATTCTCCATGAATAGCATCTCTTGAGTTTCTTCCAAATACTCGAACTTTCCTGGAATGATCTCTTCTCTGTGAATTGCATTTCTTGAACTTCTCTTGGTTTGGGGACCCACAGGCTTCCTAAAAGAACCCCCGCCTCCTCTTGGGCGTCGTACAAGGACCATTCGGCTTCTTAGAAGTTCTCATGCCTTCTCTTGGGCTTCTTACAAGGACCTTCACGACCTCTTAGAGGTATAGGACAGAACTTACTCATCCTTTGCTAGAGTTGTCTTTCTAAAAAGAGTCGCAAAAGCCCTCAGACCAATTTTAGGGTTGATACTCATCCCTTAAACGAGTCGGCCTCCTCTTGGGCATTGTACAAAGATAAACCACACTAATAGACTTGGACAGTCTAAATCCCCTTGAGTCTCCAAGACATTCTCAAGTACCCTACAAACATAGGAAGAAACCTCGGATTCTGGATTAATCTCCAGCAGAGCTAAAACTTGTGGGTTCTAAAACCCCGTCTCTCTCCTAAAATCCCCCATCTAGGGTTAACCTACCATCAGTATAACACTATCAGAACCTCAAGGCATCTGATATCTCAACTCTTCTGCAACCCTTAGCAAGAGTTGATTTCCCACTTGGACCTACCTCGGGATCTCAATAATTCCCAGCTGAAGATAGCCTCCTCTTAGTCTTTGTATAATGATCCTTTCCTCAGGAAAGTCTGCCTCCTCTTGGGCTTTGTACAAATGATTCTCCCTAATGGAGCTAACATTTTCAGACTCTCTTGTTGAGTCAGTCACATCTTCAGACTCTCTTGTTGATTCAACCACTTTTCAGACTCTCTTGTTGAGTAAATCACCTTTTTGGACTCTCTTGTTGAGTCAACCATCTTTTCAGACTCTCTTGTTGAGTCAATCACTCTCATAGACTCTCTTGTTGAGTCAATCACCCTTTTCAGACTCTCTTGTTGAGTCAAACCTTTTAGCCTCAATCTCGGGCTTTGTACGAGACAGATAAAAACACTCTCTTGTTGAGTCCACCCCTTTTAGCCTCAATCTCGGGCTTCATACCAGACAGATAAAAGCACTCTCTTATCGAGTCAAGCCCTTTTTAGCCTCAATCTCGGGCTTCGTACGAGACAGATAGGAGCACTCTCTTGTTGAGTCAAACCCTTTTTCGCCTCAATCTTAGGCTTCATACAGGACAGATAAGTACCTCCCCAGCGGAGTTAGCTTCCTCTTAGGCTTCATATAATGATATCCCCAAAGAGTCAGTCTCTTTTAGCCTCCATCTTGGGCGATGTACAAGACACCAATATATCAACTCTCTTGTTGAGTCCGTCTCATACAGCCTTCTCTTAGGCTTTGTATAAGGACTTCCCTAGTAGAGTCAATCAACCTCTTAGCTTCAACCTTGGGCTTTGATCAAGGTACATAAAAATCAACAATCCCTTTGTAGAGATGACAAATTATCTTTCAGTCAACCTTTTAGCTTCAATCTTGGGCTTTGAACAAGACACAGATACTTCGTTTAGCCTCTGTCTTGGGCTTTTTCTCCCTTAGAATAGGAGGAACTACGATTGCTCTGATTTCCCTGTTTCAATTAAACAGGAATACGTAGGCATAAGATTGTGAAATCTTAGCGAGCATACTAATAAAAAACTCTAGGTCCCGTACCTTCACACATCAATCAAAACTTAGGTCCAACACCTTACCAAAAACATCAACAAAAACTCACTCACTCATACTTTCCCAATCCATTAACAGATAAACACCACCAAGTATAAGGCAAAACCTAAAGCTAATATCCTGTGGATAACCACATATAGGATGGGTAACTGACAATTTCCCATTGTATAACCTGACCCCGGACCCCCCAATCTCTTTGAGCGTTTGTCCTGTTAGACATTCGCGTGCAAGGTTAGTTTTAGATACCTTCCCTTTCCCTTCCAGCTTAACGGGATAAACAAGAAATCAAAAAGTAGCACCCCCTCCTACCATTGCGGTGAGGAAAACCCCAGCGATAAGGTGGTCACGTCACCGATAAAAATCGCTCGCTACATACAGCTGCCCCTATTCAATCAACTGTGGACCTGAAGGGATGAGAGGAGTGGCTGTCAGACATTCAAGGTGAATAGGGATTGAATACTGAAAGAACCAGAAAATGTGTGCTCTGTGGGTAGAAGAAAATGTGTGGTAATATGTTTTTAATTCTAGGCAGATGTCAACCTAAGGGGGTCTCTGTGGATAATTGGCTATCACCCTAAGTTGGATCGAGCAAAGGATACGAGAACGACCGAAGGCGGACTCGAAAGGAAAGACCAGCCGAAGATGGGCTAACACATAAAGGATACGAGGATGGCCGAAGGCGGACTCGAAAAGAAAGACTGGCCGAAGGTGGACTAACACATAAAGGATACGAGGACGGCCGAAGGCGGACTCGAAATGAAAGACTGGCCGAAGGCGGACTAACAAATAAAGGATACGAGGACGGCCGAAGGCGAACTCGAAAGGAAAGACCATTAGAAAGTGGGCTAACACATAAGGTATACGAGGACGGCCGAAGGCGGACTCGAAAAGAAAGACCGCCCAAAGGAGGACTAACACATAAAGAATACGAGGACGGCCGAAGGCGGACTCGAAAAGAAAGACCGGCCGAAGGCAGACTTGTTAGTTTCTTGGATTGGCTAGAATTTTGGTAAAACAAAGTATGTTCAATGTTGAAGTCAAGGTGGTGATGGTGCAACATTTAGTCTTAACACTGGGCTGTGTTAAGTAGTGAAGTTGTTCAATGTTTGATGTCATATGGGTGATGTCACAACATTAAGTCTTAACACTGGGTTGTGTTAAGAGTTAAGTTAGATGTCTGATGTCACAAGCGATGGTGTGACATTAGATCTGCAGAATTAATAACATCAGGTTAGTGATGTTGTTAGGGTTTGCGTTTTAGCTGGAATTATGGAGAGCAAGTAGTCTCATTGGTTGCGGATATCTTGGGATAGATATTCTCTGTTGCATAGAGATTTGATGCAGATCTGTAGGAGGTTTAAAAGCTGAGATTTAAGAAGATTTTGAGAGAGAAAAACTGTTTTGAAGATTTAGTTTTAAACAACAAATCAGATCAGATATTGTAGCAGGTCCAAGCCTAATTCAGATAGCTATATAATGCGCATCATTCTTGAAGGAAAAGTAACGAAGAAAGAGAGCTAAAGACTGAGTGTCGTTTATGTCTTCGTGTATGTTTTGTAAACCATTCGAGTGTGAATTGGTATTGTTGTTTTGAGTTGTTCTTGATCAAAGCTGTGAAGCAGAATCAAGTAGTGTTATTCAAAGTGTGTAATCTTTGAATTGTATCACTGAAGTGTTTTAGGGATTGAGTAGTGTTCTCATATCTAAGTGGTTTCTTAGGTAGAAAGTCACTAGTAGGAATTAAGATTAGGAGATTGTCAACTGGGTTGTTGAGTCTGTAATTTAATTCTACAAGTAGTGAAATTCATCCCTGGCTTGGTAGCTGTCGCTCCCGGGATTTTCATCCAAGTACAAACGCGAAAGTGGCACCGAACAGAGTCGCCAGCAATGTGTATTTATCCCAAGAGAGGGAAAGGAAACACCGCGTAAACCTGAAGAGAAGGAAAGAGCATGGTCTCGCGACCAAGAGAAATGGGTTCGGGAGTCGGTTACGCGAGAGGAAGGTATTAGCACCCCCACGCGTCCATCGTACCCGATGGGATCCACGCTTGCTGTTTCGATCAAAGGGTGTAAAGAAAGGATACTGGAAAAGGAACTGAAAGAAAGAAAGGAGGAAGAAAAGAAAAGGAACGGGAAACAAATGTAGGGAAAATAAAAGAAGTGCTCGCATGGGCCCTACCCCACTGCCTACGTATCTCATCGGGAACATGAGAATCAGAGCGACGTAGTTCCCCTCACTAGGGAAAGTTGTTTGTGTTTTTTAGAGAACGGCTTACATTCTAGCTCAGGTGTTGCTGTCTCGCTGGTCCGAGTGCGTTACCATCTTGCAAGAGAACAAGTAGAAGCACGTTCGTACGCTGAGAGTGAGTGAGGTGAGAAAAGAATTCCCGAAGGAAAGACGTTATTGTTTGTTTTTGTCTTTTAAGAGTTTTTTTCATTTGTTTGCATATGATAGTGTATCTGAATCTTAGTCATTGGAATGTGTACATTCTCACATTCCAAGATGGAATGAGTAAGAAAGCACACTAAGGGTGAAGAAGACCCCCACACTTAGTTTCAATTGTCAAGGTTCAAGCACACTAGCATACTTGTGTTTATTAAGTGTTTTTGTTGATTAAGAAATGAAGAAGTGCTTTTTATTATTTGTACCTTCAACAAGTATTGCATTTAAGTCCCTCATACAAGATCAAATGTTTAACACATTGACCCAAGATGGGCTATATGCTACACATTCTAAGATTACAAGAGAAGACCCCTTATAATCTTTTCTTTATATGAAAGGCCTAAATGCAATAAATGCCTACCTTTATTAGATATTTTGAATTTTCTTTGAGATGAGAAAAGAGACTCAAGGGAGGAGAAAAGGTAAAACCTATATGGACTAAGACTCAATCCTAATTGATTAGTTAAGGGAGTGATCCTAAGGTTTGTGAGGTTTCAACCTAAAGTCTAAAGAAAGAAAGAATTAAACAATTCACTTCCAAAGTAGAAGATGAATTGTAATTCAAAAAGGGAAAGTAATGAGTTATTAAAAGAAAGCACATAAGTGCTTAGCAAAACACACAATGGAATTGTAAAAGAGAAAGGATAGAAGTTGAATGTGGATTCCTTATCCACACTCAATTGAAACTTACCGAAGCCCCTACATGGTTAGTAAACATGTATAAGAAGTATAAGAAGTAAAAGAACATGTAATGCATCATAAAACTCAAAAGAATTAAATGAGAAACCAAATCCTAGAGCCACAATCAGAATGTACATCATATGGAAACCAATGGTTATTATCATACAAGTGCAAGTGAATAAGCAACCATCATCACCCATTAGCATTTAAACATGTTACAAGAAGAAGGGGTAGATGAAAGATGGAAAGAAATGAAGAGGACATGCATAAATGGAACATGTAAATCAACAACCAGAATTGAAACTAAATGGAAAAGGGTTTATAAACATCTCAAAAGTATTTATGAGGTAACTTCAAGACATTCAAGAAGTAATATAAGAAGAATTGAAATGAAAGTTCAAAAAGAAAGGGCAAACAATACATGTTAATGATGCACAAAGTTCAAATTGAAATGAACATGTAAAGATGACCTATAATGTGTATCAAAGACCTATAATATCATATGAATGGCTCATAACATATGCAAATGCTCATACAAATGTGCACAAAAGAATTCATGTAAACATGCACTAAAGTTGTAATGACATGCCATGGATTATACATCCAATGTGATGCATCAAACAAAGACCAAATGGATTCATGAAAATTATGCCAGCATATCATTGGAATGCCTAGGTCAGAAATGCATCATACATCAAGATATCATGTAAAAATTCAGAGCAAAATGACTTCAAACAAAGCAATTAGGTCAAATTGAAACATCATGCAAAGTGGAGCAAATATAGGCATCAAGACATATGATAAAGTGACCTAAAAAATCAAACAAAAATCATCTAACATACTTCAATGTATTAGTGAATCAATGCAAAAAGAATCATGTCAAAATAGTTGGTAATGAGCAAGAACAAAATTAAACAAATTCATGTATCATGCTTAGAATGCATCTAAGTGGAAATTTAAAGAAAATTATGGACCAGGGGTAAAAAGGTCATAAAATCAGAAAATAAAATCATGAAAAATTTCCTAAATGTTTTAAGAATACACATGAATTTTTGTAGAATTTTCCAATATGTTTTGGTATTTTTAAAAATTAGAAATCAAACGTGTAGAAAGAAATAAAAATGAAAAATAAATGCAAAATGCAGGGGGGTATGAACATAGCAATTGGACAGTTCAAAATCATTGGGCTTTAAAAAAGAGAAGGTGCAAATAGCATTCAGGTTAGGTCCATTAAGCACGCAGAACATACTAACAAGCATGGAATCTCAGTCAACAAAATTGACTCACTCATGGCCATTGGATCAAGTCACAGTCAAACCATAGTCAAAGTAAACAACATCAACGCGCACATGTGAATGTCCACACTCCCTATCGTGTACCATGCCATACAAAGTTTAAGTGAGTTCAGAAAATTTGCATGTGACTTGCACGCTTTTTTTTATGTGTTGGCACATTTTGGAACGTAGGATTAAGAGCAATCAAAGGCCACGATTAAAACATAGTGAAACCCTAGCAATTACAGTCACCGGCCGGAGATGACCTCCGGTCACCTTCTCCGGTCACACCTCCACCGTCTGCAACCTCAATTCTCACCAAAATGCACAAATGTGGTATCAAAATGAAGCTTACGCTATGCACATCGTGAATCTAACATCATTTTCCACATAACAATCACACACAGAGAAAACAGAGGAGATTAAAGCAAGCCCTAAGTTGTGCACTATACCTCTAAAGGCCTATCAACTAGCCGGACAAGTTCTTGAGCTTGTAAGAAGCTTCAAGAACCTGAAAACAACTTCACATTAGGTCTATAATGGTGGAGATTCGTACCTGAAGTTTTGAAACTTTGAAGTGTTCTTCAGAAAACCAGAGGTCTTGTCTCTTCTACAATCTTCACTTGGCCAAATAAAGGCTGAGATGTAGAACTTGATGATGATTCAATGGAAGTGAGCGAAATCCAAGCTTCAAGAACAAATGCACTGTTGTGAAATTGAGAGAATCAAGGAAAGTGTTGAAGTGGAATGAGCAAGATGCGCTCGAAAATTCTTGGCAATGGTGATGTTGAGAGTAAAGCAGAGAGAGTTCTTTGGAGAGAATGTGAAAGAATGAAGTTCCAAGAAATGTGGAAAAAAAATGAGAGAGAGAGTTGAAATTGTGTGTGTATTTGTTTATATAGTTAGGGTTTAGTGTGATTAACCATGGTAAACTGAGTGAGTTAAGTGAGTTAGAGTTGGGTTAACTGAGTGGGTTCTAACTAACTGAGTCATGACAGTTAGAGGTGAGTTAGGAAAATTTATTATGGTGTGGGTGAGTTTATGAAGTGTATGGTGGGGGTTTAAAATGGAGGGTGGTGATGTAAAGAAATTTTTAGCTTAATGAAATGGAAAGTGGAATGGTGTAACATGTATGAGAATACTTGAATTAACAACAACAACAATGTTATTTTTAGGGTTTTATAGCAGCAAAAAAAAAATCAATTAAAACAAGGAAGTTTGATGATAAATTTCTCTCACTTTAATGAATGGAAATGAGTAATTTTTGTGACAAATGAAAGAGTAGATATGGGAGAATAATTTTGATGTTGAAATTGAATTGAATAGAGGTTTGTAGGATAGTGTAAAATGACTCCAAACATCATAGTTCAGAACTGGTGCATGGGCGTGGCAAGTTGGTAGGGTGGCGTGGCAATCTATCTTGGAAAATTCAGCATGAACACGTCAATTTGGTACCATCATAACCCTATCATAACTTGCTCAAATGAAAAAATGTCCAACATCAAAGTTGAAGAGGACATTGAGATGAACAACTTTAATGTTCAACATTTTTTCTTTTGGAGCTTCCATCATGGAGAAAAGTGGCTGGACATTTGGCACACCAAGTGTTCGACAAAATTATGGCGCATGGGTCTGCACTTGCCTTGTCATGACTTGGTTTTTGACCTTGTTTTGTCAAACTTTGATCAATCATATCTCACTCAATTTTTATCCAATGGAGCTGTTCTTTATGTGGATTTGAAGCTTGAAACAAGATCTTTTGTTGTGGCCTAGTGGAATTTTCATTTGGTGCTTCAATTTTGAATGGCCTTGGTTCAAAGTGTAGTGCAAAATGGTCCAAAATTACTATTTTTAGTAACCCTTCTTATTCCAAAAATGGCAACTTTTCACAACTTGATTTTTCCATGATTCCTTTGGAGTTTCTTAACCAAATTTTGTACATTGGACACATATAACATGAATTTCATGATTTTGGGCTCAAAAAGTCAAGGGTTGACTTTTCCCTCTGATTATTTGACTTGACCCCAATTTCTCTGATTTTTTATCTTTCTTCCAATTGAACCACTTCTAAAACCAATTGAGAGGCAATTTTCCACATACATACACTTAAGGACATGTAGAATACCATGACAACAAGCTTTGTCCAAAAAATCAGAGATATCCTGATTTTATTAGAAACCCTAATTTTGACCCCCTCTGGTTAGGAGGGAAAAGTGCAGTCTTCAATTTCAAATTCCTCAGAGTATGTTGTGTATCCTTTTAAAGGATGATGAGAAATGCCACTTGAGAATGATTTTGAATCAATGAGCTATCTCTTTTGAGGATTTTCCTTCAATTTTTGGACTTCTTGCATAGTGTAGTATGTATTGCTTCAATCTCCCATTGGATCTCACTTCCTTGAGATTGTGGATGATCAATTGAGATGGTATGAGACATGAGAGACTCTTGGCTTGCCTTGAGGCAACTTGATTGACCTTTTTGTGCTTTGAATGATTCCTTGATTGTCCACCTTCCACCTGATCACATGCCCTGATGGTAAGAAGGATGCCATGCTTCATTTTTCTATGTTAAATGCAATGTAATGTTAATGAGGTGGATATGATATGATAAATGATAATGCCATGCTATGATGACAAAGAAGGAGAGCAAATTTTGGGGTATTACAGCTGCCCCTATTCAAGCGCTGTAGACCTGAATGCCTGAAAGCGATTGCTTTCGGACTTTCAAGGTATATAGTGATTGAATACCAAATATAACCAAAAATTTGCTCTGGATAGTGAAGAAGAAAAGGGATATAAACCCAACGAGACTGCTGGATTGAATCTTCGATGAAACGTCGGAGAGATCTGTCTTTTGAACGACGCCAGACGACTACTGGCTTGCCACACTACTGGTGGACTTTAATAATGTCTTTTATGCAACTCCAGACGACTACTGGCCTGCCACGCTACTGGTGGACTTTAATAATGTCTTTTTGAACGACGCCAGACGACTACTGGCTTGCCACACTACTGGTGGACTTTGCAGCTTCGTGCCACCCGAAGACGGACTTTTGCCAATCCACTGTTGGACTTTTGGAATATGCCACCCTTAGATGGACCTTTCGCCAATCCACTGTTGGACTTTTGCCACCCGAAGACGGACTTTTGCCAATCTACTGTTGGACTTTTAGCTGCTTTGCCACCCGAAGATGGACTTTTGCCAATCCACTGTTGGACTTTTGGAATATGCCACCCTTAGATGGACCTTTCGCCAATCCACTGTTGGACTTTTGCCACCCGAAGACGGACTTTTGCCAATCTACTGTTGGACTTTTAGCTGCTTTGCCACCCGAAGATGGACTTTTGCCAATCCACTGTTGGACTTTTGCCACCCGAAGACGGACTTTTGCCAATCCACTGTTGGACTTTTGCCACCCGAAGACGGACTTTTGCCAATCCACTGTTGGACTTTTGCCACCCGAAGACGGACTTTTGCCAATCCACTGTTGGACTTTTGCCACCCGAAGACGGACTTTTGCCAATCCACTGTTGGACTTTTGCCACCCGAAGACGGACTTTTGCCAATCCACTGTTGGACTTTTGCCACCCGAAGACGGACTTTTGCCAATCCACTGTTGGACTTTTGCCACCCGAAGACGGACTTTTGCCAATCCACTGTTGGACTTTTGCCACCCGAAGACGGACTTTTGCCAATCCACTGTTGGACTTTTAGAATTTTAAAATCGAATTACTCTCTGCCTCTGCGCCAGACATCTCTGCCGACTCTGCTGAGGAACCACAATCAATGATTTAATCTCGGAGACTCCTAAAAGGATAATATCTCTGCTGGCGAATGGATGAACAATCCGTCTGCTTCGAATTGTCAAGCTTGCCAAAAATAAATTGGACTTTAAGATATGAGGGAATGACGACTCTGCCAGGAATTATTTCATCTGTTTGGGGGAATGAATTCGGGCCACAGCGATTCCACTGGGGATGAGAATTTTTAAATGACGTCCTGCTGGGGAAATGAGCCATTAAAACTCTGCTTGGGGATTTATTCAACCCAAGATCCTTTATAGGGATTATCAACCTTCTGACCCGGCTGGGGAAAGGCTGTACCATCCTTGTTGAGGAATAGATTCTGCCGATCTTATAAACCTCTACGGGGAGAACAACAACTCAGCTGGGGAGTATTATTGACAAGATTCGATGCTGACCTCTGTGGGGGATCATTACCAGAGACACAATCTTGCTGGGAATCAGGGCTACTCTGCCAGGGATATGTAAATCCTGGTTAGAACATTCCACTGCAACTTGCTAGGAAAGAGTCCTTAGAGATCTGTTGGGGAAACCCAAAGCAAATCCACAGTAGTCTGCTGAAGAATATGACTGTCGAGCTTAGGATAAGTACCACAATGCACCATGTTAGGCGAGCTTTCCCTTAGACAATTCCGTTGGGGATGACGAGTTTAACAAACTCCGCTGGAGAAAACTGCTTTAAAGCGTCTCGTGCTGGGGAATGCCTTTTGAGAGGATTTTACAGAAGACCGACTGTCCTCAAACTCTACTGGGAATGATCAACACTTCATGCTGGGGAAACAAACATGCCCCATGCTTGGGCAAACCAACAATTTATCCCCGAAGAGGATGTCATAAGAGGATTTTATAGAAGATTTAGCCTCTTCCAACTCCTGCGACTTCGCTGGGGATAATGACCATCAGCTTCGGTATCAGCGAGACCGCTCTTTTGGGGAATTTGCGACCGTCATCGACACAGAAAAGCTTGTAGCTGTTGGAAGTACTGTATGAGAGAATCGACTTAATAAGATACAACGGTACCCAGTTGAACTTAATTCACTGATATCGAACCGTTATGAACGACCGTCGACCGAGCGATGAACGCCGACCTCCTTTCCCGTGATTGCCCCAGTCTTTTGCGTGGGGTAAATGATTACTCGCCTTGTGCTTAAAATCATCTGTACCTGCTACCTGCAACAAAAGAATATGCACACATGCCTCGAGCTGGATCTAACTTCTGCAATTAAGAAAATCCAACCCTGAACCACCACTTGTTGGGGAGCAAGGTTTGTATGCAATCTCTTGCTGGAGAACATTATTAATGAAGCCTGCTGAAGACGGGGACCACAAATGCCTTGGTTTGGAATGCCCCTTGGTTTCAATCCTTTTGGCTGATTGAATACATATGCATGACCAACCATTTTTCTTCACTTGCCCCAGACCAACATGATCCACCGGAAGAAATTGTCCCTAGAGGATTTTACAGAAGACTTGACATCCAAAACGCTTCAATGTCCTGAAACTCTTGTAGAGATTCGTCGGATCTCGACGTAACTGCCCCAAACCGCATGGATTACTTAGAAGAAATCACCTCAAGAGGAT
The DNA here is from genome assembly GCA_022829125.1 of Lathyrus tuberosus. NCBI lineage: Eukaryota > Viridiplantae > Streptophyta > Magnoliopsida > Fabales > Fabaceae > Lathyrus > Lathyrus tuberosus. The sequence continues at coordinate 22,514,463 of JALAZF010000022.1, read as the reverse complement.
TTTACAGAAGACTTGGCAAGCTCAATGCTTCAGTGTCTTCAAACTCTTGTAGAGATTCATCGGATCTCGACGTAACTGCCTCAGCCTGTAAGGTCTATAGAAGAATTCGCCTTGAGAAGATCCATGAAGAATCTCATACCACCGTGGGATATTCTGCCTCGGTATTCTGAAACCTGGATGGGCTGATTAGTTGTCTGGATGGACTAACTTCTCGTGCTTTTGGGATGGCCTGCCTCAGTATGACCCTTGAAGTGGTTTTGCCCCAGTTTGGCTGAACTCTGAAAAGATTTCTCGACGTAATTGGCTCAGACCGGCTACACCTTAAAGAGATGATTCGACGTGACTGCCCCGGATCGACTACGTCTTAACACAACTTGTTGGGAAAGCTCCTGCTCAACAAAGTTTCCTGAGGAGGTACCACTGGACGTGACTGCCCTTCGGGAGTTTTAGGATTCTCAACTCGGCAAGATTAAACTTCTGGACTGGATTTCCATATGTAAACTTCTTTTGATGTCAAACAAATGTATGCAAGCAGAAAATGTTTTATTCTGAGAATGAAAATTCTAATGCAACACAACATGTTAATCTCGAAGTTTTACTAAAAAGATGTAGCAAACCCTTTTGTGAGCGAATCACGGGTTAGGATACGACATTAATTTTTGAAAGAAATAATGCAATGCACATGCAACACCAACAAAGATCTTTTAGCACAACTGATAGGAGTCAGGAACGCTATCTCTTGGTAGTATGCCTTTGAAATAACCCTGTTTCAATTAGGACTTTTGAGGGTTGTAACGGGGCCTGGTTCACGGTTTTGAGAAAAAAGGATTTATGGCTCAAAGTTTATTGGTGCCCACCCACTCTTCGTGATGTTCTCCAGTCCTACGTTCAGCTAATTTGCACAAGCGTTCGCCTCTCAAAAAGATTTTGTGATCTTTAAGGAAACCATGATACTGATGGTTTGACACCTAATGAGGCTTTGGATTGACAGTCACCCCTTTGTCTTTTGTCCATAGTCACACGACTTTGTTCTTGCTCGAGGATTTTCTTTTGTAATCCTTTTGTTTTTCGCTTTCACATTCTTTTGCTTTTTGATCCCTAATTTTTGCCTGGACTGATTCTTTTGAATCTTTAATTTCAGAGTCCAGCGGGATGCCCTAACTTTTGCCTAAGTTGCTTGTTTTCAAGTTTCAACTTAGCGGGCTTTTTTCATTTTTTCATTTTTTTTATTCTTTTTCCTTTTTTCTTGAACAAATCGTGTGACACTGGCTTGTCTTGACTTGATTGGAAAGGTCGTGACTGCCTCACTCTTTGATTGTTGATGGATAACCATTGTGGTTTCACATCTCTTGCCCTCTTGACGGTGGAATAGAAGGTAATGGATCCTCAGATGCACACTCCTTTTGAAATTTGAATGCTTGGTCAAATTAACTGACGCCTACCCTGCCCCTGGGTTAAATGTGAGGGTTTTTTCGTACGAAAAGAAACTCCTACTTCAAGGCTCAAAGGGGTTAACGAGGGTCTATCTCCCTTATATCTCCAGTGTTTGAGGAGTTGAAACAATGCCTGTACATCCTCAACAGGGTTCTTATTCCAAAGCACACCGTTAGAGATTTTTGCGTTTTCAGACCATCATTCTCCCTCATAGAGTTTGAGCAAGAAAAATGGTATTGCAGTACACATTAGCATTAAATGAGTAAACACAAATGAAATTCTTCAAGAAAACATATTCATTGCATTAAAATCCTCATACCAAATACAAACAAATTTTAACATGCGAACAATGTCTGAACGAACAAATAAAGACTACATATGAAAATGCAGCAAGGAAAATAAAGATTGTCGTTGTTGAGGAGGCTTGGCTCCGTCTAGACTGACCACTTCTGGTGATGTTCTTGTAACTTTGAGCACTCACCATGGTACAGAAGCTTCACCTTGTGGGGTACCATCTGGGGTGATAACCTTTGAGTCAATCAAATCCTGCACCTTGTGCTGGAACACATTACAGTTATCAAGTGTGTGCCCAAACGTTCCTGAATGGAACTCACAGCTAACACTCATGTCATAGTCCGGAGGAATGGGGTATGGCACGGGCATGGCCCTTCTCAGCTGGATTTGCGAACTTTTGAGCAAACGAGCCAACAACTGACTGTACGGAATAGGAATAGGATCAAATGTCCTCTTGGGCTTCCTTGGTCTGAGTAGCCTCCGCTGCTGATAATCTTGCTGCTGCTGGTTCGGGCGCCCAACCTGGCCCTGCACTTTCCTTTCTGTATTCGGCTGAGGCACAAATAAGGGTTGCTGACATAGGTCTTCTGCAACACAGGGTTGTGGAAGAGATCCCTGACGCGAGGTAGACCCTTTGGAAAAGGAGAGAGTCCTCAGTTCCCTTGCAACAATGGGAGTGACATCACTTGGTTTACCAGCACCAACTGATGCAAACTTGATTGCCCCTGAATCAATTAGCTCCTGGACTTTATGCTTGAACCTGGTACAATTCTCAACATTGTGACCAGGTGCCCCAGAATGGAACTCACATCTAGCCTTAGCATTAGGTCCCAGAGGAATCTTCATGGGCAACGGTCCCAAACTAACACACTCAACCAGCTTGAGCTCGAGCAAGTAAGAAAGCAATTGCGCGTACGAAATCGGAATGGGATCGAACTTCCTCTTAGGCCCCTCTGACTTAGGATCCTCTTGAAAATCAGGAAGTGACTGCTGATGAGAGAGCTCTGAACCTTTAGCTTTCAGAGGAGATTCACGAAGCAATCCATGATCTAGAGCATATCCCAAAGAGATGGGAGGAGTAGAGACTTCTGTTGTGGAAGCAGGCACATGATCATTTTCCTTTTTTAACACCTTATTCAAGATTTCCATGACCAGGCCCATTTGAATCTTCATCTGGTTGACTTCCTCCCTCAGTAGTTCCTGACCTCGGGACAGCGCCTGAATGTCCCCCATAAAATGCCCCAATTGGGCCCTCACCCCAGCCAAATCCTTCTGCATTTGATCCATAATATGATTCTTACTTGATTTCCTCGCGTTGAATATCGGTGAATATGATTCTCCGCTATAATGCCTGAAGTCAAACAAAGGTTAGAGACCCTGCAACGAATACCTGAAAAGCAAGTAACAGAAATGCAGAATGATATGCAATGCCATGCAATGTTATGTTTATCATTTCCAAGGTGCTTTACACCCTGATTCCAATCCAAACCACAGAAATCTGAAGACCAGAAATCGTGATATAAAGAGACGTATCGTGGTCATGTGCTTGTGTACAAATATCTGATAAAGAGTAATTCTGAATAAAACTGCTCATACTCATTCAACAAAGTATTCAAGTACATTTAAGAAAGGCTCATCCGCAAATGCAATACAAGGAAAAATGGATCCATCAACAAGCCTGATGGTAACCATTAACACAAAATATAAGGAAAAGAACATCAGTCTGACAATTCCACATCCTTCAGCTTATCACTTGAGTATTTGATCTCCTCAAAAAGTATACGGGTACGCTGGTGATTCGGCTTTTCAATCATCTCTTTGATCAAGACATCCCTTTTCTCAAAAGCTTCATTTAAAGAACCCATATGTAGCATCAGAGCCTCGTGATCACACACTCCTTTGTGTCTCTTTATGCCGGCTTGCGTCTTGAGTATCTCCCTTTCTATCATGACTTCTTCAAGCTCTTTCTTGGTATTCCTCAGCTCACCTCTAGCTTCTTCTAGCTGTTCTTGACTCTTACCGAGGCTTTCCCGATACTTTCTCCTCTGCTCATGCGCCTTTTCAAGCTCTTCGTCCTTAATCTGCAACTGTTCCTGTAATTCAGCATTCTCTATCCTAACTTCGTCCCAAGCGTGCTGAAACTTTGTTAACTTTTCTTTGGTCTGTGCTAACGCCTGTTTGGTTTGCTTGTGGGCTTGAGTAGCATCATCAGCACCTTTACTAATCTTCCGGAAATGTTGGGCTCTTCCAGCAAAGTCTTTTTCTTTTGCAGTTAGGATTTGTTCAGCATCTTGGGCTTTCCGCTCCAGCTCTTTGTTGGCATGTAGAGCATTCTGAAGACGGCTACTCAACTCGGAATTCTCTCCTTGGAGCTTTTTCACCAAGGCTTGCAACTTGTCAACTTCTTCCACAGTAGCAGTGCTTCTTGCTTTCTCATTCTCCGGATACAAAAGGGGTGCCTTACCAAAAGGCAAGAGAAAATCTTCAACTCTTTTCTTCACCCACTCTTCATATGCTGGATAAACCCGGTTGTTAGGCTTGCCTAGAGTAACTTTCCCCTTTTTCAGTATGCTACCCCAGCTTTCAGAAGCTTTCTGTGCTGCTTCCCAACCATCTGATGTATGAAAATAGAGGGACTCCTCCACATCTCTCTTAATAGGCGGACCTGTCAGGGCATACCCAAATTGTCGAATGGCCAAAGAAGGATTGTAGTTAATCCCACCCATTCTTCCTATCAGTGGAACGTTAGGGAACTTACCACAGCTGTGGATAATATTCTTGCCAATCAGCCCATGATCTACCCATACGATGTCCTTGGCCACCAATCCCATTAAACGCTGTTTCCACTCTAGAGAATCTTTGGAATCCACAAAAGCCCCTGATTGTGGTAAACGGCCCGCAAACCACTTATAGAACAAGGGTGCACAACAACGAATTATCCCTCCTCTTTTCTTTTCGTTTCGGTTGTACAATGAGTAGTGAAGATCTCCCAGTAGCGTTGGCACCGGGTTCTTCATCATGAATATTCGTATAGCGTCCGTATCAATGAAATCCGGCTCGTTGGGAAACAACACTATGCCGTATATACAAAGGGCTAGCAAAGCATTAAAAACAAGCCAATTCTCGCCTTTAGCTGCTTCCTGGGCCTTCTTAATCAGATATTCCAACTTGTAACCACGAATCTTTCCTTTGTTGGAGACATTGTCGCCTAACTCTGATTTGCTCAAATAAAGAGCACCAGCCACCTTTCCAAAGTCAAGATCCCCCACTGATCCAAAGAAAGGGGGCTCCTCCTTGATAGCAATCCCCAACATGTTGGAATACTCCTCCAGGGTAGGAACCAACACATAGTCTGGAAATACAAAACACCTCAGAGGCGGATCATAGAACTGCATCAACGTATGGAGACCTCTGGCTTCATAATCACTGACATTACGGACCATAGATAAGATCCACCCATATTTCTCTTCAAAAGCTTCTCGTGCTGCAGGGCTCGCCATTCCCTTCAGCACAACAATAGGGCCCAAAGTAGGCGTAAGGAACTTATAGCTGATGATATTCTTCCTCTCTTTAGTGTTCATCTTTGCAGGGACCTGATGACTGGAATCAAGGGTAATATATGCACCTGGAAATGAATAAACATGTATGTTAGGATATGATAATGCAAAGGGCAATGTGATCAGGTAATCAGGTGTCTGTGCTGAACTGTGAACGGTGTCAGTGTAGCTCTGAGACTAATATAGAACCATAGATAAGAACCATCTGAATACAATAGGATGAAACTTCCTTTCGGTGCAATGATGATAGAAAACCGGGTATGTAGGAGGTCATGGTTACCTGCAAACCTGTAAACAACCCGCCCTTCTCACATGTGGGTACTAGGATGTTCAGTATCCCGGGCTCTCAGGTCGAGAAATGATGATACGTTCACCATTTCTAGTTTGGCATCATCATCAATCGAGGAGGCCTCAACTGATTCTCCAAAACAAAAAGGTCCTCAGCTTCTGGCACTGAGGTCGAGAAGCAATAGTACATTCATCCCTCAGGGTACAGTACTATCGCCAATCGAGGAGTGCCTCCGCTGATTCTCTTTCAAAAAGGGATGTCCTATAGCAAGTTCCCAGCATTGGGTCCTCGGATCGAGAATGTGCAATGGGTTTGCCACGGAATGTGGTCTGCCACTGTCACATCTCGGGAGGAGTGCCGCAACTGAGTCCTCGGGAATGGTCACCAGAGTCGACAGTTCCTCAAGAGAATAACCACTGGCCTGCATAACATGCAGTAGCAGAAAGCTCCTGATAGAACCTCGTCTGGTTGTGGGTCTCATGAACAACAATACGTGGTCACCACCACGCAAGCGTCATGACTATCCACTCTAATACCTATGTGTGTACTCAAGCCTGGGTAGTGAGCTTATCTCTCAGAACACCCCGCCCGCCAAACAGAAAACAACACAGTCCAGTATAGCATAATATATCATATGAAATGAAAATGCTAAAATGCGGTAAATACAGTAATGTACAGTAAAGCAGTAAATAACTATACAATAAAACAGTAAATACAGCACAACAGTAAACACCCAATGAAAGAAAACAAACAAGCGCTAGGATTGACTCGCTTAGGATGGACCAGTAATAGGTCAATCTGTCCCCAGCAGAGTCGCCAGCTGTCGCTCCCGGGATTTTCATCCAAGTACAAACGCTAAAGTGGCACCGAACAGAGTCGCCAGCAATGTGTATTTATCCCAAGAGAGGGAAAGGAAACACCGCGTAAACCTGAAGAGAAGGAAAGAGCATGGTCTCGCGACCAAGAGAAATGGGTTCGGGAGTCGGTTACGCGAGAGGAAGGTATTAGCACCCCCACGCGTCCATCGTACCCGATGGGATCCACGCTTGCTGTTTCGATCAAAGGGTGTAAAGAAAGGATACTGGAAAAGGAACTGAAAGAAAGAAAGGAGGAAGAAAAGAAAAGGAACGGGAAACAAATGTAGGGAAAATAAAAGAAGTGCTCGCATGGGCCCTACCCCACTGCCTACGTATCTCATCGGGAACATGAGAATCAGAGCGACGTAGTTCCCCTCACTAGGGAAAGTTGTTTGTGTTTTTTAGAGAACGGCTTACATTCTAGCTCAGGTGTTGCTGTCTCGCTGGTCCGAGTGCGTTACCATCTTGCAAGAGAACAAGTAGAAGCACGTTCGTACGCTGAGAGTGAGTGAGGTGAGAAAAGAATTCCCGAAGGAAAGACGTTATTGTTTGTTTTTGTCTTTTAAGAGTTTTTTTCATTTGTTTGCATATGATAGTGTATCTGAATCTTAGTCATTGGAATGTGTACATTCTCACATTCCAAGATGGAATGAGTAAGAAAGCACACTAAGGGTGAAGAAGACCCCCACACTTAGTTTCAATTGTCAAGGTTCAAGCACACTAGCATACTTGTGTTTATTAAGTGTTTTTGTTGATTAAGAAATGAAGAAGTGCTTTTTATTATTTGTACCTTCAACAAGTATTGCATTTAAGTCCCTCATACAAGATCAAATGTTTAACACATTGACCCAAGATGGGCTATATGCTACACATTCTAAGATTACAAGAGAAGACCCCTTATAATCTTTTCTTTATATGAAAGGCCTAAATGCAATAAATGCCTACCTTTATTAGATATTTTGAATTTTCTTTGAGATGAGAAAAGAGACTCAAGGGAGGAGAAAAGGTAAAACCTATATGGACTAAGACTCAATCCTAATTGATTAGTTAAGGGAGTGATCCTAAGGTTTGTGAGGTTTCAACCTAAAGTCTAAAGAAAGAAAGAATTAAACAATTCACTTCCAAAGTAGAAGATGAATTGTAATTCAAAAAGGGAAAGTAATGAGTTATTAAAAGAAAGCACATAAGTGCTTAGCAAAACACACAATGGAATTGTAAAAGAGAAAGGATAGAAGTTGAATGTGGATTCCTTATCCACACTCAATTGAAACTTACCGAAGCCCCTACATGGTTAGTAAACATGTATAAGAAGTATAAGAAGTAAAAGAACATGTAATGCATCATAAAACTCAAAAGAATTAAATGAGAAACCAAATCCTAGAGCCACAATCAGAATGTACATCATATGGAAACCAATGGTTATTATCATACAAGTGCAAGTGAATAAGCAACCATCATCACCCATTAGCATTTAAACATGTTACAAGAAGAAGGGGTAGATGAAAGATGGAAAGAAATGAAGAGGACATGCATAAATGGAACATGTAAATCAACAACCAGAATTGAAACTAAATGGAAAAGGGTTTATAAACATCTCAAAAGTATTTATGAGGTAACTTCAAGACATTCAAGAAGTAATATAAGAAGAATTGAAATGAAAGTTCAAAAAGAAAGGGCAAACAATACATGTTAATGATGCACAAAGTTCAAATTGAAATGAACATGTAAAGATGACCTATAATGTGTATCAAAGACCTATAATATCATATGAATGGCTCATAACATATGCAAATGCTCATACAAATGTGCACAAAAGAATTCATGTAAACATGCACTAAAGTTGTAATGACATGCCATGGATTATACATCCAATGTGATGCATCAAACAAAGACCAAATGGATTCATGAAAATTATGCCAGCATATCATTGGAATGCCTAGGTCAGAAATGCATCATACATCAAGATATCATGTAAAAATTCAGAGCAAAATGACTTCAAACAAAGCAATTAGGTCAAATTGAAACATCATGCAAAGTGGAGCAAATATAGGCATCAAGACATATGATAAAGTGACCTAAAAAATCAAACAAAAATCATCTAACATACTTCAATGTATTAGTGAATCAATGCAAAAAGAATCATGTCAAAATAGTTGGTAATGAGCAAGAACAAAATTAAACAAATTCATGTATCATGCTTAGAATGCATCTAAGTGGAAATTTAAAGAAAATTATGGACCAGGGGTAAAAAGGTCATAAAATCAGAAAATAAAATCATGAAAAATTTCCTAAATGTTTTAAGAATACACATGAATTTTTGTAGAATTTTCCAATATGTTTTGGTATTTTTAAAAATTAGAAATCAAACGTGTAGAAAGAAATAAAAATGAAAAATAAATGCAAAATGCAGGGGGGTATGAACATAGCAATTGGACAGTTCAAAATCATTGGGCTTTAAAAAAGAGAAGGTGCAAATAGCATTCAGGTTAGGTCCATTAAGCACGTAGAACATACTAACAAGCATGGAATCTCAGTCAACAAAATTGACTCACTCATGGCCATTGGATCAAGTCACAGTCAAACCATAGTCAAAGTAAACAACATCAACGCGCACATGTGAATGTCCACACTCCCTATCGTGTACCATGCCATACAAAGTTTAAGTGAGTTCAGAAAATTTGCATGTGACTTGCACGCTTTTTTTTATGTGTTGGCACATTTTGGAACGTAGGATTAAGAGCAATCAAAGGCCACGATTAAAACATAGTGAAACCCTAGCAATTACAGTCACCGGCCGGAGATGACCTCCGGTCACCTTCTCCGGTCACACCTCCACCGTCTGCAACCTCAATTCTCACCAAAATGCACAAATGTGGTATCAAAATGAAGCTTACGCTATGCACATCGTGAATCTAACATCATTTTCCACATAACAATCACACACAGAGAAAACAGAGGAGATTAAAGCAAGCCCTAAGTTGTGCACTATACCTCTAAAGGCCTATCAACTAGCCGGACAAGTTCTTGAGCTTGTAAGAAGCTTCAAGAACCTGAAAACAACTTCACATTAGGTCTATAATGGTGGAGATTCGTACCTGAAGTTTTGAAACTTTGAAGTGTTCTTCAGAAAACCAGAGGTCTTGTCTCTTCTACAATCTTCACTTGGCCAAATAAAGGCTGAGATGTAGAACTTGATGATGATTCAATGGAAGTGAGCGAAATCCAAGCTTCAAGAACAAATGCACTGTTGTGAAATTGAGAGAATCAAGGAAAGTGTTGAAGTGGAATGAGCAAGATGCGCTCGAAAATTCTTGGCAATGGTGATGTTGAGAGTAAAGCAGAGAGAGTTCTTTGGAGAGAATGTGAAAGAATGAAGTTCCAAGAAATGTGGAAAAAAAATGAGAGAGAGAGTTGAAATTGTGTGTGTATTTGTTTATATAGTTAGGGTTTAGTGTGATTAACCATGGTAAACTGAGTGAGTTAAGTGAGTTAGAGTTGGGTTAACTGAGTGGGTTCTAACTAACTGAGTCATGACAGTTAGAGGTGAGTTAGGAAAATTTATTATGGTGTGGGTGAGTTTATGAAGTGTATGGTGGGGGTTTAAAATGGAGGGTGGTGATGTAAAGAAATTTTTAGCTTAATGAAATGGAAAGTGGAATGGTGTAACATGTATGAGAATACTTGAATTAACAACAACAACAATGTTATTTTTAGGGTTTTATAGCAGCAAAAAAAAAATCAATTAAAACAAGGAAGTTTGATGATAAATTTCTCTCACTTTAATGAATGGAAATGAGTAATTTTTGTGACAAATGAAAGAGTAGATATGGGAGAATAATTTTGATGTTGAAATTGAATTGAATAGAGGTTTGTAGGATAGTGTAAAATGACTCCAAACATCATAGTTCAGAACTGGTGCATGGGCGTGGCAAGTTGGTAGGGTGGCGTGGCAATCTATCTTGGAAAATTCAGCATGAACACGTCAATTTGGTACCATCATAACCCTATCATAACTTGCTCAAATGAAAAAATGTCCAACATCAAAGTTGAAGAGGACATTGAGATGAACAACTTTAATGTTCAACATTTTTTCTTTTGGAGCTTCCATCATGGAGAAAAGTGGCTGGACATTTGGCACACCAAGTGTTCGACAAAATTATGGCGCATGGGTCTGCACTTGCCTTGTCATGACTTGGTTTTTGACCTTGTTTTGTCAAACTTTGATCAATCATATCTCACTCAATTTTTATCCAATGGAGCTGTTCTTTATGTGGATTTGAAGCTTGAAACAAGATCTTTTGTTGTGGCCTAGTGGAATTTTCATTTGGTGCTTCAATTTTGAATGGCCTTGGTTCAAAGTGTAGTGCAAAATGGTCCAAAATTACTATTTTTAGTAACCCTTCTTATTCCAAAAATGGCAACTTTTCACAACTTGATTTTTCCATGATTCCTTTGGAGTTTCTTAACCAAATTTTGTACATTGGACACATATAACATGAATTTCATGATTTTGGGCTCAAAAAGTCAAGGGTTGACTTTTCCCTCTGATTATTTGACTTGACCCCAATTTCTCTGATTTTTTATCTTTCTTCCAATTGAACCACTTCTAAAACCAATTGAGAGGCAATTTTCCACATACATACACTTAAGGACATGTAGAATACCATGACAACAAGCTTTGTCCAAAAAATCAGAGATATCCTGATTTTATTAGAAACCCTAATTTTGACCCCCTCTGGTTAGGAGGGAAAAGTGCAGTCTTCAATTTCAAATTCCTCAGAGTATGTTGTGTATCCTTTTAAAGGATGATGAGAAATGCCACTTGAGAATGATTTTGAATCAATGAGCTATCTCTTTTGAGGATTTTCCTTCAATTTTTGGACTTCTTGCATAGTGTAGTATGTATTGCTTCAATCTCCCATTGGATCTCACTTCCTTGAGATTGTGGATGATCAATTGAGATGGTATGAGACATGAGAGACTCTTGGCTTGCCTTGAGGCAACTTGATTGACCTTTTTGTGCTTTGAATGATTCCTTGATTGTCCACCTTCCACCTGATCACATGCCCTGATGGTAAGAAGGATGCCATGCTTCATTTTTCTATGTTAAATGCAATGTAATGTTAATGAGGTGGATATGATATGATAAATGATAATGCCATGCTATGATGACAAAGAAGGAGAGCAAATTTTGGGGTATTACAGTAGCCCCCAGACGTAGGTAGTTAGACCGAACTGGGTGAACAATTTCATTGTGTGTTCATTTGCTATTTATTTTGTCCATTGTTCAGAGTGTGTTGTTGTGACATTGCACTTAACATCACACATCTGGTACCAGAATTTCAATTGGTATCAGAGCAGGCATCCTGTCTGTCTCTGGGTGAGATCTAGGGAAGTTACTTTCTGGTGTAAAGATGGACAAAGAGGTTGGAGGATTTCTCAACAGACCCCCTATTTTGGATGGATCCAATTATGACTATTGGAAGCCAAGGATGACTACTTTCTTAAAATCCTTGGACAGCATGGCATGGAAGGCCATTATTAAAGAATGAAAAGCACCTGTTGTGTTTGAAAAAGATGATGCTGGGAAAGATAAAGAGGGCACCTCAAAGTCGAAGACTGAAGAAGAATGGACCAAGGAAGAAGATGAGCTTGCCCTTGGTAATTCCGAAGCTCTAAATGCAATTTTCAATGGAGTGGATAAGAATATATTCAGGTTGATAAATACCTGTGAAGTTGCTAAGGAAGCGTGGGATATTTTGAAGGCTACTCATAAAGGTACGTCTAGAGTTAAGATGTCAAGACTTCAGCTTCTAACATCTAAGTTTGAAAGCCTGAAGATGAAGGAAGATGAGACTATTAATGACTTCCACATGAGTGTTCTTGAGCTGGCCAATGCATCTAGTGCTCTTGGAGAGAAAATGTCAGAAGAAAAGCTTGTAAGGAAGATTCTTAGGTCACTTCCTAAGAGGTACAAGATGAAGGTGACTGCAATTGAAGAAGCTCAAGACATCAGCAAGATGAGGGTTGATGAGCTCATTGGATCTCTTCAAACTTTTGAAGAACCAGAAAAGCAGCCCAAGAGTATAGCTTTGGTCTCCACTCCTGCAGAAGCTAAGAAAGTCAAAGATGATGATTCTCAGGAAGATCTGTCTCAAGCCATTGCTATGTTGGGAAGGAAGTTCAACAAAGTGTTCAAGAGGTGGAACAATAACTACAAGCCTAATGTCAAGAACTTCCCTTCTGACATCAGCAAGTCAAAAGAGAAAGATGAAGAGAAGACTGCCCAGGATAAAGGTGTTCAGTGCTTTGAATGTGAAGGGTATGGACATGTCAAGAAAGAATGTCCCACATTCTTGAAGAAGCAGAAGAAGGGCATGTCAGTTTCCTGGTCTGAATCTGATAGTGAAAGTGAAGGTGAGTCAGCAAGGCATGTTAGAGCCTTAACAGGAACTGTTGTTTCTGATGATGATAGTGATGGAGAAATAACTTATTAGGAGTTAGCATCTACTTATCAAGAGCTGTGTTTAAAAAGTGCTGAGATTTGTCAAGAAAACAAGTGTCACAAGCAACAGATTGCTCAGCTTGAGATTGCTAAAGCTGATCTGGAAAATGAGGTTTTGTTGATTAAATCTCAACTTGACCAGATGACAAAATCCGTTAGGATGATGAACAGTGGTACAGCTACTCTTGATAAGACTCTTCAGTCAGAGAAAGCTGCTGGAGATAAATCAGGTATAGGATATGTGGCTGAGAAAAAGGTATCTGCTGAAGCAAGCACTTCAGGAACCAAGAAGGAGATGTCTCAACCAATGTCTTAACATCAAACTAAGAGACAGGATCCTACACCTAAGAAGGTTGTTCAGCCACAGAATGTTGAGAAGAAAAATACTCATCAAAGGAAGGTGCAGCATCAAGGAGCTAGTCAGTATATGCCTCCTCAGTTTCACAAGAGCATGGAGGCTGTTAGGTCCAATCAGAACAGGTTTCATCAGATGTCACAACATCAGGGTAACTGGGGTGGATATGGATACGGATACAACAATGATGTGCCTCATTACTATGGAAGAAGGAAGCCTCATTACCATAGGAGACAGCCTAGAAGACAGCATCCTAAGTTCAGGAGACAGTCTACCTATGGTAAAATACAACATCACCATAGAAGACAGGCCTACTATGGAAGAAGGAGTCAACATTATGGGTGGGAGCCACAGCAATATCATCAGTATAATGGTAGACGATATAACCAATTCAGAGATGACAGAGTTAGATGTTTCTATTGTGGAAGGTTTGGACATATGCAGTACTCTTGTTTTAAACTGCATGGTTACCCACAATTTGCTCCTCAAAGAAAACTAAAGGAGGGCAGGCCCAAAGTTGTTAAACAATGGGTTCCTACGGAGAAGGTGAAATGTCTTTTAGCCCACACCTCAGATAGATAGGTTGATAAGGATACTTGGTACTTTGACAGTGGATGTTCAAAGCATATGACTAGATTCAAAACTCTGTTAGTTGAAGTCAGTCATTGTCCCTCTCATGAGGTTATTTTTGGCAATGGTGAAAAAGGTGTAGTTGCAGGAGTTGGAAAAGTAAAGTGTGGTGGTGGACCTGAACTTGACAATGTTCTGTTTGTCAATGGTTTAAATGAAAATTTGATCAGCATAAGCCAGTTGTGTGATAAAGGTTACAAAGTCAACTACACCAAAGATGAGTATGTGGTATCTGATGAGCATAATCAGGTTGTGATAAAGGGTATAAGATCCAAAGATAATTGCTATCAATGGATACCAAAAGAGGTCAGCTTATATGGTAATGTTATGATTGATGTTGTAACATCAGATGGTAACATCAAGCATGAAAGAATACTGAAAGGGCAATCAGAATTAATGAATTCTGATATAAATCCTTTTAAATTTTTAAAAGGAAAGTTTGTATGGAGGGAGAAAGTCATTTACACTCAAAATCAAGCTCTTTGCCTTAGACCATCATTTCCTAGTGTTGCAACATCACGCTTCTTCAAAGCCCTGTTCTCACAACTGTTCATCTTCTTCGCCTTCAAGAATCAACCCTCACTAAATCTCACCTATCTCAAAGGATTCATGGCTTCTCCATCCAAGAAATCTGTGTTTCAGAGTTCTACAAAAGGAATAGCTAGGGTTTCCACTGACGAAGGTTCAGCATCCGATCCTATGAACATTGAGCCCCTCTTAACAATTCTTCCTGAATCAGGTACTTCAAGACCCACTAAACTAACTCCTAAGAGACCTGCTACTGTCTTTAAGAATCCTGAAACAAAGAAAGTTGGTACTAGTGTGTTATTTGGCGACAAAAATGTGCCAAAATCATCAACTTCTCAGTCTATTGAAGAGAAGTTTGATGTAGACAAAAGGATGGGTAATCTTGCCTCAAAAATTCTGGACAAAGGCATCCCTGTTAAAGGAATTTCAATTCCTCTGAATCAGATGCCAGCTGAGAAAGATAACGTGCAAGGAGGTAAGTCAAGTCTTCAACAACTTGCAATAACAGCTATTGAAGATGTTGATCAGAGTAAAGACATGCATGAAGAGACAAATGTTGAGGAGAATGTTAGGACATCTGCAAAACCCACTTATGTTGGTAATGATAATGCTGATGTGATCAATGTAGATGATCTATCAGATGATGAAGTGATAGCAAGAGTTGTCCCAAGTATTGGAAAGAGATTAAAATCTAGGAAGGGAAAGAAGGTTGAACCCTCTCCTAAGAAGTCATCTGATGAAAAGAGGGAGAACATTGTTGTTGGACCAGCAAAAACCTGGAGCAAAGTGGAAGTAAATCCTAGAAAGAGGAAGGCTGTGGAGCATTCAGAGTCTGACTATGATGTCGAAGATGATGTTCATGACATCACGCCTATCAAGAAAACTATTCTAAAGAGAATATCTGATAAGGTTCCTAAAGTTCCAATTGATAACATCTCTTTCCATTATGCCAGTAGTGCATCTATGTGGAAGTTTGTTTGTCAGAGAAGACTAGCCCTGGAAAGGGAACTAGGTAAAGAAGCTTTGGAAATGGTGGAAATTATGGAATTAATCAATACTGCTGGACTGGAGAAGACTGTGACAAAACTTCCTAGATGTTACGAAGGGCTTGTCAAAGAGTTTATTGTAAACATCCCTATCAACATTACTGATAAGAGAAGTACAGACTTTATGAAAGTCTTTGTTAGAGGAAAGTGTATTAATTTTTCTCCTAGCGTCATCAACAAATATCTAGGTAGACATGATGGAGAGTACAGTGATCTTGAGTCTACTGATAATGATATCTGCAAGGAGATTACTGCTGGACAAGTGAAGGTTTGGCCGTTGAAAGGGAAGCTGAAGACTAGCAAACTCAGCATCAAGTATGTCGTTCTTCACAAGATTGGTGCAGCTAACTGGGTGCCAACCAACCATAAAACAACAATTGTTGTTGGTCTTGGAAAGTTTATCTATGCTGTTGGAAGGAAAATGAAATTTGACTTTGGAAGCTATATTTTTAACCAGGTGGTAAAACATGCTGAAACCAATGCTGTCAAGTTACCTATAGCATTCCCCTCTTTGGTTTGTGGAATCATTTTAGATCAGCAACCTGAGACTTTAACAAGCTTAGACATAGCTTTCCAGAGGAAGACAGTCTTGTCCCTACACCCTAAGCTGTTTACTGGACATCATGTTCCAGACAGTGTTGTAACATTAACTGCTGAAGACAAGAAGAAGACTACAAAGGCTGAACTGATTGAAGAATTGAAGACCATGTGCAAAGACCTTGATGCGGTCATCAGTACCAGTCTGGTTAGAAAAGAGAAACTTGAAAAGCTGGTCCAGCAGTTAGAACAAGACAATGGTGATGATGTTCCTGAAGAAAATAATGAGAACAATGTTGATGGGTCAGAAGAAGATGATGTTCCTGATAAGAATGATGAGTGTGATAATGCCAGTAATGACAGCTCAAAAGAAGATGAAGAAGATGATGATGATCTCAGCTCAGATGATTAAAGCTTTTACTATTTTTCTTAGTTAGTAGTTTTAGTTTTGTTTCTGTTGTTTTTTACTCTGCACTATTGTGCTTGGTTTGTAATTTGAATATTATACTGTATATGCACCCTTTATATTTTTGTTCTATGATTTGTTATGCTAACTGTGAGGCTAACAATGAGAGCTAGGGTAGTACTAACTGTTGTTAGTAGGGCTTCTGGTTGAAGGTTGTCAAATTGTGGGTAAAAAGGGGGAGAAATAGCCAAGAGAGCCAAGAGTATCAAGGAGTACAAATTTGAATATGCTGCTAAAAGTGATTGAAGTGAAGATTTGAAAGTGCATATATTGAGGGGGAGTATTTGCTGAACAGCTGGTATGCTGGTTCATGATTAAGGGGGAGCACCATTTTGGTTGTTGCCAAGTTGCTGTTGAAGATGGTGTTGCAGCAGAGTTTTGTGTGTAGTGAAGTCTTTATGTATTGAACATGTTGCTGCTTGAAGAATAAAAAATACTCAAGTTTATTCCGCTGCTGAATTCTCTGAAGGTGCAGAAATTGTATTAGCCAAAATTAGCCAAAGGGGGAGATTGTTAGTTTCTTGGATTGGCTAGAATTTTGGTAAAACAAAGTATGTTCAATGTTAAAGTCAAGGTGGTGATGGTGCAACATTTAGTCTTAACACTGGGTTGTGTTAAGTAGTGAAGTTGTTCAATGTTTGATGTCAAATGGGTGATGTCACAACATTGAGTCTTAACACTGGGCTGTGTTAAGAGTTAAGTTGGATGTCTGATGTCAGAAGCGATGGTGTGACATTAGATCTGCAGAATTAATAACATCCGGTTAGTGATGTTGTTAGGGTTTGCGTTTTAGCTGGAATTATGGAGAGCAGGTAGTCTCATTGGTTGCGGATATCTTAGGATAGATATTCTCTGTTGCATAGAGATTTGATGCAGATTTGTAGGAGGTTTAAAAGCTGAGATTTAAGAAGATTTTGAGAGAGAAAATCTGTTTTGAAGATTTAGTTTTAAACAACAAATCAGATCAGATATTGTAGCAGGTCCAAGCCCAATTCAGATAGCTATATAATGCGCATCATTCCTGAAGGAAAAGTAATGAAGAAAGAGAGCTAAAGACTGAGTGTCGTTTATGTCTTCGTGTATGTTTTGTAAACCATTCGAGTGTGCATTGGTATTGTTGTTTTGAGTTATTCTTGATCAAAGCTGTGAAGCAGAATCAAGTAGTGTTATTCAAAGTGTGTAATCTTTGAATTGTATCACTGAAGTGTTTTAGGGATTGAGTAGTGTTCTCATATCTAAGTGGTTTCTTAGGTAGAAAGTCACTAGTAGGAATTAAGATTAGGAGATTGTCAACTGGGTTGTTGAGTCTGTAATTTAATTCTACAAGTAGTGAAATTCATCCCTGGCTTAGTAGCCCCCAGACGTAGGTAGTTAGACCGAACTGGGTGAACAATTTCATTGTGTGTTCATTTGCTGTTTATTTTGTCCATTGTTCAGAGTGTGTTGTTGTGACATCGCACTTAACATCACACATCTGGTACCAGAATTTCAAAACTTATAATCAAAGAAAACGAGAACGGCCGAAGGCGGGCTCGAAAAGAAAGACCGGCCGAAGGCGGACTAACAATCAAAGAAAACGAGAATGGCCGAAGGCGACTCGAAAAGAAAGACCAGCCGAAAGTGGACTAACAATCAAAGAAAATGAGAACGGCAGAAGGAGGACTCGAAAGGAAAGACCAGTCGAAGGTGGGCTAACACATAAAGGATACCAGGACGGCCGAAGGTAGACTAATAAAAGAGGTACGAGAACGGCCAAAGGCAAACTCGAAAGAAAAGACCGGCCGAAGGCGGCTTAACAACAAGAGGTACGAGGACGGCCGAAGACGAACTCGAAACGAAAGACCAAGCCGAAGGTGGACTCTCAAACAAAGGATACGAGGACGGCCGAAGGCAAAATCGAAAGGAAAGACCAACCAAAGGTGGATTCTCAAACAAAGGATACGAAGACGGCCAAAGGTAAACTCGAAAGGAAAGACCGGCCGAAGTCGGACTCTTAAACAAAGGATACGAGGACAGCCAAAGGCGAACTCGAAGGGAAAGACCGGCCGAAGGCGGGCTAATAACAAGAGGTACGAGAACGGCCGAAGGGGAACTCGAAATGAAAGACCAAGCCGAAGGTGGACTCTCAAACAAAGGATACGAGGACGGCCGAAGGCAAAATCGAAAGGAAAGACCAACCAAAGGTGGATTCTCAAACAAAGGATACGAAGACGGCCAAAGGCAAACTCGAAAGGAAAGATCGGCCGAAGTCAGACTCTTAAACAAAGGATACGAGGACAGCCAAAGGCGAACTCGAAGGGAAAGACCGGCCGAAGGCGGGCTAACAACAAGAGGTACGAGAACGGCCGAAGGGGAACTCGAAATGAATGACCAAGCCGAAGGTGGACTCTCAAACAAAGGATACGAGGACGGCCGAAGGCGAACTCGAAAGGAAAGACCAGCCGAAGGTGGGCTAACACATAAAGGATACGAGGACGGCCGAAGGTGAATTCGAAACGAAAGACCAGCCGAAGGTGGACTCTCAAACAAAGGATACGAGGATGACCGAAGGCAAAAGGAAAGACCGGCCGAAGGCGGACTCTTAAACAAAGGATACGAGGACGGCCAAAGGTGAACTCGAAGGGAAAGACATGCAGAAGACGGACTAATAACAAGAGGTACGAGAACGGCCGAAGGAGGACTCGAAAAGAAAGACCGGCCAAAGGCGGACTGACATATAGAGTAGACGAGGACGGGTGAAGGCGAACTCCAAACGAAAGACCAAGCCGAAGGCGGACTCTTAAACAAAGCATACGAGGACGGCCGAAGGTGAACTCGAAAGAAAAGGTCGGCCGAAGGCGGACTGACATATAGAGTAGACGAGGATGGCCGAAGGCGAACTCGAAACGAAAGACCAAGCCGAAGGTGGACTCTCAAACAAAGGATACGAGGACGGCCGAAGGCGAACTCGAAAAGAAAGACCAGCCGAAGGCGGACTCGAAAGGAAAGACCAGCCGAAGATGGGCTAACACATAAAGGATACAATGACGGCCGAAGGCGAACTCGAAAGGAAAGACCAGCCAAAGGTGGGCTACCCAGTGGGGAATATACCATATAGAATAACTCTACTGGGGATAACAAATAACAAAGGGTAAGAGCAACAGTTCTACGACCCTCAAGTTTGTCTAAAATCATTGTTGGGGAGCTGGCTATGCCTTCACTCTGGGGGTACACAGTCTAATAGAACCCCTTTTGGGTATTCGAATAACATACCAACTGGCTTATGCTTCGTATGCACATGTTTGATTTTTTCCATGGCGTAATGCTCCATATCAATGGAAATGCTACGCGTTTTAGAGGATGCACTGCAATGATCACTATATGCAAGATGCAAGGAGGCTCCTCAGCAAAATAAATGGTGAGGACATGAAGGCAACTCCGCTTGGGATAACAATAGCAACTATGTTAAGGAAATAGCCATCGATCAGATCTTCTGACTCTCTGTGGGAAAATATCAACTCAACTGGGGATAACGTTGACACAATCTGGGCTCTGAACTGCCAAACTTGCTGAGGATTACTGTAAGGAATGATGATCTTGCTGGGGACTCATCTGAATCCAATCTGTTAGGGGAAGGACTATAGCCATAGAACTTCGCTGGGGAAATGACAACCTTCTGGTCTGGCTACTGGGGAATTGAGATATAACGAACTTCTGGTGAGGAAGGAAATACCTGCTGAGGGACTGAGATCTACCATATTTCTTGCTAAGGGAAGAAACACTTGCTAGGGGACTGAAATCAACCAAAACCCTTGCTAAGGATAACCTCTGAACAATCGATGGGTCTAAATTGTCAATAACCATTGGACTTTAATTGCAGGCAACATCACTGATCTGATATGCTAGAGGAGGAGAACACTCTGACTTTCCACCATTTTCAAAACTGCTTGGGAACATTCCATCATTTTACACTGTTGGGAGTGAGGGATTCTTCTATACTGCTGGGGAAATCAAACTTCCCTATGTCTTACTAGGAAGAGGGATATTCAGATACTCTGTTGGGAAGAGGAACTCCATTGAATTCTACTGGGGAAAAGAGATCAAAGACGCCTCATGCTGGAAATGACCTCTGTTTCAAGCTTCTGAGTTGATCAACCGCCCACCTGATCGTCATGAGTGAACAACGATTCATTTAATTCTCCAGTTGCCTCAGACTGCAAGGTCTATGAAAGAATTTACCTCGAGAGGATTTTACAGAAGACGTAGCACCCAAAATGCCCCAGTGTCTTCAAACTCTTGGAGAGGTACTTCTGACTAGCCATTTTCTAAAAAGGATTACTTCTCATGCTCTTGAGGTGGTCTGCTCCAGTACGAGCCTTGAAGTGACTTTGCCCCTGGCTGGCTAATCCTTGAGAGATTTTCCGAATTGACCTAATTGCCCCAGTTTGGCTGCTTTTGGAGAGATTCAATGGATCTCAACGTGGTTGCCCCCAGTTTGGCTAAACCTTGAAGAGATTTCTCAACGTGACTACACATGATTGACCGTTATCTGAAAAGACTTTCTCAACTTGACTGCCCCAACTTGGATACACTTCAAAGAGATTTCTCGGCGTGACTGCCCCTTATTACACTACTTTTGGAGAGATTTATCGAATCTCGATGTGATTGCCCCAAATTGGCTGAACCTCAAAGACATTTCTCGATGTGATTGCCCCAAATTGGTTACATCTCAACACAACTGGCTGGGAACGCCTTTTCCCCACATAGTCTCTTGGCAACATGCCTTGACATGAATATCTTTTGAAGTTTTCAACATCTCAACTCGGCGTGATCAAGCTTCTCGACTGATGTTCATTGTGTAAGCTTCTTTGATGTCAAACAAATGTATGCAAGCAGAAAATATTTATTCTGAAAATGATTATTCAAATGCAACACACATGTTAATCTTGAAGTCTTTATTAAAAATATGTCGCAAAGCTACGTGAGCAAATCACTTCTTAGAATACGACATTGATTTTTGAATGAAAGAAAACATGCACATGCAATACCAACAAGATCTTTTAGCATCACTCATGGGAGTCAGGAACGCTATCTCATCGGAGTACATTTTCAAAATAAACCCTATTTCAATTAGGACTTTTGAGGGTTGTATCATGGCCTAGTTCACGGTTTTGAGAAAAAAAAGGATTCATAGGCTCAAAGTTTATTTGTACCCACCCACTCTTCGTGATGTTCTCCATTCCTACGTTCAGTTAATCTGGCACAAGCGCTCATCTCTCAAAAAGATGTTATGATCTTTAAGGAACCCATGCAACTGATGGTTTGACACCTAATGAGGTTTTGGAGTGACAGTCACCCCTTTTGTCTTTTGTTCGTAGTCACACGACTTTGTTCTTGCTCGAGGATTTTCTTTTGTAATCCTTTTGTTTTTCCCTTTCTCGTTCTTTTGCTTTTTGATCCCTAATTTTTGTCTGGACTGATTCTTTTGAATCTTTAGATTTTAAAGTCCAGCAGGATGCCCTAACTGTTGCCTAAGTCGTTTGTTTTCAAGTTTCAACTTAGCGGGCTTTTTCTTTTTCTTTTGATTCTTTTTTTTACCAAATCTTGCAACACTGGTTTGTCAGACTTGTTTGAAATGGTTGTGACTGCCTCACTCCTTAATTGTCGATGGATAACCATTGTGGTTTCACATCTCTTGACCTCTTGATGGTGGAATAGAAGGTAATGGATCCTCAGATGCACACTCCTTTTAAAATTTGAACGCTCGGTCAAATTAACTGACGCCTACCCTGCCCCTGGATTAAGTGTGAGGGTTTTTTCGTACGAAAAGGAACTCCTACTTCAAGGCTTAAAGGGGTTAGCGAGGGTCTATCTCCCTTATATCTCCAGTGTTTGGGGATTCGGAATAATGCATGTACATCCTCAACAGGGTTCTATTCAAAAGCACACCCCTAGAGATTTTTGTGTTTTTACTTCATCATCCTCCCTCAAAGAGTTTAAGCAAGCAAGTCAGTATTGCAATGTACATGAACATTTAAGAGTGAACACGAATGGATTACTTCAAGAAAAACATGCTTATTGTATTATGATTGTCATTCAAAAAATAAACAAGTTTCTACATGGAGGCAATGTTTAAACAAACAAGCAAGATACAAATGAAAATGCAGTAAAGAAACAAGAAATTTCCATCGTTGAGGAGACTTGGCTCCGTCTGGACTTGTTGATCTTAGGGACTTTCAGCAGTCAGCAGTCTGGATGTTCATTCTATTACTGGGGTGGTGCCAGATTCCCATCTTTTTATGGAGTAAACACAATAGTCTTGGAGTCAATCAGATTTTGGACCTTGTCTTTACCCTTATCTCTGAATGACTTACAATCTTCAATTAAATGGCCAGGTTCCCCAGAATGGTAGTCACAGTAGGCATCAGGATCAATCCCCACAGGATAAGGAGAAATAACCTGAACTAATCGCTTGGTTTCCCCCAATGAAAGCACGAGCAATTTAGGGAATAACTGGATATGAGGCACATGAACTATGTCCACTATGCCAAAATTGAGTTTTCACAGCGCAACAAAGACAGTGCTTTCTGGCAGAAGCGCTGCTACATGTTTCGCTAAAAACAAAAATAAAAAACGAAATAAAAATGCGCTGCTAAATGGCGGACATAAGACATCTCTTTTGAAAAGCGTTGCTAAAACCCTAAGGCAGGTGAACTTTAGAAAGCGTTTTATGAAAAGCGCTGCTAAAGGTGTAACATAAGGCAGCGCTTTTGAAAAGCGCTGCTAAAGGGCTTTCGTACAACACGCTTTAGGCAGCGCCTTTGGAAAGCGCTGCTATAGGCCTTTCATTAATCCCACATAAGAAAGCGCTTTTACCCCAAAAGCGTTGCTAAAGGATTAACATAAGAAAGCGCTTTCTAAAAGCGCTGCTAAAGGTCTTTTAAAATATTAAAATTAAAACAGATTCTGATCTCCCTCTATTTTCATTCCGACCGTTTCTATTTTCGCCCTAATCTTTCGCGACACTGTATCTTCGTCTTCTTCTTCTGCAAACGAACTCCCTCCGTCCTCCGTCGTCCGCCGTTCGTGACTTTATTTCGTTCGAGGCTACCCTCATAGCTACCGTCGTCTGCCGTTCGTGACTTCAATCCATGCTACCGTCGTCTTCCGTTTGAGGTTTTTACTCTCCTTTTTTCTGGTTTTCTCTCCAATAATGGAAATGCCTAATATTATCCATTGTTGATTATTTCTCTGTTGTTTCTGTGATATAAATTTGTTGTATTATTAGTTGTTGATGTTAGGTTTTGATTTTTTGGTTTGTAGAAGTTTGTTAGTGTTTAATTGAAAATGTGATTAGATTTGATTTAAAATGATATTAGTTGTATTGTTAGTTGAAAATGATATTAGTTGTATTGTGAGTTGATTTTTGATATTAGTTTTTGATTTAATTGAAAATGATATTAGTTTTTAATATTTAGTTAATTGATTTTTGACTTAATTGAAAATGATATTAGTTGTATTGTTAGTTGATTTTTTATTTGATTTTTGATTGCCTATCCGTTTGCGTATCTGTATCGATTTCACTCACAGGTTCATTGTTTATAATTGTGTCTAAAATGACTTTGAACTTAATCCCTCTAAGTTTGTTTAGCTTTATAAGTTCTTTAATATAATTGTGTCATTTTATATTGATGTTTTTCTTAATTACAGGTGAAATGGCTAGTAAAGTGGAAAATTCACATGATACTTCAAAAAATGATGGACATGAAACAATTCAAGAAGCGGAAGGAGATATTACGCGAGGAGTAACTATCATGAAGAACATCATTCGTGCTAGAGATAAAGGAATAAAGTATGAAGCTTATTGGAATGATACGAACCAACCTGTTGAGCCTAACGGATCAATGTTGACAAGTTACATTGGTACACTTGTTCGTTCATATATTCTAATTACTTGTGATAATTGGAGAAATGCATCGTTGAAACCCGCCAAAGAAAAGATATGGAGTGAGATACAGGTACCATATTGATGTTATTTGTTTTTGTTGCCGATTATGTCTTTAAATTACTAATTATGTTATTTGTTTCTGTAGAGGTCTTTTAATATTAGTGATGACCGAAAGAAGTATTGTATTCAATTAGCCGGAAAAAGACACAGAGGGTTTCGAGCATTTCTATCAAACAAGTATCTTAGGGATGTCGAACGAAATTTTATTGAAGCAGAACATCCAGTGAAGTATGTGGATTTGATTTCACCTGAAGAATGGGCAACTTTTGTAGCCAAAATAAGAACCGAAGCATTCCAGGAGTTGAGTGGCGTAAATCGCCAAAGAGCATCAAAACCCGCGTATCCATACAGGAAGGGGCGTTTGGGATATGCACGCTTACAGCAAAAAATAGTAAGTATATATAAATGCTTTGATTTACTTGTTTCTTTCCCATGTGTTATAATTGATTTTATTATTTGTCTTAATGTGTAGTTAGAAGAAGAGAAAAGTGAAGAAACATGTGTTCCGGAACATGTTTTGTGGAAGGCTGCTCGTGTGGGCAAGGATGGAGTTGTTGCGGAAAATGTTCAACAAGTTTTTGAGCAATGTGTAAGTATAACGTTATGCGTTTTATATCCCACTTATTGACATATATATAATATTTATGCTTTTTAATCCCCGCTAATTTTTTTCGATATTCATGCATATGAATTCCAGGAGACTGTGTCTTAGTCCGCAACTCTAGGTGAAGACCAGGATTGCAGGAGCATACTTACTCGAGTGTTAAATGTTCCTGAGTATTCCAGTCGTGTGAGGGGTAAGGGTTTTGGGGTCACTCCATCATCCTTTTATAATCGTTCAAAGAGCCAAAATCCTAGCAATAAACAAGTGATGGAAGCCATGGAAGAATTAAGAGCTCAAGTCCATGAATTACAAAAGGACAAGGAAAAATATATGTCAGAAAGGCGTGGTTAAAGTTTAATGATACTAGTGACAAAGGTAGTATCAATTGTCAACAGAAACTTGCCGAGGTAATTATATATGCTTATTATGAAATTAATTTAGCACAAATTTTTCAATATATACACATTAGAAGTGTTAATTCTATATTCAAATGTTTTACTAACTTATATGATTTTTAGATTCATGCCCAAGAGTTGCAAATAATAGAAAGTCAGAATAGGCAGCCAGAATTAGGCAACACGTCCAACCAAAAAAAGACTATTGCAAGGACGGGGAAAAAAAGCAATTGTATCCCGATTTAGGTCATCTCTTGAAACACTTGTAGAAACATCGAATTTGATGGACGGAGGTATTCGTGCAGTACATATGGAGGAAGGTATTTTCGGGTATTCCTATTCAGAAACAATTTCTAAAGAGGATTTGGATCAAATTTTTAATCATTCTGAATTAGGCATCGGTGTTATGCACACATACATCAGGTATTCCGATTAACTCTCTTTAATTATTTAAACATTTTATTTACTCATTTCAACGAATAATCTAATGTTTATTATGTTTTTATTTAAGGTTCTTGTATGAGAAATTTGTGTGCCCGCATCAATTGTCAGAAAGATTCGGTTTCTTATCTGCCAACTGTATCAATGCATCGTTAATTGCGATGAATCCAACTTCAGTACAATCTCACTTAGTCAATAGATTTATGGCCAACATAGATACAGAAAATTTGTATCTTTTACCATATAATACTGGCAACGGGTTAGATTTGCATTCTTACTTCATTTATTATCATTTTTCGTTTTTTGATGTTGCGTATAAAATTACTATATCGATACTTTTGTTTTATTTTACAGTGGACACTGGTTGTTGGTTGCGATAAATCTGATAAGAGAAATAGTGTATTATGTGGATTCGTTAGATGGTGATGTAGATAAATACCTGGATATAAAGGCGACGATTGATACGTAAGTGAAATTGTTCTAAATATTCGTGTGTATTTGTTTATTAATTTATTTAAGTGAGATTGTTCTAAATATTCGTTTATATTATGTTAGAGCTATACAAATATTTCGAAATCAAAGAGGAGCCCAAGTATCAAAGAGTAAGTCAAACAGCATTACATGGATCTGAGTGGAGGTATATTTTCACAATTTTGCTTATAATAGTGATGCTACTTGGTAAAACAAGTTAGACTATATATCCTGATATATATTATTGTTTTTTTTCATTGTGTATTGTCCTCGTTAAAAAAATGGTATAGATTGCAGTTATTTCGTTTTGAGGTTTATGAAAGAAATCATTCATTTGGATCAAATAGAGATTCCAATCATGGTATGGATTTATAACTTATGAGTTATTTTAATATTTATCGGATATTTGATATAATTAATTACTTTTAACTAAATCATGCATATTATGTTATATTATGTAGTACTTTGATGAATTCAAGTGTGCTACTTACTCCAAAGTACAATTGGAAGAAATTAAGGAGGATTGGTGTCAATACCTTATTGAGCAAAGAATCGTATAAGGTATGGAAGTTGGAAGTTGTTGTATATACTTTGTATAGTTTTGGAAGTTGTTGTATATGGTTATTAGAATGGTTATTTTATTTTGGAAGTGGAATGGTTATTAGAATGGTTATTTGGTGTATGAATAGTTGTTATTAGAATGGTTAATTAATTTGAAAGTTGCCGACCATAAGTTGAATATTAGAATGGTTAATTGATAAAGTCTTGTGTATAATTATGAAATATAAGGCCTATATATGGTGATTGAAGTTGTTGTATATGGTTATTAGAATGGTTATTTTATTTTGGAAGTGGAATGGTTATTTGGTGTATGAATAGTTGTTATTAGAATGGTTAATTAATTTGAAAGTTGTCGACCATAAGTTGAATATTAGAATGGTTAATTGATAAAGTCTTGTGTATAATGATGAAATATAAGGCCTATATATGGTGATTGAAGTATATAATTATGTAGGCCTATGTTGAATAAAGGCTTGTGAATTGAAGTATATAATTATGATAAGTTTTGATAAAAAATTATGTTATACAGGTTTGTTAATATACAGGTCTATTATAAGGTTTTTTAAAAAAAAGTTTTCTTAAAAAAAGGAATTTTAGCAGCGCTTTTGACAAAAAACGCATGCAAAACAAATAATTTTTAAAACAATTTACGTGTACAAAAGACAGCGCTTTTACTGAAAAAGCGCTGCCAAAAGTGGAACTAAAGAAAGCGCTTTAAAAAGCGCTGCCTAAGGGGGGGGACTAGCGCTTTTTCCAAAAAAAACACTGCCTAAAGTTGGAAAATAATACACATTAGGCAGCGCTTTAAAAAGCGCTGGCTAAAGGGTAACAAAAGATAGCGCTTTTAGTGGAAAAGCGTTGCCTAAAGGGGACCTAAGGCAGTGCTTTTGCAGGAAAAAAGCGTTGTATTTATCTTTAGCAGTGCCACCTTTGGCAGCGCTTTTAAGCGCTACTAAAGGCCAAAAAAGCGCTGCTAAAGGTCTTTTTTGGCATAGTGGTCGAACTCCCTTGTTGGTTTCCTATGCTTCTGATGACCGGCATGAGCATTCGGATGATACTGATTCTGATTGATCATCTGATTATCATTACCTGGAATAGACAACGGCTGTTGGGAAGAAGCCCTTAGAAGTACAGGTTGCGAAAGATATTCATGAGTTACCCCTTGAATTCACTTGATTAATGGGAACTAGCCGCTGACAAGAAATGCCAGAAACCGCATGGTTGTGGAAGAGATCCACAAAGTGCTTCATGGTTTTCAGGAGATTCCAAAGAGATATGAGGAGTGAGAATTTCTGTTACGGAGACGGGCACATGATTGCTTTCCTTCTTTAACACGGCATTCAAGATTTCCATAACCAGGCTCATCCGAGTCTTCATCTGATTGACTTTCTCTCTCAATAGTTGTTGACCTTGAGATAATGTCTGCACGTCCACCATAAAATGCCCCATCTGAACTTTCATCTCAACCAACTCTACACGGATCTGTTCCATAACTGAACTCTGATCGTCGGAAGATGAGTAGTGGAAAGAATTCAAGTTGGCAATTCTGAAGAGAAGACCAAATCAGAATGATGAATCTACCTCTAAGCACCTGTTATGAATGCATGTACGCATGGATGCATGCAAATGACATGTTCGGTTACTTCCAAGGAATCTTTATGCTTTGATTCAAGTTTAAACAAAATAAACCACAAGAACTAAATGAAATGCTCAACAACAATGGTCAAAGCTAAGATCCTCGGGAATAACAGAACATGTATGTTGAAATGATATGATGTCATGATGCAAAGACATGGGATCACTACTGTCACATAATCTGGATAACTGTTGCACTGCTGATGACTGAATAAGTTCATAGGTCTGCTCTGAAGAGAATACCGGAATACCAGAATATCCAAATAATCAGAATATCAGCATAATCAGAATACCGACCTAATCAGAATACAGGGATAGTCAGAGTGCCAGAATAATCGGAATACCAGAATATCAGAATAATCATAATACCATAATACCAAGCTGATAAGTCCACACTGATAAGAAGACCAGAATACCGAGTAGGTTGAAGGTCAAGGTTACCTGCAGACCTATAAACACTCTCCCATTCTCACGTGTGGGTACTAAAAACGAAGGATCCTTAGTTTTTGGCACTGAGGTCGAGAAGCAATAATACATTCATCCTTCTGGGTATAGTATTATCGCCAATCGAGGAGTGCCTCCACTGATTCCCCCTCAAAAAAGGTCATCCTATGGCAAGTTCTCACCTTCGCGTCCTCGGATCAAGAAGCATAATGGGTTTGCCATTTCTGGTCTGCCATTATCGCCCTTTGGGAGGAGTACCTCAACTGAGTTCCCGGGAATGGTCACCAGAGTCGACAGCTCATAAAGGAATATCCAATGGTCTACATCAACATGCAATATCAGATATCTCCTAGATGGACCTCGTCTTGCTGTGGATCTCGCGAACACTTAACGTGGTCAACACCACGCAAGCGATACGACTATCCACTCTAAATCCTATGTGTATACTCAAGCCTGGGTAGTGGGCTTATCTCTCAGAACACCCATCCCACCAAAGAAAACAGACAGTCCAGTCCAGCACAAAATATATGGCAACAGTGAAATGAAAAGCAAGTAAATGTAATAAAACAGTAAACATGCAACAATGCCATAAATAAAGCAAGTAAAGCATATAGATAAACACCCTATAATCGAAAACAAACAGGCGCTAGGATTGACTCACTTAGGGAACCAGAGATTCTGGGTTCGATCCCCAGCAGAGTCGCCAGCTGTCGCATCTGCGAAAATCAATCGGCAGAAAAGAACAGAAGAGTCACCACCGAACGTTATTTATCCCGACGCGAGGAAAGGAAACGATCGAAGAAAACCTCAACAAAGGGAAAGGAATGGTCATCGCAACCATAGCCTGGGTTCGGGAGTTGGTTAGGCAAGAGGAAGGTATTAGCACCCCCTCGTGTCCATCGTACTCGATGGGATCCACGCTTGTTGTATCGATCAAAGGGTGTAGGTTATCTGAAGCTCAACTGCTAACTGAAAGGAAAAGGAACGAGAAATGGAGAAACGGGGGAAAAAGAAAAGAAGTGACTCGATAGGACATCGATGCCCTAGGCCTACGTATTCCCTCGGGAGCGGGAAAGTCATAGTCAACGTAGTTCGGAACACTACGGGATTGTGGGGGAAGTTTGCTCGGCAAGACATCGCCGTCTCGTGCCTACATATCCTCAATTTAACCAGAATGAGGAAATCAGAGCAGTCGTAGTTCGACCTACAAGGTCATTAAGTGTTTTTTTATAAGCGACGTTAAGTTCGCATCCGGCAGTTAGGGTCGATGCCTGTTTGCGACAAAGCGGAAGTAACATGCTATTTTTAGAAAATGATTTGAAACCCAATTAATCCCGAAGGATAAAATGATTTGATATTTGTTTGTGTTTTTTAGACAGAAGTGGCTTAAGTTAGTTTGAAACTTGTATTGCAGTAAAGTCTATGACATAGGAGCGAATGCGTCGCATGGTCGTCCCCAAAAGGACGTATGCTAAACACTCTAGAAAGGCGAAGGGAGACCCTCCCCCTTTCATTTCCCATGTACTTAAGGCTCATAGCGTACAATAATTGTTGTCTTTATTACATGTTTTTTATTTTGTTTTGAGATGAGAGGAGAGACTCAAAGTTGTAAAGAAAAATTTAAGGGGAGACTAATTGTAGTCCTAAAGTTAGCATGCAATGGTGGCCCTATGGTTGAGTTAAGAAGAGAAAAGAAGGAACTTCTACCTAGATTAACAAGCGGGGATTGCATTACCTAATGCTCATCCTACCTTAACCTTAATAAAAAATTAAGGTTAAGCTAAGATCCCAAAGGGGTGTGAAAGAGTTAAACAAGCATTATATCACATAATCCACTAATGAAAGAATAAGAGAAAGCAAATGAAAAAAGATGAAAGAAGAGTTGAGTAATCATGTACTCAAGTACCTTACCTCATAAACCAAGCTAAGCAACCTTGATTAAAAGAAGGTAAATCGCATGCACTAGTTAACAATTGATTGAAAATTTATGCGTTAAGTTCCTAAACTAAGACTAGGTGTCCTATACTTGGGTTAGATGCAACATACAACTATAAACAATGCAAAATGAGTTATAAGAGTGAAGTAACATGCAAAGGTCAGTAAGTATCTCTAATTAACTTCTACTTATGTTAACATGTCACAAGAAATAAAACTAGGTCAAACTATGTACCAAAACAACACACAATTGCACATTGTTTACAAACTAGATGAGAATAGATGTTTAGGAATCATGTAAGTGGATTAAAATATGAGTATTTCTCATATTCAGAAGTGAACAAAGTGTATTTATGGATTTAAATGTAATTGGGTTAACATGGGAGTCATGTATTAAAGCATTCACAATGGTTAAGCAAGTTATGCACAAGTATAGTCAACTAGGATGCAACATACAATTGGTGCTTATGCAAAAGACATGTGAGGATGAATGCATGCTATGGTATGATATAAAATCAGAAGTGATGTCATATTAAGGATGCATAAAACAACTCTTAACCATCATAAAAGTTTCACAACATTTCAAGTTTTATAGGCTATAGCAAGGCAAACACAAAACAATGTTCAAGTAAGTCCTAGAAGTTAGCTACTTGTGACACAAGTAAAAGAGAAGTGTGAAGGGTGCATACACATGTTGAGTGAGCTAAGGTCAGTAACTAATGACCCCTAATAGGTCATGTCTAAAGCCTATAAGATTTGAGAAAGATTGAACATGAAAGAGTTAGACAACTAAGCAAACAAAGTTCAATTGAGAGATGTAAGCCAAGTTGTATTTATGAAACATGGAAGGAAGTTATAAGTCATTATGATTTATGCAAGTTAATATCACTATTAGAAGTCATGCAAGATGCATTGAGATGGAGATTAGATGCACTATGTTATGGCATATTAGACAAACACACAAATGATCACAAGTTTTAGCATTGATGTAACATTTAAAAGTCAAACAACATGTTCAATTCAAACACATTATAAACCAATCAACATTTACCCATTAGGGACCTATAAATGTGATATAAAGACCTATAATTGTGCCAATACAAGTGGGTAAGAATGCCTCAAAAGGCCATTAAGAAGTAACATTGCCACATCATAAAAGCTCCTAAGGAAAAGGCCTCAACAATCCATCAATTGAAGTAGTACTAAGCAAACAAAAGAATGGAATTAAAAGTCTAAAAAAATATGGTAAACAAGTAAAATCATCATGAGGTCAGTGGTTATGCATATCCAAAAGATAGGCTCAAAATTGGTCTTTTAACATGCTCAAACTATGCAAAACAATTCACTTGTAGTCACATAACATGCATTCACAAAATGGCATCAAAAACACAATCACAAATGTCCTAAAAAACTCCCCAAAAATTAGGTAAAGTCCCTTAGCATGTGTCAAACTTAATTTTCAATTTTTGTGCCACAATTCATTTGGAAACAGGTTGAAGAAAATTTCTTATGAGACGTATAGTAAATGGTATGAGCAAACAAACTTGTTAAAAAGAAAATTAGTGAAAAATATCAAAATATATCAAAAGTGAAAATAAAAAATGTCAAAAATTATTTGACACATCCATAGAGTCTCATGAATTAATTGTGAATTTTTAGGCATTTTTTTCTATTTTTTAAAATCAATTATGAAACATGTAAAAAGAAAGAAATTAAAATGCAATGTTAGAACCAGGGGGTGCAACAATAGTAATTAGCCAGTTCATATTCCTCATGGGCTTAGCAAGAGGGGTGCGAAAAGCAAGGCCTGGGTCCAAGGGAACAAAAATGCGCCTTTTTGGTCAGACTCCAAATTAATTGAATCAAAAAAGAAAGAAAAAAAAGGAAGAATACTGCACGTGACCCCCACCCTCTTCATTTATGCGTTGGCACGCTTGGGACCATTGGATCAGATTGAGTCTATGGTCTAGATTAAATCTCACTTAAAGTCAATGTTTGACCTTATAAATGACTACACGCTGGCATAGTCAGGGCCCTTTGATCAAGGTGGACAGCCAGGATCATTCCCTTATCATGCACTCAAATTCGCCTTGAAATAAAATAAGAGAGAGAGCTTTCACGTGCCCCTCATGTGCCATTTTAATGTGATGGCACCACCATGGCCTTAGGATCTAAATGAATTAACGTCCTAGGTTATAACATGGGAGTGGTCTGAGATTATTAGGGTTTATCACATGTGGCCGGAGAGGGACCTCCGGTCATCTTCTCCGGCGAGGCACCACCGTGTCTGGAACTAAAACCACCTAGAAATGAAAAAAGCTACCACAGTTCCATTATGAAACTTGCGTAGATTCCAAATATAACCTCATAAATTCCATACAACAAATGCATAAAGAGAATCGGATGAAATAATTTAAGATCTAAAAACTGAAACTTCACATTTCTCTGATTCCTAGCCAGCAAACAGAGCCTATCATGATAGGACTTCAATGTGCAACCTAATTATATGCTCCTGATCACATACAAACCTATTATGATGCACTGAAATTCAAGATGAATACCTGGTCAGAAGTGGGATTCCAGCTCCAAGAAAACCTAGAAAAACTTCCTGCAATTCTTGCTATCAACTCTTAGAGGCAAAATAAATGCTTGAGAGCTTTAGATCTTGCTGAAATTAAGGTTTGATGAAGCTGATAAAGAATCACCACCTGCTTCAATGGTTGCTTCAGGTGGTAACTAGTGCATACAGAAGAAATAACTTGTTGCAGTGATGAATATTGTGGAGAAATCTTGCCAAAAGCTCCAAGGATGAGATGAATTCGAAGGGAGAAAAAGTGAGAGAAAAAGTATATTTGTTTTTGTAATTTTGGAACTTTTTGTTGTAACTGAATCAGTTGCAACGTGGTTAGAGGCTTATATATGATTGGTAAGTGCATGGTTAAAAGATTTAATCATAGTTAAAGTTTTGTTAACAGTTAAAGAGTGAGTTTAAAAATGAGAAAGTGAGAGTGAGTTCAAGTTTGTTAGGGCACGGGTTATGGAGTTTCATGTATGTATGCATGGTGTATTGTGGTGTACATGATGATGGTATTGAGTTGGCCTGAGCAGAATAACAGCTTGTTCCTTAAGTTTTTTTGTTCTCTCTCTTTTGGACATATGAGGTAAATGTGGTGTGGCATATGGTTTGTAAGATTATGTATGGCTTTATGTAGTAATGTTGGTGTATGGTGTGCGTGGCAAGCTGAAACAAGAATAACATAGGTTCATACACACTACAATGTAATGAAAACAAAAGGATAGGCATGATTCTTGCAAGTGGAGTGGAATTATCATGGCTTGAAACAATTGCATGAAGGTAACTTTGATGATGCATATCTCCATGATTAGTGATCTAAATTGCACAATTCTGGAGTCTTTGGAAAGAGGACAATTGATGGTACAAATCTCATGTTAAAAGCAAGTGGAATTGGAGTCTAAAACATAGTGAAAAATAGTGTTGAAGATTGCATGATGATTTCTGGTTTTTTATACTTAGAAAATTCTAAGTATTTTCATGTTTCACCACTTTGAGATCATGATTTTGGATGATCATAACTCCATGGATATTGAACCAAATGGTGTGATTTTTGTACCAAATTAAAGATCTCACTTGATACTACAACTTTGATGTGAGACTCAAGTTGAATAGGAGCCTTAAACCTTAAGAAAAATGAACTTGAAGTATGTTATACACGAGCTGCCAAATGATCATGAATTTTTCTAAGTTATTTGCCATGTTGAACAACTTGAACATCCTATCTTCAACACACCATAACTCCTTCAATAATAATCCAATGGAGATGAATTGCATATGGTTAGAAAGCTTGAGAAACACTCTACGGCTTTCATTTGAAAGGATTTTTCAAAAGATGCTTGCAACATGATTAAATCTCTAAAAAAAGTGAGAACTTTCCCAAAATAGAAAGTCTCTAAAAACCCTAATTTCCCCAAAATAGTAATTTTCACCCTTCTTGATTTTTTATGATCCTTCTGACATTTCTTGATTAAATTTCACCCATTGGCCATGTTTGACATAAGGAGCATGATTTTGACCTTGAAAAGTCAAGAGTTGACTTTTTCCCTAATTAATTGACTTTTCCCCCAATTTCTTGATTCTCAATCAATCCTCCAATTGGGACCCTTGTGAATGCAACTGATGGCTCAAATTCCATTCATAGACACTTGTGAGCACGTGGAACATCATATAATCAAGTCTTGCCCCAAAATCAGGAGTAAACTGACCTTTATGTAAAAACCCTAATTTGGTCCCCAAAAGTCAGGAGAAAATGATTAATCCTCAAAACCCAAATTCCTCTGACCATGATGTAGATTGCCTCAAACAAAGATGATTCATATGATGAGATGAGGTTAAAGGCCCAAGATCCTTGCTCATGAGGGTGTCTCAAGCTTAGAATAGTCAAAACCCTAGTTAATGACCAACCATCATGAAAGTGCAATCCTCTTTCATCCTCTTGTCAATTTCAAATTCTTGGTGACATGGTGGACTATATGAGATGTCTTTGATGTATGGTGAGCCTTTGTGGATTGATGAATTAGTGTATCTCATTCTCCTTGCCTTGCACAATATAAAGATGGTGACACCCTTGACACCATGCCTTGAGAAAACCAATGACATATATGTAATCTTCATGACCTAAATGCAAATGAAGTGTGAAGCATAAGCCACTTATTGGGTATAAATAAGAGGGCAAATTTTGGGGTGCTACAATGACTTGACTGATTTGCGATGTTGTCTTGTTCATCAACAACTTCTGTTCCAATTATTTGCTGTTGAATGATGATCTTTGAGCTTCAATAACAATGGTCGTGTGTTAATGGTGATAGCTTTAAGTGTTTAGTGTAACAACGATAACTTATCAATGTGACTATCATCACATCGACACCTTAAGAAGCGCATTCTCATTTCCTTTAAATAGCCAAGTAAATTATAGCTGTTGAAGAGTTGTTGGCTGTTTGAAAAGAGTCGTTATGCAATGATGAAAGTTGTACTACCATATCTTCTTTTTACTGTAGAAGAAGTGATGGGATAGATCTTTTTAGCACGGTGTACAGTCATTGCTAACGGTAACATTTGTCTTCAAATCTTCAGAGGCTTCTGATGGTAATTAATTGAAGCATAAGTAGAGACTTTATAACTGGGTCTTCAGAAACTTCATGTCTTCCGTCTTCAGAGCTTGTCCATTAGGAATCTGTCTTCAGAGCTTCAATACTTGTCTTGAAACCCGTTATCTTCATTGCTTCAAGTCTTCAGAATATTCAGAACCTTGTTCACTCAGAATGCTGTCTTCAGAGTCTTCAGCACTTGACCTTTAGAACCATAATCTTCAGAACACTTCAGTCTTCAAAGTCTTTCTGCACTTGGTCTTCAGAGCCTTCAGCCTTCAGAACTTCAAGTCATGAGAATCTTCAGCACTTCGGTTCTCTACAAGATTATCTCTTCAGAAGCTTTGCAATCTTCAAAATCATAACCACTTTCAGAGTAGCATCCACAAGAGCATTGCAGCAGCAATATCAGCATCCTTGGATCTATATGATTATGATCAGATACAGAAGCATACTTGCTTCTTGCGACTTGTGTTACACATAGTAACTCGCATATGATTATTTACGTACATCATGCTGGTGTTTGTTGGATCTGATATCTTCTATGATTATGATCTGCACACAACACACATTAGAACATAAAATGGTTCTTTCACAAATACTCATTGTTATCATCAAAACATAGAGATGACAAGCAAAGACAACTCTTGCTCTTACAAAATGGTGAACATGTGAGGAAGAAAATGATTCATCCTTTAAACCAATGGCACTACTCTGTATTTATAGACTAAAACTTTGTGTGAAATTCCTTTGAAATTCAAACGGAATTGCCTTGAAATGACAATATTAGTTTGGGGTTATTTAGGGAATTTTGATTGAATCAGTTATGGTTAGTTATTTGCCAGCTGGATTTCTGTTAGTTACAGTTAGTATCTCTTAATTCAGTTAGTGTTTGTTAGTTATGTGCAGTTAGCCAACTTAACAGTTAGGATAGCTTGGTGTTTGCAATCTCATTTAATGGTTAAATTGAAGTTGATTGTGAAAACAAAATGGCTAGGAGAATAATTAACTATTTGAATGTTAAAGGTTATATTGGCAGTTGTGAATGGACTGTTAATTAGTTATTGGTTAGTTATGAGTCAATGTCAGTTTTGAAATTCAATTATCCCTTGGAATTTCCGTGGTGCACAGTTGTTGTATATGTTTTGCTGCTGAGTGTAACTGAAGTTATTAGTTAGCAACTTGTGTTATGATGCTGGTTAGTAAAGTGTTAGTTTTATAGTTGAGCTAGTTATGAATCAGGTACTAAGACAGTTGGTTGTATTGGTGTAAATGGTTTGTGAAAATTTTTGGTTTTTTGGATCTGTGATGCGCAAAATCCATTTGGTCTTGAGGTTAATGTGTTATTAGTTTGGAAAATGATTGTTATACACTACCTTGAGGTGAATTATCGTTAGTAGTTATGAATTTGATTTGATTCAAATGCCTTGAAAATCTGTTTTGAAGTTGTGAAGTTGTTTAAGCATTCAATTGCTAATTATATCCACTCTGATTATATATGGATGGATGCCCTGTTGTATATGTTAGATATAGTAAAGTTGTTTAAGCATTTAATGATCTTTGTTACAAGTCAAGCTTATACATTTGATGAAATAGGATTATAAATATCTTCATAAATATTGGACTCTTTCGAATGAGAGTTTTTAGTTTTTAAAAATTATTTTGTAAATTAATTTTAAGAAATAGTTTTGAAGAAATACTTTGTGATATATTTAGGTGCTAATACGATCAATTGTTGTTCTTGCATGTTGAAGTACAAATTTGAACTCATTTCCGGCACCGAACAGAGCTATTGATTTTGATATTTCAAAGTAGGTACTACTTTATGACTTAAACATGTTACTGTGTTTGGTTCTAGTTGTGCTTTATGTAACAATAGTTGCCCAATTATTTTAAACCAATGTTTACAAATTCTATTACTATTTTTAATTTTGCATCTATAAATTTAAGAGAAAATATATTTTAATAATTTTATTATATATAATAATCTGTATAAAATGTTAAACAATATTTATTTTGAAAGGATATATGGAGTATCTTTTGTCTTAAAATCTCTATACAAATTATTCACTGAAGGCATGTTTACTTTAATGTTTCCAAGTTACTGTGAAAGGTGGCTCGAGGATAGAGAAATGGCAGCTGCCCAACTACATGTTCCCTTAAATTGCAAAGAGGTTGAGCCATTTATTGAGTAAGTATTGAGCAATAAATATATCTATATATTTATCAAACTAATAATGACACTAATTTTCAATAATATCTTATGTAGTATGTATGTCCAAAGTTTGAAAAGTATGTACGGGGATCTCATGACGATATCATTGATAAACAACTAGAAGCTAACTTTCCGCGATGGTTTCAAGAATATGTAAGCATATTTATAAAGTGTTCAATTCTAGGATATTTGGGTTAGAACAAAGATGTAGAATTTTCTTTTAAACTAAGATGTATGAATTGATTTATTTAACTAGGTGACGATGAATTGCAAACATAAGAGACAAAATTCTGACTTGTAAGATTTGGCAAGGGGGCCTTTGAAACTAGCGAAATCTTGGCCTATTTATTTTGCAAATGGATACAAATTCCACATAACTTCTTGGGGTGAAGGAAAAACTACCTATAACAGTGGGGTGTGTGTTAGTGGAATAGGACAAGATGAAACCTCAAATGACTATTATGGCATCATTACAGAGATTCTAGAATTTGAATGGCCAAGCCAAACAACAACAAAGTTGGTTTTATTTTACTGTGATTGGTTTGACCCTTCAAGACATGGGATGCGAATACATCGTCAGTACAAGATTGTAGAAGTTCATAAGGGGAGAAAATATAGCAAATTTGATCCTTTTATTTTTCCAAAAGCTGCAACTCAAGTTTATTATTCACCTTATCCTGGGTGCCCAAGAGATAAGGTTGATTGGTTGGTAGCTATAAAGACAAAGCCAAGAGGGGTTGTTGATGATAGGCACACATTAGAGGTTGCTTTTCAAGTGCAAAGTCACAAGTTAATGCAACAATTGAAGATGACCCAATTGATCATCTACGAGATAATGAGGTTGAGGGTGAAGAGGTTAGTTTGTCAATGATGCAAGAAAATAAAGATGAAGAGGATTCCAATGATGACGGTGAAGATGAAGATGGTGAAGATGAAGATTAATAGAATTTGGAAAAGTGTAATGATGAGGAGGGTTTAGTGAAGGCTACATTGTAAAGGTTGAGATGGTGACAGTTTGTGAATTCTGACTTCATAGGAACCATAACGTGTAAAGCTAATTACATGTTTTTTTTTAGGCTTGAGGAATACATAATAATGACTTTAAGGGCTTTGTAGAATGAGACTATACTCTAAGACTTTTTAACTTTTGCAAGAAACATTTAGTTTTTACTTTGTATATGAATATCATATGCAACTTTTCATATGAAGTGTGAAATCAGGTGACAAATTAAAAAAGGCTTGTTCGATTGTATACTTGACCTTATCAAAAAATTATTGTTGATGTTAGATGATGTATTTGCATTTTCCATTTCACTAGGCCAGGTCAGTTGGTTCTTCTGCTAAATGTGGTTTGAATCTATATCAAGTTACATTCCTGTATGAGAAAAGTAGTCAAATATGATCACAATAGTATTTATTCATTGTTTGATTAAAGTACCATTCTGAAAACTGAACCAAATGGTCGGACCAGCTCAATGTGAAATGTTCTAGTAGCTTATCCAGTCAAGCTTGTGTACTGCTCCAGTGCACTAAATATTGACTGCTAATGAATATTCATATAAATTTAAGGACAACTAAATTGTCTAAGCATTCAATTCGAAAACATGAATACTGGCAAAAACTTTACCTCGAAGTAAAGTAGAGAATAGAGGTAATATGGAAGGATGGCAAGTCTGAAACTGAAGTAGATGGTGTTGGGGGAGATTTCTAGGGAGCATTGATACATAGTGTAGGATAGACACTTTTGTGAGAGACACACCACTTGTCCATCTAAAACCTTAAGGTGATAGGTGAGTGGGTTCTCCCACTTATAAATGTTCAAGTCACTACATTCATATCCAATGTGAGACTATTTTATTTCCTCACTTACTCACACTTGCTATATTATTCCAACACTCCCACAATGTTCCCTCTTTTTTATATATTTGTATCGCCGTTGACACCTTTTTTTTAAGGCACCTCTAATTAGGTATTTCGAATACATCTCTTTCCTTGGGTTTACTAGGGAACATTGATACATAGTGTAGGACTAGACACCTTTGTGAAAGATACACCACTTGTCCATCTAAAACCTTAAGGTGATAGGTGAGTGGGTTCTTCCACTTATAAATGCTTAAGTCACCACATTCATATCCAATGTGGAACTATTTCATTTCCTCACTTACTCACACTTGTTATATTATTCCAACAGATGGCAAATGAAGAATCAAAACTCATCAAAGAAAATAACACATGGACAACTCATCACAGGGTGTACTAATTAGGATTTATATAAGTAATGTTAAATTAATTTGTTCCAAAAAAGAATAAATGTTGTGTCTTTGGAACTGTTGATATTCTGTGTCTTTGCCCAAGATTTCTCTGCACTTATTGCAGGTTGAGTATATGTGAATGTGTCAAGTCTTGCCTGTATTTTCTGAACAGGAATTATTGTTTGTGATTTTTTGGAATGTAGTTTTTGTTTAGAAGGTAGGGGAACTTTGCTTGAATGTCTAGGGAGTATTTAGTTTTTTCAATAAGGCTGAGTAACGTTTTTTGTGTCTCTGGTTTCTGTGTGGTATGGAGAAGGAAATCTTGCATTATGTTCTCTTTCTCTGAACTTACTGTAGGTTGAGTTTTGATAGTGCCGATCCCAAGGCTTTTGTCGGATTGAAATGCAAGGTAATCTTTTGTAACCCTTGGGTTAGTAATGGTTAGGCGGAATATACTGAGCATGCCTTTTTAAATTTCGCACAACATGCTACTGTCATTATTGATATCAAATGACAAATTTTCAACTCTGGAGCGGGTACTATGGTGTTAGGTTGATATCAAATGATGAATGGAGACCAATCTAATGATTGTAATCTATAGTGCACATGCGCGTCATTTAAAAATTGATGTAACTTAAATGCTTCCTTAATTGTATATTAATTCTGCCGAGTCTGTTTATACAGATACACATCATCAATATCGGCCTTGTTATTATGTTACTGCTGTCATTTTTGTTACTATTATTATTTTGATTTTGCACTCTTATTTTTTTAGGTTTTGCATTCCTTTAAATTCTTGCAAGAGGAAGTCACTTAAAAAGTCCAAAAAGAAGAATTGTCGAAAAGGTTATGTATCTACTCAACATGAAGTCATCCAACCCCAACCTATTCCTCATCTTATTCAACCTCAACTCACTCAACCTCAACTCACTCAATCTCAACCCCAACCTATTCCTCATCTCATTCAACCTCAACTCACTCAATATTAACCTCTACCTCAACCTCAACCTCGACCCACTCAATATCAAACTCGACCCACTCAATATCAAACTCAACCTCAACTCCAACCTATTCATCATCTCACTCAACCTCAACTCACCCAGTATCAAACTCAACCTCAACCCCAACCTATTCCACATCTAAGTCGGTCTTAACTCACTCAACTCCGACCACAACCACAACCTATTCCACATCCAATTCGACCTCAACTCACTCAACCACCGTCTAGATCTATATCCCAATCCCATCAATCTCAACCCCAACACAATCAACCTCAACCTCGATCACGGCCTAAACCCACCCAATCTTGCACTCAACTTTCTCAACCTCAACCTAATCAACCTCGTCCTCAATCCACCCAATCTCACCCTTTACAAACTCAACCTCAACCTCAAAATCATTCTCGATCATGGCCTAAACCCACCCAATCTTGCACTCTACCTTCTCAACCTCAAACTAATCTACCTCAATCTCGACCCATCCCTTCTAAACCCAATCAACCTCAACCTCAACATCGATCTCGACCCATCCCTTCTCAATTTATGGTCGTTGAAGCCCCATCTTCATCTAGCCATGCTAGTGGAGACACCGTTGGAACTAGAATCCCAATACTTCCTGAAGGTGATGGGTGAGTCTCTTACTCGTATATAATAGCTAATAAATAAGATACTTTATTTTATATGTAACATTACTTTCTCCATTTAAGTCAATATTTGTTTGTTTAAAATGTCTCTTTTTCATATTTGATCATCACAAATTGGTAGTTTCAGAAATTGCTCACATCGTATGTACTCATTCGAATGAGGGAAAACCATCATGGAAGAAATTATCAAAAGAGCAATGAGATTCTTTCTTTGACCTATTTAAGGTAATTAAATCTAAAGATGGGGCTTCATGTTAGAAACATATTGAAATAAGTAAGTAATTGATTCATGTTTTTTTGATACAGCAAAAGTTTACATGGCCACCCGAACACAAGGTTACAGTGCGACACAACTTTGAAAAAAGAAGTGCAGCTAAGATGTCGCAATTAATGCGAGATGTTCGGAGAGATTTAGAGTATAGGCCGGAATGGATGGGAGAGGAGGTGTGGAAGCAATTAACGGTACATTGGAATTCCTCCAAGTTCAAAAAAGTATCTGCAACAAATAAAAGAAATCGTTGTTCTATGGATGGTGCATCTCTTCACACTGGAGGAACTATTCCTCAATATCGTTTGCATTGGAAAAGAATGGTATTATAAATTGTATTTATATTTCATAAATTAGTATTTATAATAAATGGCACTATTATTTTGTAATTGATAGAAAAAGGAAAAGGGTGTCGATCCATCATTGATTGAGTTTTATTTTCGCACCCATCGAAAAAAAGATCAAAGTTGGGTGGGTGTTCACACTGAATCTGCATATGTAAGTACTCCGAATCAATTTTATCTTTATATAATTACTTTTAGGATTGAGATTGAGGGAATATTTTAGAGATAATTGTGTTCTTTATCAACATGTTGATTAGAATAATAAAAAAATAATACTGTAACAGTGTGCATATCAGAATTTTAGGATTGAGATTGAGGGAATCTTTTAGAGATAATTGTGTTCTATATTATTAAATGTGTGAGCTCTCAATTTTATTTTTTGTTACCATCAATTTTGAGTATTTGATAGGGGTATAAATTGTATACCAGCTTGTGGCAGTGCTGCCCTTGCAGACTATTGGCTTAAAATTCATATTTTTTTCAGCTTGATAACGGCTAACCTTTGTAGTGTAATTTGTTTAGTGATCTTGAATGAATAATTTGGATGGCTTTAATGCTGGAAAGTTGATACAATATAAAGAATTTTTTTCCTATATCAATGCATACTACTGAAAGATTGTGAAAATGGTATTATACTAAAAATTTCTCAGATTTTACAAATTACAAGATGGCTTAATATAAACAAGTTACAGTCGTATATCACATTGAATTTAGACCAGTGGTAAACCGAAATGTAAAGAATTCTGATTCATTCATAAAATGCTTCGATAAACACCTTATCTTATAAGCAATTGATGATGAACACTGTAGAGATAATTCAACTCAAGACATCTATTCAGAGATAGATATTCAGATAACTATAGTAATTATGTGGAAAAACCGGTGAACCTTCAGGGTGTTAAAGTTTAGGTTTGATCGGAGTTGAACCTGTTAAATTGATTATTAGACATGTAACCTGCCTAATATTGTTGAGTGTGTTGCACAATCACAGGCTAGCCTACTGTGTCATGGTAGTAGGGTTACCCTATCTATCTCATTGGTTGTCTATGGTGATAGTGATGCACAAAATTCACTACTAGAAATACACGGTTTACCTGCGGATTTTCCTGCGGAAAAGTTTCCGCAGGAACAACTGCGATTTTAGATGCGAATATGCGTTGTGGAACTTAGTTTCTTGCGAAATATGATATAGCAGCAACTTTCGCAGGAATTCCCAAGACTTTACCTGCGATTTTTGGTTTAAAATAATATATCCATTGAAACCTCAAAAGGTTATGGTAAATGTGCAGGAATAGCTGCAAAATTTTCTGCGGAATTTACTGTGAAATTTACTGCAGTTTTTGCTGCGGATTTTGTGATACTAATTTTTAAAAAATTTAATTATATTTTTATTATTATTTAATAAAATTGTAAAATATAATTGACATATTGATTACACGGATATGTTTTTTTAGACATTTTTTAATTTTATATTAAATTTTAAATTGTTTTAAGGAAATTTTTACTATTAATTGGGGTTTTTAGTTATTTCTTAAAAAATTAATCATTTAATATTTTTTTATTATTGTGAAAATTAGAAAAATTAAAAATATAAGTTTATGGTATAATTGGTGTAAATTGTAACCCTTCCTCA
Source organism: Lathyrus tuberosus (assembly GCA_022829125.1). Lineage (NCBI taxonomy): Eukaryota > Viridiplantae > Streptophyta > Magnoliopsida > Fabales > Fabaceae > Lathyrus > Lathyrus tuberosus. The sequence goes on along the minus strand of JALAZF010000022.1, from coordinate 22,469,975 downwards.
ACTTGTAATTTTATAAAAAAGTATAAAATTTAGAAAGGAAATTATAAAACATGTGAAAAATGTGATATTTTAATGATCGAACTCGGAAACTTTTGGATAAAAAACATGAAAATGATTATTTGTCTAATAAATTTATTTATTAATCTTAGGACACATTTGAGGTGTAAACAATCCAAATGGTAAAATTGACGTATAAACGAATTTTAATAATTGTGGAATGATGGTATTGTAACATATGATTCGGGGTGGGAATAGGTCAGGCTGACCTACAGTGGCCTATAGCCTAGCTTACTTAAGGCCAGACTTTTTTAATAAAAAGGCCTGACTTAGGCTTTTTTAAAAGCCTATTTAATTAAATATGCCAAGTTTAGGCTATTAAAAAAGCCTATGAAGCCTTATAGGCCAACTTATGTTTTCATATATATTAAAAATATGTTAAATAGGTTGTCCTATATATGTATATATATATATTAGAAAAAAGGATACCTATGTTGACCTATTATAGACATATATTTTCGACACCATGTCTTGGTAGGTAAAATGATGTTCTTTAACTAAAGAAAATGACTACAGATGAAGAAGAAAGAAAATGAAGGTATTCAGAAGAAGTTTTCGACACTTCGACAAGAACAGAGTTTCGACATTTCGACGGAAACATAAGGAAGTTTTCATCAGACAAGGTTTGAGGGACATTTATTACTTTTCGACAATTCGACAAGGTGAAGAGGCGCAACGTTTCGACACAAAGGGAAAATTCAAATTCAAGAGTTATAACGTTTGGCAGAAGACGCGTGGAAGCTTTAGAAGAAAAGAAGATATGCAGAAGGCCAAGTGTCAAAGATTTAGAATTTTTCTGTTATTAGGCAGTTATTGTATTTGTATATAAATAGGATAGTTGTTGTAGAATTTTAGTGTGTGAAAACTTGTACTAAATTCCTGTAAATACTCAAAGCACCCATGCGAGAGAAAAGAGTTTATTATCTGGAAATGTACGTGTGAAACACCATCTTTTTAAGTTTATAGAAATTCAAAGTATTTTATAATTTCCTTTACTTTTCCCAGTCATTTATCCTTTGTCATTTACTTTATGCAAGTTTTAATTTCATTCAATTTATCTTTTCGCCAGAAGTTGTTATTTAGTTCTTTAACCAAACCATTCATACATAAAAGATATAACAAGACAAACCATCAAAATACCATTATCCTAAGAGTTAGATAAATTTGCACATGTATCCCAAGATTTGTGTGGTTGGTCCTGCAAGTAACCCAGTTTTATAAGAGATTGGTAAACCAGAGGTTGTTCGCCAAAATCAACAGCGAATAAATTGGCACACCTGGTGGGACCAGTGCAAAATTTTAGAATTTTTTACAGAATAACTCTTAGCCAAATAGTTTCTACTTCGTCGTATGATTTTGAGAAGCGGTAAATTAGCCGTAACCGACGTAGAAAGACCTAAAAGAACAAGAGTAAGAAGAATGGCAAATCAGCCAAATAATCCAAATCCAAATGAAACCATTCCAGTTTCCAACCCTATCCCTTCAACAGGGGGAAATGTGGATTCAAACCCTGTTCTGGAGGAGGTTATGCCTTCATCAACAGGATTTATACCAGCGGTGTCGCTCTCCCAAAATATGCCTAGTTCTTCCACAATGGGACATTCAATGCCCATGGGGACGCCTCCTCCTAGAGGACATAATTATAGGCCATTTCAGACAAATTTTTCCATGCCTATGTTTGGTAGAGAACAACCATATGGAATGCCAACTTCAGTAATGGTAAACTTGCAAAATGCACCATCCTTGTATTCTGATGCCATGGTCCACGTGTCTTCACCACTACAAGGGTCGGGATATGGTGGAAATATGAGTAGATTGAACCAACCCCTACCAAATTTCCAAATGCCAGCAAATGATGATGTGTTGCAACAGCGAATACGATATAATAACCTGCCTGCCGAAAACAATTTAGCAGCCATGGTCGAAAGGATAATGGCGCAAAATGGGGTAAATGTAGGATTACAAAGGCCTAGTTATGCTTCCCCATTATCTGAATATGTTCTACAACAGGAATTACCCCCAAGGTGGAAAGTCCCCAAATTTACCAAATTTTCAGGGGACACTAGCGAATCCACCATAGAACATATAGCGTGTTATTTGATCGAAGCGGGAGAAATAGCCCATAATGAAAATTTGAAAATGAAATACTTCCCAAGTTCTTTGACAAAAAATGCGTTTACCTGGTTTACATCCTTGCCTGCGAACTCGATATTCACATGGACCCAATTAGAAAGATTGTTCCATGAACAATTTTATATGGGTCAGACTAAGATAAGTTTGAAGGAATTAGCCAGTGTTAAGAGGAAATTTTCAGAGCCTATAGATGATTACCTAAATAGGTTCAGGTTGCTTAAGGCAAGATGTTTCACACAAGTGCCAGAACAAGAGTTAGTCGAAATGGCTGCAGGGGGTCTAGATTATTCTATAAGAAAGAAATTAGACACTCAATATTTGAGAGATATGGCACAATTAGCAGATAGGGTAAGACAAATTGAAAGGCTAAAAGCTGAGAAATTTAGATCAAATAAAAATAAAAAGGAAAGAGTGGCCTATGTAGGAGTATGCCAGGATGATGATAGTGACGAAAATGAACTAATTTTGTTCGACGAACAAGAAATTGATCTGGCAGAACTAAAGTCAGGCCCACCATACGCCTGTAAAGTACTAACTCCGTCGAATGGGAAAAATCCAGTCGAACCTGAAAAGAATGATAGGTTTCCTAAAAGAACTTATACGTTCGACGTCACCAAGTGTGACGAAATTTTTGACTTATTAGTCAAAGATAGTCAATTAATAAAACCAGCAGGCACTAAAGAGCCTCATGTGGACCAACAGAAAAAGAGAGGTTTTTGCAAATACCATAACTTTTTGGGTCATAAAACTTCTCAATGTTTCCTTTTCAGGGATCTTGTTCAGAATGCAATCCGTGATGGAAGACTGAAGTTTGGAGACAAATCAAAACAACAGATGAGGATTGACTCAAACCCCATGCAGGTGGTCGAAGCCAATTATGCTGAACCTTCCACTGTGAATATGGTGGAAGTCGAAGTAGCCTCTGATTGTAGTTTTGAAATGGTGGAAGCTGCTGAGGGCTTCGACAATAATATCAACATGGTGGAGGTTGCTGATGATCTCCTAGACAAGCCTGAGGTGGAAAAAGTATCCAAGGACTTTGTAGACCAGCCAGTGTTGATCAAGATTACTGAAAATCTTGATGTAGGAAATTTGAATGACTATATCAACAAAGTTGAGACTACTGAAGGTTTCGACAGTAAGAACAAAGTTGGAGATACTGAAGTCTTCGACAGTCAGAAGAAGGAGGAAACTACTGAAGGTTTCAACAACCAGAACGCAGTTGGAATTACTGAAGGTTTCGACGAAGAGAATAACAACAAAATGCTGAAGATGGAGTAATTTGGGATACTTTAGGGGAGCCCAGTGGAAAATTCGACTATCTCGTGAAATACTCTGCACCCCCAAGTTCTCGTACTGACATCAACAAGATCCAGCCAACTGGATGAGGAGATGTCTTTGAAGATACTGATGAAGGAGCAAATGATAATGCCCCTATCATCAAAGAGGAGGCTACTGAAGGCCTTAATCATGACAAAATGGAGACAATGAGAGTTGCTGACAAGATCAACACTATGGAACCAGTCAATAAGAACGTTACCAGAATCAAGGCAGAGGCTGCTGAAGGCCTTGTGAAGCCCGCTCCTTATGGGATTTTGCGTAGAACAATGGAAGACCCTAAAGGAAACTCTGTCGAGCAATGCTGCAAACTCATCTCCAGGGACCTACCCTCAGGGGGAAGCTTCGGCCAGGCGAAAGGGAATACTGAAGAAGAGGCAAGACTTATTGAAAGAATGAATAAATTAAGTATCACTGATGACCAGAATGTGGATATCAACATGGTGGATATTTCTCAGAAGAAACAAATAGAAACTGACGAAGAACGCCGTCGAGAAGAGTATCAGAAGTTGGCTTACCCTAAGGAGGAGGAGAACTTAGTCGAATTCATCCAAAGGTGCCAGAGTAAGAAGGCTGAAGTTATGTTGTGCCCACGTTGTAGTGCGGTGTTCGACAAGAAAGCAGCAAGCAATCTGGAGGGGGTGGAGAAAGCCAAAAGAAGAGGAAACTGGGGGGCAATCCCAGCAGCCAGAAATGGAAGGTCCGATCCAAGGAGGAGTGAGCATCACAACCAAAGGTTTGGCGAAGGACGTCATAGAACTTACAAGCCATCTGTCAAAGCTGAGGATGATAAGTGGGTCCAACCAATCAGGGATGCTCAAGGGCAGAAAAGATGGAAGAATTTTGAAATACAGAGAGGTTCCTCCATGGAAGGAAAAAGGGAGGTCGAAAAACAGAAACCAAGACCATACCCATCAGAGAACTATAAAGGAAAGAATCCCATGTCAAGGTCTCAGTGGAGAAGGTTCCAAAGACAGAAAAGAGCAGAAAATGAGGCTGCAGAAAAGAACAAAATCAAAGAAAACACTGTTGATGAAAATAAATCTGAGTAAAGCAAGAACATGCAGATAATGAACAAAGAAGAGTCTGTTCCCAAAAACGAGCCCTCTCAAAAGGACAAACCAAGCAACAGGGTGGAGATGTCGAAGCCTAACAACAAGGTGCCAGAAGACGATGAAGTGACTGATAATTTTAGGTCAGACTCAGAAGCATCTTTCGATGTCACATGCAATGTGGTTTCAGTGCTGCCTAGAGACTATGATAGAGTGATGGAGATCGAAGACGAAGAAGATGATGTTGAAGACGACAACATGGGGCTCAAGCATGTGTGTTATTATATAATGAACAATGGCTGTGTCGAAGAGCAGAACGCTTTCTTTGAGAGACCAGATGATGCAATGAAGGCACACTTGAAGCCTTTGTTCATAAAAGGAAAAGTGGAGAACGTTGGTGTCAACAAGATATTAGTAGATGGTGGAGCTGCTGTGAATTTAATGCCTCATTTCATGATAAAAAAGATTGGAAAGGATGACTCAGACACAAAGCCCCACAACATGGTGTTGTCAAATTATGAGGGAAAAGTAGGAAGTACCATGGGAGTGATCCAGGTGAACCTAACTGTTGGAACCATAACAAGACCAACAATGTTTATAGTGATAGCTTCAAGGGCGAATTATAACTTGCTGCTTGAGAGAGAGTGGATTCATGGGATAGGAGCTGTACCATCATCCATGCACCAACGAATAGCCATCTGGAGGGCAGATGGGATTGTTGAGAATATTGAAGCAGATCAAAGCTATTTTATGACTGAAGTAAACAATGTGAATAGTCGAAGTTTCGACAAGAATTTGGCTCACATACCCCCCTGCAACCCAGCAGAATTCGACTTGAAGGCAACTGACAACGCCTATTGTTCCATGTACCTTCACCCAACACATGGTTTTCAATGGGACAAAGAAGTAATTGGCGAACCAAGTCACGTATGGGGAACTTCTCATACTGAGCCAACCGGTTGGGGAAGTGAATTTGATGATTATGATGAGTGAAGCCTCAGCGATCGAAAGAATTATGGCTTATATAGCCGAAAATAAATTCAAAGCGGCCCTAGAGGCCGAAGTAAAATACATGGCTGTCGAAGCCAACAAAGAAGATTTTGAAAAGCAATGTCCCCAAAGGGATATTGAAAAAGGTTATGACAACAATTAGACTGGCGAATGGCAGAATCAGAAGCTTGACGCCATCTATGATGACGAACCCTTGGGGTTCGAAAAGGATCCAGCATCGACTAACATGAAGATGGTGGCACAGGATCCATTAGAAGAAATCAATTTAGGACTGGGGGAAGAAAGAAGGCAAACTTACATCAGCGCCAAGATGGATCCTCAGTTCAAAGTCGAAATAATCCAATTGCTAAATGAGTACAAAGACTATTTTGCATGGGATTACGACGATATGCCAGGATTAGACAGGAGTTTGGTCAAATTGAAGCTGCCAATAATGGAGGGAAAGAAGCCAATAAAGCAGACTCCCAGACGCTTCGCACTAGAAATCTTGTCGAAAATAAAAGAAGAGGTCGAAAGACTTCTAAAATACAGATTCATCCGCACCACCAGGTATGTCGAATGGATTGCAAACATAGTTCCTGTAATTAAGAAAAATGGCAAGCTGAGGGTATGCATTGATTTTAGAGATTTAAATTCAGCTACCCCTAAGGATGAATATCCTATGCCAGTGGCAGAAATGCTCATAGATTCTGCAGCAGACCATGAATATTTGAGTATGCTTGATGGATACTCTGGCTATAATCAAATTTTTATTACTGAAGAAGATGTTCCTAAAACAGCTTTTCGTTGCCCTGGAGCAATAGGAACCTATGAATGGGTAGTAATGCCCTTTGGTTTAAAAAATGCTGGAGCAACTTATCAAAGAGCCATGAATTCAATTTTTCATGACTTTATTGACACTTTTATGCAAATATACATTGATGATATTGTGGTTAAGTCCGTTTCAGGAACAAGTCATATAGACCATCTTCGACAGTCCTTTGAAAGGATGAGAAAGTTTGGTTTAAAAATGAATCCCCTTAAATGTGCTTTTGGTGTGCAGGCGGGTGATTTCTTAGGTTTTGTGGTCCACAAGAAAGGGATCGAAATAAATGAAAACAAAGCCAAAGCCATAATGGAAGCGAAAGCGCCATCGACAAAGAAGGGATTGCAGTCTCTACTAGGGAAAATCAACTTTCTCAGAAGGTTCATTTCCAACCTTAGTGGGAAGACACAAGCCTTTTCACCTCTACTTCGACTAAAGAAGGAAGATTTCACATGGGGGCAAGAATAACAAGATGCCTTCGACAAGATCAAAGAGTATCTGGCTAGTCCTCCAGTTTTGATGTCTCCTTGTAGAAAAAGAAGTATGAGGTTATACATTTCAGCATCAGACAAAACTTTGGGAAGCATGCTGTGTCAAGAAGATGAAAATGGCGTCGAAAGGGCCATCTATTATCTCAGCAGAGTCCTAAATGATGCTGAAACTAGATATAGTGTGATAGAAAAATTATGTTTGTGTGTATATTTCTCTTGTACAAAGTTAAAGCACTATATAAAACCTGTTGATGTATATGTTTCTTCTCATTTCGACGTAATAAAGTATATGTTATCTAAATCCATTTTACATAGTCGAATTCGGAAATGGGCTTTGGCATTGACAGAATATTCCTTAAAATATTTGCCTTTAAAGGCTGTTAAGGGACAAGTGGTTGCTGATTTCATAGCTGACCACTCAATAGATGAAAATGAAGTAGAATATGTCGAATTAGAGCCATGGAAGTTATATTTCGACGGTTCCAGTCATAAGAATGGAATTGGTGTTGGAATACTAATTATTTCTCCTGACAAAATTCCAACAAAATTCAAGTACAAAGTCGAAGGCTTATGTTCAAATAATGAAGCAGAATATGAAGCTTTGATTGCCGGACTTGAAATATTGTTGGAATTGGGGGCAACAAGAGTCGAAATAATGGGTGACTCTGAGTTGGTGATAAAACAATTGACAAGAGAATATAAATGTGTCAAAGAGAATCTGATTATGTACTTCGTAATAGCTAACAGACTTCTCAAAAAATTCGACAATGTGGCCATTAGACACATTCCTAGATTGGAGAATCAAGAAGCAAATGATCTGGCTCAACTTGCGTCAGGCTACAAAGTGTCGAAAGAAAACTTGGAGAAAGCTATTGAAGTAAGGGGAAGAGTCATAGCCACCAAATTGGCTCCTTCAGATTTGGAGACAATAAAATTAGGTTATGGGGATGAGGAAAATTTTGAAATTTTCAATGTAGATGATTCAGAAATTGAAGATTGGAGAAAACCTATCAAGGATTATCTACAAGACCCAAATCAGAAAGACGAAAGAAAAGTAAAGTACAGAGCTTTAAGTTATGTACTTTTTGGAAATGAATTATTTAAAAAGACTGCAGAAGGAGTCTTGCTGAAATGTTTGGGCGAAGATGAAGCTTACATAGCTTTGTCGAACGTGCATAGTGGTGCATGTGGCGCACACACAAAATGAAATGGTTATTATTTCGACAAGGAATGTACTGGCCAACAATGTTGAAAGATTGTGTCGAATTTGCAAAAGGTTGTCAGGAATGCCAAGTACATGCAGGTATACCACATGTCCCTGCAAGTGAGTTGCATTCAATTATAAAACCTTGGCCATTCAGAGGTTGGGCTTTGGATTTAATTGGTGAAATTCGACCAGTTTCTTCAAAAGGGCAGAAGTACATTTTAGTTGGAATAGATTATTTCACTAAGTGGATTGAAGCTATACCACTGGTAAATGTGGATCAAGAGTCAGTTATAGAGTTTATCCAGAAACATATAATTTACAGATTTGGGATACCAGAAACAATAACTACTGATCAGGGATCTGTGTTTACTGGGAAAAACATGCAAATGTTTGCAAAAGATACAGGTTTTAAACTCTTAACTTCGACACCTTATTATGCCCAGGCAAATGGACAAGTCGAAGCAGCAAATAAGGTGGTGATAAGTTTAATTAAAAAGCACGTAGGATTTTCTTCAAGTCGAATTGAGCAGATGAGTCATTCTCCAGAAGTTGAAATAAGTCAATATCAAGGACCTTCTATCGAATGTTTGCCAGCGATTGTCGAACATCTCTGGACAAAGCCTAAGAATTGGCATAAGACATTGGATCAAATTTTATGGGCTTGTCGAACATCTCCTAAAGAAGCAACAAATGCCACCCCATTTAGATTAACGTATGGACATGATGCAGTTTTACCAGTTGAGATTTATTTACAGTCGATTCGAATTCAGGGGCATCATGAAATTCCATCAGACATATATTGGAATATGATGATGGACGAGTTAGTCGATTTGGAAGAAGAAAGATTAAATGCGTTGGATTTATTGAGAAGGCAAAAAGAAAGAGTCGAAAAGTTTTACAATAAGAAAGTGAAATTTAAGACCCTTTCAGTGGGGGATCTTGTTTGGAAAGTAATTCCTCCAATGGATCGAAAAGATAGATTAATGGGAAAATGGTCTCCTAAGTGGGAAGGACCTTTCCAAATTTTAAAAGTTTTTTCAAATGGCGCATATGAGGTCGAAGAGATAGATAAAGATAAAAGAATACTAAAGATAAATGGCAAGTATTTGAAAAAATATAAGCCAACATTGCAAGAAGTTAAAATAGAAATAGAATGATTTTGTAGAATAAAATGAAACGTTTCGCCAAACAAATGGTGTCAATGTCATTACAAAAAGGGCTTTGAAAGCCAAACAAAAATTACAAGTATTCAAACGGGAAAAGATGCTTTCAGCTTCTCAAATTTCGACTTCTGGATTTGAAGGCGTCGCTCACAAAGTGTCTTGTTTTTAGAAATCTCCTCAATCTCCTCGCCAAGCTTACGGACCCTGTCGACATGGTGCACACCAACTTCTAGCTCTTTGCGGATTTCTTCCTGGTCATTCTTCTGCAGTTCTGCTTGACGTTTTTCCGCCTGTGAAATTTTGCCTTGGAGGACAGCAATTTGTTTTTTCCATTTTAGAATGTTTTCGCCACACAAAGCTGCTTCCCGCTTATTTTGCTCAGACACTTGCTCCATTTCAGTTACCTTGTTGGACGAATTCGACGCAGCTTCCCACTCAGCAAGTTGGGTCTCTGTTTTGTTTTCAAGCTTCTTGGAGTACTCTCGAAGTCGATTAAAGTCAGTTACCACAAGATCTATCAAGGTAGTAAGGTCCAGCACCACATCAGTGACTTCAGGAGGAGCCTCTAGGACGTTGACTTGCTTTAGGATTTTCTTCAAGTCGAATTGAGCAGAGGAGTCATTCTCCAAAAGTTGAAATAAGTCAATATCAAGGACCTTCTGTCGAATGTTTGCCAGCGATTCGTCCATTGATTTGGCATCAGAAGTAGTTCCTGAGGTGGTTGAACTACTGATGGTAGTATCAGCAAAGTTGTAGCGGGAACTGAGCATGGTCTTTAGGTACTCAAAAGGCCTTTGCACCTTCATACTTCTAGCTCCTCATGAGAGAACTGGATCGAAGTCGTCCCGGTCGAAGCAGCTTTAGTTGTTCTTCCTGGTCATTCTTCGTCAGTATCAGCAGCAGGGGTTGGTGGCCTTTCATGTTCTTTTTCTTCTTCTTCGGCATCACTTGCAGCCTCCTCATCTTTCTCTTCGTCAGCAAATTCTGAATGGGGGGGAGATTGATCTTCAGCTTCATTTCTAGTGGCAGCCGCTGCAGTAGGCATCACGGTATCCCCATCAGTTTCGACGAAGTCTTCAGTATCAGGACCAATCTCTTCTTCCACTACTTTTGGAATTCGTATAGAAATGGCAACGGGTTGATCTACTTCGGTGGCTGTTTCCTTCGCTGAATTCTTAGGAGAGGATTTGGAGGCGCTGGCTGGGTTATAAGTAGGATCACTGCTGGTCTTGGGAAGAACTTGGATCATAGGGTGTCCATGAATATCGACAGGTACCTGAAGGATAAATAGGTCAAAGAAGCGAATACAAGTAAAACAGCTTGTTAGCATCGAAAGGAAAAGAAAAAATCATACCTTTGGAATTTTGGTCTTCAGGCTAGAACTTTCACTTTCCGCTGGAGCAGGAGTGATTTCCTCACCTGGTTCCTTTGATAGAATTTTCTCTAAAACTTTGGGAGTAGGAGGTTTCTGTGGGAGAGGTTTGGTTGCCTTCTTCTTCTTTTTGGTGGGTTTTACCTGATCTGGCGACTCATCACCATCATCAATTTCATCAGCTTTGACTTCTTTTGCTTTTCTTTTCTTTGGCGTTGGTGGGGGTCTTCGACTGCCCTGTGGATCAAAGAAAATTTCATTAGTTAGTTCAAGAAAATGAAACACTTGGACTATAGAGAAAAAGAAAGTAAATTGATACCTTCGCCAAAGGTGTCTTGGCAGTATCTTTCTGAGGCTCTGCTTCTCCTGCGGTTGTTGCTTCGACTGTGGCAGGTTTTTTGATGGGAATCTTTATAGCTTGAAAAGTAGAAAAGGAAAATAGTCAAGCATAAAAACATATATTCGAATAAATAAAAAGTGATATTGAACTGCTTCCCGTTTTCCACACCTTCATATATAGGGGTTTCCACGCGAACGTGTTCTAGGCCAATATGAAGGTGACCTTTGAAATTGTCCAGGGTGTACTTAGTCGGAACCACTCGCTTGGCACGTTTTTTGTTGTCCTGGCGAAGAACTTTTAGATGCTCCCCACAAATGAACCAATCTGGGAATGGAGGGCTAAAAGCCACGCCAAATGCAGCAGATGGTAGAGGGGGAAATTTTGGGCGATAAAGTTTAAAAGCTACCTCATAACGTTGTTCTGGTCGAATATACGAGGGTAGTTTTAACTCATCAAGTTTTTCTGTAAACTTTTGTTTCAAAGTAACTGCTGCTTCGCGTATGGTTCGACTAAGATCATCAGGCCTGTAGGCAGTTTCAAAGTATTTCTGGAAAGCTTGGATTTCTTTGATGTGTCGAGAAGTACCTTTCTTGGTCCTGTCCTGCACAAGAGCGAAGGCTTTAGTCAGTTGAGTGGTAAAAGAATCCACGTTGAACATTTGAGACTCATAGTAAGCCCTCCACCATTCATCAAACTCTTGAGTGCAGAGGAAGTTAGGTCGAAAGACCACTGGTTGGATTTCGACCAGGTAAGAATACTTCGCTAACAACTCAGAGCATTCGTCTTCAGTATGGGTCATGTTGTAATGAATCAGAGAGCCTTTCCTGGAGAAAAGAGGCTTTGGTACTATCTGTATCAACCCAAATTGTCGAGAAACCAAGTTGGGTTGATAGTTAACAAGGGAAACTTTGAGTTTTGAAGGGCCAAGTTTGGATACTAAAAGTCTTGGAGTAAGGAAGGATAGGAATTCGTCTTCCAGCGATTTCGATTCTAGGGGAAGTTTTCTGGTGAACCATGAAGGTCCAACTTTCCTTTCAGCAAAAGGAGCCATGTTGGGTGTAAAACTATAACGTTTCGCAAACATCATGACATAGCTAGTAAAGGTTTGTTGAAGACTCAGGCCTTCGTCATGAGATGTCAGCTGCGCCAAACGAAGACCTTCGACGCGTTTGTCCCCTAGAATGGTTGGGTCCACAGTGGATTTGTTGGGAAGAGAAGCTTCGAAAGTGGCATTGAGCCACAATTGTAAAAGCCAAAAAGGCCCTGATAGCAGCAAAGTCTTCTTTTCCTTGATGTTCTTTAAAATGGTGACTCCTTCACCAAGGGATTCATATAGATTCGCCAGGATCATCTCGCTAAGACATAGGTTGTGCCCAGCATGAAGCTGATTCGCTATGGTGATATAGCGCTTCGCCACCTGGAGAGATCTGGAGCAGAAAACGCACCTCGACAGCCAAAGGGCCAGGAAAGCTACATGTTCTTGGTCAGAAACTTCCTTGGTTTCCTTGTCATGGTAATTGGCAATATAGGCTGTGAAGGTGGCCTTATTGGTGTCGAATCCTATTGAATCGTCAGCAAGCAAGTTGGGGTCATAGTCAACTCCTAGGGGGCTTAATCCAGTGATAGCAGCTATGTCGAAGAGCGTAGGAGTGATCATCCTACAGGGAATATGGAAATTGTTGTAGGTACTATCCGAGAAATAGAGAGAGGCCAAAAGCATGGAAGGGCAATATCCTGGCCCTACTTTCGACAATTGAATAAGATCGTAAATGCCCATGGTTTTCCAATCATTGCTCTTAACCCTTTCTATCTTTTCCAACCATGCCAAATAGTCAGAGGGATCCTTCGACAGAGGACAGGACCTAAAAATCCTAAAATTGTTCATGTATTCTAGGTTTATTACTTCGTCAGAAGGAGTCCCTTGGCCATCTATTTTGGATTTTTCATCTATAATCTTCTCCTTCTCCGTCCTAGGCCTAACACCATTCGCCATGGGTTTGTAGCGATGGTAGGTGGGAAAAAATTCTCGCACCTTAACTGGGTCTAGCGTTAAGTCTGGTAGCGGTCCTAAAATTGCATGAGATTTTCCAGAAATTAAAATGGGAATAAGTACCTGAGATTGGTAAATGGAGCGCTTTTCTTCTTCTTCATTAGGAGGTTCTGGAATGTACTCGTGATTCCCCGCCACTCTGGGACCAAGAATCCTCTCCATCGGTGCTAGACTGTTGGACTTCCGAGAGTCTTTGCCGGTGACCTTTTGAGAAGTGGAGGAAGTCATTGCTGGTTACAGAGAAAATGGAAAAGGAAATAAGGAAGATGAGGTTTTGAAAGAACTCTTGGAAAGAAAATGAGGAAGATGAAGTTTGAAGAAATAACGTAAAAGGGGGAAAAATGAAATTCTCAGCTTATATATAAGGTGTGAAAAAGAAACGGTTGGTATTCTGAAAGTGGGAACGGAAAAGTAGTGGGAAGGTTATGGGACACGTGGTGAGTGCGAAGTGGGTAATGCTGACGGTGGCAGTTAGGGTTTGACCCACGATGTGATAGGAGTAGAGTAGGAATGATGAGAGCTAAAAAACGTGGGTTGAAATGACGTTTTGGGAAAAGCGCAATGATGGTTCTGACATTTCTAATGTCTAAATCATATGAACAGTCTCTAGTCGAATAGTCCATGGCGTCGAAAGGCACTGGCAAAAAAATGTTTTTCTCCCTTAGTCGAAAACGCATTTTTTGGGGGGCAATTTGTAGACATATATTTTCGACATCATGTCTTGGTAGGTAAAATGATGTTCTTTAACTAAAGAAAATGACTACAGATGAAGAAGAAAGAAAATGAAGGTATTCAGAAGAAGTTTTCGACACTTCGACAAGAACAGAGTTTCGACATTTTGACGGAAACATAAGGAAGTTTTCATCAGACAAGGTTTGAGGGACATTTATTACTTTTCGACAATTCGACAAGGTGAAGAGGCGCAACGTTTCGACACAAAGGGAAAATTCAAATTCAAGAGTTATAACATTTGGCAGAAGACGCGTGGAAGCTTTAGAAGAAAAGAAGACATGCAGAAGGCCAAGTGTCAAAGATTTAGAATTTTTCCGTTATTAGGCAGTTCTTGTATTTGTATATAAATAGGATAGTTGTTGTAGAATTTTAGTGTGTGAAAACTTGTACTAAATTCCTGTAAATACTCAAAGTACTCATGCGAGAGAAAAGAGTTTATTATCTGGAAATGTACGTGTGAAACACCATCTTTTTAAGTTTATAGAAATTCAAAGTCTTTTATAATTGTCTTTACTTTTCCCAGTCATTTATCCTTTGTCATTTACTTTATGCAAGTTTTAATTTCATTCAATTTATCTTTTCGCCAGAAGTTGTTATTTAGTTCTTTAACCAAACAATTCATACATAAAAGATATAACAAGACAAACCATCAAAATACCATTATCCTAAGAGTTAGATAAATTTGCACATGTATCCTAGGATTTGTGTGGTTGGTCCTGCAAGTAACCCAATTTTATAAGAGATTGGTAAACCAGAGGTTGTTCGCCAAAATCAACAGCGAACACCTATATATGCATATATATTAGAACAAAGGCTAAATAGGTCGGCTTATATATATGTATATATAGGTCAGCCTATAAAGCTTCTTAAGTAATATAGAATAATTGAGAACCTTAATGAGAAAAAGGCTTATAAATAGACTTTCAGGCCAAACCAAGCTTTTAAAAAGGCCATGTCAGGCCAAAAAAGAGAGCCTATAATAGGTCATAGGTCATACTCAAGCCTTTTAAGTTTATCGTAGTCAGACTCATACCTTATAAAGTCTAGCCTAACCTATTTCCACCCCTAGATATGATACTTCAAAGAGGCAAAATTTTAGATTAAACTATTTTCTTAAAATAATTTTTCTACACCATTTTATTTTTGTTGAATTCACCATCTTTAAATTTTAGACACTTGTTTGCAGCTCTTTTATAAAGAAGAAAAAAAATTTGGACATTGTAAATTTTTTTCTATTTACGCAAAACAATCCCATGAGAGAAGAGAACACGTTCTCACTGGAATCGAAAAACGGAAAAAAGAAAAACGAAAGGTTAAAAGGCGAATTAGGGTTTTGATTTGGGAGGGAAAATCACAATTCTAAAATCTTCAAGTTCAGAATTTCATAGTCTTCACCTCAACTCGCCACCACCACAACCAGGGTCTTCTCTATCTCTCTCTAGCTTTCATCGTTTGAATATCAATGAATTTCTTTTTGTAAGATTCCAAAATCGTTTGTTTGCTGAGATAAACCTTTCAAATCAGAATCAGTTTTATTGTTTTTTCATTAGTTTATATATTTGCAGTATAGATCTAATTTTGAGGATTGCCTGATACGAATTTTAACTTATGTTACTGTTGGAAATTGTTGTTTGTTGAACAATTAGTTGAAAAATTTGCTGATTGTGTAGTATATCTGGAAAATAGCCATTTTTGGATCGTGAATGTGTCGAAATTGCAAACACAATTATATTGCCTCCATTGTTAGTAATTTTATGGACAAAATTGACTAAGGAAAAACATATTTGAGGCTTCAATTGTGGCTGTGTTTGCAATTTTGATACATTCATGTACCGATTTAACAGTGAGTTACACTTCAGGAGACTGAAATGGTGGTTTGTTGGTGATTTATCTATGTTACTAATCTCTCATGGTGGAAAAAAGTTCAAATGTTAGCTATACTTCTTCAGTGAATTTGGTTTTAATGTATTTGTTTATATCAACATATATATTACACAAAATGAGACGAGGATAAAAAACCTGGTTACATCTTGTGTTACAACTGTGCATGTCTGTTATATTAAAAGCAGTCATTAGCAAGTTCATGGTGAACATTTGCTCAGTGTCTAATTAGAGCACATACATAATACAAAATGAGCTTTCTATAAACAAATTGGAATCATGACTGCGATTTTTTATGACGACTAACTGAATGACCCGTTAGTTCCAAAATCATAAATAGTTTCTCTGTAAGTCTAGCGAAAAATGGTCACAGACTAAAATGGTTTCATTTCCATTTCATATGGAAATAGCACAACCTAATTCTTTGGCAGCAGTGTCAAGAAACTTAGTAGGCAATCCAGCTGAAATTTCTGCTGTGAGCTTCACATGTGAAGCATTTTTCTATGTCAGCTTGCCAATCAATAACATCCAACTTGAAGTATGGATAAGAGGGGTTGCGGTTTCCGTTAATTCGCAGTGGTTTAGGACTACACCTGATTGAGCCAGTATGTAAAATATTGCGGAGAACTGAGATGCTCCGAGTGCGGACGTGTGTACTTGGATGACACAGGCACCTAATGGTAGCTGCTAGACGACACTGCAAGAGGTATAATCACAACAATCATATCAGACAATGGTTTTGTATAACTAAAAGACAAAGAACATGTTTTATCATCAATGTGCATCGTTGTTGTGATTATTCTGTTTTTGACTATTGTTGCTTTCGACTATATGTTGACTGTTAGCAACTCTCTTAAATTTTGTTCTCATTATATATCATACCTGTTGTTTCTGTGGTGTTTAGAGAATATGTTTGTAAGTGATGGTTCAGATGTTATTCTTTATGGCAGAAAGTGGAAGAAGCTCTTAAACAAGGATTCATATGTTATTCTTTAAAATTTCCCTTCTCAGTCCTGCTTCTTAGGTCTCTATTTGGAAATTGGAATGGGGTGTTACTAAAATAATCTATTTTATGATTAATGTATAATCTATTTGGAATTGTTGTAACATGTTTTCTTTTGAAGTGTGTGTTACAGTGTGAGTAATGATTTCTTTTGATGTGTAGGTTATAAAAGAAACTAGGCCATGGTTTAGGTCGGTAGTATTATCTATTTTATGCAATTTTTGTTATTGAAGAGTCTTTTGTGTCGTTGATTTTGATTTTGTTGACATATTTGGTGTTCTCTTTGTTTTGTGTTGCTTGAATTTCAGTGTGGCTCCAATGATGCTACTGCCATAAATTGACAAATATGTAATAAAAAAAGTTGAGCTCGAGATTGAAATGAACTTACAAAATGTATGTAGGCCAGTCTCATACCAGTCTCCGTCTTCATCTTTTCATGCAGCAACCTTAGAAAAGAGACAATAGAAAGAAAACATGTAAAACAAGATGTCAAAAAACTAATTCATAAAACAAGAACTTGAATTCGTGATCATACTTAAATTATTGATAATAATACAAAAACCAACACAACGATTAGATTACTTAGAAACAATCAAATAAGGACAAGCTTCTTATATAATTAAAAAAAAGCTAAAATGATGAAAACAAGAAGCACAAAATAGAAACTTGTTGACAAATGGGATTCAATTAGCCGGAAAACCTTTCCACCTAGAACGTCTCTTGCCTCCAGCAATATAAGTGGAAATTTTGCGTACATAAGTTAAAAGAAAATTCATTATGATGCTAGATCTCTTCAACCTGCTACTCCCTTACCTACCCCACCAGACAGTAGAGAGCATTATGGTGTATTTGTAACAGACAGTAGAGAGCATTATACTGTATTTGTTATGTGAAGAACATTCGAGGAGAATGGTTCAGGACTGATGACAGCAGGGTGAGAACTTTTTCTAACAAATCTCTTTCGAAAACACTGACTAATGACAATATTGAAAATACATGTTTCAACTATGAGATGAATTCTGTATGTAAATTGAGGATGGCATTTGTGCTTCTCTGCAGGTAGAACCTGTTGATTTGTCAGGAGTCTTGTCAGAAAGAGCATACATGCTTCTTTATGCAAGGTAATAGCACTGCTGACGTTGATGTTTAGCTTTGGTTTGATATGTTTATTAATTTTTTGGTGTCTCAACAGCAATAATATAACCTTGTTTTACATTTATTTGAATAATCTCTATTCTCTAGACACTCTCCGAAGCCCCTGTGTTCAGTAAGTAGCAATGCAGTCTTTTCCACTGGAAAGTTTAAGAGGAGAAACTTAGAAGCCATTCCGTCTGTTTCTAAGACACGATCAATTTCCATGGCTACAAGTGCTGATTCTCCCTCCCTCCAGCGGAAGCATGGCAAGCATTCTCATGGGAACATTGTCGAGGATTCCTTTAGCAAGGAATCTGTATATAAAAGAGAATGGAGATTCAACTACTGGGGAAGGAATACTATGGTGGATTCTTCCAGCGAAAGCTTTACTATTCATCTCTTCTGATGCAAGTTCTTGCAGTACTGCGAGTACCAAGGACTCAACTAGTACTGCTGACTTTTCAGATTACCTATTTGGCGAAGCGGGATCCAATTGGCACGGCCACTATGGAATTTCATCTAACTCTGCGACATCTTCTTCGTATGATAACTTGCATACAGATTTTTCAGTGGATAGGAGGCCCCAGCAAGACCCGGAAGATAAAGCGATTTTATATTGACAGCTCATTTGTATGGAGCGACATGTAAAAAAATGGGAATACTGACCCCTTTTTTAAATAAGTAAAAAATTAGTTGAATTGATTCCGAAGAACCACTAAAGTAAAAGAAAGCTCCAAGGTTCAGAGTCTTGTATGATTTGAACTAAGCTCCAAGTTTTTTTTTTTAATTTTTGAAGAGTATGATAACCAACTCCTTGTATACATTTTATTTACTGTTACTTGTTATTTTTAGTGGTTATCGGTGATTGACTTCGCATTGTTTTGATGTATGAGAGTAGGGCCTGGTGCAGGGTTGCTGTTGATGAACCAATTGCTCAAACTGAAACAGATAAGGTATGATGTTGATACAACACGCAAATGTTTGTGTGAAGGATTTGGATGGTTATATGTTAATTCAATTTTCTTTTTTCCTAAGGAATAATTAACATTGTTTTCCTACTCCTGTATTAGGTGACAATTGACGTTTCAAGTCCCAAGTCAGGTGTTATTCTGAAGGTATTGTTTAGTAAGTCCAGAACATTTTTACTCCCACCCTTGATGTCAAAAGTTATTACTCTTTCTTTCTTTCTTTCTTATTTTAATTAAATTTGTTCATGTGTGATCCATTTAATGATTTGCAGCTTCTAGCCAATGAAGGTGACACTGTTGAGCCAGGCCACAAGATGGCAATCATATCAAGGTCTGCTGATGCTACTCACGTTGCGCCGTCTGAGTCAGCACCTGTAAAACCTGCTCCCAAGCCAACTCCAAAAGCCAATGAACCCGAGGAGAAGAAAGCTCCTAAAGTTGAAACTACTACGAAAGAGAAGCCTAAAGAACCTGCTCCTAAAGCTCTCCATCTGAGCCACAACTTCCTCCTAAGGAAAGAGAAAGACGAGTGAGTCATTTTTATTTTGTGATTGTTATATACTGGTTGAGTTTTGCTTAGCAACTTTTTATTATAATATCTTTCTTCACCATCAAAGGTTCCTATGACAAGGATTCAGAAATGGGTTGCTACACGTTGACGTTCATTTGGTGAATATTTTTCTTGAATATTGCCTCAAGCTTTGAGGTTTTTCATGTGTAAATATTCACTATTATGCATTATTTGGTGATTCTTACTTTGAATTTGAATATTGGAAACTGTGGGCACTATCCTTGTGGTACACAACAGTCTAAATTTATTGTTGCTTTACTCGTAATAATTGCCATTCATTCTCTCACTAATTGCTCTGCGTTTTATGATAGGTCTAATTTAATGAAACTTTGTGCTGATTGATTATAAGGATGCTTTTGTTAAAAAGCATAGGGTCAAATTGGGACTTATGTCTGGATTTATCAAAGTATGCTTTCAAATTATGGAATTATAGAGTAAATGAGCATTCTTTCGTTCCTATAAACTTTAGATATATTGACAGTCAACCTACTGATGAACTGCCGTCTGATTTGAATATATGGGTGGAGTCATTTGGAAAGAAGAAAGGGAGGGTATTTGGTCTTGGAACCATTGCCAAGACTCTAGTTCCATTATCAACTCAACCAAGTCTTTCGAGTAACTCTCAAGAGATTGATGATTTGAGAAGTCAAGTCCATGCTCTCAATGCATCATTGCAAAGACAAGAACAAGAGAAGTTGGAGTCATTTAGGATTTGCTGCATCTTCTCATCCATCTCAAGCCAATAATGAAACTGATAATCCAAGTGAAGATGATGTTGATGAATCAAATGAAGACATTAGTAAACACATTAGTAGTGAATTTTTATTTGGATTGTTTTTTCTTGTTAACTAGTTTGAAATTTGCATTGCTTTTTTTTATTAATTTGGTTTGACAAGTGATTATTAGTAACTTGATTGTGTCATTTTTAATAATGTAACCCTAGAAGTACTTGTTATTGACTTTATAGTAAAGTTTGGTTGCTTTAAAAATTTGAATGTGATTAGTGTTGCATTGGCTTATTCAAATTAGATTTTTATTTTTATATTATTGTAACTTTGATATTTAACATTAATTATAATATTTTAAATATGAATTAAACACAATAATAGAAATTAAAAACCTGAGAGAGAAATTACCTGCGAATTTACCTGCAGATATTCATTTTGCTGTGACTTTTTCTGCGAAAATTTCAACTACCTTCGGTTTTATCTGCGAATTTAGCTGTTTTACCTGCGATTTTTTCCTGCGACTTTACATGCTAAATTAATTACCCACGAAGGTTTTAGCTGGGAACGGAAAATAGCAGAAAGATTCGCAGGTAACATGTTTTCTACGGAAATGTTGCCAAAATCCGCAGGTAAATCTGCAGGAAAACTGAGTATTTCTAGTAGTGAATGTTTTGCATTTTTGTAGGAATTTTCTTTAATGTCTTATTGTCCTTATGACATTAAAGTTAATGATGTTTTGTGGAAGGCCATATTTTGACCTCCGGAAATTCTCCCATCCTTTCTTTTTAGAACTTCTGTCCTAGTTGTCTTCTCTATTTCTTCAATTGGATGGATTCCGTAGTATGTGTAATTTGGTTTCATTAAATGAAATTGCTACAAGATCTTTTCACTCATTGTAGTCACAAATTATTTTCTGCATTTAATCGCAACCTTTACAGCAACTTAAGCACAAAAATCACTTGAGATTTAGGGTTTATTATATATGTATAATGTAAAACTGCACATTTTGAGTCCTGTGAGTAGCAGTAGCTTTGTTGATAACTAAGAAGCCACTACAGTGTTACATTGGTTCTTATAAACTTAATATGAAGGTAATTTTCCTTGTTGCTACCATTATCTCCTAATAGACCCTTTACATGTTACTCTAATACAAACATATGAAGGTACTTTTCAAGCAGCAACATATCCCTCTGGATGATCTGGTAGATCCAGACTAATACACTGATGATGTGTACTGTGAATTTTTTTTCTTATTAGAACAATTATAGCTTGTAAACAAAATTAGTCGGAACATCATAGAGGAAGAAGTTCAGTTAGATCAAATTGTTGGATTGTGTAATGTGTAGTGACACCACCGTTGGCTTATTCTATTTGTACGTTTAAAGCTGCATCTTTAATGTCATTTCTGCGACTATTGCAGCTACCCCTTTTATATTAGTGAGAGTAAATCACTTGGTGGTTTCACTCTTCATTCATTTTTATTTCTCTTAGTAGCTTTATAAGGTTGCAGTGCAGCTTCCCAAATTCTTAGTGACTCGTGACTTGTTATGAGTTTTTGTGTGTTTAGAGTTGTTTTTTGATTTATATGAGATAAAGCTTATTGTTATTGTAAAATATTAATTCCTTGTTATGTTTTTTAAATTTTCTTTTAGGATGAATTTGAACGAAAAAAGCTGGAGATTTCTTCTCAAAATTCAACTGTTCCAGGAGAGGAGGAGAGGATGAAGTTGATAGTCAACCTACTGTTAAAATGCCGTCTGATTTGGATATATGGGTGGAGTTAATTGGAAGGAAGAAAGGGAGAGTATTTGGTCTTGGAACTATTGCCAAGACTCTAGTTCCATTATCAACTCAACCAAATCTTTCGAGTAACTCTCAAGAGGTTGATGATTTGAGAAGTCAAGTCCATGCTCTCAATGCATCATTGCAAAGACAAGAACAAGAGAAGTTGGAGATGAAGCAACAATCGCAACGACAAGAAAAAGAGATGATTGAAACGAACAATAAACTTCCATTATTAATGAATCATTTAGGATTTGCTGCATCTTCTTCTCATCCACCTCAAGCCAATAATGAAACTGATAATCCAAGTGAAGATGATGTTGATGAATAAGATGAAGACATTAGTGAACACATTAGTAGTGAATTTTGATTTGGATTGTTTTTTCTTGTTAACTAGTTTGAAATTTGCATAGTTTTTTCTTATTAATTTGGTTGGACAAGTGATTATTAGTAACTTGATTGTGTCATTTTTAGTAATGAAAACCTAGAAGTACTTGTTATTGACTTTATAGTAATGTTTGGTTGCTTTAAAAGTTTGAATGTGATTAGTGTGCATTGGCTTATTCAAATTAGATTTTTATTTTTATATTATTGTTACTGTGATATTTAACATTAATTATAATTTTTTAAATATGAATTAAACACAATTGATAATAAAAATTAAAAACCTGAGGGAGAAATTACCTGCGAGTTTACCTGCGGATTTTTAATCTGCTGCGACTTTTCCTGCGAAAATTTCCATTAGCTGCGGTATTATCTGCGATTTTATCTGTTTTACCTGCGATTTTTTCCTGCGATTTTTTCCTGCAACTTTTTTCTGCGACTTTACCTGCTAAATTAATTACCCACGAAGGTTTTAGCTGGGAACAGAAAATAGCAAGAAGAATCGCAGGTAACAAGTTTCCTGCGAAAATTGTCAAAATCCACAGAAAACCAGAGTATTTCTTGTAGTGATTTAAAAATAATAAATATGAGTGATTGATTTGTGACAAAGAAAAACACGCAATCGTATGCGCCAATAACTTATTTAGTGATTCATTTTCAAAATATTAACTTAAAATTTTTAATTATACAAAATTTAAATGGTATATTAATTTTATTTTATTTTTATGTGACAATCACTTAACAAATATAAATGTTAATTTTATCAATTTTTGTGATAAGCAAATTTGTTTTTCTTACTAATACAATGTTTGTTGTTATAGATATTTTATAAATAATATTATTAAATTAATTTGATAAATGAAATATGTGATATTATTAAACTATTATAATAGAATAGTAAGAAGAAGAAAAATCTAAAAAAACCCTCCAAGAGGATTTCGTGTCAATATTGTATAGAGATAAATAAAGGATAGAAAAGTATATTTGTTAGTTATCTATTTTCTTAAGTCTAAAGGTGATGATGCCTGCCAACTGAGTAATACTAATCCAAGATGTTAGACCTTGTTTCTAATACATGTTTTATACTCATTTTTCCATATATATTTTTTATAAGCAAAGAGAGAATAACTATATCAATAAGAGGTATTAGGGGTACTCCAATTTAAATACAATTCACAGCAATACACAAAAACTACCACAGTCGTAGTATTAAAGAAACTCCTAAGGATATTTACACCAAAAATAATAACTACAACTGAAAAATTGGTTAGTCCTCTTGAAAAGCCACCATCAAGAATTAAGAATAATCCTCTGCAACACTACTTCTGGGTCTCCTATTTCGTCCTTGAAAAGGATTTTTTTCCTATCAAACCAAATATTCCGACAAACAATACACCACAACCCGACCGCATTAGATAACGAAATCTTCTCCTTTACAATCGATAACCAAGATCTCAAATGACAACTACCATCAGAATTATTTATGTCTCCCTCATCAAACCAACCACAAACATTGTTCCAAATCGATCTAGTTTTAAAATAATTAAAGAAAAGATGAGTTGCATCTTCGTCACTACAGAAACAAAACACATATACCCGTTCGTGAGCATTTGTGATAACTCCACAATTCACAAGATTAAGCCTAGTAAGAAGCCTATTTAAAATCAATCGCCACGCAAATACCTCACTTTGGTCGGGGAGGATGCCTTCCAAATCAGCCTCAAGGATTCCTTGCTGTTAACATCAAGGTTGTCACCATTCTTTGGCAAAATGAGCCTTCTATAGAAAGATTTTGCTGAAAAAATTATGTTGGCAGTAAAAGGCCAAACTACAACCTCTGCAGCGCCGCTAGTGGAGGGAAACATCTTGCAGCAATTGTGCAAGCTCTTGTACCTCTTGCAATCGTGATGAATCACCAGCATCCACGATGCTATCTAAGTTCCAATGCCATACCTCATCTATCCAAGCTCCCATTTGAATCACAAATCCAGTTTTCATGTTGGAAACATTGAAAAGCTCCAGGAATAAGTAACGCAGCGGTCTATCCCCCAAACATTTTGAATGCCAAAAAAAGAACTTACTACCATCTCCAAGTCTATGAGATAGGAGATCAACAGAATTATCAATACCGTCATCTCCGCAGCACGGCATTATATCTTTCCACCATAAGGAAGTAACTTTTCCAAAGATGAAAGGTTCTTTAGATAAGATCGAGTTAGCAACGTCTCCATAACATCCGTCGATCACCCATTTCCAAATCGGGTCGTTATCATTAAGAAACCTCCATAGCCATTTAGTCAGGAGTGACTTATTGAACAAGCCAATGTGTTTTATCCCCAACCCACCTTCCTCCTTCACTTTGCATATATTATTCCAACTAACCCAAGTGATACTGCGAGTTTCTTGTGAACCAGACCATAAAAATTGTCTTTGATAGAGATTATGGACTGCATAACGTTCCTAGGGATTTTGTAGAACGAAAGGAAATGTACCGGAAGGTTAGTGAGGACAGAATTGATGAGGGTTACTCTCCCATCTATGGACAACAACTTCCCTTTGTGAGCAAGCCTTTAAGTTTTTGTATGATAGCAAATTATGTTATAAATGCAAATTGTGTGATATGCATGGTTAGTTGGTATATACATATGATTTCATACCTATACTATGTTCAAAAGACAAGGCAAATTGATACATATCATCATTAAAATCATAAAACAATTTTCCTTATGTATGTATCGATACATGTATGCCTTGCATCGACACATTCCTTTGGTATATTCACAAAAACAATTTTGCTTCAGTATGTATCGATTCATACGACACTTGTATCGATACATGCTCCTTTGTAATTGGGCTATGTATCGATTCATACGACACTTGTATCGACACATGCTCCTTTGTAAACGGGCTATGTATCGACTCATACGCATCATGTATCGATGCATTATTTACTTCACATTCTGGAATTTAACAGTTACAGTATGCATCGATGCATACAACCATGTGTCGACTCATGTATGTATTATACTCACTATGCATCGACGCATACGACTCTTGTATCGATACATAAAGCTGTTTGTTGCTTTTAACATTTTCTGTTTTCATATATAAGTGTCATGACAGTTCAGTTTGAAGACAAGAATTCGCAAGTGTGAAAATTGAGCAATCAAAGCAAAAGGCAAGTTTGGTGTGCATCAATTGTGAGCAGCTTTAGAGACCTGAAAGATACTTTGTCTTCATCATCTTCTCAATCTCTTTAATTCAAGAACATCAACACATAATCATTTTTGTTCTTCGGATTAAAGGATCTTCGAGATAACGTTCAGTGGTACGATCAAGGATCTAGCTGAGTTGAAGATTCAAAGGGGGTTTCGAGGAAAAACCATCTGGTTTGTCCTTCAAGAATGGGTGTGTTCTTGAGGGTTTGTTAGTCACGATTGCAGAACATATTCAGCCGCAGGGTAGGGGTTTGGAAATTTGGATATTTCGCAAACAGGTCGTGGAACCGGTGAATTGTTTGCATTTCTGCAGGGTAAATTCTTGATCAAGCTCAGATCAAGTGAAGGTTCATACAATAGGAAGATCTTGGGGTTTAGATTTCTGGATTTGTATTGTAACCTTATAAACAACGAATTCAGCATTATTGATATAACAGGTCTCAATTTCAGTTTTGAAATTGAGAGGGAGACGTACCCACCCGCGAGGACGAAAGTGGGGAACTTCCTTACCAAATCTCTGCGTATCGTATTCTATCTTTATCTCTTTACGTTTTCAACAATTTTGTGATTCGTTTGGTGTGTTGCGTATTAAAGTTTCAAGATACAATAGTGGTACGAAAACCTTTGTCAAAATCACCATTATTGTTAATCGTTGAATGCATACACGCCAAGTGTTTGACAAAATTGTTTGCTGTGTTTTTGTTCATTGGAAATAGCCTTTGTATGATAAGTGCATTTGAGTTGATTCTAATATGGTGTTAATAAATCTTTGTCATCCTAATAAATCCAGCATAAACTCGTGTGTCCGGTTTTCTAGTAGCTGGTCCAGAATAGACGGAAGTCGATTCGGGATCATAATTTTCCGCTAACTCTGATTTACTTTTAAATCCTTGAATTTCAAGGAGGTGATCTATTCACCCCCCTCTCGATCACTAGCCACACCGTCTAACAAGTGGTATCAGAGCGCCGGTTCGCTGGTGCTTTGTGGCTGCTTGTAACGATATGGATTCTGAACCAAAGGGGGCGTATAATAGAGCGCCTGTTTTCAACGGTGAAAATTATGGCTACTGGAAAGACTGCATGCGAGTTCATATAAATTCTGTGGATAGGAATGTGTGGGTTGCCATTCAAAATGGTCCTTTTCAAATTACTATGAGAAATGAGGCTGGCGCCATAGTTCCTAAACCAGAAGATGATTACGATGAGAAAGATGAGAAAAAGTGGTCGAGTGATTGGAGAGCTCGAAATATGCTAATTTCAGCACTTAGTGCTGATGAGTATTACAGGGTATCCCATTGCTCGACAGCTAAAGAAATGTGGGATGCTTTAGAAATTGCCCATGAGGGTACTACTGAAGTAAAACAGTCCCGTATTAACACACTTAATCAAGAGTTCGAGCTCTTTCGCATGAAACAAGGAGAATCTATCTCTGACATGCAAAAGAGATTCGTTCATCTCATAAATCGGTTGAATGCACTTGGAAAACCTGTTTCCAATGAAATAGCTACTAATAAAATTCTGAGATGTCTTAGCAGGGAATGGCAACCTAAAGTAACAGCTATTAAGGAAGCCAACGACCTCACGACGCTTACGATTACAACTTTATTCGGCAAGCTGGAAGAACATCAGCAAGAACTGGAAAGTCTCGAAATATTTGAGAAAAAGAGTAAAAAGGAAAAGAATAAAGACAAAGAGAGTGAGAAGAAGCTAATAGCTCTTATGGCCTCTAACTCAAAGTCCTCACAAAAAGAGCAAAGCGACAATGATTCAAGTAGTGACGAAGATTCGGGTGATGAAGAAATGGGACTTTTTGTTAGGAGATATAATAGATTCATTCGAAAGAATGGAATCCAGCATTCCGACAAAAATCTCATTAAGTTTCGAAGACAATCTATAGAGTCAAAACAGGAAGAGAATAAGAAGCATAGAGTAAAAGGATCTTGTTTTAATTGTGGTAAATCTGGACATTATAAAACAGAATGTCCTATGAAGAAAAAGGACAAAGGAAAAGCTCCACCAAAAAGGTCAAATAAACAAAGAAGAGCTTATATTGCATGGGAAAGTGATAGTGATTCATCAAGCTCACAAAGTTCAAATGATAGTGATGAGACAGCAAATCTGTGTTTTATGGCTCACACCAAAAATCAGTCCCACCACAAGAAGAAAATCAACGATAAGAAAGTAAGACAAGCCTACTATAGTAATGTTTCTTCTATGTCTTTTTCTGAATTGAAAATAGCTTTTGAAAAACTGCATAACGAAGTTGTAGATGCTTTTAAAAGATTATCTTCCGATAAACAAATATTTTCATTCTTGGAAGGTAAAGTATACAAAGCTGAAAAAGATTTAGAAAGCTTGAAAGCTAGTATTGCAGAAAATTCAAAAGATATTAATTTTAACGGATATAGTAAAGTTAGGTATTGTGAAGCTTGTCATATTTGGCAACAAGAGGTTAAAACTCTTAAAGTCAAATTGGATAAAGCTTTACAACCCAAGGTTACTTATGCCGTTGATTCTAGGTTGTTTAAGAAATCATTAAATCCACCATATGCAAAATACTCTTTTATTCCAAAGGATTTAATGACCAAAAATAAACAAATGCATCATCATGGCTTATGTCACTATTGTTGTCGTGCTGGTCATACCATTGAAAAATGCAAGTTTAGGAGATTTCTTGTTCCTAAAGGCATTTATCAATGGAAGCCTAAAGGCAACCATGTTACCATTTACCCACATGGACCCAATGAAAGTTGGGTACCTGTTTCTCTCTTTTGATATTGTAGGATGAGTGTCTTGCATCCGTAAATAGAAGATGGTTTCTAGACAGCGGGTGCTCAAGGCACATGACGGGTGACATATCGCTTTTTATAGACTTCAACGCAAAGAAGAAGGGATATGTTACTTATGGAGACAATAACAAAGGAGCTATACTTGGCAAAGGTAGTGTAGGTAATCCCTCTACCACTACTATTTCTGATGTCCATCTAGTAGAGGGGCTTAAACACAATTTGTTAAGTATTAGTCAATTGTGCGACAAGGGTTACAAGGTTTCTTTCACAAAAACTTGCTGCATAATTGAACATACTGAACAAAACGTTGTGTTTAAGGGTGTAAGAGTAAACAATATCTATATGCTTGATCTTTTTGATGTACCTTCAACAAGCTCTAAGTGTCTAGTTGCCTTGAATGATGATTCTTGGCTTTGGCACAGACGCTTAGCGCATGTTAATTTCGATTTGCTTAACAAGGTTGTATCTAAGGATCTAGTAGTCGGTCTTCCAAAAATAAAATTTTCAAAAGACCACCTATGTGACGCGTGCCAAATGGGAAAGCAAACAAGGATATCTTTTAAATCCAAAAATTTAATTTCAACTTCACGTCCCCTTGAGCTTCTCCATATGGATCTCTTTGGACCTTCTAGGACAAAGAGTCTAGGTGGAAATTATTATGGTTTAGTAATCGTTGATGACTATTCTAGATTCACTTGGACTATATTCCTTCATAGCAAAGATGAAACTTTTTCCGCTTTTAAGAGTTTTGCAAAACTGTCCCAAAATAAAATGAATTCTAAAATAGTTACAATTCGAAGCGATCATGGAGGAGAATTTCAAAACTATCTCTTTGATAAGTACTGTGATAAGTATGGTATTGAGCATAACTTTTCAGCTCCTCGAACCCCACAACAAAATGGCGTTGTGGAGCGCAAAAATCGCGTTTTAGAAGAGCTGGCAAGAACAATGCTAAATGAGGGTGGATTACCAAAATATTTGTGGGCTGATGCAGTTAGCACAGCTTGTTATGTTCTAAACAGGATTCTAATTCGCCCTATTTTAAATAAAACCCCTTATGAGCTTTTAAAAGGAAGAAAGCCAAACTTGTCACATCTTCACGTATTCGGTTGTAAGTGTTTTGTTTTGAATAATGGTAAGGAAAAACTTGGGAAGTTTGATGCAAAAGCGGATGAAGGTATTTTTCTTGGTTATTCACAATCAAGTAAAGCATATAGAGTGTATAATAAGCGTTTACTTTCTGTTGAAGAATCTGTTCATGTCTCTTTTGATGAGTCTTATCCGAAAAATGTCGGAAAAGGTATTTCTTTTGATGACACAGGTATATCTACAGAAGACATACTCAAAGAAGCTGTTTCGGAAATTGATCAGTCCAAAACAGAAGACAATGAGGAGGAGGAAGACACCAGTCATGTAAAAGATAAGGAAGAAGGACAAGCTGAAGTGAATGATCTTCCACCAGCTTGGAGATCTTCAAAAGACCATCCTATTGACAACATCTTGGGAGACATTTCAAAGGGAGTAATGACTCGTTCTAGGATAAGTAATTTCTGCTCTCACTTCGCTTTTGTTTCACAAGTAGAATCTAAAAATGCCAAAGAGGCCTTGATTGATGAATTTTGGCTAATGGCCATGCAAGAAGAGCTTAATCAATTTAAAAGAAATGACATTTGGGAACTTGTTCCTCGTCCGCGAGATCATCATATCATAGGTACTAAATGGGTTTTTAGAAATAAGCTTGATGAAAACGGAGTGATAACTAGGAATAAGGCACGTTTAGTGGCACAAGGGTATAACCAAGAGGAGGGCATAGATTATGAGGAAACTTATGCTCCAGTTGCTCGCCTCGAAGCTATACGTCTCTTGCTTGCTTATGCGTGTTCTAGAGATTTTAAGCTTTACCAAATGGACGTAAAGAGTGTGTTTCTAAATGGTGTCCTAAATGAAGAGGTATACGTCTCACAACCTCCTGGTTTTGAGAATGCTGAATATCCAGATTATGTTTACAAATGAAACGAGCTTTGTACGGTCTTAAGCAAGCCCCTCGGGTTTGGTATGAAAGACTTAGCAAATTCCTACTTGATCATGGATATTCAAGAGGTAAAGTGGATACCACCCTCTTCATTAAACACAAGGGAAAACACATTCTTTTAGTTCAAGTTTATGTAGACGATATAATTTTTGGTTCAACTAACATACACTTGGTCGAAGAGTTTTCAAAAGTTATGCAGGGTGAATTTGAAATGAGTCTTATGGGGGAGCTAAATTTCTTCCTCAGTCTCCAAATAAAGCAGCTTGATGAGGGTACAGCTGTGAGTCAAACAAAATACTGCAGAGAGCTGCTCAAGCGCTTTGGAATGAACGACTCAAAATCAATAGACACACCTATGCCTACCAACGGAAATCTAGATAAAGATGAGCACGGTAAGAGTGTAGATGTCAAACAGTATAGAGGTATGATTGGGTCTCTCTTGTATCTTACTGCGTCAAGACCTGACATCATGTTTAGTGTCTGCATGTGTGCACGATATCAATCGAATCCTAAGGAGTCACACTTAAAAGCTGTCAAGCGAATATTTAGATATCTTTATGGAACATCTAAATATGGGCTCTGGTATTCCAAAGGAAGCGATTGTAGCTTAGTAGGTTACTCTGATTCTGATTTTGCTGGCTGCAAATCAGATAGGAAAAGTACTAGTGGTACATGTCACTTATTTTCAAACTCTTTGGTCAGTTGGCATAGCAAGAAACAGGTGTCTGTCGCATTGTCAACTGCTGAGGCTGAGTACGTTGCAGCCGGTAGCTGTTGCGCTCAGATCTTGTGGCTAAAGCAACAACTACAAGATTTCGATATCCAACTCAAACGTATTCCAATAAAGTGTGACAACACTAGTGCTATAAATCTTACTAAGAATCCTGTTCTACACTCACGCACTAAACACATAGAGATTAGGCATCACTTTCTTCGCGATCATGTTGAAAAAGAGGACGTTGTATTTGAGCATGTTGATACTAAAAACCAACTTGCTGACATTTTTACTAAACCATTAGCAATAGAACTGTTCTTCAACATTCGTCGTGAATTGGGGATTTTAGATCTCTCCTCATCGATGTCTTAAGCATGTTGGTCCTTATTTATATATGTCTCACGTTGGTTGTTAAGCTTTGTTTTTAGACCTCACTCAGACTTCATAAGGTTACGTCAACAGAGGTAATATCATTCCTTTCTAAAATCTCTTTGGAACTTTGTAAGTAGTGTATGGTAGAACAAATTCTTTAAGATCGTTTATATGTATTTCATTGCATATGTTGTTTGAACATTAACCTTTTATTCATGAATTATACTTGAGCATCATCATCATGACATAATTTATACTGCATTGACTCAAGAGCTGTTAACAGGTTTCTATGCTCAATAGGTAGTCACAAATTAGTTAAACCAGAGTTTAGCATCAGTATGTATCGATGCAACAAGTGCATGTGTCGACACATTGGAGTTTCCGGTCGATACATTCGTGATATGTGTCGATTCATGTCTTTTAATTTCAAATCTTTCAAAACTTGTTTCAGTATGTGTCGATGCATCCGTGCTATGTGTCGACACATAGGACATTTTCAAAACCAATTAAGTCGTGAAATGAATCGATCCATATCCCCTTGTGTCGATACATACTGATACTTTTACAATAAATGCATGTTAAATACAGTTGTGGATTGACACATCAGAAAATTTTAAAGGGTTAATTCAGTCTAGACTCTTCTCTTCTCTCATACCCACACGGCTAACCCTAACCTCTTCAAACATCTTCATCTCCAAAACCCTAATTCACTCCCTATCCTTCAAATCATCTTCATCATAATGCCTCCAAGAATCATCCCGGCTAGACAAAGAGGAAGAGGAAAAGGAAAGGAACCCATTGGGACGTCTCGTCAGTCTCCACAACCTCCAGAAATCCCTCCTAGTGCTCTCACTCTTCTTCATCCTGCCATCGCTGAGGAGTTTGAGGCCTCTTTCAAGACGAGGTTAGTTATGAAACCCCATGTATTCAATAAAACTGATGCATCTGACCTCCATCTCAAAGATGTTGTTGATTTGTTGTCTGCACAAAACCTTGGTACATTTTTAGCCATAAATGATGATTATCATGAGGATTTTATTCGTATATTTTATGCTGGTCTGCAATCTGGTAGAGGGTATATGTTCAAATGCTCTATTGGCACTAAAACTTACACTTTTGAGGCCACTGATTGGGACAAGGTGTTTCAAATTCCCTTTGGGTTGCCTGGACTGAAGACCTGGCATGACCAGAGTTTTGACACAGACTTTAAGATAAGGGAATATATGGCATCAATCTCAAAATTGGATAGACCTCTGGGTGAGGATGAACCACTAACCTCTGGTATGATCACAAGCGTTCCTAGAATACTTCACTGGATTGTCTCGCACATTTTGCGTCCAAAGGCTGGTGGTCATTCTAGGTTGGATAGATCAGATATTCATCTTGTGTATCTTCTTCACAATAAGGTTTCATTAAATTGGCCAAACTATTTTGTGAAACGCATGTTTCTTATGCGTAACAGTGTGAAGAACATTACACTTGGATATGCTGCCCAGATCATGAGAATCATCAAATACTGGAATATAACCATACCCTTAGTACCACTCATATCTCCCTCGTCTGCTCAAGAGTTCAACACGGCCACTTTATCTCATATGGGATACCGGTGGGATACGGAGCGTCAATGTTTTTATTTTCTGGAACGAGGCTCTAAAACAAGGATGTATAATTTTGATGTCCCTTCTGAACAAGTGTTTGTGAATGAAGATCAAATGGATGAAGAAATGAATGATGCCAATGAAGAAAATCAGGCTGAAGAAAATGCTAATGCTGGCTGGGGTGATTGGGTGCCACAAAGGTGGTCTCCAACAAATTATGAACCAGGTCCACGTGTTCCTCCGTTCTCTGGTGCTGCCTCCTCTTCAACTGCTCATGAGTACTTGGCTCAAATGTTTCAGCAAATGGAGCTTGCTAATCAAGCCCGTCATGAACAGGCGCTTGCTTGGCATAATCAGCAAAATGAGTGGCATAAGGAGCATCGTGAGTGGCATGATGAACACACACGGATGTATCATAATCAGCATGCTTGGCACATAGACTTGGTTAAATGGCATCAAGTCTTTTACAATGAAATGTCTGGTTTTATGGACGATTGCCGTGCAAATCCTGGTATCATGGACAGATTCAGAAGTGTTGAAGTTCAGAACCGGTTCCGGCGATATAGTTTCATGGGCCATAATCCTGATGAGATGCCTCCTCCGCCGCCTCCACCAAGCTTCAGAGATCCTGACAGAGATGATGAGGAGTCATGTGGAGGCCATAACCCGTTTTAAGCTAGCATCATGTCATTGCATTACATTTCATTTCATCATCATGTTGCTTCAGTTTACTTGTTAAAGTGTTCAAACTTCATATGTCTTGGTTCTGCTTATGTACTTTCTTAACAATTTAATGCTTACTTTTTTTAGTTCTGTTTACTTGTGTTAGTTTTGCCCTTTACTGTTCATTCTTTGTGAATGATTCTTATATGTTAAGCCTCTTTCTTGGTGATTGTGAGCTTCTATATCAATATTGTTGTCTATTGTTACACCAATTTTGCTGTATTGCTTTGGGACTGTATGTCTCTTCTTTTTTATGTTGACAAAGGGGGAGAAGAAAGACAACAAGATGTTGACAGCATGCACAAACTCAGGGGGAGTGTTCTATCACACATCTTGCAAATTTGCTATCATAAAAAAGGGGGAGTTTGTGAGCAAGCCTTTAAGTTTTTGTATGATAGCAAATTATGTTATAAATGCAAATTGTGTGATATGCATGGTTAGTTGGTATATACATATGATTTCATACCTATACTATGTTTAAAAGACAAGGCAAATTGATACATATCATCATTAAAATCATAAAACAATTTTCCTTATGTATGTATCGATACATGTATGCCTTGCATCGACACATTCCTTTGGTATATTCACAAAAACAATTTTGCTTAAGTATGTATCGATTCATACGACACTTGTATCGATACATGCTCCTTTGTAATTGGGCTATGTATCGATTCATACGACACTTGTATCGACACATGCTCCTTTGTAAACGGGCTATGTATCGACTCATACGCATCATGTATCGATGCATGATTTACTTCACATTCTGGAATTTAACAGTTACAGTATGCATCGATGCATACAACCATGTGTCGACTCATGTATGTATTATACTCACTATGCATCGACGTATACGACTCTTGTATCGATACATAAAGCTGTTTGTTGCTTTTAACGTTTTCTGTTTTCATATATAAGTGTCATGACAGTTCAGTTTGAAGACAAGAATTCACAAGTGTGAAAATTGAGCAATCAAAGCAAAAGGCAAGTTTGGTGTGCATCAATTATGAGCAGCTTTAGAGACCTGAAAGTTACTTTGTCTTCATCATCTTCTCAATCTCTTTAATTCAAGAACATCAACACATAATCATTTTTGTTCTTCGGATTAAAGGATCTTCGAGATAACGTTCAGTGGTACGATCAAGGATCTAGCTGAGTTGAAGATTCAAAGGGGGTTTCGAGGAAAAACCATCTGGTCTGTCCTTCAAGAACGGGTGTGTTCTTGAGGGTTTGTTAGTCACGATTGCAGAACATATTCAGCCGCAGCGTTGGGGTTTGGAAATTTGGATATTTCGCAAACAGGTCGTGGAACCGGTGAATTGTTTACATTTCTGCAGGGTAAATTCTTGATCAAGCTCAGATCAAGTGAAGGTTCATACAATAGGAAAATCTTGGGGTTTAGATTTCTGGATTTGTATTGTAACCTTGTAAACAACGAATTCAGCATTATTGATATAACAGGTCTCAATTTTAGTTTTGAAATTGAGAGGGAGACGTACCCACCCGCGAGGACGAAAGTGGGGAACTTCCTTACCAAATCTCTGCGTATCGTATTCTATCTTTATCTCTTTACGTTTTCAACAATTTTGTGATTCGTTTGGTGTGTTGCGTATTAAAGTTTCAAGATACAATAGTGGTACGAAAACCTTTGTCAAAATCACCATTATTGTTAATCGTTGAATGCATACACGCCAAGTGTTTGACAAAATTGTTTGCTGTGTTTTTGTTCATTGGAAATAGCCTTTGTATGATAAGTGCATTTGAGTTGATTCTAATCTGGTGTTAATAAATCTTTGTCATCCTAATAAATCCAGCATAAACTCGTGTGTCCGGTTTTCTAGTAGCTGGTCCAGAATAGACGGAAGTCGATTCGGGATCATAATTTTCCGCTAAATCTGATTTACTTTTAAATCCTTGAATTTCAAGGAGGTGATCTATTCACCCCCCATCTCGATCACTAGCCACACCGTCTAACACCCTTTCCACTTTGATAATCTCGTCTTCATACAATCTAGTACAGGCTTCTAAAACGCAATTCTGCAATGATTGCCTCCAACATAAACACCGAAGAATTTGAACGGAAACGCGCCAATCTTGCATCCAATAAAAGTTTCAGCAAACTTTAGGAAAAAAATCACCCACGCCTATACCAATCAGAGAACTTTTCCCAACATTGATTTTTAAGCTAGAAACCATTTCTTAACCCTCCAAGATAGGTTTCAAAGTCCATAAATTGGACCAAGAACTGTCACATATGAGAACCGTATCGTCCGCATATTGTAAGATGTTATATGATATATGATTATTGATTTTGAAATCCCTAAGCATCCCTATAGAGACAACTCTAGAAATTAATAATGTCAAGGTTTCACCCACCATAAAGAAAAGGAAAGGAGATAGTGGATCCCCTTGTCAAAGACCTCGCGTGACCTTGAAATCATGAAACAAACTATCATTGATTAAAACTGTCATGAAGCTATTCATCACCGTTCCCTCCATCTATTTCATCCATCTTGCACCAAAACCCATCGCAACCATAGTTTTCCTCAAGAATATCCAATCCACACAGTCGTATGCTTTTTTGAAATCTATCTTCAGGAGAACACGACTCTTCTTGCTTCTTCTTAAGAGATTAGTAATTTCATTTAAAACTAATACCCCATCTAGCAATTGTCTTCCCCCAATGAATGTTGTTTGAGTATGAGATGTCAATTTCCCCATCACTCGTTTAAGTCTTGTAGCCAATACTTTTGTGATAATCTTGTATATGCAACCAATAAGGGTAATTGGTCTGTAATCATCTAAACATTGGGGATTCTCCTTTGTGAATCTTGTGTATTTGGTAAATCCTGTAGGGCGAAGTTCAACAAAGGCAAGCAAAGAACACATGGATCCCTTGATTACATTCATGCTGATCTTTGGGGGCCTGCAAGGAATCCTTCACACTCAGGTGCAAGGTATTTTCTATCCATTGTTGATGACTATTCCAGAAAGCTATGGGTATTCATTCAGAGGACGAAGGATGAAACTTTTGAGAATTTCAAAAGTTGGAAGATTCTGGTCGAAACTCAAACTGGCAGAAAGGTTAAGAGGTTGAGAACCGACAATGGCCTTGAGTTCTGCAACCAAGCGTTCGACAGTTACTGTGTTGAGTTTGGGATTGCAAGGCATAAGACTATAGCAGGTACTCCTCAACAAAATGGCTTAGCTGAGAGATTCAATCGAACAATCCTTGAAAAGGTTAGATGCATGTTGGTTAGTGCTGGATTGAAGAAGGTGTTTTGGGCTGAAGCTATTTCGACAGCTGCATATCTAATAAATAGATGTCCTTCGACTGCATTAGATATGAAGACACCTGAAAAAGTTTGGTCAGGAAATCCACCTAGTCTCGACAGACTGAGAGTATTTGGCTGTGTGGCCTATGCTCACATTAGGCAAGACAAGGTCGAACCTAGAGCTCTGAAGTGCATGTTCATGGGATACCCTGAAGGAGTCAAAGCTTATAGGCTATGGTGCCTAGAGCCAGGTCATAGGAGGTGTATCACCAGTCGAGATGTAGTTTTCAATGAAGCTGAGATGGCTTTCAAGAAAATTGATGTTGCTAGCGAAGAGCTGGAACAGGGAGAGATTCCTGTTGAGGTGGAGCATATTGATGCTGAAGTGCGTACCCCAGATGAAGTCGAAGACGAAATAGAAGATGTTGTCGAAGATGAGGAAACTGATAATGACTACCTGTTAGCAAGAGACAGGTCGAGAAGAGTCATCAAGCCACCTCAGAGACTTGGGTATGCAGATCTTATAGCTTATGCCTTAATCTATGCAAGTGAGGTTCTCGACGAATAACCTAGAGACTATAAGGAAGTTATGAGGAGTCGAAAGAAGACTGAATGGCTGAAGGCCATGGATGATGAGATGAAATCTCTTCATGACAACGACATATGGAAACTGATCAAGAAACCTGCTGGAGCCAGGTTAGTCAACTGTAAATGGATTTTCAAAGTCAAGGAAGGAATCGAAGGAGTGGCGTCGAGAAGATACAAGGCAAGGTTGGTTGCTAGGGGGTTCACTCAGAAAGAAGGTGTCGATTTCAATGATGTGTTCTCGCCTGTTGTAAAGCATAGATCCATTCGAATGCTGTTAGCCATGGTGGCACAGTTCGATCTTGAACTGGAACAGATGGATGTGAAGACTACCTTCTTGTATAGTGATCTAGATGAAATAATCCTGATGAGGCAACCTGAAGGGTATGTCGAAAAGGGGAAGGAAGATTATGTGTGCAAGCTGAAGAGATCTTTATATGGACTGAAACAATCTCCTCGACAGTGGAATAGGAGATTCGACAAGTTCATGGCACACATAAGTTTCATCAGAAGTCAGTTCGACCACTGTGTTTACTTTAGATTTCGACCTGGTAATTCATTTGTTATTTTGTTGCTTTATGTGGATGATATTCTAATAGCAAGCAACAATGTCGAAGAGGTAATGAGGGTGAAGGCTGAACTCAGTAATGAGTTCGAAATGAAGGATCTGGGAGCTGCGTCCAGGATTCTTGGGATTGACATCCGAAGAGATAGAAAGCAGTCGAAATTATGCTTATCTCAAGAGGCATACCTACGGAAGATTCTCGAAAAGAATGGTATGTCGAATTCAAAGCCTGTTGTAACTCCGACAAACCCTCAATTCAAGCTGAGTATAGATCAGTGTCCCAGTACTGATGTCAAAAGAACTTATATGAATAGCATTCCATATGCTAATATAGTTGGTTCTTTGATGTATGCTATGGTCTGTACTAGACCTGACATAGCCTATGCAGTGAGTCTTGTGAGCAGGTACATGTCGAATCCTGGAAAGGCTCACTGGCAAGCA
Source organism: Lathyrus tuberosus (assembly GCA_022829125.1). Classification (NCBI taxonomy): domain Eukaryota; kingdom Viridiplantae; phylum Streptophyta; class Magnoliopsida; order Fabales; family Fabaceae; genus Lathyrus; species Lathyrus tuberosus. The sequence goes on along the minus strand of JALAZF010000022.1, from coordinate 22,431,457 downwards.
TTGAAGTGGATTTTAAGGTACATAAATGGGTCTCTGAATAGAGTCCTAATTTATGGTGGAGCCTTGGGTGATGATAGTAAAACAGCAGTCGAAGGATATGTTGACTCTGATTATGCAGGTTGTATGGATACCACAAAGTCTATTTCTGGATATGTTTTCACAATGTTTGGGACAATAATCAGTTGGAAAGCAACACTTCAGAAGGTGGTTGCCTTATCAACCACTGAAGCGGAATATATTGCCTTAACTGAAGCTGTGAAAGAAGCAATGTGGCTTGAAGGTTTTGCAAAGGAGCTGAAACTTCAAGGTCCAGTTATCACTGTTAAATGTGATAGTCAAAGTGCAATACACCTGTTGAAGAACTCAGCCTATCATGAGTGAACCAAGCACATTGATGTGAGGCTGCATTTCGTCAGAGGGGTAATCGAGCGTGGAGAAGTCCAAGTGCTGAAGGTTTCGACAGATCATAATGCTGCTGATATGATCACCAAGACGTTGCCAAGTTGCAAGTTTTTCCACTGTATGCAGTTGATAAAGCTGCATGAAGAAAGCTAGTTTGTTTTTCTTGTTGTTAGAGTTAGATCCAAGGTGGAGATTTGTGGAATTTGGATCGAACTCTAGAAGAAGCATGCCGTCGAAGTCGGTTCACATGCTGCTGTCGAAAATAATGCATGATTGTAGTCGAAGATTGTTCTAACGTGCATTAGTGAATATTGCTAGGTTTGTTAACATATTGAATTGGGCCTTGTGTTAAGGATCCAATTGTTTAAGTTAGTTTGTACCTTAAGTTAGCTTGTAATGGGTATTTTTGTTAAAAGCCCATTAGTTTAGTGTGCTAGGTTTTATTATAAATAACATGCTAGTCTCTCATTCCAAAGTGTGACAAAACCTAGAAAAAGTGAGAGTGGTTAGTTTGTTATTCTTGTATACTTGTAATCCTTGTTTTAAGGAGAAAGGAAAGAATAACAGTTTTATAACCAATCCTTGTTATTTACTCTTGTTTTCTTTGTTAACCCTAACCCTTGTGAGTTCTTTGATCATAAAGAAACCGTAAATACTTTGTTTCAAGGTATCCGATTCACAACAGGTGGGAACATCAATCCCTATTTTTTTTCCTTCTTGTGTTAGGTGAATGGATTCAAAGAGTATTCTCTTGTAGATTGAGAAAGCATTCTAAGATGGGTTATAATCTAAATCAGAAACCAAATTTCAAATTTGCAATGAAAAAACAAAACTTAGCAAAATATTTACAATGAAACCAATGATGTGCTTAAGTGTACTCTTAAAACTTATTTGATATATTAATGTGAGTACTCATAATACAAGATCACGCATGTCCTGTCACATACAATACAAAGCATAGGATTTCGAGTGATATGAAGGTGTGCCTAGTTATAACTTATTTATTAGTGGCCATAATTTAAAATAGAATTTATTTATATTGAACTAACAATACCATCCTCCTCTGATGAATCAATAGACTCTATAATGTCTATATCCAATTCTTCTGATTTTGAATTAACAAAGTTGCATTGTTTTCTAATCTCTCCTTGGCTCCCAGTAAGCACACCAATATTTCCCATTTTGATTATGGCAGCCTTAAAGCTCTCAAAAAAAGCGCTTTGATTTGCGCTGAATCTGTTGACAATGCTAATTGTATCTGCACCAGATGTTGAGAACAGTTCCTGATCACTTTGGAGTAAGCCATTTTTCACCTGAAGATTAGAGTAATAGTTTTTGTCGAATTTATCAGGAGTCGTTGGATCAAAATTGGTAAGGTTCGTGCCAGGTCCACTGTTGGGACATATCGTGCGCAACTGCGTTAAGTAAGTTGTGTTGAGAGTCGGATCAGGACTTCCTGTACTGCTGAAGTTATACAGTCGGCTAACAAATAAAGAGCAATGAGCTTTTCCAAATGTATGAGCACCAGAGAGAGCAACTAGATCAGTAGTATCGAGTCCTTGAGCTTTAAATGCGGCTTTGAGTTGATCCAATGTGCTGAAAGGAGCTGGAAGATTTTGATTCGCAAGCGTTCGGTTTGCAGTTAAACTATCTCTTCTCCCTAAAGGAACTGTCCAACTAGGACCTTGTGCAAGAACAGAAGAAGCTTGAGCAGAAAGTGTAAGAATATCAGCACAAGAAACAGTGTTGGGACAAACTTTTTCTATGGCTGTTTTGATCTGATTTACAACATCTAAACCTCGTAAAGAGTTGTTATTTGGAAATGCTTCTTGCTCGCTTACGATTGTAGCAGTGTTGTTCAGCAAAACAGAAGCATCACAGCCCTGTTAAAATTTGTAAATAATATTTACTTAAGGAAGAAAAGCATGCTAAAAAATATTTAGTAGTAATAAGAGAATACTTCAACAATTCCAATGCTTTGAATATTCGAATTATCCTAAAAAAATAAAAAAAATTATCATGGTTAACATTAAAAAAGGAAACGAAAAAAAAAACTTGAAATAATTAAAAAATAATTGATATATAAAATAATTTTATACGGTTATCATAAATATTTTGAAAAAAAAAAGTATCTTAAAATATGGAGATTTATGACTCACTTAAATGGGTTTTGATTTTTAATTTTTAAAAACTATTTTATAAATTAAGTTAAGAAAATTTTTTTGAAGAGAAAAAATAAAAATAACATATTTAATAATTTAATTTTTGAAAAATGTTTTAAATATAATATGTTTTTATCAAGATATAGTTCAAAATATTTATAGCATAATATTTATTAAATTAAATTTAAATGTGAAATTTAAATATACTTTTATAATATTTTTAATACTTAGTCAATTAAATATATATATCTGATGGATACTAGAATGTTACTGTTAACATCTAATTCACTTTTTTTTTTATATTAATTACTTTATATTTATATCCACGGAATTAATATTTATAGCATTTTTTTTTACAAAAATTAAATAAATATGAATTTGATTGTGCATGTACATTAATTAAATATTAAATAAACGTAACTGTACATTATTTTAGAAATATTTCGAACATGTGATAGGTATAAATTTAGAGTTTGAATTTTATAATTATTTTTGTTTTAATTTTATTAACAAATATATAAATTCGTCGTGTATTTTATACAATGTTGAATATTGTACTAATTTTATAACTTAAATAATACTCTTCTTATTATTTTTATATTAAAGGGTAGACACATTTTTTTCTAAAAAAATTTCTAGTTAAATAATATATAGAATAAATGCAATTAATAAAAACGATAATGAAATAATTAAAAGATTGTTTTTTTCTCTTTATCAAAATGAATAAAAATATAATAGTAATAATAAGAATAATAATAATAATAATAATAATAATAATAATAATAAAATATAAAGAAAACAAATATTTAAAAGATTATTTATAAATTTATTTGTGATTTTGACACATTTGTTTTCATATAATAATATGATTCTTATAAAAATTTGTCAATAATAAAATATGATTTTGACACATTTGTGATTTTGACAAATTTGTCATTAATAAAAATTATATCACTTTTTTTTTATCAATTTTAAAAAATAAAAATCAAAACCTTTAAAACTTATTTTATCTTTTTAATTTTCAAAATTCATAAATAAAAAATTATATTTAAAAATTATTTTGTAAAACTACATTAACTAACAAACTCTATTAACTATAAAAAATTAGAAAACTAAATCAAACAAATTTAATTAAATATATATTTTTTTTCGGTTTGCACCACCAGTTTAATCTGGTTCGGGAGTCAGTTCTGACATCAAGTGGTTCTAGCCCCCTCCCGATCACAGTTATGGGGGATCGAACCGCGGTTCTCCCTACCAAATTCAGCGCCAATCACCACTGGACCAACTAATTATTGGTAATTTAATTAAATATTTGATGTGAAAGTTTTTCCTAAATACATACTTGTTGGTACCCTACACGTTTGCTCCAATTAATGCTATCATGTAATATCCGATGCTTCAAAATATGAGCAATTATTTCAAGAATTTGACCATAAACATACTGAAGTCTTACTTATAAGACCGGCTAATTAACAAATAATTATATATTTTTGAATAAATAGTAACAATTATCATACCACAATTTACCGTAAAAAATGATATAAAGAAAAGAGGAATGCAATATATATTACATACTTGAACAAAGCAGTCATGAAAGTGAAGCCTGACGAGACTAGCAAGCATACGAGGATCTGTCTGAGAAACATTTGTTAGAACTTGAGTCACAATAGAACTAACATTTGGACATGTTTTGTTGTAAAAAGATGGACTAAGTTGTGCATCTATGGAGAATGGTAGTCCTCCAAGCACAACCACAAGCATAACACAGCACAGTGAAGTTGATACAAGATGAAGGGACTTCATTATTGGTGTGAGAGTTAATGTGCAAATAAGCATTTATTTATAGACAGACAAATTGTCATTGTATTCTAGTCTTGTGGTTGCAATGAAAGGTGAGAACATTACCCAGCAATAATTAGGGGTTTATGGTGCAAAATATTAGACAAATAAAAATACATGTGTAAATGTAAATTGTACTACTAGCCATATGTGTGGACCACATAGAGACAATCACCACCCAATTATTTCCTTTGTGCCTAAATCAAATGGTTATGCCTCAAATTAAACGTGAGTGTAACTATATATATAAATGAATGTCATAAGTAATAAACATATCGAAGACGTACAAAATACGAGTTTTTTTCTATAATTGTCCGTAATATTAGTGTCGCTCCACAACCCTGTATATTAAAAATGATTTAAAAATATTACACATCAAAAAAAAATATTACTAAAAGTATCATAAACATAAATTTACCTATTAATAATTTGTTTCATGTTAGATTCAAGTAGATAGTATAAGGAACATAGTGTAGTTACCATATTCGTCCGAAGAGATATGACGATCATTTAAAAACGGTTTCTGAATGAACTTATGATTATATAATTACTATTTGGTAAAACATGGGAACTAATTAAAATAGAGAAATCATAATTTCAAAATTACTCACTCATGGTTAAATGGTGTTAAATAACGGTTTTTTCCACCACTTATCTGTGATGATATGTATGTTTCAATAATTTTTGGAGAATTATTTGTAAATCGAATACTAAATGGATCCAAGAATCCATAAATATCTGATATATTTAATTCTATACAATTACAGTGAATGTACCTAAATGGTTAAATAAAATTTTAAAAAAAGTGTGGAAATATTCGTTCTATACAAAACGATGAATGTACCATAATGAGATATTCAATTCTATACTTACGTGTACCAAACCTATAGTATTCATACGTCCAACCACTCAATTCCAAAAACCAAATGCCTTATATCTGCAGGACCGGCATAGAAAACCTCTATCTCTCAATCATGTTTTAGCCGAAGAGAAATTATATTTTTCTTATCCATAACATTACATAACAATTTGGTTATTGATTCTTAATAAGAATTCAATTACTCATTATGATTCTCATTATGAATACACTACTACAAAATACACATTCGGTAACATAATATTATTACGGTCATGCCTTCCACCATTGTAATATCTGAAATTGGACGTGTGAGGAATTAGGTAAGGGATTAGGTAGTAACTAAGGTGGGTTGGGGGAGGAGGATGAGGAAGTGTGGATTGACGAAAGTGTTCGTTTGGTTTTAAACACGCGACGATGTTCCTCAATCTTATGTTCTTGTATTTTGGCTAAAGCTATTGCTTGAGAAAATGTAGCAAGTTAAAAGGCTACGACCTCACATCGGATTTCCAGTGAGAGGTCTAAGATAAAGCAACTGGGAACGAATGGCTAAGGTAAGCCAACAATGTCGTTAGCAAGGCACTCAAAATCGTTGAGGTATTGGCTAAGGGAGCCACGCTAAGTGAGCTTGAATATGGATTAGCTAGGGTTGTCGTAATAGTTTGGTGCAAAGTTTGTTTCAAGTTCTTGTAGCATCTCGAACTTTGTGGTGATGTGATTGTTATGCAACATACATTGGTATCAACTCAGTGCTGGACCTTCCATGTAAAAGGAAGTTACATTGAGACGTTCCTCTTTCGGTGTTCTGCGGTAGTCGAAAATTGGTTGATTTTGAAAATTCATCTCATGGCGTCTATCACTACTAGAAAAATTGAATATAGAGACGGGACAAATCTGTCTCCAAAATAGAAATTTTTCGTCACTAAGTATGTCAGAGACAGAATTAGAGACAGATCCACTTCCGTTGCTAAATTATTCGTCTCTAAGCATTCAGTGACGGAATAACTATTTTGTCTCTAAGTAGAGACTAATAAAATCCGTCTCTAATGATAAAAATCCGTCACTTAAACTTGATAGTATATCTTACTAAATCCGTCTCTGAATCTTATTAAATTTCGTCTCAAGATACAAAAATACTAAAAAATTCTATCTCCAAATTTTGTCTTTAGTTTTAACTTTTTAAAATGAAAAATACATTTTTTTTTTTATAAAAAAATGTTCATTTTATGCTATTCAATATTTAGAATATGATATCAACTTTAAAATACATAACAATCTAATTCATAAGAAATATAAAATTTCTCTTACAAATATTTTTAAATACATAAAAATGTCTGTTCAAAAAAATTGCTCCTAAAAATACATTGCAAAATGTATCCTTATAACCTAAAATTAATACTATGATAATAAATCTAAAAATTTTCTTATCTTCTAATTATTGTTCTATCCGCTTCTTCATTTCCATTATCATTCTCTCATCTCTTGAAATGTTCTTCAACTAATCGACACAACTTTGGAATAACACCTTTTAATATGAACACAAAACCTTCATCAACCTGTAAAACTTAAAATATAAGTTGAATAAGTTATTTTATATTGTTAGCCAACTTAAATTAAAATTAGTAGTGGAAGAAGTGAAAACACATGATTAATTTATATCATATTTGTTCTTTATTAAAAAAACAATTTTCTTGTAGATACCTATGATATGACAATCACTGTACTAGAAATAGGAATGCAGAACAATGCATTATCCTTCTATTTAGAATAGAGGTGGATCACACATGACACTCACAAACCATTTTACACCATTTCTAAAACATCAATGGTGTGCAGTAAAGAAAATATTTAAGATTAAATAGAGATTAAAGAAATTTACACCACAACAGTGACAACAAGTTCATGAAAATCTCTGTTAGTCATGAACACCTCTTGCACATTGTTCAACCAAATTGATAGTGTTGTTAATGCACCATCTTCAGACATCCTACAAGTCAATCAAGCTTTAGTTTTACATAATTCAATAAAAATTAAAATTCATAAAATAATAATATTTTGGAGGCTAAGAAAATAGACTTCTTAACTTTCAATTTCAAAATTAATCCCCTGAAAATTGAAAAAGGTCTTGGTATTACATTTATCCATCTTGTTAGCCACTTAATGTGCACTAGAATTCTTATAGCTTAAACCTCTACTACCAACCAACTTATGCATTGATTCCTTCGATATGAGAATTAATAAATAGGAATTTGAAAAATAAAATTAACAACTCAAAATCACCTCATGCCTCTGGAGATTACACAAAGTGAAGAGATTAGTTTCCCGAAAGTTATAGGTTCTATAGTCCAACATTTTAGAGGTTGACCTGAAACCAAAAAAGTTGAGGTAAATTTGGGTATAAAACATAAACAGTGAGTCAAAGTAAATAAAACAGATGGTTCTTCATTCATAATTAAGTAGAAAAAGCTCTATATATGATCTGATGAGCACTCATACTTGAACTTTCTTTATTTTGCTCATTCTACTGTAGGGAGGGAAATGATAGGCTACCAATGAAGGTAAAACAATTTAGTTGGGATTAAGGGCTCTTCTTACAATTGATTTTAAAAAAAATTTATTAAAACAACTCACAATCGTTATATGAAAGGGGCAAAGTGAAACAAATTCCATATCAGATACCAAATAGCAGAATAAACCCAATAGAACAACAAATAGTAATATTTGCAAGCTATGAACAGGTAACTAATAAGCAATAGGCCAAATACCCACACCCTGTTGAAATAGGGGAGAGGTAAGGTTGTAGTAGACCGAAACTTCACAGTCAAAACCGAATAATCACCCTGCATCAAAACAAACCAGAAATAACAAACTTTTAGGCATTATACTGACCTCATATCATGGATGGAAACTAATTTTGAGTCACTCATTAGGTTTTTGTTGAATTATTAACCCAAACATGAAACACACAAAAGTTGAAGTGAACGTGCCCAAAATTAATTGATACTTACAAGTTACAATGTTGACAGAAAAAAAATGAAGATCAATCCACACACTCTCACTTAACTAAGACCTGAGTTAGGGCTTCTCACTTTTCCAACAGATTCAACAAGCTAAACTAAGACTCTCAAACATAAAAGAACTATTTACTATCAAAATTATAATATTTGTACAAGTATATAAGGCACATCACCTTGCATAAGACCATAAAGATATAATAGACAACAAAACAGATAACAAGTCTGGGAAAAATGGCCAATTTTTAATCATAGAAATACATGCATTACAGTTGTTTTGTCATGAGAAACTTGAATATACACTTCACTGAATTATCAACATCGAATACAAGCATAAAACAGTTAAAAGAGAATTAAAAAGGTAAATATACTTTATACAAAATTAAAGGTTTCTTAAAATCCACCTAAAGAGAGAAAGAAACTAACCTGAGATAGACGAGAAAAGCTTTGAATAGTTAGAAAGAAGTTGTAGCCACAACTGTTCAGAAAGAGAATGATGTTGCAAAGGGGCTCATTCAAATTGATAACGAAGGAAATAATCTTTTAGAATGAGAATCAAGATATCCCAATTTAGAACGAAGGGAAAATTTTAGGGTTATGAAATTTAAAAATTTATTGGAAAGGTTAAAACAGATCATGAAAAACTAAAAATGTAAGGTCTCTTTGGGGTTTGAAGGTCTTTTGATTTAGTTTTTGATTTGGGGTTGGAGGGAGAGTTTTTGAAATTTTCAGGAAGGGGGGAATTTTTTGAGTTGGAAGGAGAGGTTTTTCGCTTTTGTAGAAGGGAAAATTTTGGAAGAAAACAGTAAAACATAAGGAGGGAGAAGTTGAAGCGTACCGTATTTTTAGTTTTTATGAAATTTGTAAATTATTTATTGAAAGTTAATAAATTGCTTTGTTTAGATTTTTCGGTCTATCACTTTTTTTGAATTTTAATTTTTGTCCTTTAAACAACAGGCAGTATTGAACACAAGACCGTAGTCAAGACTCCACTTTTACAATATAACAAACATTAGTTTTATATAAGGTTTTAAATGTAACCTTATTTCATGAAATATAAATGTCTAATATTTTTAAAATATCTAATATTTAAGAAAATTATAATTTAACACCATTAATTTAAAAACTTCAGAAAATTAAAATATAATGTTTTTAATTATAGAAAACCATCAAAATTTAAAGAATAAAAATGATACTTAAAAAACATAGATGATATTAAAATAGAAAATCAAAATAAATAACATTAAAATGCACAATATATTTAACATTTTATTTTATTTACTAATAATTTTAATTTTAAAAACACAATAAATAGCATTAAAATATAAATCCTCGTAAAAAAATTAATTTAAGCTTTGAGGCATTATTAATGGTTTGATTACATTTAAATATATTTCAAAAACTATATTCTCCTTAGAGACGGAAAATATTTGTCTCTACAGACTTATTATGTTTGAGACGGATATTATATAATATAATTATTTTTTGTCTTTAATAACCATCTCTGATAAGAATTTATTTAATCAAAAATAAAATTTTATATATTTGAGACGAAATTAGAGACAAAAAATATTTGAGACGTCGATTTCCGTGTCATATTCTGTCTCTAATTTCAAGATTTTAATTTTGATTTCAAAATGTTACATTCTGTCTCAATTTCTATCTCTAATAAAGACTGAATTTATTCCGTCTCTAAGTTCCGTCAATATTTTAATTTTTTCTAGTAGTGTATATTGAAATAAGGAACCTCTAATTTGATATGGAGCGAGATGGTGGTGAGGTTGTTTGTGTGGGGTGATGTCAATGGTTGGGTGTTTATCGTAGCAAGTTGAGTGATGATAAGGTCATCTTTTTTTACAAATCATCGAATCTTTCTTCTTTTGTGGGTGTCGTGGATCGATGAAGGTGGGGGAAGGGGAGGATTGATTAAAGCACCAAGATGTTACGTGTTAGTTTTTCTTGATTTATAAGAGAAGGGACCTCCTCATAAATACTGTAAAAGGGAAACATTCTACTTGCTTTATTCATCTCGCCTGCTAGCTTTTTATAGCAAATTCCTTGCATTCAAGAATGGATCTAACAATTGATTCAGTGGCTCTCCTAAAGTACAGGGATTGCATTCTAACAAAAAGATCCTAACAAAATTTAACAAATTGATAGATATGCTGAGTTGTGATATTTCTAGAATCTTAGAATTGTTTTGCTCAATCCAACTGTAGACTTGCTTACACATAGTTGTTGAGATACTTGGATTTGTTTCTATTTCTCTTAGATTCCCTCTTCTCTTTAGGTTGGTCCAACGTATCTGTATTCTCGGTAGTGGGCTCATATCTGTTGGTGGTGTGGATTGCAATTAGGAATGTTAATGGACGGTTAATTTTCATAATCAATTCATAACCATAAATAATTTATATATTATAATCGGTTATTAAAAATCAATTGTTATAATCGGTTTTCATTTTTTAAAATAGTTATAAACCGATTATATCCATAACCAATTTTATAGTTAGTTTTGATTTAATTTTATTTTAAAATCGATTTTTTTAAGAATTCTTTTTTTCAAAAAAATAATATTTTTTTAAGAAAAAAAATTTATGTTCAAAAATAAAAAAAAATACTTTTTTTTAATTTTTGGAAAAAATATTTTTTTTATTTTAAAAGAATAAATTTTTTAAATTTTTTGAAAAAAAAATTATTTACTGAAAAAAAATTTAAAATATAACTTTTTTCAAAAAAAATATAATTTTATTTTCAAAATATTATATTTTTTTTTTAAAATAATTTTTTTTTTCAAAAAAGAATTAAAAAATAATAATTTTCAGAACAAATTTTTTTTCGAAAAAAAATTATTTTTTGTTCAAAAAAATAATTTTTTTTTCAAAAAAAAATTATTTTTTTTTTAAAAAATTTTCAAAGTTTTTTTTTTAATAAAAAAAATTGATTAATTTGGTTTTTATTTTGGATATGGATGTCCAAATTATGGATTTGGTTAAAATCATATTAAAAATATATCCAAAATATGGATTTGGTTAAAACCATACTAATAATTAACCGGTTTTTAATAACCGAATTTGGATATGAATATGGATTATTTAAATAACCAATTTATTTGAGCATCTCTATTTGCAATTGGGATGTTAACAGATAATCGTGTTATAGTGTCTCAAAATACATGTTGTTTTAGCAAATAAAATTCATTTCAAAATGACTGTCACTCGCATTTTCAATGTAAAAATGATCGTTTTTAACAAATTAATAAGTTAATTTAGTAAAAATATAATGTCTTATAACAATATTATTACATTCTTGCAAAAAATTTAAACAACACTCATTATAAATTAACCAGATCAAATCTAGCTAAGCTATAATTTGTTACATTGTTCAAACAATTGGTTAGGTAGATCAAATCTAAGCCTTTAGACTTTTAGTTTATGATTGATCATCATATTCATACATATCCCCATAATTTAATAGTCTGAAACTTAATCTTCTGCCCTGTCCCAAGCTAATTTTAATTTAACAAAAAAAGCAGTTTGAAATTTTTTAACAGCTCTGTTGTTAATATCATTCCGAAAATAGAACAGCTAAAACGACCTTTTGGTAAGATTGTTTATGCAATTATATACCTAAACTTGGACAGCTAAACTTCTTTTGGTAAGATTATTATATGTCATAATCACGTGCTATAATAATACTTGTTACATTGTTCAAACTACAAGTTAGCTAGATCAAATCTAAACCTTTAGACTTTTTGTGCCTGATTGGTGTGTACATATCCCCCATAATTCAATAGTCTGAAACTTAATCTAGTGCCCTGTCCCAAGCTAATATGAATTCAACAGAAAAGGAAGATTGAATTTTTTTAACAAATGGCATTTTTTTAGCCTTGAGTTTGACATTTTTTTTCTAAGGTTTATACCTGTTTGTTTTTCTTTTTTTTGGAAAATTATATTCAAACTTTTTAAGGTTTAATGACACCGACATCTCCACCACTATTAAAACATGTATTAACTTCTTTTGAGATCTATTAAATAGGTACTGACACCCTCTTCAAGTTTTTATTGACAAGAAAAAATTGTAAATATAAATGATATTTATCTACTTTTTTTTTTTTATTTGTAACTATAAATTTTTGTTCACATATAAATTTAAGTGAGATTGATGTATATTTTAAAATTATTTTAACAAACTTCAATGAAGGTAAGTATAATTTTCTCTTTTGTTTAGTCAAAAGTGTTGGAATTCAACCACAATCCATAGAGAATTTCTATTCAATCTTGATCTCAAGATTGTTAACAATCACACAATGGCAATGAAAGAAAATGGTTGAGAAAGAGAAAAGAATAATGTTGGAGAAGAAGATGAAAATCTGCAGAGTTTCTCTCTGTCTACAAACGTGGAAACTTTCAATATTCACTTGCAACTGCAAACTGTGAATTTTGTTATCAGTTTTTACAAAAAAAAAGGGTTTCTCCCTATTTATAGATTTAGGTTAGCTTGCACCCCAAGGCAAAGCCCAAAACTATAAAAGTCCAAAATAGCTAACATTACTAAAATAGACCTGAGTCGAAATCCTGTGTGAAGCAACCTGCTTTGACACTTCTACATACTATTACAACTCGACACACACACATTATAACAATTTGACTAATTCTTGTTTCTGTCAAGCTACATTGTTTCGACACAAGGAATTACTACTCAACACACCACCTAATTCATTGTGTCTAAGCTGTCTATATTCATCATGGTTCTTAGTCTTCAGAAAATTCGACCTACACTCCCTTCGTCATGATATCTACAATCTGATTCTCAGTTCTGCAGTGTTTCAAGTTCATCATCCCTTCTGCTACCTGCTCTTGAAGATAATGGAACCTTATTTTGATGTGCTTGCTATTGGATTCTTCGCCAAGTTGATAGCTGACATGATATCGATCTTCATGGTAATTGCTCCATGAACGGGTATGACACTAACGTGTATGTCAGATAATGACTGCAATTATACAGTTGTTTGTTTAATTTTAAAAATGTTGTCGAACCCACAGGGAATTAATAATCAAATTAATGTTATCTATCGTTGTAGTGCAAAGCTAAGGCTAAAGGTCAACAGATTATGAACGGGAAGAAAACTACTAATTTCTAAAGGTTTGAAAATAATGATGAAACGAGTCCGGAATATGGATTCCGCGTGCATAAGGGACTTGTAGAAATCAGGTGTTTATTACGACTGAATTCAGTTTCGTAGAAAATACCGACTTAAAGACTCCGTCTCATACTCTCGCGGTATTAACAAGAACCACACTTTCTAACCACAGGATTTTGCTCTCGCTCGTCCGTTTCAATTAAAAAGCGTGTTTTGAAAGCTAATGAGATTCTAAACGATGCCTAAAGCGCTCTCGCTGTTTTTAGGATCGATGTCTAGTTTCCACTATCAGTTAATTCCTTACACTCTCGCGCTATTGACCTAAACTTAGTTTATTCCTCACATTCGTGTCGAAAAAATAAAACATGCAATTTGGAAACTAAAACCAAAACTGTCATACAATCATAAATTTGCACCTAAAGTTTTCTACTAAGTCTCGTCAGTGACGATGGTCCTCATATGACGAACTCAATTAATTTAGCAAGACATGATGTTATCTATAACGAACATATTCACAACAATCATACTTAGAACTAACATGGTAAACAAAATTAAAGTAATTAAAAGTGCAATTAAAATTGAGAAATAAACCTGTAATGCAAATAACAGAAATTCGAATTAAAATGCAGGCGAGCTTCGTTCGTGATCCAAGAGTACAGCAATGAAAAGAAAAATAAAATAACAAGTGGACAATCCCTCGATGTGAGTTATTGTTGCTTTACACTAATTTATGCCTAAAACACTAAACCGAATTTCAGCAGCGCTTCCGCACGTCTTGGATGCTCCAGAATGTGTCCCAGAGGTCCTATATATAGAGAATAATTGGCTCTGTAACTGCTCTGGTCATGTATGAGAGTGGAGGGAAAAAAGGAGTTACAAAAACTGCTTCTAACTGCTGCTGAAACAAAAACTGCATTCTGCGCTACAATGGCGTACATCATTAAGGCATGGTGAACACCATTGCCTTCTTTCATTAAATTACGTGGCAGGCTTGGGAGATGGCGAACACCATCTACGTATGGAGAACGCCATATCAGTGACATAGGCAGAATTTGCTTCTTTACTGCACTTTTTGCTATTCTTTCACTCTTTTTCCGGTTTTCTTCCGAATCTGCAACGGATGAACCTGCTGACTGCAAAACATAATAAAATGAAGTAAAATGCAACAAGACTCGATAAAATACGGACAAATAATACGCGCAATGAGCCTAATAATATGATACGATTTGTCGTTATCAAACTCCCCCACACTTAGACCTTTGCTTGTCCTCAAGCAAACTCCCAACGCTAATGAAAACAGTAAGTATAATATCTAAAACATAGGCACTACATGACTCTAAAACGGTACACGGCTGCTAGGCTAATGCTAAACAGATAGGTACTAAATATCAATAACAAGGATACCGTAATGACACATATCCGCATTTGCGGACAAAGAATCCCCCATATGCAATACCAATCCAAATCATGCCATTATGACTCGACCTACATTCTTCATTCCTTTTCACCTCTCTTTCATTATCGCGCGATCACATTAAGCCCGTTATCCCCGCACCCACATGGTAAGTGAACCTGTTAGTGTTTATGATCTTGTTATTCAATTTTTCGCTATTTTTCTTCTTTTCTTTTCTTTTTCTTTTCTTTTCTTTTCGAATTTCAAGAATCCGATCCGTTGGGCTAAATGGTCGGGTGAGGACCACCTAACTTAGAGGGAACATATCCTTTCATTCGCTTTTTCGATAAAACTATTCAATTCAATTTTTTTTAGATCAACACATATTTGCATCAGTTCATTACTTAGTGTGTGTGCCTTAGAAAGGTGATGACCGCTAATATAAACTACTCAAGAGGCTAATATAAGAACTCGGAAATCAAGGTCTCGGCATAATGGTTATTTAAATCGATGTTGCATACTTAGGGAATTTAGGGTGTTAGGACTCTACCGATATTATCAAAACTTTCCCAAGCCTACTTAACATAGCCTAGAAATGAAGAGTGTCATGCCATTGAATCAGAACAATTTTTTTTTCGTTGGGGGTCAATTTTAAGGGAATTCTCTAACAAAAGAAAAAGTAACATACAATAGGACTCAATCGGCATATATAAGACTCAACACACAAACATAAAGAAACTAACTAGAAAACATAAAAAGCAACATAAAAACGACAGAAAATTAAAAATAAAGCAATAAAGCTCCTCCCCCACACTTGAACCAAACATTGTCCTCAATGTTTTAGTACAAGGTGAAAGAGGAGTGGAGAAACCTGGTGCGGGGCTCAGTGATGACGGCCTCTGCCACGGGGGCGTCCAAATCCTCTATCAAGCGCGGGGTGTGAAACATGCTGCATCAACTCTCTCATATTCGCAATCTGTCTTTAATTCGTCCATCTGCTCAATAAGATCGCCCATGTCGTGCTCCGTCTTGTCAGCAAAGTCAACCCGTTGTTGGCTGACCTGGTCTATGGCAACTCTGAGCTCCTCTTGCTGTCTTTGCATGCTCTGAAGTAGTGGATCATGCTCTGCCTCTCTATCATTTCGATGCCTAAGCTCGGACAGGATATCATCAAGTGTACTCCGGATGGAAATGTAATCATACTCCTCTCGGGGCTGGTAGGTACCTGGAAATTGATCAAAAAAAGTAGGTGTAGTGTGTGCACGGGTGCTAGGCCCAGGAATATCAGCAGCATTGGCACGAGTGCCAATCTATGGAGCACGCCCCATAATGTTAACATAGGCCCGGTTAACCGTCTCTTCCTCAATATCGGGGGCCTCAGTTTCGAAAATCCAATTAATACTAGCGCGCATATTAATGCACGCGACACAAGGAAAAGCAACGCCCCTCACCTCTCGGTTACTAATCATCAAACGATATTTTTCGCTAGGCAAATTCTTAATGAGGTGCATGTTACGGCAATACTCTAAATCAGCAAAAGGGATGGCTAACTGCTCTAGGGCAGCCAACTCAGAGGTTAAGCCTAAAGCATAGGCTATGGAAGTAATCACTCCTCCAACACAAATATGACCACCGTCTCTACCAGCGGCGGATGCAAGATACGATAAAAGGAAAGGTGTCGGGTTAACCTTAGTTTCAGATAGTGCACAATTGATGAAGAAAAATTCTTTGGAATTCACATTCCCTGTGTTCTCCCTGCCAAATATGGTGTTAGATAAGATGCAGTGAAGATACCTAATGGTTGGGTTGTGTATTGTGGTGGCTTTGAGACCTTCCCAAGTGGTGGAAGTCTTACTAGTAATTTGACTCCAAAAGCCTAAAGCACTAGACTACCACTCACTTTCGAGAGGTGCTCGGCAAGAATATGCCTCTCCGCTAGGGAACTGGAAGATTGTGCCTATTTATTCATGTGTATGTGTAAAATCTCTATTAAACATCCTAAAATTATTGGTGCTGGTAGTGCGGGACAGATTGTGGGAATATTGAAAAGTACTAAAAAATTCATAAGTTAACCTATTGTATGTGGGGTGAGTAAGAGAACAAAAGTGTGACATACCTAGGTTGGTTAGCATCCAGTTGATGTTGTCGAACAGCCCCAAGGCGCGGATAGTATCAATGTGGGGATACCGCATTGCGACAACGGGTCTTTTGCACAACTTGTGGAAGTTTGTCTTTTGATTTTCACCAACAATTCCTTCAGCGAACTCAATACCCATGTAATAGATATCTCTAGCGACTCTTGGAGGCATGATGGAATTGGATGATAATGAGAGGGTTTGAAAGATTAGGAATGGTGATTATGAGAAAAGTAGAGGAATGGTAGTGATGATGAAGTAAGAGTGATTTTGTTGGTATTCATAGAGAATGAGAAGGATATGAATGGGCGGGGCTTAGGATAGAAGTTAAGAGAGGTTAATGTGGTGGTTATTGAGGAGTTTTAGAATTTGAATAAGTTTGTGTTGGGAAAATGCAAAAAAAAAAGAAACATAAAACACGCAGAAATCTGCTTGTTCCACTGCTATGGCGAACTCCATTAAGCACATGGCGAACGTCATGTGTTTGGAACGTTAATTTTCAAAATAAAATGCCAATGGTGAACACCATTAGCATAATGGCGAACGCCATTAGACTAAAATGTGCAGATTTAAATTTTTAAGTCCATAAACACAGAACGAGCTATTTCTAAAAGCTAAAATACTGCTATTATGAGTTATAGGTGCAAAATGTCAATTTAGAAATTGAAAATGCATAAAAATTAGAAATATATAGTAACTAAGAACAAAAATAAACAACGGAAAGGGAAATCACATTAAATTAATTAACAGTAACAACAAGTATTCGTCGATAACGCGTCGGTACAGTAAATTCAAAACAACTATGAAATGAAATACAACGATAAACTAAAATAATTCAAAACAAAGAAACAACGAAAAACAACGGTACAAGTCATCAACATCAACAAAAGTGGCACCTAAATGAGTGAACTTGCTGGTATAAATGATCGAACTGATCATTGGCGACATCCATAAAACCAATAAGATCTCCTCGTATAGAAGTGATTTCACTCCTAAGAAAATCTACCTCAGTCTGCAAAGCACCAATAGCGGCGACATAGTCTATAGGAGGATTAAAACAATTAGCTCCAGAGACATGAGAAACAGCATCAGGGGGAATGGCATCCCGAACTTCATAAGGTTTAGGGCTAAATGGTGGAGTTGGTGACTCACTTTGTTCCTCAAGGTCATAAAGCCAATTATCCTTGTTGTGAACATTGGTTTTCTCATGGTTAGGCAAGGTGAAATTATGGACCACTTTGTTATCAATCAGAAACTCAAACTCAGCAGGTCCTAAGTTAGCTATAATTCCACGGTTAAAGCAAAAATTCAAGTGCATGGGACGGATACCTCCAAAGGCACGGATACGGTTAAGCTGGTATCTCAGGCCAATGGCATCAATAATCATGGTGACTAATCCTCCTATGAGAATAATACCTTGGGTCTCATGGGAAATTCGGTTCAGGTTTGCTAGCATATAGGTGGCTGGCCTTCACTGAGAAGCACAATACATGATAAACAACTCATCTTTTGAAACTGAAGTAACGTTCTTATCCTTACCAAACAAAGTATGGGCTAAAATCTTATGGAAATAGCGGATGGCAGTGTTATGGATATTCTCTTAAAACATGGTATGAGGCTCAGGGTGATAGTTACCGGTTACAGTCCCCCAAAAGTAATCAAGGTCAAGATTGGTAAAGGCATCATCAAAAGGCATGGTATAAGCATCGGGTCCTTTTGGAAATCCTAAAAGATTAGCCATCTTGTGATGGGTGAAGCGGTATTAGGTTCCAAATAACCTGAAGGTAGCTAAGCCTCGGCCAAATTCGAAACCTCGGTTAGGATCATAGTAAAGAGAGCTCAGGAACTAGAGGGTGAGCATACGGTATAGGATAAATCTCTTTCTCACAGCAAAGTCAACCCAACCTATTTGGTTGAGAGGTACATCACACTATCTCTGAGACCTAAGGTAGTCAAGGTAAGTCCATCAGGGTAAATCTATAATTCCATTTCCCTCTGAGTCAGAACATCAAAACGGCGTATCTGAGCTTCATTCCTAAAAACAACCTCCATGTCATCAATAGGCTCCATACTCCTAAGTCAATGATTAGCTATCCTAAGCCATGCTAGCCTGAAATTGGACAAAGATTATGCTATTAGTGAATTGTACCGTAAAGAAGTGTTAGAAAAGATAATATTAGTAATAGTAATAGTAATAATAATAATAATACTAATAATAATAATAATTATAATAATAAGAACGAAAACATCATGCAAAAATAAATAGTTATAATAGGAAAATTATGAAAAATAAAAGAGAGAATAAAGACTAAAGATCGTGGATTGCCTCCCACACAACGCGTTTAATGTCGGTAGCTCGACATTTTATCGGAGTCGGGTTATTCATTCGAAAGAGCGGGTTGATCTTCTAACTTGTAACTTATGCAGAAGTCCTTATTTTCTATGTTGTGGTAATGCTTAAGTCGCTGCCCATTTACAACGAATGTCTCATTAGATTTTCCTCTTATTTATACGGCTCCACTTTGGAAAAATCTTATAACCTCGAAGGGGCCAGACCATCTGGAACGGAGTTTGCCTGGAAATAATTTAAGTCGAGAATTAAAGAGAAGGACTATGTCACCCTCGTTGAATTCTCGCCTCGTTATTCGTTTATCATGCCACTGTTTAGTTCTTTCCGTGTAAATCCGGGCATTTTCATAGGCATCTAGTCTAAGTTCCTCTAGTTCATGGATATCCAAAATTCTCTTCTCTCCTGCAGCTACATAATTCATGTTTAGGGTCTTAATGGCCCAATAAGCTTTGTGCTCAAGTTCGACAGGCAGGTGACATGATTTACCATAAACTAGTCTGAATGGAGTGGTTCCTATCAGAGTTTTGTAAGCTGTCCTATAAGCCCACAGAGCTTCATGAAGTTTTACAGACCAATCCATCCTAGAGGTCTCAACAGTTTTCTCTAATATCTGCTTAGTCTCTCTATTAGAAACCTCAACTTGTCCACTTGTTTGGGGGTGATAAGGTGTTTCTACTCGGTGTTGCACTCCATATTTGAGCAGTAATTTCCCAAAGATGTTTAAGATGAAATGAGACCCACCATTGCTAATGACAACTCTCGGCACACCAAATCTAGGAAAACTCACATTCTTTAAAAGTTTGATGACTATTCGTGCATCGTTAGTAGGAGAAGCTACTACTTTGATCCATTTCGACACATAATCGACTGCGACGAGTATGTATTTGTTTCCAAAAGAAGACAGGAAAGGACCCATGAAATCTATACCCGAAACATCAAAGACTTCTACTTCCAAAATACCCTTCAGTGGCATCTCATCGCGTCTAGAGATATTGCCAGTGTGTTGGCACCGGTCGTAATTTGTAACTGCGGTGTGGACATCCTTCCAAAGGTTAGGCCAGAATAGGCCATATTGTAAGATTTTTGCACAAGTATTTAAAGTGCTTGCATGCCCTCCATAGGGTGCAGAGTGGCAGTGAGATATGATATCCTTTACTTCTGATTCAGGGACACATCGACGAGAAATTCCATCGGCGCCTCTCTTAAAAAGCAGGGGCTCGTCCCAATAATAGTGTTTAAGATCATGGAAAAATTTCTTATTTTGTTGGTAGGATAAGTCTGGTGGAAGTACCCCAGCTGCTAGGTAGTTGACAAAGTCGGCATACCATGGTAGTGTGGTTTTTGTGCAAATAGATTCCCCAACTTCATTTGTTTCTGCGTCATTATAAATTAAAGAGTATTCGCTTGTTTCACTTTCTCTTTCTAACTGGGCTACAAGTCGATCATTGGGAAAATCATCATTGATGGGCACTTGTTCGGGTTCTTGATCCTCGATTCTAGAAAGATGATTTGCCACTACTTTTTCAGTTCCTTTCTTATCTTTGATTTCTAAGTCGTACTCTTATAAAACCAGAATCCAACTTAAAAGTCTCTATTTAGCATCCTTCGTACTTAACAGGTACCTAATTGCGGCGTGATCGGTATAGACAATTATTTTCGCTCCTACTAAGTAAGAACGAAATTTATCTAAAGCGAACACAACAGCCAGAAGTTACTTTTTTGTGGTGGCGTAGTTCATCTGTGCATTGTCTAAGGTTCTACTTCCGTAGTAAATAGTATGAAGCTATCTATCCTTTCTTTGTCCTAAGACATCGCCAACGGCATAGTCACTAGCGTCACACATTATTTCAAATGGTTTACTCCAATCGAGTGGTTGCATAATAGGTGCAATAATAAGAGCATTTTTCAGATGTTCAGACACTTTTAAGCAGTCCTTATCAAATATGAATTCAACATCTTTCATTAACAAGCTCGTTAGTGGTTTGGTTATTTTAGAGAAATCTTTAATGAATCGTCGGTAGAAACTAATGTGTCCCAAAAAACTATGAATTTCTATAACGTTTTTCGGAGGTTGAAGGTTTTCTATAATTTCAATTTTCGCTTTATCCACTTTAATTCCTCTGTCGGATACTACATGTCCAAGCACAATTCATTCTCGGACCATGAAATGGCATTTTTCCCAATTCAGCACTAGATTAACTTTAACACAGTGTTCAAGTACCATTTCTAGGTTCGATAGACATCCTTCAAAACTTTACCCACAAACAGAGAATTTTTCCATAAATACTTCCATTATGTTGTCTATAAAATCAGCAAAGATTGACATCATACATCTCTGAAATGTTGCGGGTGCATTACATAGTCCAAATGGCATTCGTCGATAGGCAAATGTACGATAAGGACAGGTAAAGGTAGTCTTTTCTTGGTCATTAGGATGAATAAGAATTTGGAAGAATCCTGAGTATCCGTCTAAATAACAGAAATGAGAATGTTTAGCCAGTCGCTCAAGCATTTGATCGATAAAGGGTAAAGGGAAACGATCTGTATGAGTGGCCTTATTCATTTTTCTATAGTCTATGGACATTCTCCATCCAGTTTGAGTTCGTTTTGCTATGGATTCACCCTTTTTGTTACTAACAAATGTAACACCTCCCTTCTTCGATACGACATGCACATGACTGACCTAGTTACTATCGGATATCAGGTATATAATTCCGGCTTCTAGTAGCTTTTGTACCTCTTTTTTGACTAAATCGCTCAAGACATGATTTATTCTTCTCTGATGCTCTCTAGAGGTTTTACAGTCCTCCTCTAGCATAATGTGATGCATACATACAGAGGGACTTATTCCTTTTAGGTCCGAGATATTATACCCCAGTGCTTTTGGATACATTCTTAGAACATGTAGCAATTTTTCAGTTTTTATCTGTCCTAAGTCAGCATTTACTATTACTGGTCGTTCAAGGTCGGTGTCTAGGAACCCATACCTTAGGTTTTTGGGCAGCGTTTTAAGTTCTATAGAAGGCTTTTTCGGGCACGACATTGGATCGGGTGTTAATGCTAGACATTCCCTCAAACTGTCATCTATGTATGGTTTTCGCCAATTATCGTCTTAGAATATAGGAGGTGCTAGAATCTTTAGTACTTCAGTGTATTTAGATGGTTCCATCTCCATTTCTTTCATGTATTCGTCGATGACGTCTAGGAAGCAACATGAATCATCTATAGTTGGTTGGGCCTTTAAGAATTGAGCTAAAATAAATTTGACTTTTTCTTCACTAACTTCAGAAGTTAGTTTTCCTTTCTTGACATCAATGATGGCTCCGGTTGTAGCTAAAAAGGGCCTCCATAAGATAATAGGAATGTTGGAGTCCTCTTTTATATCCATTACCACAAAATTGGTTGGAATATAGAATTGACCTATACGAACGGGCACATTCTCTAGCATACCTATTGGAAATTTAACAGAATGGTCCGCTAGTTGTAGAGACATTTTCGTTGGTTTTAACTCTCCCATATCAAGTTTCTTACACGTCGATAAGGGCATTAAACTAACACTGGCTCTTAAGTCGCATAGAGCGTTGTCTATGACAAACTTTCCGATTACGCAGGGTATGGAGAAACTACCTGGGTCTTTCAGCTTAGGAGGCATGTTGCTTTGAATGATGGTGCTACACTCAGCAGTGAGCATAACTGTTTCATTATCCTCGAGCTTTTTCTTGTTGGATAAAATCTCTTTAAGGAATTTAGCATATGAAGGCATTTGCGTTATGGCTTCTGTGAATGGTATAGTGATATTAAGTTGTTTCAGATGCTCTATGAATTTCTTAAATTGTCCTTCATTTTTAGAGTTAGCAAGTCTTTGAGGATAAGGTATAGTAGGTTTGTATGGTGGCGGAGGCACATAAGGTGTTTCTTTCTCTGCGACCTCTTCGCTTTTGTCTTCCTTTTCGTTTTTATTTGATTTGTTCACCTTTTCAACTCCTTTACCAAGATTTTGGTACATGGCAGGATTTTGGAATCTTAGGTCGACTAGTCCATCTAATTTTGTTCCGCTTCGCAGTGTGATAGAATTATCATGTCCTTTCGGGTTTGGTTGTGGTTGACCAGGAAATGTTCCAGCAGGGGCTGCTACTGTTGCTTTTTGTTGGGCTACTTGAGAAATTTGAGTTTCTAACATTTTGTTATGGGTAGCCATATCATCAAGTTTAGTTGCCATTTGCTTTAACAATTCACTCGTGTGCACATTTTGGTTGGCGAACTCTTTGTTTTGTTGAGTTTGAGTTGCAATGAAATTTTCTAATAACAGCTCAACGTTTGACTTTCTCGGTGCTTGAGGAGCAGCGGGGGCTTGGGTCGGAGAAAACAAGGTGTTGTTGCTCTTGTAGGAAAATTTTGGATGATTCCTCCAGCCTGGATTGTAAGTGTTTGAGTACGGGTTTCCTTGGGCGTAATTTACTTAGTCAGTAGGAATACTGGCCAATAAATGACATTTAGCGTTACTGTGCCCAGGAGTTCCACACAATTCACAATTCGGTGTCACAACGGCCATGGTGGCTGCTGGAGCTACAGTCAAACTTTCAATCTTTTGAGTAAGCGCATCCACTTTAGCACTGACACGGTCTAAATTGTTAACTTTGTACATTCCGTTCTTCGTAGCAGGTTTTTTTATTGGAGTTCTCTCACCTCCCCATTAAAGTGGTTTTAAGCTATATTTTCAATGAGTTGATAAGCGTCTTCATATGGTTTGTCCATCAGAGCGCCGCTAGCTGCAACGTTCAGATTTAGCTTTGTGTTGTAGAGAAGACCATTATAGGAAGTATGGATTATCAACCATTGTTCAAGTCCATAGTGCGGGCAGAGCCTCAGCATGTCCTTGTATCTTTCCCGAGCATCGAAAAGAGATTCATTGTCTTCCTGTCTAAATCTGTTGATTTGGGCTCTTAGCATAGCAGTTTTGCTAGGCGGAAAATATCGGGCTAAGAATAATTTCTTCAACTCGTCCCATGTAGTGATGGAGTTGGATGGTAGAGACTGGAGCCAAGCTCTAGCTCTATCTCTTAAAGAGAAAGGAAAAACACGTAGTCTTATGGCTTCGTTACTAACACCATTCGCTTTTACGGTGTCAGCATATTGCACAAACATAGATAAATGAAGGTTCGGGTCATCCATGGAATTTCCAGAAAATTGGTTATGTTGAACGGCTTGTAACAGCGAAGGTTTCAACTCAAAATCATTTCGAATGATCGCAGGGGCAGCAATGCTGTTATGTGGTTCATCTTGCGATGGAACGTCGTAATCCTTAAGAGGATCGTTCGGTGGGTTCTCAGGCATGGGAATTCTTAATTCTGGATAAGGAATTTTAGGTTCAGGAAGATTATACTTAATTCAGAATTCGTTGATTCGGCGTCTTAAGTTAATAAAACGCTCGATATCGTCTGTCACCTCTAGAGCGAGTGTTTGGCATACAATCGACAAAAAAGGAAAAAGGAAAATTTTGGTGCCTTTGTCTATACTTCGCAACAATGAAATCACAATATTGACTAAATCAACTCCCCGACAACGGCGCCAAAATTTAAACGGGCGCGACACTAACGTGTCTGTCGAATAATGACTGCAAGTATACAGTTGTTCGTTTAGTTTTAAAAAGGTTGTCGAACCCACGGGGAATTGACAGTCAAACTAATGTTATCTATCGTTGCAGTGCAAAGCTAAGGCTAAAGGTCAACTGATTATGAACGGGAAGAAAAATACTAATTTCTAAAGGTTTGAAAATAATGATGAAACGAGTCCAGAATATGGATTCCACGTGCCTAAGGGACTTGTAGAAATCAGGTGCTAATTACGACTGAATTAAGTTCCATAGAAAATACCGACTTAAAGACATCATCTCACACTCTCGCACTATTGACAAGAACCACACTTTCTAACCACAGGATTTTGCTCTCGCTCGCCCGTTTCAATTAAAAAGTGTGTTTTGAAAGCCAATGATATTCTAAACGATGCCTAAAGCGCTCTCGCTCTTTTTAGGATCGATGCCTAGTTTCCACTATCAATTCATTCCTCACAATCTCGCACTATTGGCCTAAACTTAGTTTATTCCTCACTTTGGTGTGGAAATAATAAAGCATGCAATTTGGAAACTAAAACCAAAACTGTCATACAATCATAAATTCGCACCTAAAGTTTTCTATCGAGTCCCGTCGGTGAAAACGGTCCTCATACGCCGAACTCAATTAATTTAGGAAGACATGATATTATCTATAACGAACATATTCACAACAATCATACTTAGAACTAACATGGTAAACAAAATTAAAGTAATTAAAAGTGCAATTAAAATTGAGAAATAAACCTGTAAAGCAAATAACAGAAATTTGAATTAAAATGTCGGCGGGCTTCGTTCGTGATCCAAGAGTACAACAATGAATAGAAAAATAAAATAACAAGTGCAACAATCCTTCGATGTGAGTTATTGTCGCTTTACACTGATTTATGCCTAAAACACTAAACAAAATTTTTGCAGCGTTTTCGCACGTCTTGGATGCTCCGGAATGTGTCACAGAAGTCCTATATATAGAGAATAATTGGCTCTGCAACTGCTCTGGTCGTGTATGAGAGTGGATGAAAAAAAGGAGTTACAAAACTGCGTCTAACTGCTGCTAAAACAAAAACTGCATTCTGCTCTGCAATGGCGAACACCATTAAGGCATGGCGAACGCCATTTCCTTCTTGCATTAAATTACGTGGCAGGCTTGGGAGATGGCGAACACCATCTACCTATGGCGAACGCAATATTAGTAACAGAGGCAGAATTTACTTCTTTGCTGCACTTTTTGCTATTCTTTCACTCTTTTTCCGGTTTACTTCCGAATCCGCAACAGATGAACCTGCTGACTGCAAAACATAATAAAACAAAGTAAAATGCAACAAGACTTGATAAAATACGAACAAATAATACGCACAATAAGCCTAAAAATATGATACGATTTCTCGTTATCACTCCATGACTCTTTCCTGTAATTTCTTCGACCAAGTTCACCATCCATGTTGCTTGACATGCACAAAGAGAAGCAACTATGTACTTTGCTTTGCATGATGACAATGCCACTACTGGCTCCTTTCTCGAACTCCAAGAAACTGGTGCACCACCTAACATAAACACATAGCCAACTGTGGATTTTCAATCCTCAACATCACTACACCAACTTGAGTCAGTGTATCCCACTAACTTGCATTATTTTCCTTCATCAGCTGCAGGAAACAAAATTATGTAGTTGAGAGTCCCTTTCAGATACCTCAGTATCCTCTTCGTTGCTGCTAGGTGTGATACCTTTGGCTTCTGCATGAATCTACTTACCATACCCACACTGTATGCTAAGTCAGGCCTTGTGTGACAAAGGTATCTAAGTGACCCAATAAGTCTTCTATATTGGGTTGGGTCGACATCATCTTCATCTGAATCCTTCGACAGTTGTAGTCTGGTCTCAGTTGGAGTCGAAGTTGGGTTGCAATCTTGCATCTCAAATCTCTTGAGTATTTCGCCTGCATATCTTCTTTGGTGCATCATCAAACCTCTACTAGTCTTGTAGAATTCAATGCCAAGGAAATATGAGAGGTTTCCCAAGTCTGACATTTCAAACTTCTCACTTAGGTCATGTTTGAAATCTTCGATCTCCTTCTTGCAACTTCCAGTTATCAACAGGTCATCGACATAGAGGCATAGTATAAGGAATTCACTACTACTTCTTCTTACATACACTCCATGCTCAGTTGTGCACTTCACAAATTCTTTCTCCCTTATAAAGATGTCGATTTTCTTATTCCAAGCTCTTGGAGCTTGCTTAAGTCCATACATGGCTTTATGCAACCTGTACACCTTTCTTTCTTCGCCTCGTTTCACATACCCATCTAGTTGTGCGACATAAACTTCTTTATCTAAAGGGCGATTAAGGAATGCACATTTCACGTCCATCTGACATATGTGCCAATCGTTCATATTTGCTTGAACAACAACCAACCTAATTGTTTCGACCCTAGCAACAGGTGCAAATACTTCGTCGAAGTCGATTCCTTCCTTTTGAATAAATCCTTTCGCCACAAGTCTCGTCTTGTGTCGAGTTACCTTTCCTTTAGGATTCACCTTCACCTTGTAAACCCATTTCACATCAATTTCCTTTTTTCCTTGAGGAAATTCGACAAGTGACCAGGTGTTGTTGACTTAGATGGAGTATAACTCCTCATTCATTACTTTCACCCACTTAGAATATTTCAATGCCTCAGCTGCATTGACTGGTTCGAAATCTACGTAGAATGCATAATGTACCAGCCCCCCTCTTCATCGACCACATCATCTGATGTAATCACACATTCTAGCAACCTTGCAGAAATGTGTCTTGTTCGTCGAGGTCTGCTTGGGCATGCTTCATCTCTAACTTGTTCATGTCGAACTTCTCTTTAGACTTCAGTTGCTGGTTCTTCACAAGAGATTCTCACTGAATCCTTCTTGACATTCTCAGTCCAATCCCATTGTTTAAGCTCATCTATGATCACGTCACTGCTGATCACTACCTGCTTTTTTACTGGGTCGAACAGCTTGTAACCTCCAGTCGAGTGATATCATATCAAGATCATCTGACTTGACTTGTCATTAAGCTTCCTTCTCAACTGATCTGGCACATGTCTATGTGCTATAGATCCAAACACCTTCAAGTGACTGAGGCTAGGCTTGACACCAGACCAATATTCTTCTGGTGTGATTCCTTCAAGATTCTTCTTCGGACATCTGTTTAATATGTATGTTCCTGTCGAAACCGCTTCTCCCCATAATTATTTGGGTAGATGCTTTCCATTCAACATACTTCTCACCATGTTCATAATGGTTCTGTTCTTTTTTTCTACAATTCCATTTTGCCATGGAGTGTAGGTGGCACTACCTCATGCACAATCCCTTCTTTTTCACATAATGCATCGAACTCTTTCGACACATACTTTCCACCACCATCAGTCCTCAGAATTTTCAGCTTTCGACCACTCTGTCTTTCGACCATTGATTTGAATCTGGAAAATACCTCGATCACATCACTTTTCTTCTTGATGAGGTAAGTCCACAGCTTTCGACTGTAATCATCTATGAAGGTGACAAATTATCTACTGCCTGCAATCGAACACACCTGGATTGGACGACATACATCAGAGTATATGACTTCTAGAATTGCCTTCGACTGAATACACTCTTCACAGACTTCACTTGGAATGTCGATTTCAGGTAATCCTGAAGCCATATTTCTTTTCTTTAGCTCTATGATGTCATTTAAGTTGAGATGGCCTATTCAAAAATACCATAACCACTCATCTTTGCTGGCTGCAGTTGCTAGGCACTTGTGCTCCATCACATTGAGTTCAATCTTAAAGGTCCTATTCTGAGACATTGGAGCCTTCAAAATCAACCTACCACCTGCATCGAGAACTCTCATCATCTTGTCTTTGACAACTACCTTGTAGTTCCATTCGACTAACTTCCCTATTCTGAGCAAATTACTCTTCATTCCTGGTATGTACAACACATTGGAAATTGTTGACCTCTTGCCATCTTTCCTCATAATCAGAACATCACCAACACCTTCAGCTGCTAGAGTGTTGTCATTTGCAAACTTCACCGTGTTCTTCGACGAGGGCTTCATATTGACAAACCAATCTTTCCTTCCAGTCATGTGTGATGAGCATCCTGAGTCCAAGTAACACTGGTCTTAGAATCTCTCTTCGTCTCTTGTTGTGACCATCAACAACATCTCTTCTTCTTCATGTTTTTCCAGCTTTGCATTAGTTTCTTGATTCTTCTTCTTTACTGAACAATCAATAAAATAGTGACCATACTTCTGACAATCAAAACACTGAATGTGACTTTTGTCAGGCTTTCGACCACCACCTCTTCCTCTACCTGCAGCACCACCTCTTTGGTTGCCTCGGTGTTGCACCCTAATTTTTGACCCTAAGATCCCCGCCTTGTTCTTTGCATAACATTTTAGGTCGATCATTCGTGCATAACTAACCACTTCATCTAGATTTTTCTGTTTTGTTTCTTTTCAAGGACAGGTGCTGCTGCAGAAGATTCAAGGTCTTGAAGGCGGTGCTGTGTGTGTTTGGGGAGGTTCCCTGGTCCTTGAAAGATGTGTGTGGATTCCTGTGTGATCGTGTCCTCCCCCTTTTTGTTCCCTAAACCACTACCAAGCCTCTTTCCCTCCACAGAATACTATGACCTTATGCCCTCCAATATGGAATCTGGTACACTAAGACTGGTCACTGGTTGTGCGGCAAAGTTATATTACAAGATGGCACCTCCCCCCTCTGTAAACTCCTCAAGATTTAAGAATCGGTTACTCAAATAAAATGTTAGCTCGATGTTAAATTACTCCATTTTTTTAATCTCAAGTCCATCAGGTATAAGATTTCAAAACTTCAAATCATAAATGGTCATATCTTTGAATTCATGAATCTTAGCAAGAAGTGATTCATATAAAAATCCACCATTTCAAGTCACAAAAGGCGAGGATATTTTCAAGCGAGTTGTATCATGTGTTGATCATAAGATTCAAGAAATTCATACAAGGTTGAAAGACTCTTCATAATTCAAGTGATCCAATACTCACTTTTCAAAACTCAAAAGTCCAAAATTTCAAAGTACAAATTAAGGCTCAAAGAAATTGAAGTTTCAATATCTTTACAAAAATCTTTACAAAGTGAGAAATAGATCTCAGTACAAGAAGTGAAAGAGTTTCCTAAGTTCTATAACACGTGTGCTTGCAAACGAGACTTTATTTTAACATTAGACACGACAATACAATTCCAAGGCAAGGGAACCCCTCAAAAGAGGCATGGTCGGTGGAGCACAGGCGGTTTGATATGTTTTGAGGAAATCTTTTGCTTCGGGTCCTCAATGTGTGACAATACATGAAAGATGTCTCCAAGTACCCTCCTGTCCACGTCACCAAGCCATGAAAGCCAGCATGCCAAACATATTCTATCTAGCCGCCACCTCTCAGACAAGCTGGTTTTAGAAGTTGAGAAAAACAGGATAACCTTTGCTCATAAGAAAATAAATATGATCCAAGGCAATCAATGGAGATTGAACACTCCAAACATGACTACACCAAGAGTCCGCTCCATGAAGACTTCAAAGCATTTGAAATCCTGAACAAAAATGGACCTGCAGGTGTTAAAAAAACCACACGATGACAAGGAGGAGTCATGTCCAATGAGTTTCATTGCTCAGAACAATCAAGTTAACAATACAAACCAAATTACAAGTTGCTTTCATAGAGTTCAAATTTTAGGATACTAAGTTTATTGATCAATTTCAAAGTACAATTGATTAAGCATATGCTTTCATTCCAATCCCATTACATCACTTAAATAAAACGTGAAGCCAATCCTAAACTACCAGTACCAGCCATTCCTAAGATCTCCATGGTCAAAAGTACGTGAGATGCTCCTGTCACGTGAAGGCTGGACGCCTTGATACAAACTAGGCACAGGTTTTTCAACTCAGACAATTTGACAGACGGTCCACATGAATAAGAATGCTAGCACGGACCACGACAGCAGTTCCTCTTCGATAAGCACTAAAACAGGTGAGTTGAAGTGTGAGTTGTAAGCATTAATTCAAAAGAAGTCTACACAAAAAACTACTTGAAGCAGAGTCGGAGATAGAATTTAAGGGAGTATTGAAAGCAGTTCAAACAATCACCAAAATCTCACCATAATAGTTCAACTTAAACCATTTATCTTGCGCCATGCTTTTGGACAGTTCCATAAGCCAGTACCAGATGTTATCACGCACCTGGAAGAAAGAGTGAGCTGTAAGTAGTAAACATGAAAGCACAGGTTTCCAAAATTTAAAGAGTAACTTACTTCTGATCCATGGATTCCACGACTGAGAACTTAATGTAACAATGCCACGATTCACAAGTCTAGTTTGTCTAAGAAATAGCAAACGCGGAATTGATATCAGTATCATTAAAATGTGTCCAAAGCAATTTTGAATGTCTCCAACACTATCTGCAACAATAACCTCACTTAATAAAGACTATCAGGCAAATTGGAAAGCTAAAGAGAATTGCTAACATTCACAAGCCACGATGCCTCTCACCTTTTGTTCGACATGACCTTAGTATGCAATTCACCATCACGACTTGTATGTTACTTTCAAACCATTGATGAAGGTATTAGCATGCTGTATAAAGAAAGCTATTGCAAGTTAAACATGGAAATCTTTCTGAATGAATAAAAAATTTGAGTGCCATAATCAAAGAATATGATTTAGAAGCTCACCTTAATCCCCAGATGCCTCACTTGAGAGACGCTTTGGTGAACAATTGAATGCCCAATGTGAAAAAAAACCTTGGCAGCTGCAAAGAAGGAAAAGAACAACCGATCAGGAGATATTACAAGTTTCATTGGCGTGTGTAGCGGCTATAATACTGAGAAATCAACACAATCATACCACGGAAGATATTTGTTTTCGTCCTGGCTAGCTGCAAGAAAATGGTCATCAGTAATTGGCTTAATGTGAATCATGTTCCTGTTGCAAAATTCATCAAAAGTAAATTCTGTGTTCCCACGACAGAACACGGTTCAAGGTGCTATAGTAGAGAATTGACATCATCACAACTTTCCAAAAACAACCCGAAAATGTGTCAATACAAGTGGAAGTTCTTTCAAACGATACAGGAGAATAAGGGTCATCAATAATTTGTCCAAAGCAATCCAGATTACATTCAATTAACTTCCTAAACCAGCCTAAACGTATCTCAGGCATTTTAAAATTATTCCCAAAACAGCCCTAAAACATTCATGACAAGTTTTAAAAATCCTCGGCAATTAAACACATAGAATCAAAGAGGAAAAGAATCAATTCTCAAAAGACCTGTCTAAGACAAAATCATTTGAAAGGGGAAGGTTTTCAAATTTCCATTCAGAAACTTTCCAAACAAGTTCAACGTCATCAGACAAGGTTAAATCAATTTGGAAATAAAAATAAAACAAAAAGAACAACATTCAATTCTAAAATCAAGGTTTTGATTTTGATTGAGTCTATAAATTGAATCCACATACACACACCAGGGGAGGGTTCAGAAGGCGGGGAGAAAACACAAGGCACAAACCATTTACAAACCTTACCAAAACAACTCATTGATTCCATACCAGAACCAACACACCAATTCACCAAACCAGCTACCAGTTTTAAATTCATCGCAAATCCCTACATCCTTAGATATCCAACAACCCAAATAACCAGAAATTATCATCAAACCAATAAACAGAAAATGCCGCAATAATCTCAAAAAGCCCAGAACTTCACATTCTTCATCAGACACCAACCAAGTTCATCAGACCTCAATCAACGTCACTAGAACGTTCGATCCCAGAAGAAGGAGAAGAGGATAGATTAGAGAAATTAACAACAACATACATACACACGGACAAGAAGCAAGAAACTTATATGAAGCGGAGACCTTGAGGTTGCGACCACCTTTCATCGCCTTCAACTGCCGGCACCTTCTTTACTTTTAATCGCTCTTATCTTTGTAATTTGTAATCAAACTCATAGTGGATTGGGGTATTGGGTCTGTTGGGGTTGGGGTTTATTGTTTGTATGTTTGAACAGAGAGATCTGTGAGCATGGTGAGCGGCGGCGCCGCTAGGGTTCGCTAACCCTAATTTATTTTGAGAGAAGATGATGAGAAACGAGAGTGAGAGAGAGGAGAGAATGACGAGAGAGAAGATGAGCGGTTGAGCAGAGAGAGATGTTTTTTTTTCTGTTTTTAATCAATTGGTAATCACATATGCACACACCCACATAACCCACCATGCGCCCTCCGTTTTAGAGTGTGAGATTTGTCACGTGTATGCATCGAACGGTTGAGATCCGAGGGTCCGCGATGGACCCTCCTCCCTGCGCGTACACCAGATTCCTCCGTTTTAACTAATCAAAACCTTTTTATAATTAATCTAACTTTATTTTAACTAAATAATTTCATCTTTTCTAAACAATCAAATTTGTTCTTTTTTAATAACTAATATAAGTATGTAGAAACTTTAAAAAAATAAATAATAACTTCCTTTTTTAAAATATCACTTTTTAAATAAAATATAATTAAAAGAAATCAGGTCTAACTTTGAGACGTTTTTTAGTAAAACTTTTTTTAAATAATAAAAACTTTCATTAAAATACTAAATTAATTAATTCTTTTTTAGGATAATAATAAAAACTTTTTCTTTATTAAAATATTAACATTAAAACCTTTTTCTAATTAATATGAAAACTCTTTTTAGTATAACTTTAAAACTAACAATAAGAACAGTTAATAATTAAACCTTTTTAATAAGAAAGCCCTTCTTATTTTTGTTAATATAACTTTAAGAAAATAAAACTCTAAAATAATAATAAACCTTTTAAAATAAGATAATCCTTAGCATCTCCCTTAATAATAAACCTTAAAATCAATTCAACTCTTTTTCTCAATAAATCAAAACTCGTTTAGGATCTCTCGCGCCCGAGTGTACGCTTGCGTGTTTATCTGTTTACTATGCCTCTATTTAAATATATGCTTTGTATGTCTAAACCTTTTCAAACTTAAAAAAATTCTCGATCCAACGTCGAGCCAATTTTCCACCCATGTAAGTCGATTGCCTTTAGGCATCGTATTCAACCTTTTGGTCACAAGACACAAGTCTAGCATCACTTTGCTAGCACCCTCGCCTAAATAACAATAATTAACCGCATAAAATATCCAAGGGAAAATCCCATGCATGATAACCATGTTATTGTGCATGGTGCACATCATTTGCATCATAATCGACACCTTAAGATAAGTCAATTAGATAACTTAGGATAGATTTCCTAGGTTTGTCCCCCCTTAATTTTGATTTTTTTAATCAAACTTTAGCCCACCAATTTCTCCACACAAGAGAGTTAGATGTTAATCATCTCAAAGAAGGGACATACAATCCCATACCCCACAAAATACAAACATTTTCAAAACTGTGGTGGTCTTTCTTAAGATGATGACTCATCTTCTCTCCTAAACCTTTAAAACATTTTAGCATCCTTAATAAGGAACTACAAGTGCTTTGATTCCCTCCTGACAGGATATGTAGGCACAAGATGCGATATCTTGTCGAGCACACTTAGGATTAAAAATAATAAATCACCTACCCTTAAACCCTTAGCAAAACAGATAACATATAACATAATGAATCAAGAGGTTCCTGTAGAGTACTACAAATATCTAGGATGCTAACACCTTCCCTAGGTATAACCAACCCCCGAACTTAGAATCTTAGTGCATTTGCATTGCATTGTGGGTATTCGGTTTTTTTCTCCCTTACCTTGGATAAAATCAAAGACCAGTGGTGACATTAAAAATGCGATCCTAGTTAACAAATAACTATGGTATCCAATTTTCACCGCGACAAAAATGGCGACTTCACTGGGGACTCTCATAAGAGGGTTCCCCCCTAACTTGTTTCTTTTATGTTATTTGTTTATACTTGTGTATATCTGTTTATCTGTTTGCTTGGATTTTTCTGTGTGCAGGGTTATCTTTGAGTGGTGAGATAAGTCCTAACCCAGACTTGAGAGAACATATAAGATAGGATCATGGATATAATCGAGGAGATTTCAAGGGAGTAATTCCAAAGAAGTCGATTTGATTCCACACTCAGTTGAGGCCCTCTCGAAGGTGGTATTTGTTGAACGAGCTATCGTGAATACATTACTACTTTCGACCTAGGAGCCCGGGATATTGAGAACCGTAGTCACCTTTAACTCAACTTGGCCTTTTAGGATGTAGTGCGATGACTATGATGGAGTAATTCCAAAATGGTTGATACGCGATACTACACTCAGACGAGATCCTCTTGAGAATATTGTTGACTACCAAGTAATTGGGAAATCGATAATATCCGAAAGATGGATTGTAGACTCTGGGAACTTTGTAGAACCCGTTCGGCAGGTACAAATGAACTATAGTACATACCTTCTTGGGATGGTTAGACCTTGGCTCCACGCTCGACCTTTCAAACCTAGGACTCTTTGTCTGTTTGATTGCTTGTGTGTGCTTTGTACTTTGTGCTTTGTGTGTTTGCATCCCTGCATTCATTAGCATTATATCATAAAGATTTATGGAGCTTAGTCTCGTTTGTAAACATCATAAGGATATCATAAACTAAAAAAAAACGTTGAAGTACCTTTACAAGAGTCATAACCTGGACGATCTAAGGGGACTGGAGACCTTGATGACAGATAAAGAAAGGATCGAGATCAGATATGGGAAGTTATTATCTCCATTCTACTACTGTTTTCCTGATTGGTACTTGCCCTTGAAGAATTTCCTCAGCTGATGGAGTTACTAATTTAAGACAAAAACTCATTTCCTATCTCCGGTTAATATTCAAGCTAAGATGACTACAAAAGAAGGTTTATTAGAAAAGAACTTTTTTTTTGCAATAAACGGAAAGCTCAAGACGTCCTATTCCATTCTAAGTCATCAGTCAACACTCTGGAAATTGATCGTCGATAAACTTATTCTAGAAGAAGCTCAGTTGGAAGAAAGAAGTCAAAGGATTCAAGAAGACCGTTGGAAGAGTCCCCTTAGATCCATCATTATTAGCTTTTATTTAGCTTTTCCGTTATGACTGTTGTAAGGCGTACCGACGCGTTATTAATAAATCTGTTTTAATATTTCGGATATTGATTATCGTAACCGTTTTTAATGTTTTTGTTTAAACCGAGTCTCTTGATATTCCATGATGATTATAAATAGTTGAGTTCCACGAATCTTGTTGCATTATACGCATCTTTTGCATCTGCATCTGCATTCCCTTGTGTTCCAGGTTCTCATCCGTGTCTCCTTTCAGAAGACAAGCTGAGTCATCGATACAACACTCGAGCCGGTCGTAAGAAAAGAATGGATCAACTCGAGTAGGAAAACAGAGCACTTCGGGAAGAAGTTTCAACACTGAAAGAAAGTCTAGAGAAGATCAATGGGATGATGGAAGCTTTGATGGCTGCTCAGAATCAGCCATCACATAGTACGCCATCACACAACACTGTTATCTCTGAGATAATATCAACGCCGATCCCAGTGGTGCCCACTACAAATGAAGTTCAGTATTCTATGCCTCCTGGTTACCCGTGGGGTATGCCTCCTAACTTTACTCCAGCTGGATACCGCCCGCCTGTTTCTCAAGTTATTGCCACAACTGCTGTAATGACTGTGCCACCACCCGTGGTAAATACTACTCCTTTTCATCTGGAAGAACCTGTGTTTCATGCTGACCCTAGTGAAAGTGTTGGGATGGAAGAACGAATGGATGATTTCCAGGACCAGTTTCTAGAAATGAAGAAAGAAATCAAGGCCCTGTGTGGGAAAGAGCTGTTTGGGAAAAGTGCCTCTGAGCTATGCTTGGTTCCTAATGTTAAGGTTCCTTCAAAGTTCAAACTCCCTGATTTGGAAAAGTATAAAGGAAATTCTTGCCCACATAGTCACATAGTTATGTATGCCCGGAAAATGTCTGTTCATAAGGATAATGATCCCCTATTGATACATTATTTCCAGGATAGTTTGACTGGCGCAACCCTCAAGTGGTACATAGGGCTAGATAGTTCAAAGGTCCACAGTTTTAATGACCTCTGTGAGCTTTTTATCAAGCAATATAAATATAATGTCGACATGGCACCAGATAGAGACCAGTTGAGATCCATGGCCCAGAAGGAAAGAGAAAATTTTAAGGAGTACGCCCAGCGCTGGCGTGAACTTGCTGCTCAAGTTACTCTGCCTCTGGAGGAGAAGGAGATGACTAGAATTTTCCTGAAAACACTGAGCCCGTTTTTCTATGAGAGAATGGTAGCAAGCGCCCCTAGTGATTTTACTGAGATGGTAAACATGGGAATGCGTTTGGAAGAAGGTGTCCGTGAAGGAAGATTGGTGAGAGAAGGAAGCGTTTCCAGCAATGCCAAGAAGTATGGAAGTAATTTTGGGAAAAAGAAAGAACAAGAAGTAAGTGTTGCGCACCAAGGACGGTCGAAAGGAAGATATCACCAACACCCACAGGTCGCATCTGTGACCCCAATTATCAATGCTCCAGCTTACCAACCACAGTTTGCACAACCTTATCAACCACCACCTCAAACTTCGCCTGCTTCACCACAACAACAATATCGGCAGCAAAATCAGCAATCTCCTAAACAAGCCCGACAGCCGTTCAACAGCCCTGGTCGTGTGGTAAGGAAACCAAATTTTGATCTGATCCCTATGTTATACGCAAAACTCTTTCCAGCATTGTTGCAAAAGGGCCATATCCAGACTAAGTCCCCGCCAGCAGTGCCTAAGGACCTTCCTTATTGGTATAGAGCTGATCAGTTTTGTCTGTATCATCAGGGCGCGCCAGGCCATAATATTGAGAAACGTTATGGATTGAAAGCCGACGTTCAGAGATTAGTCAAGAGTGGAATCCTGAATTTCAAAGATTCAAATCTAAATGTGCAAAATAACCCTTTACCGCAGCATGGAGCGGCCAATGTGAACATGATACAAGAATGTCCTGCAGGTGAAGACTAGAGAAGGTCCAAGTCGGCGAAATCAAGAGAAGAGCTTGTTCCCGAGCTCATCAAGCCGTTTATTTATTTGCTTGCACTTATGACTATTTCTTTGATTGTAAAAGTTTGGTTTGCATG
This sequence comes from Lathyrus tuberosus, assembly GCA_022829125.1. Lineage (NCBI taxonomy): Eukaryota > Viridiplantae > Streptophyta > Magnoliopsida > Fabales > Fabaceae > Lathyrus > Lathyrus tuberosus. The sequence continues at coordinate 22,393,424 of JALAZF010000022.1, read as the reverse complement.
CAAGAACTTGTTATTTTGAATAATTAATGCAATAAATATGTTTGTCATGAAGAAATCCATTCGTTTCACTCATTTTTAAAATGTTATTTCTATTTTATAATGCCAATGCTGCCCAATCTCTTGCTTTGGTAGAGAATTGAATGGAGGATGATGAAATCAAACGCTAGATCTCTTGTTGTATGCTTTTGAATAAAACTCTGCTAGTGATATAAGGCATTGTTTTAAATCCCTAAACACTAGAGGTATAAGGGAGATAGACCCTAGTTAACCCTTTTGAGCCTTTGAAGTAGGAGTTTTCTTCTTCCAAAATAAAAAAACCCCTCATTCTTAACCTGGGGCAAGGTAATTTTAAAAAAAAAAGGAGTAAAATATCACGAAGATTGGGTGGGCACTAACAAACTTTGGGCCTTATATCCTTCGTTTCTTAAACCGTGAACCAATCCATAATACAACCCTTAAAAGTCCTAATTGAAGCAAGGTTTATTTCAAAAGCATACTCATTGAGACATTGTTTCCCGACTCCTATGAGCTATGCTCAAAAATTTGTGTTGGCATTATAAAATCGGTAATTCAACCACCAAAATATCTTTTAATAGAATTTTCAAGACAAACATACGTTGCGTTATCGGTTTCAGAATTAACATTTTTCTGCTTGCTAACACTGCTTGACATCATAGAAGCTTGCATACGAGCATCAACAATGAGATAACTCTGACGAGTAAATGGAAAATCATTCCAAAAGGACGACTATACCCAGAGGCACGGTACCTGAAGACTTTGGTGAGCAGGGGCAAGTTGTTTCCCAGCTGTTTCTTTCATTGACTCACCCCAAGGGGCAAGTTTGAAGACTCAGAATACCGTCAATCTGGGGCAGTTACGTCGAGATTTGATAAATCTCTCAAAGAGTTTGAAGACTCAGTTATGCATAACACCATCAGTCTGGGGCAGTTATGTCGATATTTGATAAATCTCTCAAAGTTTGAAGATTCAGAACACCGTCAGTCTGGGCAGTTACGTCAAGATTTGATAAATCTCTCCAAGTTTGGAAGACTCAGAATATCATCAATCCGAGCCAGTTATGTCGAGATTCGACGAATCTCTCTAAGAGTTTGAAAACATTGGAACTGTTGGATGCCAATTTTTCTGTAAAATCCTCTTGGAATGACTTATTCTCATAAACCAAGTGATATGGGGCATTTGAGAAGTGAAGATTGCTTCTCATCCACGATAATTGTTGTTCAAAATGATGACTACTATACACGTTATCAATACAGAGTTACATCAGTCTCACGACTTTATTCATCCATGTCTCAAGGAGTTTCTATCCCAGGTAATGTGGCAACTCCCCAGTAAGTTTCACTTCAGGTGGTCGCGACTATTCCCCGGTAAACCTCTACTTCAAGAAGTTATGACACCTTTGATGCAAGACTCCTCCGACTGCCAGCCTAAGAATCCCTGGTGAACTTCTTCAGTTTCAACCTTCCCCAGTGAAGCGAGTGCTTATCTCACTCCTCATCAGACTATATCAATCTTCTCCCGCGAAGACGGATGTTTATTTTATCTTCTCGAAGTTTTATCTCCGGTATTTACAACTTATATTGATTCAAGCTTCCCAGATGAAGTGGATATTTATTTTGTCCAGTTACAACTTTCATTCAGGACTACTTCAGTTCGCGGTGGATATTTATTTTATCCCCCATGAATTCTTTTCGATCATGAGTTTGATTCGTTCCCAGTGAATCTTTCGCATTCCCAACAGAATCCAAGGTTCATCTTGACAATCCTAAGTGAAGTCACGATGTTCATCCCCAAGTGGAGTGCTCTCTTTTCCCCAGAGAAGTTTGAAGCTTCGAAGTGGGATATGTTTCCGCACATGGATTTCCTTTCATCCCCAGTGATGCTTCTTATATTGCAAAGATTGGCCGAGTATCCGTATCGAGATGCTTGTCTTCGTCTCCAGTTTGCTTCTTGTTTTGTTTTATCTGCATAAGCATAAGCATATCATGGCATCCTTGCATGTAGATTCATGGCATTTGCGCTTTTTTTTTTGCATCTTGCGTTTTGTGTTGTTTGTTTTGTTCTGTCACTTTGGTCGTGTTTATCCCAAGTGATTTGGGTTTGTCTGTTCCCTCCAAGTAGAGTCATCAGCCCTAGGCAGAAAGAAGCACATATTTTCTAATTCCCCACTGAGCTCGATCCTCGTGGAAGATGGTTGCTTTAGTTTTCTTTTCCATTTTTGGATAAAGATAAACCTGTTGAGTTCAATTCTCAATGGATGGAGTCCTTGTTTGACCGTTTCTCTCCAGTTATTTCCTGGATTGAACTTTGGTCCATGACAATCACAACTTTGGATATTTCTGAGATATTGAGCCTGGACTAAGCGTGCATTTATTTTGCACTTTGTTTCTCAAAGAAGAGTTTACTTGAAGATCTCTATGGAAGACATAAATTATTTCTCCAATGACTACTACATTTTCAAGGGATTTACACCCAGACAACAAGTAGCAGCTCTTTATTTGAGCAGTTTGATTATCAAGATTTCTACGACAAATGGCAGTCTCCTCAAGACAGTTTGTCTATCCCCAGCAAATTATCAAGATTTTCCTTTTATTCTCCGTCAGATGTTGCATCCCCGGAAATCCGTCAGAGAAACTTATTGAAGACTTTACAGGCATTCTCTTTATTTGAGAACTCCCGTTGCAAGAATTCTATTTACTTCACTGAAATTTCAATTACAACAATATTTCTCTACAATGGATATCTCCAGTGAATCCATTATTCAAGTTATTCCCACCAAATGATATCTCTTTGAAGAGGGTGGAAAATTCAAGACTTTGTTTGAGGCGGACAACCTCGCAGCACATCTTTTCAAGACTTGGCCGTGACATACAACCTTAGGGCGTGGGAAAGTATTTACTCTTCCTGAGCGGAACATTTAAGGAAGCTGAATCATCATCTTGGTCGTTGAAGCTTACTCCAGTCTATTACCTCTGCTTAGGCTATCGTGGGATAGTAGGTAATACGTCTGTATTTTGGGTCAGATGCCTCGCTTAGGCTACCGTGATGGTAGTAGGTCATCTTTCCTTCTTGTGTTTACCTGGCTTAGGCTATCATATGCTTGATAGTAGGTAACACACCCTTTTTGGGTCAGATGCCTCGCTTAGGCTACCGTGATGGTAGTAGGTCATCTTTCCTTCTTGTGTTTAACTGGCTTAGGCTATCATATGCTTGATAGTAGGTAACACACCCTTTTTTGGCCAGATGCCTCGCTTAGACTACCGTGATGGTAGTAGGTCATCTTTCCTTCTTGTGTTTACCTGGCTTAGGCTATCATATGCTTGATAGTAGGTAACACACCCTTTTTTGGTCAGATGCCTCGCTTAGGCTACCGTGGTGATAGTAGGTCATCTTTCCTCTTGTGTTTACCTCGCTTAGGCTATCGTGGGATAGTAGGTAATAGGTCTGTATCCTTGGTCAGATGCCTCGCTTAGGCTACCGTGGTGGTAGTAGGTCATTTTTCCTTTTGTGCTTACCTCGCTTAGGCTATCATGTGCTTGATAGTAGGTAACACACCTTTTTGGGTCGGACATCTATGCTTAGGCTACCGTGTTTGGTAGTGGGTGATCTTTCCTCCCCAGTTTATTACCTCTGCTTAAGCTATCCTGCGGGATAGTAGGTAATATATGCCCTTTTATTGCAATTGGATACCTTTGCTTCAGCTACCAGCTGTTGGTAGTAAGTTATCCCTCTTTTCAAGTTTTTTGCCTTATGTTTAGGCTACCTTGGGGTTGTCAGTTGGTAGTCTCTTTCCCCCTGTGGAGTTGGATCTCTTCCCGTGGAGTCTTGTCTCGTTGAGTCATCCTCGTCGGGTCTTTCTCTCTTTGTGTTTTAACATCAGCTATCCCCCATGACGTTATTCCTCACAGGATCCTTGTCTTTCATATCATATCATTTCATACCATATCATGTGCATTTGGCGGCATCTTAGGGCCAAAAATTTGCGCATGTTTGTATTTAGGTCCCTCCTATCTAGTCGAGATGAAGATTTCAATCTCCATATCTCCGGATAGAAGAAACTTAAATAGGGGCATCTGTTGCACCCTAATTTTTAACCCTAAGATCCCCGCCTTGTTCTTTGCATAACATTTTAGGTCGATCATTCATGCATAACTAACCGCTTCATCTAGCTTTGTCTGTTTTGTTTCTTTTCAAGGACAGGTGCTGCTGCAGAAGATTCAAGGTCTTGAAGGCGGTGTTGTGTGTTTGGGGAGGTTCCCTGGTCCTTGCAAGATGTGTGTGGATTCCTGTGTGATCGTGTCCTCCCTCTTTTTGTTCCCTAAACCACTACCAAGCCTCTTTCCCTCCATAGAATACTATGACCTTATACCCTCCAATATGGAATCTGGTATCCTAAGACTAGTCACTGGTTGTGCGGAAAAGTTATATTACAAGATGGCACCTCCCCCCCTCTGTAAACTCCTCAAGATTTAAGAATCGGTTGCTCAAATAAAATGTTAGATCGATGTTAAATTCCTCCATTTTTTTAATCTCAAGTCCATCAGGTATAAGATTTGAAAACTTCAAATCATAAATGGTCACATCTTTGAATTCATGAATCTTAGCAAGAAGTGATTCATATAAAAATCCACCATTTCAACTCACAAAAGGCGAGGATATTTCCAAGCGAGTTGTATCATGTGTTGATCATAAGATTCAAGAAATTCATACAAGGTTGAAAGACTCTTCATAATTCAAGTGATCCAATACTCACTTTTCAAAACTCAAAACTCCAAAATTTCAAAGTACAAATTAAGGCTCAAAGAAATTGAAGTTTCAATATCTTTACAAAATTCTTTACAAAGTGAGAAATAGATCTCAGTACAAGAAGTGAAAGATTTTCCTAAGTTCTATAACACGTGTGCTTGCAAACGAGACTTTATTTTAACATTAGACACGGCAATACAATTCCAAGGCAAGCGAACCCCTCAAAAGAGGCACGGTCGGTGGAGCACAGGCGGTTTGATATGTTTTGAGGAAATCTTTTGCTTCGGGTCCTCAATGTGTGACAATACATGAAAGATGTCCCCAAGTACCCTCCTGTCCACGTCACCAAGCCATGAAAGCCAGCATGCCAAACATATTCTATCTAGCTGCCACTTGTCAGACAAGCTGGTTTTAAAAGTTGAGAAAAACAGGATAACCTTTGCTCATAAGAAAATAAATATGATCCAAGGCAATCAATGGAGATTGAACACTCCAAACATGACTACACCAAGAGTCCGCTCCATGAAGACTTCAAAGCATTTGAAATACTGAACAAAAATGGACCTGCAGGTGTTAAAAAAACCACACGATGACAAGGAGGAGTCATGTCCAATGAGTTTCATTTCTCAGAACAAACAAGTTAACAATACAAACCAAATTACAAGTTGCTTTCATAGAGTTTAAATTTCAGGATACTAAGTTTATTGATCAATTTCAAAGTACAATTGATTAAGCACATGCTTTCATTCCAATCCCATTACATCACTTAAAGAAAACGTGAAGCCAATCCTAAACTACCAGTACCAGCCAATCCTAAGATCTCCATGGTCAAAAGTACGTGAGATGCTCCTGTCACGTGAAGGCTGGACGCCTTGATACAAACTAGGAACATGTTTTTCAACTCAGACAATTTGACAGACGGTCCACATGAATAAGAAAGCTAGCACGGACCACGACAACAGTTCCTCTTCGATAAGCACTAAAACAGGTGAGTTGAAGTGTGAGTTGTAAGCATTAATTCAAAAGAAGTCTACACAAAAAGCTACTTGAAGCAGAGTCAGAGATAGAATTTAAGGGAGTATCGAAAGCAGTTCAAACAATCACCAAAATCTCACCACAATAGTTCAACTTAAATCATTTATTTTGTACCATGTTTTTGGACAGTTCCATAAGCCAGTACCAGATGTTATCACGCACCTGGAAGAAAGAGTGAGCTGTAAGTAGTAAACATGAAAGCACATGTTTCCAAAATTTAAAGAGTAACTTACTTCTGATCCATGGATTCCACGGCTGAGAACTCAATGAAACAACACCACGATTCACAAGTCTGGTTTGTCTAAGAAATAACAAACGCGGAATTGATATCATTATCATTAAAATGTGTCCAAAGCAATTTCGAATGTCTCCAACACTATCTGCAACAATAACCTCACTTAATAAAGACTATCAGGCAAATTGGAAAGCTGAAGAGAATTGCTAACATTCACAAGCCTCGATGCCTCTCACCTTTTGTTCGACATGACCTTAGTATGCAATTCACCATCGCGACTTGTAAGTTACTTTCAAACCATTGATGAAGGTATTAGAATGCTGTATAAAGAAAGCTATTGCAAGTTAAACATGGAAATCTTTCGGAATGAATAAAAAATTTGAGTGCCATAATCAAAGAATATGATTTAGAAGCTCACCTTAATCCCCAGATGCCTCACTTGAGAAACGCTTTGGTGAACAATTGAATGCCCAATGTGAAACAAAACCTTGGCAGCTGCAAAAAAAGAAAAAGAACAACCGATCAGGAGATATTACAAGTTTCATTGGCGTGTGTAGCGGCTATAAATTGAGAAATCAACACAATCATACCACATAAGATATTTGTTTTCGTCCTGGCTAGCTGCAAGCAAATGGTCATCAGTAATTGGCTTAATGTGAATCATGTTCCTGTTGCAAAATTCATCAAAAGCAAATTCTAAGTTCCCACGACAGAACACGGTTCAAGGTGCTATAGTAGAGAATTGACATCATCACAACTTTCCAAAAACAACCCGAAAACGTGTCAATACAAGTGGAAGTTCTTTCAAACGATACAGGAGAATAAGGGTCATTAATAATTTGTTCAAAGCAATCCAGATACCATTCAATTAACTTCCTAAACCAGCCCAAACGTATCTCAGGCATTTTAAAATTATTCCCAAAACAGTCATAAAACATTCATGACAAGTTTTAAAAATCCTCGGCAATTAAACACATAGAATCAAAGAGGAAAAGAATCAATTCTCAAAAGACCCGTCTAAGACAAAATCATTTGAAAGGGGAAGGTTTTCAAATTTCCATTCAGAAACTTTCCAAACAAGTTCAACGTCATCAGACAAGGTTAAATCAATTTGGAAATAAAAATAAAACAAAAAGAACAACATTCAATTCTAAAATCAAGGTTTTGATTTTGATTGAGTCTATAAATTGAATCCACATACACACACCAGGGGAGGATTCAGAAGGCGGGGAGAAAACACAAGGCACAAACCATTTACAAACCTTACCAAAACAACTCATCGATTCCATACCAGAACTAACACACCAATTCACCAAACCAGCTACCAGTTTTAAATTCATCGCAAATCCCTACATCCTTACATATCCAACAACCCAAATAACCAGAAATTATCATCAAACCAATAAATAGAAAATGCAGCAATAATCTCAAAAAGCTCAGAACTTCACATTCTTCATCAGACACCAACCAAGTTCATCAGACCTCAATCAACGTCACTAGAACGTTCGATCCCAGAAGAAGGAGAAGAGGATAGATCAGAGAAATTAACAACAACATACATACACACGGACAAGAAGCAGGAAACTTATCTGAAGCGGAGACCTTGAGGTTGCGACCACCTTTCATCGCCTTCAACCGCCGGAACCTTTACTTTTCATCGCTCTAATCTTTGTAATTTGTAATCAAACTCATAGTGGATTGGGGTATTGGATCTGTTGGGGTTGGGGTTGGGATTTATTGTTTGTATGTTCGAACAAAGAGATCGGTGAGCATGGTGAGCGGCGGCGCCGCTAGGGTTCGCTAACCCTAATTTATTTTGAGAGAAGATGATGAGAAACGAGAGTGAGAGAGAGGAGAGAATGACGAGAGAGAAGATGAGCGGTTGAGCAGAGAGAGATAGAGATGTTTTTTTTCTGTTTTTAATCAATTGGTAATCACATACGCACACACCCACATAACCCACCATGCGCCCTCCGTTTTAGAGTGTGAGATTTGTCACGTGTATGCATCGAACGGTTGAGATCCGAGGGTCCGCGGACCCTCCTCCCTGCGTGTACACCAGATTCTTCCGTTTTAACTAATCAAAACCTTTTTATAATTAATCTAACTTTATTTTAACCAAATAATTTCATCTTTTCTAAACAATCAAATTTGCTCTTTTTTAATAACTAATATAAGTATGTAGAAACTTTTGTAAAATAAATAATAGCTTCCTTTTTTAAAATATCACTTTTTAAATAAAATATAATTAAAAGAAATCAGGTCTAACTTTGAGACGTTTTTTAGTAAAACTTTTTTTAAATAATAAAAACTTTCATTAAAATACTAAATAATTAATTCTTTTTTAGGATAATAATAAAAACTTTTTCTTTATTAAAATATTAACATTAAAACCTTTTTCTAATTAATATGAAAACTCTTTTTAGCATAACTTTAAAACTAACAATAAGAACGGTTAATAATTAAACCTTTTTAATAAGAAAGCCCTTCTTATTTTTGTTAATATAACTTTAAGAAAATAAAACTCTAAAATAATAATAAACCTTTTAAAATAAGATAATCTTTAGCATCTCCCTTAATAATAAACCTTAAAATCAAATCAACTCTTTTTCTCAATAAATCAAAACTCGTTTAGGATCTCTCGCGCCCGAGTGTACGCTTGCGTGTTTATCTGTTTACTATGCCTCTTTTTGAATGTATGCTTTGTATGTCTAAACCTTTTCAAACTTAAACAACTCTCGATCCAACGTCGAGCCAATTTTTCACCCATGTAAGTCGATTGCCTTTAGGCATCACATTCAACCTTTTGGTCACAAGACATAAGTCTAACATCACTTTGCTAGCACCCTCGCCTAAATAACAATAATTAACCGCATAAAATATCCAAGGGAAAATCCCATGCATGATAACCATGTTATTGTGCATAGTGCACATCATTTGCATCATAATCGACACCTTAAGATAAGTCAATTAGATAACTTAGGATAGATTTCCTAGGTTAGTCCCCCCTTAATTTTGATTTTTTTAATCAAACTTTAGCCCACCAATTTCTCCACACAAGAGAGTTAGATGTTAATCGTCTCAAAGAAGGGACATACAATCCCATACCCCACAAAATACAAACATTTTCAAAACTGTGGTGGTCTTTCTTAAGATGATGACTCATCTTCTCTCCTAAACCTTTAAAACATTTTAGTATCCTTAATAAGGAACTACAAGTGCTTTGATTCCCTCCTGACAGGATATGTAGACACAAGATGCGATATCTTGTCGAACACACTTAGGATTAAAAATAATAAATCACCTACCCTTAAACCCTTAGCAAAATAGATAACAGATAACATAATGAATCAAGAGGTTCCTGTAGAGTACTATAGATATCTAGGATGCTAACACCTTCCCTAGGTATAACCAACCCCCGAACTTAGAATCTTAGTGCATTTGCATTGCATTGTGGGTATTCGGTTTTTTTTCTCCCTTCCCTTGGATAAAATCAAAGACCGGTGGTGACATTAAAAATGCGATCCTAGTTAACAAATAACTATGGTATCCAATTTTCACCGCGACACTTGGTTCCAGGGTTTTCTCTGATTCGGCCAATTTCCTTCATGCTGATTTCGACTAGTCGAATTGGTGTAGCCCCCTCTACCTTTGTTTCCATTCTAGCTTCCTTTGCCTTTCCTTTCTTTTTCTGATTGTGCCTACAAAGCCATATCACTCTTCGACTTTCCTGCAGCTCTCTCAGCCATCCTTTGTTCATGAGACTCAAGCGTCCCTTGAAGCTCTTCCTTCGTCAATACTGACAAGTCTTTCGACTCTTTTATGGCTATTACCACGTGGTCGAATTTTGGAGCCAATGACCTCAAGATCTTTGACACAACTGATCTTGATTTCAACACTTTTCCACATACCTTGATTTGATTCACCAGCTTTGTAACCCTAGTGAAAAATCTGATATGCTTTCATTGTCTTCCATTTGAAGCAATTCATAAGTCCTTTTATGAGCTTGTAACCTCACATTCTCTGCACCTCCAAACGATTTTTCAAGAATCTCCTAAGCTTTTTTTGCTGATTCTACATCACTAACCTTTTCAAAATTATATGGATCAACATATTGATGGATTATAAAAAGAGCTTCATAATCTTTCTTCTTCAATTCTTTGTATGCAACCTTTTCTTGGTCCGTTGCGTCTTCTACAAGCGGTGCTACTCATTCCTTCACAAGATCCCAAAGATCTTGATAACAGAAAACTACCTTAATTTACTTGCACAAATTCTCATAATTATATTTCTTGAGAATCGGAAGGCTCGCCGGAAAGTGCCCGTTTGGATGATTCATCGCCATCGCAGTTTTCTTCCTTGAATCGCAACTGGAGCTCTAGATACCAGATGTTGGAATTCAACCACAACCTATCGAGAATTCCTATTCAATCTTGATCTCAAGATTGTTAACAATCACACAATGGCAATGAAAGAAAAGGGTTGAGAAAGAGAAAAAAATAACGTTGGAGAAGAAGATGAAAATCTGCAGAGTTTCTCTCTGCCCACAAACTGTGGAAACTTTCAATATTCACTTGCAACTGCAAACTGTAAATTTTGTTATCAGTTCTTACAAAAAATAAGGGTTTCTCCCTATTTATAGATTTAGGTTAGCTTGCACCCCAAGCCAAAGCCCAAAATAGCTAACATTACTAAAATAGGCCTAAGTCAAAATCCTGTGTGAAGCAACTTGCTTCGACACTTCGACATAATATTTCAACTCGACACACACACATTATAACAATTCGACTACTCCTTATTTCTGTCGAGCTACACTGCTTCGACACAAGGAATTACAACTCAACAAAAAGTGTTCTAGATGTGTTCTTTTAATATCTCAAGTATTAATCATGTTGACACTCCAATGATTCATGATATTTTAGAAAATATTATTTAATATGAAAAATAAAATAAAGTTAAAAATATAAATTAAATTCACCAAAATCAATCCAACAAATATAATAATTATACAAGCTAACTATATTTTCAAATATGGTCTTGAGTTTTGAGTTTTTTATTTTGAATTTTACTTTTATAACAAAATAAAAAAAAAAGTTGTTTACTTAAATTGTTTGGTGATACATAGTTATAAGTTTTTATATAAAAAATGCTGATAAAACTTATATCAATCACTACAAGAAAATCAGAGTTTTATGACACATAGATCACGACGGTTGCCCTCCAACCGCCCTCCTTCCTCGATCGCGACGGTTGCTACGACGGTTTTCGCCAACCGTCGTGTTATTTTAAAAAAAAAGCTAAAAGATCAGGACGGTTGCCCCTCAACCACCCTCCTTCTCACATCGCGACGGTTTTTCCAATCATTGCGACAGTTATATTATTTGTTAAATTATATATATAATAATAATATATTATAATAATTAAAATAAACAATGTCAACACCAATTAGTAGTTATAAGTTTTTACAAAATTTTCCCAAACATCTTTTTTACAAAAGAAAGAGGGAATTCTCCCTCCCAAAATTTCATCTACCTCCCTAACAACCTAAAATCATTTCAACAATCAACAATGCTTGGTTCCGCAATCAATCGTATTCACGTCTCCTCATACCGTTAGCGTCTCTCATCTGTCTCTTTCGTTCGCTCATGGTACTCTAGGGTTTTGGGATAATGAAAGAGATTCCTCGAGAAGCAGACAAAAGAAGCTGGAGAATGGGAGATAGAATAACACAATCATAATCAGAATGGTTCCTCTCTACAACCGCCTGCTGCTGCTGACGACGATCTCACCGACTTCAAATCTAATGTATTCTCTCTATTTCCATCTTTTTCCTAATTCGCCGTTCGTTTATCTCTATTTTCTCTATAATTAGGGTTTTCCATTCATTGTGCATTTGTGAAATGTCCTTTGTTAATTCACTCAAGCATTGCATTTAACTTTTGAGTTTTCTCAATTTGATTTTGAAAGAACGATGTTGTTTTGTGGTGATCACAACAATTGAACAAATCCTGCAAGTTAAACCTTCGAATGTTGATTGTTTTTCTGATAAATTTGAAAACAGTTTCTGAATGTTAAAGTCGTAGCTGTTTGGGTGGACTATTACTGTATGCTAATTTCATTGAAATTTGTTTCTTATAATCGATCATGGCAGCATTGTCCTTTCTGTTGAAATATCATATGATATCTTGATTTGTTTGGTTAATTTAGGTGCTTCTCAATCAGTGGTCTGGGATACTGCGGCGCCGTCAAAAAAGAGATCATGTGCTGGTCGTCCAAAGCATTCTTCTGTTGAGAAGCTCAGGAAAGAGTTGTTTAATATTCTTCACGAACAACAACAGTCTTGTTTTTCTGCTTCTTCTGAAGAAGAACTTCTTTATGAAAACGAAGCTCCAATGGTTTCAGTTGAGATAGGACATGGAAGCATGCTCATTAGGCATCCTAGCTCTATAGCTCGAGATGAAGAATCTGAGGCAAGCTCTCTTTCAGTTGATAATAAACAATGCTTAATAAATGAGGCATATTCGTGGTATGGTCCAATTCCCATGCTTAGTGATTACACTGGCATGAATTTCTCTTCCCGGGGAGTTGCAAAGGTTGGAAACTCAGCTGGCCAAAGAATGAAGCAAGAGAAACTTGAGATGTATGTTTTTACTTCAATCATAACGATACATATGATTGGTTGTTATTTGTTATGACTGTATCAAAATTAAACTCTAAAATAAAGTTATATTTTATCTGTCACTACTGAAAACAGTCGAATTCCTATGCTAGCATGAATTTGGTATTTCCCCAAAAGTGGTAGGGGAATCTCAAGATGTTTATGGATAGTCTTTTTTACCTCGAGTTTGTTTTTGAGAAGTGATGATGATTTTGAATTGTTACGACTTCAATTTTTTTTTTTTGAAATTTCAGGAACAAGTCTTAGCTTGAAAAACTAGAGGTTCTTGGAAATCATGATTCACCACTGGGCTTAATAAATTCAAATGTGAGTTGCATGTTAATTCCCCCTCTCTTTTTATAGATTTTTCAGCATAATTTAGTAACAATATTGACTCAACAGTGGTGGCATAAATAATATGATCATGTTTTTGGGTCTTGTAATCTTGTGTCAACTTTTGCAAACACATTCATGATTAGGATTTAAACTAGTGTAATTTTTTTTACACATGAATTCCATCACATTTCACCATGTAGATATTTGAGGAGATGTATTAAGAACTAACATAACAAAGTGGCATTATGGTTTGATTTAATTGGATACATGTGTCTTACACCATCAATGCATACCAGTTAATCTCTTACAATTATATATCAGTCGGTGAAGCTTCGTGTCGTATCCATAAAATTGTCAAATGATAAATGCAATATCTGTTATGTTTGGTTAGGAGGTGGTGAACTTTGAAGAGTTTTCAAGAAATTTGACAGATGAAGAGCAGCAGCAATTACTGAAGTATCTCCCTGTGGTTGATGCTGCAAAACTTCCTGATAGGTTTGAATCTGCTAGTGTCACTTTTGTTTGTTTTTTTTAAGTTATAGTCCTTGAATATAAATTTCAATTCCGGCTTTCCGAAATAGGGAATCAAAGTTATTGAACAACATTGTTGTATCATGTTCAGCCTTAGTATTATGTTTGATATTTTTGAATTCAAGAAGGGGCTAACTTATTTTCATAAATTTCTCAGGGAAGGTGTATTCGATAACTCCTTGTTTGGGGAAAACCCTGAAGACTGTAAGACCCTGAAAAGGCTTGCATTGTCTAACCTGTCAAAGTCAAAATGGGGAGAACACTATAATTTTCTCAAGGTTTGTGATGGATATTTATCTAGATGCTAATGCTTTTGTGTTGATAACTTAATTTATGATGATACTTGCCAGATATTGCATCTAGGGGTGTTTACGAACAGAATTTGCATCCATTTTTTAAGGAATAATTAAACATACGAAATCTAATCAGTGTCTTTGAATAATACATTATTATTGTACGGTTCAAAATTTAAATTCAATCCAGTGCAAATTGATTTGGATTAACTGATTTGGTTCTTTCTGAATAGAGTGGTGGAAACAAAGCTGGAAAATGTAATGATATGGAATCCCCTGCTGTGGAATCAAGTAATGTTGCAAATTTTAAGAGATTGTGTGTCGGCCAAAACTAAAATTTTCCAGGTTAGCTGAAAATCTCATGTCATCATAAAAAAAACAAATATGAAAATATTTCAACACCTATAATACAAAATGATGAATATACGTTAAGCTTTGACCTCAAGACACGTCAATGTAAGGCATGTTTTTGCTATCCATTGTTAACTAGACCTGTTACAATTTAATAAAAGAATCATTCATCTTGCAAATTTCAGAACTGAAGGCAACAATGAGGAGTCCTAAAAGGGTCATCATAAAAGCTAGCAGTGGCGGAAAAGAAATTGTAGACGGCTCTAGCATCAGTGGTGGCAAAGAAATTGTAGATGGCTCCAACATCTTTGTTAACGAGAGTTCAGATCATGATCTGCTACTAGATTTTCCATCCAATAATTCTTTTCCACAGGCAGAGCTCTTGCTCCCAACATCTAGCTTGGTTGCTCAAGGAAGCACCAGTAGTAGTTCGGTACACTCTCGTGTTACTCGTCCTTGATTAATCTTTACTAGGTTATACTTGGTTTTTCTTATTGTTATATTATTGGGGCCTCATATTATGTTAAATTTTGCAGGTTGTTACAGCTGGTGCAAACCCTTTGCTTATTACACGTGGCATTGAGAAGACATCGAAAGCTCTTATACAGATGTAATTTGTGTATTGTATAGGTCCTGTCTACTAACAATCCAAAATATGGTTATTTGTTGCATGCTTAACTGTACTACATTTTGAACAATTTCACTATTTTAATTTTCAATACTGTAATATTTGTGTGTGCTTTACCCATGTTTTGATAACATATTTGTGTTGGTGTCACTTATGACTTATACATTGTAGTTAATGTTATTTTGACTTAATTATTTGGTATATGTGATGAAGCCCATGATAAGGCTGATGGACATTGATAGTGAATTGGGATTCTTTTTTAAATTAAAAAAATGTAATTAACGGCGGTTCTAACCGTCGCTATTTTTATGAAATATGTATTATATAATTATGGCGGTTAAAACCGTCGCTATTTTTAAGGAAATAAATTTTGTATAATTACGGCGGTTACAACCGTCGTAATAATATATTGGAGGCAGTTTCAAAACTGTCGCGGAATGTTACAGCAGTTGGAGCGACAGTTTTACAAACCGTCGCAAAACAGCCTCGCGACACATGTTTCTACGACAGAAGAGGAACCATCGTTACTTGCAATTTGTGTCGGTTCTAACCGCCGTAATCTGCCAAAATTAACCGTCATAATTTGTCAATTTTCTTGTAGTGAATTAAGAAGTTGGTGATCTACATAACTAGTAGATCAATACGAATATTAGAAACTCAATTATGTTTTAGAGGAAATTTTAGAAATGTACTTTTGAATTCATCTTATTACATTTAATAAATCACGTAAGAAAAAGGTTTGTTCGAAAATACAGTTCTAAATTATCCCTTGTTAGCATTTATTCATATAAAATGGGGTGAGTTCGGAAATACATTTTTAGATTCTCACAACAACTATTCATGCATAACATGTTATAACATAACTTGTTATGGAAATAATGTTTTAATTTGAAACAGAAAAATGGAACAACCAATATTTATACAATTAAAATTGAATATACATTAAAATGTATCAAAATTTATTAATTTCACATTGTTGACAATAACAATCCAATATTACATATAAAACACGAGTCACCGCCTAAATACAAAAAACGAGTCACGACCTATATACATTGTTAAATAAAAACTAAAATGCATCAAAACATGCGTCCCCATCTAAATCTATATCTATGGGTGATTCCGTCTTTGAATTTTGAATATTTTATTCTCTTTTAGTCTCGCTCAACTTGGTGAATTCTTCCATCTTATCCAAAAAGTTATTCGGCCAAGTTTTTGCTTCTTTTGTGGAATGAGTTGTCCACTCCAATGATATTCGTGATATAGGGAATCCCGTTTTCAAATAAACATGAACAAAATATAGTAATTTTGAAAGTCGCCCAATACACATAATCTACCCCGTTAGATTTTGGGGTGGGTCACTCCAAAGTGGAAAAAATATTTCCGAGAAGCCCAATCTTGTCAGACAATACACATCCTATTATATTTAATTTCTATAAGATGATCCATTTCAGGGAAGCGTGTCCATTATTCCGCTGGTGCCGGACTGCTAACACAAGGAATAAGAGATTCATGAATTACATCGAAATGTTATTTTTTTTCCTATATAGCATTGTGTGTGATTTCTTATGTGCCTTCAACTCTTTGATAAGTTGTTGGCAGACAAGTATATGATTATTCTCTCATTAATCGAGCAAAGCTGAAACAACATTATAATCATAGTTACCGATGCCCTTAACATCTTTATGCCTAAAAACTGACATCTCTTCAATGTGTTTGATTTTTGGTAAAGGTGGTGAAGAAGATGGTTTGCTAACGCAGACACCTTTGAAAGTAATTTTTTTTTGAGATTTTGAAGTTGGAGAATCCGGAAAATGTGTGTCAACATGTTCGAAATAAAACAGAGACCACATCGTTGAATATTGTGTTAGTTTGAGCTTCTTAGGAACACCCTTTGTTTTTACCGGATTCGAGTGTGGTTTCAAATTTGTTGTTTCTTGATAGGCAATCTTCATCAACTGCTCTTTGATGTGAAATTTTAGGTTGTCATCATCTTTTAAAAAGCTCTCTTAAATAACTTTCCATTCGGCCATGATAGATATATTCGATTTTATCATCCTTCATCACACTATCATCATCAAACCATAGCCTTTTCTAGTGCGTATAAACCTAATCCACTTGTATGGGTCTATCAAGTTTCATCTTCTTTGAATTAACCAAGCACATGGAAGATTGTAATTCTTTCTAAGTGTACATTCACACTTTGAGCTATCTAAACCTACTTTCTCTGCTCACTTGGCTTCATGATAAATGAAATTCAATCCAGCTCGAGACATATTTTCCACCAACTGGGAATAAAGATTGCTATCTCTGAATCTGTGTTCTAGTAGTGTAATGTTACGATAAAATGATGTTTGTATCTCGTTGTATCGATTTTGGATCATTCGACACCTTTACTATTTCCCAAATAATTTTTTAATGTGGCATGGGAAAATTCAACTTCGTTAGTTGTTGTATTTCCAAAATGACTAAACTAATCGGTCTAAGCACAAACAATCTTCTCATTCACATGGTCTTAAATTGTACTTTAACAATATTCAAGAAATCCGAAAATTTCTCACACGCCCTCCTTAAATCTATTACAAATCTGACATATAACTCCTTCATATAAGAATTTATTATAACATTCCAGGAATCCATTAAGCTTTTCAATATCACACTAGGTTTGACCATTTTCTCTTATGCACCCTTGATTTGATTAGTTCCAACCGCAAGCTTAAGTCTACTTCTCACATTTTTTGTTACGAGATACTACAAAGTAATGCATATATGACGTAGGAAACACCCTTGCAACCAAATTAATTATGAAACGCTAAGAATCACGAATGCTAAAGACATCACGAATTAGCAGGCGCTGATAATCAAACTCATGAAACGTCAACTGATATCATTACGGTTGTTTTAAAAACCTATGGTAATAAATTAATAGCATTTTATTAATAAAAAAATTATATAAGCATCTGAATTTAGAGATATCACCACGGTCCTTCGAAGGACCGTAGTAATGGTGGCATCATTTTATGTGTAGTACCCTAAATTTTGACCGGTGTTTTTAGAATTTTTGGTACTACTAGGGAGTGTCATTTGGGGCTTTGAGGGGTTTGTTAGTACTTTTAGGTCCATTTTGGAATTGGTTTGGTATAAGGGTTTTTTTAAGCAAGTTTGTTTAAATTTAATTAAGGTTTTATTTATTCATTTTTTTTATAGTCTTAGATTTTTGGATTTAATTATAATAAAATGTTTTTGGGGATTTTCTCATTTTTAGGTTTTTATAGTTAAGTGGTTTTTTTAATTAGTTAGAAATTAAAAAAAAAAAAACTTTTTAGGATTTTGGTTAATTATTTTTTTAAAAGATTAGGAAGTAAAGTTTTTAGAGTTATTTGTTTTTTTTTAATTTTAGAATTATTTATTAGAAATAATTTTTTTTTTTTTTAGATTAATTAGCTGACAATCAAGTTTTATTGTAGAATTAATTTTTTTTCACTACTTATTTATTAATATAATTTTATGGCTTTTATATTGGTTTTTTTAATTATTTTTATCATTAGTAATTAGCGAATGTTAGAACTACCGTTATTTGCTTGTGAAATTGTTAATCATTTTATTTATTTTTATTTAAAATTGGATAATTAGGTTATTTTTAAGTTTTTATTAAAAAAAAATTTTTAGAATTAAATATATATATCATTAGGATCCAATTAGAGATAATTTTATTAATTAAATATTAGTTATTAACTAGGATTATTTTTGTTAATTAAGGCTGATTGATATTGGATTTTTATTATTAAAATAATTATTATTTGTTTAGTTATTTTCTGTTCGTTTAAAATTTTCTTAAGGTGATTTTTGTCCGTTTTTTATTAGTGGCTAGTTGTTGGTTTTTTTTATATTTTATTTTATTATTTATTTTATTATTTATTTATTTTGATCAAAGTTGTTGACCAATCATCTTCCCCACTTTTTAATGTTTTATTTATTTTTTCTTTACTACTAACTTTTTCTTTTTTTATTTTTAATAAAAAAATCACAAAATAAAAATCTTTTTTTGGGCTTTTGATTATATATATTTTTTTCTTTTTTTAAAACCATAATTGTCATCAATAAATAGGACACATTTTACACACTTTTGGGGGGGGCAATTTACAAAACCATACGATAAATAAAAGTTGTTGTTCTTCACAAATCGAAGAACAACAACAATAAAACCCTAAACCCTCAACAACAAAACCCTAAACCCTAAACCCTAAACCTTCAACAACCCTAAACCCTCTGAAAGGGAAAAGGAAAGGAAAAGGAATCTCATACCAAAGGAGAAACAAGATAAAAGAAAAAGAAGGGAAAAAAGAAGAGATACAAAAAACCACCACCAAGAGAAAAAGACAAAAGAAGGGGAAAGGGCACAAGGGAAAAGACACAGGGAAAAGAAAAAAGGAAGAGATACAAAAAACCACCACCAAGAAGGGGGAAAAGGCACAAGGAGGGAAAAAGCCAAAGGAACAGGAAAGAAAAGAAGGGATGAAGGAAGCAGCTTAATTTGGTCACGGAAAGGGGAGGTAACTTATGTTTTTTTTATTGCTGTTACTATTAATTGATTGGGTTTTTTTCTGGAAAAGTTAGGGTTAGGGTTGAACCCTTGGGGTTTTAATAAATTTATTTTTAATAATTTTGCATTTTTAAAATTGGTTTGTTTATTTAAAAATTATTATTATAATAATTGAAATCAAATCATTTTCTTTTTTTTGTTTTTTTCTGAGGTGGTGTTGGCCATTGGGCTTTACGCCCAATGCTTTTGGCACCCCCCATCTATGGCCCAATTACTTTTCCTAAAGGCTTTTACACCCCTATTTTTTATTTAATTAAATTATTTGATTAAATTATAAATTAGTTATTTTATTTAGGTTTTTTAATTAGGAGATTTTAACATAAAAATAGAATTTAGGGTTGGTTTTTTTTTATTTTGGGATTTTTGTGGATTTTTATTTCCATTTATTTCATTTAAAAATTATTACCATTGAATCAATTCCTCGATTCAAGTTGTAATAAGTTTTTCATTTGGTTTCTATTGCTTTTTTTTATCATTTAGTAAAAATTATTTAATTATATGGAAGTTAAGTTTTTATGTAGATTTAATAAAAGGAGTTATTTTCTTAGGAAAATTATTTTAAAGAGATTAAAAAATAATAATAATAAATTAATTGGAACAAATATTTTAGAAGATTATTAATATGGATTTATTTTGGATTAATTTGTATTTTTGATATATTAAATTATTTAACGTTTGGGGTTCAATTTCTTTTTTTTTTTAAATTAGAAAAATGGTTTTAGAAGGAAAAATGATTTTTAAAGTTTTAAGGGATTTACACATGGGGATAAAGCTCTTGGTCCGAGAGCCTAAATAAAGGATGAGATTTGGGATTGAGGAATTAAACTCTTGATATCCGAGAGCATAAATAAAAGGATTAAGGGATAAAGCTCTTGGTCCGAGAGCCTAAATAAGGGATGAGATATAGATTTTTGGGATAAAACTCTTCCTCCGAGAGTATAAACAATGGACAAAGGGATTTAAGGGATAGAACTCCTCATTTAGGAGTATAAACACTAGATTTAAGGGATAGAAGTCTTTATCCAAGAGTATAAATAGTGGATGGGATTTAGGGATAGGATTTGGGATTTAGGAATAGGATTAGGGGGTAGGAATAGGGGAGGTGAACTACGGTTACTCTGATCCTTCATTTTGATGGTACGTAGGCATAGGGTTGCAAACCAACCCTAGCGAGTATAATTAGGAAAAAACTTAGGTTTTCTTTTCATTTAGACAAACATGCCATAAACTCAAAGGTGGATCCCATTGAGTACAATGGAAGTAAGGGGTGACTAACACCTTCCCTTTACTTAACCGACTCCCGAACCGTAGGAGTCTCTACCTTAGGATAGGATATTTAGGTTTATCATTATTTTTCTTTAAAAAATATGGTGGCGACTCGAATATTTTTGCCGGCCGCGACAGTTGGCGACTCTGTTGGGGACTCCTTCCTAGCGAGAATCAATCCTAGCCTTAGGATTTAGGGATTTGTTTGTCTTGGATGTTATTTTGGTTTTATTTTTATTTTTTTATTGTTATTTATTTATTTTTATTTCATATATTTATTTATTTAACATTTTGTTTTTTGTATTATCATGCAAGGGATTGGGACATAAAAAAAAGGAGTGAAGCTAAAACCTAAAGCTTGGAGGATAATCCTAGAACCTAAAGTGGAATGGAAATGTTTTTGCGGGGGACACAATGTCCCCTAAAATGCATTGATGCCACACTCAGAGTAGATCCTTCCAAAGTCGTCCTCACGAAAGGGCTAGCCCCTCTCGTAATGGAATGATTTGGATGTGGTCCGTGACTCTGAGAACCTTAACCTACCCCACACCAATCATGGGCCTTATGTATTCAACCCTCAAGGGTTATTACTAGGGTCCTATCCCAAATGAGACTTATCCCGAAGGATTACCGTAGGAAGGCTTGCTCATTCTCATGGTAAAACAAGGGTATAGTCTAAACATTTTGGGGTCGTTATGCTGTCCAAATTTTTATAACCTACATGTGAGGGGATTGGGTAGTCTTAACTTAGATCCAGCCTGTTCTAGGGAGCCCACCTTACTAGGGCATGCTTGCACATTACCCTACCCTAACCCAATAAAATACTTAATTAAAACAGTCATTCATCATTTTCATGAAAATATATTTTAAAAGAAAATGTTCTTGCATACCCCATGCATTTTCATGCACTTTGCATACATACACATACATTTACATATCCTTTCCACCTCTGCCTTTATCCAACTGCCTAGTTAGCAGATTTCCCGATACTCACAAAGGAACATGAAAGATATCTCAAGAAGCTTTGGAGGAACCCAACAAGGGGAAAGTACCATTGAAGATGGAAGGTAACCCTTCACCATGTCAACTAGAGGCCCACCTAGAGCCTCAAATATAACAACCTTGGATGATATATGCCTCTGCAACAGAGTCTCAATTGTATCTACTTCAGTAGCAGCCTCATGTGTTTCAACAAAGGAAGTTTGGAAGAGAATAAGATCCTACACCAATGTCTCATGACTTAATGGGAGGTGCCTTAGTGAAGCTGCAGTTACTTGACCTTATTCAGGCACTACAAGCTATGAGCTCAAAGCACAAGACCTGCAACCGAATTTCAAGGGAGGAGTTCCATGGATTAAAAGACACCCCTTACTTTTACAAGTGGAGGGACATCAAGAAGTCTCCCAAAATTGGTTGGATCAACAAGGGAGCTCACTTCTAGGATCACTAGGCCTTTATCATTCCCAGTTGTATTTTTCTTTTTGCTAAGTGTTGTTTGTAATTAAAAGATGTACTTTTTGGGAAATACTTTTAATAAGATGAGCATGCATGCTTTTGGAATTCATCCATTCGTTTCAATCTTTCTTATGCCACCAAAATAAAATAAATCACACCTTTTCTTTTCACTTTTCACCTATTAACAAACTTAGGAGGAGAAGGATGTAAATAAACAAACGAATTTGCTGAGGTATGCTTTAATGGTATGACCTGGCTGAAGATGTAAGGCATTGTTTCACTCCCCAAACACCGGAGAAATAAGGAGATAATCCGCAGTTAACCCCCTCGAGCCAGAAGTTGGTGTTCTTTCTATTTTCAAAAAACCTTAATCTTAACCAGGGGCAGGGTAGATTTCAATTAACTCAACAATGCGTCCTAATGCAAGGGAATCAGTACACCTAATCACAAGGAAAAAGGTTTAAAGCACATCTTCTTCCTCACACCATTCAACATTGAGGAAGCAAAAGGGATAATAGCTCATAATATCTAATATGCCAGTCACACCCTTTCTAAGTCAAAAGCAAATCACTTAAGAATTGTTCCAAAAAAAAAGCCCGCTAAGTCAAGAAGAAAAGGAAAAAGCTGAAAATTAGTGGACTTTGACTTAGGCAAAATAAGGGTATCCCGATGGACCACTAAATTCAGAAGAATTGGTCCATGCAAAAATAAGGGATTAAAAGAAAGGAAAAAGGAAAATAGGGAACAATCTTATAAACAGGAGTGGGTGACTGCACCTCAAAAAAGAGCTCATCAAGTGCTTAAACCAGTATACCTTTTAATCACCGTGACTGAAAAGGTTCTTTTACAGGATGAACGCGTCTGTTGGGTTAATTGGATTTAGGAATGGAGAATAACAAGGAGAATGGGGTGGGTTAAATTTCAAATTTTGAGCCTTGCATCCTTTGTTTTTTTAACCGTGAACCAGGCCACGTTACAACATGTAAAAGTCCTAATTGAAGCTAGGGGCACTATAAAAGCATACTCGGCAAATTCATTGTTAAACTGACTCCGAATTCGAATGTTTGTTGGAACATCGCTAACCATATTCTCACATCTTCATTCGTGCCAACCTTATGAACAAATATCATTTGTATACGCCGTAAATTTTTTTTTCTTTCTTGATTTCAAAACTTGCATGTGCATTGAGTTAGAATTACTTTTCAAAGGGAATAATTTTACTCACAAATCAATACTTAGCACCAAGGAAATATCAATAATGGTCTAATCAGGGGTATATCATTTCAAGGAATTTCGGACTAGGGGCAAGTCACCTAAGGATCCTCGCAATCAAGGGGCAAATCCTAATGATCATAGGAGCATATTATCTGGAAATCCTACTAATTAGGGGCAAAGAATCCCAAGATTTGACACACTGATGCTGAATCACCTCCATGACTCTAATGATAAGCGGTGGACCTTTCAAGACGTTCACGCTGGGGCATACCAACTCAAGGGTGCATTGAGGTCAATCACTCTACGAGGCATCTAATCAGAGGCAAATACATGATATTGGGGCAGTTCATATTAAGGTCATATCATAGCATGGTAAGATCCAAGCTCCTTTGCAAGCCACTCCTCCATACCCAATTAATTAAGGGGCAAACCTTTTAGAGTCAAAAATTGGGGCATACTTTTCAAGACTCAAATACTGGGGCAGTTCATATCAAAGTCATACCTCAACATGGTGGGATCCAAGTTCCTTTTTAGGCATACCTTTCAGAAGCTCAATCGGGGGCAGACCACTTAAAGCATGATCAAAAGAAACCACTTCAAGAAAACTGTTCATTTGGGGCATATGATTCCAAGGGTTGGTTAGTGGAGGACGAATCTCTCCAAGGCTAATATAATCGCAAGCTGTCTTAAGTGCATGGTATAGTCAAGCTTCTTCAAAAATCATATTAAGGCGAATCTCTTCGAAGACACAACAGATTGGGGCAAAAGGCGTGATACTGCAGGGGCAAGCCCTATCGATACTTCAGAGGTTGCACATACGAGCTCTATCCTACATCTACAATCTTCAAGTTCAAAACAAGTATCGGGAGACCATGTTAGCTTAATACCCATTACCCTTTTTTGGGACAAGTATCCTTGTTACACAAGCAACCTTTCAAGGTCTTAACTATTCCATTACTCACCACAAAGGCATTCATAGAGACAACTAAATCATTATCATGCATTAATCATTTCGCTACGCTCTATCATAACATAGCATCACATGCATACATGAACATGCATACATGCACAAACATGCATACATGCATAGGGTTCATAATCACTCTTAGGGGTTTAACCCCCAGCAATATCATTGAATCATTGCTTCGATAAAGGATTTTACAGGATTATCATCCATTAGTGAGCAGGTCTTCACCTCTCACATCCCCAGATTATGAACTTATCCCACACAAAGGATAAGTTTCATCAAGTATCTAAGGGTTTTTTTATCAAGGGTTTATGAAGGGTTGTCAAAGAATTTTAAGGGGTTTCATCGAAGGATCTTATTGAAAGGAATTCATCAAGGGATCTTATTAAAGGGGTTTTATTAAGGAATTTATCAAAAAACGTTTTACCAAGGAATTATCAAAGGGGTTTTATCAATGGATTTTTATCCAAAAGGGGTTCTACTGGATTTTGTTCAAGGGGTTCCATCTAGGGATTTTCATCCAAAAAGGGTTTTTGTTTAGAATTAAAAAAGGGGGAGGATTTATTGGGTTTGTCATCAAAGGATTATACCTAGGGGTGTCACTGTTGTGTCAATAGGTTTTATCACAAGGGGTATTCATCAAGGGGTTCTATCGGGTATTTTGTTAAGGGTTTATTACTAGGGATCTTAGGATAATCAGCGTAGTATCTACCAGACTCTACGGTCAAAATTAGGGTCCTTCTTATATTTAATCGTCTTCTCAACAAAAGAGGAAGACTCATCAACATCCTCTTTCTGATTCGAAGACGACTAAATAGGGGCAGCTGTAGTACCCTAAATTTTGACCGATGTTTTTAGAATTTTTGGTACTACTAGGGAGTGTCATTTGCGGCTTTGAGGGGTTTGTTAGTACTTTTAGGTCCATTTTGGAATTGGTTTGGTATAAGGGTTTTTTTTAGCAAGTTTGTTTAAATTTAATTAAGGTTTTATTTATTCATTTTTTTATAGTCTTAGATTTTTGGATTTAATTATAATAAAATTTTTTTGGGGATTTTCTCATTTTTAGGTTTTTATAGTTAAGTGGTTTTTTTAATTCGTTAGAAATAAAAAAAAAGACTTTTTAGGATTTTGGTTAATTATTTTTTTAAAAGATTAGGAAGTAAAGTTTTTAGAGTTATTTGGTTTTTTTAATTTTAGAATTATTTATTAGAAAGAATTGTTTTTTTTGATTAATTAGCTGACAATCAAGTTTTATTGTAGAATTATTTTTTTTCACTACTTATTTATTAATATAATTTTATGGCTTTTATATTGGTTTTTTTTTATTATTTTTATCATTAGTAATTAGGGAATGTTAGAACTACCGTTATTTGCTTGTGAAATTGTTAATCATTTTATTTATTTTTATTTAAAATTGGATAATTAGGTTATTTTTAAGTTTTTATTAAAAAAAAATTTTTAGAATTAAAAAAAAAAAAAAAAAAAAAAATATATATATATATATATATATATATATATATATATATATATATATATATATAGGATCCAATTAGAGATAATTTTATTAATTAGATTTTTAATAACAATCAGATTTTATTTTTAATATTTTAATTATTATTGATTGGCTTCTTATTTATTTCTATTAATTAGGAATTTTGTTTTATTAATAATTAAGATGTTTTTTTATTATTAGTTATTAACTAGGATTATTTTTGTTAATTAAGGCTAATTGATATTGGATTTTTATTATTAAAATAATTATTATTTGTTTAGTTATTTTCTGTTCGTTTAAAATTTTCTTAAGGTGATTTTTGTCGGTTTTTTTATTAGTGGCTAGTTGTTGGTTTTTTTATATTTTATTTTATTATTTATTTTATTATTTATTTATTTTGATCAAAGTTGTTGACCAATCATCTTCCCCACTTTTTAATGTTTTATTTATTTTTTCTTTATTACTAACTTTTTCTATATTTATTTTTAATAAAAAAATCACAAAATAAAAATCTTTTTTTGGGCTTTTGATTATATATATTTTTTTCTTTTTTTAAAACCATAATTGTCATCTATAAATAGGACACATTTTACACACTTTTGGGGGGCAATTTACAAAACCATACGATAAATAAAAGTTGTTGTTCTTCACAAATCGAAGAACAACAACAATAAAACCCTAAACCCTCAACAACAAAACCCTAAAGCCTAAACCCTAAACCTTCAACAACCCTAAACCCTCTAAAAGGGAAAAGGAAAGGAAAAGGAATCTCATACCAAAGGAGAAACAAGATAAAAGAAAAAGAAGGGAAAAAAAGAAGAGATACAAAAAACCACCACCAAGAGGAAAAGGCAAAAGAAGGGGAAATGGCACAAGGGAAAAGGCACAGGGAAAAGAAAAAAGGAAGAGATACAAAAAACCACCACCAAGAAGGGGGAAAAGGCACAAGAAAGGAAAAAGCCAAAGGAACAGGAAAGAAAAGAAGGGATGAAGGAAGCAGCTTAATTTGGTCAAGGCAAGGGGAGGTAACCTAGGTTTTTTTTATTGCTGTTACTATTAATTGATTGAGTTTTTTCTAGAAAAGTTAGGGTTAGGGTTCATATTGAACCCTTGGGGTTTTAATAAATTTATTTTTAATAATTTTGGGTTTTAATAAATTTATTTTTAATAATTTTGGGTTTTTAAAATTGGTTTGTTTATTTAGAAATTATTATTATAATAATTGGAATCAAATCATTTTCTTTTTTTGTTTATTTCTGAGGTGGTGTTGGCCATTGGGCTTTACGCTCAATGCTTTTGGCACCCCCCATCTATGGCCCAATTACTTTTCCTAAAGGTTTTTACACCCCTATTTTTTTATTTAATTAAATTAGTTGATTAAATTATAAATTAGTTATTTTATTTAGGTTTTTTAATTAGGAGATTTTAACATAAAAATAGAATTTAGGGTTGGTTTTTTTTATTTTGGGATTTTTGTGGTTTTTTATTTCCATTTATTTCATTTAAAAATTATTACCATTGAATCAATTCCTTGATTCAAGTTGTAATAAGTTTTTCATTTGGTTTCTATTGCTTTTTTTTATCATTTAGTAAAAATTATTTAATTATATGGAAATTAAGTTTTTATGTAGATTTAATAAAAGGAGTTATTTCTTAGGAAAATTATTTTAAAGGGATTAAAAAAATAATAATAATAAATTAATTGGAACAAATATTTTAGGAGATTATTAATATGGATTTATTTTGGATTAATTTGTATTTTTGATATATTAAATTATTTGACGTTTGGGGTTCAATTTCTTTTTTTTTTTTAAATTAGAAAAATGGTTTTAGAAGGAAAACGGATTTTTAAAGTTTTAAGGGATTTACACATGGGGATAAAGCTCTTGGTCCGAGAGCCTAAATAAAGGATGGGATTTGGGATTGAGGAATTAAACTCTTGATATCCGAGAGTATAAATAAAAAGATTAAGGGATAAAGCTCTTGGTCCGAGAGCCTAAATAAGGGATGAGATATGAATTTTTGGGATAAAACTCTTCCTCCGAGAGTATAAACAATGGACAAAGGGATTTAAGGGATATAACTCCTCATCTAGGAGTATAAACACTAGATTTAAGGGATAGAAGTCTTTATCCAAGAGTATAAATAGTGGATGGGATTTAGGGATAGAATTTGGGATTTAGGAATAGGGTTAGGGGGTAGGAATAGGGGAGGTGAACTACGGTTACTCTGATCCTTCATTTTGAGGGTACGTAGGCATAGGGTTGCAAACCAACCCTAGTGAGTATAATTAGGAAAAAACTTAGGTTTTCTTTTCATTTAGACAAACAAACATGCCCTAAACTCAAAGGTGGATCCCATTGAGTACAATGGAAGTAAGGGGTGCCTAACACCTTCCCTTTACTTAACCGACTCCCGAACCGTAGGAATCTCTACCTTAGGATAGGATATTTAGGTTTATCATTATTTTCCTTTAAAAAATATGGTGGCGACTTGAATATTTTTGCCGGCCGCGACAGTATGTACTTTTTGTAGGAGTGTCAGTGTGGTATCACAATCAGAGACAATGACCTTTGACATTTTTTCTTGGTCCTTCAACATAGTCTGACACACTTCTCAATCCCAAATATCATTGTCTTCTATTTCACTTTCCAAAAGTCATCTCTCTAGAAGTAACACCAACAATTTCCAAAAGTAGAAACATGTACTTGTTGGTCTTATATGTTGAATCAATAATGAACACAATAAAAAATATGTTGAACAACTTGATGAAATCATGAAGATTCTAAAATATATCTCAAACAGTTTCTCCATCCTTGCACACTGTGTACCTAGATACATAATGAATATCATCCAAAAGCTTCAACAGTTGTTGCATTTCAATTTTTGGACCTCTTATCGCCTTGCTCTTTAAGGCACATACACTATACTTACGTGATATTTGAGAGATTTTGAGGTCTTTTCCGTTTCAAATTGAAAGTGTGTTTTTTGGTTGCACCGTGTTCAATAACATGTCAGAAACAAAATCATCCTGTTCAAGATTAAGGCGACATGCAATGGGATGGCCGACTAACTTGTAACACAAGTCATGATTATGTATGTTACAAACCACATTAAATGTCTATGTATTATTCGCCATAAGGTACCCCCAAAACTTAAAAGGACACTTCTCGAACGAGTGTCATCCCGTTTTAACTTTCGGATAAGTTTTGTGTACTTGCCACTTCCTTTGCATCTCATTATCATAAATGCTCGTCTTTTATCAAAAACATCATCTGACCTCTTGATTACAACACTGAACCCCAATTTTACAGCATCATGTGGATCCATTGGAGCATATGTTCACAAACAGCAAACTCCTTCTTATTTGTAAATTGTTTACTAATATGTCTTGACATCAATCGATTTAACATCTGTAGACACAATAACTCTAGGGACACCGTCAGGGTACCCCATATCTAAGGCCAATCATAACAGAAAAATTAAAAACTCACTAAATTCAACATTACAACAATCCAAAAATACATTGTCATATTTCATTCAACAATAATCCAAAATTACAGTTCCGGACACGACATTCGTTTTTTCAAAGCAAAAACCAGATTCTAGCAAGTAATAAGAAATACATGTACATTACCTTAAATTTCAGCTTCTTTTACTCTTTTTGATGTGAAAAAACAGAAGAATGTTGTTTTGAAGTAGAAAACATGATTGAGTATGAAAGGAGGTTTTGCTGGGGTTTGAAGAAGAAATGGTGGTACGATCATGAGTGAAAAATATATGCAAGGTGATGTTTTATTCAATTTTCCGTTTGACAAATTCGAAAATACACTTTCGAATTATTCACTGGGTTGTGAAATACATGCAAAATGATATATTTTTTTTCAATTTCCCACTTGACAAATCCGAAATTTCACTTTTGAATTATTCAATGAGTTGTTAAATAAACAAAATCATGGTAGAAGTCAATCCAGAGAAACACTTGCAAACTAAGTTTTAGAAAAATAAAAATGTCTCACTTAAAACATATTTTGGCGTTCAATAAATATTTACAATGAAACGAATGATGTGCTTAAGTGTACTCTTAAAACTTTATTTGATATATTAATGTGAGTAGTCATAATAATACAAGATCATGCATGTCCTGTCACATACAATACAAAGCATAGGATTTCAGTGATAGTTATAACTTATTTATTAGTGGCCTCTCTAATCACATAATTTAAAGTACAATGACCCTAGATTATTTATATTGAACTAACAATACCATCCTCTGAGGAATCAATAGACTCTATAATGTCTATATCTAGTTCTGCTGATTTCGAATTAACAAAGTTGCATTGTTTTCTAATCTCTCCTTGGCTCCCAGTAAGCACACCAATATTTCCCATTTTAATCATTGCAGCCTTAAAGCTCTCAAAGAAAGCGCGTTGATTTGCGCTGAATTTGTTGACAATGCTAATGGTATCTGCACCAGACGTTGAGAACAATTCTTGATCACTTTGCAGTAAGCCATTTTTAACTTGAAGATTCGAGTAGTAGTTTTTGTCAAATTTATCAGGAGTTGTTAGATCAAAATTGGTAAGGTTCGTGCCAGGTCCACCGTTGGGACATATCGTGCGCAATTTTGTTAAGTACGTTGTGTTAAGAGATGGGTTTTCCAGTATTGCTGAAGTTGTATAATCGGCTAACGAATAACGAGCAATGAGCTCTTCCGAATGTATGAGCACCGGAGAGAGCAACTAGATCAGTAGTATCGAGTCCTTGAGCAGTAAATGCAGCTTTAAGTTGAACCAATGTGTTGAAAGGAGCTGGAAGATTTTGATTAGCGAGAGTTTGGTTTGCGGTTAAACCATCTCTTCTTCCTAAAGGAACTGTCCAACTAGGACCTTGTGCAAGAACAGAAGAAGCTTGAGCAGAAAGTGCAAGAATATCAGCACAAGAAACAGTGTTGGGACAAGATTTTTCTATGGCTGTTTTGATCTGATTTACAACATCTAAGCCTCTTAGAGAGTTGTTATTTGGAAACGCTTGTTGTTCGCTTACAATTGTAGCAGTGTTGTTCAGCAAAACCGATGCATCACACCCCTGTTAAAATCATTGATCACACAGTAAATAATAGGAAGAAAAGCATGTTAAAAGATATTTACTAGTAATGAAAGAAATAATATGAGCATACTTGAACAAAGCAATCATGAAAGTGAAGCCTGACGAGACTGGCGAGCATACGAGGATCAGTCTTAGAAACATTTGTGAGAACTTGGGTCACAATAGAACTAACATTAGGACATGTTTTGCTGTAAAAAGATGGACTAAGTTGTGCATCTATGGAGAAAGGTAATCCTCCAAGCACAACCACAAGCACAACACAACAGAGAGAAGTTGCTACAAGATGAAGGGACTTCATTATTGGTGTGAGAGTTAATGTGCAAATAACTCTAAGCATTTATTTATAGACAGAAAATTTGCTATGGTACTAAAGTCTTGTGAATGTGGTTGCAATGAAAGGTGAGAAGTGAGAACATTACCCAGCAATAATTAGGGGTTTTAGGTGCAAAATATTGACAAAAACTAGAGGTGTAAATGTGAATAGTACTACTAGCTATATGTGTGGACCACATATAAGACAATCCCCATCGAAGTTTCCTTTGTGACTATATCAAATGGTTATGACTCAACAGAAACGTGGGTTGCACGAAATTTCTTTAAATTCAAAATATCTCAATTTGCTTGTGTTAACTCCCTTTTGATTACTTTTGTATCTATATATTTAGTTTCATAGAAACTACATGGAAATAAAAGCGTGAAGAGAAATAAAGGAAGATGGTCGTTGTTAGATAATTGAATTTTGCAATAATCCTAGTGAACATTTTATATTTGAGTTAATAGTTTAGTTTTTTTTATTTTAATGTTTTGCTTTTTTTTTTTTTAAGAATTTAATTGAAATGCAAGATACAAGAATTTTACACTGTAAGTTAATCATAGACGTTATATGATGGACGGAGTTAGCGGATCATTGGAAAACCCAATACGAGACTATGAAAAGCCAAAGTATGGGTTGGGTGAACGAGAAAAAGAACTTGAATGAAGTGTTGGATACTTATGATCACACCATCAAATTCCTTCAGCCTACTGCTATTACGTAGCGTGACAAACTTGCATGTCTGATAAGGTTCTGTAATGAGATAGCCAGAGAATTGCCTTTGAGACTAGATGTGGCTTTGGAAGACATGAATGAGGACAATACTCATCCCTCCGCTATTCATTTCATTCTGCTTTGTTAGAGGATGATGCGGAGATTCAAAGGCGAGTTGAAGGAACTCCAAGAGTGTCAAGCAAAGAAGACTTTTTTAGTGTTGTTTCTTATTATTAATGTACTTGATTTCAGATTGTTGTATTTTGGCTCAGTTCATTGTATCCATTGGTACTCAGTACTATCGCTTCTATTGAATGAATGAGTGTTTTGCTTCTAACTTTATCTTTTTGTTCTGCTCATATTACTTGCAAAATATGTGCTAACAACTGTAAAGTTTGTAAAGATCCCTGAAAATAAAATAAAATAAAATAAGCATAAAAATATTGCATTCATGCATATACATTACATTTGCATTCATCAGCATGCATGCATGTTATTTTCCAAATAAAAAAACTCATTCATCCTTTGTCCATAACTAGCAAGGTGATTCCCGGTACATGTTTGGAGCAAATGGCCATGTCTCAAGAGATGATGGACGAGCTAAGGAAAGGTTAAGAAGCACTGAAAAAGGAACTTAATATTCTGAAGGGCCAAATGAGTTGGGTCTTGGAAACCTTGCAAACCTTTTTGAAAAAAGAGGGTCACCCGCACCCATTGTTGCAATCGAGGGAGTCGCTACTCCACATCTATCCAGTGTTACCCCCAAGTCAAGGGCATGTCCATGTGACAACTCCACATCTGCCAGTATATGGCCCTCCCTCACGATGTCATCTTCAGCCTTTGAAAGCCAAGTTGTCACATCAACATCCTTTGGTTATTCCTCCTCATAGTCAACGGAATCGGAGCTGGAACAAGTGGAAAAATCAGAACAAGAGGAACAAAGCTCACAACCAACCGATTCATGTGTTGCTTAGTAAGCTATACCCGTTGTTGATCCAGAATTCATTAGTAACTCCTCGACCTCTCATGTAACACCCCAAAATCAGTAGAATATTTATTTAATTGGTTTATTTTAAATATTCATATTTAGGTGAATTTTGATGAATTATTTTGATGTCTGATGATTTGTGTTGTGGGGCATTGATGATGTTATGAGGGTATTGAGAATAATTAGAAGTGTGTGTGAATTATTAATACTATTTTGATAAAAATAATATGGAATTATGTGACTATATTACTATTATTTTTATTATTATAAACAATTAAGAGGCACATTAAGGGCAAGATGGTAAAATTGGATGAGCTAAGTGAGGACAAAGTTTGGAAAGCATATTAAGGGTCCTAGGGGTAAGTTTGACAAAAAGAATTAGAGAGAAGGGAGAATCATTTTGTGGTACGATTAATTTTGGAGGAAACGCTCTGAAGAAA
The DNA here is from genome assembly GCA_022829125.1 of Lathyrus tuberosus. Taxonomy (NCBI): domain Eukaryota; kingdom Viridiplantae; phylum Streptophyta; class Magnoliopsida; order Fabales; family Fabaceae; genus Lathyrus; species Lathyrus tuberosus. Next base: position 22,360,031 of record JALAZF010000022.1, on the reverse strand, counting down.
GGAGAAGAAGGGTAGGGATCAGAGAGGTTTCAGAAGAACTCAGAGAGGAGAATTCAGAAGTGATTTTCTAAGGTATGGGGAGAATCTTTTATCATTATATTTGATATAGGTGTAGAAGCATGTAGGTAGTGGGTTCCGGGTAAATTTGACGAGTTCGTGACGAAAATAGGATTTTTAGGATGAATTAGATGTTAGGGATAAAACCTACCATGATGAATTGTTGTTGTTGTGTTGTACCTATGACGAATTGTGAGTATTTTAGGACTGTGAAGTGTTAGAATCGCAGACCTTTAGGGTCTGATGCAGGTGCAGAACTGCAACTGCGAAGTTGCAGAATCGCGTGTTTTGCCGGGCGAATTTCCCGTCTCGCTAGGCGAAGCGAATTCGCTCCAACCTCGCCGGGCGAAAGTGGAAGCGAAGGAAAGATGGAAATGTGAGCTACTGGATTTTGTATGAGGGTGTGGGATTAGCCCCTACTTCGCCGGCCGACGACTAGGCAAGCGAGCTACTTCACCGGGCGAAAATAGAAGCGAAGGGAGAGGTGAAAAGTGAGGTTCTGGATTTTGTATGGGGGAAGTGGTTTTGCCTCTGCTTCGCCGGACGAACCCAGACGAGCGGGCTTCTTCGTCGGGCGAGCTCCAGGCGAGCAGGAGCAATGTTGTTATTTTATTTTTCTTTGTATTTGTGCTTTGTGCTCCCTCGTGCCTTGTTGATCATAGGCCTTGGATATTTGATGTGTCGTGTTTTGATGAGTAATACGCGATGATTTGTGTTGTGATTGTGATGACTTTTGAAGCATCATGATGTGATGTTTTATGATGACTTTTGATGCATGATGATGTGATGTTTTATGATGACCTTTGATGCATGATAATGTGATGTTTTATGATGACCTTCGATGCATGATGATGTGATGTTTTATGATGACTTTTGATGCATGATGACGACGAGGTAATATGATTTTATGAATGATGATGCAATGTGAAGATTTTGTGAGGATGACGATTATTACGTTTGCATCACGCATTCATAGCATTCTAGGACTTCGGTCCAGTGATGGTTTCTAGGACTTCGGTCCAGTGGTGGCTTCAATCCCATTGTGCAGATTGAAGTATATAACGTTGCTCCGGTTCTTGTGTAGAATCGATCCTATTGGTGGGGATCTTTAGAGGGTGATGGCCCAGTGTCCATCAAACATGACGAATTGGTACCACATGCACGAGTCTTGTTGTGCATTTCATATTATGTGGCATTGCATGATTGTGAATGAATGATGTTGATGACATAATTTCCCTGATGTATGATGATGATGTATAATGACGATGTTGTTTTATTATGATGTATCCTACCTTATTATTTCTTATCTTATATCTTGTATAATGGTTTAGTATTACTCACCCTGCCTGTTTGAATGTTGCCTCCACGTGGGTAACGTGCAGGTGATCAGGATTAGCTTTCGGTGCGTGAAGATTTTGACTCGAAGTACTTTTGGTTATTTTGGTCGATTTAGAGGGTCTTGCTCTGATGTGTAACATCGGGTTGGGACATTTGAGTCGAACCATATTGTTCTTTTATTTGATGATGTTATGATGTTTTGAAGTTGTTTAAAAACCTTTTGATGTTATAACTTATGAAGTTTTTGGAGTCTTTCCTCTGCGAAGTATATGATTAAATTTTGATGATTATAACCCGTGTTACGGAGCAAGATGTTGTTATTTGATGTTCTATGACGAAATGTGACGCCCTTATGGGATTTTACTCTAATAAATGTCGTTAAATTATCCGTGAATGTCTGTTGGGTAGAAGGGCGTTACATTAGTGGTATCAGAGCAGGTCGGTCCATCCGGCCAGGTTGTTTAACTGTGGTGTTCCTTAGTATGCAACATATGTGTGAAAAACACTATCGATGCTTGTTTTGTTTTCATTTTTGCAGGTTGTGAAGGAAACAAGTGGGGGAGAAGCTTGTGCTTCTCTAAGAGGCTTTAGGTGTGGAGTAATGGCTCGGTGTGCTGTTGGATGCTACCATAGTTTGGTCAAGATGGTTTATGCCCCATCGTGATTGTCGGCTATTTATTGACAAATTGAGGAACTGATCACCCTTAATCTCTTGTTGATAATAGACGAGATCATGTTGGATTGAGTAGACATGTCTTTCCTGCTTAGATGGTGGGTACAATGAATTGTTTGGAGTTAAGCCAAGTGCTTGCAGATTGCTTTGATGAGTTGATGCAGATTCTTACATTTGACGATGAAGCGGATTCGAGTTTCTTGTCAATAAGTGAAGTTGGGATGTTTCTGAGAGGGAATGGTCAGATAATTGCGACTTGCCTCTAGAGTGTAGATTTGGGTTGGTGATAGTAGAGATGCTGATGTTGTTGACTGCTAAGCAAGTAGACGGACTCTTAGAAGACGAAGCTTTGATGTTTGCGTTATTTGCATCGTTGCAAGTTGATCGTGAAGCTGTGAGTGTCGAATTACCTGTTGTCCGCGAATTTCCAGAAGTGTTGCCGAATGACATAAGTGATTTTCCTCCAGAACGTGAAGTAGAGTTTACGATTGATTTGATACCAGGTACGAGTCAGGTGTTAATGGCTCTTTATCGGATGTCGGCTTCTGAGCTAAGTGAATTAAAGAAACAACTGGAAGAATTGCTTGAGAAGAAGTTTGTTCGACCGAGTGTTTCTCCGTGGGGTGCTCCTGTGTTGTTAGTGAAGAAGAAAGATGGTAGCATGAGGTTGTGTGTTGATTATCGACAATTGAATAAAGTGACGATCAAGACTAAGTATCCACTTCTGATAATTGATGATTTAATGGATCAGCTAGTAGGCGCTTGTGTGTTCAGTAAAATTGATTTGAGGTCTGGTTATCATCAAATTTGTGTTAAGCCTGATGATATTCTGAAGACAGCTTTCAGGACGAGGTATGGTCACTATGAATATACTGTGATGTCATTTGGTGTATCCAATGCATTTGGTGTGTTCATGGAATATATGAATCGAATTTTCCATGAGTATTTGGATAAGTTTGTAGTGGTTTTCATTAATGACATCCTGATATACTCTAACTCTGAAGAAAAGCTTGTTGAGCATTTGAGGATTGTGTTGCAAGTCTTGAAAGAGAAGAAGTTATATACAAAACTGTCGAAGTGTGAGTTTTGGTTGAAAGAGGTGAGTTTTCTTGGACATGTGATTTTAAGTGATGGAATTGTTGTTGATCCTTCTAAGATCAATGTTGTGCTATAGTGGGAGACTCTGAAGTCTGCTACTGAGATACGAAGTTTTCTGGGGTTGCCAGGTTACTATCGCAAGTTCATAGAAGGTTTTTCTAGATTGGATTTACCGTTAACGCAGTTGACTCGTAAGGGTCAGGCTTATGTGTGAGACGTTGCATGTGAAGAGAGTTTTGTGGAATTGAAGAAGAAATTGACGACCGCTCCAGTTTTGATTTTTCCTAATTCGAATGAATCTTTAGTGGTGTATTGTGATGCTTCGAAGATGGGTCTTGGTGGAGTATTGATGCAGAATGGACATGTTGTTGCTTATGCTTCGAGATAATTGAGAGTTCATGAAAGGAATTATCCTACGCATGACTTGGAATTGGCAGTTGTGGTGTTCGTGTTGAAATTTGGAGACATTACCTTTTTGGCTCTAAATTTAAAGTATTCAGCGATCATAAGAGTTTAAAGTACTTATTCGATCAGAAGGAGTTGAACATGAGGTAGAGGAGGTTGTTGGAATTATTGAAAAACTATGATTTCAATTTTAATTATCATCCTGGTAAGGCAAATGTAGTGGCAGATGCATCGAGCAGAAAGTCATTGCATATGTCGATGCTTATGGTGAAAGAGTTAGAATTAATTGAGCAGTTCCAAGATTTGAGTTTGGTATGTGAAGAGACTCCTGACAGTGTGAAGTTGGGAATGTTGAAGTTGACTAGTGGTGTTCTGGAAGAGATTAGAGTGGGACAACAATCTGATTTAAAGCTGGTTGATTAGTCGGTTTTAATTAACCAGGGTAACGGAGGTGAATTCTAGATTGATGAGAATGGTGTGATGAGGTTCAGAGACAGATTGTGTGTCCCAGATGTTCCTGAAATTAAGAAGAGTATTCTTGAAGAAGGACATGGAAGCAGATTGAGTATTCATCCCGGTGCTACGAAGATGTACCAAGATTTGCAGAAACTGTTTTGGTGGCCAGGTATAAAGAAGGATATTGCTGAATTTGTTTATGCCTGTTTGATTTGTCAGAAGTCCAAGATTGAACATCAGAAGCCTTTGGGTATGATGCTGCCATTGAATATTCCAGAATGGAAATGGGACAGTATTTCCATGGATTTTGTGTCGGGTTTGCCGAAGACTGCTAAAGGGAATTATTCTATCTGGGTGATTGAGACAGGTTGACTTAACCGACTCATTTCTTGTCGATGAAGATTAACCATTCTATGTAGAAGCTAGCCGAGATGTACATTGAGGAAATTGTGAAGTTGTATGGGATTCCTTCGAGTATTGTCTCGAACAGAGACCCAAGATTTACGTCGAGGTTCTGGAAAAGCTTACAAGATGCTTTGAGTACTAGGTTGAGCATGAGTTCTGCATATCATCTACAGACGAATAGCCAGACAGAGAGGACTATCCAGTCTTTGGAGGATTTACTGAGGGCTTGTGTGTTGGATCAAAGAGGATCTTGGGATGGCGCCGTATGAAGCTTTGTATGGAAGGAGGTGTAGAACTCCTTTGTATTGGTATGAGTCAAGCGAGAGTGCAGTACTCGGACCTGAAATTGTGCAGGAGACAACTAAGAAGATTAAGATTATCTAAGAAAGGATGAAAGCTTCGCATAGTCATCAGAAGAGTTATCATGATAAGAGAAGGAAGGTACTCGAATTCCAATAGGGAGATCATGTGTTTTTTAGAGTTACGCCGGTGACTGGTGTGGGTCGAGCTTTAAAGTCTAGGAATCTCACTCCACGTTTTGTTGGTCCGTAACAGATTTTGTAGAGGATAGGGGAGGTATCCTATCGGATGGCTTTACCGCCGTCGCTTGCGAATTTACACGGTGTGTTGCATGTGTCTCAATTGAGGAAGTACATTCCAGATCCACCTCATGTGATTCAGATGGATGACGTACAGGTGAGAGATAATCAGACCGTTGAAGCATTACCTGTGCGGATAGATAGAAGAGAAATGAAGCAACTGCGGGGTAAAGATATATCTTTGGTGAAGGAGTTATGGGGTGGACCACCTGGTGAGAGTTGGACTTGGGATCGCGAAGATTAGATGAAGGAGTCGTATCCGAATCTGTTTTCTTCAGGTAATTTTCGAGGATGAAAATTCTCTAAGTGGGGGAGAGTTGTAACACCCCAAAATCAGTAGAATATTTATTTAATTGGTTTATTTTAAATATTCATATTTAGGTGAATTTTGGTGAATTATTTTGATGTCTGATGATTCGTGTTGTGGGGCATTGATGATGTTATGAGGGTATTGAGAATAATTAGAAGTGTGTGTGAATTATTAATACTATTTTGATAATAATAATATGGAATTATGTGAATATATTACTATTATTATTATTATAAATAATTAAGAGCAACATTAAGGGCAAGATGGTAAAATTGGATGAGTTAAGTGAGGACAAAGTTGGGAAAACATATTAAGGGTCCTAGGGGTAAGTTTGAAAAAAAGAATTAGAGAGAAGGGAGAATCATTTTGTGGTACGATCAATTTTGGAGGAAACGCCCTGAAGAAAGGAGAAGAAGGCTAGGGCTCAGAGAGGTTTCAGAAGAACTCAGAGAGGAGAATTCAAAAGCGATTTTCTAAGGTATAGCTATATGGGGAGAATCTTTTATCATTATATTTGATATAGGTGTAGAAGCATGTAGGTAGTGGGTTCCGGGTAAATTTGACGAGTTCGTGACGAAATTGGGATTTTTAGGATGGATTAGATGTTAGGGATAAAACCTACCATGATGAATTATTGTTGTTTTGTTGTACCTATGACGAATTGTGAGTATTTTGGGATTGTGAAGTGTTGGAATCGCAGACCTTTAGGGTCTGATGCAGGTGCAGAACTGCAACTGCGAAGTTGAAGAATCACGTGTTTCGCCGGGCAAATTTCTTGTCTCGTCGGCCGAAGCGAATCCGTCCCAACCTCACCTGGCGAAAGTGGGAGCGAAGGAAAGGTGGAAAATGTGAGCTACTATTAGATGTCAAACATGCTATATATTTGTATTTGATACTTGGCATTTTTCAACACTTTCATGTTTTAATTGTGGAGTTTAGTAGTGAATTGTTGTTGTTATTCAAACATTGTATATATACCTTTGGTACTTGTAATGTGTGTGTTATTGTGCAGGAAAGTGCACTAAATGATCAAAGAAAGAAGACACAAAGAATTGATGCAAGCTGCCAAAAAATAGAGGACAACTTCAAGAAGTTCGCTTTGCATACTAGCTAGCGAAGGTTCGCTTTGCGATCAACTAGCGAGGTCTCCAGCGAATGGTCCTAGAATATGGAAGTAGGAAAAGGTACCAAAGTTCGCTTTGCGAACTCCAGCGAATGTTCGCTGCTTCACTCGATGTGCGAAAGTCCTGGCGAAGAACCCTTGGCTATGGCAGTGGCAAAAGGACCCAAAATTCGCTTTGCGAATGTTTTGGCGAGTAGTTCGCTTTGCGAATGAAACGTTCGCATTGCGAACTCGCGCAGACAGACAAGGGCGGTTTAGCTTTCAGAAGGCGCTTCAGGTGCCATTTTCTGCATTCGCTAGGCGAATGGATTATTCGCAGTGCGAATGCATCAGATCCCAAGTGCATTATAAATAGATTTTTACATTTTCTTGGGATCATAACTTCACCTTTTCACACCAAAACATATTTTTCTGAGTTTTCTTCATCAAAGAGAGATTTTTCACATAGAGAAGCTGAAGTCGCATCCAATCTCGATTAATCGACACGAATGCTCTTTCATCTCCTCAGGAAACTTGTGATACAATCTACCATGAATATGTGTAGCTAAACACATCTTGTTTTAAGATTAGAGGTAGTTAATCTTGCTTATATGTATTTCTTTTGATCTTTTGTATATGAACAAGGTTGATGATCAATATATGATGAAGTTGTTTGTTCTATATATTTGTGGTTTGAATCACTCATGACATAGATTTTCCAAATCTCGACCTAATATCTTCATCTCTTAAAAACCAAACTCTAGACATAGATTTGGGGTTTAATATTCGCTTTGTATTGATCTTAACGGTTGTTGTTTCGATTGTTAGCGTGAGACATCATCTGACGATTTAAGCAACGATACTCACAAATTTGCTTTAGATATAAACTTATTCGCGAGGATACGCGATTGTATTGATCGATACTAAGTTCATATGCTTGATTAATCAAATACGTATGAAAAGGATTAGCGAAATCTAATATTGACATGATTTTATAAAACTTACAACATCTTTGTTATAGTTTACTTCTTTGCTACCAAATTGATGTTACACAACCAAGAACAATTTGAAACCCCCTTACTTAAAACATTTCGACTATTGAATGGAAAGCATTGATATCGCGCAATCCCTGTGGATACGATAAAAACACCCCCAAAATACTCTTCAACAAAATGGCGCTGTTGGCCGGGATTGTTGTTTGATATTGCAAGCATTGCAATAGTTATTAAGTTTTAAGCTAGTTTAATTTTTTCTTATGCTTGTTAATTTGTTTGGTTTAGTGTGCAGACTCCGTTTTATGCGAGGGAAGTTACCCGCAGACCAACTTCCTTTTGATCCTGAAATTGAAAGAACTGCGCGTAAGTTAAATAGTAGAACAAGGCGGAGGAGGCAACATGCCAAGGAAAGACGAGAACGAGATGAAAGTTCAACTTCGACGCCAATACCATAGTTACCGCCAACTATGGCTGCTCTACCACCACCACCACCTGCTTCGGTTCCTTGTACTAATAATCTGAGACATACTGCACAATTTACGCGCAATGCTCAGAATGGCCGGCATTCAGAAATGAAAATTGGTATCCTCTCGCTTCTATATCAGAATCCTTTCACTGGTATGGATCACGAGGATCCTTTTACACACCTGACTAAGTTCTATGAGATTGCGGGCGCGACTGGTGCATCCGAAGCTGAAGAAGAGTCTTTGTTCAAGAGACTATTCCCACATTCCCTCATTGGGAAGGCTAAGGAATGGTATCTTGACCAATCTACGGCAATCATGAAGAACTGGAACATGCTTGAGGAAAACTTTTTTGGAACGATTTTTTCCACACAATCGTTTCATGGAGGCTAAAACAACAATTGCAGTTTTCACTCAGGGTGAAAATAAATCTCTGAACGAAGCTTGGGAGAGATTCAAGTCCATGTTGAGAAAGTGTAAAGGGCACGGTTTCGATGAGCTTACTCAAGTTCACATTTTTAGAAATGGTCTTTAGTTGGTTCATAAAACATTGTTGGATGCTATTTCTATCATTGACAGGATGGCTCTAAATGACCATAAAGGGAACCATAATCGTGGCCCTTCGCAAAAGAAAGCGGGAGTGCTTGAGTTGGGAACTAATGATGCAATTCTTGCACAAAACAAACTGTTATCACAACAAGTGGAGTTGTTGAAGCAACAAATGGAAAAACTTCCACAACAAATTAAAGAGATGCAAGAAGTTCCCAACAACAACAAACTAATAGCGAGTTGTGAGCTTTGTAGAGGAGATCACACTACCGGGTATTGTCCTCTGGTAGTGGAAGAGGTAAATTATGCGGGAAATCAAAATCAAGGATACCAATCTCGACCTCCCTACCAACAAGGCAACCAAGGTTACCAACCAAGAGGTAATCAAGGTTATCAACAACCGTGGAGACCTCAAGATTCCGGACCTTCAAATCTTCAACATTATCAAAATTACACTCAACCTCCACAAGCTCCAAGTGGAAATACAAAGATGGAGGACACTCTCAAGAAATTTATGCAAATGTCAATGTCAAATCAAAAGAATACCGATGCGGCCATAAAGAATCTTGAGATGCAAGTCGGACAATTATCAAAACAATTGGCCGACCAACACAAAGGAACTTTTCCGGCGAATACTCAACCAAATCCAAAAGAGCATTGTAAGGCTATTCTAACAAGAAGTGGAAGAGAGATTGATATGGGCATAGGTGAAGTTGTAGTGGAGGAGGAGGAAGTAGTTGAAAAAGAAAAAGATAGTGATGAGATTGAAGTAGAAAAAAATGTTGAGGGAGATTTAGTTGAAAATGAAAAGAAAAAAAGTGAGGAAGAAGAAAAAAGAAAGAGAGAAGAAAAATTGAAAAATACTAGGAAGGGGAAGGAACCGTTGAGTACTATTATGATCCAACATTTTCCATATCCTCATGCTTCGTCAAAGAAAGATAGTGCGAGGCACTATGCTCGATTTATGGATATTTTCAAACAATTGCAAATAAACATTCCATTTTCCGAGGCTTTGAACCAAATGCCGAAATATGCAAAATTCATGAAGGATATTCTCACAAAAAAGAAGAGGTATACGGATCAAGAGACTATCATGGTTGATTCTAGTTGTAGCGCTATCATACAACGGACTCTCCCGCGGAAAGAAAGTGATCCGGGGCGAGTCACTTTGCCGGTTACAATAGGAATATCTATGTTGGAAACAGGTTGATCGATTTGAGCTCTAGTATCAATTTGATACCTTTGTCTATTGTGAAAAGGTTGGGACAGATGGAATTGAGAACCACTCAAATGACATTGCAACTTGCCGATAAATCCACTACCCGACCTCACGGTGTAACGGAAGATGTATTGGTTAAGGTGGACAAATTCTTATTTCCTATCGACTTTGAGGTGATTGAAATAGAGGAAGATGAAGACGCTCCATTGATTCTTGGAAGACCATTTATGAAAACTGCTAGAATGGCCATTGATATGGACGACGGTCTTATGAAGGTTCGAGTCCAAGATGAGGAGGTTTGTTTCAATCTATTTGAGGCCATGAAACACAAAAAGGACAAAGGCGATTGTTTTAGAATAGATGCAACGGAGAAGGCGATTGAAGAAGTAAAGGAGCAATTACAAGTTCCAACCCCATTACAAAAAGTTCTCACAAATGCTCTTCAAAATATCGATGAAGCGGAAGAAAAAGAGATCGAAAAGTGTTTGCGAGAACTAAAAGAATTAGATGAAATTCCTCCTTTGAAAGAAAGGGTGGAAATTTTGAAAAAAGAAAACAATGAGGAAATTAAGCTTGAATTGAAGTTGTTGCCATCTCATCTTAAGTATGTTTTTCTTGATGATGGGGGGCATAAACCGGTGATCATAAGCACGGAGCTAACCACAATGGAGGAGAAAAAATTAATGAGTGTTTTGAAGAAAAATCAAGAGGCAATGGGATGGACTTTTTCCGATCTAAGAGGAATAAGTCCCTCTTATTGTATGCATCGAATATTCATGGAAGAAGATTTCAAATCGGTCGCTCAACCGCAACATTGCTTAAATCCTACCATGAAAGAGGTGGTTAGGAAGGAAGTGGTAAAAATGTTAGATGCCGGAATGATTTATCCTATTTCTCATAGCCCATGGGTTAGTCCGGTACAAGTGGTGCCGAAAAAAGGCGGATTGACGGTTATCCGAAACGAGAAAAATGAGTTAATCCCAACAAGAACCGTGACCGGGTGGAGAATGTGCATAGATTACCGTAGGCTAAACCAAGCTACGAGGAAAGATCATTTCCCTCTCCCGTTTATGGACCAAATGCTCGAGAGACTTTCTGGTCAACAATTCTATTGTTTTTTGTATGGTTATTTGGGTTACAATCAAATTATTGTGAACCTGGAGGACCATGAAAAAACTGCTTTCACATGCCCTTTTGGAACCTTTGCGTATATGAGGATGCCGTTTGGGTTGTGTAATGCACTGACGACTTTTCAAAGGTGTATGCAAGCAATATTCTCAGATTTGATCAAAAAGACAATTGAGGTTTTTATGGATGACTTCTCAGTTTTTGGGCAATCGTTTGATATTTGTTTGAAAAACTTGGACGCGATATTGGAACGGTGTGTGGAAACCAACTTGGTACTCAATTAGGAAAAATGTAACTTCATGGCGACCGAAGGAATTGTGCTCGGCCACAAAGTTTCTTCAAAGGGCCTTGAAGTCTTTCAAGCCAAGGTGGATGTTATTGAGAAATTGCAACCACCGTTGAATGTAAAAGGTATAAGGAGCTTCCTTGGACATGCGGGATTTTATCGAAGGTTCATCAAGGATTTCGCAAAGATAGCAAAGCCTTTGAGTAATTTGCTCAACAAAGATAAGTCCTTTGATTTTGATGAGTCTTGCAAGGTCGCTTTTAATTCTTTAAAACAAAGTTTGACTACCACACCCATAATCATAGCGCCCAATTGGAAAATGGATTTTGAACTCATGTGTGACGCGAGCGATTATGCGGTGGGTGCGGTTTTGGGTCAACGGAAAACAAAAAATTTTCATGCTATACACTACACGAGCAAAGTCTTGAATGAAACTCAAGTAAACTATGCAACAACTGAAAAAGGGTTGCTTACGATAGTGTATGCATTGGAGAAATTTTGTTCTTATTTAATTTGGTCTCGAGTAGTGGTTTACACGGATCACGCGGCGATTAAATATTTGCTCACCAAGCCGGATTCAAAACAAAGGCTAATTCGTTGGATCCTCTTGTTACAAGAATTTGATTTGGAAATTCGTGACAAGAAGGGATCTGAGAATTTGGTAGCGGATCACTTATCCCGCCTTGTAAATGTTGAAGTGACCAAAAATGAATTAGAGGTCAAGGAGGAATTTCCGGACGAAAAGTTGTATATGGTGCAAGTTAGACCATGGTTCGCCGACATGGCTAATCACAAAGCCGCCAGATTAATATCGGATGGTCTAACTCACCATCAGAAAAAGAAATTTTTATCTGACGCCAAGTCTTTTGTTTGGGATGAACCATATTTGTTTAAGCTTGGTCTCGATAACCTTTTGAGAAGATGTGTGTCAAAAGAAGAGGCCACTAGCATACTTTGGCATTGTCACAACTCTCCTTATGGAGGGCATTTTAACGGAATAAGAACAACAACAAAAGTCCTCCAATCGGGCTTTTATTGGCCTTCTTTATTCAAAGATGCACATGCGCATGCACAAAGTTGTGACAAGTGTCAAAGGAGTGGTGGAATTTCAAAACGGCATGAAATGCCTTTACAAAACAAGTTGGAAATTGAGGTGTTTGATTGTTGGGGAATCGACTTTGTTGGACTTTTTCGATCATCGTTTTCTAATGAGTATATTTTGGTCGCAGTTGATTACGTATCCAAATGGGTAGAGGCAATAGCATGTGCTAAAGCGGACAGAAAAATTGTGATAAAATTTTTGAAAAAAAATATTTTTTTTCTCGATTTGGTACTCCGCGGGTGTTGATAAGTGATGGAGGATCCCACTTTTGCAACACTCAGCTTGAAAAAGCCGGGGAGCAATACAGTGTAAAGTACAAAGTTCCAACACCATATCATCCACAGGCCAATAGGCAAGCGGAGGTATCAAACTGGGAAATTAAAAGAATTTTGGAAAAAACGGTGTCATCCTCAAGAAAGGATTGGTCAAATAAGCTCGATGATGCTTTGTGGGCCTATCGAACAGCTTTTAAAGCTCCGATTGGTCTCACACCTTTTAAATTGGTCTATGGTAAAAATTGTCATTTACCGGTGGAGTTGGAACATAAGGCATTTTGGGCCTTGAAATTTCAGAATTTTGATCCAACTTTAAGCAAAGAAATAAGAAAGATGCAATTGCATGAAATAGAGGAATTGTGCCTCCAAGCGTATGATTCCAACAAGCTGTACAAAGATCGAGTCAAAACTTACCAAGACAGAAAGATAGTGACCAAACAGTTTGAAGTAGGGAAGCCGGTTTTACTTTTCAATTCTCGATTAAAAATGTTCCCTGGAAAATTGAAATCTAAGTGGTCTGGTCCATTTCCGGATTCGTGAGATCAAACAATATGGGCAATAGTCATTGAAGACACAAAGTTAAATGAGAGTTGGACTGTAAATGGTCAGAGGTTGAAGATTTATCTAGGTGGTGATTTCGAGCGGAATCCCTCCGTTGTGCCGTTTTGCGATCCTTGAGGTTGCATTGAATCGTCGAGCTTAGCCGACGTTAAATAAGCGCTTGTTGGGAGGCACCCCAACATTGTAAGTATTTATGTTTTCTTTGTTGTTTTAATGATTTTATGTGTTTAGAAATAATGTAGTGTGGTATAAGCTAATGCAGAATTTTTTTTGAAAATTCTGTCATGTTCGCGTGTTGGTTCGCTTTGCGAACCTGGGGCGAGCATTCGCTGGCCAGTTTGCTTTGCGAACTCAGCGAGACAGGGGAATATTTTTCTGCTGCCACCTCATTAAAAAGGGATTTTTATGGGTGGGCCAGCATTTGGGCCCATGACCCATCCTTTTTTCTGAGCTTGTGAAGGGAACCCATACTCCCTTGGACACTCTCACTTTCACTCTTTCACTTTCACAAACACGCACAAGCAAGAACAAATTCTCACGTGCTCTCTGTTTCACTCAAATTCACCAAGTTTCCCCAAATCACTAACAAGTTCAGGTTTGAATCTCGTTTTCTTTCTTTCTATTAATTTCTAATTAGCATTGTGGTTAGGGTTATTGAGTTAAACATTAGAGACATTTTTTATTCTAGGGGTTCACCTCTGTTGAAATTCTGGCCTATGCAGACAGCAGATGTCCTAACACATGTCAAGACATTGTGCTACATAATTATTTAAACTCAGAGGCGCAATAGCAGACTGATACCTTGAATATCAGAACTGCACAATCACAGATGTCACGACATCTGATCCAACATGTCAGTCAAGAACAATAACAAAATTGTAAACTGCAGAATGTTAAATTGCAGAATATGTTGAGTCTCCCCCTCAACATATTCCCCTTATTTTTAAGATTGGTCTTGAGACCCAGAATACTCCTCCAGAAAAGAAACATCAGTTGTAGGCTTCGTAACACTGAGAGCATAGATTGCGTAACTCAGATCACAAGACACAACTTGCTTCACAACTCAGATCACAAGACATAAGACACACGAAAAAATTGTTAAGATGTCAGAACATCTTAACCAACATTCTTGCAAAACAACTGCACGAATGTACCCAATCCTAGACAACATCAGAAAACCATTCTCCCCCTTTTTAGCCAAAACTTGGCAAAAGTGACCAACACTACTACAAAAAACCCATTTAACAACGGTTGGGAATGACATATAATGACGCGGGCGAAGGCGTTGTTATGTAGATTGTCGTTGTAAGTTCGCTGTTTCTACAACGGTCTGGAAACCGTTATTGAAAGGCAGGACGCGCGCCATATATCACAACGGTTATGATAATAAACCGTTGTGATACATACACTTAGGTACTGGGTTCGAAACCCATCAGTAGTGAATTATGTAAAACATAAATTACCTATGATCTCAGTTACAATAGATAACCGTTGTTGTAAGTACCCTGAGTTTATTATATTAAATGTAGATTGCTTGTTTTCCAAACACCTCACTAAAGAAATATACATGGAATCAATTTGATGAAGAAGTTTATAATCTGCAAATTAAATTGTTCTTGAAAACCAACTTAAACAAACCAATGTTTTCTGATTGCATTCGTCTCATCGTGCATTTCACGTTGTTTTACATATATATTGTGGTTTATTGATCTGACTCCTTCGATATATCTCTATCTTCGATTATAGTTAAATTTCCATAAGAACAAGACATTGGATAATCTGCCTCATCATCATCACTTATCATCATAATTTTTATAATCGGAAGTTTTACGATTATAAGTGTTGATGGAGAGGCAGATTAACTAATAATTTGTTGTTAATAAAATGTAACTATAATGGAAGATGGAGATGCATCTAAGGAGCCAGATCATTATACCATAATATATATATATTAAACATTGTGAGATGGACGATGAGAGGGATGCAATTTGTAACACCCTCTTCTACACCCCCAGGCTATTAAAGCGGTACAATTAATCAGAGTATAATTAAAAAAATTCACGGCATAGACGAGAGCGTCACATCAATTTGAAACAAACATACAACAACACGCTCTTAAAGATATGCAACATTACAGGTAGCACATAACAAAAGAACTAGTTCATAACACCCACAATTCAGATACAGAATAAAAGCGGAAAATCTGTACTGAATCTCATATATATATATATATATATATATATATATATATATATATATATATATATATATATCACATAAAGAGTTTGTCTGTCATATACAACATCATACATTGACAATCCAAAAGATACATGTATACGTAATACGAAATAATCACACTCGATCTCCCCGACTACCCGGTGCCACATATCAGAGCCGACCGACAAAAGAATGAAGACCTAAGCTTCACAAAAAGACCTCCAGCATCTAATCTGCAATGCCTCGTAGAGCATTTAAACACAGCAGAAGGGTGAGAAACACAATCATAATATAGTTGCATACAATTATATATAACACAAAAATACACATATAAATTATTCTCACCACAACTTATACCAAAACTCAAACACAAAACAACACCAAGTATATTTCATATATCCATCACCAAGGTATATTAACCATGCACCATACATATAACGCCTACATACATACATATAGCAACGCATCAGTATTATTCACAATTCCACTCACAATCAATCCATTCATGATTTATGCAAATGCACAGAGACCGACACAACGACTCTATGCAATGCACATGCGGTACCATCCATCCATTATCTCAACACTAATTCACTCAGGAACTATTGGAACCATCGCTTGTTACTTAGTATTACTCATGTAACACCCCGTCGGGCAAACGATGTTCCCCGTCGCTTTAGGTCCTCTTATTTTTTTAAGGCACACGACGTTTATGGATCGCTTTAGGTCCTCTTTGTATAAGGCACATGATCTGATTGCTTTAGGTCCTCTTTGTATAAGGCACACGATTGTCTATAATCATCGCTTTAGGTCCTCTTATTTTTTTAAGGCACACGATGTTATAGCGGATTCCCTCTGGAACCAATCCGTCGCTCACACCCCCTAGGGCACACGACATCACCACATGCATATCATGATGCTTGACATACAATGACTCATGAAATTCAAATTCACACATATACACATCCATAATCATGCATATATCATCAAATACAACACATTTCATTTACCAGCTCTTTGGTCACAAACCATCATTACAAGTCATACAACATTCATATCCACAACATATTGCATAATACACATCAGCTACACACACTTACCATGGTACAAGTTAACAAAACGACACCATTCCAGTTCCTGACATAATTAAATTGGCCACTAATCCCAAAACCAATAATATAAGAAAGAACATGGCACAAGCTTCCCAACGCATCAAACCACGCCTCAAACCGACTCACGAATCAAAAGTTATAAAGAAAACAAATTGGGAAAAACTGTCACATTCACATTGCGAAGCTCCTAGCGAGTCCTTCGCTTCTTCATTCGCAATGCGAATGTCCCAGCGAACCAAGTCATAAATGAAAATAGCCTAAAAATTTCCCAACGTTCGCAGTGCGAACAATCCAGCGAACTCTCGCTTTCCCATTCGCAGTGCGAGTTCCCCAGCGAACCAAGTCAGAGAGGAAACAACACAAAATAACACAATGTTCGCAGTGCGAACCTCTGGCGAATGCTCGCCCACACCTTCGCAGTGCGAATAGCCAGCGAATGCTCACTTTCCCCTTCGCTAGGGGATTCGCATTGCGAACCTGCGATTTCACAAAACCCAGCAGCGTTGTTACACACCAAAAATCCTATTTTCCCCACCAAAACACATTCAAAACCGCACATAACAATCAGAACATCATCTAATCATGGTAACAGGTATTCTACCGCGTTTACACAGATTTCCAACCGCGAAAACATCGATTTCTACTCGATTATCACATTTCGATCTATATTGAAAACTAATAAAACTTCCACACAAACATACATAATCATACACAAACATAGTATAATCGAGTTTCGCACCCTTACCCGATTAAATCTTGTGTGAAAAGTCGGTTGAATCGGTTCCTAAATTCTCCAAGTTTTCTCTCTATCTCCTTTTCTTTCTCTTTTCTTTCTTCCTCTTTTTCTTCTCTTCTTTTTCTTTCCTTTCTATTTTCTCTCTTTTCTTTCTATTTATGTTTCTAACTTAGGAAAAATTAAAGTGAAATGACCAAAATGCCCCTACACTCAAATATCTCGCAAACGTTCCCAAAACGCGATAAAATATACTCTCGATGAAAAATAAAATATTTTCAAATAAAAGTCAGAAATAAAATAATATAATAATAAAATAATCAAAACGAATCAATCAAATAAAATAACCAAAACTGGGGCGTTACAACTCTCCCCCACTTAGAAATTTTCGTCCTCGAAAATATTACCTGAGACGAACAACTCTGGATACGACTGCCGCATCCGACTCTCCAACTCCCAAGTCAAATTGCCCTCAGCAGTGCCCCCCCACGCTACTTTCACAAGTGCAATATCCTTGCCTCTTAATCGCTTCAACTCGCGATCCAAAATCCTAACTGGTAACGCCTCAACCGTAAGGTTCTCCCTTACCTCCACCTCGTCCATCGGAATCACATGCGGCGGATGCGGAACATACTTCCGAAGCTGTGAAACATGAAACACATCGTGCAAATTCGACAGACTCGGCGGCAACGCCACCCTATAAGCCACATCACCCACTCTCGCGGATATCTGTTAAGGACCAATAAACCGAGAAGTAAGCTTCTTCGACTTCAATGCACGACCAACACCGTCACCGGCGTAACTCTCAAAAATACATGATTGCCCTCTTGAAACTCAAAATATTTCCTTCTTCGATCATGGTAGCTCTTTTTCCTACTCTGAGAAGCCTTCATTTTCTCACGAATAAGTTTCACCTTGTCTGTAGTCTGTTGCACTAACTCCGGTCCAACCACCGTACTCTCACCAGATTCGTGCCAACACAACGGTGTTCGACATCTTCGTCCATATAACGCTTCAAACGGTGCCATTCCAATAGTAGAATGGAAACTGTTATTATATGTGAATTCAATCAACGCAAGATAACTATCCCACGCACCACCTTGTTCAAGAACACAAGCTCGCAACAAATCTTCCAACGACTGAATCGTTCTCTCCGTTTGTCCATCCGTCTACGGATGATAAGCCGAACTCAATCTCAATTTAGAACCCAACGCCTTTTGTAAACTTTCCCAAAATCTCGAAGTAAACCTTGGATCTCTATCTGGAACAATACTCAACGGAACCCCATGTAACTTCACAATCACACTGATATAAATCTCAGCCAACCTTTCCAAAGAAAAACTGATGTCAATCGGAATGAAATGCGTCGATTTAGTCAGCCTATCCACAACCACCCAAATCGCATTATATCCCCTCAGTGTATTCGGCAACCCTGTCACAAAATCCATAGAAATGCTATCCCATTTCCACTCAGGAATATCCAACGGTTGCAACAAACCACTAGGCTTCAGATGTTCTACCTTCGACTTGTGACACGTCAAACAGGAATACACAAACTGAGCCACATCTCTCTTTAATCCAGACCACTAGAAAATCTTCTTCAAATCTTGGTACATCTTATTAGCTCCCGGATGTATACTCAAATTACTCCGGTGTCCTTCCTCCAAAATCATCCTTTTCAACTCCGAATCATCAGGAATACAAATTCTACCTCGGAACCTCAAAACACCATTAAGATCCACTTTAAAGTCCTCATTTTCACTTTTATCCCCAACCGTCATCAAATCCACAAATTTCACATCCCATTTCTGTTTCTCGCTAACGGTCAATAGAAAATCATTAGTAACCTTCAACATACCAAGCCTTACACTGTCAGACGTCAATTCACACACTAAACTCAAATCTCTAAACGATTCCAAAAGTTCCCACTCCTTAACCATCAAAGCGGACATATGCAACGATTTTCGGCTCAACGCATCGGCTACCACATTAGCTTTACCAGGATGGTAATTCAAGCTAAAATCGCAGTCTTTCAAAAATTCCAACCATCTTCGTTGCCTCATATTCAACTCTTTCTTATCAAACAAATATTTCAAACTTTTAGGATCACTAAAGACTTCGAATCTTGCACCGTAGAGATAATGCCTCCAAATTTTCAACACGAAAACCACAACCGCTAATTCAAGATCATGAGTAGGATAATTTTTCTCATGTACCCTCAATTGCCTCGAAGCATAAGCTACCACCTTACCTTCTTGCGTCAACACTCCACCTAGACCGATCAAAGACGCATCACAATACACCACAAACGGTTCAGTAGGATTCGACAAAATCAAAATTGGAGTTGTAGTGAATCTTCTCTTCAGCTCATTAAAACTTTCCTCACACCGAATATCCCAAATGAACGCTTGCCCTTTACAAGTCAACTGGGTCAATGGAAGTGCTAGCTTAGAAAAACCTTCAATGAACCTTCGATAATAACCAGCTAAACCCAAAAAGCTTCTAATTTCAGTAACAGATCTCGGAGCCTCCCATTGTAGAACTGCTTCTACTTTAGATGGATCCACAGCAATACCGTTACCTGAAATCACGTGCTCAAGAAAACTCACTTCCGACAACCAGAATTCACACTTGGACAACTTGGCAAAAAGTTTCCTTTCCTTCAAAACCTGCAACACAATGCGCAAATGCTCCGCATGCTCCTCTCAAGACTTAGAATAAATTAAGATATCATCAATAAACACAAAAACAAAATGATCCAAATGCTCATGGAAAATACGATTCATGTACTCCATAAACACACCTGGCGCATTAGAAACCCCGAACGGCATCACAGAATATTCATAATGACCGTATCGTGTTCTAAAAGCGGTCTTCTGAATATCTTCCTCTTTCACCCTTATCTGATGATACCCTGACCTCAAGTCAATCTTACTAAACACACACGCACCTACCAACTGATCCATCAAATCATCAATTCTCGGAAGAGGATACTTATTCTTAATCGTCACCTTATTCAACTGCCGATAATCAATACACAATCGCATACTTCCATCTTTCTTTTTCACCAATAAAACTGGAGCACCCCAAGGCGACACACTTGGCATTACAAACTTCTTTTCCAACAGTTCGTTCAATTGCTTCTTTAACTCCACCAACTCAGATGCCGACATTCTATATGGTGCCATCGATATAGGCCTAGTACCAGGAACTAGATCTATAGAAAACTCCACCTCTCTCTCTGGCGGCACATCTGAAATATCATCAGGAAACACTTCCGGAAAATCACACACCACAGGAAACACATCAAGTGAAACTTGACTATCCGCAGTCAACTATGCAAACAACCCAAACAACTGAGCTTCATCCGCCAAAAGTTTCTTTAACTCTTTGGTAGATAAGAAACTTGAGTCTTCATCTTCCTCAAAAGAAGGAAACCTTACCAGCTTATGATAACAATTAATGTGAACCCGATTAAACTGCAACCAATTCATCCCCAAAACAACATCTAAACCTCCAACGGCAAACACACCAAATCCATCTCAAAGTCTTTACCATAAATGGTCAAAGGACAACTTAAACAAACCAACGAAGTAGTTACTGACCCCATTACTGGAGTATCAATAACCATCTCTCCATCCATCGAAGACAATACAAGATTCAAACGCTTCGCGCACTCAGACGAAATAAATGAATGAGTCGCTCCAGTATCAATAATAGCAACTAAAGGCGTACTATTAATAAAACAAGTACCTCTGATCAGACGGTCTGCACTTGTAGTCTGAGTTCCCGCCAAGGCAAAAACCTTCCCACCAGTTGGAGCTTGCTTCGGTTTCGGACACTTCGTACTAACATGTCCAGGTTCACCACAATTGAAACACTTCACCACGTTCCTCTTACAATCAGATGCAATGTGTCCTAAACCTCCACAATTAGAACACTTCCTTATATCTTTCCTACATTCGAACTGGCGATGTCCTAGGTCACCACACCTAGAACATCTCAGAGGATTAGACATACCTCCTCCACTGGGCCTTCTCTCAAAATTACCCCTTTGTTTACCTTTATCAGCTGGTGTTACATAAGGACCACTACGAAACTGTTGCTTCCCTTTCCTCTCGCTCACACTCTTATAGTGAGTAGAACGAGCCTTACTATCCTCCTCATAAATCCTACAACAATCCACCAAATCAGAAAACCTCCTTATCCGTTGATAACCGATTGCCTGCTTTATCTCAGGACGCAACCCGTTCTCAAACTTCACACACTTAGAAAACTCCGCAGTCGCTTCTGCATAATGTGGATAAAACTGCACAAGCTCCACAAACTTAACAGTATAATCAATAACAGACATACTACCTTGTTTCAATTCCAATAACTCAATTTCCTTCTTTCCTCTTACATCTTCAGGAAAATACCTCCTCAGAAACTCAACGCTAAACACAACCCAAGTAATCTCCTCCTCTGCAGCTTCCAACACATGATGTGTACCAACCCACCAATCATCAGCTTCTTCCAGTAACATATGAGTACCCAGTCTCACCTTCTGATTCTCAGCACAATCCATCACTCAGAAGATCCTTTCAATCTCCTTAAGCCAAATCTGAGCACCATCAGGATCATATCTTCCTTTGAAGACAGGCGGTTTGTTCTTCCTAAACTCATCATTACTAGCAGCATTAGGTGCACCCTGCACAACCCGAGCCATAGCTTGCATCCCAGCAGCTAAAGCAGCATCATTCCTACCAGCCATATTCTGTTCATATCCAATAACAGCAACTATGGTTAAACAAACAGCTCACCGAACCACAAAGACCAACAACGACTGGCACAAACTGACACGGACTGGCTCTGATACCACATAATGTAACACCCCCAGGCTATTAAAACGGTACAATTAATCAGAGTATAATTCAAAAAATTCACGGCATAGACGAGAGCGTAACATCAATTTGAAACAAACATACAACAACACGCTCATAAAGATATGCAACATTACAGGTAATACATAACAAAAGAACTAGTTCATAACACCCACAATTCAGATACAGAATAAAAGCGGAAAATCTGTACTGGATCTCATATATATATATATATATATCACATAAAGAGTTTGTCTGTCATATACAACATCATACATTAACAATCCAAAAGATACATGTATACATAATACGAAATAATCACACTCGATCTCCCCGACTACCCGGTGCCACATATCAGAGCCGACCGACAAAAGAATGAAGACCTAAGCTTCACAAAAAGACCTCCAGTATCTAATCTGCAATGCCTCAAAGAGCATTTAAACACAGCAGAAGGGTGAGAAACACAATCATAATATAGTTGCATACAATTATATATAACACAAAAATACACATATAAATTATTCTAACCACAACTTATACCAAAACTCAAACACAAAACAACACCAAGTATATTTCATATATCCATCACCAAGGTATATCAACCATGCACCATACACATAACGCCTACATACATACATATAGCAACGCATCAGTATCATTAACAATTCCACTCACAATCAATCCATTCATGATTTATGCAAATGCACAGAGACCGACACAACGAATCTATGCAATGCACATGCGGTACCATCCATCCATCATCTCAACACTAGTTCACTCAGGAACTATTGGAACCATCACTTATTACTTAGGATTACTCATGTAACACCCCGTCGGGCAAACGATGTTCCCCGTCGCTTTAGGTCCCTTATTTTTTTAAGGCACACGACGTTTATGGATCGCTTTAGGTCCTCTTTATATAAGGCACACGATCTGATCGCTTTAGGTCCTCTTTGTATAAGGCACACGATCGTCTATAATCATCGCTTTAGGTCCTCTTATTTTTTTAAGGCACACGATGTTATAGCGGATTCCCTCTGGAACCAATCCGTCGCTCACACCCACTAGGGCACACGACATCACCACATGCATATCATGATGCTTAACATACAATGACTCATGACATTCAAATGCACACATATACACATCCATAATCATGCATATATCATCAAATACAACACATTGCATTTGCCAGCTCTTAGGTCACAAACCATCATCACAAGTCATACAACATTCATATCCACAACATATTGCATAATACACATCAACTACACACACTTACCATGGTACAAGTTAACAAAACGACACCATTCCAGTTCCTGACATAATTAAATCGGTCACTAATCTCAAAAACAATAATATAAGAAAGAACATGGCACAAGTTTCCCAACGTATCAAACCACGCCTCAAACCGACTCAAGAATCAAAAGTTATAAAGAAAACAAATTAGGAAAAACTGTCACATTCGCATTGCGAAGCTCCTAGCGAGTCCTTCGCTTCTTCATTCGCAGTGCGAATGTCCCAGCGAACCAAGTCAGAACTGAAAATAGCCTAAAAATTTCCCAACGTTCGCAGTGCAAATAATCCAGCGAACTCTCGCTTTCCCATTCCCAGTGCGAGTTCCCCAGCGAACCAAGTCAGAGAGGAAACAACACAAAGTAACACAATGTTCGCAGTGCGAACCTCTGGCGAATGCTCGCCCACACCTTCGCAGTGCGAATAGCCAGCGAATGTTCGCTTTCCCCTTCGCTAGGGGATTCGCAGTGCGAACCTGCGATTTCACAAAACCCAGCAGCGCTGTTACACACCAAAAATCATATTTTCCCCCCACCAAAACACATTCAAAACCACACATAACAATCAGAACATCATCTAATCATGGTAACAGGTATTCTACCGCGTTTACACAGATTTCCAACCGCGAAAACATCGATTTCTACTCGATTATCACATTTCGACCTATATTGAAAACTAATAAAACTTCCACACAAACATACATAATCATACACAAACATAGTATAATCGAGTTTCGCACCCTTACCCGATTAAATCACGTGTGAAAAGTCGGTTGAATCGGTTCCTAAATTCTCCAAGTTTTCTCTCTATCTCCTTTTCTTTCTCTTTTCTTTCTTCCTCTTTTTCTTCTCTTCTTTTTCTTTCCTTTCTATTTTCTCTCTTTTCTTTCTATTTATGTTTCTAACTTAGGAAAAATTAAAGTGAAATGACCAAAATGCCCCTACACTCAAATATCTCGCAAACGTTCCCAAAACGCGATAAAATATACTCTCGATGAAAAATAACATATTTTCAAATAAAAGTCAGAAATAAAATAAAATAATAATAAAATAATCAAAACGAATCAATCAAATAAAATAACCAAAACTGGGGCGTTACAACTCTCCCCCACTTAGAAATTTTCGTCCTCGAAAATATTACCTGAGACGAACAACTCTGGATACGACTGCCGCATCCGACTCTCCAACTCCCAAGTCAAATTGCCCTCAGCAGTGCCCCCCCACGCTACTTTCACAAGTGCAATATCCTTGCCTCTTAATCGCTTCAACTCGCGATCCAAAATCCTAACTGGTAACGCCTCAACCGTAAGGTTCTCCCTTACCTCCACCTTGTCCATCGGAATCACATGCGGCGGATGCGGAACATACTTCCGAAGCTGTGAAACATGAAACACATCGTGCAAATTCGACAGACTCGGCGGCAACACCACCCTATAAGCCACATCACCCACTCTCGCGGATATCTGTTAAGGACCAATAAACCGAGAAGTAAGCTTCTTCGACTTCAATGCACGACCAACACCCGTCACCGGCGTAACTCTCAAAAATACATGATTGCCCTCTTGAAACTCAAAATATTTCCTTCTTCGACCATGGTAGCTCTTTTTCCTACTCTGAGAAGCCTTCATTTTCTCACGAATAAGTTTCACCTTGTCTGTAGTCTGTTGCACTAACTCCGGTCCAACCACCGTACTCTCACCAGATTCGTGCCAACACAACGGTGTTTGACATCTTCGTCCATATAACGCTTCAAACGGTGCCATTCTAATAGTAGAATGGAAACTGTTATTATATGTGAATTCAATCAACGCAAGATAACTATCCCACGCACCACCTTGTTCAAGAACACAAGCTCGCAACAAATCTTCCAACGACTGAATCGTTCTCTCCGTTTGTCCATCCGTCTACGGATGATAAGCCGAACTCAATCTCAATTTAGAACCCAACGCCTTTTGTAAACTTTCCCAAAATCTCGAAGTAAACCTTGGATCTCTATCTGGAACAATACTCAACGGAACCCCATGTAACTTCACAATCACACTGATATAAATCTCAGCCAACCTTTCCAAAGAAAAACTGATGTCAATCGGAATGAAATGCGTCGATTTAGTCAGCCTATCCACAACCACCCAAATCGCATTATATCCCCTCAGTTTATTCGGCAACCCTGTCACAAAATCCATAGAAATGCTATCCCATTTCCACTCAGGAATATCCAACGGTTGCAACAAACCACTAGGCTTCAGATGTTCTACCTTCGACTTGTGACACGTCAAATAGGAATACACAAACTGAGCCACATCTCTCTTTAATCCAGACCACTAGAAAATCTTCTTCAAATCTTGGTACATCTTATTAGCTCCCGGATGTATACTCAAATTACTCCGGTGTCCTTCCTCCAAAATCATCCTTTTCAACTCCGAATCATCAGGAATACAAATTCTACCTCGGAACCTCAAAACACCATTAAGATCCACTTTAAAGTCCTCATTTTCACTTTTATCCCCAACCGTCATCAAATCCACAAATTTCACATCCCATTTCTGTTTCTCGCTAACGGTCAATAGAAAATCATTAGTAACCTTCAACATACCAAGCCTTACACTGTCAGACGTCAATTCACACACTAAACTCAAATCTCTAAACGATTCCAAAAGTTCCCACTCCTTAACCATCAAAGCGGACATATGCAACGATTTTCGGCTCAACGCATCGGCTACCACATTAGCTTTACCAGGATGGTAATTCAAGCTAAAATCGTAGTCCTTCAAAAATTCCAACCATCTTCGTTGCCTCATATTCAACTCTTTCTTATCAAACAAATATTTCAAACTTTTAGGATCACTAAAGACTTCGAATCTTGCACCGTAGAGATAATGCCTCTAAATTTTCAACACGAAAACCACAACCGCTAATTCAAGATCATGAGTAGGATAATTTTTCTCATGTACCCTCAATTGCCTCGAAGCATAAGCTACCACCTTACCTTCTTGCGTCAACACTGCACCTAGACCGATCAAAGACGCATCACAATACACCACAAACAGTTCAGTAGGATTCGACAAAATCAAAATTGGAGTTGTAGTGAATCTTCTCTTCAGCTCATTAAAACTTTCCTCACACCGAATATCCCAAATGAACGCTTGCCCTTTACAAGTCAACTGGGTCAATGGAAGTGCTAGCTTAGAAAAACCTTCAATGAACCTTCGATAATAACCAGCTAAACCCAAAAAGCTTCTAATTTCAGTAACAGATCTCGGAGCCTCCCATTGTAGAACTGCTTCTACTTTAGATGGATCCACAGCAATACCGTTACCTGAAATCACGTGCTCAAGAAAACTCACTTCCGACAACCAGAATTCACACTTGGACAACTTGGAAAAAAGTTTCCTTTCCTTCAAAACCTGCAACACAATGCGCAAATGCTCCGCATGCTCCTCCCGAGACTTAGAATAAATTAAGATATCATCAATAAACACAAAAACAAAATGATCCAAATGCTCATGGAAAATACGATTCATGTACTCCATAAACACACCTGGCGCATTAGAAACCCCGAACGGCATCACAGAATATTCATAATGACCGTATCGTGTTCTAAAAGCGGTCTTCTAAATATCTTCCTCTTTCACCCTTATCTGATGATACCCCGACCTCAAGTCAATCTTACTAAACACACACGCACCTACCAACTGATCCATCAAATCATCAATTCTCGGAAGAGGATACTTATTCTTAATCGTCACCTTATTCAACTGCCGATAATCAATACACAATCGCATACTTCCATCTTTCTGTTTCACCAATAAAACTGGAGCACCCCAAGGCGACACACTTGGCATTACAAACTTCTTTTCCAATAATTCGTTCAATTGCTTCTTTAACTCCACCAACTCAGATGCCGACATTCTATATGGTGCCATCGATATAGGCCTAGTACCAGGAACTAGATCTATAGAAAAATCCACCTCTCTCTCTGGCGGCACATCTGAAATATCATCAGGAAACACTTCCGGAAAATCACACACCACAGGAAACACATCAAGTGAAACTTGACTATCCGCAGTCAACTATGCAAACAACCCAAACAACTGAGCTTCATCCGCCAAAAGTTTCTTTAACTCTTTGGTAGATAAGAAACTTGAGTCTTCATCTTCCTCAAAAGAAGGAAACCTTACCAGCTTATGATAACAATCAATGTGAACCCGATTAAACTTCAACCAATTCATCCCCAAAACCACATCTAAACCCTCCAACGGCAAACACACCAAATCCATCTCAAAGTCTTTACCATAAATGGTCAAAGGACAACTTAAACAAACCAACGAAGTAGTTACTGACCCCATTACTGGAGTATCAATAACCATCTCTCCATCCATCGAAGACAATACAAGATTCAAACGCTTCGCGCACTCAGACGAAATAAATGAATAAGTCGCTCCAGTATCAATAATAGCAACTAAAGGCGTACTATTAATAAAACAAGTACTTCTGATCAGACGGTCTGCACTTGTAGTCTGAGTTCCCGCCAAGGCAAAAACCTTCCCACCAGTTGGAGCTTGCTTCGGTTTCGGACACTTCGTACTAACATGTCCAGGTTCACCACAATTGAAACACTTCACCACGTTCCTCTTACAATCAGATGCAATGTGTCCTAAACCTCCATAATTAGAACACTTCCTTATATCTTTCCTACATTCGAACTGGCGATGTCCTAGGTCACCACACCTAGAACATCTCAGAGGATTAGACATACCTCCTCCACTGGGCCTTCTCTCAAAATTACCCCTTTGTTTACCTTTATCAGCTGGTGTTACATACGGACCACTACGAAACTGTTGCTTCCCTTTCCTCTCGCTCACACTCTTATAGTGAGTAGAACGAGCCTTACTATCCTCCTCATAAATCCTACAACAATCCACCAAATCAGAAAACCTCCTTATCCGTTGATAACCGATTGCCTGCTTTATCTCAGGACGCAACCCGTTCTCAAACTTCACACACTTAGAAAACTCCGCAGTCGCTTCTGCATAATGTGGATAAAACTGCACAAGCTCCACAAACTTAATAGTATAATCAATAACAGACATACTACCTTGTTTCAATTCCAAGAACTCAATTTCCTTCTTTCCTCTTACATCTTCAGGAAAATACCTCCTCAGAAACTCAACGCTAAACACAGCCCAAGTAATATCCTCCTCTGCAGCTTCCAACACATGATGTGTACCAACCCACCAATCATCAGCTTCTTCCAGTAACATATGAGTACCCAGTCTCACCTTCTGATTCTCAGCACAATCCATCACTCAGAAGATCCTTTCAATCTCCTTAAGCCAAATCTGAGCACCATCAGGATCATATCTTCCTTTGAAGACAGGCGGTTTGTTCTTCCTAAACTCATCATTACCAGCAGCATTAGGTGCACCCTGCACAACCCGAGCCATAGCTTGCATCGCAGCAGCTAAAGCAGCATCATTCCTACCAGCCATATTCTGTTCATATCCAATAACAGCAACTATGGTTAAACAAACAGCTCACCGAACCACAAAGACCAACAACGACTGACACAAACTGACACGGACTGGCTCTGATACCACATAATGTAACACCCCCAGGCTATTAAAACGGTACAATTAATCAGAGTATAATTCAAAAAATTCACGGCATAGACGAGAGCATAACATCAATTTGAAACAAACATACAACAACACGCTCATAAAGATATGCAACATTACAGGTAGCACATAACAAAAGAACTAGTTCATAACACCCACAATTCAGATACAGAATAAAAGCGGAAAATCTGTACTGAATCTCATATATATATATATATATCACATAAAGAGTTTGTCTGTCATATACAACATCATACATTAACAATCCAAAAGATACATGTATACATAATACGAAATAATCACACTCGATCTCCCCGACTACCCGGTGCCACATATCAGAGCCGACCGACAAAAGAATGAAGACCTAAGCTTCACAAAAAGACCTCCAGTATCTAATCTGCAATGCCTCAAAGAGCATTTAAACACAGCAGAAGGGTGAGAAACACAATCATAATATAGTTGCATACAATTATATATAACACAAAAATACACATATAAATTATTCTAACCACAACTTATACCAAAACTCAAACACAAAACAACACCAAGTATATTTCATATATCCATCACCAAGGTATATCAACCATGCACCATACACATAACGCCTACATACATACATATAGCAACGCATCAGTATCATTCACAATTCCACTCACAATCAATCCATTCATGATTTATGCAAATGCACAGAGACCGACACAACGAATCTATGCAATGCACATGCGGTACCATCCATCCATCATCTCAACACTAGTTCACTCAGGAACTATTGGAACCATCACTTATTACTTAGGATTACTCATGTAACACCCCGTCGGGCAAACGATGTTCCCCGTCGCTTTAGGTCCCTTATTTTTTTAAGGCACACGACGTTTATGGATCGCTTTAGGTCCTCTTTATATAAGGCACACGATCTGATCGCTTTAGGTCCTCTTTGTATAAGGCACACGATCGTCTATAATCATCGCTTTAGGTCCTCTTATTTTTTTAAGGCACACGATGTTATAGCGGATTCCCTCTGGAACCAATCCGTCGCTCACACCCACTAGGGCACACGACATCACCACATGCATATCATGATGCTTAACATACAATGACTCATGACATTCAAATGCACACATATACACATCCATAATCATGCATATATCATCAAATACAACACATTGCATTTGCCAGCTCTTAGGTCACAAACCATCATCACAAGTCATACAACATTCATATCCACAACATATTGCATAATACACATCAACTACACACACTTACCATGGTACAAGTTAACAAAACGACACCATTCTAGTTCCTGACATAATTAAATCGGTCACTAATCTCAAAAACAATAATATAAGAAAGAACATGGCACAAGCTTCCCAACGCATCAAACCACGCCTCAAACCGACTCAAGAATCAAAAGTTATAAAGAAAACAAATTGGGAAAAACTGTCACATTCGCATTGCGAAGCTCCTAGCGAGTCCTTCGCTTCTTCATTCGCAGTGCGAATGTCCCAGCGAACCAAGTCAGAACTGAAAATAGCCTAAAAATTTCCCAACGTTCGCAGTGCAAACAATCCAGCGAACTCTCGCTTTCCCATTCCCAGTGCGAGTTCCCCAGCGAACCAAGTCAGAGAGGAAACAACACAAAGTAACACAATGTTCGCAGTGCGAACCTCTGGCGAATGCTCGCCCACACCTTCGCAGTGCGAATAGCCAACGAATGCTCGCTTTCCCCTTCGCTAGGGGATTCGCAGTGCGAACCTGCGATTTCACAAAACCCAGCAGCGCTGTTACACACCAAAAATCATATTTCCCCCCACCAAAACACATTCAAAACCACACATAACAATCAGAACATCATCTAATCATGGTAACAGGTATTCTACCGCGTTTACACAGATTTCCAACCGCGAAAACATCGATTTCTACTCGATTATCACATTTCGACCTATATTGAAAACTAATAAAACTTCCACACAAACATACATAATCATACACAAACATAGTATAATCGAGTTTCGCACCCTTACCCGATTAAATCACGTGTGAAAAGTCGGTTGAATCGGTTCCTAAATTCTCCAAGTTTTCTCTCTATCTCCTTTTCTTTCTCTTTTCTTTCTTCCTCTTTTTCTTCTCTTCTTTTTCTTTCCTTTCTATTTTCTCTCTTTTCTTTCTATTTATGTTTCTAACTTAGGAAAAATTAAAGTGAAATGACCAAAATGCCCCTACACTCAAATATCTCGCAAACGTTCCCAAAACGCGATAAAATATACTCTCGATGAAAAATAACATATTTTCAAATAAAAGTCAGAAATAAAATAATATAATAATAAAATAATCAAAACGACTCAATCAAATAAAATAACCAAAACTGGGGCGTTACACAATTCGAAAATATTGATTCATATAAGTTGGTTTTCAAATACAACTTAATTTGCAGATTATAAGTATCTATGTCAAATTAAATGAATGTATTTTAAGCGAGGGTTAGTGAAACAAACAATCTACATAGAATATAATAAACTCAAACAACATTTTATACCAGATCCAGATATTATAAACTCATATAATACGCTTGCTACCACCAGCAAACTTTAAGTGAGGGTTAGTGAAACAAACAATCTAAATAGAATATAATAAACTCAAACAACATTCTATACCAGATCCAGATATTATAAACTCATATAATACACTTGCTACCACCGGCATCATCACCCTGTATCATCCCCTTAACCTGTAAGGAAACACAACAAACTTCAAAAATGAGCATCCTCAGTTGAAAACAAACCCTAAAACCATAATCCAGTGAAGAGTAAAGAGAGGAACAGGAATAACGCACCTTTTAATGAAACTAATCGCAGAACAGGAATCAATTATGATGTTCAACTAGTTTGGGAATCAATGAAGAATAAATATAAGGAGGAATGAGCTTACACAAAAGCTTCATACTTCTTATATTTCTTTTCATTGTTTCTAAAACTAGATGAAGTTTGCTTACACTGTTGTTTCTTCATTTACTAACATCTTGTTCGTGAAGCTATGAAAAAAAAGTATAAGGTAGATGAAGTTTCCATCATAGCTTCATGCTTCTTATACATTTTTCCATAGCTACACAAACATTATGAAGTTTCCAAAGTATGGTCTTTGTTCAGGTAGTGAAAACGAATCTGAAAAAATGAGAACAATCAACAAAAACAACATGGAACAAACGAGATAATGGGAAATATCTAACAATAGATGGAAGAAGAAGAATACCGTAATGTATGAAGTACAAGATTCACGGCTAATGGTGAAAATGAAGAGAAAAAATGGGTTCTAGGGTTTCACTTTGAAGGCAACGGCGCTACTGTCAATAAGTGAAAGTTATTTTGCTTATATGTGGGTAAACTATTTCACAACGGTTAACAATACCAACCGTATAGATAGGTATTTATTTATTATAAATATATCACTACGGTTAACCAGAAGAACCGTAGTGATAACCCTTTTATCTGTGAATTTTAAAATAAATAAAAACCGTATAGATAGGTATTTATTTATTATAAATATATCACTATGGTTAACTAGAAGAACCGTAGTGATAACCCTTTTATTTGTGAATTTTAAAATAAATAAAAAAGAAAAGGTACGCCTTAACATTAAAGGAATAAAATATTTTATGGCGCTGAGGTTCGAACCGACGAAAGTTTGAGTATATCACAACAGTTGGTTCTGTAATTTTATTAGTTTCATTCCTGTCTTCATAATGTAATTCAAACATCAACAATGTAATTCACAATGCATCTGCAGTTTAAACATCAACAATGTAATTCAAACCCTAATTCAACTATTACATTTCATAACAAAGTAAACATTAAACATAAAGGAGACAAGAAAACATAACATCTTGAGATTTCCAGGAAATATCTCTGATTTCAGTTTGTTCTTCAAATTCTTTTTATTTTTCTTTAAATCCTCATACATAACCTTCAAATAGCCCACAACTTCCAACTCTGACTTCATAATGCTCTCATCTTCATGCCCGTCTCTTTCTCCCACGTCTTCATCCCATATGAACAAATTACATGTTTCATCGCTCCTCCAAAATGGACATCTCCAAAAAAGCCTTCCTTTATTTTGTCCCTTCTTGCATTGGTACGAAACCATACGACCATCAGAACCACAAAAATTTCCAGATCGAGATTTTACAGCAGAAGAAGACATAGAAACACCTTTGGATGATTTTGTCTTCAAATGCGACATTGCAGCACCTTAAAGTAGAACACTTTCTTGTTATTGTTGTCTTCTTCCCGACAATAGTGACGACGTTTGTGTTAGGGTTGTTTTTTCTTGTTTCTTTTTTCAGTGGATAAATTTATATATACTTGGTGTTTAAAATACATAAAAAGAAGCTTCAGTTTGTAACAACGGTTTTAAGAAATAACCGTAGTGATATCCTTATTATTTTTTAGTTAAATATAAATAAAACTTAAAAAGGGTGCATTTACGTCAAAGGAATAAACTATTTGAGGGCAATGAGGTTCGAACCCATGAAAGCTTGATTGTATCACCACGATGTTCACAACAACCGTTATTATACCCTTAAAATTCCTAATTAAAATAATGCGTGCGCATCAAGTACGCACTATAAAAACGGTGTATAGGATGTCATTGTAAACCTGTCGTTGTTGTTTGGGCGTTTTGTAGTAGTGCAAGACATCCCCAAACCCAGACGCAACATACCCAGATTTTGAAGAACCCAATCTGCCACCAACCCAAAGAGAGTATTGAGACTAAAGATGATCAAAGCAATCCTATTTATAGCCGAGCCATTTTCCTAGAAAGTAACAAACCACCAAAAATAACGATAGTCAATTCAAGGATCATTAATCAAAGGCAATAACTCCACCAGTACCGCACTGACCAAGACTGCTTTGACTGTTTCTTCTTTTTAGAACGCCAACCAAAGAACCTATTACATGTACACATGTTTTATAACAATGTCCTGACATCATGTCAGACATTGTCTGTTATTCCTAGATTCTTCTTCTGATTTGA
Organism: Lathyrus tuberosus; assembly: GCA_022829125.1. Classification (NCBI taxonomy): domain Eukaryota; kingdom Viridiplantae; phylum Streptophyta; class Magnoliopsida; order Fabales; family Fabaceae; genus Lathyrus; species Lathyrus tuberosus. The sequence continues at coordinate 22,326,147 of JALAZF010000022.1, read as the reverse complement.
CAATGCAGAGATTTCTTCACAAAATTATGATCACAGTTTGCAGAGAAAAATAAATTCCCCCAGACTCAATCAATGATTCTTAAGTATCCAATAAGAACCATTACCAATGCACATGCACTGCCAAGTCTTCCCAACTTGCAACAATACAACAATGTCAAGACATCCTCCTTGACATCTCAGCTTGCTTGACGCACAAATGTAAACTGGAACTTCAACTGAATCCTCGCAGTAATTCATCTTAGATCAAGGGGCATCTCCCCCTATCTAAGGTAACCAATGCTCCTCCACATAACACCTAAGCTAATGAATGGAAAACATAAGATGCATCTTCATGTATTCAAGAGCGCACCCTCCGTTCAACTTACCAGCTGAACACAATCATCAACTCTCTTATTGCTTCCTCTGACAAGAAACAATAATCACTCACACATGATCACCATCATGCTACCCATGAGGAAATGTATACCAATTATAAAAAACTCTTGGATTGAGATCAAAGTCCCATTGATCCCCCTATCCTGCAACCATCTACACACCACACGAACTCCTCTTGAATTCTCATGTATAGACCTCCAGCTGCTTGAGGCACAAACCAATTGAATCAGAATGCTTCACATTCCTTAAAGAGACGCACAGGGCCCATTAGTTTGTTATAACGATGTCAGTTATCGTATGCATGCTCCATAACTTCACAGATGCTAAATTGATTCACTACTAGCATGACTTGCAGCCAGGTGCAACATCCCCTTCACAAGATTTTCCACTGAGCTTACCCAGTCAGCAATAGAGATAGACACCCCATAATCAAAGACATTCATTCCTTATCATTCTCCCGTATGATAACCTAGAATACTTATGATTTTCTGGTGAATATCCACTTCTGAACGCATCAGAAACTAGACCTTCATGCAATCAACCCATGATCCACTCCAGTCTTCCATAAACCTTACATCAGACCTCCAAGACAGTTCTTCTACTCCATCATTCTCCCATATGACAATATAGATACTTCTTAGACACGATGCAAGTAACTAGTTCCTCACAGAACCTGAAATCCTTCACCAAGGATAACTAACCCAAAGATGTTCTAACATCAGTTATGACATCTTCCACACATCACAGACACCACACACCATGGTTTTTGATATGCTCCTCCACTGGACTTACTATCAGCATAGTAATCCACACTAAAGATCTTCATACAACACAGCGCCACCAGTTTGAATAAAGAGAACTTCAGAAACCCAGAGAGAAATAAACTCTCATCAACCAAAAGAAGGTATACTTCCATCCTCAACTCAGAACTTCTGCCACAAGCTCCCAGAGAACCAGAACCTCTTTACAGTTTCAACTAACTACTCTTCTGTACAAGAGCAATCAGTTTCAATCATCCTGCTTGAATGCACATTGTGAAACCAACCAAATGCCACCTTTTGATTGACCTCACTCATCTTCAGAACTCCCACAATATACACTGATCCACCAATGAAAACAGATCTTTAAGTCACATGAACTACTTGCCCCATAGCAAGAAATCTTGGATCCACCAAGCCTCTTAGTCATGTAACATCTTCCCATCCACAGCTCCCACAAACTACATGAGATAGACCTTTTTGAAGCATCCATAACTTCCATTCTCCTGTAGATCACCTTATCTTAAGCTGATGTGCCATATCACCAGCTGATACCTCTGATGTTAAGCTATATGTCAGAACATTTTGATATGACATCTAACTATCGAATTCAGCTCCTCCTTCTGCCACTTAGAAGAACCTCCTCCCTTCGCAGAACAAGAGTTCCATGCTCTCATAGACTTGATTCAACAACCAAGTTTGAGTAGACAACCTCCATCCTGCTTTGTAACTCCAAAGACTTCAAACCTGACACATCTGAATCTTCAAAAGATAAGTAGTCCAAGACTACACCATAGCCATACCAAAGAATGCCACTTTCCTTAGTAGAGCCGACTGTAGAAACTCAGAGATAACTGCCACTTAACTTTGACCTTCAACAAAAAGAGCAAGATCCATGCTCCAAAGCACCTAGATCAGAAATAAACTGATCCAAGCTGTAACCATCAAGATTTTGATGTCTTCATCTTCATCTTCAACAGCATCAAAGTCCAGACTAGTTTCTTGCCAGGAAACTCTCCAGAGAATACATGCTTCTGTCACACCCGACTGAAACCACTTCTTAGGTCACCACCTAAGACAAAACAGATGGTAAAGGGTATGCAGTACCCCTCCCATGATTATGTACAAACTCTGAAGATGAGATGTTCTAACATCTTGTTGAACATCAGCAATCTTGACTTTCAAAGATAATCAATTAAATACTTGTGGATTCCACTAATAGCAATTGATCTTAAATCCTTGTCTAATAACCCTTATTCACTGCTGTAGCTGAGCTCCACCAGATCATGTCATGAACACTTATAAAGTATTCAATCTTTTTGCAAGTATCTTCTTCAAAAGACAATGTTGAGATACCAAGGCTGCCCACCTTTGACTCAAGTAACTAAGACTTTCTCTGAACAAATCTTATTTACCTAAAAAATTCTTCAATCAGATTGGATCCACTCTTAGGGTCAAGAGAGATGAATCCTTCCTTGCTGTTTTTGGATGGTGAAAATAAATCACCTCCATTTTCTTCAGATTGTGTTTCAAAGAAACACCCTCTAGTCAGAAGAGTAACTAGAAGACTCCAGATACACGGCATAAATGCCTTTATGAGTGGACTTGAGAGAATTCTCAAGTATCTTTGACAACCTAGCCGACCAATAATTTTTCAAACTCCTAGAGCAAGAACCTGATGAACTTAAACTTAACTCCTCTCCTCTTCAACTGACTTCAACTGCACCAAGAAACCAAGCTTCCAAGTAGCAAGTCACCATACCAGATATCTAACCACAACTCCCTTTACTCCATTGGTCCTGACTTTGGAATAAAAGAATGCAGATATCTTCACATATAGAGGTCGACGATTGAGACCTTCCACCAATTGTCTTCAGTAACAACTCCAGAATCCCATAATTCTAGAGCTCTTCCATCAGAAACACATGCAGCGGAACCACCAAGGAATAGATCCTGCTTGCCTTAATAAGATGTCACAACATTTTATAAGACACACCAACAAGAGAATTAGCCACTTCTCCTGTAGTTATTGTAGAATCTCCTCAGCAACATGAACAACCTCCGGGTTGCTCCCTTCGATTCAGAACATCCATCTCATCCATTAATACCCTTGAGTATGTCTGAGTTGATTGATCTGATCTTCAAAACTCCTCCTTGTTTAAACGCTAGAAAGTATCTCCCAAAGATCTCATCCAGAACTAGACAGGATGCCTGCTCTGATACCAATTGAAATTCTAGCCTATGCAGACAGCAGATGTCCTAACACATGTCAAGCTATTATGCTACATAATTATTTAAACTCAGAGGCGCAATAGCATACTAATACCTTGAATATCAGAACTGCACAATCACAGATGTCACGCATCTGATCCAACATGTCAGTGAAGAACAATAACAAAACTGTAAATTGCAGAATGTTAAATAAGATAGTATGTGTTAACCCAGTTCGGTGCAATTCACCTACATCTGGGAGATACCAATCCCGGACGAAGACTTCACTATATGTAGAACTCTTACAAAGCTAAACTCCTCCGTTTACAACTTTGTACCTAACATCTACCCAATAAACATCTTTACCAAGGCTAAACTCAAAAGTTTACAACCCTAATATGAGATACCCCACTCACATCCTAATCACAACCTGTGATGTTTCTGTCTTCTGCCAATATAGAACCTGTCACGGTTTCTTGACCTCCAAGTTATCTTGGACTTGCTTCAAAGCTTCGTCCAAGAACAATACAAAAACCATTACCTACAGGCTTCTGGTTGTGTCCCTGTACCTATGTCTTCCACTTTGCATCCCATATTGCAGAGTGGAGACTTACAACTCCTAAGATAGCCACCGACTCTCAAACCCTAAACCCTTATTCAACACAAGAGAACTAGGTTACAAAGTTATAAGTGATACAAAAAGTACTAGTCTTTAACCCTAGGTCTAAGTCTCCTTATATAGTCTTCTGTTGTCTTGGGCTTTCAATCTTTTCTCCTGTGATACCTTGATCTTCTCCTTAATTCTTGCAATCTGCTAACTTATTAAGTCAGTCAGAATGTCGAGACATTTCCTTCGACATCTTTTTCTTCTGCAGATTCTTCAAGTTTATCATCAGAATGTTGTAGCAAAATTTAGTCAAACATCAGGTGCTTTCATCTGTTTTAAGGTTTGATTGATTGCATGTTGAATTTTGTGCAAACCTTAGAATAGAAATGGAATTGTAAATGGAACTCTGATGTTGGAAGTATTAGATGCTATTATTTTTTAAAATTATCGCAGGTTCGTTGTTCAGTTCGCTTTGCAAACCTCGGCGAGCATTGGCCAGAAACTCGCTTTGCGAATCTGAGGCGAATGTTTGCCAGCCTTCGCTTTGCGAACTCTGATGCGAACATATCAGAATTTTGAAAAAAAATTTTATGTTATCTCAGTTGGAATTTTGTTTTGGCTCCCATTTCTAATGGACTGTGTTGTTGCGTGTTGTTGTTTTAATTGTTGATTTGTGCAGATGGGTCCTAAGATCAATCCCGCTAAGTAGCGAATGGCCAGCACTTCAAGACAAGTGCCGATTCAGTTTGATAGCGATCATTTCAGAGGAGCCAAGCAGGCACCAAGGTATCTAACCTTGGAGAAGAGAACCATTTTTCCAGAAAAAATATTTAACCTGAGTGAACATGGGAGTTACCGGTCGGTGGCTGCACTCCTAGAAGAGAAAAAATGGGGATGACTGATAACTCCAGTCGATAGTTACAATGTGGAGGTTGTCCGCGAGTTTTATGCTAATGCCCTTCCTGATGATGCGGACCAATTTGGGTGGACAGCTTTTGTTGGCGGAAAAGTGGTGCGATTTTATCGTGGAATAATTAATACCTTCCTTGGAAGTCCCTTACCTTTGAGAGCTAGCCAGATAGATGATTCCCGCGGTTACAAACGCGTTAATTTCCTTCAATCCTTTTTCAAAGAGGAGTGTTAGAATGACATGAGCATGATGGTTTAGTTGTCTCTTGAAACATTGTCTGAGATTTGTTTTAAGAATCAAGTTCTTTTGCATTGTCGATTCTAGGATTGTGTAATTGTTGCTTTGTTATAATTGTTGTTTATTTGAGTCGTTTATCCTTTCTTGGTTGAATCAAATGCTCGAGCAGGTCCTCTTGTTTCAATGAGAGGCATACGTTGCTTGAGGACAAACAAAGAGTTAGTTGGGGATAGTTTGTTAGATGTCAAATATGCTATATATTTGTATTTGATACTTGGCATTTTTCAACACTTTCATGTTTTAATTGTGGAGTTTAGTAGTGAATTGTTGTTGTTCTTCAAACATTGTATATATACCTTTGGTGCTTGTAATGTGTGCGCTATTGTGCAGGAAAGTGCACTAATTGATCAAAGAAAGAAGACACAAAGAATTGATGCAAGCTGCCAAAGAATAGAGGACAACTTCAAGAAGTTCGCTTTGCGAACTAGCTAGCAAAGGTTCGCTTTGCGAACAACTAGCAAGGTCTCTAGCGAATGGTCCCATAATATGGCAGTAGGGAAAAAGACCAAAGTTCGCTTCGTGAACTCCAACGAATGTTCGCTGCTTCACTCGCTGTGCGAAAGTCCTGGAAAAGAACCCTTGGCTATGGCAATGCCAAAAGGACCCAAAATTCGCTTTGCGAATGTTTTGGCGAGTAGTTTGCTTTGCGAATGAAACGTTCGCATTGCGAACTTGCACAGACAGACAAGGGTAGTTTAGCTTTCAGAAGGTACTTCATGTGCCATTTTCTTTATTCACTAGGCGAATGGATCATTCGCAGTGCGAATGCATCAGATCCCAAGTGCATTATAAATAGATTTTTACATTTTCTTGGGATCATAACTTCACCTTTTCACACCAAAACATATTTTTCTGAGTTTTCTTCATCAAAGAAGGATTTTTCACATAGAGAAGCCGAAGTCGCATCCGATCTCGATTATTCAACGCAGATGCTCTTTCATCTCCTCAGGAAACTTGTGATACAAGCTACCATGAATATGTGTAGCTAAACACATCTTGTGTTAAGATTAGAGGTAGTTAATCTTGCTTATATGTATTTCTTTTGATCTTTTGTATATGAACAAGGTTGATGATCAATATATGATGAAGTTGTTTGTTCTTAATGAATATTTGTGTTTTGAATCACTCTAGACATAGATTTTCCAAATCTTGACCTAATATCTTCATCTCTTAAAAACCAAACTCTAGACATAGATTTGGGGTTTAATATTCGCTTTGTATTGATCTTAACGGTTGTTGTTTCAATTGTTAGCGCGAGACATCATCTAACGATTTAAGCAACGATACTCACGCATTTTCTTTAAACATAAACTAATTCGCGAGGATACGTGATTGTATTGATCGATACTAAGTTCATATGCTTGATTAATCAGATACGTTTGAAAATGATTAGCGAAATATAATCTTGACATGCTTTTATAAAACTTACAACATCTTTGTTATAGTTTACTTCTTTGCTACCAAATTGATGTTACACAACCAAGAACAATTTGAAACCCCCTTACTTAAAATGTTTTGACTATTGAACGGCAAGCATTAATATCACGCAATCCTTGTGGATACGTTAAAAACACCCCCCAAAATACTCTCCAGCAGCTACTGGATTTTGTATGAGGGTGTGGGATTCGCCCTTGCTTCGCCGAGCGAAGACAGGACGAGCGAGCTGCTTCGCCGGACGAAAATATAAGCGAAGGGAGAGGTGAAAAGTGAGGCTCTGGATTTTGTATGGGGGAAGTAGTTTCGCCCCTACTTCGCCAAGTGAACCCAGGCGCGCGCGCTGCTTCGCCGGGCAAGCTCCAGGCGAGCAGGAGCAATGTTATTATTTTATTTTTCTTTGTTCTTGTGCTTTGTGCTTCCTTGTGCCTTGTTGATCATAGGCCTTGGATATTTGATGTGTCATGTTTTGATGAGTAATACGCAATGATTTGTGTTGTGATTATGATGACTTTTGATGCATGATGATGTGATGTTTTATGATGACTTTTGATGCATGATGATGTGATTTTTTATGATGACCTTTGATGCATGATGATGTGATGTTTTATGATGATTTTTGATGCATGATGAAGTGATGTTTTATGACGACTTTTGATGCATAATGATGACGAGGTAATATGATTTTATGAATGATGATGCAATGTCACGATTTTGTGATGATGACGATTATGATGTTTGCATCATGCATTCATAGCATTCTAGGACTTCCGTCCAGTGACGGTTTTTAGGACTTCGGTCCAGTGGTGGCTTCAATCCTATTATGCGGATTGGAGTGTATGACGTTGCTCCAATTCTTATGTAGAATCGATCCTATTGGTGGGGATCTTTGGAGGGTGTAACATCCTTCTACCCCACATACAATTTTAGGAAAAACACTTAATATTATCAGAGTAAAAATCAGCATGAAAGGTGCCACATATATTCAAACGACATTCAATAACATTGTCCTGTCCCGTAACACGGGTTATTCATTCATCATTAACATAAATTGACCACTAGGCAGCGGAATCAAACTTTTTAGTTCATGTCAATAAAATACTTCATGGATACAAGTATCCGATTCAAAATGTCATCAACAACATAAAAAGAAATTCCAACATAACACCAAAAAGAAACACGAGGTTCACAACTAATCCCAACCCGATGTTACATGACACAGAGCAGGACACCACTTAAAACATGACTAAAACGACCAAAAGAACGCTCCAAGACTCAATCCTCCAGCACCGCAAGTCTACTCTTGGTTATCTGCAAGTTACCCACATAAGAGGCAACATTTTCAAGCAGGTAGGGTGAGAAATCACAATTCATTATAGTAATATAAGGACATGGAAAATAAATAGAATAAGCAGCAACAACATCATAGCATCGTCAACAGAATCTTCACAACACATTCACAATTACATCATTTATATGCAATATCAACTATAATGGAATGCAAAGAATGCATGTGGTACCGGTTCAACGTGGATGGACACTATCCATCAACGCTCCAAAAGGAGCACAACGTAATCAACGTATCACTTCAATCCGCACAATGGGATTGAAGCTACCAATGGACCGAAGCCCCAACATAAAAATGCTATGAAATGCAATGATGCTAAACCTCCATAATTCATCAACCATCAACGTGTGCATCATTCATTTCATATTCAACAAGTATTTATCATACAGTCATGTTTTATCATCCATATATCAGCAACAACTCGATCACAAGGAATCAATACGAGAAAACATCAAGAAACAACAAAAACAAAACAAACAGTAGTCTGACACGGCTGCCCGTGTCCTGTGACACGGCCCGTGTCAGAAAACCTGAGACACGATTCCAATACAACAAAAGTGTAGCAGGACAGCAACCTGACATGGTCACCCGTGTCCTGTGACACGGCCCGTGTCAGAAAGTCTGAGATAAAATTCACAAAAACAAAAAAAAATTATACAGGAACAGTAGTCTGACACGGCCGCCCGTGTCCTTTGACACGGCCCGTGTCAGGCAACCTGTTAAAAAAAAATTTCATACGCCCAACCAGAAAGCTGACACGGGTGCCCATGTCGTGTGACACGGCCCGTGTCAGGGTGTGCCAATACCCAACTTTTCCCGAAAAGTGATTTTCTGCGTTTTTGACTTCGATTACCCCATAAATCAGTTTTCCCCCACGAAACTTCGATCAAAAGGCTCACATAATACACATATATCAACACATACCACTCAATTTCATCATATTCTCATCAAATCATTCATCCCTAACTCATTCTACATCATAAAACACCACAATTACCCAAAATCCACGAATACTTAATCTATTCATAACCAAATCCTATAGAACTATAATAAACCATGAAAACTCCCCATACCTTAGAGAAATTCAGTAGCTTTCCTTCTTCTCTATAATTCTTCAGCAACCTTCAAGTCTTAGGGTTCTTCTCCTTCTCTTCTCTTCTTCAGTGTTCTTCACAAAAACACGATCAGTTAGAAAAGTGATCGGTCATCTCCTCTTTAGACAAAATATTCCAGTTTATGAACTTCCAACTCTACCCTTGCCGCTTTTCCTTTATGACCACCTTGTCCCCTTTCCCATTATTTTTAATAATAATAATAATAGTATAAATAATACATTAATTATTCATTCTATTAAATTATTAAAACAAATACTCTTTTGATCCAAAATTATCCAAAATTACCAAAATTTCTTACTTCCTTCTAAATTAATTAAATAAATAAATAAATGATTAATTTAGATTTTCGGGGCGTTACAACTCTCCCCTACTTTAAGAATTTTCGTCCTCGAAAATTTACCTGATTCGAATAACTCGGGATAGGATTCCTTCATCTTGCTTTCCAGCTCCCAAGTCATGCTTTCTCCGGCAGCTCCTAACCAGACAACTTTCACCAACGCAATCTCCTTGCCTCTTAAAATCTTCATCTCACGTTCCGCAATTCGTACAGGCATCGTTTCCACAGTAAGATTATCCCGTACTTGCACATCATCCATATGAATCACATGAGATGGATCTGGAACATACTTCCGGAGTTGTGACACATGAAACACATCATGTAAATTAGGCAGACTAGGCGGCAAAGCCACTCTATAAGCAACATTTCCAACTCTGTCTGAAATCTGATACGGACCAATAAAACGAGGAGTAAGCTTCTTAGACTTCAGCGCACGCCCAACACCTGTCACAGGTGTAACTCTAAAAAACACATGGTCACCTGCTTGGAATTCTAAATCTTTTCTTCGCTTGTCATGATAACTCTTTTGCCTACTTTGGGAAGATTTCATCTTTTCTCGGATCAACTTCACCTTCTCAGTAGTATCTCGAACAATTTCAGGTCCCAGCACTACACTTTCTCCAGATTCATGCCAACATAAAGGAATCCTACATCTCCGACCATACAATGCTTCAAAAGGGGCCATTCCAATACTAGAATGGTAACTGTTATTATAAGTGAACTCGATCAATGGAAGATAAGTATCCCACGAACCTCCTTGCTCGAGAACACATGCTCGCAACAAATCCTCCAACGACTGAATAGTCCTCTCTGTTTGACCATCCGTCTGAGGGTGATACGCCGAACTCAACCTCAACTTAGAACTCAATGCCTCTAGCAAACCTTCCAAAAATCAGAAGTAAACCGCAGATCTCTATCCGACACAATACACAAAGGGACACCGTGCAGCTTCACAATTACACGAATATAAATCTCCGCCAACTTCGATACTGGAAAACTGATGTTAACAGGAATAAAATGAGTCGACTTCATATGCCTATCGACAATCACCCAAATCGAATCGTGTCCTCTTGAAGTATTAGGTAATCCTGTCACAAAGTCCATTGAAATGCTATCCCATTTCCATTCTGGAACTTCCAACGGTTGCATCAGCCCCGCTGACTTCTAATGTTCAACTTTCGACTTCTGACAAGTTAAACATGCATACACAAATCGAGCAACATCACGCTTCATACCAGGCCACCAAAACAATTTCTTCAAGTCTTGATACATTTTTGTAGCTCCCGGATGAATACTCAATTTACTTCTATGACTTTCCTCCAGAATTGCTTTCTTCATCTCTGCATCATCAGGAATACAAATTCGATTTCGGAATCTCAACACACCTTGCGTATCTAACTTGAAATCACCATTCTCCGATTGATCGATTCCAACCATCGAATCTACCAGTTTCACATCTAACTTTTGAGCTTCCTTGATACTATCCAGAAAATCATTGTTAATCTTCAGCATCCCCAACATCACACTCTGCGGTGTCACTTCGCACATTAAGCTCATATCTCTGAACTGCTTAATCAACTCTAATTCTTTAACCATCATTGCCGACATATGCAAAGTCTTCCGACACAGAGCATCGGCCATAACATTAGCTTTACCCGGATAATAGTTCAAACCGAAATCATAATCATTTAACAATTCCAACCATCTTCGTTGTCTCATATTCAGTTCCTTTTGATCAAATAAATATTTTAAACTCTTATGGTCACTAAACACTTTAAATCTAGAACCATAAAGATAATGTCTCCAAATCTTCAGCACAAAAACAACTGCAGCAAGTTCCAAATCATGCGTAGGATAGTTCTTTTCATGAGTTCTCAACTGTCTCGATGCATAAGCAACTACCTTTTCATTCTGCATAATTACACCTCCTAAACCCATCTTAGAAGCATCACAATATACCACAAAAGGTTCTCCTGGATTAGGTAATGTCAAAACCGGAGCCGATGTCAATCTCTTCTTCAATTCCGTGAAACTTTCTTCACATTGAATGTCCCACACAAAAGCTCTACCTTTACAAGTCAACTTAGTCAACAGAAGTGCTAACTTAGAAAATCCCTCGATAAACCTTCGGTAATAACCGGCTAGTCCCAAAAAGCTCCTAATCTCGGTAGCCGACTTTGGAGTTTCCCATTGCAACACATCATCTACTTTGGATGGATCTACCGCAACGCCACTACCTGAAATGACATGACCAAGGAAACTAACCTCCGACAACCAAAATTCACATTTATACAACTTTGCATATAACTTCTTCTCTTTCAAAACTTGCAATACTAGTCTTAAGTGTTCTTCATGTTCTGTTTCCGATTTAGAGTAAATCAATATGTCATCAATAAACACCACCACAAACCGATCCAAATAATTATGAAAGATACGGTTCATGTACTCCATGAATACTCCCGGTGCGTTAGTAACACCGAAAGGCATCACTGAATACTCATAATGTCCATAACGTATTCTAAAAGCCGTCTTCTGAATATCTTCCTCTTTCACTTTAATCTGATGATAGCCCGACCTCAAATCAATCTTGCTAAACACACGAGCACCTACCAATTGATCCATCAAGTCATCTATTCTCGGGAGCGGATACTTGTTCTTAATCGTCACTTTATTTAGTTGTCTACAATCAACATAGAGCCTCATACTTCCATCTTTCTTCTTTACTAACAACACTGGAGCTCCCCACGACGATACACTTGGCCTCACAAATTTCTTTTCAAGTAAGTCCTCCAATTGCTTCTTTAATTCTGACAATTCAGATGCTGACATCCTGTATGGTGCCATAGACATAGGTCTGGTACCAGGTACAAGGTCAATTGCAAATTCCACTTCTCTTTCTCGAGGTACATCGGGAATTTCATCAGGGGAAACTTCAGGAAATTCACGCACCACTTGCAACTCCTCAATTACAGCTCGACTCTCAACAGATAACGACGCCATCACTGAGAACATCTGAGCTCCTTCTTGCATCAACTGCTGTAACTCCTTAAAAGACAACAAACTAGCTTCTTCCTCTTCAGGAGTAGAAAATCTCACAGACTTGTTATAACAATTGATATGAATATAGTTATATTCTAACCAATTCATTCCCAAGATTACATCTATTCCAGATAACGGCAAACACACCAAATAAACATTAAAGTCTCTGTCGAAGATCGTCAAGGGACACTTTAAACACACAAGAGAAGAAGTCACCGATCCCTTAGCCGGAATCTCGACGACCATTTCTCCATTCATAGAAGACAACACAAGACCCAATCTTTCAACGCATTCGGCAGCAATAAAGCAATGAGTAGCACCAGTGTCAATCATAGTAATTAAAGGAGTACTATTAATAAAACATGTACCTCTGATGAGTCTGTCCTCATTAGTTGTTTAAGTCCCAGCCAAGGCGAACACTTTCCCACCGATTTGCGCCTTCTTTGGTTTCTGACACTGACTACTAATGTGTCCTTCTTCGCCACAGTTGAAACAAATCATCTCTTTATGCTTGCACTCAGATATGGAATGCCCAGTCTTACCACAACGGAAACACCTCTTCACTTCAGCAGTACACACATTACTCTTATGACTAGGTTTCCCACATTTGAAACAAGTTATGCCAGCAGGAGGATCTCCCCCACTAGTCCTCTTGCCATCAACCACTTTCTGCTTACCTTTTCCAGCTGGAGCATCATAAGGTTTTCCACGATTCTGTTGGTGATTACTCTTCCTCTCATTAATGATCTTATAATGAGCATTGTTATCCTCTTCAAAAATTCTGCAACTATCAATCAAATCAGCAAAAATACGAATCTTCTGATACCCAACTGCCTTCTTGATCTCCGGGCGCAACCCACTCTCAAACTCGATGCATTTTGAAAACTCAGCATCGTCATCGTTATAATGCGGATAAAACTTAGCCAATTCAACAAACTTTGCAGCATAATCAGTAACCGACATGTTTCCTTGCTTCAGCTCAAGAAACTCGATTTGCTTCTTACCACGAACATCCTCTGGATAATACTTCCTCACAAACTCTCTTCGGAACACATCCCAAGTGATACCTTTACCTGGAGTTTCCAACCTCTGATGAGTCTCTAGCCACCAGTCATCAGCCTCGAATGCTAGCATATGAGTCCCATATCGAACCTTCTGCGCTAGAGTGCAGTCCATCACTCGGAAGATTCTCTCTATCTCTTTCAACAAATCCAATTCTCCATCAGAATCATACTTTCCCTTGAAGGTAGGCGGATTCTCCCTCTGAAAAGTTGCCAAACTGCGAGACCAACATTCTCGTCAGTGTTCGGCTGATTATGCAAAGCCTAAGCCATTGCTTCCAACGCAGCCACAATTGCAGCATCGTTCCTTCCAGCCATCTCAACTTATCACTACAACATAAACAAAAGTTAGGACTAGTTAACAATACTTGATTGTTAAACAAACTACGACTCGACAACTTGGCCGGACGGACCGACCTGCTCTGATACCACTAATGTAATACCCTTCTACCCCACATACAATTTTAGAAAAAACACTTAATATTATCAGAGTAAAAATCAGCATGAAAGGTGCCACATATATTCAAACGACATTCAATAACATTGTCCTGTCCCGTAACACGGGTTATTCATTCATCATTAACATAAATTGACCACTAGGCAACAGAATCAAACTTTTTAGTTCATGTCAATAAAATACTTCATGGATACAAGTATCCGATTCAAAATGCCATCAACAACATAAAAAGAAATTCCAACATAACACCAAAAAGAAACACGAGGTTCATAACTAATCCCAACCCGATGTTACATGACACAGAGCAGGACACCACTTAAAACATGACTAAAACGACCAAAAGAATGCTCCAAGACTCAATCCTCCAGCACCGCAAGTCTACTCTTGGTTATCTGCAAGTTACCCACATAAGAGGCAACATTTTCAAGCAGGCAGGGTGAGAAATCACAATTCATTATAGTAATATAAGGACATGGAAAATAAATAGAATAAGCAGCAACAACATCATAGCATCGTCAACAGAATCGTCACAACACATTCACAATTACATCATTTATATGCAATGTCAACTATAATGGAATGCAAAGAATGCATGTGGTACCGGTTCAACGTGGATGGACACTGGCCATCAACCCTCCAAAAGGAGCACAACGTAATCAATGTATCACTTCAATCCGCACAATGGGATTGAAGCTACCAATGGACTAAAGCCCCAACATAAAAATGCTATGAAATACAATGATGCTAAAACTTCGCAATTCATCAACCATCAACGTGTTCATCATTCATTTCATATTCAACAAGTATTTATCATACAGTCATGTTTTATCATCCATATATCAGCAACAACTCGATCACAAGGAATCAATACGAGAAAACATCAAGAAACCTCAAGAAACAGCAAAAACAAAACAAACAGTAGTCTGACACGGCCGCCCGTGTCCTATGACACGGCCCGTGTCCTATGACACGGCCCGTGTCAGAAAACCTGAGACACGATTCCAAAACAACAAAAGTGTAGCAGGACAGCAACCTGACACGGTCACCCGTGTCCTGTGACACGGCCCATGTCAGAAAGTCTGAAACAAAATTCCCAAAAACCAAAAAAAAATTATACAGGAACAGTAGTCTGACACGGCCGCCCGTGTCCCATGACATGGCCCGTGTCAGGCAACCTGTTAATAAAAATTTTCATACGCCCAACCTGAAAGCTGACACGGGTGCGCGTGTCAGAGTGCGCCAAAACCCAACTTTTCCCGAAAAGTGATTTTCTGCATTTTTGACTTCGATTACCCCAAAAATCAGTTTTCCCCCACGAAACTTCGATCAAAAGGCTCACATAATACACATATATCAACACATACCACTCAATTTCATCATATTCTCATCAAATCATTCATCCCTAACTCATTCTACATCATAAAACATCACAATTACCCAAAATCCACGAATACTTAATCTATTCATAACCAAATCCTATAGAACTATAATAAACCATGAAAACTCACCATACCTTAGAGAAATTCAGTAGCTTTCCTTCTTCTCTATAATTCTTCAGCAACCTTCAAGCCTTAGGATTCTTCTCCTTCTCTTCTCTTCTTCAGCGTTCTTCACAAAAACACGATCAGTTAGAAAAGTGATCGGTCATCTCCTCTTTAGAAAAAATATTCCAGTTTATGAACTTCCAACTCTACCCTTACCTCTTTTCCTTTATGACCACCTTGTCCCTTTTCCCATTATTTATAATAATAATAATAATAGTATAAGTAATACATTAATTATTCATTCTATTAAATTATTAAAACAAATACTCTTTTGATCCAAAATTCTCCAAAAATACCAAAACTTCTTACTTCCTTCTAAATTAAATAAATAAATGATTAATTTAGATTTTTGGGGCGTTACAGAGGGTGATGGCCCAGTGTCCATAAAACATGACGAGTTGGTATCATATGCATGAGTCTTGTTGTGCATTTCATATTATGTGGCATTGCATAATTGTGAATGAATGATGTTGATGACATGATTTCCCTGATGTATGATGATGATGTATAATGACGATGTTGTTTTATTATGATGTATGCTACCTTATTATTTCTTATCTTATATCTTGTATAATGGTTTATGATTACTCACTCAGCCTATTTGAATGTTGCCTCCACGTGGGTAACGTGCAGGTGATCAGGATTAGCTTTCGGTGCGTGAAGATTTTGACTCGAAGTACTTTTGGTTATTTTGGTCGATTTAGAGGGTCTTGCTCTGATATGTAACATCAGGTCGGGAAGTTTGAGTCAAACCATAGTGTTTTTTTATTTGATGATGTTATGATGGTTTGAAGTTTTTTAAAAAACCTTTTGATGTTATAACTCATGAAGTTTTTGGAGTCTTTCCGCTGCGAAGTATATAATTAAATTTTGATGATTATAACCCGTGTTATGGAGTATGATGTTATTATTTGATGTTCTATGACAAAATGTGACACGCTTATGGGATTTTACTCTGATAATTGTTGTTAAATTATTCGTGAATGTTTGTTGGGTAGAAGGGTGTTACATCTCACGCCTTTGACAACACCATATCCACCATGGTACAATCCAAATGCAATATGTGAATTCCATAAAGGGGCTGAAGGACACGATCTGGATTCTTGTTTTGCGTTGGAAGCTCTGGTACATGATCTGATCCGCAACAAGAGTTTAGTCTTCGAAGAAGACTATCGAGAGGTTGGATGCAAATGCCATACTGGAATAATGGGGCACCCCATCGAGGAATGCAAGAGTTTAAAGCTCAGGCTGCAAAGTTTGCTAGAGTCACTAGCACCCCAGGAAGGAAGGTCAGATACAGATATCTGGATTTTCGAGCTAGATAATAAGAAAAGCAAGGGACCTCTGAAACCTCTTAAGATTTTATACCACAAGGAAAAAGTCATGTGTGTGGCTAATGAGACATCGTTGTTTTCTCACGAGAACATTAAGGTACCACCTTGGAATTCCATTGTCATGACCCATGCCAGCGGAAGAAAAGGAGAAGTGGAAGGTGGATCAAAAAGGGTTAGGCCCAACGATGAGGTTGAAGAACTCAAAGATCATCATGTCAGTTGCAACAAGCTTGTTGGCCTCAATCTTCGAGTGGCTAAAAATGGGCAGCTAGCAAAACCTCCCGGTCCTCAGTACTAGCAACCATAGCAGGGTCCATCGAATCGGCCAGCTCATGTTTCGCATCAGCGTCAACGTCATAATCATATGGCTTGGAATCCAAACAAAAAACATCGGCGTCATAGTCATCATACATTCTCAAACTGACAAAAAGAAGAAACTTGCCAGATCGAACCAATACCAAATGACGTAGAGTCAATTATGGTCTCAGTTGGTCCAAAGTTCGTCGATATCCCATAGAGAGACCAAATCCATGAAGTCTTCATTCCCTCATTGGTATGACCCAGACGTTTGATGTGAATTTCATGATGGAGTAGTGGGGCACTCAATTGAGGAGTGTAAGGCCTTCCAAGAAGAAGTGCTAGACCAGATAGAAAAAGAGAAGCTAACTTTTGGCCCAAATATAGTGAATAACCTCTCGTCCGAATAAGTGTGAAGATCTTAAGAGGCATGGATCATGTTTGAAGAAGTTAATTCCCTAATGCTAGAAATCTTTTGGTTGTTTCAGCATTTCCTTTTGTAATTTCTTTGCATGTTGATTGTTCATTTGCTTTTAAGCATTGTTGTTTTATTTAAATTGGTAAGATTAATGAAATGTTTATGCATCTTTTGAATTAATTCATTCGTATTCACTCGTTTTCTTTCATTTTTATGCCAAAAAACAAAAAGAAATATTTCTCACATTCACTTGTCTTTATCAAAGTGTTGTTTTAACAAAATATTAGAAGGAGAATGATGAAAAACCAGACACCTGGAATTGTTGTGGTATGCTTTCAATTAAAAACTTTGCTGATGATGTAAGGCATTGTTTCAAATCCCCAAACACTGAAGAAATAAGGAGTAAATCCCTAGTCAACCACTTTGAGCCTAGAAGTTGGTGTTTCTTTCGAATTAAAACCCTTAATCTTAACCAGGGGCATGGTAGTTGTGTTCAAATAGTTTGACTATGCATTCAATCTTCAAGAGAATTCATTCATCTGTACACCCTCGATAGAGGATCAACCACGTTTTATCCTTCACACACCACAAAGTGTCGGAGAAGTCGTGAAAATCCAAGAGAAAGTATATTGGTTGATCCTCATCCACCAATAACATGGCAATCACAACCTTTTAGCAAAAATAAAAGAAAAATTAAATAAATCCCTATAAGTCGAATACCACAAAAGACGACTTCGGAAAAAATTAGGGCATCCCAGTGGACCGAAAGCTTTAAAGAAGCGGTCCAAGCGAAAATCAAGGATAAAAATAAATCAAAAGAGGTCACCAAATCCTTATTCAAAACAAAGCAAACACAAAATAATGTGACTGTCATTTCAAGAAAATCTTGAATCCTTATCCTTACCATCACACCTACGAACCCTCTTGGAAGTTAAATGAGTGTGTCAATTAACTGAACGTATGATTAGAGTTCATAAAAAAGAAGAGGTATGTTAAAATTAAATTTTGAGCCTTGTATCTTTTTGTTTCAAAAAACCGTGAACCAGGCCATGTTACAACCTTTAAAAGACCTAATTGAGACAAGGTTTATTTTGAAAGCATACTACAACAAGGTTGTGTTAACCTGACTCCATAAGATCTTTGTTAATTGTTTGTTTTGATCACACTATCTTTCATTATGTGAATGGCTAGAACCAAATTGTGTTTCGATCATTGACCTGTTCCACCGTATATCCCTACCATATCAATAAAAATTTGATTTCAAAAATTTGCATGAACATTGCATTAAAATTGCCAATTTTAATTGAGCAATGCCATTTGTAAGACAATTCAACATCAAAGGAATCTCAACAAATGCATCCAGTTAGGGAACTTGATCTGGCGAAAGGAGTCCAATCAGGGAAAAATTAATTTGAGCAATGGTCAATCCATGCCAATCACCTCAAGAGTCGACTAATCAAAGAGCAATTCTTCTCAATACTCAAACTAGGGCAAGCTACCACAAGGAGTTCAATGAGTCCAAATCAGAAGTTTCTCATTCCAAGAGTTGGTTAATAACAGGCAAATGGCAGATATTCAAGCATTTGGGGCTAACAATCTCAAGGTCTTATTATGACAGTTTATTTCCAAATTACTTATGAGGAGAGTGTATTCAAAAATCCCATTGATTGGGGCAAGATGAGCCACACATGGGCAATTCTTCTCCATGCTTTTAAGCCCTTCAAGAAAATCCTACAATACATTAGTAGTTGTTAAAGTTGAAAATAAGCGTTGGGAAATCATTCTAGCATGTCGTAAATCCTATGGGAGGATCCCCTTGGCCAGTAATGACTATCAATATTGTTAAAATTCTCCTTTGACAGTCATCCACCACCAATACTTGATTGAGTCCCTGGTGTTGAGGAATCAAAACCTCCATAAAGAGTCTCCATATACTCCCAGTCTGCATAGAGTCAACATTTGCATATCATGAACATTCACATATCATGCATAAAAGAAAATTCTAACTATGCATAGCCTATGTGCACTTCGTGCTCATTTTGCACTAACCTAGGTCTCGTTGTTGATTTGTTATCCCTTGACCCAAAGTCCAATTGTTGTTGGCATTCTGTTCTTAAAGTCCAATTGTTGTTGGCACTATGTCCAAAGTCCAATTGTTGTTGGCATTCTCTAAAAGTCCAATTGTTGTTGGCATTCTGTTCTTTTAGTCCAGTTGTTGTTGGCATTCTCTAAAAGTCAAATTGTTTTTGGCATTATGTTCTTAAAGTCCAATTGTTGTTGGCATTATGTGCAAAGTCCAATTGTTGTTGGCATGGTTGTCAAAGTCGCAGGTAAACTCATAAACTCGTACGAGTTTACGAGTTTAGGAAGTAAAGATGAGTAGACTCACACATAGAATCGTTATTTGATAGACTCGAGTAGACTCATCTAGACTCGTATAAACTCGTATAGACTCGCGAGTCTATGACGAGTTTACGAGTCTATAAGTTTTTCTTCTTTTTTTTTTTTTGAAAAAACCCCCAAAAATGGCCCAAATTATCCAAAAGATTTTTATAAAAAAAACCCTTATTTTTTGCTTTTATGAGAATTAGAAAGTCTCTCTCCTAGTCTCTTCTTTCAGTAAAATTTCTTCCTCCCTTCATTGACAGCGTGATCGTGTTTGTCTGTCTCTTGCTTTATTTGTGTTCGTTGTCGTAAGAAGAGGGGAAATAAGTGGCATATATGGATTTAGATAGTCGTTTTTGGGGAAAAATAATCACATGCTTGAATATAGTTTCTCAGATTGGTGGGTTCTGAGGAAAATCCCTTCATGGATTTCTTATATGCAAAGATGGATTTAGCAAAAAAAGAAGATAAAAAAACAATTTAAACAATGTTAAGAAAAGGTAAAACTTCTTAATTTTAATTTCTTCAATGTTTTGATTAATTTTTTATTGTTTCTAACATAGGATGTTTTGTATTCGTAGATATGCACCTATTTTAAAAATCAAATTTAAAATACATGGTTGTAGATAACCAATTTTAAGTAAATGCATCTATTTGTAAATAATGTTGTGCAAAATGGTGGTGGTGACAATGTTGAATTAGGTGGAAGGGGAATTTCAAGAAATCCAAATTTGGTTAATGATGAAGAAGGTGTTTCATCTGGGACAGAGTTTGATGATGATCGTCAAGATACTGATGAAGAAGATGATGATGATGATATTAGTGTTTGTGATCTCATTGATGCTTTGAAAGTTTAGAGCCATTATCATATATGTTTGATAATTTTTTTGCTTTATGTTGTACAAAATTAATTAGAAATGAGTACTTTAAGTCTTTAACTACATATTTTGAAATTTTGTTTGTTTTATTATCGAGATTTTTTTGTTCAGAAATTTGTTATTGAGGATTAAATTTAAATTTTTGTATTAGTTGATGTTCTAGTATATATAATTGTGTCATATATGATACATTTATAGGTTTAAAAATATTTGTATGTGTCATATATGTGTCATTTACATGTTTTTGAAAGTCATTTTTAATTTTCCATAAACTCGTACGAGTTTGCAAGTCGAGTCTGCGAGTTAAGTCTACAAACCCTTTACGAGTCTGAGTAGACTCGCGAGTTTGACAACCTTGGTTGTTGGCATTCTCTAAAAGTCCAATTGTTGTTGGCATTCTATTCTTTTAGTTTGTTGGCACTATGCCCAAAAGTCCAGTTTTAGCCGACACCCTGTTCTTAAAAGTCCAATTGTTGTTGGCGTTCTGTTCATAAAATCCAATTGTTGTTCTAACTATGTCCAAAGTCCAATTGTTGTTGGCATTTTGTTCTTAAAGTCCAATTGTTGTTGGCATATATAGAGAGTTTGATTTCCCTGTTTTTTCCTGATGGTTCCTAGAAGGTCATGAGTGACTCTTCATTTTAAGAAATTTCCAGAAGCTTGGATGTTATTCTTATTGGAAAAATCCAATGATGTTTATTTTCATTGATTTATTCATAAATAATCAATGCTTGCAATCTAAGTCTAATCATTATTCATCATAAAAAAGTTATCCTAGGGTTCACATCATATCCCCAACAAACTAAAAAGAGGTCCTTCAGCTCATAGCATAACATATCATTGCATCTAGCGGCAAAATTCGGGCCTTCTGTATTTAAATGTCTTTCACCTTGAATACCATGAGGATTATCATCACTCATGCCATCTGGTGAAGATATTTAAATAGGGGCAACTGTCATACCCTAAATTTGTCCCACCTAATCCATCTGCAGGCCTCCATTGGCATGCATATGTCTGCTGCCATTTGTTTATGGTTCAATCCATCTGCATCTCATTGTTTGAATTAACTCCTTAAGACCATTTCATCTAGTCATAAAGGTTTCACCTTTCATGCATAATTCAGGATAAATAGCCACTTTGTTTGATTTATCTGTCCATAATCAGTATTGGTGATGATTTCCATTTAATTTGTCAGTTTGATTGTTTAAGGTTTATTGTGAACTTTCATTAGGTTTTAGTGGATGCATTACATTGGTTTTTTTAATAGCATGAGTAATTAGAGATGTTTGTTTTGTATTTAGCTTTGATTAATTAGGACTATTGTCTTTGCATTTCATTTCAAAATAAGTTAAAAGTGCTATTTCATTTTTTCTTGTTTTGATTTTTATTTAGTAAGTTCAAGCAAAAAGGTTTTTATGTTAATTAATAATAATGAGATTTGATTTGCAAATTTGAATTGAGTCAAAAGTACTAATCATAATAACATTATGTTTTGGTTTTACTAGTTTGAGTTGAGCAAATCAAATACATGGTCAAAAATAAAAAATAAACACTTTGTTTACACACATGTGTCTTGTGTACATCTTTTACATCAAAAACAAAAAATGAATAAATACATTTCTACATTAAAAAAAAAAAGAGAATCTTCTCGAATGAGTGGTGACCTCTCAAACTTGCATTTTTGGCTGGACTTTTTTTTGCTTCATGGGTGAAACACCTCTGCCCTCCCCCTCTGATTTCTTTGAGCGGAATCTTTTGTACCATATATGTATAAGCAACAACATAGGCATGATAATAGAGCATAAATAAAAACCAAAGAGTCGAGATAAATAAAAAGTAAAGTGTAGATAATAAAAAAATCATCAGTAACAGCAGACTTAAACCAAAATACTAAAGCATTTTTCTGTCTCTTAGAAAGAATTTGCAACTACATCCATTTATGCATCAAGTCACTACTTAAACCCTAAAATTTTTTGGCATAAAGAGAGGGACCCTAAATTTTTAAGAAGATACATATAGATCAGAATTTAAAGAAAACCCTAAGAGAGGGTAAAGAAATAACCATCATACCATATGTTGAAACAAGAAATCCAGCAAAAGACCCTAATTATCCAATAAAAATCCTGATACACATCCAGGACAAAAAAAAATCTAATAGCCAATGCAATATACCTTGAGAGAAACTGAGGAAAGTATACACAAATTCAACACATCCAAGCAAAAATAACAACATGGAAAGCAATATCACAGCCTTCAACACAACACCTATCATCAAAAGAGGAAGGAGGTCGCAGTGAAAACGAACCGTGCAAAGCGTACCTGAGGTAGAATTCCCAAATCCGATGAAATTTTGATGTTCCTTTTTATCCTGCCTTTCTTTATTGTCACACTGTTGTCTTTGTATTGCCTCAAATTGATGTTGTAAAATGCTTGGTGTCATACCCCAAATTTTATCCTTAGACTCTTTGACCTTTTGCATATCATTTTAAGTAAATCATATTGCATAACAAGCCCAATCATCAGCTTTTGTTTTACTTTGTTTCATCTATGGAATTAGGGTTTGATTCCAGAAGCTTCAAAGGGTGGTAAATTAGGGGTTTGGATAGGCCATCCACCATTTAAGCTCTTGAGAAGTGGGATCGGAGGTTTTCTGTTGAGTTGGATTTCCATTGTTTAGAGTTTGTTTCTTTTGATCATTGTACTCAAGTCTGAGGCAAGAGGTGTTGGGTTTTCAAATGTCATGAGCAGTTCTTATCAGATGTTTATCAAGGCACGACTTCAGTTTCTCTGAATTTCCACAAGGGTGTCGTTATTTACTTATTTAGGGTTCATCAATGGATTGACTGGAAAAATTATGGATCAGGATTCTGGAAGATTAGGGTTTCTCACCCTTTGTTTTTATGATTGTCAAGTGTCGTTTAGTTGAGTCTCTCTTGAGGCTAGCAAGTTCAATGTGTGTGCAAGTACTGATTGTGTGGTCCAGGTTTTTTGTCGTTGAAATGAGGATTCGTCAGATTTATTGTTCCATCAAGATCATTCTAGGATTGATTTAAGGTGGATTCTATTTGGTTTAGTTCAAGAATTGTGGCATGATAGTTTCAATTGTCAAGGTTTCAGATGTCGTTCAGGTGTGGAGGCATTACCTTTACCCGTACTCATTCCCACAACTATTTTCAATCCAATCCATTTCCATTTCTCTAAATCCAGTCCATCTCAATATCCAACTCATAATTCCATTTCATTTTTTTTATTTTAATCCAATTACCCATTTCATTTCCAATCATGTCCATAGTCCAATTTCAAAATCCATTCAAGGTCACCAATTTTTCGAACTTCATTTTAAGTTCGTTTCAAATTTTAATTTCAAGTTTTATTTCTAATCAATTTCGATTTTTTTTATTCCAATTTATCTCAAATTCAAATTCATTCAACGTTTTTGAATTTCAAGCCCAATCAACTTTTTTTGTTATTAAAGCCTTTACCTAAATTACAAAAAACTCCATACTACAAGACAAGTTCTTCTGCTACAAAATAGTCAAAATCCCTGCTGCAAAAAACCACAGATCTGCGACGCCGCCAAAGAAAACATGCTCCCATAAACAGTGCACTGCGCATCACCCCTGCTACTCCATGACCAAAATTCTGCACCCACTTCTACACTCTAAGCCGACTACAAACAACACACAACACGCCAAGAAAAACAAAATTTCTCCCAAACCGCACAAGATTGGACCAACAACACCACGCCTTGACAAACTTGCTGCAACCATAACCAGCCAAACCTCTGCAGCAACACTTAAACCAAGACCATTATACCCCAACCAAACAAATCCTGCAAAGACAAGGACATTACAATATCAGACAATGCAATTGTACTACTGTAGACTGCTATCTTCGACGACAATGGATTGATTGGACAACAAAAAGTAGAAGGAGCTGGTCGAAATATTTTCGACTCAAGATTTGATGCTAAAGTAAAAGCTAGTCGAAGACGGTTTGGAAACTGGAACAAGTGATGTGAATTTCTCTAAGTAATAAAGAAGTTCATTATTTCGACAACTTAAGTTGGAGAGGTGTTTCGTCAGATAGTTTGAAGTTCAAAATTGAGAGGGAGATACAGTTGAAGAAATCAGACGCGTGGAGCACATCCAAGGCAAGGAAGCATGCAAGACGCCATTTGTCACATTTAGGGGAAATAGCTATTATCGACAGTTGTTTAGTTTGTATATAAATAGGTAGTCATAGTATGAAAAAAGTATGTGCATTTCAAAATTGTACAAGTTATTCAAATTACTCAAAGTAACTGTGTGAGAGAAACGAGTCATTATGGAAAATATGTACATTTGAGAAAAACATCAATTTATTACTTGCAGTTCTTTATGAAATTTAAGTTTGTTTACAATCCTCTTTAAGATTTTACAAATTTTATTCTTGTCACGTTACTTTCATTTCACCAGTTATTTACCAATTCCAAGTTCTATTTATTTTAGTTAGTCGAAAATTACCAACTGTGAGAACAATAATAAAACAATGATGAAAAGGTTAGAGTTTTACTCAAATTGTCAGCATTTTTAACGCACTGTGTCCTAGGATTTGTGTGGTCGGTCCTGTTAGTAAACTAATTCCACAAATTAGAAGACCAGAGGTTGTTTGCTAAATTTCAAGGCGAACAACTACAAACTTAGTTGATAAGTTTTCGATTGAATTTAAAGAGAAGGGGATTGAGAGACAATAGCGAGGGAAAAAGTCAAAACATAAAAATCTCACCTTGAATCATTCTGATAACTCTCAGTCCCTCTTTTATATCTTGTTTCACACTAACACCAAACCTTCAATTCTTCCTACGCTTCTCTAGTGTTCTTCCATCACCTGACTAACTCAAAGAATCGCTACCTTGTAACACATACATCCACCACCACGAAAAACCGTATGCACATTCAGCAACCCAAAAATTGGAAATAAAGAAGAAAAAACCCTGAGCATTGATGGAAAACAAATATACACCTTGAATAACGTTCGTCCAAATTTTCGACAACAGAGGCACTCTTCGACGGCACTTTCATCCGCATCACCATCCCAACCGTTTCGACAGCAAAACCTTAAAATTCGAAAAGCTCTGTGAGCAGAACCAAAGGTCGTTGTGTTAGAAGTAGAGTTGAAACGAGACGATTTGTGAGCGATACAGAGAAGCCATGATTGGGAGGAGAAGGCGCGACGAAGAGAAAGAGAGGTTAGTGAGTTTTCAAACGAGAGAAGAGATGAATGATTGAATTTAGGTTTCATTTGGTTTGATATTGCCTTGCTGTTGTTGCGTGTTTAGATTTCTTTTGTTTTGGAAATTAGAATGAACGACTAATGCACTAGGGTTAAAAGGACTATGCACTGACAGTGTAAATTAATTTTATACTGTCAATCAATGACGACGATGCATCCCGCCAAGTCGTACTGTAAAATTTAAAATACTTGTAGGATATAACAAAATAATATATTCTCATTGAATAACAGTGCAAAATATTTTTACACTGTCAGTACATCACCATTAAACCCTTTCCAATAACCCTTTTCCTTAAGCTTGACCGACCCGCCACCTAGATCCGACCCAGGATCTATTCTTAGGACATGGACTTCACCTCACTGTTTTTTTAGTCAGCCCATTATATTGTTGTCATTTTGCTTTTTTTAAAGAAAATTATTGTTCTTAACTACTTTTTCTTTTTAGATTTAGTAATATTTTAGGTTTTAAATTAGTTTTTTTTTTTTTTTAGTTTTAGGTACTAATTTTAAAGTTTTTAGTTTAGTAACTTTATATTTTTAAATTTAGCTATTAATATTAAAAATCTAAAAAAAAAAATTTCTTAGTATTTTTGTGAAAATGTTTTCTTATTTAATCTAAAATGTAATTGTTTAGATTTTAATCTTTGATTATTTAGATTTCATTTTTGTTAATTAATTTCTATTGACTCCTTTGACTCTTAACAATGTCGACTTGTGAGAGTATGTCCTTTCATTTGGCGACTATGTTGTATTTATTGATCTTACGATTCTTGAATTGACTATCTCTTGCTCATGTTTTGTGATCATCTTTATTCCTCTAATTCATGCATATTTGTCATACTAGTTCTCTTACTCGATCCCATTTTCTTATATTAGTTGTCTGTGCTCTTTTCTAAAGGAAAGGATCACTTCTGTTGACTGCCATGTCATACTTAGGAAAACTTTAGGTTCTTCCTTTTATCTTGGCCTTAGGATTAGAGTCGTCGCACTCTATGTGAGTGTCATGGTTATTAACACTTACTTTCCCTTTCATCCCAGCCTTAGGATTGGAGTCGCCGTACTCTATGTGAGTGTCTTGACATGGACACTTCATTTCCCCTTTTATCCTAGCCTTAGGATTAGAGTCGCCGTACTCTATGTAGGTGTCTTGCCATGGACATCTGCCTTTCCCCCCTTTGAACCTTGACCACAGTCAAGAGTTCCTCACCCTTAGTGAGGTAAACGATAAACACTCTGATTCCATCCTAGTTAGGATACATAGGCACGAAATACGACATCTTGGCGAGCATACTTTGTACATAATTAGGAAAACTTTAGGTCCCTCCCTTTATCCTAGCCTTAAGATTAGAGTTGTCGTACTCTATGTGAGTGTCTTGCCATGGATACTTCATTTCCCTTTCATCCTAGCCTTAGGATTAGAGTCGCCGTACTCTATGTAGGTGTCTTGCCATGGACACTTACTACCCTTTGGAACCTTGACCACGGTAAAGAGTTCCTCACCCCTAGTGAGATGAAATACGAATGCTCTGATTCCATCCTAGTTAGGATACGTAGGCACGAGATACAATGTCTTGGCGAGCATACTTAGTGTACAAACCCTAGGTCTTCACCTTAGCACAGTTCCCTTAGCAAGCAAACTATAACATAACACAAATACTAACAATAGGTTCCTGTAGAATACTACAGATACTTAGGATGCTAGCACCTTCCCTAGGTATAACCAACCCCCGAACCTTAGATTCTCTTAGCTATGTTGTTACATAGCGCACTTAGGTTTTCTTAGATCTTTACCCTTTCCTTTGGATAAATCAAAGCTCGGTGGTGAACTTCATGATTTGTGATTCAAGTTAACTAATAGCTTGATATCTGATTCTCACCGTAACACTTGGTTTTAAGATTATTTGGGTTCGTTTTGAGCATTTCCGTTTACTTGTTGTACCCTTTAATTATCGCATCTGCTCGTTTCCTTTGTCGCTGCTTTGCTCATTTATATTTAAACTCACATGTTTGAATTTTGTGTTTCTGTGTTTGAGCAACATAATCGCTTGGATTTAGTTTGTAAGGGTTTGGTGATTTTTTCGACTTTTTACTGAGCATGTTAGGTTTTCCCTTTGACAAGAAATAGAGGATTTCGTGTGGAAGAGAAGAAGGCAGTTTAAGCTTCCGAGTCTCACTAAGAGAAAGAGATGGAACGAGTTGCATGGAAGCAGTTTTTGTGAATTTGTTTTGAGTCTCATTGAGAGAGAGCAACGAGTGAGAGAATGTGTTTTCCATGGCCATTGGATTATTGATTTCGCTTAAGATATAGAGAGAACATGACGAGAGAAAGAGAGGATTCTAGAGCGAGTTTGTTTCGTCTCCCTGTGAGAGTGAGGCGAGTATTTTGTGAAAGACGGAAAAGTGGTCGTGCAAAGAAGTTAGGGTTGGAGTTTGATACCCTTTACTTTACTCAATTTTGTTTATTTACCGGTGGGTCGATCCGACCCGAATCCAGTGAGAAGGGTCAAAAGGCCCAGTTTCATTTGTTGTTTGGGCTGGTCTTGCATTTTGGGTTTAGCTTGTTTCACTATTTTCTTTATTTGTTTATTTATTTCTTGTGATTTCTCTCTTGTTTTAATTTCTAATTAGATGGTTACTAAGTATTTGGGATTTTTATGATTATAATATATTAAGCGTACGAATACTTAATTTGTTTCAAATCAATTTATTTTAAAAAACCAATAAAAATATTTAAAAAAAGAATAGATTAGTTTTTATAAAAGTTTGTTTTTTTTAAATCATTTTATTTTAAAATTTATAGAGTAAAGGTTTTATATAAATACTTTAGAATTTTCTCTTCTTTTTATTTGGTGCAAAGTATTGGATATTTTAACTTATAAAATGCATATGATTTCAACTCATGTTTGAGTTAATTTGTTGACCTTTATTTGAGTACGAGTATGATTTGTTTACCATTAGAAGTTGGGGGGGGGGGGTTAATTACATGGTTTTGTGACTTATGTAATCTCGTGTGTGGACCATTAATCGTTCAAATAAGATCAGAAGTGGATGTATGATTAATCTTTCAAGATAAGTTTCAAACACTTAAGATCAAACTACTTTCAAAACCGTTTTCATTCCAAACCATTTCACAATTCACTTTCGTATTCTTAAAACCTTTTTCTAAAACAAACACGAAAGAAATGGACTGATGGAATCTAGCATTCTAGCAGAACCCTCAAATGATCGGTCCCGAGCCAAGCG
Source organism: Lathyrus tuberosus (assembly GCA_022829125.1). Lineage (NCBI taxonomy): Eukaryota > Viridiplantae > Streptophyta > Magnoliopsida > Fabales > Fabaceae > Lathyrus > Lathyrus tuberosus. The sequence continues at coordinate 22,296,825 of JALAZF010000022.1, read as the reverse complement.
TTTTGAGGCAATCATTCATTCTTTAATTTCGTTCTTAAAATACTTAATAATTAACTTGGACAATAACAACAGTTGGGGTTTAGCATTCTAGCGTAACTCTTGGAACAATTGATTATTATCAAGCGTTGGTTGTCTATCAAACAATTTTCATAATAATATTGAATGAAAAAAAGCCATTGGGATCTAGAATTCTGGCGTTACTCTTTGAACAATTGATTCTTATCAAGCGTTCGCCATTCACCTAAAACACATCCAACCAATCAAACTATTTTTTCTCACCATCGTTCGATCTTAAAAACATTTTCATAAACGAAAAACATCTTGTCTTAAGATGATGCAAAGGAATGTTTCATCCACAATCGTTGAGTTGAGATAAATGGCGTTTTCCCGTGAATGTTGATTCGTAAATCCATTCAATGTGATGCAAATGTCCGCTCCTCACCTGTTTTGGGTAAAACTATGTTTTACATCGATTAGTACAAGATAGCTTTCGCTAAAATCGACCCACAAACAAACTTTTTTTACCCAAAACTATGTGTGCCTTGAGTTCTCTTTTGAGATACGTAGGAGCAGGATTGCCAAATCTTGTCAGGCCCCCTAATAATAAAAACCTTTTTAGGTCCTTTCTCATTAATTAAAATCCAAAAATATTTCTTTTTTCTCTCTTTTTTCCCACTCCATAAATAGCATATTAGAAATTAACATAAGCCAACATTCTTTTGACCCTAACTAAATGGTTCCAATTGAGTACAACGAGCGTAAGGGGTGCTAATACCTCCCCCTTGCGTAACCGACTTCCGAACCTTGATATTGGTTGCGATGAGTATATTGTATCCTTTCTTTTAGGGGTTTTATCGATATTTTCCTTTCCCTCTTTGGGAATAAATAAAGTTCCGTGGAGACTCTGTTAAGTTCATCCCACGAGCGTGCAATTGCGCTTCGCGAGGTCGTGCACTCATTTTTCGAGGTACGACACACCAACACCAACATTCTCTCTCCAAAGAAAAGATAATTCCTGAATTGTTAGAAAGGTCATTGACCAACTTCAGGTCATAGACAATAAAAGATCTCCTACAGTAATGGTCCCGAGCCAGAGTCTCTTCCTCCTAAAAACCAACCTCACTCACCTTCCCACCTTGTTGTTGGTTAGAATTAAGATAGAACTTATGAAATATAACTCTAAGAGAGAATATTACTAACCATTGTGTTTTCCTGTAAAAAGGTAAGTATGTAAATCCCTACCTTCCGCCTCAGACTTTCCATAAACCTCAAAGGGAGACATCTGTTTTAGAACCTAAAAGAGAGACCCCCTCCATTAGGAAAAAGAAGATCAGAGACTAGAAATTTCATCCCATTGAATGAAGAGACAACTTGATCCCCATATCTAGCAGACAATATATCCCCGTATGAACATCCATCGTCACTTACTTAACAAAGCTAAATTAACTCTTTGTAGATCACAAACACCAAACATAACCATTAGCTCAGACATCCGAGCATCTAACCCAAGGAATCTTAGCATTACCCTTAACTCCCCCCCCCCCCCCCCCCCCCCAACCCTCAAAAAACCTCCATTGAATCATAACTATCCCTTTTCATGCCTTAACAAACATTTTCAAGAAAATACGCGAATAAAATGGGGATCGTATTAAGAAATGATTTGAGAAGAATTACTTTATCCTTAGACTAAAGTACATGTTACTCCAAGAAATAAAACTCCTAGAGAGAAAAATAACTAAAGGCTCCCCTAAGTAACCTGAAGGTGGGGGGTTAGCACCCACCAAAATCCAAGGTACTTGATGAGAAGGATATGGTGGTAACAATGAAGGAAGCCACTAGCTGTATTTATAAGATGGGGTCAATACAAATCCCAACGAGGCTAATTTTTGCAAAATTAACTCGGAGGTCAGAAGCAAGCTCAAACCTCTTGAGGATACACTACTACAGAAAAAGGGTTTTACCTTAGTTGAAACATAAATTTTACCCTAGTTTGATGGCGAGGTAATGAATGGTGTAATGGGAAGTTCACCACTTTTCTCCTTGGTTGATTATCCTACAGAGGTGAAATCCTAAACTTTTTACCTCAGTTGGTTTTTCCACCAAGGTGAAATCAACAAAAACTAAACCATTCTCCATGGTCAAAATTGGTTCCTTAATGTAATCTATTCTCTTGTAATTACTAAAATTATTTTCTTCAATACATGCTTGTTAAAAATATTTAATATTGTTAGGAAAACATGGATGTAGTGGATGTTGTTGAGTTTTAATATTTATAAAATAACATCAACAATAACAACAACTAACAATGCGAAGTTACATCCATGTTTTCCTAACTAACATCAAATATTTTTAACAAGCATCCATTTAAGAAAATAGTTTTAGAAATTACAAGAGAAGATACATTAAGAAACCAAACTTGAGACATTTCTCTGCTCTGCAATCCATCCCAGATAATGGTGTTGTACTTCATGCAATGTTTTCGTTATCATTGTTTGAATTTCAGCACTCTACATCTAAGATAAATCTTTGTGGTATTTACGTTATAATTGGTTAGTGTGAATTTCACGTGGATCTCTGATATTTCATGTGGATTGATGAGTAAACAATATTTTGATTGTTGTTACTTTATAAATGGGTGACAAGAATTCATTACTTAGAAACAAAAAATAGTTCCTCTTAGTTGCCAACACAACTGAGGGAATATGTATAAATAAATAAAATTTGAAATATAAAATGCGATAAGTTGCAGTTGTTGGGATTTGAATGGTATTTGATAAAAATATTTCCCCTCGGTTGTAAGCTTAATCAAGGGAATAGGTCATAAGCAAAAGATTAAAAAATTTTCTAAAATGCAGTTACTGGAATATGAATGGGGGTTGATTAGAAATTTTCTCCTTAGTTGCCAACACATCCAAGGAAATATGTATTAATTTTTTTAAAAAATGAAATATGGAACGCCTATGGTTTACACCTCGGTAGGGGTAGAAATAGGGCAGGCCAACTAACAGGGGCCTACGACCTAGCTTACATAGGCTCAGGCTAGACTATATTTTTTTCAAATAGAAAAGGCCTAGGTGTCGTAACGCGAAAAACAACTGGCGAAAAACATAGTCGCCATCGAATGTGATTTATCTCAGACGGGGGAAAGGAAACGATCGAAGAAACCTCAAAAAGGGAAAGAACATGGTCATCGCAACCAAATTCTGGGTTCGGGAGTCGATTACGCGAGAGGAAGGAGTTAGCACCCCTCGCGTTCGTTGTACTCAACGGGATCCACTCTTGTTGTTCTAATCAAAGGGTGTGTTTATCTAAAGCCTATTACTAACCGAAACGAAAAGGGGAAAACTAAAGGAGACTTGATAGGACTTCGCCATCCTATGCCTACATATTCCCTCCTGCAATGAGAAAGTCAGATTCAATGTAGTTCGGAGGACTACGGGTGAAAGGGGGGAAGGTTGCTCGCCAAGACTTCGCCTTCTTGTGCCTACGTATCTTCATTCGGACGAGAATGAAGAAATCAGAGTGTTTGTGTTCGTGGACTACGAGAATGTTTAGTGTCTTTTATGAGCGATACTAAGTTAGTGTTCCAGCAGTTAGGGACGAGGCATGTTTGCGATAGATCGGAAGTAGCATGCTCTTTCTGAAAAAGGTTTGAAGGAAAAATCCCGAAGGACAAAATGAATTGCATTTGTTCAAGTGTTTTAAAAGAAGTGAATTAACTTTGTTTGAGATACGCATTGCACTAAAGTCTATGACATAGTATCGAATACTTCGCGCTAACGATCTAAACGTCTTGTGCACAAAGTACCCTAAGATGAGGTTAGAAATGCATCCACTCATCTTTTCCCATGTGCTTAAGGCTCGTGACACACTATGCACATCATATTTATTAATTGTTTTGATATAATTTCAAAGAGAGAAGAGAGACTCAAAAGGCAAAATAAAAATCTAAGGGATCTCACACTTTGATGTTGTCATGCCAAATGGTCTTATAGTTGATATGAAAAAGGGAATCCTACCCTAATGTTATCATGCAAGAGATGGACCTAAGGTTGAGGTTGAAAGGGAGCTAACCTGATTGTTGACATGCATGGATTAGCAACCGAAAGTCTATCTAACTCCAAGCTTAATAAAAAATTAAGTTGGACTAGGAGGCCCTAAAGGAGCAAGCAAAAACAAGAAAAAACCAAGAAAATTAACCAAAAACAGCAGCAACAACAGCGCTTCAGCTCAGCACAGCGATAAAATCCAGCAATAACATAACACAACATTTAACAGCGCATATTTTCAGAACAGCAACAGGTGTATATGCAGCAAGACAGAATGAGGGTATTTTACAGCATGTATTCACGCAACAACTATGTATGCAGCAACAACAATATATGCATTCAACAAGATCAAGCATACATTAACATGAATATGCAATACGAGAGTGAGCTAGAATTAGCATGTATCATGAAACAAACAATCATCAAGAACATGTATCATGTAATTAAAGCACTTAACATGAATATGTATCAACAATTAAACCACTAGCATGAACATGTATCATGTAAACCAAGATTAAGCAATGTTGACATGAAAGCAACAATCCACAATGAATCAACATAAGCAAGCAAGCTTTAACCATCAAGCAAGATTAATCAACATGCAATCAATATGATCAAGTACTCATCATGAACATGTAATCAACAATCACAAAGTTTAAGTGCGTAAGCTAACCACAACCCTCACAAATACTGCAAATAGATCACGTTTTATCAAGAAAAATGATTATACAAAGTGATAACAAGTTACCAAAGGAAAGGAACCAAAACGGTCCAGAAAAACAGCAAATATTACAAAAATCGCAGTCGTAATCGGTTACGCCAAATGTCATAACCGATTACAGACACGAAAAAGGAAGATCCGGATCATTTTTGCCTTCGTAATCCGTTACGCAAAATCGTGTAATCCGTTACGGAGGCAAAAACAACAAAAACAGCTTCATGAATAGCACTTTCAGAATCATTTCTCCAATTCAAAACCAAATGCTAGAGCATGTAATTGTACACGAAAATTACATTAAACATCAACAATTAAACACCAATTGAATTCATTGAAGGTGTGAAAAACACAAGAAAGGGGGTTTGAATTGTGTTTTTACAATAAAACAATTCTTTAAAAATAATCCCCTTTACAAATAACCTTCACTTCTTGATAATAAAGCAAGAGAAACTGAAAAGAAAGAACACAGTATGTTTATACTAGTTCACTTGAGAAATCCTCAATTTAGTCTAGTCCACCCGCCAAGGTGATTTTGCCTCTCTCAAGCGAGGTCTTAATGCACTAATCAAACTGATTAATACAATGCACAAGCCAAACTGCAAGTGACTAACAACAATCTCTAAGACACACTAGTCCTAGACTTCTTAAGAAATCTGACCTAACCGGTCTCTTAAGGAAATCAAACAACTATTTGAAAATACAATGCACAAGCCAAACTGCAATTGACTAACAACACTAAAACTCACTGTCTTAGTCTTCCTAAAGCTTCTGACCTACCCGGTCCTTTAGGGAACACAAATCTTCCTAAAGCTTCAGACCTAACCGGTCCTTTAGGAATCACAAACAACTATTTGTTACAAAGGTTTGTTTACAATAATGATGCTTCTACACAAGCAGAGTAAACACGGTTTCTAGCTCAATCTAACTTAGAGCGAATCTACACAGTAAGAACAATCTTCTTCTTTGAATTGTGATGCTTTACTATTCACTCATAAATTTCTCCATTTCTTGAGTTCTTTCTTCATATGAATTAGTGTTTAATATATCTCTTCTTCACACTGAGTGTTACACTTGTTATCACACCTGATTCGTTGAATGATCAAGTCTATATATAGCCAGAAAAAGATGCGTTGAAGGGCAGATCAGTAATATCAAAAAAGTACTGGCGACTTGAAATAATGTCGTTATACTGGGGTGAAAGTCGTACACTAAAATTGTCCTTTGTACCACTAATTCAGGGTAGTGGAATAGTAGTGGAAAAGAACGTGTTTGATCTGTACTATGTACTATTTTCCCTCGCAAACGTTTCATCTTCTTCTATCCATCAGAGGCTTCTGAGTTGATATGATTGAAGCATGATCAGAAGAATGAATCATTGGGTCTTCAGAACTTGTTCAGCAGAACCTTGTCATCAGAGTCTTCAGCGCTCCTTCTTCATAACCCTTAGTCTTCAGAATCCTTAAGTCTTAAGAGTCTTCAGAACTTTGTTTAGCAGAACCTTGTCTTCCGAATCTTCAGCACTTAGTCTTCAGAAGCTAAACAAGCTTTAGAAGTAGAACATCAGAGTCACGCTCAAAAGTTAGAATCCAAGAGACGTTATAACAGCAACATAATGTCTTCTCAGAATCCATCTGAATGGGATCAGATACAGAAGTAGCCTTGTTTCTTGGAACGGAAGCGACTTTTATCACACAAAGTGATTCGCATATGGTTTTCAATTAAGATCAGAACCTGTCTATTAAAACCATCAGAATAACAAATGTTAGAGTACCAAAATTGTTCTCACACAAATACTCAATTATTATCATCAAAACATAGAGATAAGATGCAAAACCAAATCTTGTTCTTACAATTTCCCCCTTTTTGATGATGACAAAACCATGTATTTTGATAGAACAATTTATATAGGGTAATCACCATAGCCGACAAATTCAGAGTTTAAGCTCTCAACTCCCCCTGAATCTGTTAATCTTAAAATTTCCTTTATGCTTGTTCAGAGTCTCCCCCTGATCCCAAGATTCAGAAAATAAAATTTGAGTTCTTCAGAACATAACAATAGAGAAGGATACTTCCCTACAACAACTCATCAGAGTCTGACTAGAACTGACTTCTCTTTTGTAAATCTTTTCTTAGATTCACCAATCTTATTAGATTCAGAGCCTGATTGATTTTATCAGAATATCATTCATTGCAGAGCGTATCTTCTGAATAATATCTTTGAATTAGAGAATTGACTTGACTTGTTTTCAAGGAGATTTCTGCTTCTGCCGCTTTGAGTCTGAATTTCATACTTTAAAAAAGTTTACAACTTCTGAACACTATTATATCAAACAAGATTTCTTGACTTTCAGAAAGTTCACAACTTCTGAACAGTATTGGAACATCTGTTTGAATAAACATATATTCTCGAAGTGTACAACTTCTTAACCATGAATTATCAGAGTTGAAATTATCCATATGATTTTCAATCTTTAGAGAGTAGGATCTTTATATTCAATATTCAGCCTGTCTAGAATGCTAAGTGATCTTTTTCTAAGTTCCTTAATTGAAACATCAAACAAACGGTTAGTTGTAAAAGCATTATGTAATGTTTGAGTTCGAGATTCTGAGAATGAGTACTATCAAAATCATTTTACTTTCTCCTCCTTTTTGCCATAATAAAAAATATAATGCAATAAACAGCGCAATATTATGATAAATATGTGAGAAAGAGATTTTTAAAATAGGCCATAGCATTCATATATAAAAACAGTTTCATTAATAATGGATCGAATTGAACACGGTCGAACACAGAGTATCCTAGAGACGAGACATAAAACACAAGATACGGCATGCTAAAGGTTAACCATCAAAGACTTCACAATTTTTCTTCAACAGACCATTTTCTAGACCACCTGTCTTGACAAATTCAACAATTCCTTCTTTAAAGAAGATTTCGGATAGAACTCTTCCAAAAGGTATGTCGGGCTTGATGAAGTCGCCATTTCTGGAGTCAGTAATGGATATTTGCAGAAAATTGAAGATAGTTTGAGGTAGATTTATCCGCATCTGAGCCATCAGGAGAAAGATGAAGACCCGATCATCATGAAACATGATATTTTTGTTTTCTTCCCGAGGACGAAAATTGGTCAACAAAAGCTTAAACCAAGCTTTGCGAATGGGAAGAAGGTTTTCAGGATTGAGAGGTTCAGATTTGAACGATGTGTTGTGAAGAGAGGCGAGTTCCTCAGAAATAAGATACCTAGACTTAACATGTTCAACAGTAAAGCCAATGTTCTCACAACCAATTGCTAGAGAAATGGTTAAGGGAGTGATGTTTATAGGGATATCAAAAACACGAGAAGAAATTGAGCGACCTTCATAATTAATGTAGGCATGTTTCCAAAATTTTTTTACAAGATTTAAGTAGACTGGTTTATCCAGAATCATGAAGTATTTTGCCCAGTCTTGATAGTGCATGATTGAGGTGATGCTGCTAGCAATTTCTCTGTTTCCAAGATGAAGAAGGTTGATTTGTTCTTCTGATATGACCTCAAGAAGGTTCTCATCTCCTTGGAAAGTGATTAGAGACATGATGAAAAGATTTAGACAGTAAAGGTAATTTTGAACCAGTAAGATCAAACACGACAGATCATGAGAGGAGGAATGAAATATATATATATATATATATATATATATATATATATAGGAAATGAGAGACGTGACTGACTGAGAAAATGACATAGGTCAAGATGCGTAAAACACATAAGATATGCCAAGGACACAGTAAGAGACAAAGAATATCAAGGAACAGGAAATGAGTGTAGCAGTCTCCTAAAATGGAATTTTCAAAAGGTTACAAATAAGGATACATTATTTAAGTTTTGACAGGAGTCAATAACTATGAATAAAGGTATACTTATAAGTGGCAATTGAAAATTGACACATAGTAAAGACATAAGAGAGTATAACTTATTTTCAAGAAAAACTTAACTCACATACGTCTTATCATTTATGAATGCACAGTTATAGGGGAATGCGTAAAGATTTTAGCCTATTCTCAAGAAGTTTACGAAACCCAATGTGTCAATTTAAAATGAATTGATTTTGGACACGTTTTGATATCCTCAGAGTCTGGAAAACCAAAAGGTTTCCGTCTGATCAGAGACACTTTTGACAAAGAATCTTCTGATGGCTAAGGCTAAAAACAAATGCTTCTTAGTTTAAGTGAAAATCTGATTTCTTCAGACTCTGACTAAACACATCTGATTCTGATGAAATCTTACTCTGGGCAGTAGTCCATTTTCAGATGCTTTAGAAAAAATAGAAATCTATCTTCAGCCAAGGGTTTTGTAAAAATATCATCCCATTGATGGTCTGTATCTATAAATTCTAAACATAAGATTCCCTTCTAAACATAATCTCTAATAAAATGATGTTTAATTTCTATGTGCTTAGCCCTAGAATGTAAGATTGGATTTTTATTTAAAACAGATTGCAGCAGTATTATCACAAAAGATAGGAATGTTACTCTCATGTATCTGATAATCTTCTAGCTGGTTCTTCATCCACAACATCTGCGTACTGCATAGAGACGCGAATATGTACTTTATTTCTGCTGTTGAGAGAGCAATTGTTGATTGCCTCTTGCTTGACCATGAGATCAGATTCTTCCCGAGAAACTGACAGTTTCCAGAGGTGCTCTTTCTTTCCAATCTGTCTCCTGCGTAATCTGCATCACAATAACCGGAAAGAGAGTACTCTGATGTTTTCTCATACATCAAGCCAAGGTTAGTAGTTCCTTTCAGATACCTTAGAATTCTTTTAACAGCAGTTAAATGAGATTCTCTAGGATTTGATTGAAATCTAGCACACAAATGAACACTAAAAAGAATATCAGGTCTAGAAGCAATTAAGTACATAAGAGAGTCTATCATACCACGATAGAGCTTCTGACAAACCTTTCCACTTACCTCTTCCTTTCCTAGAATACATGTTGGATGCATTGGAGTCTTAGCTGGTGTACAATCCATCATGTTGAATTTCTTTAGAAGTTATTTGGTGTACTTACTTTGATGAATGTAAGTAGCCTTTGATTTTTGGTCAATTTGAATTTCCAGAAAGAACTTCAATTCGCCCATCAGACTCTTCTCAAATTCTGCCTGCATTAGCTTAGAAAACTCTTCACAAAGAGATGGATTAGCAGAACCAAAAATAATATCGTCAATGTAAATCTGAACTATAAGCATATCGTTTTTGAACATTTTACAGAAGAGGGTGGTGTCAACCTTGCCTCTGGTGAAGTTATTTTCTAAAAGAAAATTACTCAATCTGTCATACCAAGCTCTGGGAGCATGTTTCAGACCATAGAGAGATTTTTTTTAAGTTTAAAAACAAAATCTAACTTCTCAGAATTTTCAAATCTAGGAGGTTATTTGACATAAACTTCTTCTGAAATATAACCATTCAAAAATGCACTCTTAACATCCATCTGATATAAGATGATGTTAGGATTTACAGAAAAGGAAATTAATAGGCGTATGGCTTCTAACCTGGCGAATGGAGCAAAGGTTTATGTATAGTCTATTCCTTCTTGTTGACTATAACCTTATGCAACCAGTCGTGGCTTGTTTCTGACAACCTCACCCTTCTCATTGAGCTTGTTTCTGAATACCCATTTAGTTCCAATAACGTGGACACCTTTAGGCTTCTGAACAAGATCCCAAACATCGTTCTTTAAAAACTGGTTAAGTTATTCTTCCATCGCCAGAATCCAGTCTCTGTCCAGTAGAGCTTCATCAATAGATGTTGGCTCGATCAAAGACACCAAACCTAGAAGTGTTTCTTCAGAAGGTTTGAAGGTTGATATGGTTCTGATAGGAACGTCCTTATTTCCTAGAATCAATTCTTCAAGGTGTGAAGTTGCAACTCTGCTTTTCTTTTGTTGTGGAGGATCAGTGGGAGCACCAACAATATCAGAAGTAGGAGCTTCTGAATATTTGATTTCTTCTGCCTTTTCCTTAGGTTCTGAAAAACTGATCTCCAAATCTGCAAACTTTTCAACTAACTTTGACTTTTCAGAGTCAAGCTTATCATCGAATCTGACATGAATTGATTCTTCCACAATTCGTGATTCTCTGTTATAGACTCTGTAGCCTTTTGGGCGTTCAAAATATCCTAACAACAGACACTTCTGTGCTTTGGAATCAAACTTGCCCAGATTCTCTTTAGTGTTCAACATAAAGCAGACACATCCAAAACGATGAAAATAAGAAATGTTGGGCTTTCTATTCTTCCATAATTCATAAGGAGTCTTACCCAAATAGGTCTTATTGAGATTCTATTTTGAATATAACATGGAGTGTTAACTGCCTCTGCCCAAAACTGCCTAGCCATGTCAGTTTCTTAGATCATGGTGCGAGCCATTTCTTGCAATGTCCTATTCTTTCTTTCTACAACCCCATTCTGTTGTGGAGTTCTATGACAGGAGAAATCATGGGATATGCCATAAGACTCAAAAAGTTTTTCAAAATATTTGTTTTCAAATTCTCCACCATGATCACTTCTGACTCTGACAATTTTGCAATTCTTTTCAGTTTGCACTTGGGTGCAGAAGGAAGCAAACACAGAATGTGACCCATCCTTGTGTCTTAAGAATTTTACCCATGTCCAACGACTATAATCATCAACGATACTTGTCCATATTTCTTTCCATTGACTGAAGCAATTTTCACTGGTCCAAATAAGTCAATGTGAAGAAGTTCTAATGGTTTAGAGGTAGAAACAAACGTTTTTTCTTTAAAGGAAGTTTTTGAAAACTTGCCTTTCTGACATGCTTCACAAAGAGCATCTGAAGAATACTTCAGATTGGGCAAGCCCCTGACAAGTCCTAGCTTGTACAGCTGGGAAATTCTTCTCAAGCTAACATGACCCAGACGTCTGTACCAGACCCATTGCTCTTCATTAACGGACATAAGACATTTTACATTCTGATTTTTCAAATTTGATAGTCTGATTTTGTAAGTATTTTTTTCCCCTTACCATTGAACATAATTGACCTATCCTTCTGACTAACAGCCTTACATGACGTTTAATTAAAAATAACGTCATAACCATTGTCACTAAGTTGGCTAATTGACAATAAGTTATGCATTTGACCCTCAACTAAAAGAACATTGTTGATGGAAGGAATTTTACCATTACCAATAGTTCCAGAGCTAACGATCTTTCCCTTCTGGTTTCCTCCAAAACTAACGACACCTCCAGGCTTAAGTTCCGAATCTTGGAACATATGCCTTTCTCCCATCACGTGTCGCGAACATCCACTGTCCAGGTACCACGACTGGTTTTTCAGTGGCGCCATCAAGGATGTCTCTTTGTCGTCATCAGAGTCTGATTCTTCATCAAGTGTCAGTTCATCCTCTGATGAGGCTTCGCTTATGCTGGTTTTTGCCATGAGTGCCACGTTGGCATGTTCTTCATCAGAATATTCTTCTTCTGGCTCTGAATCATCCCATGTTGCCATAAGACCCTTTTTAGCTTTGAAAACCTTCTTAGGTTTTCCATCTCTCTTGAGCTTTGGACACTCGTTCTTGTAATATCCAGGCTCCTTGCATTCGTAACAAGTAACTTCTTTTTAAAAAGCTTTCCTTTGACCAGATGTAGACTCAGGTCTACCTTTTCTTCTTGGCCCTCTGAACTTGCTCTTTCTGTGTTTCCACAGCTGATTTATCTTTCATGATATGAGAGACAGTTCATCTTCGTCTGAATCTTCTTCAGATTCTTCTGAGTTCTCCTCTGCTTGGTAAGCCTTTGTCTTTTCAGACTTAGACTTCAGAGCAACAGACTTACCTCTTCTCTGAGATTCATCTTCTTGAAGTTCTATCTCATGACTTTTTCAAGAACTAATCAGTTCATCAAGAATCGTGTTGTTCAGATCCTTTGCCAATTTCAAAGCAGTTACCATTGGTCTCCATTTTACAGGCAGACTCCTGATAATTTTCTTGACATGATCAGCAGTAGAATAACCTTTGTCCAGAACTCTCAGTCCCGCAACAAGCATCTGGAATCTTGAAAACATAGTTTCCACAGATTCGTTGTCTTCCATTTTGAAGGCCTCATGCTTCTGGATTAGGGCCAGAGCCTTTGTCTCTTTGACTTGAGCGTTGCCTTCATGAGTCATCTGAAAAGAATCAAAGATGGACTTTGCAGTCTCTCTATCTGTAATCTTTTCATAATCTGTATATGAAATAGAATTTAGCAGAATCGTTCTCGCTCTGTGATGATTCTTGTAGGTTTTCTTTTGAGCCTCTGTAAATGAGCTTCTGGCAATCTTTTTGCCTTCAGCGTCTACTGGATATTTGTAGCCATCAACTACCAGATCCCATAGATCCAAATCAAATCCCAGAAAGTAACTTTCGATTCTGTCTTTCCAATAGTCAAATTTCTCGCCATCAAAGATAGGAGGTTTTGCACTATATGAGTCTCTTTCATTATTATTAGAAGTGACATTAGAAGTATTTGTGGCGGCCATTGTTTTTCACACTTTGGATCGGTACTGAACACTGTTAGGTGCTTGATAAAAATTTAAACTTTTTATCTTCTCAGAACCGGAGCTCTGATGCCAATTGAAGGTGTGAAAAACACAAGAAAGGGGGGTTTGAATTGGGTTTTTACAATAAAACGATTCTTTAAAAATAATCCCCTTTACAAATAACCTTCACTTCTTGATAATAAATCAAGAGAAACTGAAAAGAAAGAACACAATATGTTTATACTAGTTCACTTGAGAAATCCTCAAGTTAGTCTAGTCCACCCGCCAAGGTGATTTTGCCTCTCTCAAGCGAGGACTTAATCCACTAATCAAACTGATTAATACAATGCATAAGTCAAACTGCAAGTGACTAACAACAATCTCTAAGACACACTAGTCCTAAACTTCTTAAGAATTATGACCTAACCGGTCTCTTAACGAAATCAAACAACTGTTTGATAATACAATGCACAAGTCAAACTGCATGTGACTAACAACACTAAAACTCACTGTCTTAGTCTTCCTAAAGCTTCTGACCTACCCGGTCCTTTAGGGAACACAAATCTTCCTAAAGCTTCAGACCTAACTGGTCCTTTAGGAATCACAAACAACTGTTTGTTACAAAGGTTTGTTTACAATAATGATGCTTCTACACAAGCAGGGTAAACATAGTTTCTAGCTCAATCTAAGTTAGAGCTAATCTACACAGTAAGAACAATCTTCTTCTTTGTATTGTGATGCTTTACTGTTCACTCATAAATTTCTCCATTTCTTGAGTTCTTTCTTCATATGAATCAGTGTTTAATAATTCTCTTCTTCACACTGAGTGTTACACTTGTTATCACACCTGATTCGTTGAATGATCAAGTCTATATATAACCAGAAAAAGATCTGTTGAATGGCAGATCAGTAATATCAGAAAAGTACTGGCGACTTGAAATAATGTCGTTATACTGGGGTGAAAATCGTACACTGAAATTGTCCTTTGTATCACCAAATCAGGGTAGTGGAATGGTAGTGGAAAAGAACGTGTTTGATCTGTAATATGTACTATTTTCCCTCGCAAACGTTTCATCTTCTTCTATCCATCAGAGGCTTCTGAGTTGATATGATTGAAGCATGATCAGAAGAATGAATCATTGGGTCTTTAGAGTCTTGAGTCTTCAGAGTCTTCAGAACTTATTCAGCAGAACCTTGTCATCAGAGTCTTCAGCACTCCTTCTTCATAACCCTTAGTCTTCAGAGTCTTCAGAACTTCGTTCAGCAGAACCTTGTCTTCAGAATCTTCAGCACTTAGTCTTCAGAAGTTAACGACTTCAGAAGCTAAACAGGCTTCAGAAGTAGAACATCAGAGTCACGCTCAGAAATTAAAATCCAAGAGACGTTACAGCAGCAACATAATGTCTTCTCAGAATCCATCTGAATGTGATCAGATACAGAAGCAGCCTTGCTTCTTGGAACGGAAGAGACTTTTATCACACAAAGTGATTCGCATATGGTTTTCAATTAAGATCAGAACCTGTCTGCTAAAACCATCAGAATAACAAACGTTAGAGTTCCAAAATTGTTCTCACACAAATACTCCATTGTTATCATCAAAACATAGAGATAAGATGCATAACCAAATCTTGTTCTTACATCCATCACACATCAAGATCAACAATTAAATCAATCAATGGATCAATTTACACCCAAAAAACCAATGGATCTATATTGTGAAAGTTGTAAATAAGCTAAAATGAGTTTGGATCTAAGAATCACCAACCTACAAAGCGAAGATTTTCTTTGGTAAGTGTTGCAAGCAGAATTTGATGCTTAGAAACAAAGAAGTCCAGAGATCCAAGCAACTTTAGCAATAAAAGTTGAAGATCAATGCAATAATCCAAAAATAAACCAAAAGGTCTTCAAGAAGTGATTCTAAAACTTGATCAAGATCCAAATAAGTTCTCCAAATTCAGAACTGAATAATGGGAGATTATGCAATGGAGGTTTAGCTCAAGAATTCACAAATTGCAATGCACAATTTTTGAAACGTTTTTGGTTATGGAGCTTTGGTGAGGGTTTTGGAGTGAAGATGAAAATGGAGAGTGAAAAGTGAGAGAGAATTTGAGAGAATTGAGATGGAAAATGAAATTATGAATCAAGTTGTGTGAGGTTTGAAGCAAATTTATTTAAATAGGCTCTATGTTTGGAGTGTGCTTTGGGTTTGGAATTAGGCTTGGCACTTGCTTTGGAGTTGGTTAAAAAAGTAGGTTCTAGATCCTTCCACAAGATACTAGAATGAAGCAAGCAAAGAAAAAGACCACAAATTGCTGCAAAGCTGAAAAAATTTCTCTTTTGCAAAATCTGTCTGCGTAACGGATTTCAGGATTCTGCGTAACGGGTTACGAAGGCAAAAAATGACATCCTGGGATGTTTTCGTGTCTGTAATCGATTATGCAATATGCTGTAATCGATTACGAAGGCAAAAAAGTGAATTTTCCGGCCTGTTACACCCCGTTTTGAGCACGACTCACCAGTTGAACCTTAGCCTTGAGTACTGAGCTTGAATAAAACCTGAAACATGATAAATAACATGTCCAAAACCACATCATGTGAACTCTGTACTTTGTGTTTCTGATTCTGAAATAATCAAACCATTTGCTGAGCAAAATAAATGCTTGATGCCTCTAATGATTGTCTGTTTAGCTCTGAATACTGCTGAAACAACCTCTGAACTGAAGAAATCTTTGAACTGCGAGAAATACACTATGATCACATGTTCTAGAAGACCAATGCAATGCATAATTAATTGTTATGACCTAATGGAAGATGCAGATAAATGCGAAGCAACAGCCATTTAAGGTTAGAAAAAGAGAGGGCAAATTTTGGGGTGCAACACTAGGCTTTTTTATAGGCCTATTTAGTTAAAAAGGTTAGGCCACATGCCATAAAAAACCTTTTAAGCCTATCAAGGTGGCCTATTTAAATAAATATGAATAATTTTATTATTATTATATTATATTTGTATTTTGAATTAAAATATAAAAGTAAAGCTTAGATATCTTGAAGAACTTATGAAAATAAGTTTTAAAAAAATCTTATGAACAATATCATAAGTTGCTTTCATAAGTTCTCTCAAACAAATAGTATCACAAAACTTACGTTAATATGTAAACTTGAATAAGTCAATGCAAATAAATAGTTAGTCTCTTTGATATTTTAATTTGTTAGTTTATTTAAACGTTAATTGAATTGCTTTCTTACAAATGTTCAAACAAAACAGGCTTTTATGTAGGCTAATAGTTCATTCATACCTTCGAAAATACCAAACACAAGCCTAAAAATAAGCCTACGATAGGTCATAGGCCAAATTTAGGCTTTGAAATTTTTAGCAGGTCAGACTCAGGTTTGACAAAGCATAACTCGGCTTAGTCTATTCCCACCCCTACACCTCAGTAGTTCATTGTCTGATGTGAAAGATTTGTCATAAAATATATTATTTTTTGTAGTGCTAGTTTTAATAGTTCAAAGATTCTCTATTGAAGCCTTGATTAAGATTATAGTGTCATCGAAGTATTGCAGTTGAGAGATGACTAAGTCAAAGGAACCAACCTTCAAACCAGAAAAAAGATTCAACTCTAGAACACGACTAAGAAGGCCTTTAAATCCCTCTATAATAAGCTTAAATAAAAAGGGGGCTAACAGGTCTCTTTATTTTAAACTCCTCTAACTACTTATCTACTGAGTCAGACACTCATTAACCAGGATAATGAGATTCTCAAAAAACACAGAGGAACACACACAGACACATTTGTTTATCACTAAAACCAAATCTGACAGGCATATATTTCAAGAAAGTCAACTTGGCAGAGTCATATTCCTTTTCAAAATCAACTTTGAGAATCACTACAAAAAAACAGGAGAATTGTGATAGTTTTATTATGGAGGTTTGGTGTAACTGTCACTATTTACATCAATTATGTCAGTTTAAGTAAACACTGAAATTATCGATAAATTGTGGCGGTTTTAGCCGCCACTAATACCAATGCTTTAATTAATAATTCTAAGTGCATACCGTGTAGTGAGAATTTTGATATCCCTCCTTTTATTTTAATCAAGTCTCTTATTTTAATTATTTTTCTTTAATTTTATTTATATGATATGCTTTAACTACACAATCAGATTTTAATATCCCTTTTTTTATTTTATTCAAATTTCTTATTTTTATTTATTTTTCTTTAATTTCATTTATTTAATACACTTTAGATCACAATTTGATTATGTGTTTTGCTTCAATGGTGGTGTTGTGAGCTGGAAAAGTTCAAAGCAAGATACAGTTGCTGAATCTACAACCGATGTTGAGTATATTACTGCCTCAAATGCAACAAAGAAATTTGTTTAGATCAAGAAGTTCATTAGCGAACTTGGCATAGTCCCTAGCATCATGGATCCCATTAATCTCTATGGTGATAACAATGGTGCTATCGCACAAGTTAAGGAGCCTAGATCTCACCAACGATCCAAACACATACTTAGGAGATATCACCTCATTTGAGAGATAATAGATAGAAGAGATGTGAAGATATGCAGAGTATCGACACTTGACAATGTCACTGACCCACTGACAAAGTCTCTTACGCAGTAGAAGCATGATGGCCATACTAGACCTATGTGTATTAGTTGTTGGAATATTTTAATAATATAGTAATATATTAATATTCCAATAATCATGTGGCCAAATATATTTATTTATTATATTAGCTATTTTATCAATTAAGTGCCTTTAAATAATTAAGTGATCAAATAATGTTAAAAAGGCTATTTAGATTTTATGTATGAATTATTTAATTAATTAATTAATTAATTGGGTATGAACTCAAATATGAGTGGATGTCAGGATGGCCAATTTGGAAATAATGGAAACTCTAATTGGCCATATGAAGTGAATTATCTCTTCTCCCCATCTGAAGTGAATTCGAGGCATGAGGAGTGCCAGTTGAGGAAGAACCACAAAAGCCATCAACTTCTAGGTTTTAGGATTATTATCAAAGGGGCCTTCTTCTCGGTGGATCCAGGTAATCAATTTATCGATCCTTTAATTTTATACATGCTTGACTTTTGCGTCTAAATTATATATTATAATTTCTTGAGCATGTATATTTTGATTAATTGTTATTAATCTAATTCTAACAAATGGTATCAGAGCTTAGGTTATGATTAAATTATTAATTTAAATGATATATTATTATGTGATTTTTATTGAATATATTGTTATCGTAAGGGGGGAGAATTGTTTACCGTAAGGTGGTTTTTTTTGGCAGTAGAATGATGAGGATTCCCTTCCCCTCTAATAAGCGCCAAGGGTTTTGGAATGTTAATCCTATTTTTTCTTATTGATCGTGTTTTACAATGTTTTATATTATGTGTTTTCTGTGCGTTTGTATTTAAGCCAAATGGGGTTTCCCTTAACCCCTTCGGTCTTAATTTATGGTAATATCTCAAAAGTGTTGAGGTTGTTATAATATGAGTTATATATACACGTATCATTGTGAATTTGGTGTAAAAGATTGATTTGGTCGTTTTTGGATACAGAGAGTTATTACTATTTGTAAACAAATGGGATTTGGGAAAATCTCATTTGGTTACTGTTTGTTGAATCGATAATGTTTAACTATATCAATTTTTATTTTATGGATCCAACTTAAATTTTTTTTAATTGTGAGAAAATTTAAATACTAATTTTATTTTATTAAGAAATTTTTTTATGTGTTAATTTAATTTATAAATTTTTAACACCCTTTGAGTACAATCGGTTTATACTGGTATGTACATGACATAAACACAATTATGTGTTTAATTTTTCAGACATAGTTATGCGAGTATTTTCTTACATAATTAGGATAGTTTGATAATCATTTGATGATTAAGCGATCATATAAGCATACAATTTTGGCATTACATTTGTGGGTAATGGTTGTGTAAATTTTAAGGCCTTCCCATTTAATTTATTAAATTAAAAAGGTCTAGTAATTTTGGTTTAGTGGGTTGAAACAATAAGTTGCAAAAGTAACCTCTGTTGTGTAAATTTGATCAAATCAAAATCACAAAAGATGTAGTGTGTAATTATTCATGCGAATTGTTATGGTCGGCCAAAAGGAAGACACGGTTTGGCCGAATAATTGCACACCTGTGATGGTAAATATGTAGTAATTATTAAGTTTATCCATGTGGTTGATGATTGATGTCAAAGGCGTCCATTAACTGACAGGACTTATTACTAATATTTGATCATTGCGTGAGAGTATCACTTACAGTTAATTCTTGCAATCAAAGATAGGGAATTGATGGTGTTCTTGGTATCTTGTTCAGATCTTATTTAATTTGCATATAAACAATATTGTACATGTCTATTAGGCATGCCTACTAAGTTTGTATGCTTGCTGTTCTTTTCAATCGATCCAGTTGCCACTGCTACCGCTCCAAATTTTGTTGCTCACATGAACTTTATCCCTATGATGAGTAAAATGAACTTCAAGTCTTGGAGAGAATATGTTGAGATCATTCTTGGATGTAGGACTTAGACTTATCCCTAAGGGAAGAACGTCCCACAAAAATTGCTGAGAACCCAAAAGAAACTTGCGGGAAATTGTTCTCAAAATAAGAAGGCAAAGGAACAACCTAAGAAGACCACTTGCTTATTTTGCAAAAAGGCTGGACACATGAAGAAATAGTGTTCCAAGTATGCCTCATGGCGTGAAAAGAAGTGTAATTTTCTCACTTTTGTTTGTTCTGAAATTAATTTAGTTTCTGTACCTAAGGATACTTGGTGGATAGATTCTGGTGCTACGACTCACATCAGTATGTCCATGCAGGGTTGCATGTGGAGCCGTCTGCCAAGTGATACTGAAAGATTCATCTATGTGGGCGATGGCAATAAAGTTGCAGTAGAGGCTATAGGGACTTTTAGATTATTATTAAAGACCAGGTTCATTTGGATTTGATTGAGATTTTTGTTGCACCGTCTATTAGACAGAATTTTATTTCTATTTCTATTTTGGACAAATCAGGTTATACTTGTTCGTTTGGAAATAATATATTTAACCTCTCATATGATTCAAATGTTGTTGGTTACGGTTCATTGAATTATAATCTTTATATGCTTGATATTGAATGTCTTTATTACAAAATTATGCAAATAGAGTCACATGGTACAAAACGAAAATTAAATGAGAATTCCGCCACTTTATGGCATAAGAGATTAGGACATATATCTAAACAAAGAATTCAGAGGCTTATGTCGGACGGTATTTTTAGATCCCTTAATTTGTTGGACTTTCAAGTCTACATTCAGTGTATAAAGGGTAAGCAGACAAGCAAGAGGAATTTCCATGCTGAAAGAGCTAAGGATGTCTTAGAACTAATTCATATCGATATATGTGGTCCTTTCCCTACGGGTTCTTGGAATGGACAATGGTATTTTATTACGTTCATAGATGATTACTCAAGGTATGGCTACCTGTATTTGATTGATGAGAAATCTCAATCTTTGGACGTGTTCAAGTTATTCAAAGCTTAAGTCGAACTTCAACTTGAAAAGAAAATAAAAGCTGTCAAATCCGACCGTGGTGGTGAATACTATGGTTGGTATGATGGATCAGGGGAACAACGTCCAAGGCCCTTTGCGCTTTTCCTCGATGAATGTAGAATTTTCCCGCAATACACAATGCTGAGAAAACCCAGCATGAATGGAGTTGCAGAACGACGAAACCGGACTCTTAAGGATAAGGTAAGAAGTATTGAAATTCTGGTATCAGATATGTGATGTCAATTGCGATGTCACAACATCAATATCTGTTGTATGAACAAGGCAATAATAGTAATAAGAAAATGCACACAGAATTTGTTCACCCAGTTCGGTCTAATAACCTACATCTGGGGGCATACCAAGCCAGGAAGGAGGTCCACTATTAGCAGTATCAAATTACAGACTCAACAAACCAGTTGACAATCTACCTAATTTAATCACTACCCAATGACCCTTCTATCTAAGTCCTCCCTAGATAAGAGACTCCATCTCACTCCCAATCATTACAATGATGTCTAGCAGTCAACATCTCAGTCACTGCATCAACAGCTTGATTTCCAAAACCTCTCCAAACACATAGAAGACACACTCCTATAACAATACCTAGACATGGCCCTCATGACTAAGAACAATACTTAGAGTTGCTTAACAGCTTCCTCTAAGACCAATACATCTCTTACCTACAGGCTTCGAGATAAACACGATGACCATCCCACAAACCGGGTGGTTCATCAACCAACACAGCCCTTATAATTTACATGATGGTTGGCCTCCTTAAAACTAGGTTACAATGCTTCTATTTATACCCTATTTCCCAATTGGATTTGGGCCTTCAAATCACAACAAATCAGTAGCTACAAATCTGCAAAAGATTCTGCTACTAAATAGATCTTCAATCAAATCTTCAATTAAATCTTCAATTAAATCTTCAATTAAATCTAATTATTCTCCATATCCTTTTGCATGAAAATAGTAACAATATCTGCTCAATATTGCAACAGAATATATTTGTCCCATGATATTCGCCTGCAATCTCTCCACCAGATCTTCTCAAAACACACTTAAACAAATACAGCCCTAAAAAAACACATCAGACTGATGTTCTGATGTTCAGTCAACTGATGTCAAGACATCAGGTTTAACACCAGCATACAAAACTGCAACCCTTCTGAACTTAACCTCAACTCAATGTTAAGAGCTCATGTTAAGACATCCGACATATGACATCATTAACAACCCCATTGTTTTACCAAAATTCCATCCAATACAAGAACTAACAATCTCCCCCTTTGGCTAATTTTGGCTAAAACAATCTCTGCCAACATCAGAGATACCTGCAGCGGAAAAACACCATACTAACATCAGCACACAACTAGCAGCAGCAACTCCCCCTCAAAACTGCAACCAGCAAAATAGCTGCACACCCTCAAGCCTAGAACCACAATAGACAACTAAGCAACCACTAGGCTAACTCTCCCCCTTTTTAGCCATAATTGGACAAACTCTGAACATAGCAGCAAGCAAAAAATTCCAAAGGCAAACTCTGAATCATAATTCCAATATACTCAGAACAACATCCAGACTCAGCAGCTACTACTGTACATTCTCTCCCCCTTTTTAGCCAAAAATTGCCTAACTTTGGTGTAAATGTATACTTCTGATTCAACCCATTGACACACAAATCTATAGAACTAGGTCTAAACTGTCAAGTACACCATGAACTTTACCAGTAACACAATGTCACGACATCTTGTCTGACATTACAATCTTGATAAACAACTTCTTCAACAAAAGATCAACTCCCCCTATCTAAGATAACCAGTGCTCCTTTGCAAGAAGAACACCTTAAATGAATGGAAAACATAAGACTCATCTTCATGTGTCGCTCCAGGGATTTTCATCCTAGTACAAACGCGAAAGTGGCACAAAACAGAGTTGCCAGCAATGTGTATTTATCCCAAGAGAGGGAAAGGAAACACTGCATAAACCTGAGGGAAAGGAAAGAGCATGGTCTTGCGACCAAGAGAACTGGGTTCGGGAGTCGGTTACGCGAGAGGAAGGTATTAGCACCCCCTCGCGTCTATCGTACCCGATGGGATCCACACTTGCTTGTCTCGATCAAAGGGTGTAAGGAAAAGATGCTGGAAAAGGAACGGATAGCTGGAGAACTGGAAAAGGAAAGGAGAGAGAAAGAGAAACAAATGTAGGGAAAATAAAAGAAGTGCTCGAATGGGCCCTACCCCACTGCCTACGTATCTCATCGGGAACATGAGAATCAGAGCGACGTAGTTCCCCTCAGCTAAGGGAAAGTTGTTTGTGTTTTTTAGGGAACGACTAACGTTCTAGCTCAGGTGTTGCAGCTCACTGTATGGAGACTTAGGCGTTACCGTCTTGCGAGAGAACGAGAATAAGCACGTTCGTACGTCGAGAGTGAGTGAGTTGAGAAGAGAATTCCTGAAGGAAAGACGTTATTGTTTGTTTGAAGTTTTTTAGAAAGAAGTGTTTTTGAAGTTGTTTATAACTTGCATTGTACCAAAGTCTAGGGCACGGGGATGAATACTTAACGAATCGTCCCAAGACAGGACGCCCGCTAAGCACTCTAGAAAGATGAGAGGAAGCCCCTCATTTCTCATTCCCCACGCTTAGGGCTCGTGCGCAACACTCTTTATCTTTATTAAGTGTTTTCAAGAAGTTTTGAGATGAGAAGAAGTGACTCAAAAGGAGCAAAAGGTGAAAACTAATGAGGGATACTAAGACTCAATCTTAATGTTATCATACATGGTGATCCTAAGGTTAATGTGGTTTAAGAAACCTGCCCAAAAGAAAGGAGAAGAAGAGCAAAAGAGGCAACTTACTTCCAAGGTGGAAGTTAAGTTGATCTTAAAGAGGGATGAAGAAGAAATTATTCAAGGAAAGCATATAAATGCTTATCATGATCACAATCGAATGATTAAAAGAAATAAGAGAATATGAAAAAGAGAAGTGTATGTGGAAGCATATCCACACACTTACTTATCATTTGCACCTACATGAAAAGGTTAGTTCAAAAAATATTCACAAAAAATCCTAAGTAAAAGAACTTGGTCAAACAAGCCAATGGAAGGAAATAATGAAAACAACAGCTATTACAGCCCACATGCAACAGGACAGCAGTAAATTCAGCTTCATATACCAAACAGCAAACAACAGCTCATGTTTAGCATACAAAATGGGTGTAACTAGCATTTGGCAGCACATACTACAACATATATGTGTATAGACATCAATGAAAAATCAAAGGCAGCATGCATTCACAAATGATTCATTCATAAAAGAACAAACATGCTTCAAGCCTTGCACATTATTCTATTAACACAACATGATCACAACTCATTATAAATCATGGTGGCCAAGTCTTAAAAACAACATGGAATGATGCACATTGTAAGAGAATACACATTATTAAGCATGTGAACAAATTAAAACAAATGTGCACCTCTTGAAATAGAAAGCAAATGAACATGCACATAACAGTTCCAGCAACACAAGCATCCATTAGCAATTAACAAGCTCAATGTGTGTGCATTATGTGATCGTTGCATCAATTAATCAGCCACGCAAACATAGACATTCATTGATTAATAATCAAAAGTCGCGTGTTGAAAAATCAAGTTCATACTGTGGCGTGAGTTAAGATATCTCAAAAATAATCCACCAATCATCAATGCATTGATCCATGAAGTTTAAACATGTTAAGGACCTCAAACAAGCAAGAAAATGCACAAAAATACACATTCTGTCCCAGAGTAACCGGTTAACAAATGGTGAGTAACCGGTTACTTAGTTGAAAATCAGACAATTTACGCAAAAAAAATACACAGAGTAACCGGTTAACAAACGGTAAGTAACCGGTTACTCTGGGACAGTGGCCAAAAAAACCAGTTTCAAAAGCACTTTTCAGCAGCAAATAACTTCTTCAAACTTCCAAACGAACATGTAATCAATTAGGCATGAAATTACATTGAATTACAGTCAACAAACATCAATTGGATTCAATTAACAACCACATCAAGAATCATATTCAAGCACATGAATCCAAATCGAAAATCCACAAAGATCTACATCGAATACGTTGCGAATAAGCTAAAAACAGTGTAGATTTAGGGAAAACCAACCTACAAAGCGGAGACTTGCTTTGGTAATTGTTGCAAAGTAATCTTGATGTAGAAAATGAAAGAAAACCATAGATTCTTCAATCAGTAACCGAAACGCGTCGAAACCGAACGAAATCGTGAAAATTCACCAAAATCCAACTTGCACCAAAATAAATGGTGAGAAATCTTGGGATTGAAGAAGAACAAGCTGCAATTCCAGAAAATCCAACCAATGCAAACCAAGAGATGAAGTTTAGCTCAAGAATTAATCACTTTTCAATGTAAAAAGTGATTATTCTTCAAGAAATAAGAGCTTTTGTGTGTGGTTTTGGAAGAGAGAAGTAGAAATTGTAGCAAAGTGAAGAGAGAAAGTGAGAGTGAAATGTGAGAAATTTGAGAAAATGGTTGAAGGTCCTTGAAAATGAGTGAAGCATCTCTTAAATAGATTTTAGGTTTGGAGTGTAAGTGGTTTGGAATGAGGTTTGGGTTTGGAGCTTGGGTCGGAGTTAGTTAGACTCAACTCACCGAGTCAAGTTAGTTAACTCGGTTAGTTAGGATCAACTCGGTTGCTTGAAAAACAAGGAACCACAATTAGTGTATGTATGTGTGACTTGGGCTGCAAGCAAGGCCTTGTGACTTGTGAACTTTCAGCATGAAACCCCCATGTTCGAGCCCTCATATGACCTTCATAACTCGTTCAAATGAAAAAATGTCCAACATTAAAGTTGAAGAGGGTATGGAGATAAACAACTTTGATGTTGAACAATTTTTCATTTGAAGCCTTCTTAATGGAGAAAATTGGCTTGACATTTGGCACGCCAACTGTTCGATGAAATTATGGCCTATGGGCCTGCACTTGCCTTGCCATGATTTGTTTTTGCCTTGATTTTACCAAACTTTGATTGATCATAACTCCCTCAATTTTGATCCGATGGAAGAGTTCTTTATATGGATTTGAAGCTTAGAACATGAACTTTAATTGGCTCAACTTGGGTCTGAGATTTGGAGCTTTTATATTGAAGAAAGAGAGCCTCAAAGTGCAGTGCAAAATGGTCCAAACTTGCCATTTATGGAAACCCTAAAGTTTCTAGTTTTGGCAGTTTTGTAATTTCTTGATTTTTCATGATTCCTCCATCATTTCTTGATCAAATATTGTCCAATGAACATATATAACTTGAATTTCACGAATTTGACCTTAAAAAGTCAGGAGTTGACTTTTTTCACTACGCAGTTGACTTTTTCCCCAATTTCTTGCTTATCAAGCAACTGATCAATTGAACCTCTTCTGAAATGAATCAATGGCCAATCTTCCATCCTTAGACACTTAATATCATGTAGAAAACATTGAGACCAAGTTTGAATCAAAATTTCATCAGGAGACCAATTGAATCCAAAACCCTAATTTTGACTATTTTTGTGATAGGAGGTGATGAGCTGTCCAATCTACTTGATGAATTCTCTTCTTCCAATGCCTTGTGAGATCAAGTGGGATGATACATGATGTAATAAACCCTTGAGGCTTGTTGAGAGACCCTTGGCTCTTGTTCTTGCTTTGGATGATCCACCTCTTAAAGAATCACCTGATCCCATGCCCTTATGCAAGATGCAATGTAATGCTTAATGTTTATTTTTCTATACTTGAATGCAATGCAATGAAATGAAAGCTCATGCTAAATGATATGAAGAAATGAGAGGGAAAATTTTGGGGTATTACAGCTGCCCCTATTCAATCACTGTAGACCTGAATGGATGATAGCGATTGCTGTCAGACTTTTAAGGTATGGAGGGATTGAATACCAAAAATAACCAAAAAATTTGCACTCTGTGGAGAAGAAGAAATGGGATATAAACCCAACCAAATGAACTCTGCTTGAAGAAAACTCTGACGGGAAGAATAACACTGAAGGGATGTCTTTTAGCACAATGCCAGACGACTACTGGCCTGCCACACTGCGGGTGGACTTTAATAATGTCTTTTGTACAACGCCAGACGACTACTGGCCTGCCACACTACGGGTGGACTTTAACAATGTCTATTGTACAACGCCAGACGACTACTGGCTTGCCACACTGCGGGTGGACTTTAGCAATGTCTTTTGTACAACACCAGACGACTACTGGCTTGCCACACTACGGGTGAACTTTAGCAATGTCTTTTAGCACGACGCCAGATGACTACTGGCTTGCCACACTACGGGTGGAATTTAGCAACGTCTTTTGTACAACGCCAGATGACTACTGGCCTGCCACACTACGGGTGGACTGTCTTTTTGAATGGAGTCAGACGACTACTGACCTGCCACACTGCGGGTGGACTTTTGCCAATCTACGGTTGGACTTTGCAGCTGAATTGCCACACTGCGCGTGGACTTTTGCTAATCTACGGTTGGACTTGCGAATGGTTTTCCACCCTTGGATGGACTTTTGCCAATCTACGATTGGACTTAGCTGCGGTCTTTTTGAATGGAGTCAGACGACTACTGACTTGCCACACTGCGGGTGGACTTGTGCCAAGCTACGGTTGGACTTTGAGAATTTGCCACCCTTAGATGGACTTTCGCCAATCTGCGGTTGGACTTTGACTTGCTTTGCCACCCTTGGATGGACTTTTACCAATCTGTGGTTGGACTTGCTGATGATTTGCCACCCTTGGATGGACTTTTGCCAATCTACGGTTGGACTTTGAGAATTTTCCACCCTTAGATGGACTTTCGCCAATCTGCAGTTGGACTTTGCAAAAACCTTCAACACTGGATTACGCTCTGCATCCATGTCAAACATCTCTGCTGACTCTGCTGAGGAATAATGATCAATGACTTGACCTTAGAGACTCCTGAAAGGATGATATCTCTGCTGGAGGATGAATGAACAGTCTGTTTGCTTCGAATTGTCATGCTTGCCAAAAATAAATTGGACTTTGAGATATGGAGAATGATGACTCTGCCAGGAACTGCTACATCTGACTGGGGACGAATTCTGGTCATAGCAACTCCGCTGGGGATGAGAATTTTCTGACTTGGCTGGGGAAAGAATGTACTACACTCTGCTGAGGAAGACAAGTCATTAAACTCTGCTTGGGGATCTATCAAACCCGAGGAGAATATGTTAACACTCTGCGGAGAAGAGATTCTGTCGACCTGCTAAACTTCTGTGGGGAAGAACACAACTCAACTGGGGAGTATTGTTAACAAGATTGAACTCTGTGGGGAGCACAACTACCAGAGATAAGTCTTGCTGGGGACCGAAACTACTCCGTCAGGGATACACAAATCCAGGTTAGAAGACATTCCGTTATGACTTGCTGGGAAAAAGTCTTTAGATCTGCTGGGAAGGTACCAAGTAAATGCACTGTGATCTGTTGAGGAACGAAACTGTCAAGCTTAGAATAAGGGCCACAATGTTCCATGCTAGGCAAATCTTCTGCTTGACGTCTCCACTGGGGATAATGAGTTGACAATACCCTGCTGGGGGTACCCGCTTCAAAGCGTCTTTCGTCGGGGAATGTCTTTTAAGAGGATTTTACAGAAGACCGCGCATCTTCAAACTCTTAGACAAATGCCGAGACTTGAGAGGTCACTTTACTAGAGATAATAAATCTGGAACACATCTCACTGGGGAATTATATGATGCCCTATGTTTAGGAGAGTCAACGACTGGCTTTTGCCCCAGATTACATGACTGGTCTGAAGAGATTGTCCCAAGAGGATTTTACAGAAGACTTGCATCTCCCAACTCCTGGACACTCACTGAGTCTTGAACATTAATTGCAAAGTCTACGAAATGACTCTACTGGGGAATTCCCAACCATTATCGACACAGAAAAGCTGGTAGCTGTCGGAAGTATTGAATGAGAGAATCGACTTAATAAGATACAACGATACCCAGTTGAATTCAATCCACCGGTATCGAATCGTCGTGAGCGACCGACGGTCGAGGATGGACTTAATCAGTAAATGTGGTGCCAAAAGGTGACTCGAGGACCCTTCTTGAACTTGGCTGCCCCGGTATTCTGTATGGGAATAAGTGATTCTTCATCTAGAAGACATGACCCATGCTCTTGGAATACTTGTACCTGTTACCTGCAACAAAAGAATATGCACACATGCCCCAGGATATTGCGTGGTGTGAATCCACCATCCAGGATTACTCAATATTCAGAGTGATTTTAAATGTTTTCCTGCGCATGCTATTTGTAAGGCTACAGTGTTTTCAAATGCAATGTTTTATAAAAAATTCAGACATTTTTGCAAACAAAGCAGTAAAAACAAAATAAGAAGCTATTGAATGAAATTCAATTTATTGATTGAAAAGCCCAGAATAGGCAAGTACAAATGGGAAGAAAACCCTGGAAAGAGGGGAGTGCTGTAAATTGAGAAAAGAAACTATCCTAATGGCAATGTGAAAACGGTATTCCACTGAGTTTCAATTCTGCTATGGCCAATATGTCTTCAAGACTCCCCGACCTTGCCTTCTGAGGAATGATCAGACCGATTCCTACCCTTTGGAAAGTCAGTTGCTGAAACGGTGATGGAGTACAAATAACTCAGACCGTAATCATTCGCTAAAATCCCTCTTTTGCATGGACCGTCCTTTCGGGTTTTCAATCCATCGGGATACCCTTTTTTGCCTGAGTTGTCCTTGCGGATTTTCAACTCACCGGGTGTACACATTTTTTTATTTTATATCCCTAATTTTTGCCCGAACCTTTTTATTCTGTTTTTGTGGTTCGCCGGGATACCCTTTTTTCCTGGACTTTTCTTTTTTTTGTCCAGCGGGTCTATTTATGCGAAGTATTTTTTAACTACGTCTGAGTTGACAGGGGATAAAAAGTCTTCGCCGTCCATGGTTGTAAGTAATAAGGCTCCGCCCTAGAAGACCTTCTTAACCACGAATGAACCTTCATAGTTAGGAGTCCATTTGCCCCTGTGATCTGTACTAGGAGGAAGGATCCTTTTGAGTACCACGTCTCCCACTTTGTAAACCCGAGGACGCACCTTTTGGTCAAATGCCTGCTTCATCCTCCGCTGGTATAACTGCCCATGACACACAGCTGCCAGTCGTTTCTCTTCAATAAGGCTCAACTGATTAAATCTGGCGCGAACCCATTCCACTTCATCTAACTTGACATCCATCATGACTCTTAGGGATGGAATTTCAACTTCGACCGGTAGTACTGCCTCCATACCGTATACAAGTGAGAATGGTGTTGCCCCAGTGGACGTGCATACTGATGTTCGGTACCCATGCAAGGAGAACGGTAGCATCTCATGCCAATCTTTATATGTGACCACCATCTTCTGCACAATATTCTTAATATTCTTGTTGGCCGCCTCCACAGCGCCATTCATCTTCGGACGATACGGAGAAGAATTGTGATGTTCAATTTTGAAGTCCCGGCACAACTCAGCCATCATTTTGTTGTTCAGATTAGAACCATTATCAGTAATGATTCTCTCGGGCACTCCATAGCGACAAATGATATCCCGTTTCAGGAAACGAGCTACCACCTGCTTAGTGACATTGGCATAAGATGCTGCTTCAACCCATTTAGTGAAATAATCAATGGCGACCAAGATGAAACGATGGCCGTTTAAAGCAGTAGGCTCAATCTTTCCGATCATGTCAATGCCCCACATGGCAAAGGGCCAAGGAGATGACATGACACTCAACAGATTTGGAGGAAAGTGCACCTTGTCTGCATAGATCTGGCATTTGTGACACTTGCGGGCGTACTTGTAACAGTCTGCTTCCATTGTCAACCAATAATACCATGACCTCAATAGTTTCTTAGCCATTGCGTGACCTCCGACATGGGTACCGAAAGAGCCTTCATGTACTTCCTGCATTAACAGGTCTGCTTCGTGTCTATCCACGCATCTGAGCAGAACCATGTCAAAATTTTGTTTGTACAGCACGTCATCCTGATTCAAGAAGAAGCTACCAGATAACCTTCTCAACGTCTTCTTATCTTTAGTAGATTCCCCCGGCGGGTACTCTTGACTTTTCAAGAAACACTTGATGTCATGAAACCATGGTTTGTCATCAGACGTTGCATCAACAGCAAACACAAATGCAGGTCTGTCAAGACGAGATACCTCGATCTTAGGTACATGGTTCCACCTTTGCACTTTGATCATGGAAGATAACGTTGCCAGGGCATCCGCAAACTTATTTTCGTCTCGAGGAATATGGTACAGCTTCACTGTTGTGAAAAATGTCAGCAATCTCCTTGTATAATCTCTATACGGAACCAGATTTGCTTGGTGTGTGTACCAACTCCCTTTCACTTGATTGATTACCAAAGCTGAATCACCGAAGATATCAAGGGTCTTAATTCGCAAATTAATCGCCTCCTTAATCCCCATTATACAAGCTTCATATTCTGCTTCATTGTTGGTGCATCCGAAAGTTATTCGGACAGTGAAAGGCATGTGAACACCTTTCGGCGTGATAAGAACTGCTCCAACTCCGCACCCATTCATGTTGATAGCCCCATCAAACATCAAACACCATTTGGATTCAGGGTCTGGCCCCTCCTCCGGGAGTGGTTCCTCGCAGTCTTTAGCTTTGAGAAACATGATGTCCTCATCAGGGAAATCAAATTTCATGGGTTGGTAATCATCAATCGGCTGTTGCGCAAGATAATCTGACAAGATACTTCCTTTGTTGGCCTTTTGAGAAGTATACTGAATATCATATTCTGTCAAAACCATTTGCCACCGTGCAACTCTACCTGTTAGTGTTGGTTTCTCGAAAATGTATTTGATAGGATCCATTTTTGAAATCAACAAAGTTGTGTTCCTGATCATATACTGCCTCAATCGCTTACCAGCCCATGCAAGTGCACAACATGTCTTCTCAAGCATTGAGTACGGGGACGCGCAGTCATTGAACTTTTTGCTCAGGTAGTAGATATCATGCTCCTTCCTACCTGTCTCGCCGTGTTGACCGAGAACACAACCCATAGAACCTTCCAGCACTGTCAAATACATTATCAAAGGTCTTCCTGAAACTGGAGGCATGAGAATTGGAGGTTCCTGCAAGTATTCTTTTATTTTATCGAACGCCAATTGGCAATCGTCATTCCACCTGACCGTTTGATCTTTTCTTAGCAGTTTGAATATTGGTTCGCATGTGGCTGTTAGATGAGATATGAACCTTGCAATGTAGTTCAATCTACCCAAAAAACCACGAACCTCTTTTTCTGTTCTCGGTTCAGGCATATCTTGTATTGCTTTCACTTTGGCAGGATCAACCTCAATCCCTTTTTCGCTCACAATGAAACCCAGCAACTTTCCGGAACGCACCCCAAAAGTGCACTTGTTCGGATTCAATCTCAGACGGAACTTTCTCAATCTTTCAAACAACTTTTTCAAGTTAATCAGATGTTCTTCTTCTGTTCTCGACTTGGCAATCATGTCATCCACATAACATTCAATCTCTTTGTGAATCAAGTCGTGAAATAACGATACCATTGCTCGCTGATATGTTGCCCCTGCGTTTTTCAACCCAAAAGGCATCACCTTATAATAGTATGTACCCCATGGAGTAATGAACGTGGTCTTCTCCATATCTTCAGGTGCCATCTTAATCTGGTTGTACCCGGAAAAACCATCCATAAACGAGAACACTGAAAATTGAGCTGTATTGTCGACTAGTACATCAATGTGGGGTAGTGGAAAATCATCTTTTGGACTAGCTTTGTTAAGATCTCGATAATCCATACACATTCTCACCTTTCCGTCTTTCTTTGGTACCGGCACGATGTTGGCAACCCAAGGAGGATAATTAGTCACAGCAAGAAACCCAGCGTCCCACTGCTTCTGAACCTCTTCTTTGATCTTTATGGCCATATCGGGATGAGTCCGACGAAGTTTCTGCTTGACTGGTGGGCATTCTTCTCTCAATGGCAGCCTGTGCACAACAATATCAGTATCCAGCCCTGGCATGTCTTGATACGACCAGGAGAAGATATCAACATATTCACACAACATCTCAGTTAAAGCTTTCTTCACATCTGCTTGCAGGCTGGCGCCAATCTTGATCTCTTTCTTAGCATCCTCGGTACCAATATTAATGATCTCCATGGTCTCTTGATGAGGCTGGATGGTCCTTTCCTCTTGTTTTAACAATCTGGCCAGTTCCTCAGGGAGTTCACAGCCCTTCTCATCCCCTTCTTCAGCTTGATAAATCGGTTTGTCAAAGTCATACATAGCCATAGCAGAACCGTTATCAATGGAATCCGAAGGATCAAGTCTACACGAACGGGTTCATGCTTTATTTTAGAATTTATTTTAAAACAAAAAGAAACGAAACATTGCCATTTTATTATTTTGTGAAAAAATAAAAAAGACAGACAAGGAAC
Source organism: Lathyrus tuberosus (assembly GCA_022829125.1). NCBI lineage: Eukaryota > Viridiplantae > Streptophyta > Magnoliopsida > Fabales > Fabaceae > Lathyrus > Lathyrus tuberosus. The sequence goes on along the minus strand of JALAZF010000022.1, from coordinate 22,263,481 downwards.
AAAATTTGAGTGCAAAACGTCCTTTATTGATGATTAAAATTGCAAATGCAAACAGGGTGGCCCTATAGATGAATCTATACGCCTTGGGCAGAGCGCAAGATTTTAACATGCATTATGGTTAGAAAAACAAAGAAAATTACTCTGTTTGAAGTGTAACTCGGATGACTTCTTCGACGGACCAATTCTGCAATGATTGTCCCGGAGCGCGTGGGCGTACCCAGTTGTCCAAGTCACAGTCACTGTCAACACCATCTTCTGTAGCTGCACAAGACTGATCTGGGTAAATGATTCCTCCACTGCTGAAAGTGATGGGTCCACTGTTCTCTACAACTGAAGTCATAGAGGGATGATAGCCAATACCAAACTTGTCCTCCTTCATTGGTGTCTCTATCAGCTTGCCCCAGCCTTGGGCATTGCCTGCTCTGACAACCTCGACAGCTTGTTTATAGGACGAAATGGTTGTACCGGCTTTATCTGGTGTAAGTGATGATTCAGGAACGTTATCAATATTTACCGCTTCAAACGACTGGCAAAGCATCTCGTGAATTTCCCCATCCATTTCAATATACTTGAACGTGGAAAAATGACTAAGAAAAATGTCTTCCTCACCACACACTGTCACAACTTGTCCGTCAAACTCGTATTTCAGTTTCTGGTGTAAGGTGGATGTAACAGCCCCGACCGCATGAATCCAAGGGCGACCTAATAAGCAGTTATACGCAGGCTGTATATCCATCACATGGAATGTAGATTTGAACACTTGCGGTCCAATTTGCACGGGTAATTCCACTTCACCAAACACAGATCTTTTCGTTCCATCGAACGCTCGGACAACCAAATCACTTGGCCTTAAAATCAAACCATCAACTTCCAGCTTCATCAGCGTCTTTTTAGGCAAGACATTGAGCGAGGAACCAGTGTCTACCAACACGTGAGACAACACTGCACCCCTGCACTCCATTGTAATGTGCAAAGCTTTGTTGTGGTTTCTTCCTTCGGCAGTCAAATCCCTACTTGTGAAACCCAATCCATGGCTGACATTGACGTTAGAAATTACACCCTCAAGCTGATTAACAGTGATTTCCTGTGGAACATATGCTCTCTTTAACACTTTCAATAGAGCCTCCCGGTGCGCGTCAGAACACATCAACAATGACAAGATTGAGATTTTCGAGGGCGTCTGGTTCAGTTGATCGACAATCTTATAATCACTTTTCTTTATTATCCTCATGAACTCTTCCACCTCGTTGTCAAAGGTAATCTTTGTCTCTGTTTCAGGCACAGGCACACTCTCAACCACCTGTTTTCCTTTAGCCTTGGCCGCGGCCTCAACTTCTTTATCACTGCGCAAAGTTTGGGGAACAAACAACCTTCCGCTCCGAGTAAAGCCACCTACACCACCCACATTATCAATATTTGAACTGGCTGATGTCCTGACTTCCTGCTTTTTCCCTTCATAATACACGTCTGCCCCATAGTTCCATGGGATTGCTTTTGTAGATGTAAACAGAACTGGTCCTGGCACCGTGATAGTAACAGGACTGGATCTTTCTTGCACAACACTTGCTACAGGAGTTATACTTGCAGGCACCTGAATCTCAGCAGGAGTATAATAGATGGTCACAGTTGACACCTCATTAACATCCTTCACAAACCGGTCAAACTGTAGATGTCCCTCGTCAATCAGACTCTGCAAACCAATTCTCAACTTATCACAGCTATTCTCTTGGCCCATACATTCAGAACAATCTTGATCACAACCCGGGAACATCTGTCTCTTCAACAAACGATCCTTTACCACTAGCAACGAAGTCTTCACCTGACTGATATCCGTTACCAAATTTAACCTCTTTCCGTCTTCAATAGCACTCACATCTGCCACATCATGATCAGGCATGAGGTTCTGGAGAACATTAGGAGGTAACGAGAAATTGATTGCTTTAGCATCAATCAAGTCTTGTACCTTGTTCTGAAATGCCCAACACTTCTCAGTGGTATGCCCCTGAGCATCTGAGTGGAACTCACAGCGAGCGTTAACATCAAAATTGGGTGGCAAGTTGCCAGCGGCAAGAGGTCTCATAGTACGAAGCTCAACCAACTTCAACTTGAGTAACTTTGGTAACAACGCTGAATAAGTCATAGGGAGAGGGTCAATCTTACGGTCCCTCTGCCTGGACCTCTGTTGGAAAGGAGGTTGTTGCTGTTGTTGCTGAACCTGCTGTGATGGTTGTTGCTGCTGAACAGATGGCGCTGGGACTGTCACTGCACCTACTTGATGGTAAGTCTGAGAACGTCCTCTGCCTCGTCCTCTATATACAGCGTTGGTATCACCTTCTCTTCTTTTCTGACCACTAGCAAATGGTTTCTTCGTCCCAGAAGAGCCAACCCCACTTACATCTTGGATCTTCCCAAGTTTCAACAGACTCTCTATTCTTTCTCCAGCAATCACTATATCAGCAAATCCGGTTGATGGACAAGCAGCCAACCTTTCAAGAAATTCCCCATGCAGGGTGCCCATAAACATATCTACCATTTCTCTATCCAGCAAAGGAGATTGAACCTGTGCAGCCATCTCTCTCCACCTTTGAGCGTATTCCTTGAAACTTTCCTTAGCATTCTGTGACAACCCTTGCAATTGAGTGCGGTTGGGCGCCATGTCGATATTGTACTGGTACTGCTTTAGAAACACTTCTGCCAGATCCTTCCAACTATTCACAGCAGCTCTGTTCAATTTCATATACCAGGTCAAAGAAACTCCAGCCAGACTGTCTTGGAAGTAATGCATCCATAACTTCTCATCATCTGTATGGGCTGAAATCCTCCCAAAATAAGCTTGAATATGTGTCCGGGGACACGTATTGCCATGATATTTGTCGAAAGTAGGCGGCTTGAATTTTGGAGGAATTCTGACTCCTGGTACCAGTCCCAAACTAGTAACGTCAATACCCATAGAATTTTTGCACTCTATGGCCAGAATCTTCTCAGCTAACTCATCATACCTTCGGTCACAAGGGTTACCCATATCAGCATCCAGTAGGGTAAATTGGTCTTACAGAACATCTTCTAGAATACCACCAACATTTCTGCCATTTCCATTACCCAGATTACCACCAGGAGGAGGGTTGCCACCAGGAGGAGGAGTGACCCTTGTTTGCAAATTGTCCACTTGATTACCCTCAGGCGTAGTTTCTAGACGCTCGACCAGAAGCCTCAATCTTTCCTGAGCTTGTGCCATACCAGTCATGAGAGTCATAAACTGGTCCATGCGTGCCCTCATTTTAGCCAAATCATTCTGCATTTGATCCAAAATCCTTGCTTGATTTCTTCGAGTTGAGTATCGGTGAATATGATTCTCAGCTATAATGCCTGAAACCAAATAAAGGTTAGAGACCCCGCAACAAGTACCTGTTATGCAACATGAAATGTTATGCAATGCAAATGGCATGTTTATCATTTCTGAGGTGCCTTACACCCTGATTCCAATCTTAACCACAGAAATCTGAAGATCAGAAATCGTGATATAAAGAAATGTGCCGTGGTCATGTGCTTGTGTACAGATATCTGATAAGGACTAATTTTGAATAAAACTGCTCATCCCTATTCAACAAAGTATTCAAGTACATTCAAAAGAGGTTCATCAACAAATGAAATACAAGGGAAAGATGGATCCATCAACAAGCCTGATGGTAACCATTAACAACAAATTACAAGAAAAAGAACATCAGTCTGATAATTCCACATCCTTCAGCTTATCACTTGTGTATTTGATCTCCTCAAAGAGTATGCGAGTACGCTGGTGATTCGGCTTTTCAATCATCTCTTTGATCAAAACATCCCTTTTCTCAAGAGCCTCAGTTAAGGAACCCATATGCAGCATCAAAGCTTCGTCATCGCACACTCCTTTGTGTCTCTTTATGCCAGCTTGCATCTTGAGTATCTCCCTTTCTATCATGACTTCTTCAAGCTCTTTATTGGTATTCTTCAGCTCTCTTCTAGCTTCTTCTAACTATTCTTGACTTTTACCGAGGCTTTCCCGATACTTTCTCCTCTGCTCATGTACCTTCTTAAGCTCTTCGCCTTTAATCTTCAACTGTTCCTGTAACTCAGCATTTTCAATTCTAACATCATCCCATGCTCGCTGGGATTTAGCCAATGTATATTTGGTCTGAGCTAAGTCCTGTTTAGTTGTCTTGTGAGCCTGAGTGGCAGCATCGGCACCTTTGCTGATCTTCTGGAAGTGTTGTGCTCTTTCATAAAAATCTTTCTCTTTGGCTGCTAAGATCTTTTCTGCCTTCTGAGCTCTTCCTTCTAGATCTTTATTGTCATGCAGGGCTTTTTGGAGACAGCTACTTACACCAGCATTCTCTGCTTAAAGCTCTTTTACTATCTTCTGCCACTTTTCACACTCTTCAATAGCCACCATGGTTGGCTGTTCTGGCTCTACTGAACATAAAAAAGGTTCCCTTGAAAAGGGTAAAAGCAGTTCTTTTACTTTCATCTCGATCCATCTGTCATATTCAGGATAAGACCTACAATCTCCTTTCCCAAAAACCGTTTTTCCATTTTTAAGCTTATATTTCCAAGCATTCACTACTTCTGTCAACTTCTCATCTTTAGTTCCTGTAAAGAACAAAGATTCTTCAACGTCTTGCTCCGTAGGAGGATTCCTGGAAGCATACCCGAACTATCGGATGGCCAAAACTGGATTATAATTGATCCCTCCTTTTCTGCCAATCAGAGGTACATTTGGAAAATTTCCGCATCTTGTGATAAGCTCTATTCTCAATAACCGATGATCAAACCAGATAATATTATCAGCAATTAAACCTATCATTTGCTTGGACCATTTCGCAACATCTATGGTTTCCACAAAGGCACCTGTTTGAGGCAAATGCTTGAAAATCCAATGGCACAGCAGTGGAGTACAACAACTAACAAGTCCTCCCCTTCTTTTCTCGTTCTTGTAATGCACAGAATGATAAAAATCTCCTAACAAAGTAGGGACTAGATTTTTAAGAACGAAAACTCTCGTCGCCTGCATATCCACAAAGTCTTGCTGATTGGGAAAAAGAACTAGGCCATATATTCAGAGAGCCATAATGGAATTGTAAATCGTCCAGTTTTTAGCATTAGCAGCCTCTTGAGCTTGATCAGAGAGGAATTCAAGATTAAATCCGTCAACTCCGTTTTTGCTACTCACACCACTCTTTATCACTGACTGATCTATTTGCATTACAGCAGCAATTTCTTTTGTACTAGGAGATCTACCAGAAAAGAACGGTATTGCCGACGTGATCGGAATCCCCAAAATAAATGAGAATTCTTCCAGTGTTGGCATCAAAATGTAATCTGGAAAGAGGAAACATCTCAACGAAGGCTCGTTGAATTGCAGCAGAGTGTGCAAAGCATCATGTTCATACTTTGTAATAGTACAAACCATCTTAACTAAATTCCCGTACTTCTTTTGAAACCTATCAAGAACACCCGGGCCAGCCATATCTATAACTTTGAGCAGTAAATCCAAGGTAGGGTCTGGAAACTTGTAAGAAACATTGTTCTTCCTCTTCTCGTCATTCTCTGTTGAACCCATGGATTGGAATCAGAAGTGTATTATGCACCTGTAAATGACAAACACAACCATTATGATATGATAATGCAATGCAAAAGGGCATGTGATTAGGTAATCAGGTGTCTGTGCTGGACTGTGTGCATTGTGTCTGTATAGATATGATAACATTTCTGTAGGCGAGTGTCAAACCACTGTAATAGGATACACCATCTGTATATAATAGTACCAACAGGACAGGGTATGTAGGAAGCTTGGTTACCTGCAAACCTGTAAACATCCCACCCATACTCAAATGTAGATACTTAGAAAATGAGGATCCTCAGTTTTGGAGGTTTGAGAAGCAATAGCACATTCAGCCCGAAGGATACAATGCTATGCCAATCAAAGAGGTCGTCCACTGATTCACCTCAAAAATAAAGGCCATCCTATGCAAGTTCCAAAGTGGGCCCTCGGGTGCGAATGGGTTTGCCACAGAATGTGGTCTGCCACTGTCACCACTAAAGAGGGATGTTTCCACTAAGGTCCTCAAAGATCGGTCACCAGAGTCGACAGCTCTCTAGATCGACATCCTGAAATGCGCAAGATACGCACGTCAGAACATGTCCCAAGATAGCCTCGTCTGGCTGTGAATTTCGTGAATACCCAACGCACTCCAGACGGCACGTAGGTCCCACTACTCTCCACTCTAATTCTAAGTGTATACTCAAGCCTGTGTAATGGGCTTATCTCTCAGAAATCCCATCCCTCCAAACAGAAAACCAGTCCATCACAACAGTAATAATATGATATGTAATGCTAAAATGCAGTAAATACAGTATAGTAAATAAACAGCAAAATAAAGCACGACAGTAAACACTCAATGAAAGAAGAAAAAACAAACAAGCGTTAGGATTGACTCGCTTAGGGATGGACCAGCAAGAGGTCAATCTCTCCCCAGCAGAGTCGCCAGCTGTCGCTCCCGGGATTTTCATCCTAGTACAAATGCGAAAGTGGCACGAAACAGAGTCGCCAGCAATGTGTATTTATCCCAAGAGAGGGAAAGGAAACACTGCATAAACCTGAGGGAAAGGAAAGAGCATGGTCTTGCGACCAAGAGAACTGGGTTCGGGAGTCGGTTACGCGGGAGGAAGGTATTATCACCCCCTCGCGTCCATCGTACCCGATGGGATCCACGCTTGCTTGTCTCGATCAAAGGGTGTAAGGAAAAGATGCTGGAAAAGGAACAGATAGCTGGAGAACTGGAAAAGGAAAGGAGAGAGAAAGAGAAACAAATGTAGGGAAAATAAAAGAAGTGCTCGAATGGGCCCTACCCCACTGCCTACGTATCTCATCGGGAACATGAGAATCAGAGCGACGTAGTTCCCCTCAGCTAAGGGAAAGTTGTTTGTGTTTTTTAGGGAACAGCTAACGTTCTAGCTCAGGTGTTGCAGCTCGCTGTATGGAGACTTAGGCGTTACCATCTTGCAAGAGAACGAGAATAAGTACGTTCGTACGTCGAGAGTGAGTGAGATGAGAAGAGAATTCCCGAAGGAAAGACGTTATTGTTTGTTTGAAGTTTTTTAGAAAGAAGTGTTTTTGAAGTTGTTTGTAACTTGCATTGCACCAAAGTCTAGGGCACAGGTACGAATACTTAACGAATCGTCCCAAGACAGGACGCCTGCTAAGCACTCTAGAAAGATGAGAGGAAACCCCTCATTTCTCATTTCCCACGCTTAGGGCTCGTGCGCAATACTCTTTATCTTTATTAAGTGTTTTCAAGAAGTTTTGCGATGAGAAGAAGTGACTCAAAAGGAGAAAAAGGTGAAAACTAATGAGGGATACTAAGACTCAATCTTAATGTTATCATACACGGTGATCCTAAGGTTAATGTGGTTTAAGAAACCTGCCCAAAAGAAAGGAAAAGAAGAGAAAAAGAAGCAACTTACTTCCAAGGTGGAAGTTAAGTTGATCTTAAAGAGGGATGAAGAAGAAATTATTCAAGGAAAGCATATAAATGCTTATCATGATCACAATCGAATGATTAAAAGAAATAAGAGAAGATGAGAAAGAGAAGTGTATGTGGAAGCATATCCACACACTTACTTACCATTTGCACCTACATGAAAAGGTTAGTTCAAAAAATATTCACAAAAAATTCTAAGTAAAAGAACTTGGTCAAACAAACCAATGGAAGGAAATAATGAAAACAACAGCTATTACAGCCCACATTCAACAGGACAGCAGTAAATTCAGCTTCATATACCAAACAGCAAACAACAGCTCATGTTTAGCATACAAAATGGGTGTAACAAGCATTTGGCAGGACATACTACAACATATATGTGTATAGACAACAATGAAAAATCAAAGGCAGCATGCATTCACAAATGATTCATTCATAAAAGAACAAACATGCTCCAAGCCTTGCACATTATTCTATTAACACAACATGATCACAACTCATTATAAATCATGGTGGCCAAGTCTTAAAAACAACATGGAATGATGCACATTGTAAGAGAATACACATTATTAAGCATGTGAACAAATTAAAACAAATGTGCACCTCTTGAAATAGAAAGCAAATGAACATGCACATAACAGTTCCAGCAACACAAGCATCCATTAGCAATTAACAAGCTCAATGTGTGTGCATTATGTGATCGTTGCATCAATTAATCAGCCACGCAAACATAGACATTCATTGATTAATAATCAAAAGCCGCGTGTTGAAAAATCAAGTTCATACTGTGGCGTGAGTTAAGATATCTCAAAAATAATCCACCAATCATCAATGCATTGATCCATGAAGTTTAAACATGTTAAGGACCTCAAACAAGCAAGAAAATGCACAAAAATACACATTCTGTCCCAGAGTAACCGATTAACAAACGGTGAGTAACCGTTTACTTAGTTGAAAATCAGACAATTTATGCAAAAAAATTACACAAAGTAACCGGTTAACAAACGGTGAGTAACCGGTTACTCTGGGACAGTGGCCAAAAAAACCAGTTTCAAAAGCACTTTTCAGCAGCAAATCACTTCTTCAAACTTCCAAACGAACCTGTAATCAATTAGGCATGAAATTACATTGAATTACAGTTAACAAACATCAATTGGATTCAATTAACAACCACATCAAGAATCATATTCAAGCACATGAATCCAAATCGAAAATCCACAAAGATCTACATCGAATACGTGCGAATAAGCTAAAAACAGTGTAGATTTAGGGAAAACCAACCTACAAAGCGGAGACTTGCTTTGGTAATTGTTGCAAAGTAATCTTGATGCAGAAAATGAAAGAAAACCAGAGATTCTTCAATCAATAACCGAAACGCGTCGAAACCGAACGAAATCGCGAAAATTCACCAAAATCCAACTTGCACCAAAATAAATGGTGAGAAACCTTGGGATTGAAGAAGAACAAGCTGCAATTCCAGAAAACCCAACCAATGCAAACCAAGAGATGAAGTTTAGCTCAAGAATTAATCACTTTTCAATGTAAAAAGTGATTATTCTTCAAGAAATAAGAGCTTTTGTGTGTGGTTTTGGAAGAGAGAAGTAGAAATTGTAACAAAGTGAAGAGAGAAAGTGAGAGTGAAATGTGAGAAATTTGAGAAAATGGTTGAAGTTCCTTGAAAATTAGTGAAGCATCTCTTAAATAGATTTTAGGTTTGGAGTATAAGTGGTTTGGAATGAGGTTTGGGTTTGGAGCTAGGGTCGGAGTTAGTTAGACTCAACTCACCGAGTCAAGTTAGTTAACTCGGTTAGTTAGGATCAACTCGGTTGCTTGGAAAACAAGGAACCACAACTAGTGTATGTATGTGTGACTTGGGCTGCAAGCAAGGCCTTGTGACTTGTGAACTTTCAGCATGAAACCCCCATGTTCGAGCCCTCATATGACCTTCATAACTCGTTCAAATGAAAAAATGTCCAACATCAAAGTTGAAGAGGGCATGGAGATGAACAACTTTGATGTTCAACAATTTTTCATTTGAAGCCTTATTGTTGGAGAAAATTGGCTTGACATTTGGCACGCCAACTGTTCGATGAAATTATGGCCTATGGGCCTGCACTTGCCTTGCCATGACTTGGTTTTTGCCTTGATTTTACCAAACTTTGATTGATCACAACTCCCTCAATTTTGATCCGATGGAAGAGTTCTTTATATGGATTTGAAGCTTAGAACATGAACTTTAATTGGCTCAACTTGGGCCCGAGATTTTGAGCTTGTATCTTGAAGAAAGAGAGCCTCAAAGTGTAGTGCAAAATGGTCCAAACTTGCCATTTTTGGAAACCCTAAAGTTTCTATTTTTGGCAGTTTTGTAATTTCCTGATTTTTCATGATTCCTCCATCATTTCTTGATCAAATCTTGTCCAATGAACATATATAACTTGAATTTCACGAATTTGACCTTAAAAAGTCAGGAGTTGACTTTTTTCACAGCGCAGTTGACTTTTTCCCCAATTTCTTGCTTATCAAGCAACTGATCAATTGAACCTCTTCTGAAATGAATCAATGGCCAATCTTCCATCCTTAGACACTTAATATCATGTAGAAAACATTGATACCAAGTTTGAATCAAAATTTCTTCAGGAGACGACTTGAATCCAAAACCCTAATTTTGACTGTTTTTGTGATAGGAGGTGATGAGCTGTCCATTCTACTTGATGAATTCTCTTCTTCCAATGCCTTGTGAGATCAAGTGGGATGATACATGATGTAATAAACCCTTGAGGCTTGTTGAGAGACCCTTGGCTCTTGTTCTTGCTTTGGATGATCCACCTCTTAAAGAATCACCTGATCCCATGCCCTTATGCAAGATGCAATGCAATGCTTAATGTTTATTTTTCTACACTTGAACGCAATGCAATGAAATGAAATCTCATGCTAAATGATATGAAGAAATGAGAGGGAAAATTTTGGGTTATTACATCATGTCTTTAAGAGCGCACCCTCTGTTCAACACACCTGCTGAACGCATTCACAAAATGCTTAATCCTCAACCAATCCAAGTACCACACTAGTACAGACAGAAGTTCTCCCCTTATATTTCACAAATCGTGCTCCTTGACCAGTATATCATAACATTTGGAAAATCCAGACATAGTCTTCATTCATCCAGTCAGGAATGCTTCACACAATCATCCACAAGTTCTGAAGCACACACACAATGCCTTCCACTGAACTCTAAATAAACTCCTCTTACACACAACAAGACAAGTGTGACATCTCCCATCAATAAGGACCCTCACAAAGCTCTTCCAAAATCTGCAGAGAAAAATAAATTCTCCCATACACAACCAAAGTTGTCCTTCAGACATCTCCTCAGGAGCATGTGCACATATGATTCAAACACTTAGCTTCACATAGCTAGAACCATTCATGTCCACACCAATATGTCATTCAACAGCTTAATGTCATAACATGTTATCTGACATTATATCCTCACAAGATTCAACCAATCTTCACAATCTTGATCAGCATGCAATCTTCACAATATATGTACCTTTGCAGCAAAATCCATAGACAAGTACTCCCCCAGTCATGGTTAACTAATGCTCTAGATGGAGATGAACATTTAAGCACACTTGCTGAGCACATGCATTTTGGTACCATTTTCCCTTTCTCCAAAGGCAGTCATTCCCTATCATACTCTTCATCTTTAGACTTCCAATCAATCAATACCTGATCTACTTCAGTCTTCTCTACATTCTCCATCCAAGGCAGACCTTCTACTTCATCATTCTCCCGTATGACTATGTAGACGCTCCTTAGGCATAAAGTATGCACCAAGCTTCAGAACCAGAACAAAATCATCCTTCACCAAGGATATTCAACCAGATAATGTCCCAACACAAGTTAGAACATTTGCCACACACCAAGATATCATCACCATGATTCTTGATATGCTCCACCAACTGGACTTACTATTGCATAGTAATCCAAAGAACTAGAGAATTAACCTCTCATCCACCTTCAAGAAGAATAATCTCCTTGAGTCTTCAACTCATCACCCTTCTGCCCAAGAGTAACTTGTTCCAAGACAAACCTCAATAATAACCAGCTGCCACACTCTGATTATCTTGATTCTTCGAATCCACTTCTGAGATCAACCAAATGCCACAGTTTGATTACCTCATTCATGAATCCTCATATGAAAACAACCAAATGCCACATTTTGACCTTTTTCACGTATGTCAGAACTCTCACAAAGATATCCTGATCCACCTATGAAACCAGATCTTCAAGTCATATGAACTACTTGCTCCAAAGCAAGACATCTTGGATTCACCAAGCCTCTTAGTCATGTAACATCTTCTCAAACCACAGCTCCCGCAAGCTGTATGAGATAGATCTTTTTGAAGCATCCATAACTTCCATTACTGTACATCACCTTTATCTTAAGCTGATGTGCCACATCACCAGCTGAGACTTCTGATGTTAAGCTAGATGTCAAAACATTATGATATCCAACTGTTGAATTCAGCTCTTCCTTCTGCCACTTAGAAGAACCTCCTCCCTTTGCAAAAACAGATTTCCATGCTCTCATAGACTTGATTCAACAATCAAGTTTGAGTAGACAACCTCCATCCTGCTCAGAAACTCCAAAGACTTCAAACCTACCACATATGAATCTTCAGAAAATAAGTAGTCCAAGACTACCCCATAACTGTACCAAATAATGCCACTTCTAAATACATTATAGAACACACAATCTTATTGTTATAATCTCAAGATTCTTTTAACCATCATGATTGCTTCACAGAGTTCTCACACACCACCACACCACGAAGGGAAATAAACAGCCACATAGAGAAAAGTATATTCTCAACACTTCAACAGTTTTGCACTTTTACATCAGACATATACATAGTCTCCCGTCAATGTATTTTGTCATTAGTTGAATGCACAACCTTATCAAAAGCAGACAAATACTCAACTCCGGTCAAGGTAACCTTCTCATACAATAGGCATCTGCTGACAAACCATCATGACAACCATTCACACCACAAAAGCATTCCAGGTTAGGTCAGTGTCTTGACCTTTCACTCCTCCCTGAGCAAAGAACTGAAATGATGTTTCAACATCAGTTCCGACATCAGCAATCATAGTAAATCACACTAAACATCTACTCATGGCTTTGGAGACAACAACCATAGTAATCCACACACATCTCTTGCAAGGGACACAAGAGGATTGACCATCAGTAGTTGATCAACCTTCAAACCCAGAACATACACACAAACAGGAACCAGCATACTCTACATTTCAAGAATCTTCAAACTTTTAATGTTCAGATGTTTGATGCCATCCTTCTGTACCTAAAGGAGAGAAACCATTGACTGGTCATCACAAACAACATAGACAAATATGCTTCTCCCAACACTTCAACCTACAAGGATGCCCTTCAATCCTTACAAAAAGATGTTCCATTATGTGAGGACACCACATAAGTGAACTCCAGCTTTAGAGGAAACTTCTCATATAGATACCAGGGAACCATAATCCTTTGGTAAAAAAACACCAACTTCTCCTTGCACAAATCTGAAATGCTCATCCTATGGTTGGTACACACATATAACTCCTTTCAAACAGAATCTGCTCCATGGCCATAAACAAGATTGCAAACAACTGGCTGCTTTGATCAGAAGCAACTTTCAGATATCAGAGAAAATGTCCTTGACATTTGAGCTTGACCTTCACAAAAACAAACAGCCTATGAACACCTACTCACTTGGATCAGCAATACACTAATCCAATAAGTGACACTATATTGATCATCTCTTGACCAACATACATATCTAAGACATGTTTCTTGAAGGAAACTTCTTAGACACACAACTCAGATGCCTCCTCTTCCAAGCCAGGAGTAGGTTCCAAACAGATGTGATCAATACACATTTGTTTAGCCCCCAAGCATCTCTTATCCCATACCTTTATCCAACACGATTCTGCACAATCTGATGGTTTTATGTTCCAACAACTGGTAGGACATAAGTTCTCTTCACAAGAAACACACCAAAAGATCCTTTAACACAGCCTAGAGATTAACCTTGTAAGGTTGGAGGCAAGAATAAATTGCTTATAACTTTCTTCAGACCTCTTTTCAACAAGCTCATATAAGAGTTCCTTTATGAGTGGACTTGGGATGAACCACAAGTATCTTTGGCAACTCTAACAAGCTAGTTGAAGATATCCTCAAGTATCACCACACCATGTGATACATCTTTAGAGGAGAACAGAATGTTGCAGCCTTAACACAAAACCACCAGGAATTTTCCATCAGATATATATATGCAGCGGAACACACACCAGAAAACTCCTCTACAACCTTCAGGCAAAACATAATAACCCTTGCACAAACACGACACTCCATGTGCACTAGGTCAACATAGGTTTGAAAATAAGTCAAACCACACAGCAGCTCACCACCAATGCTACAAGCCTGATAACAATAGACAGGTCCAATACACACCCTGTCATGAACAGTTCATCCTCCACTTCAAGGGATCATACAAAAATCTCTATGAACTAACCAAGTCCATACACCATCTCAGCAAAACTATCTTCCTTGCTCATGAACCAGAAAGTATCTTCCGTAGATCTCATCCAGAAACAGACAGGATGCCTGCTCTGATACCAATTGAAATTCTGATATCAGATATGTGATGTCAAGTGCGATGTCACATCATCAATATCTGTTGTATGAACAAGGCAATAATAGTAATCAGAAAATGCACACAGAATTTGTTCACCCAGTTCGGTCTAACAACCTACATCTGGGGGCATACCAAGCCAGGAAGGAAGTCCACTATTAGCAGTATCAAATTACAGACTCAACAAACCAGTTGACAATCTACCTAATTTAATCACTACCCAATGACCCTTCTATCTAAGTCCTCCCTAGATAAGAGACTCCATCTCACTCCCAATCATCACAATGATGTCTAGCAGTCAACATCTCAGTCACTGCATCAACAGCTTGATTTCCAAAAACTCTCCAAACACATAGAAGACACACTCTTATAACAATACCTAGACATGACCCTCATGACTAAGAACAATACTTAGAGTTGCTTAACAGCTTCCTCTAAGACCAATACATCTCTTACCTACAGGCTTCGAGATAAACACGATGACCATCCCACAAATCGGGTGGTTCATCAACCAACACATCCCTTATAATTTACATGATGGCTGGCCTCCTTAAAACTAGGTTACAATGCTTCTATTTATACCCTATTTCCCAACTGGATTTGGGCCTTCAAATCACAACAAATCAGCTGCTACAAATCTGCAAAAGATTCTGCTACTAAATAGATCTTCAATCAAATCTTCAATTAAATCTTCAATTAAATCTAATTATTCTCCATATCTTTTTGCACGAAAATAGTAACAATATCTGCTCAATATTGCAACAGAATATATTTGTCCCATGATATTCGCCTGCAATCTCTCCACCAGATCTTCTCAAAACACACTTAAACAAATGCAGCCCTAACAAAACACATCAGACTGATGTTCAGTCAACTGATGTCAAGACATCAGGTTTAACATCAGCATACAAAACTGCAACCCTTCTGAACTTAACCTCAACTCAATGTTAAGAGCACATGTTAAGACATCAGACATATGACATCATTAACAACCCCATTGTTTTACCAAAATTCCAGCCAATACAAGAACTAACAAGTATGATTAGTCATTCTTCTCTTCAAGAGTCATTTTGGGGAGAAGCATTAAAGACCACAGTTTATATCCTTAATAGAGTACCTAGTAAAGTAGTAGCTAAGACCCCTTATGAGCTTTGGACTGGGAAAAAGCCCAGCATTAGACACCTGCACATTTGGGGAAGTCCAGCTGAAGCGGGACCTTATTAGCCTCATGAAGGTAAGTTGGATGCAAAGACAATTAGTTGTTATTTTATTGGATACGCTGAACGCTCTTACAGGTACAAGTTTTACAATCCTATCACTAGAACAATTTTTGAAACAGGAAATGCAAGATTCCATGAGGATTGTAGAGTTTAGAGGAGAAGGAAGTATAAGGAGTGTTGTCTTTGATGAAGACACTATTTCTCACCATGATCAAGTCTTTGTACGTATCTTTGTTCCAGAAACAGGTCCTGAAATAAACAATGATGTTATTCCTAACATCCCTCAAGAACAAGACAATACTCAGTTTCTTCCTCAAGCACCACTTATAGTTCAAACTCAACAACCTCAAGAGCCACCATTAAGAATATCCACTAGAGAGAGGAAGAGTGCAATTTCGGATGATTGTGTTGTATTTCTTCAGGAACGTGAGGATGGCATTGGTTTGATTGAGGAAGATCCTATCAACATTAGTCAGATTATGTGGAGTCCAAACTCTCTTAAGTGGATTGATGCCATGAAGGATGAGATGAAGTCGATGGCTGACAATGATGTTTGGGATCTCGTTAATTAAATTACCTGAAGGAATGAAACCCATTGGTTGTAAATGGATATTAAAACCAAAAGGGATTCAAAGGGTAACATTGAGAGATATAAAGCTTGTCTTGTTGCAAAAGGCTTTACTCAAAAGAAAGGAATTGATTATAAAGAGACTTTCTCTCTAGTTTCTTCGAAGGACTCTCTTTGGATCATGATGGCATTGATAGCTCATTTTGAGTTAGAGTTGCATCATATGGATGTAAAGACTGCGTTTCTAAATGGAAACATTGAAGAGACAATATATATGGTGCAACCAGAAAACTTTGTGTCAGGAGACCCAAAGTCTATGGATTGCAAACTCGTGAAATCCATCTATGGCTTTAAACTGGCTTCCCGTCAAAGGTATTACAAATTTCATCAAGTAATATCTTCATTTGGTTTTGAGGCTAATCCGGTTGATAACTGTGTATACCAAAAGTTCAGTGGGAGTAAATTCGTTTTCTTGGTACTATATGTAGATGATATCCTTTTAGAAAGCAACAATATAGGCTTATTCCACGAAACCAGGAGATTTCTCACAAATAAATTTGAGATGAAATATCTTGGGGACACCTCCTTTGTCTTATGAATTCCAATACTTTGAGACCGTTCTCGGGGTATTTTAAGACTGTCACAAAGGAGCTATATTGATACAGTTCTGGATAGATTCTCTATGAAAGATAGTAAACCAGGAGACACACCTGTTGCTAAAGGAGACAAGTTCTGTCTCAAACGGTGCCCCACTACATATCTTGAAAAGGAAGAGATGCATAAGGTTCCATATGCTTTAGCTGTGGGAAGTCTTATGTTTTCTCAAGTTTGCACCCGTCCCGACTTAGCATTGATTGTAGGAGTTCTTGGCAGATATCTTAACAACCCTGGTATGCAGCACTGGATAGCAGTAAAGCGTGTAATTCGCTACCTGAAGAGAACAAGAGACTTCATGCTCACTTATCGTAAGTCAGATAACTTGGATATCATTGGGTATTCTGACTCGGATTTTGCTGGATGCCCGGATAGTAGACGTTCCACATCTGGTTACATCTTCCTCTTGGTTGTAGAGTTTGTGGCTTTCTTTGAGGCATCAAATCATGCAATTTGGTTGTGGAACTTTGTCACAAGCCTGCGCATTGTTGGGAGCATTGAAAGGCATTTAAAGGTTTATTGTGACAATAGTGCAGTTGTGCTCTACTCCAACAACAATATGAGTTCTACAAAATCAAAATTTATTGATATGGAGTATCTTGTTGTGAAAGAAAGAGTTCACGAGAAACAAATTTTGATAGAACATATAAGGACATACTTAATGCTAGCTGATACACTAACCAAAGGTTTAGCACCTAAGGCTTTTCATGGGCATGTTGCTTATATGGGTCTTGGTTTTGAGATTGCCTTAGATTAGTGGGATTTTTTTCCTTAATTTTCAGCGTTCTATGCTTTGGTTTTATTTTGGTACAAACTTTATGTTATGTTTAATTTTTTGCAGAAATAAAAACTTATGAGGTATTATTGTTATAACAATATCAAGTTTTTTGTTATGTGCAAATATTATAAATTTTGAATTGCACCTAAGGAACTTCAGTTTGATCTCACTAAAGACTCCAGTAGGACCAGTTGGAAATATGCATGATTTAGAGATCACATTGCATGAAATTTCCATTCCATTCATCCATATCGAGCTATGTCATCAAGTACTTTGATGTGGTGGTCATCGGGGTTTCATCACGTTATACGTTTGTGACGACAGCCACGGTAATTCCATTATTGATGTATGAGATGGACCAGATTATAAAGTTGAAATCTAAAGAAAAATAGCATTCAGATGTGCGCCTAAAGAATTATGATATAATCATTAAGATATATTGGCCAAGTGGGAGATTGTTGGAATATTTTAATAATATAGTAATATATTAATATTCCAATAATTATGTGGCCAAATATATTTATTTATTATATTAGCTATTTTATCAATTAAGTGCCTTTAAATAATTAAGTGATCAAATAATGTTTAAAATGCTAATTATATTTTATTTATGAAATATATAATTAATTAATTAATTGGGTATGAACTCAAATATGAGTGGATGTCAGGATGACCCATTTGGGAATAATGGGAACCCTAATTGGCCATCACACTATATATAGGCTATAGTTCCCAATATACCGTACACAAGCAAATTATCTCTTCTCCCCATCTGAAGAGAATTCGAGGCATAAGGAGTACCGATTGAGAAAGAACCACAAAAGCCATCAACTTCTGGGTTTTAGGATTATTATCAAAGGGATCTTCTTCTCAATGGATCCATGTATTCTAAAATCAATTTATCGATCATTTAATTTTATACATGCTTGATTTTCGCGTCTAAATTATATATTATAATTTCTTGAGCATGTATATTTTGATTAATCGTTATTAATCTAATTCTAACATTAGGGGTATGCCTCATTGACTTTAGTGCTAGTGGGAGATTTTTTTGTGTAAGCCCTATAGGCCAATAGTTTTGCTACTTGTATCGAATTATTTATTAATAATTAAGAAGGCATTTCTTTATGATGTTTGTTTTTCCGAAATGATAAAGTCCCTAAAATAGCTAGTTTGTTTAATGAAATGATAAGTGCGACTTAATTATGAGATCCCATTAAACATAAGAACACTATTTTTAAAGTATCTAACGCTTCGAACCGAGATCAAATCAAAGTTACGGTTCGAAAGTTATGGCCGAAACAAGAAAACAAAAAACGTTGTCTGTCTGCTCTCGCCCCGTGCTCGCCGGGTGAAGCAAAAGCAAGCGAGACAGACAAAAACGTGTAAAAAGTCCAGAATAAGCCGCCTTAGCTCGCCGAGCGAACCAGAACTTTGTCGGGTGAAACTGGATGGACAAAAACACCATTTAAGGGCTAAAAACACATTTTTTAGAGGATGGTTGGGTAATATTTGTTCCCATTGCATCAAACTTTCATTTTTTGGTAGATTTAGCTTGAAAACAACATTGGAGCTTGCATATGGATGATCCAGAATGGATTGATCATCGATCGACGCTGACAAACCAAGAGATTTTTGGTTCATTTCTCTTCTTCTTTGTGTATTCTTCATTTGTTTGGTTTTGTATATGTATTTACTTTGATCTTATGTATATTTATCGCTCATGGCGTTGTATAAAATCTGCTTTACAAATCTTTAACGGTGACTGTCCTTGATTTTTTGCTTTATGCTCGGGGTTTGGGTTGTGTTAGAGATAAACATCACAAACCTTGATTAGGGATGATTATCTGTTAGTTTCTAGATGCTAGAGATAGCTTTAGAGCTAACTATCTTTATTGGTATCGGAGCTTAATGTCTCCGTGTTGTTTGAGTCGGGTGCGAGATCGTCGACGAGAGTAATACGGTTGTTCTCTCAGCTCAGTGTGTCAGAGATAGACACTGTTATGAGCGATGTTGGATGATATTGAGAAGTATTGTAGGTTGAGTATAACTGGTCGATAGGTTTAAGTTTGTGAGGAGTAGATTATATGTATACCAGATAAGTTTCTTCTCTCTGAAGAATGAATTCTTTTTATGTTCATATTTACTTTTCTGCTTTTACTTTAACTAATTTAATCGAAATTCATAAATGCGAGACTTGTCGAACGACAGTTCAATAGCACCGATCTCTGTGGACACGATAAATTCCCAGAAAAATACTTCCAAAAACTTTTCTTGCTTGCCGCTTTACCACTTCAGCAAAATGGCATCATTGCCGTGGATTGGTGTTTTTATTGGATCGCATTGCGATAATTTCTTTGTTTTTGAGTTTTGTAGATATCTTACATATTGTATATTTTCACTTGTTTATATTGATACCTATACTTGTGAATTTGTTATATCATTGTTTGTTTCTTTTCATGTTTGCTTGCGTGTTGGTTAGAAATAACCGGGTGGAAGTAACTTGGAGGAACGTTCTTAAATAATAGGCGTCGAGCTTACGACGTAAAACAAGCATGTTTTATTGTTTTTAGTTTCTAATGTTTTTGTTTGCTGTTTAGACCCAAATTTTGGTTGGCTAATTTGAGGATGCTTGGTGATTTTCCAAGTATGATTGTTTCAACTTGCGGATGTATGGTAATGATAGTGTTTGAAGGTGGTATCATGCAAGGTGCTCATTTACCGCTTTCTATAGCATAACATGATTAGGAAACTAGTCATTTGTATAACTACCATGCTATTTATTCTTTTTGTATTACTTGTTCATGAATTGAATCACTTTAGTTCCTTTTTACCCCAATTGTGAGGAAGCTTTCCATTGTTCATATATGCGCAGAGTACCAACATTCTTGTTTTAACTGGATTTCATTATGTTTAATCTTTTGTTTGTGTTGCTTATATGAAAGCATGAAAATGAACAAGGCACTTGTTTCATTTTGAGCACAACCACCTTGTCCAAATAGTCAATTTTCCTTGTGAGTGTGTGAGCATTTGGTAACCCCTTTGAGCTTTTTTATCCATGTTTTATTTGAATTTAATGCTTGTCTATGAGTATTTAGTTCACTTATTTTTGAATGGATTTTGATTTTTTCTTGAACCCTCAACCATGGCTTATGGGTTGAATGTTTACCTTGCCTTAGAAAGTAGGGAGTATTCACACTATGATGGTTGGTTGAATTCAAGTTGAAGAGAAAAATGTTTACTTGTTCATTTGTTGATTGCTATGAGATTGAAAGAAAAAGAAAGAGAAAAAAAATGAAAAAGAAAATAAAATAAAAGAAAAAAATAAAGAAAAACAAAATCCTTAAGAAAGGAAAGGAAAGGAAAAAGAAAGAGTTCCAATAATTGTGCTAAATAAGTTATGTGTGTTTGGTGTAACACTTGGGATGAAAGAAGAAGTTTGATTGAAATTTTGTGTTTGTACTTTTGGGAGTTGATCACTCCCTTAGGTTTAGGCAAGTTTTTGTTTCGATTAGCTTTAGAAATTACCCCTTGTTTGTTAACCAAGCCACATTACAACCTTGAAAAGCCCTTGTGATTCTTGCCTTTGTATGTTCAATGTGAATTTTTGGATGAATGCATAATTTAGTCTTTTGTTTGCAAGATTGTTGAATGCGT
Organism: Lathyrus tuberosus; assembly: GCA_022829125.1. Classification (NCBI taxonomy): domain Eukaryota; kingdom Viridiplantae; phylum Streptophyta; class Magnoliopsida; order Fabales; family Fabaceae; genus Lathyrus; species Lathyrus tuberosus. The sequence continues at coordinate 22,242,392 of JALAZF010000022.1, read as the reverse complement.
GTCAAATCCTCACCTTTGTGTGTTTTTCATCCACTGATGAATTTTTGCTAGGTGTGATTCATGATTGAGCTTGTGTTGTTAAGAATGTTTAGCATGATTTTTGTACTTAGGATTTGTTTCGTTTTTATGTTATCGTTGTAGTGTAGTGGTAAGCTTTATTTTGCATGTGTTGTGTTGCTTCTTGAACCATACATTGCTTGTTGATTCATGATTCTTTGGTAATTACTTTTGTGTTTTTAAGTTTGTTTGGCTTTGTTTGAGGACAAACAATTATGTAAGTTGGGGAGAGTTTGATAAGTGCCAAATTGTTGATATTTTGAGTAATAGTTTTGTGGCACTTATTAGTTCTTTTTGTTAATAAAACCCCACTTTGTTTGTAAAAGTGTATATTTAGTGTATACTAGTATTTTTGTGTATATTTTGTATCGTTTGATTGCTTTCCATTAATTTTGTAGGTATTTGAGCATTGTTGGAGCATTGAGTAATAAAGGCTAAAGCCAAAGCTTCAAGAATGCAATTTTTAGCAATTTATCAAAGAATAAGGCTCAAAAAAATGATGAGAAATATCATTAAATAAGCTTTCCAAAGCTTCGAACCGGGCGCAAATCGGAGTTACGGTTCGAAAGTTATGGCCGAAACAAGAAAACTGATAATGTTGTTTGTCTGCTCTCGCCCCGTGCTCGTCGGGCGAAGCAGAAGCGAGCGAGACAAACAGAAACGTGTAAAAAAGTCCAGAATAAGCTGCCTTAGCTCGCCGAGCGAACCAGAACTTTGCCAGGCGAATCTGGACGGACAGAAACACCATTTAAGGGCTAAAAACACATTTTTTAGAGGATGGTTGGGTAATATTTGTTCCCAATGCATCAAACTTTCATTTTTTGGTAGATTTAGCTTGAAAACAACATTGGAGCTTGCATATGGATGATCCGGAATGGATTGATCATCGATCGACGCTGACAAACCGGGAGATTTTTGGTTCATTTCTCTTCTTCTTTGTGTATTCTTCATTTGTTTGGTTTTGTATATGTATTTACTTTGATTTTATGTATATTTATCGCTCATGGCGTTGTATAAAATTTGCTTTACAAATCTTCAATGGTGATTGTCCTTGATTTTTTGCTTTATGCTCGGAGTTCGGGTTGTGTTAGGGATAAACATCACAAACCTTGATTAGGGATGATTATATGTTAGTTTCGGGATGCTAGAGATAGATTTAGAGCTAACTATCTTTATTGGTATCGGAGCTTAATGTCTCCGTGTTGTTTGAGTCTGGTGCGAGATCGTCGATGAGAGTAATACAGTTGTTCTCTCAGCTCAGTGTGTCAGAGATGGACATTGTTGTGAGCGATGTTGGATGATATAGAGAAGTATTGTAGGTTGAGTATAACTGGTAGATAGGTTTAAGTTTGTGAGGAGTGGATTATATGCATACCGAATAAGTTTCTTCTCTCTGAAGAATGAATTCTTTTTATGTTCATATTTACTTTTCTGCTTTTACTTTAACCAATTTAATCCAAATTCATAAACGCGAGACTTGTCGAACGACCATTCAATAGCACCGATCTCTGTGGACACGATAAATTCTCGGAAAAATACTTCCAAAAACTTTTCTTAGAGTCGGAAATTTCGGAAATTCTCGGAAAAATACTTCCAAAAACTTTTCAAGAGCTTGGCCTTTACTCTTGGTTTAGAGTTGGAAATTTCGGCTTGGTAGTGTCTCATCTTCAGTACACTGATGACACTCTTCTGGTGGCTGATCCATCTCTAGAGAATTTGTGGTGTATTAAGCCTATTTTTAGAGGTTTTGAGAGGGCTTCGAGTCTTCGTGTTAACTTCTTCAAGAGTAGTCTTATCGGGGTTAATGTAGATCATGTCTTTCTTACTTTAGTTAGGGACTTTCTCCACTGCGAGGTAACTTCCTTCCTTTTAAGTACCTTGGGCTGCCAATTCCTATTTTGAGTCTACTTGGGATCCTTTGGTTGCTTTGTTGGAAAAAGGCTCAATTCTTGGAAGCATAGATATGTGAGTCTTGTGGTAGAGTGTTTCTTCTTAATTCGGTGCTTAATGATATTCATATCTTCTTCTTGTCCATCTTGAAAATGTCTGTTTTGATTTGAAAGAAGATTGTGACTTTACAAAGAATATCTTCTTCTTCTCCCAATTTCATGCACTGAGCCAATCTGCTCAAGCCACACTGGCCCAAGACTTCTGCTCAATCAATCCACTTGATTAAGACTTTCACAGCTCAAGCACATAGCAAGAGACTTACGTGGCTCAAGCATCTTGGCTTGAGACTTCCTTGCTTAAGTCCCAATGACTTAAGGCTTCTGCTCGATCAACCTAGTTGATTAAGACTTGCATTGCTCAAGCACATAGCAAGAGACTTACATGGCTCAAGTATCATGGCTCGAGACTTCCTTGCTTAAGTCCCAATGACTTAAGACTTTTGCTTAAGCACATTGCAAGAGACTTTGATCTAAACTGCTAAACAAGTTCAGCAGAATAGAGAACAATGTGTACTTGATACAAATATTAGAGGTACGGGAAATCACCATAACAAATATCTAAAGCACTCAATATTTCTAAGATATTCAATGTGTAAGAAATCTTAATGCTTTTACAATTACAACATACAATAGAAAATATGCATATACAATGGTATTGATAATTGTTGATCTTGTTACTCCTTCTTCTAGATAATTCTTGTTAAAGATTCAGTTTGAACCTTCAACCATATATATAGCCTTTACAGAAACTAGTCGTTGAAGAGGTACCTTGATCAATAGTATTTGCTTTTGCTCCATAGTACAAGAGACGTTGAAGATAAATACACCAGAAGATCTTGATTCAATGTGTAACATGTTCAACCTTTGAGTCTTAAAGAGATCCTTTATTATTAGAGCCGTTGAGAGTAGATATCCATAAAGCATGCCATCCTTTCTTGAGCCTTGCAATCTATAGACTTTAGCTGACAAACTAATTTGACAATACAAATTGCTTTCTGCAGTATGGACAACTTCATCTTTATCACCAACTCTGAATGGTACCAGAAGCCAATTTGCATTCACTAAGTGTAGAGACAATTATGTTGCTTCTTCTGATGCTGAGACCTTCAGCTTCAGAGTCTACGTCAGACATCACTTAGTAAGTGTTCTTCAGTTTATGCCACCATAAGCTAGCAATTCAGCAACTCCCAAGTAGGCTAATGTAAAACAGATTATGACTATAGTATTTACAAGTATTAGAACCTGCACACATGTAACACACATCAAATAAACCATTGTTCTTTCAATACTTTGTTATCATCAAAACTCAAGGAAAATATGTCATGAACAAATCTTGTTCTAACAATCTTCCCCTTTTTTATGATGACAAACATAAGTATTTAAAGGACAATGTTGGGTAGTTATAATTTTCTCTGCAACATCAGTGTATGAGGTTTGTAAGCTCCCCCTGAGTCTAATAGTCCAAAGACGAGTTCTGTAAAACTACTTTCATGAAAAAGTAATTCAGTTTTCTTAGTAACATCAGAGTCTGGGGTTTGTAAGCCCCCCCTGAGTCAAACAGTTCTTAGGTTGAGGTTTGTGAGCTCCCCCTTAGTTCCATATTTAAGAAAACAAAAAATAATATTTTAACTTCCTTTGGCAACATCAGAATACGTGGTTTGTATGCTCCTTCTGAGTCTGATAGGCTAAGGCTGAGGTTAATAAGCTCCTCCTTAGTTATATGTACAAGAAAGTTAAAATGTGTCGCCCGGGCAACATAACCATAATAACATAAATTTAAATAACAAAATTATAAATGACCAATATGTACAACTGAATAGGTACTCAATGGGTTCAATTTGTAATTAAATACTTAGCATCATTTCTCCCCCTTTTGTCACATAAAAAAGAATAAAAAAGAGAAAGAAAAAGAATTACAGTTATAAATGCATAACATGCCATCATTACAGGATCAATTTCCAAAAATTTTAAAAATGATCAAGTAACATGGGGTCATTAAGGTATGTTCAATGCATATTGAATACTTATTGGTCATAACGATTTCAAGAATCAAGCAAAGGATTTTATCCAAACGTTTAGATTACCCATAAGCTATTATAAAAGCAACCAAATTCTAGTTCATTTTCATCAACATCAACCAAAATATTATGGAGTCATCATCTGAGAGCAACACAATTTCTGTTGTAACAGAGGTTACACAGAACTTTACAAGCCTAAATATCCAAAAGCCTCATAAGCCAGCAACTTCAAAAGCTTTTGCTACTGGTCATATGCCTTCTTCCCTGAATACTTTAGATGAGACTTCGTCAGCAGTACCTCAAAGACCAACATAAGCATGTCCATCAGAAGATTTTTTGAAGCCACGAAAGATATCCATGAAAAAGACAAATAGGAAGAGGATCAACAAGATGTTTCACCGTCTTGTTGTCCTAGAAGCAGAAGAGGAGAACATTGATGCAGATGAGCCAAATTATGATTATGGCAATAGCTTCTGCTATAAGGCACTGGATGACATAGATAGACCTTAGTCTTAGTTCAAACCAGTTTCTTATGTTATGATGTAATCCTTTAAGCTCGATTAATGAAAAGAAGTTATTTTGACCAGTAAATATTGTGCAATCATACAAACACCTTATTTACCCATTAGATATTCGAATAAAAAAATTAATGAAGTAATACTGACACCAGAAGCAACAGTTAAACGTGTTAACTATAATACTTACTATTGTTAAAAATAATCTTAATAGGTCAGACTATTAGATAACATTTCCATGAGTCATCAGTAAAACATTGGTTTGACTTAATCAATATTAAAATAATGGATACTCAAGACAATGAATGTAACAAGTCTATAAAAACTCATAGCAGACTCTCTCCCTTAATCACTTAATATTTAGAACGCCAAGATGTATAAACAAAAACAAATCTAGATTCCAAAGAAAGATTTGAGAAAGGCAGTCATACTGAATGCAACAACTCAAGCAACCAAAGGCAAAGCAGCAGCTGAAGGATCTACTAGCAAGCAGATGACTTCAGAAGCGCACACCTCTTCAGCATCCTTTGTGAAGACTCCCAGCAGAATAAGAACTTCAAAGTCCAAACGCATAAACCATATGATAAATGAGGCTTTGGAGTTTTCTAAGGAAGAATGACAAGATTATTTAGATAATCTGGACATGTCAGATGATCCTAGGGAATACCTTAGGGCAAATCCAACAGACTAGAAAGTCTAAATAATTTGTAATATATTCCAGTTTATTAATGAGAATTGTTGCATGTTTTGAGTTCTTAATCTCATTTCTTTAATCCTTTAGAACAACAATAAATATATAAATAATAGTTTAAACTGCACAGTGTAGCGTGCGGTTTTTTTCGGTGACGCGACCACCTTACCGCATAATTGGTTTGGGGTGCTACTTTCTGATTTCTTTATTTATCCTATGAAGCTAGTTAAGGAAGGGGAAGATATCTTAAACTAACCCTGCACGCAAATGTTTTCTTTAACAAATGCTAAAAGACCGGGGATCAGGGTTTGGTTATACAAAGGGAAGCTGTTAACACCCAGTGTATCTATGGTAATCCATAGGAACCTTCTTTTGCATGTATTTCTATTAACTTAAAATGCTTTCTCGTGTTTATCTGTTGTGGATTGGGAAAGTTTCTCCTTTGGGAGTGCTGAGAGAATGTTTTTGTTGTTTTCGGGTTTTCTGTTGTTTTTAGAAAGGTACTGGACCTAAAGTTTTTTATTTGTGTAATCTCTAAGATTTCGTAATCTTATGCCTACGTATTCCCGTAAAGAGATTTGGGAAATTAGAGCAATCATAGTTCCTCCTATTTCTATGGGAGGAAAGATAATTTGGTGTCTTGTTCAAAGCCTAAGATTGAAGCTATCTGAGTATTCGTGTCTTGTTCAAAGCCCAAGATTAAAGCTAAAAGGGTGATTGATAGAGAATTTGTCATCTCTAAAGGGAGAAATCTCACCTATTCATCACAAATGTTGAGAAATTGATTATAAGGGAAATTACTTTAACTGGAATGTGTGGAATCCAGCAATGCCATAATTTCCTTTAAGAGATGATGTCATGAAGGAAGAAGCTTTAACTGAGTGTAGAGCAATACCACTTTTTCCTTTATGAATCTTTCATGCTAAGAGAGGGACATTGACTTGGATGTATGGAATCCAGAGGCTTGCCACTTACAGCAGTCAGATGAAAGATAATTTTATCCAGGATAAAGGAAGGACTCCAGCTTGGATTTTGAATTAACAAGATAAACACTTACAACAATTATCTGGATAAAGGTTTTGATTGTTTGTTTTGATATGTGATGTACATAGGGTATATCTTCCTGCAGAGTGGAATCATGGTCTCATCAGAGGGGATGTTGATTTTTGTGTGCCTTGATCAAAGACCAAGGTTGAAGCTGAAGGAAACTGACTCCACTAGGGAGGGTTTTATCTGTCTTGTACAAAGCCCAAGATTGAGGCTGATTGGGGAAAGTTCTTATATGAAGCCTAAGAGGAGGCTATCTTTTACTGAGGATTATGGAAATCCAGGAGCAGGTCTAAATTGTATTGGGGAACCCAAAGGGTTTACTCTGGTTGGGAATCAGGAAGAGTTGGAAAATCAGCTGTTATGAGGCTCTGATTTCCTTGTGGATTTGTTGATGGTAACCTGACCCTGGTTGGGATGTTTAAAGTGAAAGTTAAGACTTGATAGGGGTCAGGGAAGTTTAAAAGTTGAGTTTAAAAATCTTAGAGATTTTAACTCTTCTGGAGACTGTTGTATTGATGAAATGATCAGGGTTTTTCCTATGATTTTAGGAAACTTGAGGGTCTCTGTGTGAGATCCAAGAGGAGATGAGACATTCCAAGTCTACTTGAAAGAAGCCCAAGAGGAGGCTGAGACTGTCCAAGTCTCTTAAGAAGTGGTAGGCTCTGGTGTAGAGAGGGGTCTTTGTATGATGCCCAAGAGGAGGCTATTGGTTTAAGGGATGAAGATCAACCCTTAGAATGGTATAATGTTCTGGAATTTTGACTCTCCTGGGGATTGAACTTAATAGAGATAACTAATTTATATCCTATGCTTTTAGGAAGCCTTTGGGTCCTTGTACTAAGCCCAAGAGGAGGTTGGGGAACTTCTAAAAAGCTTGTGGGTCCTTGTACTAAGCCCAAGAGGAGGTTGGGGATACTTCTAGGAAGCCTGTGGGACCATGCCTAAGAAAAGTTCAAGAAAGGTTTCACCGGGAATTAATCCTTTCTTTGTTGAACAAGTCTAAGGTTTGAAGAAATTCAAAAGAGATTTCACCGGGAATTAATCCTCTCTGGCGAAATGAATTTCTTATATATATATATATATATATATATATATATATATATATATTTCTAAGTTTTGACAGTCTTGAGAAAAGTTTCACCGGGAATAATGCCTTTCTCTGTTCCATATTGAATAATCCCAAGAGGAGGCAGACTGTATTGAGGGAATTTCCTAAGCGGGAACTAGTTTTGAACTAAGTTAAAAGTAACCTCTGGTTTGACCTAAGTGTAGACCTAACTATTGGGGAAACTCTAGACAAATATGCACAGGAATATACACAAATAAGTGAATTGACAGGTATATAAACAAATATGCATTGAATTGAAAAGATTTTGGGACTTACACTCTGAGAGGAGGCCCAAGTGTATGGTGATTGATTGTATGAATAGGGTTTCCGGAAATTGAAGAAAGTTTTGAGAAAACTTTAAATTTGAATTTGAATTAAAAACAACTTGTTTGAAAAGAAAATAAAGTTTGGGGCTTATAACTCAAAGAGAGGTCCAAGTGGTCTAAGAGCAGTTTCACTGGGAATAATGCTCCTCTTAGTACCAATTTTAAAACAAACAGATGATTTTGAAAACAGAGGTATGGGGCTTACAACTCAAGGAGAGGCCCATGGAGGTTGTTTATTGTTTAAAACAAAGTTTATGTACAAAATATTGGGGCTTATACTCAAGGAGAGGCCCAGCTGACTTATTTGAAAACATTGATCGCACTACGATACCGAAAGATGTTGTGGGACTTATACTACAGCAGAGGCCCAAAATGGTTTATGAAGAAAATGGGTTAGGTCTTACACTCTATTAGAGGCCCAAAAGTGTTTGTGAAGAAATAATAATGGGGCTTATACTCAAGGAGAGGCCCAGATGATTTATTTGAAAAGACAGCAATCGCGCCGCGGTTTTGAAAACCATAGAGCGACTTATACAATGACTGAGGCCCAAAATATTTATTTATAAAAGGGATGGGTCTTACACTCTACAAAGAGGTCCAAAAGGTTATTTTTATACAAGAGTTGGGGCTTATAGCTTAATGAGATGCCCAGATGAAAAACAACAATCACACCGTTTATTTTGAAAATCGTATCGGGACTTATACAATGACTGAGGCCCAAAAAATATGTATTTACAAAAGGGATGGGTCTTACACTCTAGAAAGAGGCCCAAAAGTGTTTCAAATGAAGTTTGAAAAATTAAAATCAAAGAGAAACCCTAATTTTAATTAAAAAAACAATTTTTCAAAGAAAAATTAAATAAAAAATGATATAAAATATCAAACATATTTAAAAACAAGTTGTGAGTTTTTAAAAATGTTTTGAAAAATCATGTTATGTTTATATGAAAGTGTGAAATTAATTTGAATTTGAAAAATCAAGAGGAAAATTTCATTAAAAATGTTTAAAAACAATTAAAATGAAATTCTTTCCAAAAATCCAAACTATATTAAATAAATAATATAAATTTTATTTTTTTGTAGAATAAAATATTTTATCATTTTTTTGAATTAAAAAAAAAAAGAACCAATAAAAAATGATTAAAATTGAGAGAGAAATTAATTTTTGAAATCAATTAAAAAACTAACTAAAAAAATCAAAAATTCAAAAAATTTGAAAAAGGCGCCAACGGTCACCTTATTCTTCCCCGTGCCCGCGCCATGGATGTTTTGCAAAACCTATCTTTTCTCTCTGATTACTCAATAATTTTGCACGATCCAAACATCAATCTCACTCGTTTTTGAAAAAGGATTCTAATGGTACCAATTAATTGCATTTACATTAAGTGTGGAGTGAGAAATCAAGTGATGAACACATGAACCCTAGTTTCTGCAAGAACACTATGAAATCCTATACACGATAGCTACAAAACAATTGATTGAGGGGAAACACTCTACATAAGTGCAGAAACATGTTTGTAACTTGAAAACACATTTATGATGCATGAATCATAAAGTTTGAGAGTTCAGGCTTACCTCTTGCAAGAAGAAATCGAATTGCGTGTTGGAGGTGTTACATATATTGTTTGATGACTTGGACAGCTTCAATGGACCTTATGTAAGGTGTTTGGAAGCTTGGAATGGATTAAAACAACCTGGATCACCTTGTGGCAACTCGACTGCAAATACGCCTGAGTTTGATTTTGAGCTTTGTGATTCTGAGGTTACAGATGTGTGGGAAGTGTTTGGATAGCTCACATATGATGCATATGATGTGTCTACACCATTGGTTTTGATATAATGGCTTCCAATTGAAAAATTTGCATGTTACTTGAAAAGGAAGCAATTTATGGTTTTTGAGAGTGAAATGAAGAAGAGCATGTGTTGTTATGCTTTGGTGTCCTCAAACTGATCAGAAAGGGTCCCTATTTATAGTAGAGCAATTTTGTTTTGGTATCAATAGTGATTGGGGGCTGATCATGGTGTGTATCATGTAGCCATTGACTTGGATGTTCCAAAGTGCCATGTCAACTATAGTCTTGACTCCATTCAATTTCTGCAGGTTTGAATGCTCAGAGTTTGGACTTTAATCTTGACTGGTTTGGATTGGTATGGCTTGGTTCATGACACCTCAATGCATTGCATTAATGTAACCTTGCCAAAGTTGAATCTCAAAGTTCATGTCATGATGGTTTTGCACATGCTAAGTTGAATTCTTGACTCCTTGATCAAGAAACAAGTGAGTCATCAGAAGTTTTGTGTTTTTGGAAGATGACAAAGTTTGTAAAATGGCAAGACTTGAGTGAAAAAATCGTGTGGCACAAGTTAGGTTTTCATGCTGTTGTGTAGGCATGGTGAAAAATGCCATTTTTGAAGGCTTATAACTTCTTGCTCAAGTTGAATCATGAGAGGCTCTTGTACTATTTGGAGAGCCCCTATATCATACTTCAACTTTGATGTTTAACTTTGGTCTTGAATCATCTTGGATCATAATGAAAAATGGCCTCAAAGTTGGAAAAAATGCAAACAGATTCTGTCCAAAATTTCACTAAGTGTTAGAAAAATGTCCATTTTTCATTTTTTGTGATTTTGATCACTCCATAACTCAAAATTCATGAGGATTTGGAATATGTTGTAGTTGACAATCTTGAAGTATGTAATGAGAGCTTTCATTTGAGCTTTGGATGGAAGAAAAAGGTTACTTGGATCACAAGTTATGGTCGTGCAAAGTTGGGTGAAAATCACTTTTTTCATGACTTAGTGAAATTTCAAGTTTCTTAAGATTGCCCCTTTTGCAAGTAACCTCACTTTTCTTGATTTTTCTTAATGGATTATGATCCAAATCATTAGTTAACATTGTTTTTTACTTAAGGTAGCGATGTTTGTCAAGAAATATCAAAAGTCAAACTTGGTTTTTGGGCATAGTTGACTTTTTGTCAGATGAATTTCAAACTTTGGAATTCTTTATGAAATCAAGTTCTTGACCTAATTCAAAAATCCTAATGGATGGATTCCATAGGAGTTTCTGAGTGTCTTAAATCATGTCCCAAGGTTTGAGATCATGTCTTGGTCAAAAGTCAAAGGTATGGTTGATTTTTTCTCAAAAACCCTAGTTTGGGGTCCAGATGAATTTGCATCTCTATATTGCTTATGAACCAAGTTTTTTGTGTCCATTTAAACTTGTAAGAGGATCAATATAAGATAGTTGAGGTCTTCAAAATATTTCTTGAAGTTTTGGCTCATGCCTTGCTCCAAAAGTCAACTTAGGGGTGAATTAGGTCAAGAAACCCTAATTCCTGATTTTTGATGAATGCATCCCCTGAGGCAATTTTGAACTTGTGATTGGATCCATGAGGTCCCTTTGAGCTTCTTGGATCATGTTTTGAAGTATTGGCTCATGCCCAGATGAAAATTTTCCTCTAGAGGCCTTGGTCGACCAAAATCCTAATTTGGTGACACTGATGATCTTAAGGCTTGATCAACTTGAGATGTTGCATTTTCATGCTTGATTCTTGATGTGGGAAACCTATTGATCCTTCATGGATGTTTGAGAGGCTTGACAAGTTGAGGATCATGTCCATTTTTATTGATCCTTTGTCTGAGTACTCTGAGAGGGCTTAAAACCCTAATTCTTGTTTGAGGTGAATGCTCAACAATCTTTGAGAGGATTGATGAGGCATGAAGGTACATCTATATTGTGGTGATGATTTGCACAATGATGGGAAATCTTGTAGTCAAAATTTAGCGTAAGACACAACATCATGAACAAACACGAACTAATAATAAGATTGCTTAATACAAAGGTTCTAATAATTACAAGGCATAACTATGCAGAAATATAACATCAGAATCTTTCATAAATGGCTTCAAACTTGTCTCTCCAGATTTTAGATGAATCAGCCACTGAACTTATGATAACTCTCTGCTGAACAAGTAATTCTGAAATAACTCGTCCACAAGGAATGAAGAAAATCTTTCTCTTGTGAAAAAAAGAAAAAATCCTCTTTAAATATTCAAATATAATTTGAGGTAGATCAATCTGCAAGTATGAATTAAGAAGTAGAAGCAAAACTTTTTCAATAGGGTCCACGTGGTCTAAATCTTTATCTTTAGGCAGCAGGTTTGAATTCAGAATTTGATTCCAAACAATTGCATCAGGACAAATATTTGAGACCACTGATGTATTAGACGGATCTACAAAGATACGCCAAGTAGGAAGATAGTGTTCCTAAACAAGAGTTCCTTGGATTTCTCCAATCTCCTCACAATTGATCAAATTAGCAATCTCTTTAGAGGTTACTATTATAGAAACATCAGTTACTTTAGACAGAATAGCACACTCAGAATTTAGCTCAACAATGGAAGCATTAATCCAAAACTATTTGACAAGATTTGGATAAGTAAAACCACATAGCATCTCAAAGTATCCATTCCAACTTTGTTCAGACACAGTCTTCCAGAATCTAAAACCCAACATAAGCAACTCATCAAAATCTACAAACTTTTCATTGATGACAACCAGTTTATTCAAGGAAGAATTGACTAGGAAACTCATCTTAAGTTAGGCTTGATAAGAACACAACCAAAGAGAAAACAAAAAGAAAAGAATTGAACAAGATAAGAATACTGTCAGAAAAAGGACACAAAATGACGTTTCATAAGACTGGGGATAGAGAAAGCATCATTATCCAAAGTTCCTTATCCAGCAGATCTCCTGAATCCACTAGATGATTTTACAAACTTATGAAATTCAAGTAATATAAGATTTTTGAAAAATCTTTTACTTAAACTAATTTATCAGAAGTAAAGAATCCTCTTCTGAATCTCAGAATGTGAAAACTTTCAGAAGCTATCATCCATCAGAGTCTAGTAGTTCTAGACTTAGAGAGAGATGTCTTCAGTCAGTCATTAGTCTCGAAGATTCTATTCATAACCAACACTCCCTCTTGAAATAAGAGTCATGAGTGATAGATGAATATTGATTTTTTTTCCTTTTACAGCTAACAAATAGCAGTAACATCACAAAAAGTGAGGAAACTGTTTCCATAAATATGATCATCATCTAGCTTAATGAAATATTCAATATAGATAAATACAACAGAGTTTCTTCTTAAAGATTTCTGAAGATCCTTTTTCCAAAAGAGCTTCTGTAGAAATATAACAGAAAATTTGTATATACATCTACACAAATATCTCATTGAACCAAGAGATAAGCATGAAAAGAGCAAGTATATCCTTTTTTTGTTATTTTCTCGGCCAGACTCGTATCAGTATTCAGACTTGACCATAGAGTCTGAACACCGCTTTGAGTGAATTCTAATTCAATGGCTGTTAAACCAATGACTCCACTTTTCTCACCAAACTCAGTACCTCTAGCACTTGAATCTGGGTTGTAGGCTCTTCTTCCATCAAATACTGTAAACAACCTTTGATAAATGTCATGGAAGATGCCTCCGCTCCTTTCTATGATATCTGCAGCAACTACATTTGAAGGATGATACTCAAATTTCTATGAGACCATGCATAAATGTCCAGACTGAATTTCCTTCTCCCTATGCTACATTCTGACAGTAATACCATGATTCATTCTAGAGCATCAGTCTAGGATAAATCATAATATGAACAAGATCTTATTCTTAGAAGAATCATTAATTACATTGTCTTGACTTAAGACTTTGAGATCTTTGATAAGCAAAGAACCTGATGACGTTAGCTATCAGAGAATGGCATAAAGAAAAATAAATCACCATCATGTAATTGCCTGCAGAACACAAAGAAGAATTGAAGGTTTCACATAAACTTGTCCTTTAATTCAAATTCCATGATGGCCCTCAATCAAGGAGCAATGGAGTCTCTTAATATATCACCTTAAAGAACAAACTCCTTATTATCAAATATTGAAGCAAGATAGATTTGGCATAATCTCTTTTTCTTCAATACTTAATTTTTATTTCAGGACTCAGATGCTTCTTCTGAAGCAGTAATGACTGGTAGAGCCAGATTACTCTTACATCTGAATCCTGCACTAATGCCATCTTCAAAAGAATATGTAGTGAAGATTAACTGACATTAGGTTCTGGTGGAGTTTCTCCTTGCTTTCAGATCTAGGAAATCAGTTGAAATACTAATATTTCAGAAGCTTCTGAAGGTACTCTTCTATCAACAAACGTTACAGCCCATACAACTGGTTAAGAAGTTCTTCTGACAAGAAATATAAATTCCTCATCATCAGACATTCCAAAGAACTAAGTTTTAGGAAAGGTGATTTGTTAGATAGCTTTTCATCATTTAATTTAATTTCTTCTCTTTGAAGATTTGCAAGACAAACCAACATAACACGATAAATTCAAGTTGTATAACTTCTTGAATAACTATGACCTCAGGTTTGAATCTAAACCAATTGTCATACCCCAAATTTTGACAGCTAAGAATTCCCATCATTGTGCAAATCATCACCACAATATGGATGTATCATTATGCCTCATCAGTCTCCCCAAAGATGGGTGAGCATTCACTACAAACAAGAATTAGGGTTTCAAGCCCTCTCTGAGCACTTAGACAAAGGATCAATCAAGAAATGACATGATCTTCAACTTATCTAACCTCTCCAACACCTATAAAGAATCAAGAGGACTCCCACATCAAGAATCAAGCACAAAGTTGCTACCTTCCAAGTGGATTAAGCCTCAAGATCGCCAGTGTCACCAAATTAGGGTTTTGGTCGACCAGGGCCTCCAGATGGAAATTTTCATCTGAGCATGGGCCAATGCTTTAAAGCATAACCCAAGATACTCCATGGGACCTCATGGACCCAATCATCAAATCAATTTAACCTCAGGGGTTGCATTTATCAAAAATCAGGAATTAGGGTTTCTTGACCTAATTCACCCCTAAGTTGACTTTTGGGACATAGCATGAGCCAAAACCTCAAGACATGATTTGAGGGTCTCCAATACACTATATTGATCTAAGAAGCTTGATCTACAAGTTTCAATTTCATCTGGACCACAATTAGGGTTTTGAAGAAAAAGTCAATTATATCTTTGACTTTTGACCAAGACAAGCTCCCAAACATTGGGACATGATTCAATACACCCTATAACACCTAGGGAATCCATCCATTAGGTTTGATTTAGGTCAAGGACTTGATTTCACAAAGGATCGCACAGTTTGGATTTCATCCGATAAAAAGTCAACTGTGCACAAAATCAAGTTTGACTTTTGGGAATTTTTCACAATTTTGGTTCCTCAACCCTAAAACAATGTTAATGTGTGATTTGAATCATCATTCATCAAGAAAAACCAAAAAAAAATGGGTTAACTTGTAAAAGGGTAACTATAAAAAACTTAAAAATTTTTTAAGTTATGGAACAAAGTGGTTAGGGTATCAACTTTCAAGGATCATAACGTGAGATCCAAGAAACCATTTTGGATGATCCAAAGATGGATTTGTAGCTCTCATGGCATAATTTAAAAGTGTCAACTACACCTCATTCCAATTCCTCATGGATTTTTAGTTATGGAGTGAACAAAATGGCTGAAAACATGAAATGTTACTTTTTCCAACACTTAGTGAAATTTTCACTAAGTCAGAATCTATCTTGCTTTTTTTCAAAATGTAGGGGCATTTTTCACTTGTATCCAAAAAGTTTCAAGACAAACTATGATCACACATGTGTTGTATCATATGAGAGCTTTCCAAAATGACCAAGAACTCCATCAAACTCCACTTGAGCTAGGAGTTATGACAACTGCAACATGCCTTGCTGCAAACTGTCTTGGCAAGGCAGATTTGTACACAAGAGCTCGATTTGTCCAAATTGTGCAATAACAAGCATGGTTATCCATCTGCACACCTCAAGGGGGAACAACCAAGGGACAAACACTGATTCATCAGCCTCCAAAATCCCAAAATCTACAAGTAGCATGCCAAACCTAAAAAGGCTAAAGATGCTTCAAGACTCCCATTTTGTTTTGGAACATTTAATGGATGCTTGGAGGTGGCATGTATCAGAGCACGAATGAACACTTCATTCAAGCCTTATCCTTGAATCAAAGAACCATAGGCCCGTACTCTAATCTCAAGTCAATGGCTAGAGGAGACTTGAGATTCCATTTGATCACAATTGGCCACAGACCTGTACCAGTTGCCATTCCTTATTCCTTGCAAAATAAGCTTGCTCTACTATAAATAGAGCTCAATTGTGATCAGTTTGAGTACACCAAAGCACCCAAACTGATGCTTTCCTCAAAATCTCCTCTTTCACTCCAAATTTTCCTTCTAAAGCAAGTCACTATCGGGTTTTGATTTTGAGAGCAATTCCAACCAAACCAATGGTTCACACACCTCACATATAACATATAGAAGTGATCCAAACTCTCATATAACATTTGGAACATCAGAATCACAAAATCACCAGCCACCTGCACAAGCTTTTGACAGATTTGCAGTTGAGGTGCCAAATCAAGTTCCAGCTCAATCCAATCCATTCCAAGCATTCAGACACACTCCATAGCACCTAGGGAAGCTGTCCACATCATTGGAACCAAGCTGTAACCCCTCCAACACAAAACACGATCACCAACTGCAAGAGATAAGCTTCAACTTGGTTATCTCATGATTCATGCATATTTCCTCGCACAATAACTTTTCCATATGTTCATAATCATGTATGGAGTGTTTCCCCTTAATTAATTGCTTTGTTTGTATCGTGTATCAAATTTCTGAACCTTCATGCAGAAATTAGGGTTCTTGAGGTTTCTCTTTGATTTCTTATTCCATCCTTAAAATAAACGAAATTAAAGACCATAGACATGACCATGAGGTGAAAACGAGAAGATTGATATGTGTATTGTGTGATTTCATCAAGTATTCAGTGAGATTGATGAGAAAATACAAATCTGGGCAAATCAGAACACGCACGTGTTCTTGGTGTTGTTCTTGGCGCCTTTTTTGAAAATTCAAATATTTGAATTTTGTGATTTTATTTAATTAATTCAAAAAATAATTTCTCTCTGAATTTTAATGATTTTGAGTTGATTCTTTTTTGAATAATTCACAAAAATGTTAAAATATTTTATTTTACCAAAATTTCCCAAAAATATTATTTATTTCATATATTTGATATTTTTGCAAGGAATTAATTTTTATTTGTTTTTCAACATTTTGAAAATTTTCTTTCTCTTGATTTTCCAAACTTAAATGGTTTTCAATCATTTTGTGGACAAAAACATGATTTTAGAAACATTGATCCAAGATCTCCACTCATTTTTTCACATGTTTTTTTAGTAATTTTTATTAATTTTTTGACATAATTAAATACATTTTAAACAAAATTAGGGTTTTGGTTGATTCTACCCTCGTCAATCTTTTTCAAACACTCATGGGCCTCTAATAGAGTGTAAGACCGATTCCTTGTAAATAAGATACCTTGTTGGGCCTCAGGTATTGTATAAGACCCACTGTATTTTCAAAATCCTCGGCGCGATCGCCGTTTTCAAACAAACCATATGGGCCTACCCTCGTGTTGTAAGTCTCATCTTTCTTTTTCTTAAATAATCTTTCGGCCTCTAATAGAGTGTAAGACCCAACCCTTTTGTAAATAAACCATTATGGGCCTCACTTATTGCATAAGTCCCTCTGTACATTTTCAAAACAACGGTGCGATCGTCGCCTTTTTAACAAAATCATTTGGGATTCTCCTTGAGCTATAAGACCCATCTTTATTCATTTTCAAACTCTTTGGGCCTCTCCTTGAGTTGTAAGACCCATACCTTTATACAGAAAACCTTTTGGGCCTCAGTCATTGCATAAGTCCTAGTACAAACTTTTCAAAACAATTTCCCTTTTGATTTAGGTTCAAATATACAGTTGTTATCAAAACTTTCTTTAATTTCTTTGAACAACTAACAATATAGCTGGAAGCTTGCTCGCCTGTAAGTTTTTATCCGCTTTCATTTACTTGCTTTAATATATATATAACTGTATTGTGGGAAGTTGCGCATGGTTAGTCTTCTTTCATTCTTTTACATACATGTCAAATATATATATAACTATATTGTGGGAAGCTGCACATGGTTAGTCTTCTTTCATACCCTTTTACATACTTGTCATATATCAACTGTATATATACTAGTATAGTTATTTAGAGTTTTCCCCGACAACTAGGTCTAGAACTAGGTAAAGCCATGTTGGTCACTCTTTAAATACAGTCAAAACTAGATCCCCATAGGATTTCCAGGTACAGTCTTGCCTTCTCTTGGGCTTAAACAACATGGAAAAAAGAGAAAGGTAGTATTCCTCATGAACCTTTTCTCAGACTGTCACCCCTAGAAATTGTCAAAGAAATTCTACTCCCCGGAGTTGATCTATTCCGGGTGAATAGCCTCTCTTGAGTTTCTTTAAACCTCAGAACTTTCACTAAATGATCTATTCTCGGTGAATAGCATTTCTTGAACTTTTCTTGGTTTGAGACCCGCAGGCTTCCTAAAAGCATCCCAGCCTCCTCTTGGGCTTTGTACAAGGACCCGTCGGCTTCTTAAAAGTTCTCGTGCCTTCTCTTGGGCTTCATACAAGGACCCACACGACCTCTTAAAGGTATAGGACAGAACTTAGTCATCCGTCGTTAGAGTTGTCTTCCTAAAAGGAGTCACAAAAGCCCTCAGACCAATTTTAGGGTTGATACTCATCCCTTAAATGAGTCGGCCTCCTCTTGGGCATTATACAAAGACAGACTTTTCCAATAGATTTGGACAGTCTAAATCCCCTTGAGTCTCAAAGACATTCTCAAGTTCCTTACAAATATAGGAGAAACCTCGGATTCCAGATTAATCTCCAGCAAGAGTTAAAACTTCTAGGTTCTAAAACCCCGTCTCTCTCCTAAAATCCACAAGCCAGGGTCAGATTATCATCATATAACACTATCTTAAATCAGAACCTCAAGGTGTCTGATCCATCAATTCTTCTGCATTCCCCTGCAAGAGTTGGTTTCCCCATTTGGACATGCCTCGGGATTTCAATAATTCCCAGCAGAAGTTAGCCTCCTCTTAGGCTTTGTATAATGAACCTTTCCTCAGGAAAGTTAGCCTCCTCTTAGGCTTCGTACAATGATTCTCCCCAACTGAGCTAACATTTTCAGACTCTCTTGTTGAGTCAACCCCTTTTCAGACTCTCGTGTTGAGTCAATCACGTTCTAGACTCTCTTGTTGAGTTAATCAATTACTTCCCAAACTCTCTTGTTGAGTCGATCACCTTTTCAGACTCTCTTGTTGAGTCAATTACTCTCATAGACTCTCTTGTTGAGTCAATCACCTTTTTGTACTCTTTGGTTGAGTCAACCATTTTAGCCTCAGTCTCGGGCTTCGTACGAGATAGATAAAAATTACTCTCTTGTTGAGTCAACCCTATTTAGCCTCAATATCGGGCTTCGTACAAGACAGATAAAACTTACTCTCTTGTTGAGTCAACCTTATTTAGCCTCAATCTCGGGCTTCGTACGAGACAGATAAAAAACACTCTCTTGTTGAGTCAACCCTTTTTAGCCTCAATCTCGGGCTTCGTACGAGACAGATAAAAGCACTCTCTTGTTGAGTCAAACCCTTTTCGCCTCAATCTTGGGCTTTATACAAGACAGATAAGTACCTCCCCAGCAGAGTTAGCCTCCTCTTAGGCTTTGTATAATGATATCCCCCAAAAGAGTCAGTCTCTTTTTTGCCTCCGTCTTGGGCTTTGTACGAGACACCAATATAAACACTCTCTTGTTGAGTCGGTCATTCCCAGCCTCCTCTTCGGCTTTGTATAAGGACTTCCCCAGTGGAGTCAATCAACCTCTTAGCCTCAACCTTCGGCTCTGATCAAGGCACACAAAAATCAACAATCCCTCTTTAGAGATGACAAATTCTCTTTCAGTCAACCTTTTAGCTTCAATCTTGGGCTTTGAACAAGACACAAATACTCAACCTTTTAGCCTCTGTCTTGGGCTTTGAACAAGACACCAAAACATCTTTTTCCTCCCTCAGAATAGGAGGAACTATGATTGCTCTGATTACCCTGTTTCGTTTAAACGAGAATACATAGGCATAAGATTGCGAAATCTTAGCGAGCATACTAATCAAAAACTTTAGGTTCAGTACCTTCACATCAAAAAAAAAGCTTAGGTCCAGCACCTTCATTAACAAAAAACCTCGGAAAGCCCGAAATCAAACAAAAACTCACTCTCCCTGTCACATTTCCCAAGAAACTTTCCCAAACCCATTAACGGATAAACACCATCAAGTACAAAGCGAAACCTAAAGCTGATATCCTGTGGATAACCACATATAGGATGGGTAATTGGCAACTACCCATTGTATAACCTGACCCCGACTCCCCGAATCTCTTTAAGCGTGTATTCAGTTAAACATTCGCGTGCAAGGTTAGTTTTAGATACCTTCACTTTCCCTTCCAGCTTCATGGGATAAATAAAAAATCATAAAGTAGCACCCGTTTCTCCTCGAGGAGGAAAACCCAACTTCAGCGATAAGGTGGTCGCGTCACCGACAAATATCGCTCACTACAGGAAAATGGCGACTCTGCTGGGGAAAGAATGTCATTGATCTAGCTCTTAAGAGGTCTAGGATGTTAGTTTTAGGATAAATATATATATATCGCTTTTCCTACTTGATATCCGTGTTTATTTTTCTGCTAATGGGACTGCGGGTGATGCCGCATCTGGAAAGTTTGAGAGCCACCTAAGATAGGTGATGGCATGAGATGGGTAATCTTACAGGGAGTGACTCCCAAATAAGAGGTCCCGGTAGACCATCGAATAAGTGGAGATACCCTTTGCGGATTCAATGCCTATACGACTTCAGTTGTTGAAAGCAGATTGTTCAATTGGGCTGTCCATGAAACTGAGGATTTTAGTAGACTAAGCCCATGTTACTATTTTGTAGTGCGGAAGCTATCGGAAATAGTTGTCACGCGATACTACCCTCATTTGAGATTACTCTAAGATACTGCAGCTCGCTCGGGTGAACCAGCCTGCTGTTTTTATCCCAAGAGGGGTCAATGATTTTGCGGACAGGTACAAAATATCACCAGTACAACCTTTGGGGATGGGTAGAGCCTTGACTTCATGACACCGAACCTTTGACCCCATGTTTTTCTAAGTTTTTGTGTGCAACAAAGAAAAATTTTCTCTTCTAGTCTCTCTTTTTCAAATTAAACTGAGACAATGATTGCAAATGTCAGAGAAAAAGATTGCGTTATGGATTTCGGTAGAAGGAAGGCTCGCAAGAACACCTTCAAGGTTCCAAAATTAGAGGATTTAAGAGGGTTGTCAAGGATGATCACCAACCCTGATGCTTTCAGAGCTAAGTACGGAGGACTGCTGCCTCTGTTAAGGGTCCATGTAATTGAAGGAATCCTATCCACACTCATCCAGTTCTACGATCCGGTCTATCACTGTTTCACATTCCCGGATTATCAGCTAGCACCAACACTAGAGGAGTACCCTCACCTGACTGATTTACCTATCACTGACCAAGATCCCTTTTCTGGACTGGAAGAAATTCCAAAGGATCAAACCATTGCAAGAGCAATCCATTTGGACGAGTCAAAAGTCAAGACTCACATGATCATTAAGGGTGGAATCCAAGGTTTGCCAGCCCAGTTTTTGATAAAGAAAGCCTTGTACTTTGCTAGTATAGGGAATGTGCCTGCTTTTGAAAGAATCTTTGCTTTACTCACTTATGGGTTATTTTTGTTTCCTAACATTGATAGCTTCGTTGATATCAATGCCATTAAGATTTTTCTGATTGGAAACCCCGTACCAACCTTGCTCGCAGATGCTTATCATTCTGTACACTTAAGGAATTTGTACAGCAGAGGAATGATCACGTGTTGTGTACCCTTGCTATACAAATGGTTCACTTCCCATTTGTCGAAGTCTGCCGTATTTTGGGTTCAAAAGAGTACTTTACGTTGGTCGCAGAGAATCATGGCTCTTACCAACTCTGACGTCGATTGGTACAATCGAATCTATGACGGGATCAGGATCATTGACCATTGTGGAAACTTCCCTAATGTACCCCTCATAGGAGTTAAAAGAGGAATCAATTATCATCCAGTTTTAGTTCGTCGTCAATTTGGATACCCGATGAGACATGTCCTGCGTAATGCTCATCTGGAAGGTCTTTTCTTCAAAGAAGGAGAAAATGACAGAACACTAAAGACAGAAATAGTGCATGCTTGGAAACATATTCACCGAAAAGGAAGAGAGTCTCTAGGAAAACCAGACTGTATCTCTGTAGAGCCTTATCTCCACTAGGTACAAACTAGAGCTCTCAAACTAAGGATGCCTTACCCTCGTCAAGAAGTTCTTCCATTAAAGGAATCTGTCCTTTATTTTATGTCTGATACGTAAAAACTTCAGGTTACTCTCAACAAAGTTCAACAGGAGAAGAAGTCTTGAAAGAACAAGTACTGCATTCTCAATGTGGAGTGTAACAAAATAAAGTAACTGTTAAAAGAAAAAGATGCTTTGATTGAGATCTTAGAGCAACATGCTGTAGAAATCCTGAAGACCAAAGGTATTTGCTCGCTCCTTTCACTTGGCAAAGGAATGACAACTCGACAACGGCTCAAGAGCCCCGGTCAAAGAAAAGGAAAGTACCAGAACCAGCACCTGGGCTCCCCTCGGAGAGGACTCAGGATCCATAAGTTTAGACATTTTCTTCTACAGCACTTTGTAAATTACTGTATTTCCATTTCCACAATCTTTGAATTCAATAAAATGGGGTTTCCCCACTGTATGATATTTGCAATCCAATTGTCCAAGTTTCTTTTGATTAAATAAAAAATAATAATTAATATAATTATTGCATATCATTCATCATTCGCCCATAACGCATTCTTCTTCCCTGCGAATCTCATGTTTGTGTCTCGATTCTAGAGTCAAATTGTCTCATTCGTACAATACTCGGGCCAATCGACAAAAGAAAATGGATGATCTCGAGGAAGAGAACAAAGAGTTGGGAGAAGAAATCGATACTCTGAAAGAAGATCTGAGGAAACTTCATAATGACATGCAATCTCTGGCAGCAGCCCAGATGCAATAGCAAAGGACTGTGATCTCAGAGATCACATCTACGCCCATAGTGGAAAAGTATGATCCTCGATATAACATGCCTAAAGATCGTCCTTGGGGCATGCCACCCAACTATATCTGGGAAGGATATATTCCGCCGATCATGGAGGATCCGAAAACTGCAGCAGGAGCCGTTGGGCCTGAAGGTTACAAACTTCGGGAAAGTGAAGATGCAAGGGGCATGACAGCAACTCCTGAAGGTTACAAACTTCGGGAGACGGAAGCACCTAGAGTCACTGTCGTAATGACTATACCACCACCCGTGGTACACACTGTCCCGGAAGGACAGATTCCCCAGATACCTTCTGGTGGAAATGAAAGTATCAACGATAAAATGAAGGAATTCCAGGAACAATTCTTGGAGATGCAGAAGGAACTGCAAGCTATTTGCGGTCAGGATCTGTTCGAAAAGGACGCCGCAGACCATTGTTTGGTCCCCAATGTGAAAATTCCGCAAAAATTCAAGGTGCCCGAATTTGAGAAATACAAGGATAACTCTTGCCCTCAGAGTCATTTGGTGATGCACGCTTGGAGGATGTCAACACAGACAGAGAACCACCAGCTACTGATCCATTACTTCTAGGATAGTTTAACCGGTGCCGCACTCAAATGGTACATGGGTTTAAACCGCACCAAGATCGTCACTTTCATAGATCTTGGCGCCGCCTTTGTTCAATAGTATAAGTATAATCTGGACATGGCACTTGACAGAGATCAACTCAGAGCCATGTCATAGAAGGATAAGGAAACCTTTAAGGAATATGCTCAGAGATGGCATGAAATTTCCGCCCAGATTGGTCCACCTCTTGAGGAAACAGAGATGACAAAGATCTTCTTGAAAACCTTGAGCTCATTTTACAATGACTGAATGGTCGCCAGTGCGCCAAGTGACTTCACGAGGTGGTGGCCATGGGAGTTCGTCTTGAGGACGTTGTCCGAGGTTAAAGATGTTGGACCATCAAGCAGTACCGAAAGATACGGTAGTGCTTTCCCTAAGAAAAAAGAGCAGGATATTGGTAATATCTCTCTCGAAAAGCAAAGGTGAAGATACCAACTAGTGGCAGCTGTAACTCTTGCTATCAACCCTGCACCTGTTCCGACGTATCAACCTCATGTTGCTCAGAGCCAACCAAATCAACAACAATATCAGCAAAGGACACAACAACCTCTTCAGCAGGCTCATCCTCAGTACAACAACAAACGTACAACGCGACCACCAGGGTTCGACCTTATACCAATGTTGTACGTAGAACTGTTTCCCCTATTACTGGTCAAGGGGCACGTCCAAACCAGGTCTCCTCTTATGGTACCGGAAAATCTGCCTTTTTGGTTCAAAGCGGATCAGACTTGTCCTTACCATCAAGGAGGGCCAGGGCATAACAAAGAAAACTGCCTCAGTTTCAAATCCGATGTGCAAAAGCTTGTCAGGAGCGGGGTCTTATCCTTCAAGGATACAAATCCAAATGTTCAGACGAACCCATTGCCTCAACACAAGAAAGCTGCAGTCAATTTGATAGAGGGAGAGTCTAACTATAGCTATCAAATTCATGATGTACTCTTATTAAGGGCTAACCTGGTCAAGATGCATCGGAGACAGATCGGATATGGGAATGTACCATCTCATAATTATCATCAGTGTGATATCTGCTCGAAAGACAATCAAGGATGTTATGTGGTGCAATCAGCTCTACAGGAACAGTTGGATCTCGGTTGGATCCAGGATCATAGAATTCGTGGGGTCAACATGACTTATACAAATTCCAACATCATTCAAAACCACGACATCCGTGCGATGAATGTCAACTTGGTGTTAATGCACTTAAGGCAAAGCCAGCATCATAATCTGCCTCGACACGATTATAATTCATGTCTGATTTGCTCGGTAAACAATCAGGGATGCTCTTTTGTACAAGAGGCCCTCCAGCGTCAAATGGATCTTGGATGGATCCAGGATTACCGTGATAGAAATCCCTATCAGGTCAACATGATTCAAATCTTCAATATTCGCTTGATGAATACCAGCTTAGTGGAGTTACACGCTAAGCAAGTCCAGCTCGGTTTTCTGACTTCGCATGAGTATCAGAACTGTAGCGTATGTCGTGAGAGCGACCAAGGCTGTGCACTCGTTCAAAGGACACTACAACACTTGTTAAACCACTGGTGGCTTCCCATCTATCTAGACGAAGACACACAACAAGTCAGTATGATCGACGGGAACCTTACTAGGCATCAAAGTCAAGACGTTCGATCCATGGAAACAGACCTAGTGAGGTTATACTGCATTCAAAGTGGACGTGACCGGGTGCCACCATACAATTATGAGCGCTGTAGAGTTTGGTCGGAGAATAACCAAGGATGATACCTTGTACGAGCGGCCCTTAAAAGTCAGTTGGACCATAAGGAGATTCAACCATGGTCAAAGTCTGGTTCAATGTCAAACTATCATCCTGATCGAGACCAAAAGGTTGTCTTAATCCCTAAGCGA
Source organism: Lathyrus tuberosus (assembly GCA_022829125.1). NCBI lineage: Eukaryota > Viridiplantae > Streptophyta > Magnoliopsida > Fabales > Fabaceae > Lathyrus > Lathyrus tuberosus. The sequence goes on along the minus strand of JALAZF010000022.1, from coordinate 22,217,026 downwards.
GAAGTGGCCAAAGATATATGCGCCATAATCCCTTTACTCCATGAATCAAGAGTCCCTCTTGATAGTGGAAAGGTTCTTAACCTCGAACAAATTGAGGTCGGCTACGATGGTCAGAAAAATTAGAAGGCTCCTATAGTTATCTATCTGCCGGGACCGGTATCGTACAAATCCGATAAAGCTATCCCTTACAAATACGGTGCAACAACAATTGAGAATGGAAAGGAAACTCCATTACCCTCCATCGTGAATATTACAGACATCAGTCAAGTAACACGGAGCGGTCGATTCTTCAACTGAGGAGTTGGAGAACCTACCGGGGAAAAGGAACCACAAACAAAAGTTCCCGATCAACTAGTCGGTCAGTCCAGTGATCCCGACCTTTCAAAGAATGATGATGAGATGCTGAAGCTCATCCAAAAGAGTGAGTACAACATTGTTGATCAGCTGTTGCAAACTCCTTCAAAAATCTCTGTGCTACATCTATTGCTCAGTTACGAAGCTCACAGGGAAGCTCTGCAGAAAGTCTTAGAGCAAGCCTTTGTGGAACAAGATGTAACAATAAGATAATTCGACGGCATCATCTCCAACATCACTTCCTGCAACAACTTGGGGTTTAGTGATAAGGAACTGCCAGAAGAAGGCAAAAATCACAACATGGCGCTTAATATTACAGTCAACGATGCTTTAGCCAGCGTACTGGTAGATACCGGATCCGCCTTGAACGTTATGCCAAAGTCTACATTAATGCGACTATCATTCAAGGGATCTCCGATGAGAGGCAGTGAGGTCATCATCAAAGCATTTGACGGATCCCGAAAAGCAGTTATAGGCAAAATCGATTTTCCCATAACTATCGGTCCTCACACTTTCCAAGTCACTTTCCAGGTCATGGACGTCCAGGCAGCATACAGCTGTTTATTAGGAAGACCTTGGATACACCAGGCTGGGGCAGTCACTTCGACACTGCACCAGAAACTGAAGTTCATCAAGAACGACCAACTAGTCATAGTCTGTGGAGAGCAATCTTTGATCGTGAGTAACTTATCGTCGTCCACTTGTGTAGAACCAAAGGAGATTGTTGGAACCCAGTTCCAAGCACTGTCGGTGAGCAATGAGAATCAATCAGAAAAAGGAACGTCGATTTCCTCGTACAGAGATGCTCTCGAAGTGATCAAAAGTAACAATGCAAAAGGATGGGGGCAACTTGTCATTCCTAGTGATAACAAAACAAAGAAGGGTCTTGGCTTTTCCTCAACCTGTACCCAGACTGCTGCTAACGATGAAAGTTTTCATCCCATTCAGGATTTCTTCCACAGTGGAGGGTTCCTTCACCCAGTGTCTCAAGAAGTACACACCATCAACGAGGGTGATCCTTCCGATATAGATGAAAAGTGGAAATCCTATCTTAACGAGGACGGTTATATGTCTCAGGAAGAGGTGCCTACGCCATTTTGCTATCCCCACAGAGTCCGAGATTTACACCAAGGTTAGATGTCAAAATGATATATGGAGATTGTGATCCGGAAGGATGTCGTGCTGCACCAAACTCATTAGAGGAGGACGCCCTGATGAAAGACAACTTTGACCACGATTATTATGGACTAATGGATGGCCTGCCTCTCTGGCAGCCGTACCCGGGAGACTTGGGGCAAGAAAGTCAGCCCAACGACGCTTATCAACTGAGCATCATTGAAAAGAATACCTGTATCCCCATCATGTCATGGGATCATTATTCAGGGAATTCAGAAAATATCCAGCACGACGATGAATTTGCAAAGCTTGCAGGACTAGAATTCACCAACTATGCTTTTCCTGAGGTCAACGTCATCGAGAGGGATGAGTCCTCCAGTTCCAAAGAAGTGTGGGACACCTTAGGACAACCAAGCGGCAAGTTCGACTACTTGGTCAAGTACACCGCTTCTGAGAGCTCTCGTATCAGGCTCGAAGACATCCAACCTACTGGATGGGGAGATTTACCAGAGAGCACAAACACTATGCAAGATACAATAGAAGAGTTCGTCTACGACAACTCTGCCTGGGAAACAGATTCCAATGATCCTGCTCCACCAGAAATCAGCGTTATTTCTGAAGACAAGTCAAGAAGGAAAGTACCAGACTTTGTGATTCACCGAGGAGTTCACCGCCAATGGGTTGCTGTCAACGTTCCGAAAGTCGTTCATAAGTGTAAGTAATTACCGTCTTTATTTTAACCTTTCACCCTGCCCAGGTGAAACGAATGTTTTGATAGGGCTCACTTTCTGTAAATTTCCCTCTTCGCTTTGCCCAAAGCGACAGAGTTTTGTTTTATAGGGCTGTAGTTTCAAGAATTGACAAGATCATAAATAAAATAACGTCGTTTTGTAATTTCCACATTTATTGATGTTTTCTCTTTTCGCTTTTTTTTTTTTTCAGAAAATGGTAATCCCAAAAAACAACTCGAATAATAAAAACAAGTAGTTAAAAAAATGCACTGCACACACTCTTGCATTCTCTCTATCTCTTCTAAAAACAAAGCATCACGTCATACAGATTGCTTGTTTTAAACCCCATTGAAACATATAATCCAATGCCTTCTCCCAACTTTGAGTTCCCGGTATTTGAGGCTGAAGAAAAAGGTGACGAAGAAATTCCAGAGGAGATCTCCCGATTACTCTGACAAGAGGAAAGATCCATTAAACCTCACAAAGAGCCGTTGGAAATGGTCAACTTGGGTTCAGAAGAAAAGAGAAAAGAAGTCAAGATTGGGGCACTGCTCAGTCCGACTCTCAAAAAAAGTTTGATAAAGCTTCTCAAGGAATTTCCCGATGTGCTTGCTTGGTCTTATCAGGACATGCCAGGGTTGGATACCAGCATCGTGGAACATCATCTACTGTTACGATCAGAATGTCCGCCAGTAAAACAAAGACTAAGACGGACTCATCCAGACATGGCCATCAAAATCAAAGAGGAAGTACAGAAACAAATTGACGCGGGTTTCCTCACCACGTCATAATATCCTCAATGGTTAGCCAACATAGTACCAGGTCTGAAAAAGGACGGAAAGGTTAGAATGTGTGTAGACAACAGAGATCTAAACAAGGCCAGTCCAAAGGACGACTTTCCTTTACCACACATTGACATGCTGGTTAACAGTACAACAAAGTTCAAAGTATTCTCCTTCATGGATGGATTCTCGGGCTATAATCAGATAAAAATGGTGCCGAAAGACATGGAGAAAACTTCGCTCATCACCCCATGGGGTACTTTTTGTTACAAGGTAATGTCGTTCGGTTTGAAGAATGCCGGGGCAACCTATCAAAGGGCCATGACTACTGTCTTTCATGACATGATGCACAAAGAAATCGAGGTATATGTCGATGATATGATTGCCAAATCTAAGACAGAAGAGGAGCATGTGACCCACCTACTAAAGCTATTCGAGCGGTTGAGAAAGTACAAATTTCGCTTGAATCCCAATAAGTGCACATTTGGTGTTCGTTCAGGGAAACTCTTAGGGTTCATCGTCAGCCAGAAAGGAATTGAGGTTGATCCTGAAAAAGTCAAGGACATTCAAGAAATGCCTTCTCCAAAGACTGAGAAATAAGTCAGAGGATTCCAGGGATGTCTGAATTACATTTCCAGATTCCTATTCCTCATAATCACGACATGCACGCCAATCTTCAAACTGCTCAAGAAGATACAATCATTTCTCACTGATTCCCGGGGCAAATGAACTCCGAATTATGATGGCTCCTATGTGGTCACGAAAGCTCTCTCAGGCGGCGCTTTGAGGCTTGCAACCATGGACGGAGAGGAATTTTCCTACCCCACGAATGTTGACGTAGTCAAGAAATACTTCGCCTAAACAAAAAAAAAACGTCTTGGTGGATTGAAAACCCGAAAGGGCGGTCCAGGCAAAAGTTAGAGAGATAATCAAAAATCATCCTAGTGGATGGAAGTCTCAAAGTACAATCCAGGCAAAAGTTAGGGATTAATGGCAAGTAACTACGTCTGATCAATTCAACTCCTCAGCAGTCGCGCCATCCATCAGAAAACTCCAATTAAGGTCGTCTTCGACAGAAGCTCAAGATGTCCTGAATTCAAATTTGGTAGAAGGATAGTGGTTGTTATGTTTCAATGTAGCCCTTTTCCCTTAAAATACCATTTTTTAACTTTGTAAATACTCTATGGAATCACGCGCTTGGCTGATTTCCATCATATCAATAAAATTCGAGCCTTAGTGCTTTTGTTTGCAATTCTTATTTGTTTTAGCTTTACAGAACGACATTTTAACATGATTAACGATTCTTGAAATAAAACAAAAATGAATTTACTTGTCAAAATTTTCTACTTTTAAAATAAAGATGGCAACTCTTTTGACGGTTGAACATCGAAAGAACATCGATTGTTTCTCCAAAGGTTGTTGAACTTCAAAGTGCAGAATTACAGTACTCCTTCTAAACCATTGCGCCTGAATGAAGGATCAACTGTGTCAGATATGAATACTCCATCTGACATCCCCGGCAGAGTTCTTACCTCCTAATCCCGACCAAGGTTGTTCCCCACCGTAACTATTTCTCCTAAGCAAGGCAGAATTGCTATCATGAACGAATGGTGCTTTCCATCCCTTACAGTGGCCGAGTATCCAGTCGTGTTCATCCATTAGTTTGTATGTCGCGTCAATTTTGTCAGCATATACATACATACAGCATGCACTATTGATTTGCATGCACATTCATGTTGCATCACTATCACTCTAGTCAGTCTTATCCCCTAGTGATAAAAGTCCTCCTGTCAATCGAGTCATCAGTTCTTTCCTCGTCAGGAAGCGAATCAGCTAAGCAATCTCTCCCCAGTTTATTTCTGGGATAAAGTTGGTCCTTGACCACTTTGATAACTTGAACCTATGAAAAATAAGTAAACCTTCGACAAGCGTCGCTCTTCACAATTGAAGATGATATCTTCGTTTTCCCGGATTAAGGAAAATCCCTAGAGAAAACCTCGCAACCGGAGATTCGGCAACACATCAGTTTCTCTCTGAAAATTTGCTATCAAATGAGGTCATAAGCACCTCCAAATGGGATTACATCACATGGCATTTCTCCGAGAAGATCTCGAAGAAAAGTATGATGTAGTATCCCCAAGCGGAAAATAGTCTATCAAGAGGCTCATTTTCCACAGTAGAGTCGACAAATGGCGTCTCGAAACAGTGAAGTTTGTACACCTCTACAACTCAGGCGAATGGGTTCCCCAGCAAGTCTGACGTCAAAACTTTTTCCCATCAAATGGCATCTCCACAGGAAAATTCGGCGAGAAGTTGGGGAAAACTGCTATAAACAGCGTCCCTTGTCAAAAAAATTTACTGACAAAAGAAACTCAGACCAGTTCCTTGGTAGGAAACCAGGATCGAGGGGAAGTTTATTTCTGAAACTTAGACCAGTTCCTTGGTAGGAAACCAGGATCGAGGGGAAGTTTATTTCAGAAACTTAGACTAGTTCCTTGGTAGGAAACCAAGATCTAGGGGAAGTTTATTTCAGAAACTTAGACCAGTTTCTTGGTAGGAAACCAGGATCGAGGGGAAGTTTATTTCAAAAGAAAACTGAGACCAGTTCCTTGGCTGAAGACCAGGATCGAGGGGAAGTTTACCTTTTCTAAGCATCATTGCTTAGTAAAAGAAGAGGTATGGGCAAACTTCCATTCATAACCACCGTCAAAATTTCGGATATTCCGATATTTAATCCTCTTGCACCCCGAATGCCCGAATACCTTCCCCATTCACACCTTCGGGTCAAAGAAGATTAAATAGAGGCATCTGTTAGGGATGTATCATTTTGCCTCATCAGTCTCCCCAAAGATGGGTGAGCATTCACTACAAACAAGAATTAGGGTTCAAGCCCTCTCTGACTGAGAAATAAGTCAGAGGATTCCTGAGACGTCTGAATTACATTTCCAAATTTATATTCCTCATGACCGCGACATGCACGCCAATCTTCAAACTGCTCAAGAAGATACAATCATTTCTCACTGATTCCCGGGGAAAATGGACTCCGAATTATGATGGCCCCTATGTGGTCACGAAAGCTCTCTCAGGCGGCGCCTTGAGCCTTGCAACCATGGACGGAGAAGAATTTTCCTACCCCACGAATGTTGACATAGTCAAGAAATACTTCGCCTAAACAAAAAAAAAATGTCTTGGTGGATTGAAAACCCGAAAGGGCGGTCCAGGAAAAAGTTAGAGACATAATCAAAAATCATCCCAGTGGATGGAAGTCTCAAATTACAATCCAGGCAAAAGTTAGGAATTAATGGCAAGTAACTACGTCTGATCAAATCAACTCCTCAGCAGTCGCGCCATCCATCAGAAAACTCCAATTAAGGTCATCTTCGACAGAAGCTCAAGATGTCCTGAATTCAAATTTGGTAGAAGGATAGTGGTCGTTATGTTTCAATGTAGCCCTTTTCCCCTAAAATACCATTTTCTAACTTTGTAAATACTCTATGGAATCACGCGCTTGGCTGATTTCCATCCTATCAATAAAATTCGAGCCTTAGTGCTTTTGTTTGCAATTCTTATTTGGTTTAGCTTTACAGAACGACATTTTAACATGATTAACGATTCTTGAAATAAAACAAAAATGAATTTACTTGTCAAAATTTTCTACTTTTAAAATAAAGATGGCAACTCTTTTGACTGTTGAACATCGATTGTTTCTCCAAAGGTGTTTGAACTTCAAAGTGCAGAATTACAGTACTCCTTCTAAACCATTGCGCCTGAATGAAGGATCAACTGTGTCAGATATGAATACTCCATCTGACATCCCCGGCAGAGTTCTTACCTCCTAATCCCGACCAAGGTTGTTCCCCACCGTAACTATTTCTCCTAAGCAAGGCAGAATTGCTATCATGAACGAATGGTGCTTTCCATCCCCTACAATGGCCGAGTATCCAGTCCTGTTCATCCATTAGTTTGTATGTCGTGTCAATTTTGTCAGTATATACATACATACAGCATGCACTATTGATTTGCATGCACATTCATGTTGCATCACTATCACTCTAGTCAGTCTTATCCCCTAGTGATAAAAGTCCTCTTGTCAATCGAGTCATCAGTTCTTTCCTCGTCAGGAAGCGAATCAGCTAAGCAATCTCTCCCCAGTTTATTTCTGGGATAAAGTTGGTCCTTGCCCAATTTGATAACTTGAACCTATGAAAAATAAGTAAACCTTCGTCAAGCGTCGCTCTTCACCATTGAAGATGATATCTTCGTTTTCCCGGATTAAGGAAAATCCCTAGAGAAAGCCTCGCAACCGGAGATTCGGCAACACATCAGTTTCTCTCTGAAAATTTGCTATCAAATGAGGTCATAAGCACCTCCAAATGGGATTACATCACATGGCATTTCTCCGAGAAGATCTCGAAGAAAAGTATGATGTAGTATCCCCAAGCGGAAAGTAGTCTATCAAGAGGCTCGTTTTCCCCAGTAGAGTCGACAAATGGCGTCTTGAAACAGTGAAGTTTGTACACCTCTACAACTCAGGCGAATGGGTTCCCCAGCAAGTCTGACGTCAAAACTTTTTCCCATCAAATGGCATCTCCCCAGGAAAATTCGGCGAGAAGTTGGGGAAAACTGCTATAAACAGTGTCCCTTGTCAAAAAAATTTATTGACAAAAGAAACTCAGACCAGTTCCTTGGTAGGAAACCAGGATCGAGGGGAAGTTTATTTCTGAAACTTAGACCAGTTCCTTGGTAGGAAACCAGGATCGAGGGGAAGTTTATTTCAGAAACTTAGACTAGTTCCTTGGTAGGAAACCAAGATCTAGGGGAAGTTTATTTCAGAAACTTAGACTAGTTTCTTGGTAGGAAACCAGGATCGAGGGGAAGTTTATTTCAAAAGAAAACTGAGACCAGTTCCTTGGCTGAAGACCAGGATCGAGGGGAAGTTTACCTTTTCTAAGCATCATTGCTTAGTAAAAGAAGAGGTATGGGCAAACTTCCATTCATAACCACCGTCAAAATTTCGGATATTCCGATATTTAATCCTCTTGCACCCCGAATGCCCGAATACCTTCCCCATTCACACCTTCGGGTCAAAGAAGATTAAATAGAGGCATCTGTTAGGGATGTATCATTTTGCCTCATCAGTCTCCCCAAAGATGGGTGAGCATTCACTACAAACAAGAATTAGGGTTCAAGCCCTCTCTGACTGAGAAATAAGTCAGAGGATTCCTGAGACGTCTGAATTACATTTCCAGATTTATATTCCTCATGACCGCGACATGCACGCCAATCTTCAAACTGCTCAAGAAGATACAATCATTTCTCACTGATTCCCGGGGAAAATGGACTCCGAATTATGATGGCCCCTATGTGGTCACGAAAGCTCTCTCAGGCGGCGCCTTGAGCCTTGCAACCATGGACGGAGAAGAATTTTCCTACCCCACGAATGTTGACATAGTCAAGAAATACTTCGCCTAAACAAAAAAAAAATGTCTTGGTGGATTGAAAACCCGAAAGGGCGGTCCAGGAAAAAGTTAGAGACATAATCAAAAATCATCCCAGTGGATGGAAGTCTCAAAGTACAATCCAGGCAAAAGTTAGGAATTAATGGCAAGTAACTACGTCTGATCAAATCAACTCCTCAGCAGTCGCGCCATCCATTAGAAAACTCCAATTAAGGTCATCTTCGACAGAAGCTCAAGATGTCCTGAATTCAAATTTGGTAGAAGGATAGTGGTCGTTATGTTTCAATGTAGCCCTTTTCCCCTAAAATACCATTTTCTAACTTTGTAAATACTCTATGGAATCACGCGCTTGGCTGATTTCCATCCTATCAATAAAATTCGAGCCTTAGTGCTTTTGTTTTCAATTCTTATTTGTTTTAGCTTTACAGAACGACATTTTAACATGATTAACGATTCTTGAAATAAAACAAAAATGAATTTACTTGTCAAAATTTTCTACTTTTAAAATAAAGATGGCAACTCTTTTGACTGTTGAACATCGAAAGAACATCGATTGTTTCTCCAAAGGTGTTTGAACTTCAAAGTGCAGAATTACAGTACTCCTTCTAAACCATTGCGCCTGAATGAAGGATCAACTGTGTCAGATATGAATACTCCATCTGACATCCCCAGCAGAGTTCTTACCTCCTAATCCCGACCAAGGTTGTTCCCCACCGTAACTATTTCTCCTAAGCAAGGCAGAATTGCTATCATGAACGAATGGTGCTTTCCATCCCCTACAGTGGCTGAGTATCCAGTCGTGTTCATCCATTAGTTAGTATGTCGCGTCAATTTTGTCAGCATATACATACATACAGCATGCACTATTGATTTGCATACACATTCATGTTGCATCACTATCACTCTAGTCAGTCTTATCCCCTAGTGATAAAAGTCCTCCTGTCAATCGAGTCATCAGTTCTTTCCTCGTCAGGAAGCGAATCAGCTAAGCAATCTCTCCCCAGTTTATTTCTGGGATAAAGTTGGTCCTTGACCACTTTGATAACTTGAACCTATGAAAAATAAGTAAACCTTCGACAAGCGTCGCTCTTCACCATTGAAGATGATATCTTCGTTTTCCCGGATTAAGGAAAATCCCTAGAGAAAGCCTCGCAACCGGAGATTCGGCAACACATCAGTTTCTCTCTGAAAATTTGCTATCAAATGAGGTCATAAGCACCTCCAAATGGGATTACATCACATGGCATTTCTCCGAGAAGATCTCGAAGAAAAGTATGATGTAGTATCCCCAAGCGGAAAATAGTCTATCAAGAGGCTCATTTTCCACAGTAGAGTCGACAAATGGCGTCTCGAAACAGTGAAGTTTGTACACCTCTACAACTCAGGCGAATGGGTTCCCCAGCAAGTCTGACGTCAAAACTTTTTCCCATCAAATGGCATCTCCACAGGAAAATTCGGCGAGAAGTTGGGGAAAACTGCTATAAACAGCGTCCCTTGTCAAAAAAATTTATTGACAAAAGAAACTCAGACCAGTTCCTTGGTAGGAAACCAGGATCGAGGGGAAGTTTATTTCTGAAACTTAGACCAGTTCCTTGGTAGGAAACCAGGATCGAGGGGAAGTTTATTTCAGAAACTTAGACTAGTTCCTTGGTAGGAAACCAAGATCTAGGGGAAGTTTATTTCAGAAACTTAGACCAGTTTCTTGGTAGGAAACCAGGATCGAGGGGAAGTTTATTTCAAAAGAAAACTGAGACCAGTTCCTTGGCTGAAGACCAGGATCGAGGGGAAGTTTACCTTTTCTAAGCATCATTGCTTAGTAAAAGAAGAGGTATGGGCAAACTTCCATTCATAACCACCGTCAAAATTTCGGATATTCCGATATTTAATCCTCTTGCACCCCGAATGCCCGAATACCTTCCCCATTCACACCTTCGGGTCAAAGAAGATTAAATAGAGGCATCTGTTAGGGATGTATCATTTTGCCTCATCAGTCTCCCCAAAGATGGGTGAGCATTCACTACAAACAAGAATTAGGGTTCAAGCCCTCTCTGACTGAGAAATAAGTCAGAGGATTCCTGAGACGTCTGAATTACATTTCCAGATTTATATTCCTCATGACCGCGACATGCACGCCAATCTTCAAACTGCTCAAGAAGATACAATCATTTCTCACTGATTCCCGGGGAAAATGGACTCCGAATTATGATGGCCCCTATGTGGTCACGAAAGCTCTCTCAGGCGGTGCCTTGAGCCTTGCAACCATGGACGGAGAAGAATTTTCCTACCCCACGAATGTTGACATAGTCAAGAAATACTTCGCCTAAACAAAAAAAAAATGTCTTGGTGGATTGAAAACCCGAAAGGGCGGTCCAGGAAAAAGTTAGAGACATAATCAAAAATCATCCCAGTGGATGGAAGTCTCAAATTACAATCCAGGCAAAAGTTAGGAATTAATGGCAAGTAACTACGTCTGATCAAATCAACTCCTCAGCAGTCGCGCCATCCATCAGAAAACTCCAATTAAGGTCATCTTCGACAGAAGCTCAAGATGTCCTGAATTCAAATTTGGTAGAAGGATAGTGGTCGTTATGTTTCAATGTAGCCCTTTTCCCCTAAAATACCATTTTCTAACTTTGTAAATACTCTATGGAATCACGCGCTTGGCTGATTTCCATCCTATCAATAAAATTCGAGCCTTAGTGCTTTTGTTTGCAATTCTTATTTGTTTTAGCTTTACAGAACGACATTTTAACATGATTAACGATTCTTGAAATAAAACAAAAATGAATTTACTTGTCAAAATTTTCTACTTTTAAAATAAAGATGGCAACTCTTTTGACTGTTGAACATCGAAAGAACATCGATTGTTTCTCCAAAGGTGTTTGAACTTCAAAGTGCAGAATTACAGTACTCCTTCTAAACCATTGCGCCTGAATGAAGGATCAACTGTGTCAGATATGAATACTCCATCTGACATCCCCGGCAGAGTTCTTACCTCCTAATCCCGACCAAGGTTGTTCCCCACCGTAACTATTTCTCCTAAGCAAGGCAGAATTGCTATCATGAACGAATGGTGCTTTCCATCCCCTACAGTGGCCGAGTATCCAGTCGTGTTCATCCATTAGTTTGTATGTCGCGTCAATTTTGTCAGCATATACATACATACAGCATGCACTATTGATTTGCATGCACATTCATGTTGCATCACTATCACTCTAGTCAGTCTTATCCCCTAGTGATAAAAGTCCTCCTGTCAATCGAGTCATCAGTTCTTTCCTCGTCAGGAAGCGAATCAGCTAAGCAATCTCTCCCCAGTTTATTTATGGGATAAAGTTGGTCCTTGACCACTTTGATAACTTGAACCTATGAAAAATAAGTAAACCTTCGACAAGCGTCGCTCTTCACCATTGAAGATGATATCTTCGTTTTCCCGGATTAAGGAAAATCCCTAGAGAAAGCCTCGCAACCGGAGATTCGGCAACACATCAGTTTCTCTCTGAAAATTTGCTATCAAATGAGGTCATAAGCACCTCCAAATGGGATTACATCACATGGCATTTCTCCGAGAAGATCTCGAAGAAAAGTATGATGTAGTATCCCCAAGCGGAAAATAGTCTATCAAGAGGCTCATTTTCCACAGTAGAGTCGACAAATGGCGTCTCGAAACAGTGAAGTTTGTACACCTCTACAACTCAGGCGAATGGGTTCCCCAACAAGTCTGACGTCAAAACTTTTTCCCATCAAATGGCATCTCCACAGGAAAATTCGGCGAGAAGTTGGGGAAAACTGCTATAAACAGCGTCCCTTGTCAAAAAAATTTATTGACAAAAGAAACTCAGACCAGTTCCTTGGTAGGAAACCAGGATCGAGGGGAAGTTTATTTCTGAAACTTAGACCAGTTCCTTGGTAGGAAACCAGGATCGAGGGGAAGTTTATTTCAGAAACTTAGACTAGTTCCTTGGTAGGAAACCAAGATCTAGGGGAAGTTTATTTCAGAAACTTAGACCAGTTTCTTGGTAGGAAACCAGGATCGAGGGGAAGTTTATTTCAAAAGAAAACTGAGACCAGTTCCTTGGCTGAAGACCAGGATCGAGGGGAAGTTTACCTTTTCTAAGCATCATTGCTTAGTAAAAGAAGAGGTATGGGCAAACTTCCATTCATAACCACCGTCAAAATTTCGGATATTCCGATATTTAATCCTCTTGCACCCCGAATGCCCGAATACCTTCCCCATTCACACCTTCGGGTCAAAGAAGATTAAATAGAGGCATCTGTTAGGGATGTATCATTTTGCCTCATCAGTCTCCCCAAAGATGGGTGAGCATTCACTACAAACAAGAATTAGGGTTCAAGCCCTCTCTGACTGAGAAATAAGTCAGAGGATTCCTGAGACGTCTGAATTACATTTCCAGATTTATATTCCTCATGACCGCGACATGCACGCCAATCTTCAAACTGCTCAAGAAGATACAATCATTTCTCACTGATTCCCGGGGAAAATGGACTCCGAATTATGATGGCCCCTATGTGGTCACGAAAGCTCTCTCAGGCGGTGCCTTGAGCCTTGCAACCATGGACGGAGAAGAATTTTCCTACCCCACGAATGTTGACATAGTCAAGAAATACTTCGCCTAAACAAAAAAAAAATGTCTTGGTGGATTGAAAACCCGAAAGGGCGGTCCAGGAAAAAGTTAGAGACATAATCAAAAATCATCCCAGTGGATGGAAGTCTCAAATTACAATCCAGGCAAAAGTTAGGAATTAATGGCAAGTAACTACGTCTGATCAAATCAACTCCTCAGCAGTCGCGCCATCCATCAGAAAACTCCAATTAAGGTCATCTTCGACAGAAGCTCAAGATGTCCTGAATTCAAATTTGGTAGAAGGATAGTGGTCGTTATGTTTCAATGTAGCCCTTTTCCCCTAAAATACCATTTTCTAACTTTGTAAATACTCTATGGAATCACGCGCTTGGCTGATTTCCATCCTATCAATAAAATTCGAGCCTTAGTGCTTTTGTTTGCAATTCTTATTTGTTTTAGCTTTACAGAACGACATTTTAACATGATTAACGATTCTTGAAATAAAACAAAAATGAATTTACTTGTCAAAATTTTCTACTTTTAAAATAAAGATGGCAACTCTTTTGACTGTTGAACATCGAAAGAACATCGATTGTTTCTCCAAAGGTGTTTGAACTTCAAAGTGCAGAATTACAGTACTTCTTCTAAACCATTGCGCCTGAATGAAGGATCAACTGTGTCAGATATGAATACTCCATCTGACATCCCCGGCAGAGTTCTTACCTCCTAATCCCGACCAAGGTTGTTCCCCACCGTAACTATTTCTCCTAAGCAAGGCAGAATTGCTATCATGAACGAATGGTGCTTTCCATCCCCTACAGTGGTCGAGTATCCAGTCGTGTTCATCCATTAGTTTGTATGTCGCGTCAATTTTGTCAGCATATACATACATACAGCATGCACTATTGATTTGCATGCACATTCATGTTGCATCACTATCACTCTAGTCAGTCTTATCCCCTAGTGATAAAAGTCCTCCTGTCAATCGAGTCATCAGTTCTTTCCTCGTCAGGAAGCGAATCAGCTAAGCAATCTCTCCCCAGTTTATTTATGGGATAAAGTTGGTCCTTGACCACTTTGATAACTTGAACCTATGAAAAATAAGTAAACCTTCGACAAGCGTCGCTCTTCACCATTGAAGATGATATCTTCGTTTTCCCGGATTAAGGAAAATCCCTAGAGAAAGCCTCGCAACCGGAGATTCGGCAACACATCAGTTTCTCTCTGAAAATTTGCTATCAAATGAGGTCATAAGCACCTCCAAATGGGATTACATCACATGGCATTTCTCCGAGAAGATCTCGAAGAAAAGTATGATGTAGTATCCCCAAGCGGAAAATAGTCTATCAAGAGGCTCATTTTTCACAGTAGAGTCGACAAATGGCGTCTCGAAACAGTGAAGTTTGTACACCTCTACAACTCAGGCGAATGGGTTCCCCAGCAAGTCTGACGTCAAAACTTTTTCCCATCAAATGGCATCTCCACAGGAAAATTCGGCGAGAAGTTGGGGAAAACTGCTATAAACAGCGTCCCTTGTCAAAAAAATTTATTGACAAAAGAAACTCAGACCAGTTCCTTGGTAGGAAACCAGGATCGAGGGGAAGTTTATTTCTGAAACTTAGACCAGTTCCTTGGTAGGAAACCAGGATCGAGGGGAAGATTATTTCAGAAACTTAGACTAGTTCCTTGGTAGGAAACCAAGATCTAGGGGAAGTTTATTTCAGAAACTTAGACCAGTTTCTTGGTAGGAAACCAGGATCGAGGGGAAGTTTATTTCAAAAGAAAAGTGAGACCAGTTCCTTGGCTGAAGACCAGGATCGAGGGGAAGTTTACCTTTTCTAAGCATCATTGCTTAGTAAAAGAAGAGGTATGGGCAAACTTCCATTCATAACCACCGTCAAAATTTCGGATATTCCGATATTTAATCCTCTTGCACCCCGAATGCCCGAATACCTTCCCCATTCACACCTTCGGGTCAAAGAAGATTAAATAGAGGCATCTGTTAGGGATGTATCATTTTGCCTCATCAGTCTCCCCAAAGATGGGTGAGCATTCACTACAAACAAGAATTAGGGTTCAAGCCCTCTCTGACTGAGAAATAAGTCAGAGGATTCCTGAGACGTCTGAATTACATTTCCAGATTTATATTCCTTATGACCGCGACATGCACGCCAATCTTCAAACTGCTCAAGAAGATACAATTATTTCTCACTGATTCCCGGGGAAAATGGACTCCGAATTATGATGGCCCCTATGTGGTCACGAAAGCTCTCTCAGGCGGCGCCTTGAGCCTTGCAACCATGGACGGAGAGGAATTTTCCTACCCCACGAATGTTGACATAGTCAAGAAATACTTCGCCTAAACAAAAAAAAAATGTCTTGGTGGATTGAAAACCCGAAAGGGCGGTCCAGGAAAAAGTTAGAGACATAATCAAAAATCATCCCAGTGGATGGAAGTCTCAAAGTACAATCCAGGCAAAAGTTAGGAATTAATGGCAAGTAACTACGTCTGATCAAATCAACTCCTCAGCAGTCGCGCCATCCATCAGAAAACTCCAATTAAGGTCATCTTCGAAAGATGCTCAAGATGTCCTGAATTCAAATTTGGTAGAAGGATAGTGGTCGTTATGTTTCAATGTAGCCCTTTTCCCCTAAAATACCATTTTCTAACTTTGTAAATACTCTATGGAATCACGCGCTTGGCTGATTTCCATCCTATCAATAAAATTCGAGCCTTAGTGCTTTTGTTTGCAATTCTTATTTGTTTTAGCTTTACAGAACGACATTTTAACATGATTAACGATTCTTGAAATAAAACAAAAATGAATTTACTTGTCAAAATTTTCTACTTTTAAAATAAAGATGGCAACTCTTTTGACTGTTGAACATCGAAAGAACATCGATTGTTTCTCCAAAGGTGTTTGAACTTCAAAGTGCAGAATTACAGTACTCCTTCTAAACCATTGCGCCTGAATGAAGGATCAACTGTGTCAGATATGAATACTCCATCTGACATCCCCGGCAGAGTTCTTACCTCCTAATCCCGACCAAGGTTGTTCCCCACCGTAACTATTTCTCCTAAGCAAGGCAGAATTGCTATCATGAACGAATGGTGCTTTCCATCCCCTACAGTGGCCGAGTATCCAGTCGTGTTCATCCATTAGTTTGTATGTCGCGTCAATTTTGTCAGCATATACATACATACAGCATGCACTATTGATTTGCATGCACATTCATGTTGCATCACTATCACTCTAGTCAGTCTTATCCCCTAGTGATAAAAGTCCTCCTGTCAATCGAGTCATCAGTTCTTTCCTCGTCAGGAAGCGAATCAGCTAAGCAATCTCTCCCCAGTTTATTTATGGGATAAAGTTGGTCCTTGACCACTTTGATAACTTGAACCTATGAAAAATAAGTAAACCTTCGACAAGCGTCGCTCTTCACCATTGAAGATGATATCTTCGTTTTCCCGGATTAAGGAAAATCCCTAGAGAAAGCCTCGCAACCGGAGATTCGGCAACACATCAGTTTCTCTCTGAAAATTTGCTATCAAATGAGGTCATAAGCACCTCCAAATGGGATTACATCACATGGCATTTCTCTGAGGAGATCTCGAAGAAAAGTATGATGTAGTATCCCCAAGCGGAAAATAGTCTATCAAGAGGCTCATTTTCCACAGTAGAGTCGACAAATGGCGTCTCGAAACAGTGAAGTTTGTACACCTCTACAACTCAGGCGAATGGGTTCCCCAGCAAGTCTGACGTCAAAACTTTTTCCCATCAAATGGCATCTCCACAGGAAAATTCGGCGAGAAGTTGGGGAAAACTGCTATAAACAGCGTCCCTTGTCAAAAAAATTTACTGACAAAAGAAACTCAGACCAGTTCCTTGGTAGGAAACCAGGATCGAGGGGAAGTTTATTTCTGAAACTTAGACCAGTTCCTTGGTAGGAAACCAGGATCGAGGGGAAGTTTATTTCAGAAACTTAGACTAGTTCCTTGGTAGGAAACCAAGATCTAGGGGAAGTTTATTTCAGAAACTTAGACCAGTTTCTTGGTAGGAAACCAGGATCGAGGGGAAGTTTATTTCAAAAGAAAACTGAGACCAGTTCCTTGGCTGAAGACCAGGATCGAGGGGAAGTTTACCTTTTCTAAGCATCATTGCTTAGTAAAAGAAGAGGTATGGGCAAACTTCCATTCATAACCACCGTCAAAATTTCGGATATTCCGATATTTAATCCTCTTGCACCCCGAATGCCCGAATACCTTCCCCATTCACACCTTCGGGTCAAAGAAGATTAAATAGAGGCATCTGTTAGGGATGTATCATTTTGCCTCATCAGTCTCCCCAAAGATGGGTGAGCATTCACTACAAACAAGAATTAGGGTTCAAGCCCTCTCTGACTGAGAAATAAGTCAGAGGATTCCTGAGACGTCTGAATTACATTTCCAGATTTATATTCCTTATGACCGCGACATGCACGCCAATCTTCAAACTGCTCAAGAAGATACAATCATTTCTCACTGATTCCCGGGGAAAATGGACTCCGAATTATGATGGCCCCTATGTGGTCACGAAAGCTCTCTCAGGCGGCGCCTTGAGCCTTGCAACCATGGACGGAGAGGAATTTTCCTACCCCACGAATGTTGACATAGTCAAGAAATACTTCGCCTAAACAAAAAAAAAATGTCTTGGTGGATTGAAAACATGAAAGGGCGGTCCAGGAAAAAGTTAGAGACGTAATCAAAAATCATCCCAGTGGATGGAAGTCTCAAAGTACAATCCAGGCAAAAGTTAGGAATTAATGGCAAGTAACTACGTCTGATCAAATCAACTCCTCAGCAGTCGCGCCATCCATCAGAAAACTCCAATTAAGGTCATCTTCGACAGATGCTCAAGATGTCCTGAATTCAAATTTGGTAGAAGGATAGTGGTCGTTATGTTTCAATGTAGCCCTTTTCCCCTAAAATACCATTTTCTAACTTTGTAAATACTCTATGGAATCACGCGCTTGGCTGATTTCCATCCTATCAATAAAATTCGAGCCTTAGTGCTTTTGTTTGCAATTCTTATTTGTTTTAGCTTTACAGAACGACATTTTAACATGATTAACGATTCTTGAAATAAAACAAAAATGAATTTACTTGTCAAAATTTTCTACTTTTAAAATAAAGATGGCAACTCTTTTGACTGTTGAACATCGAAAGAACATCGATTGTTTCTCCAAAGGTGTTTGAACTTCAAAGTGCAGAATTACAGTACTCCTTCTAAACCATTGCGCCTGAATGAAGGATCAACTGTGTCAGATATGAATACTCCATCTGACATCCCCGACAGACTTCTTACCTCCTAATCCCGACCAAGGTTGTTCCCCACCGTAACTATTTCTCCTAAGCAAGGCAGAATTGCTATCATGAATGAATGGTGCTTTCCATCCCCTACAGTGGCCGAGTATCCAGTCGTGTTCATCCATTAGTTTGTATGTCGCGTCAATTTTGTCAGAATATACATACATACAGCATGCACTATTGATTTGCATGCACATTCATGTTGCATCACTATCACTCTAGTCAGTCTTATCCCCTAGTGATAAAAGTCCTTTTATCAATCGAGTCATCAGTTCTTTCCTCGTCAGGAAGCGAATCAGCTAAGAAATCTCTCCCCAGTTTATTTCAGGGATAAAGTTGGTCCTTGACCACTTTGATAACTTGAACCTATGAAAAATAAGTAAACCTTCGACAAGCGTCGCTCTTCACCATTGAAGATGATATCTTCGTTTTCCCGGATTAAGGAAAATCCCCAGAGAAAGCCTCGCAACTGGAGATTCGGCAACACATCAGTTTCTCTCTGAAAATTTGCTATCAAATGAGGTCATAAGCACCTCCAAATGGGATTACATCACATGGCATTTCTCCGAGAAGATCTCGAAGAAAAGTATGATGTAGTATCCCCAAGCGGAAAGTAGTCTATCAAGAGGCTCGTTTTCCCCAGTAGAGTCGACAAATGGCGTCTCGAAACAGTGAAGTTTGTACACCTCTACAACTCAGGCGAATGGGTTCCCCAGCAAGTCTGACGTCAAAACTCTTTCCCATCAAATGGCATCTCCCCAGGAAAATTCGGCGAGAAGTTGGGGAAAACTGCTATAAAAAGCGTCCCTTGTCAAAAAAAATTATTGACAAAAGAAACTCAGACCAATTCCTTGGTAGGAAACCAGGATCGAGGGGAAGTTTATTTCTGAAACTTAGACCAGTTCCTTGGTAGGAAACCAGGATCGAGGGGAAGTTTATTTCAGAAACTTAGACTAGTTCCTTGGTAGGAAACCAAGATCTAGGGGAAGTTTATTTCAGAAACTTAGACCAGTTTCTTGGTAGGAAACCAGGATCGAGGGGAAGTTTATTTCAAAAGAAAACTGAGACCAGTTCCTTGGCTGAAGACCAGGATCGAGGGGAAGTTTACCTTTTCTAAGCATCATTGCTTAGTAAAAGAAGAGGTATGGGCAAACTTCCATTCATAACCACCGTCAAAATTTCGGATATTCTGATATTTAATCCTCTTGTACCCCGAATGCCCGAATACCTTCCCCATTCACACCTTCGGGTCAAAGAAGATTAAATAGAGGCATCTGTTAGGGATGTATCATTTTGCCTCATCAGTCTCCCCAAAGATGGGTGAGCATTCACTACAAACAAGAATTAGGGTTCAAGCCCTCTCTGACTGAGAAATAAGTCAGAGGATTCCTGAGACGTCTGAATTACATTTCCAGATTTATATTACTCATGACCGCGACATGCGCGCCAATCTTCAAACTGCTCAAGAAGATACAATCATTTCTCACTGATTCCCGGGGAAAATGGACTCCGAATTATGATGGCCCCTATGTGGTCACGAAAGCTCTCTCAGGCGGCGCCTTGAGCCTTGCAACCATGGACGGAGAGGAATTTTCCTACCCCACGAATGTTGACATAGTCAAGAAATACTTCGCCTAAACAAAAAAAAATGTCTTGGTGGATTGAAAACCCGAAAGGGCGGTCCAGGAAAAAGTTAGAGACATAATCAAAAATCATCCCAGTGGATGGAAGTCTCAAAGTACAATCCAGGCAAAAGTTAGGAATTAATGGCAAGTAACTACGTCTGATCAAATCAACTCCTCAGCAGTCGCGCCATCCATCAGAAAACTCCAATTAAGGTCATCTTCGACAGAAGCTCAAGATGTCCTGAATTCAAATTTGGTAGAAGGATAGTGGTCATTATGTTTCAATGTAGCCCTTTTCCCCTAAAATACCATTTTCTAACTTTGTAAATACTCTATGGAATCACGCGCTTGGCTGATTTCCATCCTATCAATAAAATTCGAGCCTTAGTGCTTTTGTTTGCGATTCTTATTTGTTTTAGCTTTACAGAACGACATTTTAACATGATTAACGATTCTTGAAATAAAACAAAAATGAATTTACTTGTCAAAATTTTCTACTTTTAAAATAAAGATGGCAACTCTTTTGACTGTTGAACATCGAAAGAACATCGATTGTTTCTCCAAAGGTGTTTGAACTTCAAAGTGCAGAATTACAGTACTCCTTCTAAACCATTGCGCCTGAATGAAGGATCAACTGTGTCAGATATGAATACTCCATCTGACATCCCCGGCAGAGTTCTTACCTCCTAATCCCGACCAAGGTTGTTCCCCACCGTAACTATTTCTCCTAAGCAAGGCAGAATTGCTATCATGAACGAATGGTGCTTTCCATCCCCTACAGTGGCCGAGTATCCAGTCGTGTTCATCCATTAGTTTGTATGTCGCGTCAATTTTGTCAGCATATACATACATACAACATGCACTATTGATTTGCATGAACATTCATGTTGCATCACTATCACTCTAGTCAGTCTTATCCCCTAGTGATAAAAGTCCTCTTGTCAATCGAGTCATCAGTTCTTTCCTCGTCAGGAAGCGAATCAGCTAAGAAATCTCTCCCCAGTTTATTTCTGGGATAAAGTTGGTCCTTGACCACTTTGATAACTAGAACCTATGAAAAATAAGTAAACCTTCGACAAGCGTCGCTCTTCACCATTGAAGATGATATCTTCGTTTTCCCGGATTAAGGAAAATCCCCAGAGAAAGCCTCGCAACCGGAGATTCGGCAACACATCAGTTTCTCTCTGAAAATTTGCTATCAAATGAGGTCATAAGCACCTCCAAATGGGATTACATCACATGGCATTTCTCCGAGAAGATCTCGAAGAAAAGTATGATGTAGTATCCCCAAGCGGAAAGTAGTTTATCAAGAGGCTCGTTTTCCCCAGTAGAGTCGACAAATGGCGTCTCGAAATTGTGAAGTTTGTACACCTCTACAACTCAGGCGAATGGGTTCCCCAGCAAGTCTGACGTCAAAACTTTTTCCCATCAAATGGCATCTCCCCAGGAAAATTCGGCGAGAAGTTGGGGAAAACTGCTATAAAAAGCGTCCCTTGTCAAAAAAAATTATTGACAAAAGAAACTCAGACCAGTTCCTTGGTAGGAAACCAGGATCGAGGGGAAGTTTATTTTTGAAACTTAGACCAGTTCCTTGGTAGGAAACCAGGATCGAGGGGAAGTTTATTTCATAAACTTAGACTAGTTCCTTGGTAGGAAACCAAGATCTAGGGGAAGTTTATTTCAGAAACTTAGACCAGTTTCTTGGTAGGAAACCAGGATCGAGGGGAAGTTTATTTCAAAAGAAAACTGAGACCAGTTCCTTGGCTGAAGACCAGGATCGAGGGGAAGTTTACCTTTTCTAAGCATCATTGCTTAGTAAAAGAAGAGGTATGGGCAAACTTCCATTCATAACCACCGTCAAAATTTCGGATATTCCGATATTTAATCCTCTTGCACCCCGAATGCCCGAATACCTTCCCCATTCACACCTTCGGGTCAAAGAAGATTAAATAGAGGCATCTGTTAGGGATGTATCATTTTGCCTCATCAGTCTCCCGAAAGATGGGTGAGCATTCACTACAAACAAGAATTAGGGTTCAAGCCCTCTCTGACTGAGAAATAAGTCAGAGGATTCCTGAGACGTCTGAATTACATTTCCAGATTTATATTCCTCATGACCGCGACATGCGCGCTAATCTTCAAACTGCTCAAGAAGATACAATCATTTCTCACTGATTCCCGGGGAAAATGGACTCCGAATTATGATGGCCCCTATGTGGTCACGAAAGCTCTCTCAAGCGACGCCTTGAGCCTTGCAACCATGGACGGAGAGGAATTTTCCTACCCCACGAATGTTGACATTGTCAAGAAATACTTCGCCTAAACAAAAAAAAATGTCTTGGTGGATTGAAAACCCGAAAGGGCGGTCCAGGAAAAAGTTAGAGGCATAATCAAAAATCATCCCAGTGGATGGAAGTCTCAAAGTACAATCCAGGCAAAAGTTAGGAATTAATGGCAAGTAACTACGTCTGATCAAATCAACTCCTCAGCAGTCGCGCCATCCATCAGAAAACTCCAATTAAGGTCATCTTCGACAGAAGCTCAAGATGTCCTGAATTCAAATTTGGTAGAAGGATAGTGGTCATTATGTTTCAATGTAGCCCTTTTCCCCTAAAATACCATTTTCTAACTTTGTAAATACTCTATGGAATCACGCGCTTGGCTGATTTCCATCCTATCAATAAAATTCGAGCCTTAGTGCTTTTGTTTGCAATTCTTATTTGTTTTAGCTTTACAGAACGACATTTTAACATGATTAACGATTCTTGAAATAAAACAAAAATGAATTTACTTGTCAAAATTTTCTACTTTTAAAATAAAGATGGCAACTCTTTTGACTGTTGAACATCGAAAGAACATCGATTGTTTCTCCAAAGGTGTTTGAACTTCAAAGTGCAGAATTACAGTACTCCTTCTAAACCATTGCGCCTGAATGAAGGATCAACTGTGTCAGATATGAATACTCCATCTGACATCCCCGGCAGAGTTCTTACCTCCTAATCCCGACCAAGGTTGTTCCCCACCGTAACTATTTCTCCTAAGCAAGGCAGAATTGCTATCATGAACGAATGGTGCTTTCCATCCCCTACAGTGGCCGAGTATCCAGTCGTGTTCATCCATTAGTTTGTATGTCGCGTCAATTTTGTCAGCATATACATACATACAGCATGCACTATTGATTTGCATGAACATTCATGTTGCATCACTATCACTCTAGTCAGTCTTATCCCCTAGTGATAAAAGTCCTCTTGTCAATCGAGTCATCAGTTCTTTCCTCGTCAGGAAGCGAATCAGCTAAGAAATCTCTCCCCAGTTTATTTCTGGGATAAAGTTGGTCCTTGACCACTTTGATAACTAGAACCTATGAAAAATAAGTAAACCTTCGACAAGCGTCGCTCTTCACCATTGAAGATGATATCTTCGTTTTCCCGGATTAAGGAAAATCCCCAGAGAAAGCCTCGCAACCGGAGATTCGGCAACACATCAGTTTCTCTCTGAAAATTTGCTATCAAATGAGGTCATAAGCACCTCCAAATGGGATTACATCACATGGCATTTCTCCGAGAAGATCTCGAAGAAAAGTATGATGTAGTATCCCCAAGCGGAAAGTAGTTTATCAAGAGGCTCGTTTTCCCCAGTAGAGTCGACAAATGGCGTCTCGAAATTGTGAAGTTTGTACACCTCTACAACTCAGGCGAATGGGTTCCCCAGCAAGTCTGACGTCAAAACTTTTTCCCATCAAATGGCATCTCCCCAGGAAAATTCGGCGAGAAGTTGGGGAAAACTGCTATAAAAAGCGTCCCTTGTCAAAAAAAATTATTGACAAAAGAAACTCAGACCAGTTCCTTGGTTGGAAACCAGGATCGAGGGGAAGTTTATTTCTGAAACTTAGACCAGTTCCTTGGTAGGAAACCAGGATCGAGGGGAAGTTTATTTCATAAACTTAGACTAGTTCCTTGGTAGGAAACCAAGATCTAGGGGAAGTTTATTTCAGAAACTTAGACCAGTTTCTTGGTAGGAAACCAGGATCGAGGGGAAGTTTATTTCAAAAGAAAACTGAGACCAGTTCCTTGGCTGAAGACCAGGATCGAGGGGAAGTTTACCTTTTCTAAGCATCATTGCTTAGTAAAATAAGAGGTATGGGCAAACTTCCATTCATAACCACCGTCAAAATTTCGGATATTCCGATATTTAATCCTCTTGCACCCCGAATGCCCGAATACCTTCCCCATTCACACCTTCGGGTTAAAGAAGATTAAATAGAGGCATCTGTTAGGGATGTATCATTTTGCCTCATCAGTCTCCCCAAAGATGGGTGAGCATTCACTACAAACAAGAATTAGGGTTCAAGCCCTCTCTGACTGAGAAATAAGTCAGAGGATTCCTGAGACGTCTGAATTACATTTCCAGATTTATATTCCTCATGACCGCGACATGCGCGCCAATCTTCAAACTGCTCAAGAAGATACAATCATTTCTCACTGATTCCCGGGGAAAATGGACTCCGAATTATGATGGCCCCTATGTGGTCACGAAAGCTCTCTCAGGCGGCGCCTTGAGCCTTGCAACCATGGACGGAGAGGAATTTTCCTACCCCACGAATGTTGACATAGTCAAGAAATACTTCGCCTAAACAAAAAAAAATGTCTTGGTGGATTGAAAACCCGAAAGGGCGGTCCAGGAAAAAGTTAGAGACATAATAAAAAATCATCCCAGTGGATGGAAGTCTCAAAGTACAATCCAGGAAAAAGTTAGGAATTAATGGCAAGTAACTACGTCTGATCAAATCAACTCCTCAGCAGTCGCGCCATCCATCAGAAAACTCCAATTAAGGTCATCTTCGACAGAAGCTCAAGATGTCCTGAATTCAAATTTGGTAGAAGGATAGTGGTCATTATGTTTCAATGTAGCCCTTTTCCCCTAAAATACCATTTTCTAACTTTGTAAATACTCTATGGAATCACGCGCTTGGCTGATTTCCATCCTATCAATAAAATTCGAGCCTTAGTGCTTTTGTTTGCAATTCTTATTTGTTTTAGCTTTACAGAACGACATTTTAACATGATTAACGATTCTTGAAATAAAACAAAAATGAATTTACTTGTCAAAATTTTCTACTTTTAAAATAAAGATGGCAACTCTTTTGACTGTTGAACATCGAAAGAACATCGATTGTATCTCCAAAGGTGTTTGAACTTCAAAGTGCAGAATTACAGTACTCCTTCTAAACCATTGCGCCTGAATGAAGGATCAACTGTGTCAGATATGAATACTCCATCTGACATCCCCGACAGAGTTCTTACCTCCTAATCCCGACCAAGGTTGTTCCCCACCGTAACTATTTATCCTAAGCAAGGCAGAATTGCTATCATGAACGAATGGTGCTTTCCATCCCCTACAGTGGCCGAGTATCCAGTCGTGTTCATCCATTAGTTTGTATGTCGCGTCAATTTTGTCAGCATATACATACATACAGCATGCACTATTGATTTGCATGCACATTCATGTTGCATCACTATCACTCTAGTCAGTCTTATCCCCTAGTGATAAAAGTCCTCTTGTCAATCAAGTCATCAGTTCTTTCCTCGTCAGGAAGCGAATCAGCTAAGAAATCTCTCCCCAGTTTATTTCTGGGATAAAGTTGGTCCTTGACCACTTTGATAACTAGAACCTATGAAAAATAAGTAAACCTTCGACAAGCATCGCTCTTCACCATTGAAGATGATATCTTCGTTTTCCCGGATTAAGGAAAATCCCCAGAGAAAGCCTCGCAACCAGAGATTCGGCAACACATCAGTTTCTCTCTGAAAATTTGCTATCAAATGAGGTCATAAGCACCTCCAAATGGGATTACATCACATGGCATTTCTCCGAGAAGATCTCGAAGAAAAGTATGATGTAGTATCCCCAAGCGGAAAGTAGTCTATCAAGAGGCTCGTTTTCCCCAGTAGAGTCGACAAATGGCGTCTCGAAACAGTGAAGTTTGTACACCTCTACAACTCAGGCGAATGGGTTCCCCAGCAAGTCTGACGTCAAAACTTTTTCCCATCAAATGGCATCTCCCCAGGAAAATTCGGCGAGAAGTTGGGGAAAACTGCTATAAAAAGCGTCCCTTGTCAAAAAAAATTATTGACAAAAGAAACTCAGACCAGTTCCATGGTAGGAAACCAGGATCGAGGGGAAGTTTATTTCTGAAACTTAGACCAGTTCCTTGGTAGGAAACCAGGATCGAGGGGAAGTTTATTTCAGAAACTTAGACTAGTTCCTTGGTAGGAAACCAAGATCTAGGGGAAGTTTATTTCAGAAACTTAGACCAGTTTCTTGGTAGGAAACCAGGATCGAGGGGAAGTTTATTTCAAAAGAAAAGTGAGACCAGTTCCTTGGCTGAAGACCAGGATCGAGGGGAAGTTTACCTTTTCTAAGCATCATTGCTTAGTAAAAGAAGAGGTATGGGCAAACTTCCATT
The DNA here is from genome assembly GCA_022829125.1 of Lathyrus tuberosus. Lineage (NCBI taxonomy): Eukaryota > Viridiplantae > Streptophyta > Magnoliopsida > Fabales > Fabaceae > Lathyrus > Lathyrus tuberosus. The sequence continues at coordinate 22,190,563 of JALAZF010000022.1, read as the reverse complement.
CATAACCACCGTCAAAATTTTGGATATTCCGATATTTAATCCTCTTGCACCCCGAATGCCCGAATACCTTCCCCATTCACACCTTCGGGTCAAAGAAGATTAAATAGAGGCATCTGTTAGGGATGTATCATTTTGCCTCATCAGTCTCCCGAAAGATGGGTGAGCATTCACTACAAACAAGAATTAGGGTTCAAGCCCTCTCTGACTGAGAAATAAGTCAGAGGATTCCTGAGACGTCTGAATTACATTTCCAGATTTATATTCCTCATGACCGCGACATGCGCGCTAATCTTCAAACTGCTCAAGAAGATACAATCATTTCTCACTGATTCCCGGGGAAAATGGACTCCGAATTATGATGGCCCCTATGTGGTCACGAAAGCTCTCTCAAGCGACGCCTTGAGCCTTGCAACCATGGACGGAGAGGAATTTTCCTACCCCACGAATGTTGACATTGTCAAGAAATACTTCGCCTAAACAAAAAAAAATGTCTTGGTGGATTGAAAACCCGAAAGGGCGGTCCAGGAAAAAGTTAGAGACATAATCAAAAATCATCCCAGTGGATGGAAGTCTCAAAGTACAATCCAGGCAAAAGTTAGGAATTAATGGCAAGTAACTACGTCTGATCAAATCAACTCCTCAGCAGTCGCGCCATCCATCAGAAAACTCCAATTAAGGTCATCTTCGACAGAAGCTCAAGATGTCCTGAATTCAAATTTGGTAGAAGGATAGTGGTCATTATGTTTCAATGTAGCCCTTTTCCCCTAAAATACCATTTTCTAACTTTGTAAATACTCTATGGAATCACGCGCTTGGCTGATTTCCATCCTATCAATAAAATTCGAGCCTTAGTGCTTTTGTTTGCAATTCTTATTTGTTTTAGCTTTACAGAACGACATTTTAACATGATTAACGATTCTTGAAATAAAACAAAAATGAATTTACTTGTCAAAATTTTCTACTTTTAAAATAAAGATGGCAACTCTTTTGACTGCTGAACATCGAAAGAACATCGATTGTTTCTCCAAAGGTGTTTGAACTTCAAAGTGCAGAATTACAGTACTCCTTCTAAACCATTGCGCCTGAATGAAGGATCAACTGTGTCAGATATGAATACTCCATCTGACATCCCCGACAGAGTTCTTACCTCCTAATCCCGACCAAGGTTGTTCCCCACCGTAACTATTTATCCTAAGCAAGGCAGAATTGCTATCATGAACGAATGGTGCTTTCCATCCCCTACAGTGGCCGAGTATCCAGTCGTGTTCATCCATTAGTTTGTATGTCGCGTCAATTTTGTCAGCATATACATACATACAGCATGCACTATTAATTTGCATGCACATTCATGTTGCATCACTATCACTCTAGTCAGTCTTATCCCCTAGTGATAAAAGTCCTCTTGTCAATCGAGTCATCAGTTCTTTCCTCGTCAGGAAGCGAATCAGCTAAGAAATCTCTCCCCAGTTTATTTCTGGGATAAAGTTGGTCCTTGACCACTTTGATAACTAGAACCTATGAAAAATAAGTAAACCTTCGACAAGCATCGCTCTTCACCATTGAAGATGATATCTTCGTTTTCCCGGATTAAGGAAAATCCCCAGAGAAAGCCTCGCAACCAGAGATTCGGCAACACATCAGTTTCTCTCTGAAAATTTGCTATCAAATGAGGTCATAAGCACCTCCAAATGGGATTACATCACATGGCATTTCTCCGAGAAGATCTCGAAGAAAAGTATGATGTAGTATCCCCAAGCGGAAAGTAGTCTATCAAGAGGCTCGTTTTCCCCAGTAGAGTCGACAAATGGCGTCTCGAAACAGTGAAGTTTGTACACCTCTACAACTCAGGCGAATGGGTTCCCCAGCAAGTCTGACGTCAAAACTTTTTCCCATCAAATGGCATCTCCCCAGGAAAATTCGGCGAGAAGTTGGGGAAAACTGCTATAAAAAGCGTCCCTTGTCAAAAAAAATTATTGACAAAAGAAACTCAGACCAGTTCCATGGTAGGAAACCAGGATCGAGGGGAAGTTTATTTCTGAAACTTAGACCAGTTCCTTGGCAGGAAACCAGGATCGAGGGGAAGTTTATTTCAGAAACTTAGACTAGTTCCTTGGTAGGAAACCAAGATCTAGGGGAAGTTTATTTCAGAAACTTAGACCAGTTTCTTGGTAGGAAACCAGGATCGAGGGGAAGTTTATTTCAAAAGAAAACTGAGACCAGTTCCTTGGCTGAAGACCAGGATCGAGGGGAAGTTTACCTTTTCTAAGCATCATTGCTTAGTAAAAGAAGAGGTATGGGCAAACTTCCATTCATAACCACCGTCAAAATTTCGGATATTCCGATATTTAATCCTCTTGCACCCCGAATGCCCGAATACCTTCCCCATTCACACCTTCGGGTCAAAGAAGATTAAATAGAGGCATCTGTTAGGGATGTATCATTTTGCCTCATCAGTCTCCCGAAAGATGGGTGAGCATTCACTACAAACAAGAATTAGGGTTCAAGCCCTCTCTGACTGAGAAATAAGTCAGAGGATTCCTGAGAAGTCTGAATTACATTTCCAGATTTGTATTCCTCATGACCGCGACATGCGCGCTAATCTTCAAACTGCTCAAGAAGATACAATCATTTCTCACTGATTCCCGGGGAAAATGGACTCCGAATTATGATGGCCCCTATGTGGTCACGAAAGCTCTCTCAAGCGACGCCTTGAGCCTTGCAACCATGGACGGAGAGGAATTTTCCTACCCCACGAATGTTGACATTGTCAAGAAATACTTCGCCTAAACAAAAAAAAATGTCTTGGTGGATTGAAAACCCGAAAGGGCGGTCCAGGAAAAAGTTAGAGACATAATCAAAAATCATCCCAGTGGATGGAAGTCTCAAAGTACAATCCAGGAAAAAGTTAGGAATTTATGGCAAGTAACTACGTCTGATCAAATCAACTCCTCAGCAGTCGCGCCATCCATCAGAAAACTCCAATTAAGGTCATCTTCGACAGAAGCTCAAGATGTCCTGAATTCAAATTTGGTAGAAGGATAGTGGTCATTATGTTTCAATGTATTCCTTTTCCCCTAAAATACCATTTTCTAACTTTGTAAATACTCTATGGAATCACGCGCTTGGCTGATTTCCATCCTATCAATAAAATTCGAGCCTTAGTGCTTTTGTTTGCAATTCTTATTTGTTTTAGCTTTACAGAACGACATTTTAACATGATTAACGATTCTTGAAATAAAACAAAAATGAATTTACTTGTCAAAATTTTCTACTTTTAAAATAAAGATGGCAACTCTTTTGACTGTTGAACATCGAAAGAACATCGATTGTTTCTCCAAAGGTGTTTGAACTTCAAAGTGCAGAATTACAGTACTCCTTCAAAACCATTGCGCCTGAATGGAGGATCAACTGTGTCAGATATGAATACTCCATCTGACATCCCCGGCAGAGTTCTTACCTCCTAATCCCGACCAAGGTTGTTCCCCACCGTAACTATTTCTCCTAAGCAAGGCAGAATTGCTATCATGAACGAATGGTGCTTTCCATCCCCTACAGTGGCCGAGTATCCAGTCGTGTTCATCCATTAGTTTGTATGTCGCGTCAATTTTGTCAGCATATACATACATATAGCATGCACTATTGATTTGCATGCACATTCATGTTGCATCACTATCACTCTAGTCAGTCTTATCCCCTAGTGATAAAAGTCCTCTTGTCAATCGAGTCATCAGTTCTTTCCTCGTCAGGAAGCGAATCAGCTAAGAAATCTCTCCCCAGTTTATTTCTGGGATAAAGTTGGTCCTTGACCACTTTGATAACTTGAACCTATGAAAAATAAGTAAACCTTCGACAAGCGTCCCTCTTCACCATTGAAGATGATATCTTCGTTTTCCCGGATTAAGGAAAATCCCCAGAGAAAGCCTCGCAACTGGAGATTCGGCAACACATCAGTTTCTCTCTAAAAATTTGCTATCAAATGAGGTCATAAGCACCTCCAAATGGGATTACATCACATGGCATTTCTCCGAGAAGATCTCGAAGAAAAGTATGATGTAGTATCCCCAAGCGGAAAGTAGTCTATCAAGAGGCTCGTTTTCCCCAGTAGAGTCGACAAATGGCGTCTCGAAACAGTGAAGTTTGTACACCTCTACAACTCAGGCGAATGGGTTCCCCAGCAAGTCTGACGTCAAAACTTTTTCCCATCAAATGGCATCTCCCCAGGAAAATTCGGCGAGAAGTTGGGGAAAACTGCTACAAAAAGCATCGCTTGTCAAAAAAAATTATTGACAAAAGAAACTCAGACCAGTTCCTTGGTAGGAAACCAGGATCGAGGGGAAGTTTATTTCTGAAACTTAGATCAGTTCCTTGGTAGGAAACCAGGATCGAGGGGAAGTTTATTTCAGAAACTTAGACTAGTTCCTTGGTAGGAAACCAAGATCTGGGGGAAGTTTATTTCAGAAACTTAGACCAGTTTCTTGGTAGGAAACCAGGATCGAGGGGAAGTTTATTTCAAAAGAAAACTGAGACCAGTTCCTTGGCTGAAGACCAGGATCGAGGGGAAGTTTACCTTTTCGAAGCATCATTGCTTAGTAAAAGAAGAGGTATGGGCAAACTTCCATTCATAACCACCGTCAAAATTTCGGATATTCCAATATTTAATCCTCTTGCACCCCGAATGCACGAATACCTTCCCCATTCACACCTTCGGGTCAAAGAAGATTAAATAGAGGCATCTGTTAGGGATGTATCATTTTGCCTCATCAGTCTCCCCAAAGATGGGTGAGCATTCACTACAAACAAGAATTAGGGTTCAAGCCCTCTCTGACTGAGAAATAAGTCAGAGGATTCCTGAGACGTCTGAATTACATTTCCAGATTTATATTCCTCATGACCGCGACATGCGCGCCAATCTTCAAACTGCTCAAGAAGATACAATCATTTCTCACTGATTCCCGGGGAAAATGGACTCCAAATTATGATGGCCCCTATGTGGTCACGAAAGCTCTCTCAGGCGGCGCCTTGAGCCTTGCAACCATGGACGGAGAGGAATTTTCCTACCCCACGAATGTTGACATTGTCAAGAAATACTTCGCCTAAACAAAAAAAAAATGTCTTGGTGGATTGAAAACCCGAAAGGGCGGTCCAGGAAAAAGTTAGAGACATAATCAAAAATCATCCCAGTGGATGGAAGTCTCAAAGTACAATCCAGGCAAAAGTTAGGAATTAATGGCAAGTAACTACGTCTGATCAAATCAACTCCTCAGCAGTCGCGCCATCCATCAGAAAACTCCAATTAAGGTCATCTTCGACAGAAGCTCAAGATGTCCTGAATTCAAATTTGGTAGAAGGATAGTGGTCATTATGTTTCAATGTAGCCCTTTTCCCCTAAAATACCATTTTCTAACTTTGTAAATACTCTATGGAATCACGCGCTTGGCTGATTTCCATCCTATCAATAAAATTCGAGCCTTAGTGCTTTTGTTTGCAATTCTTATTTGTTTTAGCTTTACAGAACGACATTTTAACATGATTAACGATTCTTGAAATAAAACAAAAATGAATTTACTTGTCAAAATTTTCTACTTTTAAAATAAAGATGGCAACTCTTTTGACTGTTGAACATCGAAAGAACATCGATTGTTTCTCCAAAGGTGTTTGAACTTCAAAGTGCAGAATTACAGTACTCCTTCTAAACCATTGCGCCTGAATGAAGGATCAACTGTGTCAGATATGAATACTCCATCTGACATCCCCGACAGAGTTCTTACCTCCTAATCCCGACCAAGGTTGTTCCCCACCGTAACTATTTCTCCTAAGCAAGGCAGAATTGCTATCATGAACGAATGGTGCTTTCCATCCCCTACAGTGGCCGAGTATCCAGTCGTGTTCATCCATTAGTTTCTATGTCGCGTCAATTTTGTCAGCATATACATACATACAGCATGCACTATTGATTTGCATGCACATTCATGTTGCATCACTATCACTCTAGTCAGTCTTATCCCCTAGTGATAAAAGTCCTCTTGTCAATCGAGTCATCAGTTCTTTCCTCGTCAGGAAGCGAATCAGCTAAGAAATCTCTCCCCAGTTTATTTCTGGGATAAAGTTGGTCCTTGACCACTTTGATAACTTGAACCTATGAAAAATAAGTAAACCTTCGACAAGCGTCCCTCTTCACCATTGAAGATGATATCTTCGTTTTCCCGGATTAAGGAAAATCCCCAGAGAAAGCCTCGCAACCGGAGATTCGGCAACACATCAGTTTCTCTCTGAAAATTTGCTATCAAATGAGGTCATAAGCACCTCCAAATGGGATTACATCACATGGCATTTCTCCGAGAAGATCTCGAAGAAAAGTATGATGTAGTATCCCAAAGCGGAAAGTAGTCTATCAAGAGGCTCGTTTTCCCCAGTAGAGTCGACAAATGGCGTCTCGAAACAGTGAAGTTTGTACACCTCTACAACTCAGGCGAATGGGTTCCCCAGCAAGTCTGACGTCAAAACTTTTTCCCATCAAATGGCATCTCCCCAGGAAAATTCGGCGAGAAGTTGGGGAAAACTGCTACAAAAAGCATCGCTTGTCAAAAAAAATTATTGACAAAAGAAACTCAGACCAGTTCCTTGGTAGGAAACCAGGATCGAGGGGAAGTTTATTTCTGAAACTTAGACCAGTTCCTTGGTAGGAAACCAGGATCGAGGGGAAGTTTATTTCAGAAACTTAGACTAGTTCCTTGGTAGGAAACCAAGATCTAGGGGAAGTTTATTTTCGAAACTTAGACCAGTTTCTTGGTAGGAAACCAGGATCGAGGGGAAGTTTATTTCAAAAGAAAACTGAGACCAGTTCCTTGGCTGAAGACCAGGATCGAGGGGAAGTTTACCTTTTCTAAGCATCATTGCTTAGTAAAAGAAGAGGTATGGGCAAACTTCCATTCATAACCACCGTCAAAATTTCGGATATTCCAATATTTAATCCTCTTGCACCCCGAATGCCCGAATACCTTCCCCATTCACACCTTCGGGTCAAAGAAGATTAAATAGAGGCATCTGTTAGGGATGTATCATTTTGCCTCATCAGTCTCCCCAAAGATGGGTGAGCATTCACTACAAACAAGAATTAGGGTTCAAGCCCTCTCTGACTGAGAAATAAGTCAGAGGATTCCTGAGACGTCTGAATTACATTTCCAGATTTATATTCCTCATGACCGCGACATGCGCGCCAATCTTCAAACTGCTCAAGAAGATACAATCATTTCTCACTGATTCCCGGGGAAAATGGACTCCAAATTATGATGGCCCCTATGTGGTCACGAAAGCCCTCTCAGGCGGCGCCTTGAGCCTTGCAACCATGGACGGAGAGGAATTTTCCTACCCCACGAATGTTGACATAGTCAAGAAATACTTCGCCTAAACAAAAAAAAATGTCTTGGTGGATTGAAAACCCGAAAGGGCGGTCCAGGAAAAAGTTAGAGACATAATAAAAAATCATCCCAGTGGATGGAAGTCTCAAAGTACAATCCAGGCAAAAGTTAGGATTTAATGGCAAGTAACTACGTCTGATCAAATCAACTCCTCAGCAGTCGCGCCATCCATCAGAAAACTCCAATTAAGGTCATCTTCGACAGAAGCTCAAGATGTCCTGAATTCAAATTTGGTAGAAGGATAGTGGTCGTTATGTTTCAATGTAGCCCTTTTCCCCTAAAATACCATTTTCTAACTTTGTAAATACTCTATGGAATCACGCGCTTGGCTGATTTCCATCCTATCAATAAAATTCGAGCCTTAGTGCTTTTGTTTGCAATTCTTATTTGTTTTAGCTTTACAGAACGACATTTTAACATGATTAACGATTCTTGAAATAAAACAAAAATGAATTTACTTGTCAAAATTTTCTACTTTTAAAATAAAGATGGCAACTCTTTTGACTGTTGAACATCGAAAGAACATCGATTGTTTCTCCAAAGGTGTTTGAACTTCAAAGTGCAGAATTACAGTACTCCTTCAAAACCATTGCGCCTGAATGGAGGATCAACTGTGTCAGATATGAATACTCCATCTGACATCCCCGGCAGAGTTCTTACCTCCTAATCCCGACCAAGGTTGTTCCCCACCGTAACTATTTCTCCTAAGCAAGGCAGAATTGCTATCATGAACGAATGGTGCTTTCCATCCCCTACAGTGGCCGAGTATCCAGTCGTGTTCATCCATTAGTTTATATGTCGCGTCAATTTTGTCAGAATATACATACATACAGCATGCACTATTGATTTGCATGCACATTCATGTTGCATCACTATCACTCTAGTCAGTCTTATCCCCTAGTGATAAAAGTCCTCTTGTCAATCGAGTCATCAGTTCTTTCCTCGTCAGGAAGCGAATCAGCTAAGAAATCTCTCCCCAGTTTATTTCTGGGATAAAGTTGGTCCTTGACCACTTTGATAACTTGAACCTATGAAAAATAAGTAAACCTTCGACAAGCGTCGCTCTTCACCATTGAAGATGATATCTTCGTTTTCCCGGATTAAGGAAAATCCCCAGAGAAAGCCTTGCAACCGGAGATTCGGCAACACATCAGTTTCTCTCTGAAAATTTGCTATCAAATGAGGTCATAAGCACCTCCAAATGGGATTACATCACATGGCATTTCTCCGAGAAGATCTCGAAGAAAAGTATGATGTAGTATCCCCAAGCGGAAAGTAGTCTATCAAGAGGCTCGTTTTCCCCAGTAGAGTCGACAAATGGCGTCTCGAAATAGTGAAGTTTGTACACCTCTACAACTCAGGCGAATGGGTTCCCCAGCAAGTCTGACGTCAAAACTTTTTCCCATCAAATGGCATCTCCCCAGGAAAATTCGGCGAGAAGTTGGGGAAAACTGCTACAAAAAGCATCGCTTGTCAAAAAAAATTATTGACAAAAGAAACTCAGACCAGTTCCTTGGTAGGAAACCAGGATCGAGGGGAAGTTTATTTCTGAAACTTAGACCAGTTCCTTGGTAGGAAACCAGGATCGAGGGGAAGTTTATTTCAGAAACTTAGACTAGTTCCTTGGTAGGAAACCAAGATCTAGGGGAAGTTTATTTCAGAAACTTAGACCAGTTTCTTGGTAGGAAACCAGGATCGAGGGGAAGTTTATTTCAAAAGAAAACTGAGACCAGTTCCTTGGCTGAAGACCAGGATCGAGGGGAAGTTTACCTTTTCTAAGCATCATTGCTTAGTAAAAGAAGAGGTATGGGCAAACTTCCATTCATAACCACCGTCAAAATTTCGGATATTCCAATATTTAATCCTCTTGCACCCCGAATGCCCGAATACCTTCCCCATTCACACCTTCGGGTCAAAGAAGATTAAATAGAGGCATCTGTTAGGGATGTATCATTTTGCCTCATCAGTCTCCCCAAAGATGGGTGAGCATTCACTACAAACAAGAATTAGGGTTCAAGCCCTCTCTGACTGAGAAATAAGTCAGAGGATTCCTGAGACGTCTGAATTACATTTCCAGATTTATATTCCTCATGACCGCGACATGCGCGCCAATCTTCAAACTGCTCAAGAAGATACAATCATTTCTCACTGATTCCCGGGGAAAATGGACTCCAAATTATGATGGCCCCTATGTGGTCACGAAAGCTCTCTCAGGCGGCGCCTTGAGCCTTGCAACCATGGACGGAGAGGAATTTTCCTACCCCACGAATGTTGACATAGTCAAGAAATACTTCGCCTAAACAAAAAAAAATGTCTTGGTGGATTGAAAACCCGAAAGGGCGGTCCAGGAAAAAGTTAGAGACATAATAAAAAATCATCCCAGTGGATGGAAGTCTCAAAGTACAATCCAGGCAAAAGTTAGGATTTAATGGCAAGTAACTACGTCTGATCAAATCAACTCCTCAGCAGTCGCGCCATCCATCAGAAAACTCCAATTAAGGTCATCTTCGACAGAAGCTCAAGATGTCCTGAATTCAAATTTGGTAGAAGGATAGTGGTCGTTATGTTTCAATGTAGCCCTTTTCCCCTAAAATACCATTTTCTAACTTTGTAAATACTCTATGGAATCACGCGCTTGGCTGATTTCCATCCTATCAATAAAATTCGAGCCTTAGTGCTTTTGTTTGCAATTCTTATTTGTTTTAGCTTTACAGAACGACATTTTAACATGATTAACGATTCTTGAAATAAAACAAAAATGAATTTACTTGTCAAAATTTTCTACTTTTAAAATAAAGATGGCAACTCTTTTGACTGTTGAACATCGAAAGAACATCGATTGTTTCTCCAAAGGTGTTTGAACTTCAAAGTGCAGAATTACAGTACTCCTTCAAAACCATTGCGCCTGAATGGAGGATCAACTGTGTCAGATATGAATACTCCATCTGACATCCCCGGCAGAGTTCTTACCTCCTAATCCCGACCAAGGTTGTTCCCCACCGTAACTATTTCTCCTAAGCAAGGCAGAATTGCTATCATGAACGAATGGTGCTTTCCATCCCCTACAGTGGCCGAGTATCCAGTCGTGTTCATCCATTAGTTTATATGTCGCGTCAATTTTGTCAGCATATACATACATACAGCATGCACTATTGATTTGCATGCACATTCATGTTGCATCACTATCACTCTAGTCAGTCTTATCCCCTAGTGATAAAAGTCCTCTTGTCAATCGAGTCATCAGTTCTTTCCTCGTCAGGAAGCGAATCAGCTAAGAAATCTCTCCCCAGTTTATTTCTGGGATAAAGTTGGTCCTTGACCACTTTGATAACTTGAACCTATGAAAAATAAGTAAACCTTCGACAAGCGTCGCTCTTCACCATTGAAGATGATATCTTCGTTTTCCCGGATTAAGGAAAATCCCCAGAGAAAGCCTTGCAACCGGAGATTCGGCAACACATCAGTTTCTCTCTGAAAATTTGCTATCAAATGAGGTCATAAGCACCTCCAAATGGGATTACATCACATGGCATTTCTCCGAGAAGATCTCGAAGAAAAGTATGATGTAGTATCCCCAAGCGGAAAGTAGTCTATCAAGAGGCTCGTTTTCCCCAGTAGAGTCGACAAATGGCGTCTCGAAATAGTGAAGTTTGTACACCTCTACAACTCAGGCGAATGGGTTCCCCAGCAAGTCTGACGTCAAAACTTTTTCCCATCAAATGGCATCTCCCCAGGAAAATTCGGCGAGAAGTTGGGGAAAACTGCTACAAAAAGCATCGCTTGTCAAAAAAAATTATTGACAAAAGAAACTCAGACCAGTTCCTTGGTAGGAAACCAGGATCGAGGGGAAGTTTATTTCTGAAACTTAGACCAGTTCCTTGGTAGGAAACCAGGATCGAGGGGAAGTTTATTTCAGAAACTTAGACTAGTTCCTTGGTAGGAAACCAAGATCTAGGGGAAGTTTATTTCAGAAACTTAGACCAGTTTCTTGGTAGGAAACCAGGATCGAGGGGAAGTTTATTTCAAAAGAAAACTGAGACCAGTTCCTTGGCTGAAGACCAGGATCGAGGGGAAGTTTACCTTTTCTAAGCATCATTGCTTAGTAAAAGAAGAGGTATGGGCAAACTTCCATTCATAACCACCGTCAAAATTTCGGATATTCCAATATTTAATCCTCTTGCACCCCGAATGCCCGAATACCTTCCCCATTCACACCTTCGGGTCAAAGAAGATTAAATAGAGGCATCTGTTAGGGATGTATCATTTTGCCTCATCAGTCTCCCCAAAGATGGGTGAGCATTCACTACAAACAAGAATTAGGGTTCAAGCCCTCTCTGACTGAGAAATAAGTCAGAGGATTCCTGAGACGTCTGAATTACATTTCCAGATTTATATTCCTCATGACCGCGACATGCGCGCCAATCTTCAAACTGCTCAAGAAGATACAATCATTTCTCACTGATTCCCGGGGAAAATGGACTCCAAATTATGATGGCCCCTATGTGGTCACGAAAGCTCTCTCAGGCGGCGCCTTGAGCCTTGCAACCATGGACGGAGAGGAATTTTCCTACCCCACGAATGTTGACATAGTCAAGAAATACTTCGCCTAAACAAAAAAAAATGTCTTGGTGGATTGAAAACCCGAAAGGGCGGTCTAGGAAAAAGTTAGAGACATAATAAAAAATCATCCCAGTGGATGGAAGTCTCAAAGTACAATCCAGGCAAAAGTTAGGATTTAATGGCAAGTAACTACGTCTGATCAAATCAACTCCTCAGCAGTCGCGCCATCCATCAGAAAACTCCAATTAAGGTCATCTTCGACAGAAGCTCAAGATGTCCTGAATTCAAATTTGGTAGAAGGATAGTGGTCGTTATGTTTCAATGTGGCCCTTTTCCCCTAAAATACCATTTTCTAACTTTGTAAATACTCTATGGAATCACGCGCTTGGCTGATTTCCATCCTATCAATAAAATTCGAGCCTTAGTGCTTTTGTTTGCAATTCTTATTTGTTTTAGCTTTACAGAACGACATTTTAACATGATTAACGATTCTTGAAATAAAACAAAAATGAATTTACTTGTCAAAATTTTCTACTTTTAAAATAAAGATGGCAACTCTTTTGACTGTTGAACATCGAAAGAACATCGATTGTTTCTCCAAAGGTGTTTGAACTTCAAAGTGCAGAATTACAGTACTCCTTCTAAACCATTGCGCCTGAATGAAGGATCAACTGTGTCAGATATGAATACTCCATCTGACATCCCCGGTAGAGTTCTTACCTCCTAATCCCGACCAAGGTTGTTCCCCACCGTAACTATTTCTCCTAAGCAAGGCAGAATTGCTATCATGAACGAATGGTGCTTTCCATCCCCTACAGTGGCCGAGTATCCGTCGTGTTCATCCATTAGTTTGTATGTCGCATCAATTTAGTCAGCATATACATACATGCAGCATGCACTATTGATTTGCATGCACATTCATGTTGCATCACTATCACTCTAGTCAGTCTTATCCCCTAGTGATAAAAGTCCTCTTGTCAATCGAGTCATCAGTTCTTTCCTCATCAAGAAGCGAATCAGCTAAGCAATCTCTCCTCAGTTTATTTCTGGGATAAATTTGGTCCTTGACCACTTTGATAACTTGAACCTATGAAAAATAAGTAAACCTTCGACAAGCGTCGCTCTTCACCATTGAAGATGATATCTTCGTTTTCCCGGATCAAGGAAAATCCCCATAGAAAGCCTCGCAACTGGAGATTCGGCAACACATCAGTTTCTCTCTGAAAATTTGCTATCAAATGAGGTCATAAGCACCTCCAAATGGGATTACATCACATGGCATTTCTCCGAGAAGATCTCGAAGAAAAGTATGATGTAGTATCCCCTAGCGGAAAGTAGTCTATCAAGAGGCTCGTTTTCCCCAGTATAGTGGACAAATGGCGTCTCGAAACAGTGAAGTTTGTACACCTCTACAACTCAGGCGAATGGGTTCCCCAGCAAGTCTGACGTCAAAATGTTTTCCCATCAAATGGCATCTCCCCAGGAAAATTCGGCGAGAAGTTGGGGAAAACTGCTATAAACAGCGTCCCTTGTCAAAAAAATTTATTGACAAAAGAAACTCAGACCAGTTCCTTGGTAGGAAACCAGGATCGAGGGGAAGTTTATTTCTGAAACTTAGACCAGTTCCTTGTTAGGAAACCAGGATCGAGGGGAAGTTTATTTCAGAAACTTAGACTAGTTCCTTGGTAGGAAACCAAGATCTAGGGGAAGTTTATTTCAGAAACTTACCCCTGTTTCTTGGTAGGAAACCAGGATCGAGGTGAAGTTTGTTTCAAAAGAAAACTGAGACCAGTTCCTTGGCTAAAGACCAGGATCGAGGGGAAGTTTACCTTTTCTAAGCATCATTGCTTAGTAAAAGAAGAGGTATGGGCAAACTTCCTTTCATAACCACCGTCAAAATTTCGGATATTCCGATATTTAATCCTCTTGCACCCCGAATGCCCGAATACCTTCCCCATTCACACCTTCGAGTCAAAGAAGATTAAATAGAGGCATCTGTTAGGGATGTATCATTTTGCCTCATCAGTCTCCCCAAAGATGGGTGAGCATTCACTACAAACAAGAATTAGGGTTCAAGCCCTCTCTGACTGAGAAATAAGTCAGAGGATTACTGAGACGTCTGAATTACATTTCCAGATTTATATTCCTCATGACCGCGACATGCGCGCCAATCTTCAAACTGCTCAAGAAGATACAATCATTTCTCACTAATTCCCGGGGAAAATGGACTCCGAATTATGACGGCCCCTATGTGGTCACGAAAGCTCTCTCAGGCGGTGCCTTGAGCTTTGCAACCATGGACGGAGAGGAATTTTCCTACCCCATGAATGTTGACATAGTCAAGAAATACTTCTCCTAAACAAAAAAAAAATGTCTTGGTGGATTGAAAACCCGAAAGGGCGGTCCAGGAAAAAGTTAGAGACATAATCAAAAATCATCCCAGTGGATGGAAGTCTCAAAGTACAATCCAGGCAAAAGTTAGGAATTAATGGCAAGTAACTACGTCTGATCAAATCAACTCCTCAGCAGTCGCGCCATCCATCAGAAAACTCCAATTAAGGCCATCTTCGACAGAAGCTCAAGATGTCCTGAATTCAAATTTGGTAGAAGGATTGTGGTCGTTATGTTTCAATGTAGCCCTTTTCCCCTAAAATACCATTTTCTAACTTTGTAAATACTCTATGGAATCACGCGCTTGGCTGATTTCCATCCTATCAATAAAATTCGAGCCTTAGTGCTTTTGTTTGCAATTCTTATTTGTTTTAGCTTTACAGAACGACATTTTAACACGATTAACGATTCTTGAAATAAAACAAAAATGAATTTACTTGTCAAAATTTTCTAATTTTAAAATAAATATGGCAACTCTTTTGACTGTTGAACATCGAAAGAACATCGATTGTTTCTCCAAAGGTGTTTGAACTTCAAAGTGCAGAATTACAGTACTCCTTCTAAACCATTGCGCCTGAATGAAGGATCAACTGTGTCAGATATGAATACTCCATCTGACATCCCCGGAAGAGTTCTTACCTCCTAATCCCGACCAAGGTTGTTCCCCACCGTAACTATTTCTCCTAAGCAAGGCAGAATTGCTATCATGAACGAATGGTGCTTTCCATCCCCTACAGTGGCCGAGTATCCAGTCGTGTTCATCCATTAGTTTGTATGTCGCGTCAATTTTGTCAGCATATACATACATACAGCATGCACTATTGATTTGCATGCACATTCATGTTGCATCACTATCACTCTAGTCAGTCTTATCCCCTAGTGATAAAAGTCCTCTTGTCAATCGAGTCATCAGTTCTTTCCTCATCAGGAGGCGAATCAGCTAAGCAATCTCTCCCCAGTTTATTTCTGGGATAAAGTTCGTCCTTGACCACTTTGATAACTTGAACCTATGAAAAATAAGTAAACCTTCGACAAGCGTCGCTCTTCACCATTGAAGATGATATCTTCGTTTTCCCGGATTAAGGAAAATCCCCAGAGAAAGCCTCGCAACCGGAGATTCGGCAACACATCAGTTTCTCTCTGAAAATTTGCTATCAAATGAGGTCATAAGCACCTCCAAATGGGATTACATCACATGGCATTTCTCCGAGAAGATCTCGAAGAAAAGTATGATGTAGTATCCCCAAGCGGAAAGTAGTCTATCAAGAGGCTCGTTTTCCCCAGTAGAGTCGACAAATGGCGTCTCGAAACAGTGAAGTTTGTACACCTCTACAACTCAGGCGAATGGGTTCCCCAGCAAGTCTGACGTCAAAACTTTTTCCCATCAAATGGCATCTCCCCAGGAAAATTCGGCGAGAAGTTGGGGAAAACTGCTATAAACAGAGTCCCTTGTCAAAAAAATTTATTGACAAAAGAAACTCAGACCAGTTCCTCGGTAGGAAACCAGGATCGAGGGGAAGTTTATTTCTGAAACTTAGACCAGTTCCTTGGTAGGAAATCAGGATCGAGGGGAAGTTTATTTCAGAAACTTAGACTAGTTCCTTGGTAGGAAACCAAGATCTAGGGGAAGTTTATTTCAGAAACTTAGACCAGTTTCTTGGTAGGAAACCAGGATCGAGGGGAAGTTTATTTCAAAAGAAAACTGAGACCAGTTCCTTGGCTGAAGACCAGGATCGAGGGGAAGTTTACCTTTTCTAAGCATCATTGCTTAGTAAAATAAGAGGTATGGGCAAACTTCCATTCATAACCACCGTCAAAATTTCGGATATTCCGATATGTAATCCTCTTGCACCCCGAATGCCCGAATACCTTCCCCATTCACACCTTCGGGTCAAAGAAGATTAAATAGAGGCATCTGTTAGGGATGTATCATTTTGCCTCATCAGTCTCCCCAAAGATGGGTGAGCATTCACTACAAACAAGAATTAGGGTTCAAGCCCTCTCTGACTGAGAAATAAGTCAGAGGATTCCTGAGACGTCTGAATTACATTTCCAGATTTATATAACTCATGACCGCGACATACGCGCCAATCTTCAAACTGCTCAAGAAGATACAATCATTTCTCACTGATTCCCGGGGAAAATGGACTCCGAATTATGACGGCCCCTATGTGGTCACGAAAGCTCTCTCAGGCGGCGCCTTGAGCCTTGCAACCATGGACGGAGAGGAATTTTCCTACCCCACGAATGTTGACATAGTCAAGAAATACTTCGCCTAAACAAAAAAAAAGGTCTTGGTGGATTGAAAACCCGAAAGGGCGGTCCAGGAAAAAGTTAGAGACATAATCAAAAATCATCCCAGTGGATGGAAGTCTCAAAGTACAATCCAGGCAAAAGTTAGGAATTAATGGCAAGTAACTACGTCTGATCAAATCAACTCCTCAGCAGTCGCGCCATCCATCAGAAAACTCCAATTAAGGTCATCTTCGACAGAAGCTCAAGATGTCCTGAATTCAAATTTGGTAGAAGGATAGTGGTCGTTATGTTTCAATGTAGCCCTTTTCCCCTAAAATACCATTTTCTAACTTTGTAAATACTGTATGGAATCACGCGCTTGGCTGATTTCCATCCTATCAATAAAATTCGAGCCTTAGTGCTTTTGTTTACGATTCTTATTTGTTTTAGCTTTACAGAACGACATTTTAACATGATTAACGATTCTTGAAATAAAACAAAAATGAATTTACTTGTCAAAATTTTCTACTTTTAAAATAAAGATGGCAACTCTTTTGACTGTTGAACATCGAAAGAACATCGATTGTTTCTCCAAAGGTGTTTGAACTTCAAAGTGCAGAATTACAGTACTCCTTCTAAACCATTGCGCCTGAATGAAGGATCAACTGTGTCAGATATGAATACTCCATCTGACATCCCCGGCAGAGTTCTTACCTCCTAATCCCGACCAAGGTTGTTCCCCACCGTAACTATTTCTCCTAAGCAAGGCAGAATTGCTATCATGAACGAATGGTGTTTTCCATCCCCTACAGTGGCCGAGTATCCAGTCGTGTTCATCCATTAGTTTGTATGTCGCGTCAATTTCGTCAGCATATACATACATACAGCATGCACTATTGATTTGCATGCACATTCATGTTGCATCACTATCACTCTAGTCAGTCTTATCCCCTAGTGATAAAAGTCCTCTTGTCAATCGAGTCATCAGTTCTTTCCTCATCAGGAAGCGAATCCGCTAAGCAATCTCTCCTCAGTTTATTTCTGGGATAAATTTGGTCCTTGACCACTTTGATAACTTGAACCTATGAAAAATAAGTAAACCTTCGACAAGCGTCGCTCTTCACCATTGAAGATGATATCTTCGTTTTCCCGGATCAAGGAAAATCCCCAGAGAAAGCCTCGCAACTGGAGATTCGGCAACACATCAGTTTCTCTCTGAAAATTTGCTATCAAATGAGGTCATAAGCACCTCCAAATGGGATTACATCACATGGCATTTCTCCGAGAAGATCTCGAAGAAAAGTATGATGTAGTATCCCCAAGCGGAAAGTAGTCTATCAAGAGGCTCGTTTTCCCCAGTAGAGTCGACAAATGGCGTCTCGAAACAGTGAAGTTTGTACACCTCTACAACTCAGGCGAATGGGTTCCCCAGCAAGTCTGACGTCAAAACTTTTTCCCATCAAATGGCATCTCCCCAGGAAAATTCGGCGAGAAGTTGGGGAAAACTGCTATAAACAGCGTCCCTTGTCAAAAAAATTTATTGACAAAAGAAACTCAGACCAGTTCCTCGGTAGGAAACCAGGATCGAGGGGAAGTTTATTTCTGAAACTTAGACCAGTTCCTTGGTAGGAAACCAGAATCGAGGGGAAGTTTATTTCAGAAACTTATACTAGTTCCTTGGTAGGAAACCAAGATCTAGGGGAAGTTTATTTCAGAAACTTAGACCAGTTTCTTGGTAGGAAACCAGGATCGAGGGGAAGTTTATTTCAAAAGAAAATTGAGACCAGTTCCTTGGCTGAAGACCAGGATCGAGGGGAGGTTTACCTTTTCTAAGCATCATTGCTTAGTAAAAGAAGAGGTATGGGCAAACTTCCATTCATAACCACCGTCAAAAGTTCGGATATTCCGATATTTAATCCTCTTGCACCCCAAATGCCCGAATACCTTCCCCATTCACACCTTCGGGTCAAAGAAGATTAAATAGAGGCATCTGTTAGGGATGTATCATTTTGCCTCATCAGTCTCCCCAAAGATGGGTGAGCATTCACTACAAACAAGAATTAGGGTTCAAGCCCTCTCTGACTGAGAAATAAGTCAGAGGATTCCTGAGACGTCTGAATTACATTTCCAGATTTATATTCCTAATGACCGCGACATGCGCGCCAATCTTCAAACTGCTCAAGAAGATACAATCATTTCTCACTGATTCCCGGGGAAAATGGACTCCGAATTATGATGGCCCCTATGTGGTCACGAAAGCTCTCTCAGGCGGCGCCTTGAGCCTTGCAACCATGGACGGAGAGGAATTTTCCTACCCCACGAATGTTGACATAGTCAAGAAATACTTCGCCTAAACAAAAAAAAAATGTCTTGGTGGATTGAAAACCCGAAAGGGAGGTCCAGGAAAAAGTTAGAGACATAATCAAAAATCATCCCAGTGGATGGAAGTCTCAAAGTACAATCCAGGCAAAAGTTAGGAATTAATGGCAAGTAACTACATCTGATCAAATCAACTCCTCAGCAGTCGCGCCATCCATCAGAAAACTCCAATTAAGGTCATCTTCGACAGAAGCTCAAGATGTCCTGAATTCAAATTTGGTAGAAGGATAGTGGTCGATATGTTTCAATGTAGCCCTTTTCCCCTAAAATACCATTTTCTAACTTTGTAAATACTCTATGGAATCACGCGCTTGGCTGATTTCCATCCTATCAATAAAATTCGAGCCTTAGTGCTTTTATTTGCAATTCTTATTTGTTTTAGCTTTACAGAACGACATTTTAACATGATTAACGATTCTTGAAATAAAACAAAAATGAATTTACTTGTCAAAATTTTCTAATTTTAAAATAAAGATGGCAACTCTTTTGACTGTTGAACATCGAAAGAACATCGATTGTTTCTCCAAAGGTGTTTGAACTTCAAGTGCAGAATTACAGTACTACTTCTAAACCATTGCGCCTGAATGAAGGATCAACTGTGTCAGATATGAATACTCCATCTGACATCCTCGACAGAGTTCTTACCTCCTAATCCCGACCAAGGTTGTTCCCCACCGTAACTATTTCTCCTAAGCAAGGAAGAATTGCTATCATGAACGAATGGTGTTTTCCATCCCCTACAGTGGCCGAGTATCCAGTCGTGTTCATCCATTAGTTTGTATGTCGCGTCAATTTTGTCAGCATATACATACATACAGCATGCACTATTGATTTGCATGCACATTCATGTTGCATCACTATCACTCTAGTCAGTCTTATCCCCTAGTGATAAAAGTCCTCTTGTCAATCGAGTCATCAGTTCTTTCCTCGTCAGGAAGCGAATCAGCTAAGCAATCTCTCCCCAGTTTATTTCTGGGATAAAATTGGTCCTTGACCACTTTGATAACTTGAACCTATGAAAAATAAGTAAACCTTCGACAAGCGTCGCTCTTCACCATTGAAGATGATATCTTCGTTTTCCCGGATTAAGGAAAATCCCCAGAGAAAGTCTCGCAACCGGAGATTCGGCAACACATCAGTTTCTCTCTGAAAATTTGCTATCAAATGAGGTCATAAGCACCTCCAAATGGGATTACATCACATGGCATTTCTCCGAGAAGATCTCGAAGAAAAGTATGATGTAGTATCCCCAAGCGGAAAGTAGTCTATCAAGAGGCTCATTTTCCCCAGTAGAGTCGAAAAATGGCGTCTCGAAACAGTGAAGTTTGTACACCTCTACAACTCAGGCGAATGGGTTCCCCAGCAAGTCTGACGTCAAAACTTTTTCCCATCAAATGGCATCTCCCCAGGAAAATTCGGCGAGAAGTTGGGGAAAACTGCTATAAACAGCGTCCCTTGTCAAAAAAATTTATTGACAAAAGAAACTCAGACCAGTTCCTTGGTAGGAAACCAGGATCGAGGGGAAGTTTATTTCTGAAACTTAGACCAGTTCCTTGGTAGGAAACCAGGATCGAGGGGAAGTTTATTTCAGAAACTTAGACTAGTTCCTTGGTAGGAAACCAAGATCTAGGGGAAGTTTATTTCAGAAACTTAGACCAGTTTCTTGGTAGGAAACCAGGATCGAGGGGAAGTTTATTTCAAAAGAAAACTGAGACCAGTTCCTTGGCTGAAGACCAGGATCGAGGGGAAGTTTACCTTTTCTAAGCATCATTGCTTAGTAAAAGAAGAGGTATGGGCAAACTTCCATTCATAACCACCGTCAAAATTTCGGATATTCCGATATTTAATCCTCTTGCACCCCGAATGCCCGAATACCTTCCCCATTCACACCTTCGGGTCAAAGAAGATTAAATAGAGGCATCTGTTAGGGATGTATCATTTTGCCTCATCAGTCTCCCCAAAGATGGGTGAGCATTCACTACAAACAAGAATTAGGGTTCAAGCCCTCTCTGACTGAGAAATAAGTCAGAGGATTCCTGAGACGTCTGAATTACATTTCCAGATTTATATTCCTCATGACCGCGACATGCGCGCCAATCTTCAAACTGCTCAAGAAGATACAATCATTTCTCACTGATTCCCGGGGAAAATGGACTCCGAATTATGATGGCCCCTATGTGGTCACGAAAGCTCTCTCAGGCGGCGCCTTGAGCTTTGCAATCATGGACGGAGAGGAATTTTCCTACCCCACGAATGTTGACATAGTCAAGAAATACTTCGCCTAAACAAAAAAAAAATGTCTTGGTGGATTGAAAACCCGAAAGGGCGGTCCAGGAAAAAGTTAGAGACATAATCAAAAATCATCCCAGTGGATGGAAGTCTCAAAGTACAATCCAGGCAAAAGTTAGGAATTAATGGCAAGTAACTACGTCTGATCAAATCAACTCCTCAGCAGTCGCGCCATCCATCAGAAAACTCCAATTAAGGTCATCTTCGACAGAAGCTCAAGATGTCCTGAATTCAAATTTGGTAGAAGGATAGTGGTCGTTATGTTTCAATGTAGCCCTTTTCCCCTAAAATACCATTTTCTAACTTTGTAAATACTCTATGGAATCACGCGCTTGGCTGATTTCCATCCTATCAATAAAATTCAAGCCTTAGTGCTTTTGTTTGCAATTCTTATTTGTTTTAGCTTTACAGAACGACATTTTAACATGATTAATGATTCTTGAAATAAAACAAAAATGAATTTACTTGTCAAAATTTTCTACTTTTAAAATAAAGATGGCAACTCTTTTGACTGTTGAACATCGAAAGAACATCGATTATTTCTCCAAAGGTGTTTGAACTTCAAAGTGCAGAATTACAGTACTCCTTCTAAACCATTGCGCCTGAATGAAGGATCAACTGTGTCAGATATGAATACTCCATCTGAAATCCCCGGCAGAGTTCTTACCTCCTAATCCCGACCAAGGTTATTCCCCACCGTAACTATTTCTCCTAAGCAAGGCAGATTGCTATCATGAACGAATGGTGCTTTCCATCCCTTACAGTGGCCGAATATCCAGTCGTGTTCATCCATTAGTTTGTATGTCGCGTCAATTTTGTCAGCATATACATACATACAGCATGCACTATTGATTTGCATGCACATTCTTGTTGCATCACTATCACTCTAGTCAGTCTTATCCCCTAGTGATAAAAGTCCTCTTGTCAATTGAGTCATCAGTTCTTTCCTTGTCAGGAAGCGAATCAGCTAAGCAATCTCTCCCCAGTTTATTTCTGGGTTAAGTTGGTCCTTGACCACTTTGATAACTTGAACCTATGAAAAATAAGTAAACCTTCGACAAGCGTCGCTCTTCACCATTGAAGATGATATCTTCGTTTTCCTGGATTAAGGAAAATCCCCAGAGAAAGCCTCGCAACCGGAGATTCGGCAACACATCAGTTTCTCTCTGAAAATTTGCTATCAAATGAGGTCATAAGCACCTCCAAATGGGATTACATCACATGGCATTTCTCCGAGAAGTTCTCGAAGAAAAGTATGTTGTAGTATCCCCAAGCGGAAAGTAGTCTATCAAGAGGCTCGTTTTCCCCAGTAGAGTCGAAAAATGGCGTCTCGAAACAGTGAAGTTTGTACACCTCTACAACTCAGGCGAATGGGTTCCCCAGCAAGTCTGACGTCAAAACTTTTTCCCATCAAATGGCATCTCCCTAGGAAAATTCGGCGAGAAGTTAGGGAAAACTGCTATAAACAGCGTCCCTTGTCAAAAAAATTTATTGACAAAAGAAACTCAGACCAGTTCCTTGGTAGGAAACCAGGATCGAGGGGAAGTTTATTTCTGAAACTTAGACCAGTTCCTTGGTAGGAAACCAAGATCGAGGGGAAGTTTATTTCAGAAACTTAGACTAGTTCCTTAGTAGGAAACCAAGATCTAGGGGAAGTTTATTTCAGAAACTTAGACCAATTTCTTGGTAGGAAACCAGGATCGAGGGGAAGTTTATTTCAAAAGAAAACTGAGACCAGTTCCTTGGCTGAAGACCAGGATCGAGGGGAAGTTTACCTTTTCTAAGCATCATTGCTTAGTAAAAGAAGAGGTATGGGCAAACTTCCATTCATAACCACCGTCAAAATTTCGGATATTCCGATATTTAATCCTCTTGCACCCCGAATGCCCGAATACCTTCCCCATTCACACCTTCGGGTCAAAGAAGATTAAATAGAGGCATCTGTTAGGGATGTATCATTTTGCCTCATCAGTCTCCCAAAAGATGGGTGAGCATTCACTACAAACAAGAATTAGGGTTCAAGCCCTCTCTGACTGAGAAATAAGTCAGAGGATTCCTGAGACGTCTGAATTACATTTCCAGATTTATATTCCTCATGACCGCGACATGCGCGCCAATCTTCAAACTGCTCAAGAAGATACAATCATTTCTCACTGATTCACGGGGAAAATGGACTCCGAATTATGATGGCCCCTATGTGGTCACGAAAGCTCTCTCAGGCGGCGCCTTGAGCCTTGCAACCATGGACGGAGAGGAATTTTCCTACCCCACGAATGTTGACATAGTCAAGAAATACTTCGCCTAAACAAAAAAAAAATGTCTCGGTGGATTGAAAACCCGAAAGGGCGGTTCAGGAAAAAGTTAGAGACATAATCAAAAATCATCCCAGTGGATGGAAGTCTCAAAGTACAATCCAGGCAAAAGTTAGGAATTAATGGCAAGTAACTACGTCTGATCAAATCAACTCCTCAGCAGTCGCGCCATCCATCAGAAAACTCCAATTAAGGTCATCTTCGACAGAAGCTCAAGATGTCCTGAATTCAAATTTGGTAGAAGGATAGTGGTCGTTATGTTTCAATGTAGCCCTTTTCCCCTAAAATACCATTTTCTAACTTTGTAAATACTCTATGGAATCACGCGCTTGGCTGATTTCCATCCTATCAATAAAATTCGAGCCTTAGTGCTTTTGTTTGCAATTCTTATTTGTTTTAGCTTTACAGAACGACATTTTAACATGATTAATGATTCTTGAAATAAAACAAAAATGAATTTACTTGTCAAAATTTTCTACTTTTAAAATAAAGATGGCAACTCTTTTGACTGTTGAACATCGAAAGAACATCGATTGTTTCTCCAAAGGTGTTTGAACTTCAAAGTGCAGAATTACAGTACTCCTTCTAAACCATTGCGCCTGAATGAAGGATCAACTGTGTCAGATATGAATACTCCATCTGAAATCCCCGGCAGAGTTCTTACCTCCTAATCCCGACCAAGGTTATTCCCCACCGTAACTATTTCTCCTAAGCAAGGCAGATTGCTATCATGAACGAATGGTGCTTTCCATCCCTTACAGTGGCCGAGTATCCAGTCGTGTTCATCCATTAGTTTGTATGTCGCGTCAATTTTGTCAGCATATACATACATACAGCATGCACTATTGATTTGCATGCACATTCTTGTTGCATCACTATCACTCTAGTCAGTCTTATCCCCTAGTGATAAAAGTCCTCTTGTCAATTGAGTCATCAGTTCTTTCCTTGTCAGGAAGCGAATCAGCTAAGCAATCTCTCCCCAGTTTATTTCTGGGATAAAGTTGGTCCTTGACCACTTTGATAACTTGAACCTATGAAAAATAAGTAAACCTTCGACAAGCGTCGCTCTTCACCATTGAAGATGATATCTTCGTTTTCCTGGATTAAGGAAAATCCCCAGAGAAAGCCTCGCAACCGGAGATTCGGCAACACATCAATTTCTCTCTGAAAATTTGCTATCAAATGAGGTCATAAGCACCTCCAAATGGGATTACATCACATGGCATTTCTCCGAGAAGTTCTCGAAGAAAAGTATGATGTAGTATCCCCAAGCGGAAAGTAGTCTATCAAGAGGCTCGTTTTCCCCAGTAGAGTCGAAAAATGGCGTCTCGAAACAGTGAAGTTTGTACACCTCTACAACTCAGGCGAATGGGTTCCCCAGCAAGTCTGACGTCAAAACTTTTTCCCATCAAATGGCATCTCCCTAGGAAAATTCGGCGAGAAGTTGGGGAAAACTGCAATAAACAGCGTCCCTTGTCAAAAAAATTTATTGACAAAAGAAACTCAGACCAGTTCCTTGGTAGGAAACCAGGATCGAGGGGAAGTTTATTTCTGAAACTTAGACCAGTTCCTTGGTAGGAAACCAGGATCGAGGGGAAGTTTATTTCAGAAACTTAGACTAGTTCCTTGGTAGGAAACCAAGATCTAGGGGAAGTTTATTTCTGAAACTTAGACCAATTTCTTGGTAGGAAACCAGGATCGAGGGGAAGTTTATTTCAAAAGAAAACTGAGACCAGTTCCTTGGCTGAAGACCAGGATCGAGGGGAAGTTTACCTTTTCTAAGCATCATTGCTTAGTAAAAGAAGAGGTATGGGCAAACTTCCATTCATAACCACCGTCAAAATTTCGGATATTCCGATATTTAATCCTCTTGCACCCCGAATGCCCGAATACCTTCCCCATTCACACCTTCGAGTCAAAGAATATTAAATAGAGGCATCTGTTAGGGATGTATCATTTTGCCTCATCAGTCTCCCCAAAGATGGGTGAGCATTCACTACAAACAAGAATTAGGGTTCAAGCCCTCTCTGACTGAGAAATAAGTCAGAGGATTCCTGAGACGTCTGAATTACATTTCCAGATTTATATTCCTCATGACCGCGACATGCGCGCCAATCTTCAAACTGCTCAAGAAGATACAATCATTTCTCACTAATTCCCGGGGAAAATGGACTCCGAATTATGATGGCCCCTATGTGGTCACGAAAGCTCTCTCAGGCGGCGCCTTGAGCCTTGCAACCATGGACGGAGTGGAATTTTCCTACCCCACGAATGTTGACATTGTCAAGAAATACTTCGCCTAAACAAAAAAAAAATGTCTCGGTGGATTGAAAACCCGAAAGGGCGGTCCAGGAAAAAGTTAGAGACATAATCAAAAATCATCCCAGTGGATGGAAGTCTCAAAGTACAATCCAGTCAAAAGTTAGGAATTAATGGCAAGTAACTACGTCTGATCAAATCAACTCCTCAGCAGTCGCGCCATCCATCAGAAAACTCCAATTAAGGTCATCTTCGACAGAAGCTCAAGATGTCCTGAATTCAAATTTGGTAGAAGGATAGTGGTCGTTATGTTTCAATGTAGCCCTTTTCCCCTAAAATACCATTTTCTAACTTTGTAAATACTCTATGGAATCACGCGCTTGGCTGATTTCCATCCTATCAATAAAATTCGAGCCTTAGTGCTTTTGTTTGCAATTCTTATTTGTTTTAGCTTTACAGAACGACATTTTAACATGATTAATGATTCTTGAAATAAAACAAAAATGAATTTACTTGTCAAAATTTTCTACTTTTAAAATAAAGATGGCAACTCTTTTGACTGTTGAACATCGAAAGAACATCGATTGTTTCTCCAAAGGTGTTTGAACTTCAAAGTGCAGAATTACAGTAATCCTTCTAAACCATTGCGCCTGAATGAAGGATCAACTGTGTCAGATATGAATACTCCATCTGAAATCCCCGGCAGAGTTCTTACCTCCTAATCCCGACCAAGGTTATTCCCCACCGTAACTATTTCTCCTAAGCAAGGCAGATTGCTATCATGAACGAATGGTGCTTTCCATCCCTTACAGTGGCCGAGTATCCAGTCGTGTTCATCCATTAGTTTGTATGTCGCGTCAATTTTGTCAGCATATACATACATACAGCATGCACTATTGATTTGCATGCACATTCTTGTTGCATCACTATCACTCTAGTCAGTCTTATCCCCTAGTGATAAAAGTCCTCTTGTCAATTGAGTCATCAGTTCTTTCCTTGTCAGGAAGCGAATCAGCTAAGCAATCTCTCCCCAGTTTATTTCTGGGATAAAGTTGGTCCTTGACCACTTTGATAACTTGAACCTATGAAAAATAAGTAAACCTTCGACAAGCGTCGCTCTTCACCATTGAAGATGATATCTTCGTTTTCCTGGATTAAGGAAAATCCCCAGAGAAAGCCTCGCAACCGGAGATTCGGCAACACATCAGTTTCTCTCTGAAAATTTGCTATCAAATGAGGTCATAAGCACCTCCAAATGGGATTACATCACATGGCATTTCTCCGAGAAGTTCTCGAAGAAAAGTATGATGTAGTATCCCCAAGCGGAAAGTAGTCTATCAAGAGGCTCGTTTTCCCCAGTAGAGTCGAAAAATGGCGTCTCGAAACAGTGAAGTTTGTACACCTCTACAACTCAGGCGAATGGGTTCCCCAGCAAGTCTGACGTCAAAACTTTTTCCCATCAAATGGCATCTCCCTAGGAAAATTCGGGGAGAAGTTGGGGAAAACTGCTATAAACAGCGTCCCTTGTCAAAAAAATTTATTGACAAAAGAAACTCAGACCAGTTCCTTGGTAGGAAACCAGGATCGAGGGGAAGTTTATTTCTGAAACTTAGACCAGTTCCTTGGTAGGAAACCAGGATCGAGGGGAAGTTTATTTCAGAAACTTAGACTAGTTCCTTGGTAGGAAACCAAGATCTAGGGGAAGTTTATTTCAGAAACTTAGACCAATTTCTTGGTAGGAAACCAGGATCGAGGGGAAGTTTATTTCAAAAGAAAACTGAGACCAGTTCCTTGGCTGAAGACCAGGATCGAGGGGAAGTTTACCTTTTCTAAGCATCATTGCTTAGTAAAAGAAGAGGTATGGGCAAACTTCCATTCATAACCACCGTCAAAATTTCGGATATTCCGATATTTAATCCTCTTGCACCCCCAATGCCCGAATACCTTCCCCATTCACACCTTCGGGTCAAAGAAGATTAAATAGAGGCATCTGTTAGGGATGTATCATTTTGCCTCATCAGTCTCCCCAAAGATGGGTGAGCATTCACTACAAACAAGAATTAGGGTTCAAGCCCTCTCTGACTGAGAAATAAGTCAGAGGATTCCTGAGACGTCTGAATTACATTTCCAGATTTATATTCCTCATGACCGCGACATGCGCGCCAATCTTCAAACTGCTCAAGAAGATACAATCATTTCTCACTAATTCCCGGGGAAAATGGACTCCGAATTATGATGGCCCCTATGTGGTCACGAAAGCTCTCTCAGGCGGCGCCTTGAGCCTTGCAACCATGGACGGAGAGGAATTTTCCTACCCCACGAATGTTGACATTGTCAAGAAATACTTCGCCTAAACAAAAAAAAAATGTCTCGGTGGATTGAAAACCCGAAAGGGCGGTCCAGGAAAAAGTTAGAGACATAATCAAAAATCATCCCAGTGGATGGAAGTCTCAAAGTACAATCCAGGCAAAAGTTAGGAATTAATGGCAAGTAACTACGTCTGATCAAATCAACTCCTCAGCAGTCGCGCCATCCATCAGAAAACTCCAATTAAGGTCATCTTCGACAGAAGCTCAAGATGTCCTGAATTCAAATTTGGTAGAAGGATAGTGGTCGTTATGTTTCAATGTAGCCCTTTTCCCCTAAAATACCATTTTCTAACTTTGTAAATACTCTATGGAATCACGCGCTTGGCTGATTTCCATCCTATCAATAAAATTCGAGCCTTAGTGCTTTTGTTTGCAATTCTTATTTGTTTTAGCTTTACAGAACGACATTTTAACATGATTAATGATTCTTGAAATAAAACAAAAATGAATTTACTTGTCAAAATTTTCTACTTTTAAAATAAAGATGGCAACTCTTTTGACTGTTGAACATCGAAAGAACATCGATTGTTTCTCCAAAGGTGTTTGAACTTCAAAGTGCAGAATTACAGTACTCCTTCTAAACCATTGCGCCTGAATGAAGGATCAACTGTGTCAGATATGAATACTCCATCTGAAATCCCCGGCAGAGTTCTTACCTCCTAATCCCGACCAAGGTTATTCCCCACCGTAACTATTTCTCCTAAGCAAGGCAGATTGCTATCATGAACGAATGGTGCTTTCCATCCCTTACAGTGGCCGAGTATCCAGTCGTGTTCATCCATTAGTTTGTATGTCGCGTCAATTTTGTCAGCATATACATACATACAGCATGCACTATTGATTTGCATGCACATTCTTGTTGCATCACTATCACTCTAGTCAGTCTTATCCCCTAGTGATAAAAGTCCTCTTGTCAATTGAGTCATCAGTTCTTTCCTTGTCAGGAAGCGAATCAGCTAAGCAATCTCTCCCCAGTTTATTTCTGGGATAAAGTTGGTCCTTGACCACTTTGATAACTTGAACCTATGAAAAATAAGTAAACCTTCGACAAGCGTCGCTCTTCACCATTGAAGATGATATCTTCGTTTTCCTGGATTAAGGAAAATCCCCAGAGAAAGCCTCGCAACCGGAGATTCGGCAACACATCAGTTTCTCTCTGAAAATTTGCTATCAAATGAGGTCATAAGCACCTCCAAATGGGATTACATCACATGGCATTTCTCCGAGAAGTTCTCGAAGAAAAGTATGATGTAGTATCCCCAAGCGGAAAGTAGTCTATCAAGAGGCTCGTTTTCCCCAGTAGAGTCGAAAAATGGCGTCTCGAAACAATGAAGTTTGTACACCTCTACAACTCAGGCGAATGGGTTCCCCAGCAAGTCTGACGTCAAAACTTTTTCCCATCAAATGGCATCTCCCTAGGAAAATTCGGGGAGAAGTTGGGGAAAACTGCTATAAACAGCGTCCCTTGTCAAAAAAATTTATTGACAAAAGAAACTCAGACCAGTTCCTTGGTAGGAAACCAGGATCGAGGGGAAGTTTATTTCTGAAACTTAGACCAGTTCCTTGGTAGGAAACCAGGATCGAGGGGAAGTTTATTTCAGAAACTTAGACTAGTTCCTTGGTAGGAAACCAAGATCTAGGGGAAGTTTATTTCAGAAACTTAGACCAATTTCTTGGTAGGAAACCAGGATCGAGGGGAAGTTTATTTCAAAAGAAAACTGAGACCAGTTCCTTGGCTGAAGACCAGGATCGAGGGGAAGTTTACCTTTTCTAAGCATCATTGCTTAGTAAAAGAAGAGGTATGGGCAAACTTCCATTCATAACCACCGTCAAAATTTCGGATATTCCGATATTTA
The DNA here is from genome assembly GCA_022829125.1 of Lathyrus tuberosus. Classification (NCBI taxonomy): domain Eukaryota; kingdom Viridiplantae; phylum Streptophyta; class Magnoliopsida; order Fabales; family Fabaceae; genus Lathyrus; species Lathyrus tuberosus. Next base: position 22,160,495 of record JALAZF010000022.1, on the reverse strand, counting down.
ATCCTCTTGCACCCCCAATGCCCGAATACCTTCCCCATTCACACCTTCGGGTCAAAGAAGATTAAATAGAGGCATCTGTTAGGGATGTATCATTTTGCCTCATCAGTCTCCCCAAAGATGGGTGAGCATTCACTACAAACAAGAATTAGGGTTCAAGCCCTCTCTGACTGAGAAATAAGTCAGAGGATTCCTGAGACGTCTGAATTACATTTCCAGATTTATATTCCTCATGACCGCGACATGCGCGCCATTCTTCAAACTGCTCAAGAAGATACAATCATTTCTCACTGATTCCCGGGGAAAATGGACTCCGAATTATGATGGCCCCTATGTGGTCACGAAAGCTCTCTCAGGCGGCGCCTTGAGCCTTGCAACCATGGACGGAGAGGAATTTTCCTACCCCACGAATGTTGACATAGTCAAGAAATACTTCGCCTAAACAAAAAAAAAATGTCTTGGTGGATTGAAAACCCGAAAGGGCGGTCCAGGAAAAAGTTAGAGACATAATCAAAAATCATCCCAGTGGATGGAAGTCTCAAAGTACAATCTAGGCAAAAGTTAGGAATTAATGGCAAGTAACTACGTCTGATCAAATCAACTCCTCAGCAGTCGCGCCATCCATCAGAAAACTCCAATTAAGGTCATCTTCGACAGAAGCTCAAGATGTCCTGAATTCAAATTTGGTAGAAGGATAGTGGTCGTTATGTTTCAATGTAGCCCTTTTCCCCTAAAATACCATTTTCTAACTTTGTAAATACTCTATGGAATCACGCGCTTGGCTGATTTCCATCCTATCAATAAAATTCGAGCCTTAGTGCTTTTGTTTGCAATTCTTATTTGTTTTAGCTTTACAGAACGACATTTTAACATGATTAATGATTGTTGAAATAAAACAAAAATGAATTTACTTGTCAAAATTTTCTACTTTTAAAATAAAGATGGCAACTCTTTTGACTGTTGAACATCGAAAGAACATCGATTGTTTCTCCAAAGGTGTTTGAACTTCAAAATGCAGAATTACAGTACTCCTTCTAAACCATTGCGCCTGAATGAAGGATCAACTGTGTCAGATATGAATACTCCATCTGAAATCCCCGGCAGAGTTCTTACCTCCTAATCCCGACCAAGGTTATTCCCCACCGTAACTATTTCTCCTAAGCAAGGCAGATTGCTATCATGAACGAATGGTGCTTTCCATCCCTTACAGTGGCCGAGTATCCAGTCGTGTTCATCCATTAGTTTGTATGTCGCGTCAATTTTGTCAGCATATACATACATACAGCATGCACTATTGATTTGCATGCACATTCTTGTTGCATCACTATCACTCTAGTCAGTCTTATCCCCTAGTGATAAAAGTCCTCTTGTCAATTGAGTCATCAGTTCTTTCCTTGTCAGGAAGCGAATCAGCTAAGCAATCTCTCCCCAGTTTATTTCTGGGATAAAGTTGGTCCTTGACCACTTTGATAACTTGAACCTATGAAAAATAAGTAAACCTTCGACAAGCGTCGCTCTTCACCATTGAAGATGATATCTTCGTTTTCCTGGATTAAGGAAAATCCCCAGAGAAAGCCTCGCAACCGGAGATTCGGCAACACATCAGTTTCTCTCTGAAAATTTGCTATCAAATGAGGTCATAAGCACCTCCAAATGGGATTACATCACATGGCATTTCTCCGAGAAGTTCTCGAAGAAAAGTATGATGTAGTATCCCCAAGCGGAAAGTAGTCTATCAAGAGGCTCGTTTTCCCCAGTAGAGTCGAAAAATGGCGTCTCGAAACAGTGAAGTTTGTACACCTCTACAACTCAGGCGAATGGGTTCCCCAGCAAGTCTGACGTCAAAACTTTTTCCCATCAAATGGCATCTCCCTAAGAAAATTCGAGGAGAAGTTGGGGAAAACTGCTATAAACAGCGTCCCTTGTCAAAAAAATTTATTGACAAAAGAAACTCAGACCAGTTCCTTGGTAGGAAACCAGGATCGAGGGGAAGTTTATTTCTGAAACTTAGACCAGTTCCTTGGTAGGAAACCAGGATCGAGGGGAAGTTTATTTCAGAAACTTAGACTAGTTCCTTGGTAGGAAACCAAGATCTAGGGGAAGTTTATTTCAGAAACTTAGACCAATTTCTTGGTAGGAAACCAGGATCGAGGGGAAGTTTATTTCAAAAGAAAACTGAGACCAGTTCCTTGGCTGAAGACCAGGATCGAGGGGAAGTTTACCTTTTCTAAGCATCATTGCTTAGTAAAAGAAGAGGTATGGGCAAACTTCCATTCATAACCACCGTCAAAATTTCGGATATTCCGATATTTAATCCTCTTGCACCCCCAATGCCCGAATACCTTCCCCATTCACACCTTCGGGTCAAAGAAGATTAAATAGAGGCATCTGTTAGGGATGTATCATTTTGCCTCATCAGTCTCCCCAAAGATGGGTGAGCATTCACTACAAACAAGAATTAGGGTTCAAGCCCTCTCTGACTGAGAAATAAGTCAGAGGATTCCTGAGACGTCTGAATTAAATTTCCAGATTTATATTCCTCATGACCGCGACATGCGCGCCATTCTTCAAACTGCTCAAGAAGATACAATCATTTCTCACTGATTCCCGGGGAAAATGGACTCCGAATTATGATGGCCCCTATGTGGTCACGAAAGCTCTCTCAGGCGGCGCCTTGAGCCTTGCAACCATGGACGGAGAGGAATTTTCCTACCCCACGAATGTTGACATAGTCAAGAAATACTTCGCCTAAACAAAAAAAAAAATGTCTTGGTGGATTGAAAACCCGAAAGGGCGGTCCAGGAAAAAGTTAGAGACATAATCAAAAATCATCCCAGTGGATGGAAGTCTCAAAGTACAATCTAGGCAAAAGTTAGGAATTAATGGCAAGTAACTACGTCTGATCAAATCAACTCCTCAGCAGTCGCGCCATCCATCAGAAAACTCCAATTAAGGTCATCTTCGACAGAAGCTCAAGATGTCCTGAATTCAAATTTGGTAGAAGGATAGTGGTCGTTATGTTTCAATGTAGCCCTTTTCCCCTAAAATACCATTTTCTAACTTTGTAAATACTCTATGGAATCACGCGCTTGGCTGATTTCCATCCGATCAATAAAATTCGAGCCTTAGTGCTTTTGTTGGAAATTCTTATTTGTTTTAGCTCTACAGAACGACATTTTAACATGATTAACGATTCTTGAAATAAAACAAAAATGAATTTACTTGTCAAAATTTTCTACCTTTAAAATAAATATGGCAACTCTTTTGACTGTTGAACATCGAAAGAACATCGATTATTTCTCCAAAGGTGTTTGAACTTCAAAGTGCAGAATTACAGTACTCCTTCTAAACCATTGCGCCTGAATGAAGGATCAATTGTGTCAGATACGAATACTCCATCTGACATCCCCGGCAGAGTTCTTACCTCCTAATCTCGACCAAGGTTGTTCCCCACCGTAACTATTTCTCCTAAGCAAGGCAGAATTGCTATCATGAACGAATGGTGATTTCCATCCCTTACAGTGGCCGAGTATCCAGTCGTGTTCATCCATTAGTTTGTATGTCGCGTCAATTTTGTCAGCATATACATACATACAGCATGCACTATTGATTTGCATGCACATTCATGTTGCATCACTATCACTCTAGTCAGTCTTATCCCCTAGTGATAAAAGTCCTCTTGTCAATCGAGTCATCAGTTCTTTCCTCGTCAGGAAGCGAATCAGCTAAGCAATCTCTCCCCAGTTTATTTCTGGGATAAAGTTGGTCCTTGACCACTTTGATAACTTGAACCTATGAAAAATAAGTAAACCTTCGACAAGCGTCGCTCTTCACCATTGAAGATGATATCTTCGTTTTCCTGGATTAAGGAAAATCCCCAGAGAAAGCCTCGCAACCGAAGATTCGGCAACACATCAGTTTCTCTCTGAAAATTTGCTATCAAATGAGGTCATAAGCACCTCCAAATGGGATTACATCACATGGCATTTCTCCGAGAAGTTCTCGAAGAAAAGTATGATGTAGTATCCCCAAGCGGAAAGTAGTCTATCAAGAGGCTCGTTTTCCCCAGTAGAGTCGACAAATGGCGTCTCGAAACAGTGAAGTTTGTACACCTCTACAACTCAGGCGAATGGGTTCCCCAGCAAGTCTGACGTCAAAACTTTTTCCCATCAAATGGCATCTCCCCAGGAAAATTCGGCGAGAAGTTGGGGAAAACTGCTATAAACAGCGTCCCTTGTCAAAAAAATTTATTGACAAAAGAAACTCAGACCAATTCCTTGGTAGGAAACCAGGATCGAGGGGAAGTTTATTTCTGAAACTTAGACCAGTTCCTTGGTAGGAAACCAGGATCGAGGGGAAGTTTATTTCAGAAACTTAGACTAGTTCCTTGGTAGGAAACCAAGATCTAGGGGAAGTTTATTTCAGAAACTTAGACCAGTTTCTTGGTAGGAAACCAGGATCGAGGGGAAGTTTATTTCAAAAGAAAACTGAGACCAGTTCCTTGGCTGAAGACCAGGATCGAGGGGAAGTTTACCTTTTCTAAGCATCATTGCTTAGTAAAAGAAGAGGTATGGGCAAACTTCCATTCATAACCACCGTCAAAATTTCGGATATTCCGATATTTAATCCTCTTGCACCCCGAATGCCCGAATACCTTCCCCATTCACACCTTCGGGTCAAAGAAGATTAAATAGAGGCATCTGTTAGGGATGTATCATTTTGCCTCATCAGTCTCCCCAAAGATGGGTGAGCATTCACTACAAACAAGAATTAGGGTTCAATCCCTCTCTGACTGAGAAATAAGTCAGAGGATTCCTGAGACGTCTGAATTACATTTCCAGATTTATATTCCTCATGACCGCGACATGCGCGCCAATCTTCAAACTGCTCAAGAAGATACAATCATTTCTCACTGATTCCCGGGGAAAATGGACTCCGAATTATGATGGCCCCTATGTGGTCACGAAAGCTCTCTCAGGCGGCGCCTTGAGCCTTGCAACCATGGACGGAGAGGAATTTTCCTACCCCACGAATGTTGACATAGTCAAGAAATACTTCTCCTAAACAAAAAAAAATGTCTTGGTGGATTGAAAACCCGAAAGGGCGGTCCAGGAAAAAGTTAGAGACATAATCAAAAATCATCCCAGTGGATGGAAGTCTCAAAGTACAATCCAGGCAAAAGTTAGGAATTAATGGCAAGTAACTACGTCTGATCAAATCAACTCCTCAGCAGTCGCGCCATCCATCAGAAAACTCCAATTAAGGTCATCTTCGACAGAACCTCAAGATGTCCTGAATTCAAATTTGGTAGAAGGATAGTGGTCGTTATGTTTCAATGTAGCCCTTTTCCCCTAAAATACCATTTTCTAACTTTGTAAATACTCTATGGAATCACGTGCTTGGCTGATTTCCATCCTATCAATAAAATTCGAGCCTTAGTGCTTTTGTTTGCAATTCTTATTTGTTTTAGCTTTACAGAACGACATTTTAACATGATTAACGATTCTTGAAATAAAACAAAAATGAATTTACTTGTCAAAATTTTCTACTTTTAAAATAAATATGGCAACTCTTTTGACTGTTGATCATCGGAAGAACATCGATTATTTCTCCAAAGGTGTTTGAACTTCAAAGTGCAGAATTACAGTATTCCTTCTAAACCATTGCGCCTGAATGAAGGATCAACTGTGTCATATACGAATACTCCATCTGACATCCCCGGCAGAGTTCTTACCTCCTAATCTCGACCAAGGTTGTTCCCCACCGTAACTATTTCTCCTAAGCAAGGTAGAATTGCTATCATGAACGAATGGTGATTTCCATCCCTTACAGTGGCCGAGTATCCAGTCGTGTTCATCCATTAGTTTGTATGTCGCGTCAATTTTGTCAGCATATACATACATACAGCATGCACTATTGATTTGCATGCACATTCATGTTGCATCACTATCACTCTAGTCAGTCTTATCCCCTAGTGATAAAAGTCCTCTTGTCAATCGAGTCATCAGTTCTTTCTTCGTCAGGAAGCGAATCAGCTAAGCAATCTCTCCCCAGTTTATTTCTGGGATAAAGTTGGTCCTTGACCACTTTGATAACTTGAACCTATGAAAAATAAGTAAACCTTCGACAAGCGTCGCTCTTCACCATTGAAGATGACATCTTCGTTTTCCTGGATTAAGGAAAATCCCCAGAGAAAGCCTCGCAACCGGAGATTCGGCAACACATCAGTTTCTCTCTGAAAATTTGCTATCAAATAAGGTCATAAGCACCTCCAAATGGGATTACATCACATGGCATTTCTCCGAGAAGTTCTCGAAGAAAAGTATGATGTAGTATCCCCAAGCGGAAAGTAGTCTATCAAGAGGCTCATTTTCCCCAGTAGAGTCGAAAAATGGCGTCTCGAAACAGTGAAGTTTGTACACCTCTACAACTCAGGCGAATGGGTTCCCCAGCAAGTCTGACGTCAAAACTTTTTCCCATCAAATGGCATCTCCCCAGGAAAATTCGGCGAGAAGTTAGGGAAAACTGCTATAAACAGCGTCCCTTGTCAAAAAAATTTATTGACAAAAGAAACTCAGACCAGTTCCTTGGTAGGAAACCAGGATCGAGGGGAAGTTTATTTCTGAAACTTAGACCAGTTCCTTGGTAGGAAACCAGGATCGAGGGGAAGTTTATTTCAGAAACTTAGACTAGTTCCTTGGTAGGAAACCAAGATCTAGGGGAAGTTTATTTCAGAAACTTAGACCAATTTCTTGGTAGGAAACCAGGATCGAGGGGAAGTTTATTTCAAAAGAAAACTGAGACCAGTTCCTTGGCTGAAGACCAGGATCGAGGGGAAGTTTACCTTTTCTAAGCATCATTGCTTAGTAAAAGAAGAGGTATGGGCAAACTTCCATTCATAACCACCGTCAAAATTTTGGATATTCCGATATTTAATCCTCTTGCACCCCCAATGCCCGAATACCTTCCCCATTCACACCTTCGGGTCAAAGAAGATTAAATAGAGGCATCTGTTAGGGATGTATCATTTTGCCTCATCAGTCTCCCCAAAGATGGGTGAGCATTCACTACAAACAAGAATTAGGGTTCAAGCCCTCTCTGACTGAGAAATAAGTCAGAGGATTCCTGAGACGTCTGAATTACATTTCCAGATTTATATTCCTCATGACCGCGACATGCGCGCCAATCTTCAAACTGCTCAAGAAGATACAATCATTTCTCACTGATTCCCAGGGAAAATGGACTCCGAATTATGATGGCCCCTATGTGGTCACGAAAGCTCTCTCAGGCGGCGCCTTGAGCCTTGCAACCATGGACGGAGAGGAATTTTCCTAACCCACGAATGTTGACATAGTCAAGAAATACTTCGCCTAAACAAAAAAAAAATGTCTTGGTGGATTGAAAACCCGAAAGGGCGGTCCAGGAAAAAGTTAGAGACATAATCAAAAATCATCCCAGTGGAGGGAAGTCTCAAAGTACAATCCAGGCGAAAGTTAGGAATTAATGGCAAGTAACTACGTCTGATCAAATCAACTCGTCAGCAGTCGCGCCATCCATCAGAAAACTCCAATTAAGGTCATCTTCGACAGAAGCTCAAGATGTCCTGAATTCAAATTTGGTAGAAGGATAGTGGTCGTTATGTTTCAATGTAGCCCTTTTCCCCTAAAATACCATTTTCTAACTTTGTAAATACTCCATGGAATCACGCGCTTGGATGATTTCCATCCTATCAATAAAATTCGAGCCTTAGTGCTTTTGTTTGCAATTCTTATTTGTTTTAGCTTTACAGAACGACATTTTAACATGATTAACGATTCTTGAAATAAAACAAAAATGAATTTACTTGTCAAAATTTTCTACTTTTAAAATATATATGGCAACTCTTTTGACTGTTGAACATCGAAAGAACATCGATTATTTCTCCAAAGGTGTTTGAACTTCAAAGTGCAGAATTACAGTATTCCTTCTAAACCATTGCGCCTGAATGAAGGATCAACTGTGTCAGATACGAATACTCCATCTGACATCCCCGGCAGAGTTCTTACCTCCTAATCTCGACCAAGGTTGTTCCCCACCGTAACTATTTCTCCTAAGCAAGGCAGAATTGCTATCATGAACGAATGGTGATTTCCATCCCTTACAGTGGCCGAGTATCCAGTCGTGTTCATCCATTAGTTTGTATGTCGCGTCAATTTTGTCAGCATATACATACATACAACATGCACTATTGATTTGCATGCACATTCATGTTGCATCACTATCACTCTAGTCAGTCTTATCCCCTAGTGATAAAAGTCCTCTTGTCAATCGAGTCATCAGTTCTTTCCTCGTCAGGAAGCGAATCAGCTAAGCAATCTCTCCCCAGTTTATTTCTGGGATAAAGTTGGTCCTTGACCACTTTGATAACTTGAACCTATGAAAAATAAGTAAACCTTCGACAAGCGTCGCTCTTCACCATTGAAGATGATATCTTCGTTTTCCTGGATTAAGAAAAATCCCCAGAGAAAGCCTCGCAACCGGAGATTCGGCAACACATCAGTTTCTCTCTGAAAATTTGCTATCAAATGAGGTCATAAGCACCTCCAAATGGGATTACATCACATGGCATTTCTCCGAGAAGTTCTCGAAGAAAAGTATGATGTAGTATCCCCAAGCGGAAAGTAGTCTATCAAGAGGCTCGTTTTCCCCAGTAGAGTCGACAAATGGCGTCTCGAAACAGTGAAGTTTGTACACCTCTACAACTCAGGCGAATGGGTTCCCCAGCAAGTCTAACGTCAAAACTTTTTCCCATCAAATGGCATCTCCCCAGGAAAATTCGGCGAGAAGTTGGGGAAAACTGCTATAAACAGTGTCCCTTGTCAAAAAAATTTATTGACAAAAGAAACTCAGACCAGTTCCTTGGTAGGAAACCAGGATCGAGGGGAAGTTTATTTCTGAAATTTAGACTAGTTCCTTGGTAGAAAACCAGGATCGAGGGGAAGTTTATTTCAGAAACTTAGACTAGTTCCTTGGTAGGAAACCAAGATCTAGGGGAAGTTTATTTCAGAAACTTAGACCAGTTTCTTGGTAGGAAACCAGGATCGAGGGGAAGTTTATTTCAAAAGAAAACTGAGACCAGTTCCTTGGCCGAAGACTAGGATCGAGGGGAAGTTTACCTTTTCTAAGCATTATTGCTTAGTAAAAGAAGAGGTATGGGCAAACTTCCATTCATAACCACCGTCAAAATTTCGGATATTCCGATATTTAATCCTCTTGCACCCCGAATGCCCGAATACCTTCCCCATTCACACCTTCGGGTCAAAGAAGATTAAATAGAGGCATCTGTTAGGGATGTATCATTTTGCCTCATCAGTCTCCCCAAAGATGGGTGAGCATTCACTACAAACAAGAATTAGGGTTCAAGCCCTCTCTGACTGAGAAATAAGTCAGAGGATTCCTGAGACGTCTGAATTACATTTCCAGATTTATATTCCTCATGACCGCGACATGCGCGCCAATCTTCAAACTGCTCAAGAAGATACAATCATTTCTCACTGATTCCCAGGGAAAATGGACTCCGAATTATGATGGCCCCTATGTGGTCACGAAAGCTCTCTCAGGCGGCGCCTTGAGCCTTGCAACCATGGACGGAGAGGAATTTTCCTAACCCACGAATGTTGACATAGTCAAGAAATACTTCGCCTAAACAAAAAAAAAATGTCTTGGTGGATTGAAAACCCGAAAGGGCGGTCCAGGAAAAAGTTAGAGACATAATCAAAAATCATCCCAGTGGAGGGAAGTCTCAAAGTACAATCCAGGCGAAAGTTAGGAATTAATGGCAAGTAACTACGTCTGATCAAATCAACTCGTCAGCAGTCGCGCCATCCATCAGAAAACTCCAATTAAGGTCATCTTCGACAGAAGCTCAAGATGTCCTGAATTCAAATTTGGTAGAAGGATAGTGGTCGTTATGTTTCAATGTAGCCCTTTTCCCCTAAAATACCATTTTCTAACTTTGTAAATACTCCATGGAATCACGCGCTTGGATGATTTCCATCCTATCAATAAAATTCGAGCCTTAGTGCTTTTGTTTGCAATTCTTATTTGTTTTAGCTTTACAGAACGACATTTTAACATGATTAACGATTCTTGAAATAAAACAAAAATGAATTTACTTGTCAAAATTTTCTACTTTTAAAATATATATGGCAACTCTTTTGACTGTTGAACATCGAAAGAACATCGATTATTTCTCCAAAGGTGTTTGAACTTCAAAGTGCAGAATTACAGTATTCCTTCTAAACCATTGCGCCTGAATGAAGGATCAACTGTGTCAGATACGAATACTCCATCTGACATCCCCGGCAGAGTTCTTACCTCCTAATCTCGACCAAGGTTGTTCCCCACCGTAACTATTTCTCCTAAGCAAGGCAGAATTGCTATCATGAACGAATGGTGATTTCCATCCCTTACAGTGGCCGAGTATCCAGTCGTGTTCATCCATTAGTTTGTATGTCGCGTCAATTTTGTCAGCATATACATACATACAACATGCACTATTGATTTGCATGCACATTCATGTTGCATCACTATCACTCTAGTCAGTCTTATCCCCTAGTGATAAAAGTCCTCTTGTCAATCGAGTCATCAGTTCTTTCCTCGTCAGGAAGCGAATCAGCTAAGCAATCTCTCCCCAGTTTATTTCTGGGATAAAGTTGGTCCTTGACCACTTTGATAACTTGAACCTATGAAAAATAAGTAAACCTTCGACAAGCGTCGCTCTTCACCATTGAAGATGATATCTTCGTTTTCCTGGATTAAGAAAAATCCCCAGAGAAAGCCTCGCAACCGGAGATTCGGCAACACATCAGTTTCTCTCTGAAAATTTGCTATCAAATGAGGTCATAAGCACCTCCAAATGGGATTACATCACATGGCATTTCTCCGAGAAGTTCTCGAAGAAAAGTATGATGTAGTATCCCCAAGCGGAAAGTAGTCTATCAAGAGGCTCGTTTTCCCCAGTAGAGTCGACAAATGGCGTCTCGAAACAGTGAAGTTTGTACACCTCTACAACTCAGGCGAATGGGTTCCCCAGCAAGTCTAACGTCAAAACTTTTTCCCATCAAATGGCATCTCCCCAGGAAAATTCGGCGAGAAGTTGGGGAAAACTGCTATAAACAGTGTCCCTTGTCAAAAAAATTTATTGACAAAAGAAACTCAGACCAGTTCCTTGGTAGGAAACCAGGATCGAGGGGAAGTTTATTTCTGAAATTTAGACTAGTTCCTTGGTAGAAAACCAGGATCGAGGGGAAGTTTATTTCAGAAACTTAGACTAGTTCCTTGGTAGGAAACCAAGATCTAGGGGAAGTTTATTTCAGAAACTTAGACCAGTTTCTTGGTAGGAAACCAGGATCGAGGGGAAGTTTATTTCAAAAGAAAACTGAGACCAGTTCCTTGGCCGAAGACTAGGATCGAGGGGAAGTTTACCTTTTCTAAGCATTATTGCTTAGTAAAAGAAGAGGTATGGGCAAACTTCCATTCATAACCACCGTCAAAATTTCGGATATTCCGATATTTAATCCTCTTGCACCCCGAATGCCCGAATACCTTCCCCATTCACACCTTCGGGTCAAAGAAGATTAAATAGAGGCATCTGTTAGGGATGTATCATTTTGCCTCATCAGTCTCCCCAAAGATGGGTGAGCATTCACTACAAACAAGAATTAGGGTTCAAGCCCTCTCTGACTGAGAAATAAGTCAGAGGATTCCTGAGACGTCTGAATTACATTTCCAGATTTATATTCCTCATGACCGCGACATGCGCGCCAATCTTCAAACTGCTCAAGAAGATACAATCATTTCTCACTGATTCCCGGGGAAAATGGACTCCGAATTATGATGGCCCCTAAGTGGTCACGAAATCTCTCTCAGGCAGCGCCTTGAGCCTTGCAACCATGGACGGAGAGGAATTTTCCTACCCCACAAATGTTGACATAGTCAAGAAATACTTCGCCTAAACAAAAAAAAATGTCTTGGTGGATTGAAAACCCGAAAGGGCAGTCCAGGAAAAAGTTAGAGACATAATCAAAAATCATCCCAGTGGATGGAAGTCTCAAAGTACAATCCATGCAAAAGTTAGGAATTAATGGCAAGTAACTACGTCTGATCAAATCAACTCCTCAGCAGTCGCGTCATCCATTAGAAAACTCCAATTAAGGTCATCTTCAACAGAAGCTGAAGATGTCCTGAATTCAAATTTGGTAGAAGGATAGTGGTCGTTATGTTTCAATGTAGCCCTTTTCCCCTAAAATACCATTTTCTAACTTTGTAAATACTCTATGGAATCACGCGCTTGGCTGATTTCCATCCTATCAATAAAATTCGAGCCTTAGTGCTTTTGTTTGCAATTCTTATTTGTTTTAGCTTTACACAACGACATTTTAACATGATTAACGATTCTTGAAATAAAACAAAAATGAATTTACTTGTCAAAATTTTCTACTTTTAAAATAAATATGGCAACTCTTTTGACTGTTGAACATCGAAAGAACATCGATTATTTCTCCAAAGGTGTTTGAACTTCAAAGTGCAGAATTACAGTACTCCTTCTAAACCATTGCGCCTGAATGAAGGATCAACTGTGTCAGATACGAATACTCCATCTGACATCCCCGGCAGAGTTCTTACCTCCTAATCTCGACCAAGGTTGTTCCCCACCGTAACTATTTCTCCTAAGCAAGGCAGAATTGCTATCATGAACGAATGGTGCTTTCCATCCCTTACAGTAGCCGAGTATCCAGTCGTGTTCATCCATTAGTTTGTATGTCGCGTCAATTTTGTTAGCATATACATACATACAGCATGCACTATTGATTTGCATGCACATTCATGTTGCATCACTATCACTCTAGTCAGTCTTATCCCCTAGTGATAAAAGTCCTCTTGTCAATCGAGTCATCAGTTCTTTCCTCGTCAGGAAGCGAATCAGCTAAGCAATCTCTCCCCAGTTTATTTCTGGGATAAAGCTGGTCCTTGACCACTTTGATAACTTGAACCTATGAAAAATAAGTAAACCTTCGACAAGCGTCGCTCTTCACCATTGAAGATGATATCTTCGTTTTCCTGGATTAAGGAAAATCCCCAGAGAAAGCCTCGCAACCGGAGATTCGGCAACACATCAGTTTCTCTCTGAAAATTTGCTATCAAATGAGGTCATAAGCACCTCCAAATGGGATTACATCACATGGCATTTCTCCGAGAAGATCTCGAAGAAAAGTATGATGTAGTATCCCCAAGCGGAAAATAGTCTATCAAGAGGCTCGTTTTCCCCAGTAGAGTCGACAAATGGCGTCTCGAAACAGTGAAGTTTGTACACCTCTACAACTCAGGCGAATGGGTTCCCCAGCAAGTCTGACGTCAAAACTTTTTCCCATCAAATGGCATCTCCCCAGGAAAATTCGGCGAGAAGTTGGGGAAAACTGCTATAAACAGTGTCCCTTGTCAAAAAAATTTATTGACAAAAGAAACTCAGACCAGTTCCTTGGTAGGAAACCAGGATCGAGGGGAAGTTTATTTCTGAAATTTAGACCAGTTCCTTGGTAGGAAACCAGGATCAAGGGGAAGTTTATTTCAAAAGAAAACTGAGACCAGTTCCTTGGCCGAAGACCAGGATCGAGGGGAAGTTTACCTTTTCTAAGCATTATTGCTTAGTAAAAGAAGAGGTATGGGCAAACTTCCATTCATAACCACCATCAAAATTTCGGATATTCCGATATTTAATCCTCTTGCACCCCGAATGCCCGAATACCTTCCCCATTCACACCTTCGGGTCAAAGAAGATTAAATAGAGGCATATGTTAGGGATGTATCATTTTGCCTCATCAGTCTCCCCAAAGATGGGTGAGCATTCACTACAAACAAGAATTAGGGTTCAAGCTCTCTCTGACTGAGAAATAAGTCAGAGGATTCCTGAGACGTCTGAATTACATTTCCAGATTTATATTCCTCATGACCGCGACATGCGCGCCAATCTTCAAACTGCTCAAGAAGATACAATCATTTCTCACTGATTCCCGGGGAAAATGGACTCCGAATTATGATGGCCCCTAAGTGGTCACGAAAGCTCTCTCAGGCGGCGCCTTGAGCCTTGCAACCATGGACGGAGAGGAATTTTCCTACCCCACAAATGTTGACATAGTCAAGAAATACTTCGCCTAAACAAAAAAAAATGTCTTGGTGGATTGAAAACCCGAAAGGGCGGTCCAGGAAAAAGTTAGAGACATAATCAAAAATCATCCCAGTGGATGGAAGTCTCAAAGTACAATCCAGGCAAAAGTTAGGAATTAATGGCAAGTAACTACGTCTGATCAAATCAACTCCTCAGCAGTCGCGCCATCCATCAGAAAACTCCAATTAAGGTCATCTTCGACAGAAGCTGAAGATGTCCTGAATTCAAATTTGTTAGAAGGATAGTGGTCGTTATGTTTCAATGTAGCCCTTTTCCCCTAAAATACCATTTTCTAACTTTGTAAATACTCTATGGAATCACGCGCTTGGCTGATTTCCATCCTATCAATAAAATTCGAGCCTTAGTGCTTTTGTTTGCCATTCTTATTTGTTTTAGCTTTACAGAACGACATTTTAACATGATTAACGATTCTTGAAATAAAACAAAAATGAATTTACTTGTCAAAATTTTCTACTTTTAAAATAAATATGGCAACTCTTTTGACTGTTGAACATCGAAAGAACATCGATTGTTTCTCCAAGGTGTTTGAACTTCAAAGTGCAGAATTACAGTACTCCTTCTAAACCATTGCGCCTGAATGAAGGATCAACTGTGTCAGATATGAATACTCCATCTGACATCCCCGACAGTGTTCTTACCTCCTAATCCCGACCAAGGTTGTTCCCCACCGTAACTATTTCTCCTAAGCAAGGCAGAATTGCTATCATGAACGAATGGTGCTTTCCATCCCCTACAGTGGCCGAGTATCCAGTCGTGTTCATCCATTAGTTTGTATGTCGCGTCAATTTTGTCAGCATATACATACATACAGCATGCACTATTGATTTGCATGCACATTCATGTTGCATCACTATCACTCTAGTCAGTCTTATCCCCTAGTGATAAAAGTCCTCTTGTCAATCGAGTCATCAGTTCTTTCCTCGTCAGGAAGCGAATCAGCTAAGCAATCTCTCCCCAGTTTATTTCTGGGATAAAGTTGGTCCTTGACCACTTTGATAACTTGAACCTATGAAAAATAAGTAAACCTTCGACAAGCGTCGCTCTTCACCATTGAAGATGATATCTTCGTTTTCCTGGATTAAGGAAAATCCCCAGAGAAAGCCTCGCAACCAGAGATTCGGCAACACATCAGTTTCTCTCTGAAAATTTGCTATCAAATGAGGTAATAAGCACCTCCAAATGGGATTACATCACATGGCATTTCTCCGAGAAGATCTCGAAGAAAAGTATGATGTAGTATCCCCAAGCGGAAAGTAGTCTATCAAGAGGCTCGTTTTCCCCAGTAGAGTCGACAAATGGCGTCTTGAAACAGTGAAGTTTGTACACCTCTACAACTCAGGCAAATGGGTTCCCCAGCAAGTCTGACGTCAAAACTTTTTCCCATCAAATGGCATCTCCCCAGGAAAATTCGGGGAGAAGTTGGGCAAAACTGCTATAAACAGCGTCCCTTGTCAACAAAATTTATTGACAAAAGAAACTCAGACCAGTTCCTTGGTATGAAACCAGGATCGAGGGGAAGTTTATTTCTGAAACTTAGACCAGTTCCTTGGTAGGAAACCAGGATCGATGGGAAGTTTATTTTAGAAACTTAGAAGAGTTCCTTGGTAGGAAACCAAGATCTAGGGGAAGTTTATTTCAGAAACTTAGACCAGTTTCTTGGTAGGAAACCAGGATCGAGGGGAAGTTTATTTCAAAAGAAAACTGAGACCAGTTCCTTGGCTGAAGACCAGGATCGAGGGGAAGTTTACCTTTTCTAAGCATTATTGCTTAGTAAAAGAAGAGGTATGGGCAAACTTCCATTCATAACCACCGTCAAAATTTCGGATATTCCGATATTTAATCCTCTTGCACCCCGAATGCCCGAATACCTTCCCCATTCACACCTTCGGGTCAAAGAAGATTAAATAGAGGCATCTGTTAGGGATGTATCATTTTGCCTCATCAGTCTCCCCAAAGATGGGTGAGCATTCACTACAAACAAGAATTAGGGTTCAAGCCCTCTCTGACTGAGAAATAAGTCAGAGGATTCCTGAGACGTCTGAATTACATTTCCAGATTTATATTCCTCATGACCGCGACATGTGCGCCAATCTTCAAACTGCTCAAGAAGATACAATCATTTCTCACTGATTCCCGGGGAAAATGGACTCCAAATTATGATGGCCCCTAAGTGGTCACGAAAGCTCTCTCAGGCGGCGCCTTGAGCCTTGCAACCATGGACGGAGAGGAATTTTCCTACCCCACAAATGTTGACATAGTCAAGAAATACTTCGCCTAAACAAAAAAAAATGTCTTGGTGGATTGAAAACCCGAAAGGGCGGTCCAGGAAAAAGTTAGAGACATAATCAAAAATCATCCCAGTGGATGGAAGTCTCAAAGTACAATCCAGGCAAAAGTTAGGAATTAATGGCAAGTAACTACGTCTGATCAAATCAACTCCTCAGCAGTCGCGCCATCCATCAGAAAACTCCAATTAAGGTCATCTTCGACAGAAGCTGAAGATGTCCTGAATTCAAATTTGTTAGAAGGATAGTGGTCGTTATGTTTCAATGTAGCCCTTTTCCCCTAAAATACCATTTTCTAACTTTGTAAATACTCTATGGAATCACGCGCTTGGCTGATTTCCATCCTATCAATAAAATTCGAGCCTTAGTGCTTTTGTTTGCAATTCTTATTTGTTTTAGCTTTACACAACGACATTTTAACATGATTAACGATTCTTGAAATAAAACAAAAATGAATTTACTTGTCAAAATTTTCTACTTTTAAAATAAATATGGCAACTCTTTTGACTGTTGAACATCGAAAGAACATCGATTGTTTCTCCAAAGGTGTTTGAACTTCAAAGTGCAGAATTACAGTACTCCTTCTAAACCATTGCGCCTGAATGAAGGATCAACTGTGTCAGATATGAATACTCCATCTGACATCCCCGACAGAGTTCTTACCTCCTAATCCCGACCAAGGTTGTTCCCCACCGTAACTATTTCTCCTAAGCAAGGCAGAATTGCTATCATGAACGAATGGTGCTTTCCATCCCCTACAGTGGCCGAGTATCCAGTCGTGTTCATCCATTAGTTTGTATGTCGCGTCAATTTTGTCAGCATATACATACATACAGCATGCACTATTGATTTGCATGCACATTCATGTTGCATCACTATCACTCTAGTCAGTCTTATCCCCTAGTGATAAAAGTCCTCTTGTCAATCGAGTCATCAGTTCTTTCCTCGTCAGGAAGCGAATCAGCTAAGCAATCTCTCCCCAGTTTATTTCTGGGATAAAGTTGGTCCTTGACCACTTTGATAACTTGAACCTATGAAAAATAAGTAAACCTTCGACAAGCGTCGCTCTTCACCATTGAAGATGATATCTTCGTTTTCCTGGATTAAGGAAAATCCCCAGAGAAAGCCTCGCAACCGGAGATTCGGCAACACATCAGTTTCTCTTTGAAAATTTGCTATCAAATGAGGTCATAAGCACCTCCAAATGGGATTACATCACATGGCATTTCTCCGAGAAGATCTCGAAGAAAAGTATGATGTAGTATCCCCAAGCGGAAAGTAGTCAATCAAGAGGCTCGTTTTCCCCAGTAGAGTCGACAAATGGCGTCTTGAAACAGTGAAGTTTGTACACCTCTACAACTCAGGCGAATGGGTTCCCCAGCAAGTCTGACGTCAAAACTTTTTCCCATCAAATGGCATCTCCCCAGGAAAATTCGGCGAGAAGTTGGGGAAAACTGCTATAAACAGCGTCCATTGTCAACAAAATTTATTGACAAAAGAAACTCAGACCAGTTCCTTGGTATGAAACCAGGATCGAGGGGAAGTTTATTTATGAAACTTAGACCAGTTCCTTGGTAGGAAACCAGGATCGATGGGAAGTTTATTTCAGAAACTTAGAAGAGTTCCTTGGTAGGAAACCAAGATCTAGGGGAAGTTTATTTCAGAAACTTAGACCAGTTTCTTGGTAGGAAACCAGGATCGAGGGGAAGTTTATTTCAAAAGAAAACTGAGACCAGTTCCTTGGCTGAAGACCAGGATCGAGGGGAAGTTTACCTTTTCTAAGCATTATTGCTTAGTAAAAGAAGAGGTATGGGCAAACTTCCATTCATAACCACCGTCAAAATTTCGGATATTCCGATATTTAATCCTCTTGCACCCCGAATGCCCGAATACCTTCCCCATTCACACCTTCGGGTCAAAGAAGATTAAATAGAGGCATCTGTTAGGGATGTATCATTTTGCCTCATCAGTCTCCCCAAAGATGGGTGAGCATTCACTACAAACAAGAATTAGGGTTCAAGCCCTCTCTGACTGAGAAATAAATCAGAGGATTCCTGAGACGTCTGAATTACATTTCCAGATTTATATTCCTCATGACCGCGACATGCGCGCCAATCTTCAAACTGCTCAAGAAGATACAATTATTTCTCACTGATTCCCGGGGAAAATGGACTCCGAATTATGATGGCCCCTATGTGGTCACGAAAGCTCTCTCAGGCGGCGCCTTGAGCCTTGCAACCATGGACGGAGAGGAATTTTCCTACCCCACGAATGTTGACATAGTCAAGAAATACTTCGCCTAAACAAAAAAAAAATGTCTTGGTGGATTGAAAACCCGAAAGGGCGGTCCAGGAAAAAGTTAGAGACATAATCAAAAATCATCCCAGTGGATGGAAGTCTCAAAGTACAATCCAGGAAAAAGTTAGGAATTAATGACAAGTAACTACGTCTGATCAAATCAACTCCTCAGCAGTCGCGCCATCCATCAGAAAACTCCAATTAAGGTCATCTTCGACAGAAGCTGAAGATGTCCTGAATTCAAATTTGGTAGAAGGATAGTGGTCGTTATGTTTCAATGTAGCCCTTTTCCCCTAAAATACCATTTTCTAACTTTGTAAATACTCTATGGAATCACGCGCTTGGCTGATTTCCATCCTATCAATAAAATTCGAGCCTTAGTGCTTTTGTTTGCAATTCTTATTTGTTTTAGCTTTACAGAACGACATTTTAACATGATTAACGATTCTTGAAATAAAACAAAAATGAATTTACTTGTCAAAATTTTCTACTTTTAAAATAAAGATGGCAACTCTTTTGACTGTTGAACATCGAAAGAACATCGATTATTTCTCCAAAGGTGTTTGAACTTCAAAGTGCAGAATTACAGTACTCCTTCTAAACCATTGCGCCTGAATGAAGGATCAACTGTGTCAGATATGAATACTCCATCTGACATCCCCAGCAGAGTTCTTACCTCTTAATCCCGACCAAGGTTGTTCCCCACCGTAACTATTTCTCCTAAGCAAGGCAGAATTGCTATCATGAACGAATGGTGCTTTCCATCCCCTACAGTGGCCGAGTATCCAGTCGTGTTCATCCATTAGTTTGTATGTCGCGTCAATTTTGTCAGCATATACATACATACAGCATGCACTATTGATTTGCATGCACATTTATATTGCATCACTATCACTCTAGTCAGTCTTATCCCCTAGTGATAAAAGTCCTCTTGTCAATCGAGTCATCAGTTCTTTCCTCGTCAGGAAGCGAATCAGCTAAACAATCTCTCCCCAGTTTATTTCTGGGATAAAGTTGGTCCTTGACCACTTTGATAACTTGAACCTATGAAAAATAAGTAAACCTTCGACAAGCGTCGCTCTTCACCATTGAAGATGATATCTTCGTTTTCCTGGATTAAGGAAAATCCCCAGAGAAAGCCTCGCAACCGGAGATTCGGCAACACATCAGTTTCTCTCTGAAAATTTGCTATCAAATGAGGTCATAAGCACCTCCAAATGGGATTACATCACATGGCATTTCTCCGAGAAGATCTCGAAGAAAAGTATGATGTAGTATCCCCAAGCGGAAAGTAGTCTATTAAGAGGCTCGTTTTCCCCAGTAGAGTCGACAAATCGCGTCTCGAAATAGTGAAGTTTGTACACCTCTACAACTCAGGCAAATGGGTTCCCCAGCAAGTCTGACATCAAAACTTTTTCCCATCTAATGGCATCTCCCCAGGAAAATTCGGCGAGAAGTTGGGGAAAACTGCTATAAACAGCGTCCATTGTCAACAAAATTTATTGACAAAAGAAACTCAGACCAGTTCCTTGGTATGAAACCAGGATCGAGGGGAAGTTTATTTATGAAACTTAGACCAGTTCCTTGGTAGGAAACCAGGATCGATGGGAAGTTTATTTCAGAAACTTAGAAGAGTTCCTTGGTAGGAAACCAAGATCTAGGGGAAGTTTATTTCAGAAACTTAGACCAGTTTCTTGGTAGGAAACCAGGATCGAGGGGAAGTTTATTTCAAAAGAAAACTGAGACCAGTTCCTTGGCTGAAGACCAGGATCGAGGGGAAGTTTACCTTTTCTAAGCATTATTGCTTAGTAAAAGAAGAGGTATGGGCAAACTTCCATTCATAACCACCGTCAAAATTTCGGATATTCCGATATTTAATCCTCTTGCACCCCGAATGCCCGAATACCTTCCCCATTCACACCTTCGGGTCAAAGAAGATTAAATAGAGGCATCTGTTAGGGATGTATCATTTTGCCTCATCAGTCTCCCCAAAGATGGGTGAGCATTCACTACAAACAAGAATTAGGGTTCAAGCCCTCTCTGACTGAGAAATAAATCAGAGGATTCCTGAGACGTCTGAATTACATTTCCAGATTTATATTCCTCATGACCGCGACATGCGCGCCAATCTTCAAACTGCTCAAGAAGATACAATTATTTCTCACTGATTCCCGGGGAAAATGGACTCCGAATTATGATGGCCCCTATGTGGTCACGAAAGCTCTCTCAGGCGGCGCCTTGAGCCTTGCAACCATGGACGGAGAGGAATTTTCCTACCCCACGAATGTTGACATAGTCAAGAAATACTTCGCCTAAACAAAAAAAAAATGTCTTGGTGGATTGAAAACCCGAAAGGGCGGTCCAGGAAAAAGTTAGAGACATAATCAAAAATCATCCCAGTGGATGGAAGTCTCAAAGTACAATCCAGGAAAAAGTTAGGAATTAATGACAAGTAACTACGTCTGATCAAATCAACTCCTCAGCAGTCGCGCCATCCATCAGAAAACTCCAATTAAGGTCATCTTCGACAGAAGCTGAAGATGTCCTGAATTCAAATTTGGTAGAAGGATAGTGGTCGTTATGTTTCAATGTAGCCCTTTTCCCCTAAAATACCATTTTCTAACTTTGTAAATACTCTATGGAATCACGCGCTTGGCTGATTTCCATCCTATCAATAAAATTCGAGCCTTAGTGCTTTTGTTTGCAATTCTTATTTGTTTTAGCTTTACAGAACGACATTTTAACATGATTAACGATTCTTGAAATAAAACAAAAATGAATTTACTTGTCAAAATTTTCTACTTTTAAAATAAAGATGGCAACTCTTTTGACTGTTGAACATCGAAAGAACATCGATTATTTCTCCAAAGGTGTTTGAACTTCAAAGTGCAGAATTACAGTACTCCTTCTAAACCATTGCGCCTGAATGAAGGATCAACTGTGTCAGATATGAATACTCCATCTGACATCCCCAGCAGAGTTCTTACCTCTTAATCCCGACCAAGGTTGTTCCCCACCGTAACTATTTCTCCTAAGCAAGGCAGAATTGCTATCATGAACGAATGGTGCTTTCCATCCCCTACAGTGGCCGAGTATCCAGTCGTGTTCATCCATTAGTTTGTATGTCGCGTCAATTTTGTCAGCATATACATACATACAGCATGCACTATTGATTTGCATGCACATTTATATTGCATCACTATCACTCTAGTCAGTCTTATCCCCTAGTGATAAAAGTCCTCTTGTCAATCGAGTCATCAGTTCTTTCCTCGTCAGGAAGCGAATCAGCTAAACAATCTCTCCCCAGTTTATTTCTGGGATAAAGTTGGTCCTTGACCACTTTGATAACTTGAACCTATGAAAAATAAGTAAACCTTCGACAAGCGTCGCTCTTCACCATTGAAGATGATATCTTCGTTTTCCTGGATTAAGGAAAATCCCCAGAGAAAGCCTCGCAACCGGAGATTCGGCAACACATCAGTTTCTCTCTGAAAATTTGCTATCAAATGAGGTCATAAGCACCTCCAAATGGGATTACATCACATGGCATTTCTCCGAGAAGATCTCGAAGAAAAGTATGATGTAGTATCCCCAAGCGGAAAGTAGTCTATTAAGAGGCTCGTTTTCCCCAGTAGAGTCGACAAATCGCGTCTCGAAATAGTGAAGTTTGTACACCTCTACAACTCAGGCAAATGGGTTCCCCAGCAAGTCTGACATCAAAACTTTTTCCCATCTAATGGCATCTCCCCAGGAAAATTCGGCGAGAAGTTGGGGAAAACTGCTATAAACAGCGTCCCTTGTCAACAAAATTTATTGACAAAAGAAACTCAGACCAGTTCCTTGGTATGAAACCAGGATCGAGGGGAAGTTTATTTCAGAAACTTAGACCAGTTCCTTGGTAGGAAACCAGGATCGATGGGAAGTTTATTTCAGAAACTTAGACTAGTTCCTTGGTAGGAAACCAAGATATAGGGGAAGTTTATTTCAGAAACTTAGACCAGTTTCTTGGTAGGAAACCAGGATCGAGGGGAAGTTTATTTCAAAAGAAAAATGAGACCAGTTCCTTGGCTGAAGACCAGGATCGAGGGGAAGTTTACCTTTTCTAAGCATTATTGCTTAGTAAAAGAAGAGGTATGGGCAAACTTCCATTCATAACCACCGTCAAAATTTCGGATATTCCGATATTTAATCCTCTTGCACCCCGAATGCCCGAATACCTTCCCCATTCACACCTTCGGGTCAAAGAAGATTAAATAGAGGCATCTGTTAGGGATGTATCATTTTGCCTCATCAGTCTCCCCAAAGATGGGTGAGCATTCACTACAAACAAGAATTAGGGTTCAAGCCCTCTCTGACTGAGAAATAAGTCAGAGGATTCCTGAGACGTCTGAATTACATTTCCAGATTTATATTCCTCATGACCGCGACATGCGCGCCAATCTTCAAACTGCTCAAGAAGATACAATCATTTCTCACTGATTCCCGGGGAAAATGGACTCCGAATTATGATGGCCCCTATGTGGTCACGAAAGCTCTCTCAGGCGGCGCCTTGAGCCTTGCAACCATGGACGGAGAGGAATTTTCCTACCCCACGAATGTTGACATAGTCAAGAAATACTTCGCCTAAACAAAAAAAAAATGTCTTGGTGGATTGAAAACCCGAAAGGGCGGTCCAGGAAAAAGTTAGAGACATAATCAAAAATCATCCCAGTGGATGGAAGTCTCAAAGTACAATCCAGGAAAAAGTTAGGAATTAATGACAAGTAACTACGTCTGATCAAATCAACTCCTCAGCAGTCGCGCTATCCATCAGAAAACTCCAATTAAGGTCATCTTCGACAGAAGCTGAAGATGTCCTGAATTCAAATTTGGTAGAAGGATAGTGGTCGTTATGTTTCAATGTAGCCCTTTTCCCCTAAAATACCATTTTCTAACTTTGTAAATACTCTATGGAATCACGCGCTTGGCTGATTTCCATCCTATCAATAAAATTCGAGCCTTAGTGCTTTTGTTTGCAATTCTTATTTGTTTTAGCTTTACAGAACGACATTTTAACATGATTAACGATTCTTGAAATAAAACAAAAATGAATTTACTTGTCAAAATTTTCTACTTTTAAAATAAAGATGGCAACTCTTTTGACTGTTGAACATCGAAAGAACATCGATTATTTCTCCAAAGGTGTTTGAACTTCAAAGTGCAGAATTACAGTACTCCTTCTAAACCATTGCGCCTGAATGAAGGATCAACTGTGTCAGATATGAATACTCCATCTGACATCCCCAGCAGAGTTCTTACCTCTTAATCCCGACCAAGGTTGTTCCCCACCGTAACTATTTCTCCTAAGCAAGGCAGAATTGCTATCATGAACGAATGGTGCTTTCCATCCCCTACAGTGGCCGAGTATCCAGTCGTGTTCATCCATTAGTTTGTATGTCGCGTCAATTTTGTCAGCATATACATACATACAGCATGCACTATTGATTTGCATGCACATTTATATTGCATCACTATCACTCTAGTCAGTCTTATCCCCTAGTGATAAAAGTCCTCTTGTCAATCGAGTCATCAGTTCTTTCCTCGTCAGGAAGCGAATCAGCTAAACAATCTCTCCCCAGTTTATTTCTGGGATAAAGTTGGTCCTTGACCACTTTGATAACTTGAACCTATGAAAAATAAGTAAACCTTCGACAAGCGTCGCTCTTCACCATTGAAGATGATATCTTCGTTTTCCTGGATTAAGGAAAATCCCCAGAGAAAGCCTCGCAACCGGAGATTCGGCAACACATCAGTTTCTCTCTGAAAATTTGCTATCAAATGAGGTCATAAGCACCTCCAAATGGGATTACATCACATGGCATTTCTCCGAGAAGATCTCGAAGAAAAGTATGATGTAGTATCCCCAAGCGGAAAGTAGTCTATTCAGAGGCTCGTTTTCCCCAGTAGAGTCGACAAATCGCGTCTCGAAACAGTGAAGTTTGTACACCTCTACAACTCAGGCAAATGGGTTCCCCAGCAAGTCTGACATCAAAACTTTTTCCCATCTAATGGCATCTCCCCAGGAAAATTCGGCGAGAAGTTGGGGAAAACTGCTATAAACAGCGTCCCTTGTCAACAAAATTTATTGACAAAAGAAACTCAGACCAGTTCCTTGGTATGAAACCAGGATCGAGGGGAAGTTTATTTCAGAAACTTAGACCAGTTCCTTGGTAGGAAACCAGGATCGATGGGAAGTTTATTTCAGAAACTTAGACTAGTTCCTTGGTAGGAAACCAAGATCTAGGGGAAGTTTATTTCAGAAACTTAGACCAGTTTCTTGGTAGGAAACCAGGATCGAGGGGAAGTTTATTTCAAAAGAAAAATGAGACCAGTTCCTTGGCTGAAGACCAGGATCGAGGGGAAGTTTACCTTTTCTAAGCATTATTGCTTAGTAAAAGAAGAGGTATGGGCAAACTTCCATTCATAACCACCGTCAAAATTTCGGATATTCCGATATTTAATCCTCTTGCACCCCGAATGCCCGAATACCTTCCCCATTCACACCTTCGGGTCAAAGAAGATTAAATAGAGGCATCTGTTAGGGATGTATCATTTTGCCTCATCAGTCTCCCCAAAGATGGGTGAGCATTCACTACAAACAAGAATTAGGGTTCAAGCCCTCTCTGACTGAGAAATAAGTCAGAGGATTCCTGAGACGTCTGAATTACATTTCCAGATTTATATTCCTCATGACCGCGACATGCGCGCCAATCTTCAAACTGCTCAAGAAGATACAATCATTTCTCACTGATTCCCGGGGAAAATGGACTCCGAATTATGATGGCCCCTATGTGGTCACGAAAGCTCTCTCAGGCGGCGCCTTGAGCCTTGCAACCATGGACGGAGAGGAATTTTCCTACCCCACGAATGTTGACATAGTCAAGAAATACTTCGCCTAAACAAAAAAAAAATGTCTTGGTGGATTGAAAACCCGAAAGGGCGGTCCAGGAAAAAGTTAGAGACATAATCAAAAATCATCCCAGTGGATGGAAGTCTCAAAGTACAATCCAGGAAAAAGTTAGGAATTAATGACAAGTAACTACGTCTGATCAAATCAACTCCTCAGCAGTCGCGCCATCCATCAGAAAACTCCAATTAAGGTCATCTTCGACAGAAGCTGAAGATGTCCTGAATTCAAATTTGGTAGAAGGATAGTGGTCGTTATGTTTCAATGTAGCCCTTTTCCCCTAAAATACCATTTTCTAACTTTGTAAATACTCTATGGAATCACGCGCTTGGCTGATTTCCATCCTATCAATAAAATTCGAGCCTTAGTGCTTTTGTTTGCAATTCTTATTTGTTTTAGCTTTACAGAACGACATTTTAACATGATTAACGATTCTTGAAATAAAACAAAAATGAATTTACTTGTCAAAATTTTCTACTTTTAAAATAAAGATGGCAACTCTTTTGACTGTTGAACATCGAAAGAACATCGATTATTTCTCCAAAGGTGTTTGAACTTCAAAGTGCAGAATTACAGTACTCCTTCTAAACCATTGCGCCTGAATGAAGGATCAACTGTGTCAGATATGAATACTCCATCTGACATCCCCAGCAGAGTTCTTACCTCTTAATCCCGACCAAGGTTGTTCCCCACCGTAACTATTTCTCCTAAGCAAGGCAGAATTGCTATCATGAACGAATGGTGCTTTCCATCCCCTACAGTGGCCGAGTATCCAGTCGTGTTCATCCATTAGTTTGTATGTCGCGTCAATTTTGTCAGCATATACATACATACAGCATGCACTATTGATTTGCATGCACATTTATATTGCATCACTATCACTCTAGTCAGTCTTATCCCCTAGTGATAAAAGTCCTCTTGTCAATCGAGTCATCAGTTCTTTCCTCGTCAGGAAGCGAATCAGCTAAACAATCTCTCCCCAGTTTATTTCTGGGATAAAGTTGGTCCTTGACCACTTTGATAACTTGAACCTATGAAAAATAAGTAAACCTTCGACAAGCGTCGCTCTTCACCATTGAAGATGATATCTTCGTTTTCCTGGATTAAGGAAAATCCCCAGAGAAAGCCTCGCAACCGGAGATTCGGCAACACATCAGTTTCTCTCTGAAAATTTGCTATCAAATGAGGTCATAAGCACCTCCAAATGGGATTACATCACATGGCATTTCTCCGAGAAGATCTCGAAGAAAAGTATGATGTAGTATCCCCAAGCGGAAAGTAGTCTATTAAGAGGCTCGTTTTCCCCAGTAGAGTCGACAAATCGCGTCTCGAAATAGTGAAGTTTGTACACCTCTACAACTCAGGCAAATGGGTTCCCCAGCAAGTCTGACATCAAAACTTTTTCCCATCTAATGGCATCTCCCCAGGAAAATTCGGCGAGAAGTTGGGGAAAACTGCTATAAACAGCGTCCCTTGTCAACAAAATTTATTGACAAAAGAAACTCAGACCAGTTCCTTGGTATGAAACCAGGATCGAGGGGAAGTTTATTTCAGAAACTTAGACCAGTTCCTTGGTAGGAAACCAGGATCGATGGGAAGTTTATTTCAGAAACTTAGACTAGTTCCTTGGTAGGAAACCAAGATATAGGGGAAGTCTATTTCAGAAACTTAGACCAGTTTCTTGGTAGGAAACCAGGATCGAGGGGAAGTTTATTTCAAAAGAAAAATGAGACCAGTTCCTTGGCTGAAGACCAGGATCGAGGGGAAGTTTACCTTTTCTAAGCATTATTGCTTAGTAAAAGAAGAGGTATGGGCAAACTTCCATTCATAACCACCGTCAAAATTTCGGATATTCCGATATTTAATCCTCTTGCACCCCGAATGCCCGAATACCTTCCCCATTCACACCTTCGGGTCAAAGAAGATTAAATAGAGGCATCTGTTAGGGATGTATCATTTTGCCTCATCAGTCTCCCCAAAGATGGGTGAGCATTCACTACAAACAAGAATTAGGGTTCAAGCCCTCTCTGACTGAGAAATAAGTCAGAGGATTCCTGAGACGTCTGAATTACATTTCCAGATTTATATTCCTCATGACCGCGACATGCGCGCCAATCTTCAAACTGCTCAAGAAGATACAATCATTTCTCACTGATTCCCGGGGAAAATGGACTCCGAATTATGATGGCCCCTATGTGGTCACGAAAGCTCTCTCAGGCGGCGCCTTGAGCCTTGCAACCATGGACGGAGAGGAATTTTCCTACCCCACGAATGTTGACATAGTCAAGAAATACTTCGCCTAAACAAAAAAAAAATGTCTTGGTGGATTGAAAACCCGAAAGGGCGGTCCAGGAAAAAGTTAGAGACATAATCAAAAATCATCCCAGTGGATGGAAGTCTCAAAGTACAATCCAGGAAAAAGTTAGGAATTAATGACAAGTAACTACGTCTGATCAAATCAACTCCTCAGCAGTCGCGCTATCCATCAGAAAACTCCAATTAAGGTCATCTTCGACAGAAGCTGAAGATGTCCTGAATTCAAATTTGGTAGAAGGATAGTGGTCGTTATGTTTCAATGTAGCCCTTTTCCCCTAAAATACCATTTTCTAACTTTGTAAATACTCTATGGAATCACGCGCTTGGCTGATTTCCATCCTATCAATAAAATTCGAGCCTTAGTGCTTTTGTTTGCAATTCTTATTTGTTTTAGCTTTACAGAACGACATTTTAACATGATTAACGATTCTTGAAATAAAACAAAAATGAATTTACTTGTCAAAATTTTCTACTTTTAAAATAAAGATGGCAACTCTTTTGACTGTTGAACATCGAAAGAACATCGATTATTTCTCCAAAGGTGTTTGAACTTCAAAGTGCAGAATTACAGTACTCCTTCTAAACCATTGCGCCTGAATGAAGGATCAACTGTGTCAGATATGAATACTCCATCTGACATCCCCAGCAGAGTTCTTACCTCTTAATCCCGACCAAGGTTGTTCCCCACCGTAACTATTTCTCCTAAGCAAGGCAGAATTGCTATCATGAACGAATGGTGCTTTCCATCCCCTACAGTGGCCGAGTATCCAGTCGTGTTCATCCATTAGTTTGTATGTCGCGTCAATTTTGTCAGCATATACATACATACAGCATGCACTATTGATTTGCATGCACATTTATATTGCATCACTATCACTCTAGTCAGTCTTATCCCCTAGTGATAAAAGTCCTCTTGTCAATCGAGTCATCAGTTCTTTCCTCGTCAGGAAGCGAATCAGCTAAACAATCTCTCCCCAGTTTATTTCTGGGATAAAGTTGGTCCTTGACCACTTTGATAACTTGAACCTATGAAAAATAAGTAAACCTTCGACAAGCGTCGCTCTTCACCATTGAAGATGATATCTTCGTTTTCCTGGATTAAGGAAAATCCCCAGAGAAAGCCTCGCAACCGGAGATTCGGCAACACATCAGTTTCTCTCTGAAAATTTGCTATCAAATGAGGTCATAAGCACCTCCAAATGGGATTACATCACATGGCATTTCTCCGAGAAGATCTCGAAGAAAAGTATGATGTAGTATCCCCAAGCGGAAAGTAGTCTATTAAGAGGCTCGTTTTCCCCAGTAGAGTCGACAAATCGCGTCTCGAAACAGTGAAGTTTGTACACCTCTACAACTCAGGCAAATGGGTTCCCCAGCAAGTCTGACATCAAAACTTTTTCCCATCTAATGGCATCTCCCCAGGAAAATTCGGCGAGAAGTTGGGGAAAACTGCTATAAACAGCGTCCCTTGTCAACAAAATTTATTGACAAAAGAAACTCAGACCAGTTCCTTGGTATGAAACCAGGATCGAGGGGAAGTTTATTTCAGAAACTTAGACCAGTTCCTTGGTAGGAAACCAGGATCGATGGGAAGTTTATTTCAGAAACTTAGACTAGTTCCTTGGTAGGAAACCAAGATCTAGGGGAAGTTTATTTCAGAAACTTAGACCAGTTTCTTGGTAGGAAACCAGGATCGAGGGGAAGTTTATTTCAAAAGAAAAATGAGACCAGTTCCTTGGCTGAAGACCAGGATCGAGGGGAAGTTTACCTTTTCTAAGCATTATTGCTTAGTAAAAGAAGAGGTATGGGCAAACTTCCATTCATAACCACCGTCAAAATTTCGGATATTCCGATATTTAATCCTCTTGCACCCCGAATGCCCGAATACCTTCCCCATTCACACCTTCGGGTCAAAGAAGATTAAATAGAGGCATCTGTTAGGGATGTATCATTTTGCCTCATCAGTCTCCCCAAAGATGGGTGAGCATTCACTACAAACAAGAATTAGGGTTCAAGCCCTCTCTGACTGAGAAATAAGTCAGAGGATTCCTGAGACGTCTGAATTACATTTCCAGATTTATATTCCTCATGACCGCGACATGCGCGCCAATCTTCAAACTGCTCAAGAAGATACAATCATTTCTCACTGATTCCCGGGGAAAATGGACTCCGAATTATGATGGCCCCTATGTGGTCACGAAAGCTCTCTCAGGCGGCGCCTTGAGCCTTGCAACCATGGACGGAGAGGAATTTTCCTACCCCACGAATGTTGACATAGTCAAGAAATACTTCGCCTAAACAAAAAAAAAATGTCTTGGTGGATTGAAAACCCGAAAGGGCGGTCCAGGAAAAAGTTAGAGACATAATCAAAAATCATCCCAGTGGATGGAAGTCTCAAAGTACAATCCAGGAAAAAGTTAGGAATTAATGACAAGTAACTACGTCTGATCAAATCAACTCCTCAGCAGTCGCGCCATCCATCAGAAAACTCCAATTAAGGTCATCTTCGACAGAAGCTGAAGATGTCCTGAATTCAAATTTGGTAGAAGGATAGTGGTCGTTATGTTTCAATGTAGCCCTTTTCCCCTAAAATACCATTTTCTAACTTTGTAAATACTCTATGGAATCACGCGCTTGGCTGATTTCCATCCTATCAATAAAATTCGAGCCTTAGTGCTTTTGTTTGCAATTCTTATTTGTTTTAGCTTTACAGAACGACATTTTAACATGATTAACGATTCTTGAAATAAAACAAAAATGAATTTACTTGTCAAAATTTTCTACTTTTAAAATAAAGATGGCAACTCTTTTGACTGTTGAACATCGAAAGAACATCGATTATTTCTCCAAAGGTGTTTGAACTTCAAAGTGCAGAATTACAGTACTCCTTCTAAACCATTGCGCCTGAATGAAGGATCAACTGTGTCAGATATGAATACTCCATCTGACATCCCCAGCAGAGTTCTTACCTCTTAATCCCGACCAAGGTTGTTCCCCACCGTAACTATTTCTCCTAAGCAAGGCAGAATTGCTATCATGAACGAATGGTGCTTTCCATCCCCTACAGTGGCCGAGTATCCAGTCGTGTTCATCCATTAGTTTGTATGTCGCGTCAATTTTGTCAGCATATACATACATACAGCATGCACTATTGATTTGCATGCACATTTATATTGCATCACTATCACTCTAGTCAGTCTTATCCCCTAGTGATAAAAGTCCTCTTGTCAATCGAGTCATCAGTTCTTTCCTCGTCAGGAAGCGAATCAGCTAAACAATCTCTCCCCAGTTTATTTCTGGGATAAAGTTGGTCCTTGACCACTTTGATAACTTGAACCTATGAAAAATAAGTAAACCTTCGACAAGCGTCGCTCTTCACCATTGAAGATGATATCTTCGTTTTCCTGGATTAAGGAAAATCCCCAGAGAAAGCCTCGCAACCGGAGATTCGGCAACACATCAGTTTCTCTCTGAAAATTTGCTATCAAATGAGGTCATAAGCACCTCCAAATGGGATTACATCACATGGCATTTCTCCGAGAAGATCTCGAAGAAAAGTATGATGTAGTATCCCCAAGCGGAAAGTAGTCTATTAAGAGGCTCGTTTTCCCCAGTAGAGTCGACAAATCGCGTCTCGAAACAGTGAAGTTTGTACACCTCTACAACTCAGGCAAATGGGTTCCCCAACAAGTCTGACATCAAAACTTTTTCCCATCTAATGGCATCTCCCCAGGAAAATTCGGCGAGAAGTTGGGGAAAACTGCTATAAACAGCGTCCCTTGTCAACAAAATTTATTGACAAAAGAAACTCAGACCAGTTCCTTGGTATGAAACTAGGATCGAGGGGAAGTTTATTTCAGAAACTTAGACCAGTTCCTTGGTAGGAAACCAGGATCGATGGGAAGTTTATTTCAGAAACTTAGACTAGTTCCTTGGTAGGAAACCAAGATATAGGGGAAGTTTATTTCAGAAACTTAGACCAGTTTCTTGGTAGGAAACCAGGATCGAGGGGAAGTATATTTCAAAAGAAAAATGAGACCAGTTCCTTGGCTGAAGACCAGGATCGAGGGGAAGTTTACCTTTTCTAAGCATTATTGCTTAGTAAAAGAAGAGGTATGGGCAAACTTCCATTCATAACCACCGTCAAAATTTCGGATATTCCGATATTTAATCCTCTTGCACCCCGAATGCCCGAATACCTTCCCCATTCACACCTTCGGGTCAAAGAAGATTAAATAGAGGCATCTGTTAGGGATGTATCATTTTGCCTCATCAGTCTCCCCAAAGATGGGTGAGCATTCACTACAAACAAGAATTAGGGTTCAAGCCCTCTCTGACTGAGAAATAAGTCAGAGGATTCCTGAGACGTCTGAATTACATTTCCAGATTTATATTCCTCATGACCGCGACATGCGCGCCAATCTTCAAACTGCTCAAGAAGATACAATCATTTCTCACTGATTCCCGGGGAAAATGGACTCCGAATTATGATGGCCCCTATGTGGTCACGAAAGCTCTCTCAGGCGGCGCCTTGAGCCTTGCAACCATGGACGGAGAGGAATTTTCCTACCCCACGAATGTTGACATAGTCAAGAAATACTTCGCCTAAACAAAAAAAAATGTCTTGGTGGATTGAAAACCCGAAAGGGCGGTCCAGGAAAAAGTTAGAGACATAATCAAAAATCATCCCAGTGGATGGAAGTCTCAAAGTACAATCCAGGAAAAAGTTAGGAATTAATGACAAGTAACTACGTCTGATCAAATCAACTCCTCAGCAGTCGCGCCATCCATCAGAAAACTCCAATTAAGGTCATCTTCGACAGAAGCTGAAGATGTCCTGAATTCAAATTTGGTAGAAGGATAGTGGTCGTTATGTTTCAATGTAGCCCTTTTCCCCTAAAATACCATTTTCTAACTTTGTAAATACTCTATGGAATCACCCGCTTGGCTGATTTCCATCCTATCAATAAAATTCGAGCCTTAGTGCTTTTGTTTGCAATTCTTATTTGTTTTAGCTTTACAGAACGACATTTTAACATGATTAACGATTCTTGAAATAAAACAAAAATGAATTTACTTGTCAAAATTTTCTACTTTTAAAATAAAGATGGCAACTCTTTTGACTGTTGAACATCGAAAGAACATCGATTATTTCTCCAAAGGTGTTTGAACTTCAAAGTGCAGAATTACAGTACTCCTTCTAAACCATTGCGCCTGAATGAAGGATCAACTGTGTCAGATATGAATACTCCATCTGACATCCCCAGCAGAGTTCTTACCTCTTAATCCCGACCAAGGTTGTTCCCCACCGTAACTATTTCTCCTAAGCAAGGCAGAATTGCTATCATGAACGAATGGTGCTTTCCATCCCCTACAGTGGCCGAGTATCCAGTCGTGTTCATCCATTAGTTTGTATGTCGCGTCAATTTTGTCAGCATATACATACATACAGCATGCACTATTGATTTGCATGCACATTTATATTGCATCACTATCACTCTAGTCAGTCTTATCCCCTAGTGATAAAAGTCCTCTTGTCAATCGAGTCATCAGTTCTTTCCTCGTCAGGAAGCGAATCAGCTAAACAATCTCTCCCCAGTTTATTTCTGGGATAAAGTTGGTCCTTGACCACTTTGATAACTTGAACCTATGAAAAATAAGTAAACCTTCGACAAGCGTCGCTCTTCACCATTGAAGATGATATCTTCGTTTTCCTGGATTAAGGAAAATCCCCAGAGAAAGCCTCGCAACCGGAGATTCGGCAACACATCAGTTTCTCTCTGAAAATTTGCTATCAAATGAGGTCATAAGCACCTCCAAATGGGATTACATCACATGGCATTTCTCCGAGAAGATCTCGAAGAAAAGTATGATGTAGTATCCCCAAGCAGAAAGTAGTCTATTAAGAGGCTCGTTTTCCCCAGTAGAGTCGACAAATCGCGTCTCGAAACAGTGAAGTTTGTACACCTCTACAACTCAGGCAAATGGGTTCCCCAGCAAGTCTGACATCAAAACTTTTTCCCATCTAATGGCATCTCCCCAGGAAAATTCGGCGAGAAGTTGGGGAAAACTGCTATAAACAGCGTCCCTTGTCAACAAAATTTATTGACAAAAGAAACTCAGACCAGTTCCTTGGTATGAAACTAGGATCGAGGGGAAGTTTATTTCAGAAACTTAGACCAGTTCCTTGGTAGGAAACCAGGATCGATGGGAAGTTTATTTCAGAAACTTAGACTAGTTCCTTGGTAGGAAACCAAGATATAGGGGAAGTTTATTTCAGAAACTTAGACCAGTTTCTTGGTAGGAAACCAGGATCGAGGGGAAGTTTATTTCAAAAGAAAAATGAGACCAGTTCCTTGGCTGAAGACCAGGATCGAGGGGAAGTTTACCTTTTCTAAGCATTATTGCTTAGTAAAAGAAGAGGTATGGGCAAACTTCCATTCATAACCACCGTCAAAATTTCGGATATTCCGATATTTAATCCTCTTGCACCCCGAATGCCCGAATACCTTCCCCATTCACACCTTCGGGTCAAAGAAGATTAAATAGAGGCATCTGTTAGGGATGTATCATTTTGCCTCATCAGTCTCCCCAAAGATGGGTGAGCATTCACTACAAACAAGAATTAGGGTTCAAGCCCTCTCTGACTGAGAAATAAGTCAGAGGATTCCTGAGACGTCTGAATTACATTTCCAGATTTATATTCCTCATGACCGCGACATGCGCGCCAATCTTCAAACTGCTCAAGAAGATACAATCATTTCTCACTGATTCCCGGGGAAAATGGACTCCGAATTATGATGGCCCCTATGTGGTCACGAAAGCTCTCTCAGGCGGCGCCTTGAGCCTTGCAACCATGGACGGAAAGGAATTTTCCTACCCCACGAATGTTGACATAGTCAAGAAATACTTCGCCTAAACAAAAAAAAATGTCTTGGTGGATTGAAAACCCGAAAGGGCGGTCCAGGAAAAAGTTAGAGACATAATCAAAAATCATCCCAGTGGATGGAAGTCTCAAAGTACAATCCAGGTAAAAGTTAGGAATTAATGACAAGTAACTACGTCTGATCAAATCAACTCCTCAGCAGTCGCGCCATCCATCAGAAAACTCCAATTAAGGTCATCTTCGACAGAAGCTGAAGATGTCCTGAATTCAAATTTGGTAGAAGGATAGTGGTCGTTATGTTTCAATGTAGCCCTTTTCCCCTAAAATACCATTTTCTAACTTTGTAAATACTCTATGGAATCACCCGCTTGGCTGATTTCCATCCTATCAATAAAATTCGAGCCTTAGTGCTTTTGTTTGCAATTCTTATTTGTTTTAGCTTTACAGAACGACATTTTAACATGATTAACGATTCTTGAAATAAAACAAAAATGAATTTACTTGTCAAAATTTTCTACTTTTAAAATAAAGATGGCAACTTTTTTGACTGTTGAACATCGAAAGAACATCGATTGTTTCTCCAAAGGTGTTTGAACTTCAAAGTGCAGAATTACAGTACTCCTTCTAAACCATTGCGCCTGAATGAAGGATCAACTGTGTCAGATATGAATACTCCATCTGACATCCCCGGCAGAGTTCTTACCTCCTAATCCCGACCAAGGTTGTTCCCCACCGTAACTATTTCTCCTAAGCAAGGCAGAATTGCTATCATGAACGAATGGTGCTTTCCATCCCCTACAGTGGTCGAGTATCCAGTCGTGTTCATCCATTAGTTTGTATGTCGCGTCAATTTTGTCAGCATATACATACATACAGCATGCACTATTGATTTGCATGCACATTTATATTGCATCACTATCACTCTAGTCAGTCTTATCCCCTAGTGATAAAAGTCCTCTTGTCAATCGAGTCATCAGTTCTTTCCTCGTCAGGAAGCGAATCAGCTAAGCAATCTCTCCCCAGTTTATTTCTGGGATAAAGTTGGTCCTTGATCACTTTGATAACTTGAACCTATGAAAAATAAGTAAACCTTCGACAAGCGTCGCTCTTCACCATTGAAGATGATATCTTCGTTTTCCTGGATTAAGGAAAATCCCCAGAGAAAGCCTCGCAATCGAAGATTCGGCAACACATCAGTTTCTCTCTGAAAATTTGCTATCAAATGAGGTCATAAGCACCTCCAAATGGGATTACATCACATGGCATTTCTCCGAGAATATCTCGAAGAAAAGTATGATGTAGTATCCCCAAGCAGAAAGTAGTCTCTCAAGAGGCTCGTTTTCCCCAGTAGAGTCACAAATGGCGTCTCCAAACAGTGAAGTTTGTACACCTCTACAACTCAGGCGAATGGGTTCCCAATCAAGTCTGACGTCAAAACTTTTTCCCATCTAATGGCATCTCCCCAGGAAAATTCGGCGAGAACTTGGAGAAAAACGCTATAAACAGCGTCCCTTGTCAACAAAATTTATTGACAAAAGAAACTCAGACCAGTTCCTTGGTATGAAACCAGGATCGAAGGGGAAGTTTATTTCAGAAACTTAGACCAGTTCCTTGGTAGGAAACCAGGATCGATGGGAAATTTATTTCAGAAACTTAGACTAGTTCCTTGGTAGGAAACCAAGATATAGGGGAAGTTTATTTCAGAAACTTAGACCAGTTTCTTGGTAGGAAACCAGGATCGAGGGGAAGTTTATTTCAAAAGAAAAATGAGACCAGTTCCTTGGCTGAAGACCAGGATCGAGGGGAAGTTTACCTTTTCTAAGCATTATTGCTTAGTAAAAGAAGAGGTATGGGCAAACTTCCATTCATAACCACCGTCAAAATTTCGGATATTCCGATATTTAATCCTCTTGCACCCCGAATGACCGAATACCTTCCCCATTCACACCTTCGGGTCAAAGAAGATTAAATAGAGGCATCTGTTAGGGATGTATCATTTTGCCTCATCAGTCTCCCCAAAGATGGGTGAGCATTCACTATAAACAAGAATTAGGGTTCAAGCCCTCTCTGACTGAGAAATAAGTCAGAGGATTCCTGAGACGTCTGAATTACATTTCCAGATTTATATTCCTCATGACCGCGACATGCGCGCCAATCTTCAAACTGCTCAAGAAGATACAATCATTTCTCACTGATTCCCGGGGAAAATGGACTCCGAATTATGATGGCCCCTATGTGGTCACGAAAGCTCTCTCAGGCGGCGCCTTGAGCCTTGCAACCATGGACGGAGAGGAATTTTCCTACCCCACGAATGTTGACATAGTCAAGAAATACTTCGCCTAAACAAAAATAAATGTCTTGGTGGATTGAAAACCCGAAAGGGCGGTCCAGGAAAAAGTTAGAGACATAATCAAAAATCATCCCAGTGGATGGAAGTCTCAAAGTACAATCCAGGTAAAAGTTAGGAATTAATGACAAGTAACTACGTCTGATCAAATCAACTCCTCAGCAGTCGCGCCATCCATCAGAAAACTCCAATTAAGGTCATCTTCGACAGAAGCTGAAGATGTCCTGAATTCAAATTTGGTAGAAGGATAGTGGTCGTTATGTTTCAATGTAGCCCTTTTCCCCTAAAATACCATTTTCTAACTTTGTAAATACTCTATGGAATCACCCGCTTGGCTGATTTCCATCCTATCAATAAAATTCGAGCCTTAGTGCTTTTGTTTGCAATTCTTATTTGTTTTAGCTTTACAGAACGACATTTTAACATGATTAACGATTCTTGAAATAAAACAAAAATGAATTTACTTGTCAAAATTTTCTACTTTTAAAATAAAGATGGCAACTTTTTTGACTGTTGAACATCGAAAGAACATCGATTGTTTCTCCAAAGGTGTTTGAACTTCAAAGTGCAGAATTACAGTACTCCTTCTAAACCATTGCGCCTGAATGAAGGATCAACTGTGTCAGATATGAATACTCCATCTGACATCCCCGGCAGAGTTCTTACCTCCTAATCCCGACCAAGGTTGTTCCCCACCGTAACTATTTCTCCTAAGCAAGGCAGAATTGCTATCATGAACGAATGGTGCTTTCCATCCCCTACAGTGGTCGAGTATCCAGTCGTGTTCATCCATTAGTTTGTATGTCGCGTCAATTTTGTCAGCATATACATACATACAGCATGCACTATTGATTTGCATGCACATTTATATTGCATCACTATCACTCTAGTCAGTCTTATCCCCTAGTGATAAAAGTCCTCTTGTCAATCGAGTCATCAGTTCTTTCCTCGTCAGGAAGCGAATCAGCTAAGCAATCTCTCCCCAGTTTATTTCTGGGATAAAGTTGGTCCTTGATCACTTTGATAACTTGAACCTATGAAAAATAAGTAAACCTTCGACAAGCGTCGCTCTTCACCATTGAAGATGATATCTTCGTTTTCCTGGATTAAGGAAAATCCCCAGAGAAAGCCTCGCAATCGAAGATTCGGCAACACATCAGTTTCTCTCTGAAAATTTGCTATCAAATGAGGTCATAAGCACCTCCAAATGGGATTACATCACATGGCATTTCTCCGAGAATATCTCGAAGAAAAGTATGATGTAGTATCCCCAAGCAGAAAGTAGTCTCTCAAGAGGCTCGTTTTCCCCAGTAGAGTCACAAATGGCGTCTCCAAACAGTGAAGTTTGTACACCTCTACAACTCAGGCGAATGGGTTCCCAATCAAGTCTGACGTCAAAACTTTTTCCCATCTAATGGCATCTCCCCAGGAAAATTCGGCGAGAACTTGGAGAAAAACGCTATAAACAGCGTCCCTTGTCAACAAAATTTATTGACAAAAGAAACTCAGACCAGTTCCTTGGTATGAAACCAGGATCGAAGGGGAAGTTTATTTCAGAAACTTAGACCAGTTCCTTGGTAGGAAACCAGGATCGATGGGAAATTTATTTCAGAAACTTAGACTAGTTCCTTGGTAGGAAACCAAGATATAGGGGAAGTTTATTTCAGAAACTTAGACCAGTTTCTTGGTAGGAAACCAGGATCGAGGGGAAGTTTATTTCAAAAGAAAAATGAGACCAGTTCCTTGGCTGAAGACCAGGATCGAGGGGAAGTTTACCTTTTCTAAGCATTATTGCTTAGTAAAAGAAGAGGTATGGGCAAACTTCCATTCATAACCACCGTCAAAATTTCGGATATTCCGATATTTAATCCTCTTGCACCCCGAATGACCGAATACCTTCCCCATTCACACCTTCGGGTCAAAGAAGATTAAATAGAGGCATCTGTTAGGGATGTATCATTTTGCCTCATCAGTCTCCCCAAAGATGGGTGAGCATTCACTATAAACAAGAATTAGGGTTCAAGCCCTCTCTGACTGAGAAATAAGTCAGAGGATTCCTGAGACGTCTGAATTACATTTCCAGATTTATATTCCTCATGACCGCGACATGCGCGCCAATCTTCAAACTGCTCAAGAAGATACAATCATTTCTCACTGATTCCCGGGGAAAATGGACTCCGAATTATGATGGCCCCTATGTGGTCACGAAAGCTCTCTCAGGCGGCGCCTTGAGCCTTGCAACCATGGACGGAGAGGAATTTTCCTACCCCACGAATGTTGACATAGTCAAGAAATACTTCGCCTAAACAAAAATAAATGTCTTGGTGGATTGAAAACCCGAAAGGGCGGTCCAGGAAAAAGTTAGAGACATAATCAAAAATCATCCCAGTGGATGGAAGTCTCAAAGTACAATCCAGGTAAAAGTTAGGAATTAATGACAAGTAACTACGTCTGATCAAATCAACTCCTCAGCAGTCGCGCCATCCATCAGAAAACTCCAATTAAGGTCATCTTCGACAGAAGCTGAAGATGTCCTGAATTCAAATTTGGTAGAAGGATAGTGGTCGTTATGTTTCAATGTAGCCCTTTTCCCCTAAAATACCATTTTCTAACTTTGTAAATACTCTATGGAATCACCCGCTTGGCTGATTTCCATCCTATCAATAAAATTCGAGCCTTAGTGCTTTTGTTTGCAATTCTTATTTGTTTTAGCTTTACAGAACGACATTTTAACATGATTAACGATTCTTGAAATAAAACAAAAATGAATTTACTTGTCAAAATTTTCTACTTTTAAAATAAAGATGGCAACTTTTTTGACTGTTGAACATCGAAAGAACATCGATTGTTTCTCCAAAGGTGTTTGAACTTCAAAGTGCAGAATTACAGTACTCCTTCTAAACCATTGCGCCTGAATGAAGGATCAACTGTGTCAGATATGAATACTCCATCTGACATCCCCGGCAGAGTTCTTACCTCCTAATCCCGACCAAGGTTGTTCCCCACCGTAACTATTTCTCCTAAGCAAGGCAGAATTGCTATCATGAACGAATGGTGCTTTCCATCCCCTACAGTGGTCGAGTATCCAGTCGTGTTCATCCATTAGTTTGTATGTCGCGTCAATTTTGTCAGCATATACATACATACAGCATGCACTATTGATTTGCATGCACATTTATATTGCATCACTATCACTCTAGTCAGTCTTATCCCCTAGTGATAAAAGTCCTCTTGTCAATCGAGTCATCAGTTCTTTCCTCGTCAGGAAGCGAATCAGCTAAGCAATCTCTCCCCAGTTTATTTCTGGGATAAAGTTGGTCCTTGATCACTTTGATAACTTGAACCTATGAAAAATAAGTAAACCTTCGACAAGCGTCGCTCTTCACCATTGAAGATGATATCTTCGTTTTCCTGGATTAAGGAAAATCCCCAGAGAAAGCCTCGCAATCGAAGATTCGGCAACACATCAGTTTCTCTCTGAAAATTTGCTATCAAATGAGGTCATAAGCACCTCCAAATGGGATTACATCACATGGCATTTCTCCGAGAATATCTCGAAGAAAAGTATGATGTAGTATCCCCAAGCAGAAAGTAGTCTCTCAAGAGGCTCGTTTTCCCCAGTAGAGTCACAAATGGCGTCTCCAAACAGTGAAGTTTGTACACCTCTACAACTCAGGCGAATGGGTTCCCAATCAAGTCTGACGTCAAAACTTTTTCCCATCTAATGGCATCTCCCCAGGAAAATTCGGCGAGAACTTGGAGAAAAACGCTATAAACAGCGTCCCTTGTCAACAAAATTTATTGACAAAAGAAACTCAGACCAGTTCCTTGGTATGAAACCAGGATCGAAGGGGAAGTTTATTTCAGAAACTTAGACCAGTTCCTTGGTAGGAAACCAGGATCGATGGGAAATTTATTTCAGAAACTTAGACTAGTTCCTTGGTAGGAAACCAAGATATAGGGGAAGTTTATTTCAGAAACTTAGACCAGTTTCTTGGTAGGAAACCAGGATCGAGGGGAAGTTTATTTCAAAAGAAAAATGAGACCAGTTCCTTGGCTGAAGACCAGGATCGAGGGGAAGTTTACCTTTTCTAAGCATTATTGCTTAGTAAAAGAAGAGGTATGGGCAAACTTCCATTCATAACCACCGTCAAAATTTCGGATATTCCGATATTTAATCCTCTTGCACCCCGAATGACCGAATACCTTCCCCATTCACACCTTCGGGTCAAAGAAGATTAAATAGAGGCATCTGTTAGGGATGTATCATTTTGCCTCATCAGTCTCCCCAAAGATGGGTGAGCATTCACTATAAACAAGAATTAGGGTTCAAGCCCTCTCTGACTGAGAAATAAGTCAGAGGATTCCTGAGACGTCTGAATTACATTTCCAGATTTATATTCCTCATGACCGCGACATGCGCGCCAATCTTCAAACTGCTCAAGAAGATACAATCATTTCTCACTGATTCCCGGGGAAAATGGACTCCGAATTATGATGGCCCCTATGTGGTCACGAAAGCTCTCTCAGGCGGCGCCTTGAGCCTTGCAACCATGGACGGAGAGGAATTTTCCTACCCCACGAATGTTGACATAGTCAAGAAATACTTCGCCTAAACAAAAATAAATGTCTTGGTGGATTGAAAACCCGAAAGGGCGGTCCAGGAAAAAGTTAGAGACATAATCAAAAATCATCCCAGTGGATGGAAGTCTCAAAGTACAATCCAGGTAAAAGTTAGGAATTAATGACAAGTAACTACGTCTGATCAAATCAACTCCTCAGCAGTCGCGCCATCCATCAGAAAACTCCAATTAAGGTCATCTTCGACAGAAGCTGAAGATGTCCTGAATTCAAATTTGGTAGAAGGATAGTGGTCGTTATGTTTCAATGTAGCCCTTTTCCCCTAAAATACCATTTTCTAACTTTGTAAATACTCTATGGAATCACCCGCTTGGCTGATTTCCATCCTATCAATAAAATTCGAGCCTTAGTGCTTTTGTTTGCAATTCTTATTTGTTTTAGCTTTACAGAACGACATTTTAACATGATTAACGATTCTTGAAATAAAACAAAAATGAATTTACTTGTCAAAATTTTCTACTTTTAAAATAAAGATGGCAACTTTTTTGACTGTTGAACATCGAAAGAACATCGATTGTTTCTCCAAAGGTGTTTGAACTTCAAAGTGCAGAATTACAGTACTCCTTCTAAACCATTGCGCCTGAATGAAGGATCAACTGTGTCAGATATGAATACTCCATCTGACATCCCCGGCAGAGTTCTTACCTCCTAATCCCGACCAAGGTTGTTCCCCACCGTAACTATTTCTCCTAAGCAAGGCAGAATTGCTATCATGAACGAATGGTGCTTTCCATCCCCTACAGTGGTCGAGTATCCAGTCGTGTTCATCCATTAGTTTGTATGTCGCGTCAATTTTGTCAGCATATACATACATACAGCATGCACTATTGATTTGCATGCACATTTATATTGCATCACTATCACTCTAGTCAGTCTTATCCCCTAGTGATAAAAGTCCTCTTGTCAATCGAGTCATCAGTTCTTTCCTTGTCAGGAAGCGAATCAGCTAAGCAATCTCTCCCCAGTTTATTTCTGGGATAAAGTTGGTCCTTGATCACTTTGATAACTTGAACCTATGAAAAATAAGTAAACCTTCGACAAGCGTCGCTCTTCACCATTGAAGATGATATCTTCGTTTTCCTGGATTAAGGAAAATCCCCAGAGAAAGCCTCGCAATCGAAGATTCGGCAACACATCAGTTTCTCTCTGAAAATTTGCTATCAAATGAGGTCATAAGCACCTCCAAATGGGATTACATCACATGGCATTTCTCCGAGAAGATCTCGAAGAAAAGTATGATGTAGTATCCCCAAGCAGAAAGTAGTCTCTCAAGAGGCTCGTTTTCCCCAGTAGAGTCACAAATGGCGTCTCCAAACAGTGAAGTTTGTACACCTCTACAACTCAGGAGAATGGGTTCCCAATCAAGTCTGACGTCAAAACTTTTTCCCATCTAATGGCATCTCCCCAGGAAAATTCGGCGAGAACTTGGAGAAAAACGCTATAAACAGCGTCCCTTGTCAACAAAATTTATTGACAAAAGAAACTCAGACCACTTCCTTGGTATGAAACCAGGATCCAAGGGGACGTTTATTTCAGAAACTTAGACCAGTTCCTTGGTAGGAAACCAGGATCGATGGGAAGTTTATTTCAGAAACTTAGACTAGTTCCTTGGTAGGAAACCAAGATATAGGGGAAGTTTATTTCAGAAACTTAGACCAGTTTCTTGGTAGGAAACCAGGATCGAGGGGAAGTTTATTTCAAAAGAAAAATGAGACCAGTTCCTTGGCTGAAGACCAGGATCGAAGGGAAGTTTACCTTTTCTAAGCATTATTGCTTAGTAAAAGAAGAGGTATGGGCAAACTTCCATTCATAACCACCGTCAAAATTTCGGATATTCCGATATTTAATCCTCTTGCACCCCGAATGCCCGAATACCTTCCCCATTCACACCTTCGGGTCAAAGAAGATTAAATAGAGGCATCTGTTAGGGATGTATCATTTTGCCTCATCAGTCTCCCCAAAGATGGGTGAGCATTCACTACAAACAAGAATTAGGGTTCAAGCCCTCTCTGACTGAGAAATAAGTCAGAGGATTCCTGAGACGTCTGAATTACATTTCCAGATTTATATTCCTCATGACCGCGACATGCGCGCCAATCTTCAAACTGCTCAAGAAGATACAATCATTTCTCACTGATTCCCGGGGAAAATGGACTCCGAATTATGATGGCCCCTATGTGGTCACGAAAGCTCTCTCAGGCGGCGCCTTGAGCCTTGCAACCATGGACGGAGAGGAATTTTCCTACCCCACGAGTGTTGACATAGTCAAGAAATACTTCGCCTAAACAAAAAAAAATGTCTTGGTGGATTGAAAACCCGAAAGGGCGGTCCAGGAAAAAGTTAGAGACATAATCAAAAATCATCCCAGTGGATGGAAGTCTCAAAGTACAATCCAGGAAAAAGTTAGGAATTA
Source organism: Lathyrus tuberosus (assembly GCA_022829125.1). NCBI lineage: Eukaryota > Viridiplantae > Streptophyta > Magnoliopsida > Fabales > Fabaceae > Lathyrus > Lathyrus tuberosus. Next base: position 22,116,139 of record JALAZF010000022.1, on the reverse strand, counting down.
ATGACAAGTAACTACGTCTGATCAAATCAACTCCTCAGCAGTCGCGCCATCCATCAGAAAACTCCAATTAAGGTCATCTTTGACAGAAGCTGAAGATGTCCTGAATTCAAATTTGGTAGAAGGATAGTGGTCGTTATGTTTCAATGTAGCCCTTTTCCCCTAAAATACCATTTTCTAACTTTGTAAATACTCTATGGAATCACCCGCTTGGCTGATTTCCATCCTATCAATAAAATTCGAGCCTTAGTGCTTTTGTTTGCAATTCTTATTTGTTTTAGCTTTACAGAACGACATTTTAACATGATTAACGATTCTTGAAATAAAACAAAAATGAATTTACTTGTCAAAATTTTCTACTTTTAAAATAAAGATGGCAACTTTTTTTACTGTTGAACATCGAAAGAACATCGATTGTTTCTCCAAAGGTGTTTGAACTTCAAAGTGCAGAATTACAGTACTCCTTCTAAACCATTGCGCCTGAATGAAGGATCAACTGTGTCAGATATGAATACTCCATCTGACATCCCCGGCAGAGTTCTTACCTCCTAATCCCGACCAAGGTTGTTCCCCACCGTAACTATTTCTCCTAAGCAAGGCAGAATTGCTATCATGAACGAATGGTGCTTTCCATCCCCTACAGTGGTCGAGTATCCAGTCGTGTTCATCCATTAGTTTGTATGTCGCGTCAATTTTGTCAGCATATACATACATACAGCATGCACTATTGATTTGCATGCACATTTATATTGCATCACTATCACTCTAGTCAGTCTTATCCCCTAGTGATAAAAGTCCTCTTATCAATCGAGTCATCAGTTCTTTCCTCGTCAGGAAGCGAATCAGCTAAGCAATCTCTCCCCAGTTTATTTCTGGGATAAAGTTGGTCCTTGACCACTTTGATAACTTGAACCTATGAAAAATAAGTAAACCTTCGACAAGCGTCGCTCTTCACCATTGAAGATGATATCTTCGTTTTCCTGGATTAAGGAAAATCCCCAGAGAAAGCCTCGCAATCGGAGATTCGGCAACACATCAGTTTCTCTCTGAAAATTTGCTATCAAATGAGGTCATAAGCACCTCCAAATGGGATTACATCACATGGCATTTCTCCGAGAAGATCTCGAAGAAAAGTATGATGTAGTATCCCCAAGAAGAAAGTAGTCTCTCAAGAGGCTCGTTTTCCCCAGTAGAGTCACAAATGGCGTCTTCAAACAGTGAAGTTTGTACACCTCTACAACTCAGGCGAATGGGTTCCCAAGCAAGTCTGACGTCAAAACTTTTTCCCATCAAATGGCATCTCCCCAGGAAAATTCGGCGAGAACTTGGAGAAAAACGCTATAAACAGCGTCCCTTGTCAAAAAAATTTATTGACAAAAAAAACTGAGACCAGTTCCTTGGTAGGAAACCAGGATCGAAGGGAAGTTTATTTCTGAAACTTAGACCAGTTCCTTGGTAGGAAACCAGGATCGATGGGAAGTTTATTTCAGAAACTTAGACCAGTTTCTTGGTAGGAAACCAAGATCGAGGGGAAGTTTATTTCAAAAGAAAAATGAGACCAGTTCCTTGGCTGAAGACCAGGATCGAGGGGAAATTTACCTTTTCTAGGCATCATTGCTTAGTAAAAGAAGGTATGGGCAAACTGCCATTCATAAACACCGTCAAAATTTTGGATATTCCGATATTTAATCCTCTTGCACCCCGAATGCCCGAATCCCTTCGCCATTCACACCTTCGGGTCAAAGAAGATTAAATAGGGGCATCTGTTAGGGATGTATCATTATGCCTCATCAGTCTCCCCAAAGATGAGTGAGCATTCACTACAAACAAGAATTAGGGTTCAAGCCCTCTCTGACTGAGAAATAAGTCAGAGGATTCCTGGGACGTCTGAATTACATTTCCAGATTTATATTCCTCATGACCGCGACATGCGCGCCAATCTTTAAACTGCTCAAGAAGATACAATCATTTCTCACTGATTCCCGGGGAAAATGGACTCTGAATTATGATGTCCCCTATGTGGTCACGAAAGCTCTCTCAGGCGGCGCCTTGGGGCTTGCAACCATGGACGGAGAGGAATTTTCCTACCCCACGAATGTTGATGTAGTCCAGAAATACTTCGCCTAAACAAAAAAAAAACGTCTTGGTGGATTGAAAACCCGAAAGGGCGGTCCAGGCAAAAGTTAGAGACATAATCAAAAATCATCCCAGTGGATGGAAGTCTCAAAGTACAATCCAAGCAAAAGTTAGGGATTAATGGCAAGTAACTACGTCTGATCAGTTCAACTCCTCAGCAGTCGCGCCATCCATCAGAAAACTCCAATTAAGGTCATCTTCGACCGAAGCTCAAGATGTCCAGAAATCAAGTTTGGTAGAAGGATAGCGGTCGTTATGTTTCAATGTAGCCCTTTTCCCCTAAAATACCATTTTCTAACTTTGTAAATACTCTATGGAATCACGCGCTTGGCTGATTTCCATCATATCAATAAAATTTGAGCCTTAGTGCTTTTGTTTGCAATTCTTATTTGTTTTAGCATTACAGAACGACATTTTAACATGATTAACGATTCTTGAAATAAAACAAAAATGAATTTACTTGTCAAAATTTTCTACTTTTAAAATAAAGATGGCAACTCTTTTGACTGTTGAACATCGAAAGAACATCGATTATTTCTCCAAAGGTGTTTGAACTTCAAAGTGCAGAATTACAGTACTCCTTCTAAACCATTGCGCCTGAATAAAGGATCAACTGTGTCAGATGCGAATACTCCATATGACATCCCCGGCAGAGTTCTTACCTCCTAAGCCCGACCAAGGTTGTTTCCCACCGTAACTATTTCTCCTAAGCAAGGCAGAACTGCTATCATGAACGAATGGTGCTTTCCATCCCCTGCAGTGGCCAAGTATCCAATCGTGTTCATCCATTAGTTTGTAAGTCGTGTCAGGGTTATCAGTATATACATACATACATCATGCACTATTGATTTGCGTGCACATTCATATTGCATCACTATCACTCTAGTCAGTCTTATCCCCTAGTGATAAAAGTCCTCTTGTCAATCGAGTCATCAGTTCTTTCCTTGTCAGGAAGCGAATCAGCTAAGCAATCTCTCGACAGTTTATTTCTGGGATAAAGTTGGTCCTTGACCACTTTGATAAGTTGAACCTATGAAAAATAAGTAAACCTTCGACAAGCGTCGCTCTTCACCATTGAAGATGATATCTTCGTTTTCCCGGATTAAGGAAAATCCCTAGAGAAAGCCTCGCAACCGGAGATTCGGCAACACATCAGTTTCTCTCTGAAAATTTGCTATCAAATGAGGTCATAAGCACCTCCAAATGGGATTACATCACATGGCATTTCTCCGAGAAGATCTCGAAGAAAAGTATGATGTAGTCTCCCCAAGCAGAAAGTAGTCTCTCAAGAGGCTCGTTTTCCCCAGTAGAGTCGACAAATGGTGTCTCCAAATAGAGAAGTTTGTACACCTCTACAACTCAGGCGAATGGGTTCCCCAGCAAGTCAGACGTCAAAACTTTTTCCCATCAAATGGCATCTCCCCAGGAAAATTCGGCGAGAAGTTGGGGAAAACCGCTATAAACAGCGTCCCTAGTCAAAAAAATTTATAGACAAAAACAACTGAGACCAGTTCCTTGGTAGGAAACCAGGATCGAGGGGAAGTTTATTTCTGAAACTTAGATCAGTTCCTTGGTAGGAAACCAGGATCGATGGGAAGTTTATTTCAGAAACTTAGACCAGTTCCTTGGTAGGAAACCAGGATCTAGGGGAAGTTTATTTCAGAAACTTAGACCAGTTTCTTGGTAGGAAACCAGGATTTAGGGGAAGTTTATTTCAAAAGAAAACTGAGACCAGTTCCTTAGCTGAAGACCAGGATCGAGGGGAAATTTACCTTTTCTAAGCATCATTGCTTAGTAAAAGAAGGTATGGGCAAACTGCCATTCATAAACACCGTCAAAATTTCGGATATTCCGAAATTTAATCCTCTTGCACCCCGAATGCCCGAATACCTTCGCCATTCACACCTTCGGGTCAAAGAAGATTAAATAGGGGCATCTGTTAGGGATGTATCATTATGCCTCATCAGTCTCCCCGAAGATGAGTGAGCATTCACTACAAACAAGAATTGGGGTTCAAGCCCTCTCTGACTGAGAAATAAGTCAGAGGATTCCTGGGACGTCTGAATTACATTTCCAGATTTATATTCCTCATGACCGCGACATGCGCGCCAATCTTCAAACTGCTCAAGAAGATACAATCATTTCTCACTGATTCCCGGGGCAAATGGACTCTGAATTATGATGTCCCCTATGTGGTCACGAAAGCTCTCTCAGGCGGCGCCTTGGGGCTTGCAATCATGGACGGAGAGGAATTTTCCTACCCCACGAATGTTGACGTAGTCAAGAAATACTTCGCCTAAACAAAAAAAAACGTCTTGGTGGATTGAAACCCCGAAAGGGCGGTCCAGGAAAAATTTAGAGACATAATCAAAAATCATCCCAGTGGATGGAAGTCTCAAAGTACAATCCAGGCAAAAGTTAGGGATTAATGGCAAGTAACTACGTCTGATCAGTTCAACTCCTCAGCAGTCGCGCCATCCATCAAAAAACTCCAATTAAGGTCATCTTCGACAGAAGCTCAAGATGTCCAGAATTCAAATTTGGTAGAAGGATAGTGGTCGTTATGTTTCAATGTAGCCCTTTTCCCCTAAAATACCATTTTCTAACTTTGTAAATACTCCATGGAATTACGCGCTTGGCTGATTTCCATCCTATCAATAAAATTCGAGCCTTAGTGCTTTTGTTTGCAATTCTTATTTGTTTTAGCTTTACAGAACGACATTTTAACATGATTAACGATTCTTGAAATAAAACAAAAATGAATTTACTTGTCAAGATTTTCTACTTTTAAAATAAAGATGGCAACTCTTTTGACTGTTGAACATCGAAAGAACATCGATTGTTTCTCCAAAGGTGTTTGAACTTCAAAGTGCATAATTACAGTACTCCTTCTAAACCATTGCGCCTGAATGAAGGATCAACTATGTCAGATGCGAATACTCCATCTGACATCCCCGACAGAGTTCTTACCTCCTAAGCCCGACCAGGGTTGTTCCCCACCATAACTATTTCTCCTAAGCAAGGCAGAATTGCTATCATGAACGAATGGTGCTTTCCATCCCCTACAGTGGCCGAGAATCCAGTCGTGTTCATCCATTAGTTTGTATGTCATGTCAATTTTGTCAGCATATACATACATACATCATGCACTATTGATTTGCATGCACATTCATATTGCATCACTATCACTCTAGTCAGTCTTATCCCTTAGTGATAAAAGTCCTCTTGTCAATCGAGTCATCAGTTCTTTCCTCGTCAGGAAGCGAATCAGCTAAGCAATCTCTCCCCAGTTTATTTCTGGGATAAAGTTAGTCCTTGACCACTTTGATAACTTGAACCTATGAAAAATAAGTAAACCTTCGACAAGCGTCGCTCTTCACCATTGAAGATGATATCTTCGTTTTCCCGGATTAAGGAAAATCCCCAGAGAAAGCCTCGCAACCGGAGATTCGGCAACACATCAGTTTCTCTCTGAAAATATGCTATCAAATGAGGTCATAAGCACCTCCAAATAGGATTACATCACATGGCATTTCTCCGAGAAGATCTCGAAGAAAAGTATGATGTAGTATCCCCAAGCGGAAAGTAGTCTCTCAAGAGGCTCGTTTTCCCCAGTAGAGTCGACAAATGGCGTCTCGAAACAGTGAAGTTTGTACACCTCTACAACTCAGGCGAATGGGTTCCCCAGCAAGTCTGACGTCAAAACTTTTTCCCATCAAATGGCATCTCCCCAGGAAAATTCGGTGAGAAGTCGGGGAAAACCGCTATAAACAGCGTCCCTTGTCAAAAAAATTTATTGACAAAAGAAACTGAGACCAGTTCCTTGGTAGGAAACCAGGATCGAGGGAATGTTTATTACTGAAACTTAGAGCAGTTCCTTGGTAGGAAACCAGGATCGAGGGGATGTTTATTTCAGAAACTTATACCAGTTCCTTGGTAGGAAACCAGGATCTAGGGGAAGTTTATTTCAGAAACTTATACCAGTTTCTTGGTAGGAAACCAGGATCGAGGGAAGTTTATTTCAAAAGAAAACTGAGACCAGTTCCTTGGCTGAAGACCAGGATCGAGGGGAAGTTTACCTTTTCTAAGCATCATTGCTTAGTAAAAGAAGAGGTATGGGCAAACTGCCATTCATAACCACCGTCAAAATTTCGGATATTCCGATATTTAATCCTCTTGCACCCCGAATGCCCGAATACCTTCCCCATTCACACCTTCGGGTCAAAGAAGATTAAATAGGGGCATCTGTTAGGGATGTATCATTATGCCTCATCAGTCTCCCCAAAGATGGGTGAGCATTCACTACAAACAAGAATTAGGGTTCAAGCCCTCTCTGAGCACTTAGACAAAGGATCAATCAAGAAATGACATGATCTTCAACTTGTCTAACCTCTCCAACACATATAAAGGATCAAGAGGACTCCTATAAAGGATCAAGAGGACTCCCACATCAAGAATCAAGCACAAAGTTGCTACCTTCCAAGTGGATTAAGCCTCAAAATCGCTAGTGTCATCAAATTAGGATTTTGTTCGACCAGGACCTCTAGATGAAAATTTTCCTCTGGGCATGCGCCAATGCTTTAAAGCATAACCCAAGATACTCCACGATACCTCATGGACCCAATCATCAAGTCAATTTAACCTCAGGGGATGCATTTATCAAAAATCAGGAATTAGGGTTTCTTGACCTAATTCACCCCTAAGTTGACTTTTGGGACATATCATGAACCAAAACCTCAAGACATTATTTGAGGGTCTCCAATACACCATATTGATCCATTTGCAACAATGGATTGATCCAAGAAGCTTGATCTACAAGTTTCAATTTCATCTGGACCACAATTAGGGTTTTGAAGAAAAAGTCAACTGTATCTTTGACTTTTGACCATGATATGCTCCCAAACCTTGGGACATGGTTCAATACATCCTATAACACCTAGGGAATCCATCTATTAGGTTTGATTTAGGTCAAAGACTTGATTTCACAATGGATCGCACAGTTTGGATTTCATCCGATAAAAAGACAACTGTGCACAAAATCATGTTTGACTTTTTGGAATTTTTCACAATTTTGGTTCCTCAACCTTAAAACAATGTTAATGTGTGGTATACTTTAAAAGTGTCAACTACACCTCATTCCAATTCCTCATGGATTTTTAGTTATGGAGTGATCAAAATGGCTGAAAACATGAAATGTCACTTTTTCCAACACTTAGTGAAATTTTCACTAAGTCAGAATCTGTCTTGCTTTTTTTCAAAATGTAGGGGAATTTTTAACTTGTATCCAAGAAATTTCAAGATAAACTATGATCACACATGTGTTGTATCATATGTGAGCTTTTCAAAATGACCAAGAACTCCATCAAACTCCACTTGAGCTAGGAGTTATGACAGCTGCAATATGCCTTGCTGCAAACTGTCTTGGCAAGGTAGATTTGTGCACAAGAGCTCGATTTGTCCAAATTGTACAATAACAAGCATGGTTATCCATCTGCACACCTCAAGGGGGAACAACCAAGGGACAAACACTGATTCATCAGCCTCCAAAGTCCCAAAATCTACAAGTAGCATGCCAAACCTAAAAAGGATAAAGATGCTTCAAGACTCCAATTTTGTTTTGGAACATTTAATGAATGCTTGGAGGTGGCATGTATCAGAGTAAGAATGAACACTTCAGTCAAGCCTTATCCTTGAATCAATGAGCCATAGGTCTGTGCTCTAATCTCAAGTCAATGGCTAAAGGAGACTTGAGATTCCATTTGATCACAATTGGCCACAGACCTGTACCAGTTGCCATTCCCTATTCCTTGCAAAAAACAAACTTGCTCTACTATAAATAAAGCTCAATTGTGATCAGTTTGAGTACACCAAAGCACCCAAATTGATGCTTTCCTCAAAATCTCCTCTTTCACTCCAAATTTGCCTTCTAAAGCAAGTCACTATCGGGTTTTGAGTTTGAGAGCAATTCCAACTAAACCAATGGTTCACACACCTCACATATAACATATAGAAGTGATCCAAACTCACATAACATCTGGAACATCAGAATCACAAAATCACCAGCCTCCTGCACAAGTTTTTGACAGATCTGCAGTTGAGGTGCCAAATCAAGTTCCAGCTCAATCCAATCCATTCCAAGCATTCATACACACTCCATAGCACCTAGGGAAGCTGTCAACATCATGGGAACCAAGTTGTAACACCTCCAACACAAAACACGATCACCAGCTGCAAGAGGTAAGCTTCAACTTGGTCATCTCATGATTCATGCATATTTCCTCGCACAATAATTTTTCCATATGTTCATAATCATGTATGGAGTATTTCCCCTCAATTAATTGCTTTGTTTGGATCATGTATCAAATTTCTAAGCCTTCATGCAGAAATTAGGGTTCTTGAGGTTTCTCTTTGATTTCTTATTCCATGCTTAAAATAAATGAAATTAAAGACCATAGACATGATCGTGAGGTGAAAACGAGCAGATTGATATGTGGATTGTGTGATTTCATCAAGTATTCCGTGAGATTGATGAGAAAATGCAAATCTGGGCAAATCAGAACACGCGCGTGTTCTTGGTGTTGTTCTTGGCACCTTTTTTGAAAATTCAAATATTTGAATTTTGTGATTTTAATTAATTAATTCAAAAATTAATTTCTCTCTGAATTTTAATGATTTTTAGTTGATTCTTTTTTTAATAATTCACAAAAATGGTAAAATATTTTATTTTAGAAAAATTTCCCAAAAATATTATTTATTTCATATATTTGATATTTTTGCAAAGAATTAATTTTTATTTCTTTTTCAACATTTTGAAATTTTTCTTTCTCTTGATTTTCAAACTTAAATGGTTTTGAATCATTTTGTGGACAAAAACATGACTTTAGAAACATTGATCCAAGATCACCACTCATTTTTTCACATGTTTTCAGTAATTTTGATTAATTTTTTTGACAAAATTAATTACATTTTAAACAAAATTAGGGTTTTGGTTGATTCCACCCTCATCAATCTTTTTCAAACACTCATGGGCCTCTAATAGAGTGTAAGACACATTCCTTGTAAATAAGATACCTTGTTGGGCCTCAGATATTGTATAAGACCCACTGTATTTTCAAAAACCTCGGCGCGATCGCCGTTTTCAAACAAACCATCTGGGCCTACCCTCGTGTTGTAAGTCCCATCTTTCTTTTTCTTAAATAATCTTTGGGCCTCTAATAGAGTTTAAGACCTAACCCTTTTGTAAATAAACCATTGTGGGCCTCACTTATTGCATAAGTCCCTCTGTACATTTTTAAAACAACGGTGCGATCGTCGCCTTTTTAACAAAATCATCTGGGCTTCTCCTTGAGCTATAAGACCCATCTTTATTCATTTTCAAACTCTTTGGGCCTCTCCTTGAGTTGTAAGACCCATACATTTGTACAGAAAACCTTTTGGGCCTCAGTCATTGCATAAGTCCCAGTACAATCTTTTCAAAACAATTTCCCTTTTGATTTAGGTTCAAATATACAATTGTTATTAAAACTTTCTTTAATTTCTTTGAACAACTAACAATACAACATGGAAGCTTGCTCGCCTGTAAGTTTTTATCCGCTTTCATTTACTTTCTTTAATATATATATATATATATATATATATATATATATATATATATATATATATATATATATATATATATATATAACTGTATTGTGGGAAGCTGCGCATGGTTAGTCTTCTTTCATACCCTTTTACATACTTGTCATATATCAACTGTATATATACTAGTATAGTTATTTAGAGTTTTCCCTGGCAACTAGGTCTAGAACTAGGTAAAGCCATGTTGGTCACTCTTTAAATACAGTTAAAACTAGATCCCCATAGGATTTCCAGATACAGTCTTGCCTTCTATTAGGGTTAAACAATATGGAACAAAGAGAAAGGCAGTATTCCTCGTGAACCTTTTCTCAGACTGTCACCCCTAGAAATTGTCAAAGAAATTCTACTCCCCGAAGTTGATCTATTCTCGGTGAATAGCATCTCTTGAGTTTCTTCAAACCTCGGAACTTTCACTATATGATCTATTCTCGGTGAATAGCATTTCTTGAACTTTTCTTGGTTTGAGACCCACAGGCTTCCTAAAAGCATCCCAACCTCCTCTTAGGCTTTGTACAAGGACCCGTCGGCTTATTAAAAGTTCTCATGCCTTCTCTTGGGCTTCATACAAGGACCCACACGACCTCTTAAAGGTATAGGACATAACTTTGTCATCCGTCGTTAGAGCTGTCTTTCTAAAAGGAGTCACAAAAGCCCTCAGACCAATTTTAGGGTTGATACTCATCCCTTAAACGAGTCGGACTCCTCTTGGGCATTGTACAAAGACAGACCTTTCCCATAGACTTGGACAGTCTAAATCCCCTTGAGTCTCAAATACATTCTCAAGTTCCTTACAAATATAGGAGAAACCCCAGATTCTGGATTAATCTCCAGCAAGAGTTAAAACTTGTGGGTTCTAAAACCCCGTCTCTCTCCTAAAATCCCCAAGCCAGGGTTAGATTATCATCATATAACACTATCTCAAATCAGAACCTCAAGGTGTCTGATCCATCAATTCTTCTGCATTACCCCTGCAAGAGTTGGTTTCCCCATTTGGACATGCCTCGGGATCTCAATAATTCCCAACAGAAGTTAGCCTCCTCTTAGGCTTTGTATAATGATCATTTCCTCAGGAAAGTTAGCCTCCTCTTAGGCTTCGTACAATGATTCTCCCCAACAGAGCTAACCTTTTCAGACTCTCTTGTCGAGTCAACCCCTTTTCAGACTCTCTTGTTGAGTCAATCAATTACTTCCCAGAGTCTCTTGTTGAGTCGATCACCTTTTCATACTCTCTTGTTGAGTCTATTACTCTCATAGACTCTCTTGTTGAGTCAATCACCTTTTTGTACTCTCTGGTTGAGTCGGCCCTTTTAGCCTCAGTCTCAGGCTTCGTATGAGACAGATAAAAATTACTCTCTTGTTGAGTCAACCCTATTTAGCCTTAATCTCTGGTTTCGTACGAGACAGATAAAAATTACTCTCTTGTTGAGTCAACCCTATTTAGCCTCAATCTCAGGCTTCGTACGAGACAAATAAAAAACACTCTCTTGTTGAGTTAACCCTTTTTAGCCTCAATCTCGGGCTTCGTACTAGACAGATAAAAGCACTCTCTTGTTGAGTCAAACCCTTTTCGCCTCAATCTTAGGCTTTATACAAGATAGATAAGTACCTCCCCAGCGGAGTTACCCTCCTCTTAGGCTTTGTATAATGATATCCCCCAAAAGAGTCAGTCTCTTTTTTGCCTCCATCTTGGGCTTTGTACAAAACACCAATATAGACACTCTCTTGTTGAGTCGGTCATTCCCAGACTCCTCTTCGGCTTTGTATAATGACTTCCCCAGTGGAGTCAATCAACCTCTTAGCCTCAACCTTGGGCTCTTATCAAGGCAAACAAAAATCAACAATCCCTCTTTAGAGATGACAAATTTTCTTTCAGTCAACCTTTTAGCTTCAATCTTGGGCTTTGAACAAGACACAAATACTCAACCTTTCAGCCTCTGTCTTGGGCTTTGAACAAGACACCAAAACATCTTTTTCCTCCCTCAGAATATGAGGAACTACGATTGCTCTGATTTCCCTGTCTCGTTTAAACGGGAATACGTAGGCATAAGATTGCAAAATCTTATCGAGCATACTAATCAAAAACTTTAGGTTCAGTACCTTCACACCAAAACAAAAAGCTTAGGTCCAGCACCTTCATTAACAAAAAACCTCGGAAAGCCCGAAATCAAACAAAAAATCACTCTCCCTGTCACATTTCCCAAGAAACTTTTCCAAACCCATTAACGGATAAACACCATCAAGTACAAAGCGAAACCTAAAGCTGGTATCCTGTGGATAACCACATATAGGATGGGTAATTGGCAACTACCCATTATATAACCTGACCCCGACTCCTTGAATCTCTTTAAGCATTTGTTCAGTTAAACATTCACGTGCAAGGTTAGTTTTAGATACCTTCCCTTTCCCTTCCAGCTTCATGGGATAAATAAGAAATCAGAAAGTAGCACCCCTTTCTCCTCGAGGAGGAAAACCCAACTTTAGCGATAAGGTGGTCGCGTCACCGACAAAAATCGCTCGCTACACCAATCTTCTCAGAATTTGCTTGAAAGATTATATGAAGTATAACTAGACAAGCTTCAAAATTGATTCCCACAAATCTGAGCATAAGGATTCAAAGATAGTCCGAGCATCAGACATATCAATGATATTGACATACTCAGAAGTGAGATAAAGCACCTACTATAATGTAATTACCTCTGAAGATATTCAATAAGCTTCTTCTGAGTTGGTGATAGAGACTTTCAAACAGATCATCTCTACACCATGAACTTCTATAGTAATACCTTTTTCAAGGGTATTCTATAGACCTTCATAAACCCCTTTTATCAAGACCAATGAGTTAAAATATGTTTTGCTTTTCCATCATTTAAATTCAGTGGAATCACCCTTTCAATATGGTAGGAAAAGCAGTATGATATTTTTCATGTGGCACTTGATTCCTTCATAAAGGAAAGTCTTTGACAGACATACTTTTCTTATTGGATCATTATATGTGCCACTGTCAAGTGTTATGCACAGACTAGACTCTGATACCAATTGAAGGTGAGAAAAGTACACAAGAAGGGGGGTTGAATTGTGTTTTCCATTTTCTTAGTTTGCATCTGATCAGATTTCATAATCTAAACTGGTGTTCAAATTCTGGTTAATTATTAGCAGCTGGATGTTAACATAAGAAAATAAATAATAGCATAAGACACAAAGATTTATACTGGTTCCTCCCAAATTGAGAGTAGTCAAGTCCCCTTGCTTCACAAGAGATTTTCACTATAATCAAATCATGATTACAATCACTTATACATTCTGCATAAGACTTTTACATTTTCTCAGACCAAAGGTCCAAGACTTCTTGCTCAAGTTCCTTACTTGAGACTTCTTGCTTAGGTTCCACAAACCCAAGACTTCCTCGCTTAGGCCCTCTGCCCAAGACTTCTACTCAAGTCCCTCAGACCCAAGACTTCTGCTCCAAGCCACTTTAGCCGAGACTTCTACTCCAAGCCACTCTGGATGAGAATTCTACTCCAAGTCCCAAGAAACGAGCCTCCTCTGAACCCCTCAGATTCAAGACTTACTGCTCCCAATTTCATGTACTGAGCTAACCTGCTTAAGCCACACTGGCCCAAGACTTCTGCTCAATCAATCTACTTGATTAAGACTTTCACTGCTCAAGCACATAGCAAGAGACTTATGTGGCTCAAGCATATTGACTCAAGACTTCCTTGCTTAAGTCCCAATGACTTAATACTTCTGCTCAATCAACTTAGTTGATTAATACTTGCATTGCTCAAGCACATAGCAAGAGACTTACATGGCTCAAGCATCTTGGCTCGAGACTTCCTTGCTTAAGTCCCAATGACTTAAGACTTTTGCTCAAGCACATAGCAAGAGACTTTGATCTAAACTACTAAACAAGTTCAAAAGAATAGAGGACAAGGTGTACTTGATACAAGTATCAGAGATACGAGAAGTCACCATAACAAAGACCTAAAGCACTTAAGATTTCTAAGATATTCAATGTGTAAGAAATCTTAATGCTTTTACAATTACAACATACAATAGAAAATATGCATATACAATGGTGTTGATAACTGCTGATCTTGTTACTCCTTCTTCTAGATTGGTTTTTGAAGTTGGTGGGTAGATGCTCGAGAGAATCAACTTGTATGATTTGGTTGTGTACATGTTGGTGTATCTGGTGGATGAGAAATCAGATAATTTTTAACGATGTCATTACTAATCCGGAGAAACTTGTTGATATAATCATTTACTTTTCTTGGTGGTGGTTAGCTTTGTTATCGAATCGTAGGTTTAAATTTAATCATTATGAATGGTGTAAATATCATTCTGATTTTTTGTATGAGGCTTTTGTTTGCCTTTGTTGTTTAGATTGGGGCTACAACCTAATTATTTTGTGCAATTGACTGGTTGGGTTGGAATACTTTTGGTATTCCTTCTTTGTTTATATTACATTATATTTGCTTATAAAAAAGAGTATTTTATTATCTTGGAATTGGTTTTTGGGTAGGACTTGGGAGAACTCTTGCACCTTTACGGGATGGCGACAAAATCCCATCATATACCTTCATCAATAGTGAATTGAGTGTTTGTCTTGATTTTGAATGTGGTGGTGGATCTTACATACCACTTGTGTTGGAATCTGATATATTGATCGTAAATCTAGTTGATTTGAGATCTAACCTGAGAGCAAGGTGGTTCTGTCGTAGTTGTGCTTGTGTTTCTAGTTGAGACTTTGTATTTTTTGTGTATCGTACTCTTTTATCTTATTTCCAGGTATCTCTTGTGCTTATATATTCTTTAAAAAATTATTATAATTATTTATGATAATAATTTCAAAATTAAATAATTTTAAATATTTGAATATATATATATATATATATATATATATATATATATAAGCATTATTATTCCTACACCATTTTCTTACATCAAATACATACATTGTATACACTGTTCACCATATATATACGGTGAACAGTGTATCTAAAGGCTACCCACGAAAAAGGGAAGAAAAAGGGACAAAGAAAGTGCTTGCGGAGGATTGGGGCCCTCGTGCCTACGTATCCTTATAGTGCAATGAGGAATTCAGAGCTCTGTAGTTCATGGAACCAGGGAAGAGAAAGGAGAAAGTGGCTCGCCAAGATTTCACAATCTTATGCCTATGTATTCTCATAGTGCAATGAGGAATTTAGAGCCTACGTAGTTCAGAGAATAGAAACAGAGAGAAATAAGGAAGCGGTGTCAAAACCAAGAGCAAAAAACAAAGAAATGGTGTCGAAACCAAGAGAGAGGCGTAAGAGGGAAGAGTAAAAAGGAGAGGCAATGGGTAGGGGCAAGGGTGTTTTAACCGAAACTCGGTGGTTAACCCAAGGAAAAGTAAATTGGACCCTGCTAGGGAAAAAGAAGTTGACCTTGGCCAGGGAAAAGGAAAGCAATTAGTCTTTTAACTGACAAGCAGTGGTTAACCAAACAAGTTTGACTCCATTGGGGAGAGGGAGAGCAAGAAATTGAACTTTTAACTGACAAGCAGTGGTTAACCAAGGAACAAGGTGCTTTAACCAAAAGGAGGGGTTTGACCCACAGGGGATTCGGTGTTTTAACTGATAGATATTGGTTAACCGAAGGAAAGGGAGAAGTTAGTCTTTTAACTGACAGGCAGTGGTTAACCAACGAAAGGGTGTTGAACCAAGGGAAGGTGTTAACCCAAAATGAGAATCGGTATGTTAACAGATGGATTGTGGTTAACCGAGGAAAAATAAGAGGTTGGCTTTTAACTGACAGGCAGTATTTAACCAATGAAAGGGAGGTTGGAACCAAGAGAAGGTTGCTTACTCCACTGAGGATTCGATACTTTAACAGACGGGCTGTGATTAACTGAAGAAATAAATGATTGCGATTTTGCTGGGGAAGAATAAAATTGGTGTTTTAACTGACGGACGGTGATTAACCAAAGAAAGGGTGTTTTAACCAAAAGGTGATTAACCCCACAAGAAAGAAAGATTGGTTTTAACAGACAGATTGCAATTAACCAAATGAATGGGTATTGAACCAATGGAAGGTTGTTAACCCAAAAAGAAAGGGGAAGATTCGATTCAGGAATGAATATTACTATTCTAGGCACATGGTCATTCGTCCCCTACCTAAAATAGTCAAAATGAGGGTAGGAATTCTCTATCCTCATTCCTTCTCTAGCACTCAAAGCGTGGTGCAAAAATTGAAATTGACAGAGTAACAACGCAATTTGTACAGTGCTCCAATTTGTTGTGCAGACGTCCAGCTCTGAACGGGATCAAGAAAGAAAGGCTCTAAAGAGATCCTAAATAAGAGAGCGGGGTAATTAATCAATCGAAACAAGGTTTCAATCCATCAAGCCAAGGGATGAATATGCTAATAATCTTTCAAGCGGATCGAAAGATCATCAAAGCAAATGTGGAAAATAATGTTGAACAAGATTAAATTTGCTCAAGAAGAACAAATCCAATGCATCAAATTGAATTGCAAAGCATTAACAAGGACAAACTAGCATGCATTACTAAGCATTACTCATTTTAACACATAAGCAAAAATGTGCAAAAAATGTTTCAAACATGCGATAGAAATCCAAAATAATCATGGAAAAATCATGCAATTAATCAAGCATGAGTCATTACAAGTAGGTACTGACCTAAAATAGTGGAATTGGCATGAATATAGGTAAGCATGGGAAAGTATACAAGAAAATCATGCAAAACAGTCCCAAAACAGCAAGTTTTTGGCAAAATATGTCAGGTGTAATTAATTAACAGAATGATGTTAATCAATTACACCATGTAAAAAGTGGATTCTGAGGTGGAGGAAAGGGTATAATCGATTACACCACAGGTGATAACTGATTACACTTGCAAAAGTAGTAAAAACAGATTTTCGAAAAGCACTTTTCAGAATCATTTATCGCATGTAATCGCGGTGTAACATAGCATAGAAGTAGATGCAAAATTCATGTTAATTCAGAGCAATCAAGAGCTAGTAGAATCAAACATGCAAAGCAATTATTCATGTAGCGAAACAACAATTAAGCACTACATTGCGAAAAAGCGAGATCGATCGAAAGCGATAAATTAAGCAAGATTCACCAACCTACAAGGTTGAGATTTGCCTTGGTAACTATTGTGATCAAAATTTGATGAAGATGAGCTTAAAAACCAGAAAATATAGAGATCTCTAGCAATCCGTCGCGAGAAAAACGAAGATAATACAAAAATTTCTTCGGATCCAAATTTGCACCAAAACTCCTTCAATGATCAACTTCCAAAGCTTGAATTGAAGTAAATGTTGTTGTTGCTGCAGAATTCAGAGATGAAAATAACGACGAATGGAGGCTTTGCTCAAAGAATAGCAAGCTTCAATGCAAAGCTTGCTATGCTTTAATGGTGAATGAGCTTTAATGACGTTTAGGGAAGAAGATGATGATTGAGAGAGAAAGAGAGAGAGAGAGAGAGAGAGAGAGAGAGAGAGAGAGAGAGAGTGCTGCAGAAAATTCAGAGAATGAAGAGAGAAAATTTAGAGTAAAATAAGAGAATGGCCAAGGATCCTTTACATCAATGTGAGGGTTTGGTTATATAGAGTATAGGATAGGAGTAGGTGGAGGCTTGGAACTTGGTATGGAGGTAGCTAAATGAGGGTTGGCACTTGGTTTGGAGTTAGTTAGATCCAACTCATTGAGTTGGGGTCAAACTCAGTTAGTTATTGGTTAACTCGGTTGGAGAATCCCAATGCAACTCAATGATCAAGTGGTCCAAATTATTGGAACTGAGGTTGCATGGTGAGAATTATTGATGGGGAGGTAGTGTAGCAAATGTAGCTAATTTTTTCTGGTGTAATCATATGTCTAGAACCTTCCACAAGATGCTAGAATGATGTAGACCAAAGGAGAAGAGTAGTAGTTGCTGCAGAGCTAAGAAACCACTGAAAATTAGCAAAATGGCAGGAGTAATCGATTAACAGAAATGTTGTTAATCAATTACACTATGTAAAAAATGTCTTTCTGGGCTAATTTCAGGAGGTGTAATCGATTAACCTGATTTGGTTAATCGATTACCACAGGCAAAACCTCACTTTTAGCTTGAAATGAGGTGCTTTAGCCATGATTTCGTGTTCCAACCCCTTGCTTTGATAAATTGGCATAAAAATACTTTTGTTTTGCCTGTATTGATGTTGTGATGACTCTGCGGGGGATATGATATAGCCTCGAGATTCTGTGGGGATTTAGATGTACCTGCAATGAATCCACAGATAAAAAATGCAGATGCGTATGCTGGGAATGCAAGTGCAGATGCTTATGCAAAAAGGCAAAAAGGGAGAGGTCAAATTTTGGGTTACGACAGCTTTCCCTATTTGATCTTCTTAGACCTGAATGTAGGAATTGCGACAGCTTTTCGAGTATTCGAGGTGGAAGGGGTTTAAATATAAGAGTAGCTCTAAAATTTGTCCATTGATGGTGGAAACGTGTTGAAAGGGGGTATGTATTGGGAAATGGATTATTTGGAAGTATGGTTAAGGCCTTCGTGTGAGGTCATCGGTTGGGGTAATGCACATGACGAATGAAATGTATGCTTAATCTTACACGATGCGTGAGATTATGCTATGCAATGGTGCATGTTATGGTATAGTGTTAGGGATAGGCAGGGATGCAATCGGCAATAGACTTTGACTCGACTTCCTAAACTGGGGAAAAAGTAACACGAATGGTTTCCGAGTTACTGCCACTATTGTTGTTGGGGAGTACGGGGCACGAACGATCCTCGAACAACCACCACTGCTGGGGAATGACGGCTCCACTCTACTGGGGACTCTACGAGGACACAGTTCTGCTGGAAAATGAGGACAATCATGGCTCTGCTGGGGAGATAGAAGACAAATAATCTTCTGGGTAACCATGATGATGCTTGACGCATACCAAGCTTGAAGTAGGAACTACCAATCATCCCTTAGGAATTTCCAGTAAATCATGCAATGCATAATGCTTTCTCTGTTGATTTAGCTTTTTGTTATTCTCAACACTTTATAGTATTATGTGATCACAAATAGTCGTTTATTTTGCAAACAAAATACTGAAAGAGATTAGGAGAAATCGATTAACAAATTTTATTGAATACTAAAAGTTTATACATAAAGTGTGTACAAGGATGCAAAACTCCTTGATGGGGAAATTTGCAAAAATTGAAAAATAAAGAAAATGGCAATGGGAAATTTGTGTTTTGCATTGATTTCAACATTGACTACCATCCACTGTAAGATCTAGGTTCCAGCGCCTTGTTTCCGTTGACAATGATTGGATCGATCCTTTACCGTCTAAGGTCTAGCTGTGGCGAAGATAGGCTCAAGTGTTTGCAGTCAAATGCCTTTATCCCTAATTTTTGTCTGGACATTTTTCTCTTTTTTTCGTCCACCGGGATACCCATTTTTGCCTAAGTCTCCCTTTCGGGTTTTCAACTTAGCGGGCTTATGTATTTTTTTTCATCCCTTACTTTTGCATGGAAATTTATTTTTTTGGTCCATTGGGATACCCGTTATTTCCTAGATTATCCTTGCGTATGTCAACCTAGAAGGCTCTTTGTCTCATCATTTTTTCAGGCATAATATTTTTTGACTACGTCGGAGTTCACGGGTAGTGGCAACTCCTCCCCATCCATGGTGGTGAGTATCATGGCTCATCCCGAGAAGACCTTCTTGACAACAAAGGGTTCTTCGTAGTTAGTAGTCTACTTGCCTCATAGATCCGAGTGTATAGGAAAATATATTTTGAGCACGAGTTCGCCTTCTTGGAATGCTCATGGGGGAACTTTCTTGTCAAAAGCTCTTTTGAGGCATCCCTGGTACAGTTGATCATGGTAGATGGCTATCAGGCATTTCTCTTCGATGAGATTCAGTTGGTTATACCTGGATTGGACCCATACAGCTTCATCGAGATTGGCTTCCAGGATGAATCTAAGTGAAGGGATTATGACTTTAATAGGTAGAACAACCTTCATACCATACATAAGCGAATATGGAGTTGCCTATGTGGAGATGCGAACTGAAGTTCTGTAGCCATGCAATGCGAAGGGAAGCATCTCATGCCAATCTTTGTAAGTTATGACCATTTTCTGGATAATTCTCTTGATTTTTTTGTTTGCTGCCTCAACAACGCCATTCATCTTGGGCCGATATGGTGAAGAGTTGTGATGCTCAATCTTATATTCTTGACACAACTCCTTCATCATCTTATTGTTCAGGTTACTGGCATTGTCAGTGATAAAGCTGCTAGGAATACCATAGTAACAAATTATCTCTTTCTAGATAAATCTTGCAACCACTTGTCGTGTAACGTTCGCATATGAAGCAGCTTCAACCCACTTGGTGAAGTAATTGAAGGCAACTAGAATGAAACGATAACCATTGGAAGCTTTCAGCTCGATCATTCTAATCATATCAATACCCCACATAGAGAAGGTCCAAGGAGAAGTCAAAACATTAAATGGTGTTAGGGGTACATGGATCTTGTCACCATAGATTTGGCATTTATGACATCTTTTGGCAAAGTTGTAACAATCAACATCCATTGTTGTCTAGTAATAGCCAGCTCGAAGGATCTTCTTAGCCATGGTAAGCCCTTTGGCATGTACACCTTCACAACCCTCATGTATGGACCTTATGATCGTGTTTGCTTCGTGTCTATCCATGAATCTGAGCAACACGGAATCATAATTCCTTTTGTATAAGACACCACCACTTAAGAAGAATTTGGCGCAAAGTCGTCTGAGAGCCTTCTTATCAGTGATAGTTATACCCTCGGGATACTCTTGTTTTTCCAGATATTATTTGATGTTGTAGAACCAAGGCTTGCCATCAGACTCGTCCTCAATAGCTAGATAATATACTGGTTTATTCAAGAGATCAATGCGAATAGTGGGTGCCTCGTTTTTCCACTTGACTTTGAACATAGATGCTATGGTGGCAAGAGCGTCAGCTAGTTTATTCTCTTCCCTAGGAATATGATGAAAAGTGATTTCATCAAAACAGGGAATCAATTTTGCAATGTGCCTTTGGTATAGAACCAATTTGTTATCTGTAGCGAGCGATTTTTGTCGGTGACGCGACCACCTTATCGCTGGGTTTTCCTCACTGCAATGGTAGGAGGGGGTGCTACTTTCTGATTTCTTATTTATCCCATGGAGCTGGAAGGGAAAGGGACGCTATCTAAAACTAACCTTGCACGCGAATGTTTAACTGAACAAATGCTTAAAAGAGATTGGGGGGTCCGGGATCAGGTTATACAATGGGGAGTTGTCAATTACCCATCCTATATGTGGTTATCCATAGGATATTAGCTTTAGGTTTTGCTTTATACTTTATGGTGTTTATCTGTTAATGGGTTGGGAAAGTTTCTTGGGAAGTATGAGTGAGTGAGTGAGTTTTTGTTGATTTTCGGGTTTTCCCGATGTTTTTGGTAAGGTACTGGACCTAAGTTTTGATTATTGTATGAAGGTACTGGACCTAGAGTTTTTTTATTAGTATGCTCGCTAATATTTCACAATCTTATGCCTACGTATTCCCGTTTAAATGAAACAGGGAAATCAGAGCAATCGTAGTTCCTCCTATTCTATGGGAGGAAAGAGATAATGTTTTAGTGTCTTGTTCAAAGCCCAAGATTGAAGCTAAAAAGTTTATTTGTGTCTTGTTCAAAGCCCAAGATTGAGGCTAAAGGTTTGACTAAGAGAGAATTGGTCATCTCTAAAGAGGTATTGTTGATTTTTGTATGCCTTGATCAAAGCCCAAGGTTGAAGCTAAGAGGTTGATTAACTCCACTGGGGAAATCCTTACCCACAGCCTAAGAGGAGGCTGGATAAGCTCAACTCAACAAGAGAGGGTATATATTGGTGTCTTGTACAAAGCCCAATATTGAGGCAAAAAAAAGAGACAGACTCTTTGGGGATATCGTTATACAAAGCCGAAGAGGAGGCTGAAAAAGGTTTTGACTCCGTCGGGGAGGTTTGTATGTGTTTTGTACAAAGCCCAAGATTGAGGCTGAAATAGGAAATTTAATTGACTCTGGTGAGGATATTTTTATGTGTCTTGTACAAAGCCCAAGATTGAGGCTGAAATGAGTTTCACTCTGCTTGGGAAATCATTCCTCAAAGCCTAAAAGAAGGCTGGGAGGAAATAGCCCTGTCGGGGAAGATATTTGTCCCAAGCTCTAAGGGATGAAGATTTATGTCTTGTATAAGGCCCAAGATTGAGGCTAAAAGGGTTGGACTCAACAAGTGAGTGCTGAAATGTGATTGACTCAACAAGAGAGTCTGAAAAAGTGATTGAATCAACAAGAGGGTCTGAAAGTTGATCGACTCAACAAGAGAGTCTGAAAAGGTTATTGACTCAACAAGAGAGTCTGAAAAGGTTATTGACTCAATAAGAGAGTCTGAAAAGGTTAGCTCCGCTGGGGAGAATCATTGTACAAAGCCCAAAAGGAGGCTGACTTTGCAGAGGGAAGGTCATTATACAAATCCTAAGAGGAGGCTATCTTTTTGCTGGGGATTATTGAGATCCCTAGGAAGGTCCAAGTGGGGAATCAACTCTTGCTGAGGATTTATAGAAGAGTTGAGATATCAGATGCCTTGAGGTTTTGATACTGGTGGATAGACTGTCCCTGGTTGGGAATCTTCTAGGAGAGAGACTGGGTTTTAGATCTGTTGGAGATTGATCCAGAGTGACCGGGGTTTCTCCTATGTTTATAGGGAACTTGAGAATGTCTTTGAGACTCAAGGGGATTAGACTATCCAAGTCTACTGGTGTGGAAGAGTTTTATCTTTTGTATGATGCCTTCAAGAAGAGGCGGGTGTTTTAAGGGATGAGAATCAACCCTAAGTTTGAGGTTTGACACTAGAAAGACTGCTCTAGCAAAGGATAACTAAGTTCTATCTTATACCTTTAGGAGGTCTTTTGGGTCCTTGTATTAAGCCCAAGAGTAGGCATGAGAACTTCTAAGAAGCCGGAGGGTCCTTGTACAAAGCCCAAGAGGAGGCGGGGATGCTTTTAGGAAGCCCGTGGGTCTCAAACAAAGAAAAGTTCAAGAAATGCTATTCATTGAGAATAGATCATTTAGTGAAGGTTCGGAGGTTTGAAGAAACTCAAGAGATGCTATTCACCGAGAATAGATCAACTCTAGGGAGTAGAGTTTCTTTGACAATTTCTAGGGGTGACAACCTGAGAAAAGGTTCATGAAGAATACTGCCTTTCTCTTTGTTCCATATTGTTTAAGCCCAAGAGAAGGCCAGACTGTATCTTGAAATCCTCTGGGGATCTAGTTTTGTCTGTATTTAAGAGTGACCAACATGGCTTTACCTAGTTCTAGACCTAGTTGTCGGGGAAAACTCTAAATAGCTATACTAGTATATATACAGTTGATATATGATAAGTATTTAAAAGGATATGAAAGAAGACTTACAGTGCGCAACTTCCCACAATACAGTTATATTTATATGAAAGCGAGTAAATGAAAGCTGTTAAAACTTACAGGTGAGCAAGCTTCCATGCTGTATTGTTAGTTATTCAAAGAAATCAAAGAAATTTTTTATAACAACATGTATATTTGAATCTAAATCAAAGGTAAAGTTCTCTTGAAAAGATTGTTGGGGCTTATACTCATGGAGAGGCCCAGGGTTTGACAGTGATCGCACTGTTGTTATTAAAATCGCATGGGACTTATACAACGGTTGAGGCCCAAAACAAATTTCTGTACAAAGGGATGGGTCTTACAACTCAAGGAGAGGCCCAATTTATTTGAAAAAAGAAAAGAAATGGGACTTACAACACAAGGGTAGGCCCAGTTAATCTTGTTTTGAAATGTCGATCGCGCTGAGACTTTTGAAAATGCAGTGGGACTTATACAATGTTTGAGGCCTAAATTATTTTGGTTTTCAAAAGGGGTTGGGTCTTACACTCTATTAGAGGCCCAAAGAGTATGAAAATGAATAAAGATGGGTCTTATAGCTCAAGGAGAAGCCCAGTTGATTTGTTTTAAAAGGCGACGACCGCGCCGAACTTTTGAAACTATATAGAGGGACTTATACAATGTGTAAGACCCAAAATTGTTTATTTACAAAGGGGTTGGGTCTTACGCTCTATTAGAGGCCCAAAAGTGTTTTTGAAAAGATTGATGAGGGTGAAATCAATCAAAACCCTAATTTTGTTGAAAATGGAATTGATTTTGATTAAAAATTAATAAAAATCATTGAAAACATGTAAGAAATGAGTTGTGATTTAGGTCAATGTTTCAAAAATCATGTTTTTATCCACAAAATGATTGAAAACCATTTAAGTTTGGAAAATCAAGAGAAAGGAAATTTTTAAAATGTTAAAAACAAATAAAAATTAGTTCTTTGCAAAAATATCAAATATATGAAATAAATAATATTTTTTGTGAAATTTTTGTAAAATAAAATATTTTAACATTTTTGTGAATTTTGAAAAAAAGAATCAACTCAAAATCATTAAAATTCAGAGAGAAATTAATTTTTGAATCAATTAAATAAAAATTCAAAAATTCAAAAGTTTGAAAAAGGGGCCAAGAACACCTTGTTCTTGCCCGCGTGCCCTGTTTTTGTCTGATTTGCATTTTCTCATCAATCTCACTGAATACTTGATGAAATCACACAATCCACATATCAATCTGCTCGTTTTCAACTCACGATCATGTCTATGGTCTTTAATTTCATTTATTTTAAGTATGCAATGAGAAATCAAAGAGAAACCTCAAGAACCCTAATTTCTGCATGAAGGCTAAGAAATTCCATACACGATTCATACAAAGCAATCAATGGAGGGGAAACACTCCATACATGATTATGAACATATGGCAAAATTATTGTGCGAGGAAATATGCATGAATCATGAGATGACAAAGTTTAGGCTTACTTGAATGTCGTGGCAGCAAGAGCAATTTGATTTTTGAGTTGGAGGTGTTACAAATGAGTTATGATGATATGAACAGCTTCCTTAGGTGCTATGGAGTGTGTCTGAATGCTTGGAGTGGATTGAATTGAGTTGGAACTTGATTTGGCACCTCAACTGCAAATCTGTCAAAGGCTTGTTGTGCAGATGGCTAGTGATTTTGAGAAATTGGTGTTCCAGATGTTATGTAAGAGTTTGGATCACTTCTATATGTTATATGTGAGGTGTGTGTATGTGTAATTAGTTTGGTTGGAATTGCTCTCAAACTCAAAACCCGATAGTGACTTGAGTTAGAAGGAAAAATTGGAGTGAAAGTGGTGATTTTGAGGAAAGCATCAGTTTGGGTGATTTGGTGTACTCAAAATGATCACAAATGAGCTCTATTTATAGTAAAGCAAGTTTGTTTTGCAAGCAATAGTGAATGGCAACTGGTACAGGTCTGTGGCCAATTGTGATCAAATGGAATCTCAAGTCTCCTCTAGCCATTGACTTGAGATTAGAGCACAGGCTTTGTAGCTTTGGTTCAGAGATAAACTTGGACTGAATTCAATTGGAATAGGCTCAGTTCATGCCACCTTGGTGCATCCATTGAATGCTTGGAAACAAAATTGGAGTCTTGGCCTCTTTTAGGCTCTTTAGGTTTGGCATGGCTACTTGTAGATTCTTGGACTTTGGAGGCTTGGAGATCAGATCATCTCCCTTGGATTTGATCCTTAGATGTGTCCAAAATGATGACAAGGCTTGGATTTATCAGATTTGGACAAATCCAGAAAATGTACACAATTCTGCCTTGAAAAACCAGTTCAGGATGCCATGTTCCAAAGGTTGTATCTCCTTGCTCAAATGGAATTTGGAGATGATCTGGTACTTGTTGGAAAGCCCTCATGGCATACTTTAACTTTGATCTCCACCCCTAGACCTGGTTTGATTTGGATTAAGGTGAAAAATGTCCCTACATTTTGGAAAAAGTAAGGCAGATTTTGACTTAGTGAAAATTTCACTAAGTGTTGGAAAAATACCAATTTCATGTTTTCAGCTATTTTGATCACTCCATAACTTAAAATCTATGAAGATTTGGAATGAGATGTAGTTGACATTTTTAAAATATGCCATGAGAGCTACAAATCCAGCTTTGGACCATCCGAAATGGTTGCTTGAATCTCAAGTTATGGTCCTTGGAAGTTGGTACCCTAGCCACTTTGTTCCATAAATTAGTAAAATTCTAAGTTTTTTTGGTTACCCCTTTTACAAGTTGACTCACTTTCTTTGATTTTTCTTGATGAATGATGATTCAAATCACATATTAACATTTTTTTAGGTTCAAAGAACCATAATTGTGAAAAATCCCAAAAAGTCAAACTTGATTTTGTGCACAGTTGACTTTTTATCGGATGAAATCCAAATTGTGTGATCCTTTGTGAAATCAAGCCCTTGACCTAAATCAAACCTAATGGATGGATTCCATAGGTGTTATAGGGTGTATTGAATCATGTCCCAAGGTTTGGGAGCATGTCCTGGTCAAAAGTCAAAGGCAGAATTGATTTTTTCCTCGAAACCCTAATTGTGGTCCTGAGGAAATTGAAGCTTGTAGATCAAGCTTCTTGGATCAATCTATTGTTGCAAATGGATCAATGTAGTGTATTGGAGACCCTCAAATCATGTCTTGAGGTCTTGGCTCATGTTTTGTCCCAAAAGTCAACTTAGGGGTGAATTAGGTCAAGAAACCCTAATTCCTGATTTTTGGTAAATGCATCCCCTGAGGTTAAATTGACTTGTTGATTAGGTCCATGAGGTCCCTTGGAGTATCTTGGGTTATTCTTTGAAGAATTGGCTCATGCCCAGAGGAAAATTTCCATCTGGAGGCTTTGGTCAACCAAAACCCTAATTTGGTGACACTGGCGATCTTGAGGCTTGACCCACTTGGAATGTTGCAACCTTGTGCTTAATTATTGATGTGGGAGTCCTCTTGATCCTTTATGGGTGTTTGAGAGGTTAGACAAGTTGAAGATCCTGTCATTTCTTGATTGATCCTTTGTCTAAGGCTTTGAGAGGGCTTGAAACCCTAATTCTTGATTGTGGTGAATGCTCAAACATCTCAAAGGATATTGATGAGGCGTGATAGTTCATCCATATTATGGTAATGATTTGCACAATGATGGGAAATTTTAGTGGTCAAAATTTGGGGTATGACAGATTCCCCTATTTAATTTTCTTGGACCCGAAAGTGTGAATGGCGAAGGTATTCGGGCATTCGGGGTGCAAGAGGATTAAATATCAGAATACCCAAAATTTTGATAGTGTTTATGAATGAAATTTTTCTCATCCATCTTCTTTTGCTAAGAAATGATACTTAGAAAAGGTAAAACTTCCCCTCGATCCTGGTCTTCAGCCAAGGAACTGGTCTAAGTTTCTGAAATAAACTTCCCCTCGATCCTGGTTTTCTACTAAGGAACTGGTCTTAGTTTCTGAAATAGACTTCCCCTCGATCCTGGTTTCCTACCAAGGAACGGGTCTCAGTTTCTTTTGTCAATAAACTTACTTGATAAGGGACGCTATTTGTAGCGGTTTTCCTCAAACTTCTCACCGAATTTTCCTAGGGAGATGCCATTTGTTGGGGAAAAGTTTAAAGGTTAGACTTGCTGGGGAACCCATTTGTCTGAGTTGTAGTGGTATGTAAACTTCTCTGTTGGAGAAACCATTTGCTGACTCTACTGGGGAAAACGAGTCTCTTGAAAGACTGCTTTCCGCTTGGGGATATTACATCATACTTTTCCTCGAGATCTTTTCGAAGAAATGCCCTGTGATGTAATCCAATTTTGGTGCTGATGACCTTTTTGTCAACGAATTTTTCATAGAAAAACTGTTGTATTGACGAATCTTGAATTAAGAGGCTTTCTCTGGGGATTTTCCTTAATTCGGAAAAGCGAAGATATCACCTTCAATGGCGAAGAGTGACATTTGTCGAAGGTCTTTTTTCCTTTCAGAGGTTCAAGTTATCAAAGTGGTCGAAGACCGTCTCCATCCCATAAATAAACTGGGGAGAAAGGTGGTTCAGACAAAACATTCCCTGACGAGGAAAGAACTGACAACTCGAGTGAGAGGACTTTTTATTACTTAGGGGATAAGACCGAATAGAGCGATAGTGATGCAATATGAATATGAATGCAAATCAATAATGCATGATGTATGTATGTGTATGCGGACAAACCTGACACGACATACAGACTAGTGGATGAACACGACTGGATACTCGGCCACTGCAGGGGACGAAGAAGTACCATTTGTTCCAGATAGCAATTCTGCCTTGCTTAGGAGAAATAGTTCCGGTGGGGAACAACGTTGGTCGGGCTTAGGGGATAAGAACTCGGTCGGGGGTGTCGGACGGAATATTCGCATTTGATACAGCTGATCCTTCATTCAGGCGTACTGGCTTAGAAGGAGTACTTTGATTCTGCACTTTGAGGTTCAAACACTTCCGGAGAAGCTATCGATGTTCTTTCGATGTTCAATAGTCAAAATAATTGCCATCTTTATTTTAAAAGCATAAAAATTTTGACAAGTAAATTCATTTTTGTTTTATTTCAAGAATCGTTAATCATGTTAAAATGTCGTTCTGTAAAGCTAGAACAAAAAAGAATTACAAACAAAAGCACTAGGGCTCAAATTTTATTGATAGGATGGAAATCAGCTAAACGCGTGATTCCCTGGAGTATTTACAAAGTTTAGAAAATGGTAATTTAAGGGAAAAGGGCTACATTGAATCATAACGACCGCTATCCTTCTACCAACTTTGAATTCAGGACATCCTGGGCTTCTGTTAAAGATGACCTTGACTGGAGTTTTCCTGACGGATGGCATTACTGCTGCTAGGGGATTTTCCCCTTTGTTGGACGTAGTTACTTGCCATTAATCCTTAATTTTTGCCTGGATTGTACTTTGAGATTTCCAATCCATCGGGATGATTTTTTTTTGCTTATGTCTCTAATTTTTTCCAGGACCGCCCTTTCAATCCACCGAGACGTTTTTTATTTTTTTTATTTATTTAGGCGAAGTATTTCTTGACTACGTCAACATTCGTGGGATAGGCGAATTCTTCTCCATCCATGGTTGCGAGTCTCAAGGCGCCGCTTGATAAAGGTTTCTTGACCACATAGGGGCCATCGTAACTCGGAGTCCACTTGCCCCGGGAATCAGTGAGGAATAATTGTATCTTCTTGAGCACGAGGTCTCCTTTTCTGAAGATGCGAGGTCGGACCTTTTTGTCAAACGCCTTCTTCATCCTTTGCTGATACAACTGACCATGGCATAGTTTCGTTATTCACTTTTCCTCGATCATATTCAGTTCATCGTGTCGATTTTGACATCATTCAGCTTCTGTTAACTTAGCTTCCATCAATACCCGGATTGATGGGATCTCGACTTCTATGGGGCGCACGACTTTCATGCCATATACTAGAGAGAAAGGGGTTGCCCTTGTTGAAGTGCGGACAAACGTACGATAACCATGAAGAGAAAAGGGTAGCATCTCGTGCCAGTCTTTTAGGTTACAACCGTCTTTTGAACAATCCTCTTGATGTTCTTGTTAGACGCTTCTACCACTCCATTCATCTTAGGTTGGTAGAGAGATAAGTTATGGTGTTCGATCTTGAACTCAGCGCATAACTCTTTCATCATCTTGTTATTTAAGTTAGATCCATTATCAGTAATGATCTGGCTTGGAACACCATAACGGCAGATGATATTGTTTTTGATAAATCGGACCACCACTTGTCGGGTTACATTAGCGTATGATGCTGCTTCGACCCACTTGGTGAAATAGTCAATGGCTACCAGGATAAACCTATGTCTGTTTGGAACTTTGGGTTCAATCATACCAATCATGTTGATCCCCCATATGGAAAAAAGGCCATGGGGAAAAAAGAATTTTGAGATGCGTTGGTGGTACATGGATTTTGTCTGAGTATATCTGACACTTGTGACACCTTCTCATGTACTTGTAGCAATCAGATTCCATTATCAACCAATAGTACCCTGCTCTTAGAATTTTTCTCGCCGTTGTGTGTCCATTGGCATGAGTGCCAAAGGATCCTTAATGAATTTCCTTCATCAGCCTGTTTGCTTCTGGTCTGTCTACGCATCGGAGCAAGACCATGTCAAAGTTTCTCTTATAGTGTATCACCGCTCAGGAAGAAACTGCCAGCCAGCCTTCTAAGGGTCTTTCTGTCTTTTCTGGATGCCCCAGGTGGGTATTCTTGTTTCTGAAGGAACCATTTGATATCGTGATACCAAGGTTTATCGTCTATGATTGCTTCGATCGCGAAGATGTAAGCGGGCCTTTCAAGGCGCATTATGTCAATCTTAGGTATGTCGTTCCATTGACCTACACTAATCATGGAAGAGAGAGTAGCTAGTGCATCACCCATGTGATTCTCTTCACGAGAGATGTGATGAAACTCGATTCAGTTGAAGAATGGTAACAACCTTCTCGCATAGTCTTTGAAATGAATCAGTCCTGATTGATATGTGTTCCAATCTCCTTTGATATGATTGATAACGAGGGCTGAGTCGCCACATACATCCAAGTTCTTAATCCTTAAGTCAATTGCTTCTTCGAGACCCATAATACAAACTTCGTATTCGACCTAATTGTTTGTGCACTTGAATGTCAGTCGGGCGGTGAAAGGAATATGGGTACCCTGAGGTGTTATGATGATTACCCCAATTCCGTTTCCATAAAGATTAGTCCCCATTGGGAACCTTGTTCTGGCCCTTCACTAGGTAGCGGTTCATCGCAGTCTTTCATTTTCAAGTACATAACATCTTCGTCTGGGAAGTCAAATCCGACTGATTCCTGATTGTCAATCGGTTGATGAGCCAAATGATCGGCTAAACCACTTCCTTTGATGGCTTTCTGAGCGTGGTACTTGATGTCGTATTCTGACAACAACATCTGCCAACGGGCAATCTTTCCCGTGAGAGCAGACTTTTCAAAGACGTACTTGATCGGATCCATTTTGGAGATTAACCAAGTAGTGTGACAAATCATATACTGGCGAAGACATTTGGCTGCCCAAGCCAAAGCACAGCAAGTTTTCTCAAGCATAGTGTACCGAGTCTCGCAGTCGGTAAATTTCTTGCTCAAATAGTAGATGGCAAACTCTTTTCTTTTTGTTTCATCCTGTTGACCAAGTACACAGCCCATTGAGTCTTCCAAGACTGTTAAGTATATGATCAGTGGTCTTCCTTCCACTGGAGGTGATAGAATCGGTGGGTTCAACAGATATTCCTTGATACTGTCGAAGGCAGTTTGGCAGTCTTCTGTCCATACACAACTTTGATTCTTTCTGAGTAATTTGAAGATTGGTGTGCATGTCGCGGTTATGAGGAATATAAATCTGGAAATGTAGTTCAACGTCCCAGGAATCCCTGACTTGTTTCTCAGTTTTTGGTGAAGGCATTTCTTGAATGGCCTTGACCTTGCCAGGATCAACCTCAATTCCTTTCTGGCTGACGATGAACCCTAAAAGTTTCCCTAAACGGACACCAAATGTGCACTTATTGGGATTCAAGCAGAGTTTGTACTTTCTCAACCGCTCGAATAGCTGTGATAGGTGGGTCACATGCTCCTCCACCGTCTTAGGTTTGATAATCATATCATCGAAATACACCTCTATTTCTTTGTGTATCATGCCATGAAACAGAGTTGTCATGGCCCTTTGATAGGTTGCCCCAGCGTTCTTCAAACCGAATGGCATTACCTTGTACCAAAAAGTGCCACATGAGGTAATGAACAAAGTTTTCTCCATGTCTTTCGGCGCCATTTTTATCTGATTATAGCCCGAGAATCCATCCATGAAGGAGAATACTTTGAACTTTGTTGTACTATCTACCAGCATGTCTATGTGTGGTAAGGGAAAGTCATCCTTTGGACTAGCCTTGTTCAGATCCCTGTAGTCTACACACATTCTGACCTTTCCGTCCTTTTTTGGAACTAGTACTATGTTGGCTAACCATTGAGGACATTCTGATGTGGCGAGGAAACCTGCGTCAATCTGTTTTTGTACCTCCTCTTTGATTTTGATGGCCATGTCTGGATGAGTTTGTCTCAACCTTTGTTTTACTAGCGGGCATTCTGATCTTAACGGTAAATGATGTTCCACGATGCTGGTATCCAACCCTGGCATGTCCTGGTAGGACCAAGAAAATACATCGGGAGATTCTTTGAGAAGCCTTACCAAATATTCATTGACACTCGGACCGAGCAATGCTCCAATCTTGACTTCTTTTCTCTCTTTTTCTGAACCCAAGTTGACCGTTTCCAACGGCTCTTTGTGCGGTTTAATGGACCTTTCCTCTTGTCTGAGTAATCGGGAGATCTCTTCTGGAATTTCCTCGTCATCTTCTTCTTCAGCCTCAAATACCGGGAATTCAAAGTTGGGAGAAGGCATTGGATCATATGTTTCAATGGGGTTTAAAACAAGCAATCTGCATGACGTGATGATGGTTTTTAGAAGAGATCGAGAGAATGCAAGAGTGCGTGCAGTGTATTTTCTAAAAAATGCTTGTTTTTATTATTTGAGTTGTTTTTAGGATTACCATTTTCTGAAAAAGCGAAAAGAGAAAACAACAATAAATGCGGAAATTACAGAACGACGTTATTTTATTTATGATCTTGTCGATTCTTGAAACTAGAGCCCTATAAAACAAAACTCTGTCGCTTTGGGCCAAGCGAAGAGGTACATTTACAGAAAGTGAGCCCTATCAAAACATCTGTTTCACCTGGGCAGGGTGAAAGGTTAAGGTAAAGACGGCAATTACTTAGACTTATGAACGACTTTCGGAACGTCGACAACAACCCATTGGCGGAGAACTCCTCGGTGAATCACAAAGTCTAGTACCTTCTTTCTTGACTTGTCTTCAGAAATGACGCTGATTTCTGGTGGAGCAGGATCGTTGGAATCTGTCTCCCAGGCAGAGTTGTCGTAGACGAACTCTTCTGTTGTATCTTGCACAGTGTTTGTACTCTCAGGTAAATCTCCCCATCCAGTTGGCTGGATGTCTTCGAGCCTGATACGAGAGCTTTCAGGAGCGGTGTACTTGACCAAGAAGTCAAATTTGCCACTCGGTTGTCCTAAAGTGTCCCACACTTCTTTGGAACTGGAGGAGTCATCCCTTTCGATGACGTTGACCTTAGGAAAAGCATAGTTAAGGAACTCTTGTCCTGCAATTGTTGCGAATTCATCGTCGTACTTGATATTTTCTGAATGCCCTGAGTAATGATCCCATGACTCTGTGGGAACGCAGGCATTCTTCTCAATGATGCTCAGCTGATATTCATCGTTCAGCTGACTCTTTTGCCCCGAGTCTCCTGGGTACGGCTACCAGATAGGAAGGCCATCCATTGGGCTATAATAGTCATGGTCAAAGTTACCGAAGTGTCTCCCTCTAATGAGTTTGGTGGAGCACGGCATCCTTCCGGATCATAATCTCCGTACATCATCTTGACGTCTGATGTTGGTATATATCTCGGACTCTGTGCGGGAAAGCAAAATGGCGTAGGCACCTCTTCCTATGACATATAACCGTCCTCGTTAAGATAGGACTTCCATTCTTCCTCTGTATCGGAGGAATCACCCTCGTTGATGGTATGTACTTCTTGAGACACTAGGTGAAGGAAACATCCACTATGGAAGAAGTTCTGAATGGGATGAGGACTTTCATTATTAGTAACAGTCTGAGTACAGGTTGAGGAAAAACCAAGACCCTTTTTTGTTTTGCTATCAGTAGGAATGACAAGCTGTCCCCATCCTTTTGCATTGTTATTTTTTATCACTTCGAGAGCATCATTGTACGAGGAAATAGATGTTCCTCTTTCTGATTGATTGTCATTGCTCACCGAAAGTGCTTGGAACTGAGTTCTAACAACCTCCTCTGGTTCTACACAAGTGGACGACGATAAGTTACTCACGATCAAGGCTTTCTCTCCACAGACTGTGACTAGTTGGTCGTTCTTGACAAACTTCAGCTTCTGGTGAAGTGTCGAAGTGACTGCCCCAGCCTCGTGTATCCAAGGTCTTCCTAACAAACAGCTGTATGCTTCCCGGATGTCCATGACCTGGAAAGTGACTTGGAAAGTGTGAGGACCGATAGTTATGAGAAGGTTGACTTTGCCGATAACTGTTTTTCGGGATCCGTCAAAGGCTTTGACGACGACCTCACTGCCTCTCATCGGAGATCCTTTAAATGATAGTTGCATTAAAGTAGACTTAGGCATAACATTCAGAGCCGATCTGGTGTCTACCAGTATGCTGGCTAAAGCATCGCCCTGGTAGTTGACTGTAATATTTAGCACCATGTTGTGACATTTACCTTCTTCTGGCAATTTCTCACCACTAAATCCCAAGTTGTTGCAGGAAGTGATGTGTGAGATGATGCTGTCGAATTGTCTTATTGTTACATCTTGTTCCACAAAGGCCTGCTCTAAGACTTTCTGTAGAGCTTCTCTGTGAGCCTCGGAACTGAGTAAAAGAGACAACACAAATATTTTTGAAGGAGTTTGCAACAGCTGATCAACGATGTTGTACTCACTCTTTTGGATGAGCTTTAGCATCTCATCATTGTTCTTTGAAAGGTCGGGATCACTGGTTTGACCGACTGGTTGATCGGGAACCTCTATCTAAGGCTCCTTTTCTCTGGTAGGTTCTCGAACTCGTCGGTTGAAGATTCGACTGCTCCGTGTTACTCAACTGATGTCTGCAATATTCAAGACGGAGGGTAATGGAGTTTCCTTTCCATTCTCAATTGTTGTTGCACCGTATTTGTAAGGGATAGCTTTATCGGATTTGTACGGTACTGTTCCCGGCATATAGATAACTACATGAGCCTTTTGATTTTTCTGACCTTCATAGCCGGCCTCAATTGGTTCGAGGTTGAGAATCTTTCCACTATTAAGAGGAACTCTTGTTTCATGAAGCAGAGGGATTATGGCACACAAATCTTTGGATACTTATCATTTAGGGATCAAGACAACATCTTTGCCTCGATTGGGATGATAGTCTGACATTGAACCAGAGCTTGACCATGGTTGAATTTCCTTATGGTCCAACTGACTTTGCAGGGCTGTTCGCACGAGGTAGCATCCTTGGTTATCCTTTGAGCACACTCTACAGCGCTCATAGTTGTGTGGTGGCACCCGGCCACATCTGCTTTGTATCTAGTGTAACCTTACTAGATCTGTTTCCATTGATCGAACATCCCGACTTTGATGCCTAGTAGGGTTCCCGTCAGTCATACTGACTTGTTGTGTGTCTTTATCTAGATAGATCAGAAGCCACCAGTGGTTTAACAAGTGTTGCAGTGTTCTTTGAACGAGTGCACATCCTTGGTCACTCTCCCGACACACTTTACAGTTCTGATAGTCGTGTGAAGTCAGAAAACCGAGCTGAACTTGCTTAGCATGTAACTCCACCAAGCTGGTATTCATCAGGCGAATATAAAATATTTGAATCATATTCACTTGATAATGACTTCTATCGTAGTAATCCAGAATCCATCCAAGATCCATCTGACGCTGGAGAGCCTCTTGTACAAAAGAGCATCCCCGATCGTTTATTGAGCAGACCAGACAGGAATCATAATCGTGTCGTGGCAGATCATGATGTTGACTTTGCCTTAAGTGCATTGCTACCAAGTTGACATTCATCATACGGATGTCGTGGTATTGAATGATGTTGGAATTTGTGTAAGTCATGTTGACCTCACGAATTCGGAGATCTTGGATCCAACCGAGATCCATCTGTTCCTGTAGAGCTGATTGCACCATAGAACATCCTTGATTGTCTTTAGAGAAAACATCACACTGGTGATAGTTATGAGATGGTACATGCCCGTACCCGCTCTGTCTGCAATGCATCTTGACCAGGTTGGTTCCTAATAAGAGTACATCGCAAATTTGATAGCTGTGTTTAGACTCCTCCTCTATCAAATTTACCGCAGCTTTCTCATGTTGAGGCAACGAGTTCGTCTGAACATTTGGATTTGTATCCTTGAAGGATAAGACCCCGTTCCTGACAAGCTTCTGCACATCGGATTTGAAGCTGAGATAGTTTTCTATGTTATGCCATGGTCCTCCTTGATGGTAAGGGCAAGTCTGATCCGCTTTGAACCAAAAAGGCAGATTCTTCAGTACTGTAAGAGGAGACCTGGTTTGGACGTTCCCCTTTACCAGTAATAGTGGAAACAGTTCTGCTTACAACATTGGTATAGGGTCGAACCCTGGTGGTCACGTCGTAGGGTTGTTGTTGTACTGAGGACGAGCCTGCTGAAGAGGCTGTTGTGTCCTTTGCTAATATGGTTGTTGATTCGGTTGGATCTGAGCAACCTGAGGTTGATACGTTGGAACAGGCGCAGGGCTGATAGTAGGAGTCACAACTGCTACTGGTTGGTACCGTTGCCTTTGCTTTCTGAGAGAGATATTACCAATATCTTGCTCTTTTTTCTTAGGGAAAGCACTACCGTATCTTTTGGTACTGCTTGATGGTCTAGCATCTTTGACCAGACGTCCTTCTCGGACTGCTTCCTTAAGACGAACTCCCATTCCCACCATCTCAGTGAAGTCACTGGGCGCACTGGCGACCATTCTGTCATAGTAAAATGAGCTCAAGGTTTTCAAGAAGATCTTTGTCATCTCTTTTTCCTCAAGAGGTGGACAAATCTGAGCGGAAATTTCACGCCATCTCTGAGCATATTCCTTAGAGGTTTCCTTGTCCTCTTGCGACATGGCTCTAAGTTGATCTTTGTCCAGTGCCATGTCCAGGTTATACTTATATTGTTGAAAAAAGGCAGTGCCAAGATCTCTGAAAGTGACGATCTTTGTGCGGTTTAATCCCATGTACCATTTGAGTGTGTCACCGGTTAAACTATCTTGGAAATAGTGGATCAGCAGCTGTTGGTTCTCTATCTGAGTTGACATTCTCCGAGCGTACATCACTAAATGACTTTGAGGGCAAGAGTTACCCTTGTACTTTTCAAATTCGGGCACCTTGAATTTATGCGGAACTTTCACATTGGGGACCAAACAAAGGTCTGCGACATCCTTTCCGAATAGATCCTGATCGTGAATGGCATGCAGTTACTTCTGTATCTCCAGTAATTGTTCCTAGAATTCCTTCATTCTGTCATCCATACTTTCATTTCCAACAGAAGGTATCTGTGGAATCTGCCCTTCT
Organism: Lathyrus tuberosus; assembly: GCA_022829125.1. NCBI lineage: Eukaryota > Viridiplantae > Streptophyta > Magnoliopsida > Fabales > Fabaceae > Lathyrus > Lathyrus tuberosus. The sequence goes on along the minus strand of JALAZF010000022.1, from coordinate 22,079,159 downwards.
GGGACAGTGTGTACCACGGGTGGTGGTATAGTCATTACGGTAGTGACTCTTGGTGCTTCCCTCTCCCGAAGTTTGTAACCTTCAGGAGTTGCTGTCATGCCCCTTGCATCTTCGCTTTCCCGAAGTTTGTAACCTTCAGGCCCAGCGGTTCCTGCTGTAGTTTCCGGATCTTCCGTGATTGGCAGAATATATCCTTCCGGGATATAGTTAAGTGGCATGCCCCAGGGATGCTCTTTAGGCATGTTGTACCGAGGATCATACTTTTCCACTATGGGCATCGATGTGATCTCTGAGATCACAGTCCTTTGTTGTTTCTTCTGGCCTGCTGCCAGAGCTTGCATGTCATTGTGAAGTTTCCTCAACTCTTCTTTCAGAGCGTCGAGTTCTTCTCTCAACTCTCTGTTCTCTTCCTCGAGATTATCCATCTTCTTCTGTCGATTGGCCCGAGTATTGTACGAATGAGACAGTTTGACTCTAGAATCAAGGAACAAACGTGAGATTCGTAGGCAAGAAGAATGCGTTATGTGAGAATGATGAATGATAGGCAATGATTATATTAATTAATATTTTCTTTTTTTTTAATCAAAAGAGACTTCAACAATTGGATTACAACTATCATACAATGGGTAAACCCCATTTTATTGAATTCAAAGATTACGGAAATGGAAATACAGTAATTTACAAAGTGCTGTAAAAGGAAAAGTCTAAACATATGGATCCTGAGTCCTCTCTGAGGAGGGCTCAGGTGCTGGTCCTGGTACTTTCCTTTTCTTTCACCGGGGCTCTTGAGCCGTTGTCGGGTTGTCATTCCTTTGCCAAGTGAAAGGAGCGAGCAAATTCCTTTGGTATTCTTGATTTTCTACAACATGTTGCTCTAAAATCTCGATCAAAGCATTTTTTTCTTTTAACAGTTGCTGTATTTTGCTCCACTCCACATTGAGAATGTGCTACTTGTTCTTCCAAGACTTTTTTCCCTGTTGAACTTTGTTGAGGGTGACCTGGAGTTTTTCTGTATCATACATAAAATAAAGGACAGATTCCTTTAACGGAAGAACTTCTTGACGAGGGTAAGGCATCCTCAGCTTGAGAGCTCTAGTTTGTACCCAGTGGAGATAAGGTTCCACAGAGACACAGTCCGGTTTTCCTAGAAACTCTCTTCCTTTCCTGTGAACATGTTTCCAGGCATGCACTATTTCTGTCTTTAGTGCCCTGTCATTTTCTCATTCCTTGAAGAAAACACCTTCCAGATGAACATTACGCGGGACCTGTCTCATCGGGTATCCAAATTGACGACGAACTAAAGTTGGATGATAGTTGATTCCTCCTTTAGTTCCTATAAGGGGTATATTGGGGAAATTTCCACAACGCTCAATGATTCTTATCCCATCATAGATCCGATTGTACCAATCGATGTCAGAGTTGGTAAGAGACATGATTAAGCAGCAGACTTGGGTAAATGAGAAGTGAACCATTTGTACAGCACGGGTACACAGCAGGTGATCATTCCTCCGTTGTACAAATTCATTAAGTGTACAGAATGATACGCATCTGCAAGCAAGGTTGGTACTGGGTTTCTAATTAAAAATATCTTAATGGCATTGATATCAACGAAGTCATCAATGTTGGGGAACAGAAATAATCCGTAGGTGAGCAAAACAAAGACGCTCTCGAAAGTAGTCACGTTCCCTATACTAGCAAAGTACAGAGCTTTCTTTATCAAAAACCGAGCTGGCAAACCTTGGATTCCACCCTTAATGATCATGTGAGTCCTGACTTCTGACTCATCCAAATAGATAGCTCTTGCAATGGTTTGATCCTTTGGAGTTTCTTCCAGTCCAGAAAAGGGAGCTTGGTCAGTGATGGGTAAATCAGTAAAGTGAGAGTACTCCTTCAGTGTTGGTGCAAGTTGATAATCCGGGAATGTAAAACAGTGATAAACCGGATTGTAAAACTGAATCAGAGTAGACAGTATTCCTTCAATTACATGGACCCTTAACAGAGACAGTAGTCCTCTGTACTTAGCTCTGAAAGCATCGGGGTTGGTGATCATCCTTGCTAACCCTCTAAAATCCTCTAACTTTGGAACCTTGAACGTGTACTTGTGAGTCTTCCTTCTACCGAAATCCATAACGCAATCTTTCTCTATGACATTTGCAATCATTGTCTTAGTTTAATTTGAAAAAGAGAGACTAGAAGAGAAAATTTTTCTTTGTTTAACGTTTTTTAATGAAATGAATGCATGAATGCAGCACACAAAAACATAGAAAAAACATGGGGTCAAAGGTTCAGTGTCATGAAGTCAAGGCTCTACCCATCCCCAAAGGTTGTACTGGTGATTTTTTGTACCTGTCCTCAAAATCATTGACCCCCCTTGGGATAACAACAACAGGCTGGTTCACCCGAGCGAGCTGCAGTATCTTAGAGTAATTTCAAATGAGGGTAGTATTGCGTGACAACTATTTCCGATAGCTTCCGCACTACAAAATAGCAACAAGGTCTCAGCCTACTAAATCTTCAGTTTCATGGACACCACAATCGAACAATCTGCTTTCAACAACCGAAGTCGTATAGACATTGAATCCACAAAGGGTATCTCCACTGATTCTATGGTCGACCGGGGTCTCTTATTTGGGAGTCACTCCCTGTAAGATTACCCGTCTAATTCCAGCACTTATCTTAGGTGTCACTCAAACTTTCCAGATGGGGCATCACCCGCAGTCCCATTAGCAAAAAAATAAACACGGATATCAATTAGGAAAAGCGATATATATATATATATATATATTCATTCCTAAAATTAACATCCTAGACCTCTTAAGAGCTATACTCCTAGTCCTATACAGACAATGACTCCCCAGCAGAGTCGCCATTTTCCCGTTGGAAAATGGGGACGATGCCCCAAAGATCATTCTAAGGACTCCCCAGCAGAGTCGCCATTTTCCTGTAGCGAGCGATTTTTGTCGGTGACGCGACCACTTTATCGCTGGGCTTTCCTCACCGCAATGGTAGGAGGGGGTGCTACTTTCAAATTTCTTATTTATCCCGTGAAGCTGGAAGGGAAAGGGAAGCTATCTAAAACTAACCTTGTACGCGAATGTTTAACTGAACAAACACTTAAAAGAGATTGGGGGCTCCGGGGTCAGGTTATACAATGGGGAGTTGTCAATTACCCATCCTATATTGGTTATCCACAAGATATTAGCTTTAGGTTTTGCTTTATACTTGATGGTGTTTATCTGTTAATGGGTTGGGAAAGTTTCTTGGGAAGTATGAGTGAGTGAGTGAGTTTTTGTTGATATTCGGGATTTCCCGATGTTTTTGGTAAGGTACTGGACCTAAGTTTTGATTGTTGTATGAAGGTACTGGACCTAGATTTTTTTTATTAGTATGCTCGCTAAGATTTCGCAATCTTATGCCTACGTATTCCCGTTTAAATGAAACAGGGAAATCAGAGCAATCGTAGTTCCTCCTATTCTATGGGATGAAAGAGATAATGTTTTGGTGTCTTGTTTAAAGCCCAAGATTGAAGCTAAAAGGTTTATTTGTGTCTTGTTCAAAGCGCAAGATTGAGGCTAAAGGTTTGACTGAGAGAGAATTGGTTATCTCTAAATAGGTATTGTTGATTTTTGTGTGCCTTGATCAAAGCCCAAGGTTGAAGCTAAGAGGTTGATTGACTCCACTACTAAAATCCTTACCCACTGCCTAAAAGAAGGCTGGATAAGCTCAATTCAACAAGAGAGGGTATATATTGGTGTCTTGTACAAAGCCCAAGATTGAGGCAAAAAAATGAGACTAACTCTTTGGGGATATCGTTATAAAAAGCCTAAGAGGAGACTGAAAAAGGTTTTGACTCCATCGTGGAGGTTTGTATGTGTTTTGTACAAAGCCCAAGATTGAGGCTAAAATGGGAAATTTAACTGACTCTGGCGAGGATATTTTTATGTGTCTTGTACAAAGCCCAAGATTGAGGCTGAAATGAGTTTGACTCTGGTTGGGAAATCATTCCTCAAAGCCTAAAAGAAGGCTGGGTGGAAATGGCCCTGTCGGGGAAGATATCTGTCCCAAGCTCTAAGAGATGAAGATTTATGTCTTGTACAAGGCCCAAGATTGAGGCTAAAAGGGTTGGACTCAACAAGTGAGTGCTCAAATGTGATTGACTCAACAAGAGAGTCTGAAAGGTGATCGACTCAACAAGAGAGTCTGAAAAGGATATTGACTCAACAAGAGAGTCTGAAAAGGTTATTGACTCAACAAGATAGTCGAAAAAGGTTAGCTCCACTGGGGAGAATCATTGTACAAAGCCCAAGAGGAGGCTGACTTTGCTGAGGGAAGATCATTATACAAAGCCTAAGAGGAGGATATCTTTTTGCTGGGAATTATTGAGATCCCTAGGCAGGTCTAAGTGGGGAATCAACTCTTGCTGAGGATTTACAGAGGAGTTGAGATATCAGATGCCTTCAGGTTCTGATACTGGTGGATAGATTGTCCCTGGTTGGGAATCTTCTAGGAGAGAGACTGGGTTTTAGCTCTGCTGGAGATTGATCCAGAGTGACCGGGGTTTCTCCTATGTTTATAGGGAACTTGAGAATGTCTTTGAGACTCAAGGGGATTAAAATGTCCAAGTCTACTAGTGTGGAAGAGTTTTATCTTTTGTAAGATGCCTTCAAGAAGAGGCGGGTGTTTTAAGGGATGATAATTAACCCTAAGTTCGAGGTTTGACACTGGAAAGACTGCTCTAGCAAAGGATGACTAAGTTATGTCTTATACCTTTAGGAGGTCTTTAGGGTCCTTGTATTAAGCCCAAGAGTAGGCATGAGAACTTCTAAGAAGCCGGAGGGTCCTTGTACAAATCCCAAGAGGAGGCGGGGATGCTTTTAGGAAGCCCATGGGTCTCAAACCAAGAAAATTTCAAGAAATGCTATTCACCGAGAATAGATCATTTAGTGAAGGTTCGGAGGTTTGAAGAAACTCAAGAGATGTTTTTCACCGAGAATAGATCAACTCTGGGGGAGTAGAGTTTCTTTGACAATTTCTAGGGGTGACTGCCTGAGAAAAGGTTCACGAAGAATACTACCTTTATCTTTGTTCCATATTGTTTAAGCCCAAAAGAAGGAAAGATTGTATCTGGAAATCCTATGGGGATCTAGTTTTATCTGTATTTAAGAGTGACCAACATGGCTTTACCTAGTTCTAGACCTAGTTGTCGGGGAAAACTCTAAATAGCTATACTAGTATATATATAGTTGATATATGACAAGTATTTAAAAGGATATGAAATAAGACTTACAGTGCGCAGCTTCCCACAATACAGTTATATTTATTTGAAAGTGAGTAAATGAAAGTTGTTAAAACTTACAGGTGAGCAAGCTTCCATGCTGTATTGATAGTTATTCAAAGAAATTAAAGAAAGTTTTGATAACAACATGTATATTTGAATCTAAATCAAAATGAAAGTTCTCTTGAAAAGATTGTTGGGGCTTATACTCAAGGAGAGGCCCAGGGTTTAACAGTGATCGCACTGTTGTTATTAAAATTGCATCGGGACTTATACAACGGCTGAGGCCCAAAAAGGTTTTCTGTACAAAGGGATGGGTCTTACAACTCAAGGAGAGGCCTAATTTATTTGAAAAAGGAAAGAAATGGGACTTACAACACAAGGGTAGGCCCGGTTAATCTTGTTTTGAAATGGCGATCGCGCCGAAACTTTTGAAAATGCAGTGGGACTTATACTATGTCTGAGGCCCAAATTATTTTGTTTTCAAAAGGGGTTGGGTCTTACACTCTATTAGAGGCCCAAAGAGTTTGAAAATGAATAAATATGGGTCTTATAGCTCAAGGAGAAGCCCAGTTGATTTTGTTTTAAAAGGCGACGACCGCGCCGAACTTTTGAAACTATACAGAGGGACTTATATAATGTGTGAGGCCCAAAATTCTTTATTTACAAAGGGGTTGGGTCTTACACTCTATTAGAGGCCCAAAAGTGTTTTTGAAAAGATTGATGAGGGTGAAATCAATCAAAACCCTAATTTTTTTAAAAAATGGAATTGATTTTGATTAAAAATTAATAAAAATCATTGAAAACATGTAAGAAATGAGTTGTGATTTTGGGTCAATGTTTCAAAAATCATGTTTTTATTCCCAAAATGATTGAAAACCATTTAAGTTTGGAAAATCAAGAGAAAGAAAATTTTTAAAATGTTAAAAACAAATAAAAATTAATTCTTTGCAAAAATATCCAATATACGAAATAAACAATATTTTTTGGGAAATTTTTGTAAAATAAAATATTTTAACATTTTTGTGAATTTTGAAAAAAAGAATCAACTCAAAATCATTAAAATTCAGAGAGAAATTAATTTTTGAATCAATTAAATAAAAATTCAAAAATTCAAAAGTTTGAAAAAGGGCACCAATAACACCTTGTTCTTGCCCGCGTGCCCTGTTTTTGTCTGATTTGCATTTTCTCATCAATCTCACTAAATACTTGATGAAATCACACAATCCACATATCAATCTGCTCGTTTTCAACTCACGATCATGTCTATGGTCTTTAATTTCATTTATTTTAAGTATGGAATGAGAAATCAAAGAGAAACCTCAAGAACGCTAATTTCTGCATGAAGGCTAAGAAATTCCATACACGATTCATACAAAGCAATCAATGGAGGGGAAACACTCCATACATGATTATGAACATATGGAAAAATTATTGTGTGAGAAAATATGCATGAATCATGAGATGATCAAGTTTATGCTTACTTGAATGTCGTGGCAGCAAGAGCAATTTGATTTTTGAGTTGGAGGTGTTACAGATGAGTTATGATGATCTGAACAGCTTCCTTAGGTGCTATGGAGTGTGTCTGAATGCTTGGAGTGGATTGAATTAAGCTGGAACTTGATTTGGCACCTCAACTACAAATCTGTCAAAGGCTTGTGCATATGGCTAGTGATTTTGAGAAATTGGTGTTCCAGATGTTATGTAAGAGTTTGGATCACTTCTATATGTTATATGTGAGGTGTGTGTGTGATTGGTTTGGTTGGAATTGCTCTCAAACTCAAAACCCGATAGTGACTTGAGTTCGAAGGCAAAATTGGAGTGAAAGTGGTGATTTTGAGGAAAGCATCAGTTTGGGTGCTTTGGTCTACTCAAACTGATCAAAAATGAGCTCTATTTATAGTAGAGCAAGTTTGTTTTGCAAGGAGTAGTGAATGGCAACTAGTACAGGTCTGTGGCCAATTGTGATCAAATGGAATCTCAAGTCTCCTCTTGCCATTGACTTGAGATTAGAGCACATGCTTTATAGCTTTGGTTCAGAGATAAACTTAGACTGAATTCAGTTGGAATAAGCTTAGTTCATGCCACCTTGGTGCATCCATTGAATGCTTGGAAACAAAATTGGAGTCTTGGCCTCTTTTAGGCTTTTTAGGTTTGGCATGGCTACTTGTAGATTCTTGGACTTTGGAGGCTTGGAGATCAGATCATCCCCCTTGGATTTGATCCTCAGATGTGTCCAAAATGATGACAAGGCTTGGATTTATCAGATTTGGACAAATCGAGCAAATGTGCACAATTCTACCTTGAAAAACCAGTTCAGGATGCCATGTTCCAAGGGTTGTATCTCCTTGCTCAAATGGAATTTGGAGATGATCAGGTACTTGTTGGAAACCCCTCATGGCATACTTTAACTTTGATGTCCACCCCTAGGCATGGTTTGACTTGGATCAAGGTGAAAAATGTCCCTACATTTTGGAAAAAGTAGGGCAGATTTTGACTTAGTGAAAATTTCACTAAGTGTTGGAAAAGTACCAATTTCATGTTTTCAGCCATTTTGATCACTCCATAACTTAAAATCTATAAAGAATTGGAATAAGATGTAGTTGACACTTTTAAAGTATACCATGAGAGCTACAAATCCAGCTTTGGACCATCCAAAATGGTTGCTTGGATCTCAAGTTATGGTCCTTGGAAGTTGGTACCCTAGCCACTTTGTTCCATGACTTAGAAAAATTCTAAGTTTTTTTTTGTTACCCCTTTTACAAGTTAACTCACTTTCTTTGATTTTTCTTGATGAATGATGATTCAAATCACATATTAACATTGTTTTAGGGTCAAAGAACCATAATTGTGAAAAATCCCAAAAAATAAAACTTGATTTTGTGCACAGTTGACTTTTTATCGGATGAAATCCAAATTGTGCGATCCTTTGTGAAATCAAGCCCTTGACCTAAATCAAACCTAATGGATGGATTCCATAGGTGTTAATGGGTGTATTGAATCATGTCCCAAGGTTTGGGAGCATGTCCTGGTCAAAAGTCAAAGGCACAATTGACTTTTTCCTCGAAACCCTAATTGTGGTCCTGATGAAATTGAAGCTTGTGGATCAAGCTTCTTGGATTAATCCATTGTTGAAAATGGATCAATGTAGTGTATTGGAGACCCTCAAATCATGTCTTGAGGTCTTGGCTCATGTTTTGTCCCAAAAGTCAACTTAGGGGTGAATTAGGTCAAAAAACCCTAATTCCTGATTTTTGGTAAATGCATCCCCTGAGGTTAAATTGACTTGCTGATTGGGTCCATGAGGTCCCTTGGAGTATCTTGGGTTGTGCTTTGAAGCATTGGCTCATGCCCAGAGGAAAATTTCCATCTGGAGGCCTTGGTCTACCAAAACCTTAATTTAGTTACACTGGTGATCTTGAGGCTTGATCCACTTGGAATGTTGCAACCTTGTGCTTGACTCTTGATGTGGGAGTCCTCTTGATCCTTTATGGGTGTTTGAGAGGTTAGACAAGTTGAAGATCCTGTCATTTCTTGATTGATCCTTTACCTAAGGCTCTGAGAGGGCTTGAAACCCTAATTTTTTATTGTGGTGAATGCTCAAACATCTCTGAGGATATTGATGAGGTATGATAGTTCATCCATATTGTGGTAATGATTTGCACAATGATGGGAAATCTTAGTGGTCAAAATTTGGGGTATGACAGTATCTCGAGTCTCAAAATTCCCTCTGACTTGGCCAATCACCAGATCAGAATCTCCATAGACCTCAAGAATCTTGATTCTCATGTCAATGATCGCTTCAATTCCAAAGATACATGCTTCGTATTCAACCATATTATTAGTGCATTCAAAGCATAATCTGGCGGTAAAGGGAAGATGAAAATCTGTTTGAGAGATGAGGATAGCACCAATTCCACGACCTCGAGCATTAGAGGCACCATCGAACACGAGCGTCCATCGCGCCCCTGGTTCGGGTCATATGTCAGGGTCTGGAGTTTCCTAATCTCTGATAAACAAAACGTCCTCATCCGGAAAGTCAAGCTTCATTAATTGATAACCCTCCACAGGTTGATGAGCAAGGTAGTCAGACAAAATACTCCCTTTTATAGCTTTCTGGTTAACATGCTGGATGTCTTACTCAGTTAGTAGAATTTGCCACCGAACAATTCTTCCAGTGACAGCAGACTTTTCAAATATGTACTTTATCGGATCCATTTTGGATATCGATAAAGTAGTATGGCAAATCATATATTGTCTTAGGCGTCAAGTGGCCCAAACCAAAGCATTGAAAGTCTTCTCCAAGAGTGAGTATCTGGTCTCACAATCGGTGAATTTCTTGCTCAAGTAGTAGATTACGTGTTCTTTTATGTCCATGTCATCGTGCTGACCCAATACATAACCCACAGGTTCATCCAGGACAGTGATATACATGATCAAAGGCCTACCAGGAACCGGTGGTAATAGGATCGGTGGTTCTTGCAAGTACTTTTTATTTTGTCAAATGCTTCTTGACAATAATTATTCCATTCAACCGATTGATTTTTTCTTAGAAATTTGAATATCAGTTCGCAGGTAGCCGCAAATGAGAAATGAATCTGGAGATGTAATTAAGTCAGCCCAGGAAGCCTCAGACTTCTTTTTTGAATTGCTCAAACTTTGTCAGGATCAATTTCAATGCATTTCTGACTCACAATAAAGCCCAATAGTTTACCAGATCAAACTCCAAAGGTGCATTTTGAAGGATTTAACCGTAGCTTAAACTTTCGGAGCCTAGCAAATAGTTTCCTCGGGTGGTTCAAGTGATCGTCTTTAGTCTTGGACTTGTCAATCATATCATCCATGTAAACCTCAATCTCTTTATGTATTATATCGTGAAAGAGGGTTGCCATGTCGCATTAATAGGTTGCCCCTGCGTTTTTCAAACCGAATGGCATGACTTTGTAGCAGTATGTGCCCCAAGGCGTGATGAAGGTGGTTTTCTCCATATCATCTAGAGCCATCTTTATCTGATTGTACCCTGAGAAACTGTCCATGAATGAAAAGACTGAGAAGTGTATGGTGTTGTCCACCAAGACATTAATATGAGGCAGAGGGAAATCATCTTTCAGGCTTGCCTTATTTAGATCTCGATAATCCGCACACATTCTGACCTTCCCATCTTTCTTAGAAACCGGGACGATGTTAGCAACCCATTGAGGATATTCGAAAGTGGCTAGGAACCCAGCATCAAACTGTTTTTTACCTCTTCTCTGATCTTGAGTGCCATATCAGGTATGGTCCTTGTGAGCTTCTGCTTGACAAGAGGACATTCAGGCTTGTGTGGTAAGTGATGTTCAACGATGTTGGTATCCAACACAGGCATATCTTGATCAGACCAGTGTAGCGGAAAAATCGTGAGTATAAGCTATTGATTAACTTAACTCGAAAAGCATGAGTCGCCACCGCACTTTTATTTTATCCAAAAAAATGGAAAGGAAAAAGAGCGAACAAAACCTACACAAGCTCTAAAACGAGAACAAGTGTACAGAGACTGGGTAAGGGGGTTGGTTACGTTAAGGAAAGGTATTAGCACCCAAAACGTCTATAGTACTCTATAGGAACCCTTTGAAATATCTACCGCTTTTGGTTTGAAAAGGTTTGCTTGAAAAGAGATTGGGGAGATGAGAAGAGAAATCATTTTTTAAGATTTTTGTGTTTGGAGAGACTTATCGCCTCATGCCTACGTACCCACGAAGTGCAATGTAGGATCAAAACCCCGTAGTTCGTGGTACAAAGAATTAAATTTGTTTGTTTTGGTTGATTTTAAATGTAAAGACAAGTCGTCATTTCTAAGCGAATAATTCCGCTTAAAGAAATGAATCATGTCTAAACTTATGAAAAAGTTAAAGGAAAAGTGCACAAGGGCACAAAAAGAGTTTGATGAGTTTGGTGTTTTTTTTAAAGTCTTTTGAAAAATGTGTCAATATGCTTATGTAGTTTAGCATTTGTTAAGAAATGAAAAGAAAGGAGTAAAATCACTTGACAAAGTCAAGGTTTGATTATGAAAGAGGTGATAGTTTGAAATCAAGAAGGTTTTGAAAAAGGGAGAGAGTTTTGAAAATTGAATAATGGGTGGAGAAGAAGTGACTATCCTAAAGCATAAAGTAAAAGCTAAGGATAGGAAAGATCTAATCACAAATGTAGCTATCTTCACCATAAACCAAGCAAAAGCATAAGTCTTCAAAGTCTTCGAACCATAATTCCAAAGCAAAGGGAAAAGGTCCTAGTTCTAAGTCCAAGGATCCAAGAATAACATTGAAGTCCAAGGTCTAGGTGCAAAACTCCATGTCCATTGCAAAGGATACTAACCATAGTCCAAGATTAGAACCACAAGTTTTTTAGAGGTTTTGGCCTTTATTAATGTTTTTAGTCCAAGTGGACAAAGAGAAAAAGGCATAAGCATAAATATGTGTCCAACGGACAAAGGAAAAATTACGGAAGCATAAACATGTGTCCAACGGACAAAGGAAAAATTGCGGAAGCAAAAACATGATATGATAATGATAATAATGGAGCATAAAAGTAAAAGAGAGATAGGGAGCGAGAAGGAATTGTAAACAAGATTAGTACAATAATATTGTTACTAAGTTAGTGATTAGTTGTTAGAGTAAGTGATCAATAATGATTGAATAATTGCACTTAGGTCAAGGTTTAATGAGAACTCATTAGAGGATTGATAAGACCAAAGCCTCCTAACAACAAGTTTCATAAGTGTTAAACCAAAAGACAAATTGTTAATTCTTGTAGTTGGCTAGAATTTTGGTAAAACAATGTTGATGTCATGGTTGATGTTTCAACATGAGTTTTTAACAGCCTTGTTATGTTTAGTTAACATTCTGGTTATGTTAAGTTTTTAAGGGTTGCAGTTTTGTGCTGATGTCAAACCCGATGTTATAACATCAGATGACAGAACATCAGTTTGGTAAGTTTTAGGGCTGCGCATGTGCAAGTTTGTTAAGAATAAGATCTGATTGAGAGATTGCAGGAGAATATCATGGAATAGATATATTCTGTTACAATCAAATATGGAGCAGATCTTGTTGCTATTTTCATGCAAATAGACATAGAGAATTGTTCCTATTTGTGTGGAGAAGATCTTGCCTATTTGTGTGGAGAAGATCTTGCACCTGAATTATAAAGTGAAGATTTAAAAGATACATAATATCCTGGATATATTATGTGGAGATGATTTAAAGGTGTGGAAGATTAAAGATAAAATCTAGTAAAGATTGAGTATTTAAAATATGAAGATTTAATTGAAGATCTATTTAGTAGCAGAATCTGTTGCAGATTGGGAGCAGAAGATTTGATATGATTTGAAGGCCCAAATCCAGTTGGGAAAAAGCTATAAATAGAATGGTTGTTATCTAGGTTTTGTACGGGTCCAAGATGTAGATCATTAGGGCTTTGTCCAAGTGAACCACTCGGGTTGTGAGATGGTCACTGTGTTACTACTCAGAAACCTGTAGGTAATGAGTTAGATATTGTTCTTGGAGGAAGCTTTGAAGTAACTCCAATGTGTGTCATGGAAGGGTGTCTTCTATGTGTCTATGATTGAACTGTTGTTGGTAATCAAGTTGTTGATGCAGTAACGGAGTTGTTGACTGCTAGACATCATTGCGATGATTGGGAGTGAGATGGAGTCTCTTACCTAGGGAGGACTTAGGTAGAAGGGTCATTGGGTAGTGATTGAATTAGGTAGATTGCCAACTGGTTTGTTGAGTCTGTAATTTGATACTACTAATAGTGGACTTCCTTCCTGGCTTGGTATGCCCCCAGATGTAGGTTGTTGAACCGAACTGGGTGAACAATCCTTGTGTGTGCAATTCTGTAGTTTTCTGTTATTTTACATTGCAGAGTGTGATGTTGTAACATTACACATAACAACACAGTTCTTTTTAGTGCCTTGTTCATACAGCAGATTGCGATGTTGTGACATTGCACGAGACATCACATATCTGTACCAGAATTTCAATTGGTATCAGAGCAGGCATCCTGTCTGTTTCTGGATGAGATCTAGGGAAGATACATTCTGGTTCATGAGCAAGAAAGAGAGCTGATCCCTTGGTGTGTAGGATGGACTGTTCATGATATAGTTGGCACGTGGTGTGCAAGGATTGTTGAGCAGTGCCTGAAGGTTATTGAGGAGTTGTTGTGTGTTCCGCTGCATGGTATCTGATGTAACCCTGGTTGGTTCTTGTATCTCTGGTGGTCTCTTGGAAAGACATTAGGATTTGGTCTCCTCTGCAAGACAGCTTCAAAGATACTTGAGGTTTAAGTGATCATAAGGTGAATGGATCTTTGAAGATTGAGAAGAATATATTCAGAACAGTGATTCCTTCTTTGTCATCTTTCTTGATGGTGAAAGAAGAGGGTGGAGCCAAAGCAAAAAGAGTATCACTGTCAAATCTTTCATGCGGGAGTGAAGATCTTGATCAGTCATCTCTTAAGCTTAGTTGTGGTTTCATCAAGAAAGAAGCTGAGCATACTATGTCAATTCTAATGTCTAGACATCGTGCTTCACATTAGCAGTTTATGGTAAATGCTAAGTCAAGGACCTATTAGATTGTAGCTATTTTGAAGAATCACTGAAGTTGTGAAGTTGAACATTTTTTGATGCTAGAGAAGGGAGAAGGCATTCAAGAGTTTGTGCAGTAGCAGGGCAATTCAGCCGGTGGTCAATTGGTGGTTGCTTGAGCTCTTTCAGTATTGTGCTTTGAAGGATTCAAAGTAGCAGGTAGTCGTTGGTATGGCAATTATTACTCTTTGGTTAGAAGGTCTGAACCTTGTGCTTTTTGAAGAAGCCTCTGGAAGAGTGTGTTATGCAAGTTACTGTAGTTGTGTTGGTCTAATCTTGGAAGAGGCTGATATGATCTCGTATGTTCCCTGCAAGAGATATGTGTGGATTAATATGATTAGGAGGATTGATTAAGACTAATGTCAGAACTGATATTGAAACATCAATTCAGTTCTATGCTCAGGGTTAGAGTAAAAGATCAAGACACTGACCTTACCTGGGAGAGGTTTGTGGTTGTCATGATGGAGAAGAACCAGCAGATGGCAGTTGTGTGAGAAAGTTGAGTATTGAGAATATACTTTTCTCTGTGTGGCTGTTTCTCTTCGTGGTGCTGTTAAAGATAAAGATGGGAGCTATGAAGACATCATAACCTTAATGATTACAGCTTGGATTAGTTTATTTCTGATCTTAGTGGTTGGGAGCATGGTGTTTGCACTAGTTGTGAAGGTCGAGGATAAGTGGCAGTTATCTCTGGCGTTCTACTGACGGCTCTACTAAGGGAAGTGACTGTCTTTAGTATTGTTATGGGGTAGTCTTGGACTACTTAGTTTCTGAAGATTCAGATGTGGTAGGTTTGAAGTCTTTGGAGTGACTAAGCAGGTTGGAGGTTGTCTACTCAAACTTGATTGTTGAATCAAGTCTATGAGAGCATGAAAATCTGGTTCTGCAAAGGGAGGAAGTTCTTCTGAGTGGCAGAAGGAGGAGCTAAATTCAACAGTTGGATGTTCTGACATCTAGCTTAACATCAGGAGTCTCAGCTGGTGATGTGGCACATCAGCTAATGATAGGGTGATCTACAGGAATGATAGGATGCTTCAAAAAGATCATTCTCATGGCAGTTTGCAGGAGCTGCAGGAAGGAGAAGATGTTACATGACCATGGCTTAGGGAGTCTAAGTGTGTTTGCTTTTGAGTAAGTGGAACATGTGACTTGAAGATCAAGTTTCCTTGGTGGATCAAGATATCTTTGTGAGAGTTCTGACAAACGTGAAAAAGGTCAATATGTGGCAGTTAGCTTTTTCATATGAGGATTCATAAAGGAGGTGATCAAACTGTGGCAATTGGTTGATCTATATAGTGGATTCGAAGAATCAAGATAATCAGAGTGTGGCAGCTGGTTGGTCTTGAGGATTGTCTTGGAACAAGTTACTCTTGGGCAGAAAGGTGATGAGTTGAAGACTCAAGGGGATTATTCTTCTTGAAGGTGGATGAGAGTTTAGTTCTCTAGTTCTTTGGATTACTAGGCTATAGTAAGTCCAGTTAGTGGAGCATATCAAGAATCATGGTGATGATATCTTGGTGAGTGACAAATGTTCTAACTTGTGTTGGGACATTATCTGGTTGAATATCCTTGATGAAGGATGATTTTCTTCTGGTTCTGGAGTTTGGTGCATACATTATGCCTAAGGAGCGTCTACATAGTCATACGGGAGAATGATGAAGTAGAAGGTCTGCCTTGGATAGAGAATGTAGAGAAGACTGAAGTAGATCAGGTATTGATTGCTTGGAAATCTGAAGATAGCAAACCAAGAGGGGATTATATCTGGTGTTGGGACAACACTCCGAAGGTGTTGAATTTTCAGCCAAGAAAGTTAGTTGTGCTCATGGTGGAGTATCAGGTCAAGCCACTTACCTAATCTGAAGTGATCAGCGGTGTGAATTTATAAAAGAAGGATCAGCTAGTGCTACAAGTGTGCATAAAAGTATGTCAAACCAAATGTCATGCCTTGTGTGAGAAGGTGGTTGTGATGCAGAAGATGTGAGCTGTTATCTAATGTTGATGTCCAACATGATGAGATTATGCTCAACAAATACAAGAAGTGGCAGTTCTTATTGTTGAGAATGTGGCAATTTCATTGTGCTTCAGAACTTGTGGATGATTGTGTGAAGCATTCCTGACTGGATGAATGAAGACTATGTCTGGATTTTCCAAATGTTATGATCAAGAAGTTCTTTCCTGAGAGAAGTTGATCAGCTTGGCAAGATGTGAGTTTTTGAGCATGAGAATATAACCAAGCAAGAGGGAATCATGTGAGTTTTGGTATTTGGATTGTTTGAGGATTAAGCATTATGTGAATGCATTTAGCAGGTGTATTGAACAGAGGGTGCGCTCTTGAAGACATGAAGATGAGTCTTATGTTTTCCATTCATTTAAGGTGTTCTTCTTGCAAAGGAGCACTGGTTATCTTCGATAGGGAGAGTTGATCTTTTGTTGAAGAAGTTGTTTATCCAGATTGTAATGTCAGACAAGATGTCGTGACATTGTGTTACTGGTGAAGTTATTGGTGTACTTGACAGTTTAGACCTGGTTCTATAGATTTGTGTGTCAATGGATTGAATCAGAAGTATACATTTACACCAATGTTTGTTAATTTTTGGCCATAAAAGGGGAGAGAATGTACAGTAGTAGCTGGCGAGTCCGGTTGGATGATTCAGAGTTTGATTTTGGAATTTTTTTGTGCTTGCTGCTATGTTCAGAGGTTGCCCAATTATGGCTAAAAAGGGGGAGAGAGTTGCCATGGTGTGGTTGTGAGGCCTTTTCTGATATGGTGCAGCAGTTGAGGGGGAGAGTGTATGAACAGCTGTGAGCTGGTTCTTGGTTTGAGGGGGAGTTTGCCCTATGCTGATGTGAAAGTGTTTGTTTCTGCTGCAAGTTGTTCTGATGTAGGCTGAAATTGTTTTAGCCAAAATTAGCCAAAGGGGGAGATTGTTAATTCTTGTAGTTGGCTAGAATTCTGGTAAAACAATGTTGATGTCATGGTTGATGTTTCAACATGAGTTTTTAACAGCCTTATTATGTTTAGTTAACATTCTGGTTATGTTAAGTTTTTAAGGGTTGCAGTTTTGTGTTGATGTCAAACCCGATGTCATAACATCAGATGACAGAACATCAGTTTGGTAAGTTTTAGGGCTGCGCATGTGCAAGTTTGTTAAGAATAAGATCTGATTGAGAGATTGCAGGAGAATATCATGGAATAGATATATTCTGTTACAATCAAATGTGGAGCAGATCTTGTTGCTATTTTCATGCAAATAGACATGGAGAATTGTTCCTATTTGTGTGGAGAAGATCTTGCCTATTTGTGTGGAGAAGATCTTGCCTATTTGTGTGGAGAAGATCTTGCACCTGAATTATAAAGTGAAGATTTAAAAGATACATAATATCCTGGATATATTATGTGGAGATGATTTAAAGGTGTGGAAGATTAAAGATAAAATCTAGTAAAGATTGAGTATTTAAAATATGAAGATTTAATTGAAGATCTATTTAGTAGCAGAATCTGTTGCAGATTGGGAGCAGAAGATTTGATATGATTTGAAGGCCCAAATCCAGTTGGGAAAAAGCTATAAATAGAATGGTTGTTATCTAGGTTTTGTACGGGTCCAAGATGTAGATCATTAGGGCTTTGTCCAAGTGAACCACTTGGGTTGTGAGATGGTCACTGTGTTACTACTCAGAAACCTGTAGGTAATGAGTTAGATATTGTTCTTGGAGGAAGCTTTGAAGCAACTCCAATGTGTGTCATGGAAGGGTGTCTTCTATGTGTCTATGATTGAACTGTTGTTGGTAATCAAGTTGTTGATGCAGTAACGGAGTTGTTGACTGCTAGACATCATTGCGATGATTGGGAGTGAGATGGAGTCTCTTACCTAGGGAGGACTTAGGTAGAAGGGTCATTGGGTAGTGATTGAATTAGGTAGATTGCCAACTGGTTTGTTGAGTCTGTAATTTGATACTACTAATAGTGGACTTCCTTCCTGGCTTGGTATGCCCCCAGATGTAGGTTGTTGAACCGAACTGGGTGAACAATCCTTGTGTGTGCAATTCTGTAGTTTTCTGTTATTTTACATTGCAGAGTGTGATGTTGTAACATTACACATAACAACACAGTTCTTTTTAGTGCCTTGTTCATACAGCAGATTGCGATGTTGTGACATTGCACGAGACATCACATATCTGTACCAGAATTTCACAAATAATCAACAATCTTTGATCGTTTTCTGATATGGGACATATGTTGCGCTATGTTAAGAAATCGCCGAGTAATTTACGGAGTAATTACCCTACAATGAGGCCGGTCAATAGATCTTTGTGCTAATGCATGCTAGATGAACGATATGTAGATCGTTATCCGAAAGCAATACCGCGCGAAAAGAAAAGAAGGTAGCGATCTAGTCTTGATCAAAATTCAACAATGGAATTCTATGATCCATAAGACTTTCATCGATCAAAATAAAAGAAGAAATAGATGAAGAGAAAGCCAAATTAAACCACAAAATTATGTGATCTAAGGCTAAGAACCAAGAAATAGGGAAGAAAATGGAAAAGGAACCAAAACAGTCACAAAAACAAGCTAAAAACTGCATTCTGACTCAGAGTAACCGGTTACTCACCAGATGATAACCGGTTACTTAGTTGAAAATAAGCGCAATTTTTCAAAATTAACACAGAGTAACCGGTTACTCACCAGAGGGTAACCCGTTACTCTGCACCAGAATGCAGAAATTTGTGCAGAATTCAGCATAATCCTCATTCAATCCTTTTTTCAAACACTTTATGATGATGAACTGAATTTTGCACGAATTTTAAAGTAACAACAACAGAGAAACCTATAATTAAACAGAATTACAAGATTCAAAGGATCGAGTAGCAAAGATCTCCAAAGATATACATTATTGAAGATGAAGATGAAGCTTCAACAATGGTGAAAAATGAATTACCGCTTCAAATCTGAAAATTCCTTCAAATTGCTTCAAGATCCAAACACCAAAGCCTTGATATATGAGAATTGATGAAGAAACCAAGCTTGGATGAAGGTTTAGCTCAAAGTTGAACAAGATTCAATGTAAATTCTTGTTAACTTTCAAAAGAAGAAAAGTGAGCTTTGGTGAATTTTGTGGTTGGGGATAGAATTTGCAAGAGGTTTGTTGGCTATCAAAAGCTTGTAGAATGAATGAAATGAGGCCTCTATTTATAGAATTTAGGCTTGGAAATTTGGTGGTTTGGAAATAAAAATTAGGCTTGGAATTTGAATTTGGAGGGAAATCATCAAAAAAGTGGTGATTAGTGAAGGTACATGGTGGAAAATGATCAAAGTGATGTAGGGGAATTAAAATGAGGTGGTCTTGAATATTCCAAATGTGATCAAGGGCTGAGATTGGTGCAAAATGCAATGAGACTTAATTTTTTTCCATTCTGCATACAAGTAACCGGTTACTCACCGGGTGATAACCCGTTACTCTCTTCAAATTTTCAAAAATAGAGTAAAAATACACTGAGTAACCCATTACTCACCAGATGATAACCCGTTACTCTGTGTAAAATTTGTGAAAAATGAGCATTTGTTGCACTGTTGTGGTTCCGGCTCGATTCTTTTGCTTGTAAAAGAAGGCATGGAAATAAACACATGAACCTTGTGTCTCTTGAATAATAATCAATTAAATCTTGGAAACTCTTGATCAGATAATTTTGAATTGTTCACAAATCAACTTTGACTTTATCAGATGAAATTCATTCGAGCTGAGGGACTGATTCTGATATTCTTGATCCAAATCCTTCCTGAAAAAGTTAGTAAAGGGGAAACAAATATTTTTTTTATTTTCATTAAAGGTTAGTAAACATAAGCAAATAAAGGCAAATAAAAAACACACAGATGCTCGGAGATCCCTGCAAAGCATAAACCCAAAGAATGAGAGGGACAAGGGAACCAATGTGTGATCTTGTTTGTGGTAAAGATGCAAAATGAGATGTGAATGATATGTGGAATCTTAGGGGGTCAAAAACTAGGGTCTTACAGCTGCCCCTATTTAAGTCTCTTCTATCGGGAGATATGAAGATACTTAAATACAAAAAGCTATATTTTTTAGCCCTAAGATGCCACAAGATGAAATGAATGCAAATGATAAAACACCCTGCGGGGAAACTTGAAACAAGAGATTTAGGGTAAATTGAGTGAGATGACGTGAAAAGACATGTCAGGGAACACAAGTTATTCCTAGATATCTGTCAAGGTGACAAGAAGTATCCATCAATAGTTGGAAAGAGAGGGACAAGACCCTGGGAAGACGAGTAGTGACATCCAAGAATGGCATTGGATGGAAACTACGAGCGAGACAAAAGGTATGTCAAAAGATGTCCAAGAATGGTATTGGACAACAACAAGAAAGTTTCTGGTAAAAACAACAGCGTTATCCAAGAATAGCATTGGATGGAGGTGAAAAACACTTTATTGGGGAAAAGATATCCAAGAATTGAATTGGATAAAAGGAACTACAAAATTCAAGAATGGCATTGAATGGGGCAATAAAAAATATCATAAACATCCAAGAATAGCATTGGATATAAACAAAATTCAATTTGAAAGCTTCATTAGGGACATCCAAGAATGGCATTGAATGGCAAGGTTAAACATCAGAGATATCCAAGAATAGCATTGGACTCAGCTGGGGAAAAGGTGTCCAAGAATGGAATTGGACAAAAGAAATCTCAACATCCAAGAATGGCATTGGATGAAGTGAGAAAATAACTTTCAGGAATGGCACTGAAAGTAAAGGTAAATCACTTCGTTCAGGAATGGCATTGAATGATAGTGAGAAAGACATCTAGGAATGGCACTAAATGCAAAGGAGAAAACTCATTCAGGAATGGCACTGAATGAACATATAAAACTTTCAGGAATGGCACTGATTGAGCAAATAAAACTTTCAGGAATGGCGCTGAAAGTAAAGGTAAATCACTACATTCAGGAATGGCACTGAATGCAAGGAGAAAACTCATCCAGGAATGGCACTGAATGAACAGATAAGACTTTCAGAAATGGCACTGAAAGATATCCAAGCAAATCTGTTAGGGATTATAGAAGAGAGGCAAAACTTCCAGGAATAGCACTGGGAGAAACAAGAGGAACAAGGTATCCAAGAATGGCACTGGAGATCAAAAAAGACAGACATCCAGGAATGGCACTGGAGTGAAAGAAAATAAAGATCCAGGAATAGCACTGGAATGGAAGAAGACAACCATCTAACAACAGGACTAGATGCACAGAGAAACGAAGACATTCAGGAATAACACTGAATGAAAAGACAGGTAACTATTGGAAGGTGCCAAGTAAGTTGGACTTTGATCACAAGGTAAGATGTTGAAAACAACAGGACCTCGGGAAATGCATATGAGTGCGAAGCACACTTCGAGCTATGAAAATCTTTCTATGAGTGATAAATGAATGATTTATGTATGCAATGCAAATGATTGGGACAACTGAGATAGACTCTTTTGTGAGGGAATAATGGAACTCTGATTCCTCAACACAGGGAACACTATCCACTCTGCTTGGAGAGAAGATGTTGAACACATCTCTGTCACACTTATGAATTATACCAGGCTTATGGTCTTTTGAGGAAAGACATCTTGAGGATTCTTGCAGAAGACTGTCCTAGATTGATTGACTGATGAGGATGAACTGATCATAGCTTCAGTTTGACTGATGTAGGGAAAAAGATTGATTATAGCTTAAATTCAAAGGATAAACTGATCTTTGCTTCAGCTTGAATATTGGAGGGGATGAACTGATCATGGCTTCAGTTCTTGAAATAAATTTTGAGAAGATTAAACTCAGTATGGGTCTTGAAAGAGATCTTCTGGCCAACCAACTATGAGAATAACTTACACTGAGCAACAAATCTTGAATTGATTCACAACAGGATTTGGAAGTAATGTGCCCCTGATAGGATCACTAACCAAGTTTCTTAACTGTTTGAAAATTTCTTGATGAGGAAAGTTTGCCTGCAAATAAAATCATTCAAACAAACATGGTAATTTTAATGCAAGGCTCATGCAATTTTGAAATTCAAAATCATTTTTGGAATGATATTATTGGTGTAAAACAAATGAATCACTTGTCAATACATGGGGGTTTAGACATTAAAAATGAAAGAGAAAGCAAAAGTAAGACATCAAAGCAAAAGATTGGCAACAATCTTAGGAGTCAATTTACGCAACCTTGTTGTAGTATGCTTTCAAAAGAAACCTGGCTTCAATTTGGTCTTTTGAGGGTTGTAAGGTGGTATGGTTCACGGTTTTTGAAACAAAGGATATAGGCTCAAAGTTTATTCGTACCCAACCCATTCTCCATGATGATCTCCAATCCTATGCTCAGTTAATTCAAACTATGCATTCAGGTTCCAAGCGATTTTGGAATTGCAACACTGTTATGATGATGGCTCAAGGGCCAAGGGATTTTTTGAGATGGAAGTCGCTCTTTCTTACAACATTTTGTTGTTTTTGATGAGGACCTTGGTCAACTCGTTTTGTCTTTGAGGATTTTGGTAACCTCTTGATTGATTTTTTTTGTTATCCCTAACTTTTGCCTGACTGTGTCATTTGAGCTTACAGTCAGCAGGATGCCCCAATTTTTGCCTAAGTCTCCTTCATAGGTTTTGACTTAGCGGGCTTTTCTTTTGATATTTTTTATTCATTTTTTTAAAGATACTGACAGCCTGGCTTAATGATTACAGTGAACCATCATTGGCATTTGATTTGAAAGACATCTTCGACACTTCTTTGATGTGTGCGAAGGAAAACTTGTGATTGCAATGATTCTCTTGTGTTTAAATACACAGTCAAACTAACTGAGAGCTACCCATCCCCTTGTTAAGATTGCGGGTTTTTTCGTACAGAAAGAAACTTCAACTTTTAGGCTCAAAGGGGTTGACAAAGGATTAACTTCCTTATCTCTCCAGTGTTTAGGAGTTGAAACAATGCCTGTACATCATCAGCCAAGTTTCAATTAAAAGCATACAATCCAGAAATTTCGGGTATTTCATTTTCATCATCCTCCTCCAATATTTGCATAAACAAAAGCTTGATAAAGAAAGTGAACAGGAGATATATTTTTGTTTTGTGAAAAAGAAAGCATAAAGATGCACACGTTGGATATAAATGAATTGAATCAAAACATTGCAATGCTCATTTCATTGAAATTACCATGAAAGTACAAATAAAGTTCGAAAGCAAACAAACAATACAATAAAAGAAAAGTGCAAATAGAAAGAAATAAGGCCTAGTGACTAATCAGCAACAAAGATGAGCTGTCCTGTCTAAAACACTGGCTTTAGGAGATGATCCGTCTCAAACTTCACTTGGCATGCTCTGGCAAAGGATTGTTGACAACATTGGTATTATCATAGAGAAAAGTCAGAATCTTTGAGTTCACCAATTCTTGTACTCTAGATTTCAATGCATAGCAACCTTCCAAGTTATGGCCTGCCCCACCTCGATGGAACTCACGGTGAAGATCAGCCCTATAGTCGGTTGGGAGAGGATTTGGAGGAGGAGGTAGATCCCTCATTGTAATCAAACCTTTCTTTACAATACATGGATACAGCTCAGTGTAAGACATTGGGATAGGATCAAAGTTAACCCTATTGCGATTCTGATTTCGTCTAACAGCCTGGCGAGGAGCTTGAACTGTTTGAGCATTCACAACAGGAGCAACTGCAGCTACATATTATTGTTGTCTACGACAAGGTTTACCTTCAACTGAAACAGCATGGGTATCACCATCCTTTTTCTTTTAAAAATTTCCAGCATACTTTTTAGCACCACTAAAGGCTTCAGCATTGGCAATCTTTCCTTTCTTGATACCTTCTTCTAGTCTTTCTCCAATAGTGACTAGGTTAGCAAAACCAGATGATACACTGCCTATCATCTTTTCCCAAAAGAGTGGCTGAAGAGTTTCCATGAACAATCTAGTCAATTCCTTTTCAGCCAAAGGTGACTTCACTTGAGCAGCTAGCTCTCTCCAGCGCTGAGCGTACTCCTTAAAGGATTCTTTTTCTTTCTGAGATATATTCTGCAATTGACGGCGATCAGGTTCCATGTCCAGATTATACTTATATTGCTTTAAGAAAGCATCAGCCAGGTCTTTCCAGCTTTGGATATGGTTCTTCTCAAGTCCCATATACCATTTCATTAAAGCCCCACTCAGGCTGTCTTGGAAACAGTGAATGAGCAGTTTGTCATTTTTGGTATAAGCAGCCATCTTGCGGTAGTACATCACCAAGTGGCTTCTGGGACAGGTGTACCCCTTGTATTTCTCAAAATCAGGAGTTTTGAATTTTACAGGCATAACCAAATCTTAAACCAAGCACATGTCCATTGCGGCGGCAATAAAGACATCACTTCCTTCCACAGCTCTTATTCTTTTGTCTAGAGTTTGCCATTGCTCTCTGACTTCTTCAATGTATCCAGGTTCTCCCTAACTTTCATATTGTGGACTAGCAGCATGGTACACGAAAGGAGGATTCTCAGGAATAGCTTGAGCAACAGAATGCACAACAGGTTGAGGTTCAGTGAACAATGGAACTGAAGATACTGGCAGTATAGACGGGACAAACACAGGAGTAGTTGCAAAGGGTGGAGAGTAATTCGGAGGTAACCCAAATTCTGGCTAAGTAGAAGCTGGTTGCTGAGTCAGTGGAGGGTCAACAGCAGCAGTTGAGATTTTAGAGATCACGGTCCTCTGATGTGGTTCACCTCTAGCAATCAGAACTTGCATCATTTCTATGAGTTTGGTCATGCTGGCCTTCAACTCATCAATTTCCATTATGACTTCGGTGTTATGTTGTTCTTGATTTTCCATTCTCAATCTAACGGCAGCTCTATTTCCGTAGTTGTGTCGAGGAAACAGCTTGACGATGAACAGATAACTGGAGAAGGAGACAGTTGAAATGAGTTTCTGAGACAACTTGGAAGAATGCATATGTATGCTCATGGATGCAACAATCACAAGCAAGATCACTCGAAGCACACAGGTTCAAAGGTTCGAGTTACGAGCATAGAGCCAAGGGTAAGAACCAGCCCACAAAGTTATGTACTAAGGTTTTGTCTTCATTGTACTTGCAGAAAACATCGGTTCTAACAGAGTGCCGAGGGTCCACAATCCACTATCAGACACACCAGCGCACCGATTTACTTGGAGGTTGGTAGTTATCCTCAAGAGAAACTAACCTGAGTGTGGCATCGCGTAACAGCTAAATCGGACTTGTATCCTCATAGCTTCCGCACCACGATCCTAAAACGCTAAGATGGGTTAAGGGTTACTACGGTCCTCAGTGTTATAGGCTTCTATGGAAAAAGTAATGCTTTCAATGATCGCTCGATCGACATCAGTAATTCCAAAGAGGCGACCACCGAGTGGATAGATTCTCAAGTTCTGCTTTTTTCGGGATTCGACTCCCTCAAAGCTCCCTTAACTATACCATCATCCTATCTTAAAGTACACTCTGGTCTGGGTATAGGACCTATCTCACACACAGAGGAACTCCCAAACAGAACAAACAAGTAACAAGAAAATCAAACAAAAAGCAATAAATAAATTAAACTAGGTTAAACCCCTCAAGGGACTACAATCCCCAGCAGAGTCGCCACTTTTTCTGTAGCGGAAAAATCGTGAGTATAAGCTATTGATTAACTTAACTCGAAAAGCAAGAGTCGCCACCGCACTTTTATTTTATCCAAAAAAATGGAAAGGATAAATAGCGAACAAAACGTACACAAGCTCTAAAACGAGAACAAGTGAACAAAGACTGGGTAAGGGGGTTGGTTACGTTAAGGGAAGGTATTAGCACCCAAAACGTCTATAGTACTCTATAGGAACCCTATGAAATATCTACCGCTTTTAGTTTAAAAAGGTTTGCTTGAAAAGAGATTGGAGAGATGAGAAGAGAAATCATTTTTTAAGATTTTTGTGTTTGGAGAGACTTATCGCCTCATGCCTACGTACCCATGAAGTGCAATGTAGGATCAAAACCCCATAGTTCATGGTACAAAGAATGAAATTTGTTTGTTTTTGTTGATTTTAAATGTAAAGTCAAGTCGTCATTTCCAAGCGAATAATTCCACTTAAAGAAATGAATCATGTCTAAACTTATGAAAAAGTTAAAGGAAAAGTGCACAAGGGCACTAAAAGAGTTTGATGAGTTTGATGTTTTTTTAAAGTCTTTTGAAAAAGGTGTCAATATGCTTATGTAGTTTAGCATTTGTTAAGAAATGAAAAGAAAGGAGTAAAATCACTTGACAAAGTCAAGGTTTGATTATGAAAGGGGTGATAGTTTGAAATCAAGAAGGTTTTGAAAAAGGGAGAGAGTTTTAAGAATTGAAGAATGGGTGGAGAAGAAGTGACTATCCTAAAGCATAAAGTAAAAGCTAAGCATAGGAAAGATCTAACCACAAATGTAGCTATCTTCACCGTAAACCAAGCAAAAGCACAAGTCTTCAAAGTCTTCGAACCATAATTCCAAAGCAAAGGGAAAATGCCCTAGTTCTAAGTCCAAGGATCCAAGAATAGCATTGAAGTCCAAGGTCTAGGTGCAAAACTCCATGTCCATTACAAAGGATAGTAACCATAGTCCAAGATAAAAAGCACAAGTTTTTTAGAGGTTTTGGCCTTTATTAATGTTTTTAGTCAAAGTGGACAAAGAGAAAAAGGCATAAGCATAAACATGTGTCCAACAGACAAAGGAAAAATTGTGGAAGCATAAACATGTGTCCAACAGACAAAGGAAAAATTGCGGAAGCATAAACATGATATGATAATGATAATAATGGAGCATAAAAGTAAAAGAGAGATTGGGAGCGAGAAGGAATTGTAAACAAGATTAGTACAATAATATTGTTAGTAAGTTAGTGATTAGTTGTTAGAGTAAGTGATCAATAATGATTGAATAATTGCATTTAGGTCAAGGTTAATGAGAAGTCATTAGAGGATTGATAAGACCAAAGCCTCCTAACAACAAGTTTCATAAGTGTTGAACCAAAAGACAAATAATCAACAATCTTTGATCGTTTTCCGATACGGGACATATGTTGCGCTATGTTAAGCAATCGCCGAGTAATTTACGGAGTAATTACCCTACAATGAGGCCGGTCAATAGATATTTGTGCTAATGCATGCTAGATGAACGATATGTAGATCGACATCCAAAAGCAATGCCGCACGAAAAAAAAAGAAGGTAGCGATCTAGTCTTGATTAAAATTCAACAAAGGAATTCTATGATCCATAAGACTTTCATCGATCAAAATAAAAGAAGAAATAGATGAAGAGAAAGCCAAATTAAACCCCAAAATTATGTGATCTAAGGCTAAGAATAAAGGAATAGGGAAGAAAATGGAAAAGGAACCAAAACAGCCCCAAAAACAAGCTAAAAACTGCATTCTGACTCAGAGTAACCGGTTACTTAGTTCAAAATAAGCGCAGTTTTTCAAAATTAACACAGAGTAACTGGTTACTCACCAGAGGGTAACCCGTTACTCTGCACCAGAATGCAGAAATTTGTGCAGAATTCAGCATAATCCTCATTTAATCCTTTTTTCAAACACTTTATGATCCTGAACTAAATTTTGCATGAATTTTAAAGTAACAACAACAGAGAAACGTGCAATTAAACACAATTACAAGATCCGAAGGATCAAGTAACAAAGATCTCCGAATATCTACATTATGGAAGATGAAGATAAAGCTTCAACAATGCTGAAAAATGAATTGCCACTTCAAATATGAAAGTTCCTTCAAATTGCTTCAAGATCCAACCACCAAAGCCTTGATCTATGAGAATTCATGAAGAAAACAAGCTTGGATGAAGGTTTAGCTCAAAGTTGAACAAGATTTAATGTGAATTCTTGTTAACTTTCAAAAGAAGAAAAGTGCGCTTTGGTGAATTTTGTGGTTGGGGATAGAATTTGCAAGAGGTTTGTTGGTCATCAAAAGCTTGTAGAATGAATGAAATGAGGCCTCTATTTATAGAATTTAGGCTTGGAAATTTGGTGGTTTGGAAATGAAAACTAGGCTTGGAATTTGAATTTGGAGGGAAATCATCAAAAGAGTGGTGATTAGTGAAGGTACATGGTGGAAAATGATCAAAGTGATGTAGGGGAATTAAAATGAGGTGGTCTAGAATATTCCAAATGTGATCAAGGGCTGAGATTGGTGCAAAATTCAATGAAACTTAATTTTTTTCCATTCTGCACGCAAGTAACCGGTTACTCACCGGGTGATAACCCGTTACTCTGTTCAAATTTTCAAAAATAGAGTAAAAATACAGTGAGTAACTCGTTACTCACCAGATGATAACCCGTTACTCTGTGTAAAATTTGTGAAAAATGAGCATTTGTTGCACTGTTGTGGTTCCGACTCGATTCTTTTGCTTGTAAAAGAAGGCATGGAAATAAACACATGAACCTTGTGTCTCTTGAATAATAATCAATTAAATCTTGGAAACTCTTGATCAGATAATTTTGAATTGTTCGCAAATCAACTTTGACTTTATCAAATGAAATTCATTCGAGCTGAGGGACTGATTCTGATATTCTTGATCCAAATCCTTCCTGAAAAAGTTAGTAAAGGGGAAACAAACATTTTTTTCATTAAAGGTTAGTAAACATAAGCAAATAAAGGCAAATAAAAAACACACAGATGCTCGGAGATCCCTGCAAGGCATAATCCCAAAGAATGAGAGGGACAAGGGAACCAATGTGTGATCTTGTTTGTGGTAAAGATGCAAAATGAGTTGTGAATGATATGTGGAATCTTAGGGGGTCAAAAATTAGGGTCTTACAACCAGGATATAAACATACTCTTGCAATAACTTAACTAACTCGGAGTGAACATGCTTGGCGAGAGATTCCCTAACCTTGACATATTTTCTGACTTCATCAGTACCCAGGTTGACAACTTCCATTGGTTGCTTACTCCACCGAGGATTCAGTATTTTAACAGACGGGTTGTGATTAACCGAAGAAAGAAATGAATGTGATTTTGCTGGGGAAGAAGAAAATTGGTGTTTTAACCGACAAATGATGATTAACCAAAGAAAGGGGGTTTTAACCAAAAGGTGATTAACGCCACAAGAAATAGAGATTGGTTTTAACAGACGGGATGTAATTAACCAAAGGAATGGGTATTGAACCAAGGGAATGGTGTTAACCCATAAAGAAAGAGGATGATTCGGGGCAGGAATGAGTGACCAAGGATCGACTCAAGAGACACTACGGTCTGGGGATAGAGACACTACTACGTAAAAACCAATTAACAACGGTTGGGAAAGGTATATAATGACGTTGTTGCATGCGTTTTTATGTAGAGTGTCGTTGTAAAATGATACTTATAATCACGACCCATTAACCATTGTAATAACCTGGAAACAGCACGCCCTATCACAACGGTTATTCAAACGAACCGTTGTGATAAATATAATGGTCATTGGTTCGATTCCCATCTGCGTCGTTTTGATATTTATTTTTTCTGTGCAGCGCGCGAGATAATATGACGGTTAAATTATATAACCGTCGTTATATATTATGCAGACACAAATATACAACCATGGCTAGGTTTTATAACCGCTGTCAAAACTTCCTATGTTTTAAATATGCATTTCTCAGCAATTCAAATTCATCCCATTTTTTAACCTATAACCATTTTAACCATAACAGATGAGGTATACATGCATAAAGAGCATAAAATACAGCTAACATTGTTCATTAAATAAAGCCAAAATTTCTTCCTATTATTAATTCTGTAAGTATTATAACTATTATAACCATATTTACACCAAACACTATATTCATGTCATCAATACAGAAAAGTGTTATTCACATCATCAATCAACAGGACCCTTAAGAATATTGTGGATATACGCCCAGCGTTTATGAAGATCTACAAAGTCCTCAACGGGGAATAGGGTTTCGTCGTTAAACATCTACATAAGAAAAATCCAATAACATGTATGATAATAATTCAATAGTCAACTTATATATTAATATTTGTAAACATTTTATGACATGTATACCTTAAGCCATGAATCAACAATGCCGGCAATGACAATGTTTAACACGTGTTTCATGACATAATAACCACACTCGTAAGTCCCGGGTTGTTTCCTTGTCTACAAATTTAAGTAAAAATGACATGAATACAACCACATATTAATGTAAATCAAAGAAACATGTAATCGGGCCACTTACTTTAGGACAGATCCATGCGGACTTTCTTCTAACATTGTTTATCATATTCACTTGCTCCACAACATTGTACATTGAATTTGAATTAAACATATTACATGATAAACTAATTACAATGTCAAAGAAAATTAATTAAGCATACACTTACGAATTAATAATATCTTTCATTTTTTTCCAGTTGATCATGCAAGGAACACATAAAAGTTATCGTATTCGTCCTAAATGATATGATGATTAATTGCCAATGACCACTGAATAAACAAAAGCATATATATTAATGGTATTTACTAAAACAAAACTAAATATAGAATACATAAACATCAATTCCAAAAATACTTACGAACAGAGAAATGGTGCTAAGTAACATTCTTTTCCTCCATCATTTAACCGTGTTTTCAAGTACTCTCGGATATCTTTTGGTTGATTAAAAGCCCATCGAATAAAAAGCGGATCAAAGATTCCGTAAGTACTCGATTTATTCAACTCTATACAAACACGGTTAATGTACCTAAATGGTTAAATAAAATGAATGAATTAGGGGTGATGTTCTATAAATGATAATGTTCTATAATGACATGTATATTCAACTATATACTTACGTGCACCAAACTTGCAATATCCCGATGTCCAGCCACTTATACCCACCAAGAAAATCCCTTACATCTTCAGGACTGTAATAGAATAACTCCAAACATGGACAATGTTCTAGCGGGAGAAGTTGCGTTTCATTTATCACCGCAACTTTCAAGTATAACATTGTGATTTCATTTGGGTTAGGGTCCATTATATCATTGCGGGTATCCGCAGTGAGGGATGGGCTAAACAATTACTTCCTTTTGTAGAAGCATGACGCACAACACTTCTACTTGGAGTTCGATCATCATCATCACCATCAACATTACGGTGATCTTCATTTGTCCGTTGTTCAAGGTTTTCACTTAATCTCTACATCATAATATTCAATTAAAACATAAGCAAAACAAATCATACTTACAATTTTTTCGGCAACTACTCTTGACGCCTCAGAGGTGTACTCTCCATCTGGTCTTAATCGAGCCCTCTACCATTTCTCATGTCTTGAAGGTGGAGATGGGATGCGATCATCTCCTGTTTCTAATTGTTTTTCAAGCATGATTTTTTTTCTCAAATTTCCTATAACCCCCACGAGACAATCCATGGGGGTACATATTCTTGGCCTTATTGAGTATTCTGACTTCGCTTTTAACTTGTTATGAACATAGTGAAAAAAATATATGATTAGTATCTATAACTCATTAGCATAACATTATCGGTTACATGAGAATATTATTAACCTTGAATTCCTCAGAATGACGTATCTTTGCAAACTTTTTCCATTGCTTCTTCGATATAAAACTATATCGAATTCATGGATGAGCAAGACCGCTCTTAGGCCTCCTAATGTAGTCAGCCGTGAGTTGTGCCTTAAATCCCCTCCAACGAGTACCAGCATATGATATCCACATTTTTTCAAATTTGAGTCATCGATAAACTCTAAATTCAACTAAATTTAAATCAATATATAAGTATATATTAGAAATTATTGATATTGATATCGGCGATATATGAAAATTATAGTATGTAATACCTTAACGTTAGTCCATATGCTTTCGTTGACGTTATCTTCAACTTGTTTCCAATCATCAATCAATATACTGACCTTGCTACGTGCAAGGAACTAAATATAACTCTTAAAAGTAGAGTAATGTTCACAATCCACTACTCTGTACAACGAAACAAACTGGATAGGAATTTTTTCACCTGACGAGTTCCGGAATGATGTGAATTGGGGAATCATTGTGACACCTCTTTGTGATCTTTTCATTTGAGTTTCAGTTGTTTGAGTTTCATTGGCTAACCTCTCATTTGTTTGAGTTTCTTCGCTAGTTTCTGATGTAGAACTCGACAAGGTCTACATCTAAGTTCAAAAACAACAACAACAACAACATGAACAACAAGAACATAAACATCAACCACAAAATAAAACAACAACAACCACAACAATGGCAAATGAAGTTTACTATAGATGCATGGGGAAAAATATTTTACGTACCCTAAACGTGATGACTAAGTAAATGATGTTGGTGACGACGGTGTTGGTGTTTACTGTAAATGGTGTTAGTGATGGTGTTGTCTTCCTTCCTTGTGGTGACGACAGTGTTGTTGTTGTTTTCCTTCTAGACAGTAACAACTTGGTTGATCGTGATGGTCTTGTTAACTTGGTTGACGATGATGACAACAATGACAAATACACAGTGAAGGGTGAATGATGGTGTTTTGGATGAAATCGTGTAATGTTTCACAGTATTGAACGTTAGGGTTTGGGTTGAAATTGTGTATTGTTTCGTCTAGTTTCTATTTGCAATGGAAAAAAGGATACTGAAGAGACAAGCTAACTAGGAGTGTATAATATTATCAAGCTACCACAATGGCCAATACATGCAACCGTAGTGATATTTTACTTTCATGATGAAAT
Source organism: Lathyrus tuberosus (assembly GCA_022829125.1). Taxonomy (NCBI): domain Eukaryota; kingdom Viridiplantae; phylum Streptophyta; class Magnoliopsida; order Fabales; family Fabaceae; genus Lathyrus; species Lathyrus tuberosus. The sequence goes on along the minus strand of JALAZF010000022.1, from coordinate 22,046,536 downwards.
TTCATAAAAAACCGCCGGAGTATTTACAATTAAAAATTTTAAATAAAAAACAAAATATATCACAACGGTTGTAATCACTAACCGTAGTCATACGCCTTTAAGTTTTTGATTTAAAAATAATTAAAAATGAAAAGGCGCGACTTAACAACGGTGGAAGTCTCCAACCGTAGTCATAAACTTTTAAGTTTCTATTTAAAAATAATTAAAAATGAAAAGGCGCGACTTAACAACGGTGGAACTCTTCAACCGTCGTCATAAACTTTTAAGTTTTTTATTTAAAAATAATTAAAAAAGAAAAGGCGCCACTTAACATTAAAGGAATAACAAATATGATTGCCCTAAGGTTTGAACCCGTGAAAGCTTTAAGGTATAACAACAGTTGGCTCCTTAACCGTTGTTATATACAAATAATTTTTAATCAAAAAACAATAATATTATGATAGCGCCTTAGTTTAGAGATGTGACAACGGTGTAGAGAAGAAGCGTGGTGTAGGCTCCTAATTTCGACGCCTGGATTTTGTTCAGGAGATTAAAAGTTTGAGATTTTGCCAGGATATTTCGACAGAAGTTCAGTTTTGATGAAAGAAGGTTAGTCGAAAACAAGTGTTCAATTGAAGTGGAATAAGTGAAGATTTTTTCTAAGTATTGGAGATGTTTCGACATAATGTTTCGAAGGCTTTGTTTCGACGCGTATTTTGAAATTCAAATACAGGAGGGAAATTTTGTTTTAAAATAAGACGCATGGAATGCATCTAAGGGGCGAAGGCATGCAGATTTCCATTTGTCGCCATTAGGAGAAATGGTCGTTGTTGGCGGTTATTTCGACTGTATATAAATAGGGAGTCATAGTGTTAGATTTCCGAGTGTGTTCAAAAATTTGTACAAGTTACTCAAGAATACTCAAAGTAACCGTGAGAGAGAAACGAGTAGTTACTGAGAAAATGTACGTTTGAAAAACACCAGTTTCTTTATTTACATTTCAATGAAATTTTAAATAATTTACTTGCAAATTTCTTTTACACTTTCTTGCAATTTCCTTCTTGCATTTGTATTAAGTTTTTCGCCATTTTATCTTTAAGAACAAAACTTTATTATTTCATCTGAATCATATTGATTTACGAAAAAAAATGACGAATGCGACGTACAAAAGATTTGATTTTCATACAAATTGTCAAAACTTTTAAAGCACATTGTCCTAGGATTTGTGTGATCGGTCCTGCAAGTAAACTAATTTTTCATAAATTAGGAGATCAGCGGTTGTTTGCTAATTTTCCAAGCAAACAAATTGGCACGCCCAGTGGGACATTGTGCTATTGACAATTTAAAACCTTTATTTTACATTTTACTTGTACGGAACTTTCTTCGCTTAATTGCATGAGACTAAGGAGTGGTAAGATAGCCATAAATAACGAAGAAAGACCTAGAAGAAGACGAGTAAGGAGAATGGCGAATTCAAATCCGCCAAACAATCAGAATTCCACAAATGATGGAGTACCACCCCCTATTCCTTCGACTGGGGTAAATGCGGCCTCAATATCAGTATCAGAGGCTATACCATCAACAGCGGGTTCGACACCAGCGCATTCAATTCCCCAAAGTGGGCCTAGTTTTTCAACTATGGGACCCCAAATGCCTCAAATGACTCCTCCTCCTTCAGGGAGTATGTACAGGCCTTTTATTTCTGGTTTTTCCATGCCTCCACTAAATCGAGAACAACCATATGGAATGCCAGCGTCAGTGATGGCAAGTTTACATAATGCGTCATTAGCATTTACGGAGCCAACGGTTAACATAACTTCGCCTTTACAAGGATCTGGTTCTGGTGTAAACCATATGGGTAGGATTAGTCAGCCTTTAGGAACGGGATATCAAACTTATATGCCAAACATTACTAATAATTCTGCACAAGTAATTAGGCAACAAATGGATGAGAGCAACCATGATATGGTTCAGATGCTAGCCCAACAGATGGGGGTTATATTTAACCCTTTGATCCAAAACACTACACAAATAAATCAACAATTGGCAGCGCAGATGACGCGCATTGCCGATTTCTTTGGTGTCCCTCAACCTCCCCAAAGGGAACGTGTAATTCAGAACCCAGAGGTAGCCATCGAAGAAGAATCTACTATAAATCAAAGACAACCAAATATCCATCAGGCGGAAGTTTTGAACCAAGGAGGAGTAGTCGAACCACCAGGGGTCGAAATCCCTGTTCAACAAGAACCTAGGGTTTTATTAGTAAATAGAAACCAAAATGCTGATAATATTATACAACAAATGCATTGTGATGATATGCCAGCAGAAAATAATTTGGAAGCCATGGTCGAAAGGATTATGGCGCGAAATGGGATGAATGTAGGATTGCAGAGGCCCGGTTATACTTCCCCTTTATCTGAATATATTTTACAGCAAGAGGTACCCCATAGATGGAAGGTTCCCAAGTTTACAAAATTTTCAGGGGATACTAGTGAGTCAACGGTCGAACATGAGGCATGGTATTTGATTGAAACAGGAGAAATAGCGCACAATGAGAATTTAAAAATAAAGTATTTCCCTAGTTCACTAACGAAAAACACTTTTACTTGGTTTACCACATTACCTGCAAATTCGATACATACTTGGACCCAATTGGAGAGATTATTCCATGAACAGTTCTACATGGGACAAACAAAGATATGTTTGAAAGAATTGGCTAGCGTCAAGAGAAAATTCTCAGAACTAATTTATGATTACCTGAATAGGTTTGGGTAGCTCAAGGAAAGGTGTTTCACACAAGTGCCTGAACACGAGTTAGTCGAAATGGCCGATGGTGGCCTCGACTATTCAATTAGAAAGAAATTAGATACCCAGTACTTAAGAGACATGGCCCAATTGGTTGATAGGGCTAATAAAAATTAAAAAGAAAGGGTAGCATATGTCGGAGTTTGCGAGGAAGATGACAAAGACGAATCATCAAATTTCGACGAACAACAAGTCTATTTGGCAGAATTAAAACAGGGGCCGCTGTATGCTTGCAAAGTTTTGGCTCCATCGAATGGGAAAAACCCAATCGAAACGGAAAAGAACGATAAGTTCCCCAAAAGAACTTATACGTTTGACGTCACAAAGTGTGACGAAATATTTGATTTATTAGTCAAGGATGGCCAAATGATAGTGCCACCTGGTACTAAAGTGCCTTCTTTAGAACAGCATAAAAAAAGAGGTTTTTGCAAATACTATAATTTTTTGGGTCATAAAACACCTCAATGTTTCCTTTTCAGGGATCTAGTGCAAAATACAATCAGAGATGGAAGGCTCAAATTCGGCGACAAGTTGAAGCCCCAGGTGAAGGTGCATTCAAACCTTTTGCAAGTAGCGGAGGCCCACTACGTAGAGCCATTCGTGGTGAACATGGTTGAGGTTGCTGAAGGCTTCGATGACAACGTGGACATGATCGAGGTTGTTGATGGCTTCGACAATAACGTGAATACGGTGGAGGTTATTGAGGATCCCGCCAACAAATATGACATGGTTGAAGTTACCAATGATTTCGTGAACCAGGTTGTGATGGTTAAGGTTACTGAAGACCTTGACGAAAAGATCATAGAGAACTACATTACTGAGGCCACTGATGGCGTCAACAATGAAACTACTGATGGTTTCGTCCAAATCACCAATGAAACTACTGAAGGTTTCGCCAGAGTTAATAGTGAAACTGCTGATGGTTTCGTCCAAATCAACAATGAAACTACTGAAGGTTTCACCAGATTCAATAACGAAACTACTAACAATTTTGTCCAAATCAGCAACGAGACCACTGATGGTTTCGCCCAGGTTAACAATGGGACTACTGAAGGTTCCTACAAACAGGCTGTTGTTGGCCTCCTCCGGAGAACCATGGAGGATCCAAAGGAGAATACTTTCGGATTCGTCAGCCAACAGGTTACCAAGGGCTTGCCTTTAAAGGTACCAACAAAGGAAGCCACTGAAGATTTCAACCGTATCAAGAAGGAACATGAGGTCAATGAAGGCCTCAGTTTGAAGTTGAACAAAATGAGTATTGCCACAGAGACAGCTACCAATGTGAACATGGTGAAGGTGTCTCAGAATGTTTCGATGCAAGTCGATGAAGAGCGTCGACGTGAGGAATGCCCCAAAGAGGAGGAAAATTTGGCAGATTTCATCCACAGATGCCAAAGAAAAAGGTCTGAAATAATGCTCTGTCCTTGTTGTAGTGCCGCCTTCGACAAAAAGGCAGCACAAAACTTAGAGGGAGTGGAGAGATCAAAAACAAGGGGAAATTGGAAGCCTTCCCAACCAACAGGAGAAAGGTTTGACCCCAGGAGAGGAGACCAAAGTAGGCAGAGGTTAGGAGGAAGGTACCCTCACACATTCAAGCCTACAAATAAGGCTCCGGATGACAAATGGCTTAATCCAATCCGAGAAGCCCAAGGACAAGGAAAGTGGAAGGATTTCGAAGTACAACAGGGATCTTCCATATCATACAGGAAAGAGTTCCAAAAGTCTAAGAAGATGACTTATCCCTGTGAGAATTACAAGGGCAAGAACCCTATGACGAAGTCACAATGGAGGAGGTACCAACGTCGAAAGAAAGCAGAGAAGGAGGCCGCGGGAAAATCCAAACCAGAAACCAATAGTAATGTTCAAACTTCAAATCAGAAAGAAGAGTCGAAGGTCGAAAAGCCACCCGTTGCTCCAGAACATGTGTCGTCGAATGAGGACGTAACTCGGGACGATGAAGTGATGGACGATTTTAACTCAGTGTTAGAGGCATCTTTCGACGTGATTTGTAACGTCATCTCAGTGCTCCCCAGGGAGTATGACCAGATAATGGAAGTCAAAGACGAGGAAGAGGCTATGGAAGTCGAAACGACCAGACACAGTCCTGTTTGTTATTATATCATGAACAATGGGTGCGTGGAAGAACAAAACGCAAGACCAGATGATTCAATGAGGAGTCACTTGAAACCCCTGTTCATTAAAGGAAAGGTGGGTAATGTAGGGGTAAACAAGATCCTGGTTGATGGAGGAGAGGCAGTCAATTTGATGTCGCATTACATGCTTAAGAAGATTGGAAAAGATGATTTCGACACCAAACCTCATAACATGGTGTTGTCGAATTATGAGGGTAAAGTGGGAACCACCATGGGTGTAATACAAGTAGGTCTGACAGTCGGAACCATCACAAGGCCAACAATGTTTATGGGAATTACTTCAAAGGCGAATTATAACCTGCTGATAGGCAGGGAATGGATACATGGCATAGGTGCAGTCCCTTCGTCGATACACCAAGGGAAAACGATATGGCGCGCTGACGGGATTGTCGAGAATATAGAAGCTGATCAAAGTTACTTTCTGGAGGAAGTAAAACAGGTTGACAGGCGAAGCTTTGACAAAAACTTGGCTCATATTGCGCCTTGTAGCCCTGCAACCTTCGACGTGACTCCAACTAACAACGCCTTCTGCTCATTATACCTTCATCCCACCCATGGGTTTCAGTGGGATAGAGAGGTAGTTGGCGAAGAAGATTATATTTTTGGAACCTCACACATCTAGCCAACTAGCTGGGGCAGCGAATTTAGTGACAATGAGTGAATCGCTAGTTCTTGAAAAGATCGCGACTTATATAGCCGAGAATAAACTCAAAGCGGCTTTATAGGCCGAAGTAAAGTACATGGTTGTCGAAGCCAATGAGATCGAAGCAGATCAACAAGGTCTTGGAAAGGATTTTGATATGGATCCACCTGACAAAGATCTAGGAGATTTGCAAAACCAGAGGCTCGACGCGATTTATAACCATGAACCTTTGGGCTTTGAAAAGGATCTATTAGCAGCAAACATCAAGATGATGGCACAGGATCCACTCGAAGAAATTAACTTGGGGTCGGGGGCAGAAAAAAGACCAACTTACATCAGTGCAAAAGTTAGCCCCCAACTCAAGGTCGAAATAATCCAGTTGCTGAAGGAATTCAAGGATTGTTTCGCATGGGACTATGACAAAATGCCTGGTCTGGATAGAAATCTGGTCGAACTAAGGCTACCAATAAAGCCCAGAAGAAAACCTGTTAAACAAACTCTAAGGCGATTCGCACCAGAGTTCCTCTCAAAGATCAAAGAAGAAGTCGAAAGGCTCCTTAGATGCAAGTTCATCCGCCCGACCAGGTATGTCGAATGGATTGCCAATATAGTTCCTGTAATAAAGAAAAATGGCAAACTAAGGGTATGCATTGATTTTCGAGATTTGAATTCAGCTACCCCAAAGGATGAATATCCTATGCCAGTGGCGGAAATGCTTGTCGATTCTGCCGCAGGCCATGAGTACCTTAGTATGCTTGATGGGTACTCTGATTATAATAAAATTTTTATTGCTGAGGAAGATGTTCCTAAAACAGCATTTCGATGCCCTAGAGCCTTAGGAACCTGCGAATGGGTGGTGATGCCTTTTGGCCTAAAGAATGCTGGGGCAACATATCAGCGAGCAATGAATTCGATTTTTCACGATTTCATTGAGGCTTTTATGCAGATTTATATTGACGACATTGTTGTTAAGTCTGTTTCAGGAAAAAAGCATATAGACCATCTTCGACAGTCCTTTGAAAGGATGAGGAAGTTTGGTTTGAAGATGAATCCTCTCAAATGTGCATTTTGTGTGCAGGCGGGAGACTTCCTAGGCTTTGTGGTCCACAAGAAAGGGATCGAAATCAATCAGAACAAGGCCAAGGCAATAATGGAGGCGAAAGCGCCATCTACAAAGAAGGAATTGCAGTCTCTACTTGGCAAGATCAACTTTCTCAGAAGATTCATCTCCAACCTTAGTGGGAAGACGCAAGCCTTTTCCCCTCTACTTCGACTGAAGAAGGAAGACTTCGAATGAGGGCAAGAGCAGCAGGATGCCTTCGACAAGATCAAGGAGTACCTGACGCATCCTCTAATTTTAATGTCATCTTGTAGAAGTAGGAGTATGAGGCTGTACATATCCGCGTCGGACAAGACATTAGGGAGCATGTTGGCTCAAGAGGATGAGAATGGTGTCGAAAGAGTCATTTATTACCTCAGTAGGGTATTGAACGATGCGGAAACTAGATATAGTGTAATCGAAAAGTTGTGCTTATGTTTATACTTTTCATGTATGAAATTGAAGCACTATATAAAACCAGTGGATGTTTTTCTATCTTCTCATTTCGATGTTATAAAATACATGTTATCTAAACCAATTTTGCACAGTCGAATTAGAAAGTGGGCATTAGCATTAACTGAGTATTCTTTGACATATTTACCTTTAAAGGCAGTCAAAGGACAAGTAGTGGTTGATTTCATAGTCGACCACGCTATAAATGAAAAGTCTTTGGACTATATTGAACTAGAACCATGGAAGTTATACTTCGACGGCTCTAGTCATAAAAATGGAACTGGAATAAGAGTTCTTATTATTTCTCCTAACAAAATTCCAACAAAATTCAAGTACAAAGTCGAAGGCCTATGTTCAAATAATGAGGCAGAATATGAGGCTTTGATAGCCGGACTTGAAATTTTATTGGAATTGGGGGCAACTCGGGTCGAAATAATGGGCGACTCTGAGTTAGTCATAAAGCAAATAACAAAGGAGTACAAGTGTGTCAAAGAAAATTTGAATATGTACTTTGTAATAGCCAATCGACTCTTGAAAAGATTCGATATGGTAACAATTCGACATATCCCTCGAATAGAAAACCAGGAGGCAAATGATTTAGCACAAATTGCTTCTGGTTACAAAGTATCAAAAGAAAAGTTGCAAAAAGCCATTGAGGTTAGAGGTAGAGTCGTGTCAGCCAAATTATCCCCATCAGATTTGGAGACGATAAAGCTAGGATACACTGACGAAGAGAATTTTGAAATTTTTAACATAAATAGTTCGACGATTGGAGACTAGAGGAAGCCCATAATAGAGTATCTACAAAATCCAACAGGACCAGTCGAACAGAAAATCAGGTATCGAGCTTTAAGTTATGTTATTTTGGGTAACGAATTATTTAAGAAAACTCTTGAAGGGATATTACTTAAGTGCCTAAGTGAATCCGAAGCATACATAGCCCTGTCGAATGTACATAGTGGGGCATGCGGTGCACATCAAGTAGGCCATAAGATGAAGTGGTTGTTATTCCGACAAGGAATGTATTGGCCAACTATGTTAAAAGATTGCGTCGAATTCGCGAAAGAATGTCAAGAATGCCAGGTGCATGCAGGATACCACACATTCCTGCGAGTGAGTTGTATTCTATAGTAAAGCCTTGGCCCTTTAGGGGTTAGGATTTAGATTTGATTGGAGAAATTCGACCAACATCATCAAAAAGCCAGAAGTTTATTTTGGTGGGTGTTGATTATTTTACAAAATAGACCGAAGCTATACCTTTAGTAAATGTGGATCAAGAAGACGTGATCGAATTTATTCAAAAACACATCATCTATAGGTTTGGGATCCTAGAGACTATAACAACAGATCAAGGATTTATTTTTACTGGTAAAAATATGTGAGCTTTTGTGAAAGAAACGGGGTTCAAACTTCTCACATCAACTCCTTATTATGCTAAAGCCAATGGACAAGTCGAAGCGGCGAATAAAGTTATAATTGGTTTGATAAAGAAGCATATGGGAAAGAAGCCAAAGAATTGGCACAAGACTTTGGACCAAATTCTATGGGCTTGTCGAACCTCCCCTAAGGAAGCTACAAATGCTACGCCTTTTCGGCTTACATACGGTCATGATGCAGTCTTGCCAGTCGAAATATATTTACAATCAACAAGAGTCCAAAGGCATCATGAAATTCCATCAGATTCATATTGGAATATGATGATAGATGAATTGGTGGATTTAGACGAAAAAAGGTTAAATGCGCTAGAATTGCTAAAAAGGCAAAAAGAAAGGGTGGAAAAATCTTACAATAAAAGAGTAAAAGGCAAGGTGTTTTCGATTGGTGACCTTGTTTGGAAAGTTATTCTTCCCATGGATCGAAAAGATAGATTTATGGGAAAATGGTCCCCTAATGGCCTTCAGGGTTTCTGAAAATTTGAGGATGAAGGCCATGCTTAGTACACGTTACAACTTTGCACTTTTACTCAATGGTCTTTGCACTTTTAAATTTTCAAGTTCCTCATGAGAGAGACGGGTCAAAGTCGTGTTGGTTGAAGCAGTTTTGAGATGATCATCAAGGTTTTTCTTGCCGCTTCTTCCCTCTTCATCCGCAGCAGCCTTTGGAGTTGTTTGCCTTTCGCCTTCTTTCTCTTCCTCCTTTTCATCATCAGTTTCAACCTCCCCATCTTTCTTTTTGTCATCATCTTTTAAATTGATGGGGGAGTTGTCTTCAGGATCGCCTTCTGTGGTGAGTACTGCATTGGGCATCACAGTGTCCCCACCAACGTCAACTAAGATATCGTCTGCATGACCAGTTTCTTCTTCGATCACATCTTGAGTAGGGGTCGTGGTAGTGATCTTGGGAAGTTTTTTAGAAACAGTGGTGGGCTAATTCACTTCAGTGGCAGATTCTTTGGTCGAATCCTTTGGGGAAGGTTTGGAGAAGCTTGTTGGCTTGTAAGTTGGATCCCTGCTGGTCTTGGGAAGAACTTGGACAATGGGATATCCATGAGTATCGACAAGAACCTGGAGGATAAATAAGTCAGAAAACTTTATCATAAGGAAAAACGGCTTTAACTGTTGAAGTACGAAAAAACATACCTTGGGAATTTCAGTCTTGAGACTAGAATTCTCACTTTCTGCTTGAGCTGGGGTGACTGGCTCGACAGGGTTTTTGTGAGGGGTCTTCTCCAATATTCTGGAGGCAGAAGGTTTGGGTTATTGAGGTTTCGAAGGTTTCTTTCTTCTTTTTTGAAGGTTTGGCTTGGTCGGGTGATTCGTCACCATCATCATATTCAACAACTGGAGCGTCAGGTTCTTTTTCTTTTCTTTTCTTTGCGTCGAAGGAGGTCTCCGACTTCCCTGTAAAACAAAAAGAGATTTCGTTAGTATGTCTCAGAAAAATAATAATATATAAGGATTGTGATCAAGGTAAAGGCGAAACCATACCCTCGCCACAGGTTTCTTGGTAATGTCTTTTTGGTCTTCCACATCCTCTGCAGTTGACCCTTCGATGGTAGCCGACTTCTTAACAGGAATTTTTATGGCTAAAAAGAAAGGAAAAAGTTAAACACAAGTTAAGAAAAAGATATATATATATATATATATATATATATATATATATATATATATATATATATATATATATATGTAAATGAAAAGAAGTGATGTCGAATATCTTCCCATTCCACGCCTTCAAATATAGGAGTTTCCTCGCGAACGTGTTCTATGCCAATATGAAGGTGGCCTTTGAAATTGTCCAGGGTGTACTTAGTCGGAACCACTCGCTTAACGCGTTTTTGATATTCTTGGCGAAGAAGTTTCATAGAATCCCCACAAGTGAACCAATCTAGAAATGGAGGGCTAAAAGCCACACCAAATTCAGCAGATGGTAGAGGAGGGAATTTTGGTGGATAGAGGTTAAAAGCTAACTTATAACGTTGATCTGGTCGAACGTATGAAGGTAGTTTTAACTCATCCAGTTTTCTTGTAAGTTTCTCTTTCAAAGTAACGGCTGCTTCGCTTATGGTTCGACTAAGTTCATTGGGCCTATAGGCAGTTTCAAAGTACTTCTGGCATGGTTGAATCTCTTTGATGTGTCTTGAAGCACCTTTCTTTGATTTGTCCTGTACAAGGGCAAAAGCTTTGGTCATTTGAATAGTAAAGGAAGGCACGTCGAAAAATTGTGAATTATAGTACTCTCTCCACCAGTCATCAAACTCTTGAGTACAGATGAAGATGGGTTTAAAAGGCACTGGTTGAATTTCGACCAAATTTGAGTATCTCTCTAGCAGTTTGGTACACTCAGCTTCGTTATGAGTCATGATGTAGTGTATCAGAGAGCCTTTCTTTGAAAAGAGGGGTTTGGGTTTTATTTGAATTAACCCAAACTGTCGAGAGATCAGATTGAGTTAGTAGTTGACAAGTGAAATTTTCAGCTTTGCGGGGTTGATCCTGGAGGCTAAGAGCCTAGGGGTTAAAAAATATTCCCAGACATTGAAGAATTGTGCTTCTTGGGTTTTCAACTCTACGGGGAGTTTCCTGGTAAACCATTCTGGTCCAATTTTTCTGTTGGCGAAAGGAGCCATATTAGAAGTAAAGTTATGACGTTTAGCAAACATCATAACATAGCCAGTAAAGGTTTGTTGGAGGCTCAGACCTTCGTCATTAGGCGTTAGCAGTGCCAGTATAGTTCCTTCGACTCTTTTATCCTTCAGGGCAGCTTCGTCCACAGGGTTTTTGTTGGATAGAGAAGCTTCAAATGTGGCATTGAGCCACAGTTGTAGGAGGCAAAATGGTCCTAACAGCAGAAGATTTCCCTTATCTTTGATGTTCTTCATTAAGGTAATCCTTCGCCAAGGGACTCATACAGATTGGCTAGGATGATTTCGCTGAGACATAATTGGTGTCCAGCGTGGAGTTAGTTCGCCATGGTGACATATCTTTTCGCCACTTGAAGAGACCTAGAGCAGAAGATGCATCTCGACAGCCAGAGTGCTAAGAAAGCTACATGTTCTTGATCAAAGACTTCTTCAGTTTCCTTATCATGATAATTCGCGATGTAGGACGTAAAGGTAGCCTTATTGGTATCGAAGCCTATGGAGTCATCAGACAAGAGGTTGGGATTATAATCCACCCCAAGTGGGCTAAGGCCAGTAATGGCAGCTACGTTGAAAAGGGTGAGAGTGATCATTTCACAAGGGAGATGAAAATTATTGTAGGTACTATTCCAAAAGTAAAGAGAAGCCAAAATCATAGATGGACAATATCCAGGTCCTACTTTTGACAGCAGGATAAGATAAAAAATACCCATGGTTTTACAAACTTTATATTTGGCTCCCTCTATTTTTGCTAGCCAAGCTAAATAATCAGATGGGTCTTTTGACAGGGGGCAAGACCTAAAAATCCTAAAGTTATTCATGTACTATAGATTTATGGCTTCCCCGGAGGGGGATCCTTGACCATCTACTTTGGATTTCTCGTCTATGGTTTTTTCTTGCTCAGTCCTAGGCCTAACCCCATTGGCTATTGGCTTATAATGATGATAAGCTGGGAAGAATTCCTTTACTTATAAGGGATCTAATTTTAAATCAGGTAAAGGTCCTAGCATCGCATGTGCTTTACCAGAGATAAGAATAGGAATTAGTACCTGTGACTGGTAAATGCATCTTTTTTCATCTTCATTGGGAGGTTCTGGTATGTATTGCTGGTTCCCCACAACCTTTGGACAAAGAATCTTGTAAACATGTGGCAAGTTCTTGGATTTTTGGGAGTCTTTGCTTTTTCCTTGAGGAGCTGTGGAAGAAGCCATGGCTGATTGTAGAAAGTTCAGAGAAAGAATGAAGAAGATGAAGATTGCGTAAAGTGAGAAAAAAGGAGTGAGAAAAATGAAAAGAGAAATTTCCACTTATTTATAGATGGTAAAAAAGAAGACGGAAGCGGTTGAAATTCAAGAAAGTTTCCATTTAATGAAAAAGAGTCGTGGGATACATGGCAGCTATGATTGGATGGATTGGACGGTGGCAGTTATTTTTTGATCCACGATTTACTAGGGAATAGGATCGTGATGATTAAAGATCTTAAGAACGTGGGCTGAAGAGACGTTTCAGAAAAAGTGTAATAATGACTCTGACGTCACAGATGTCAAGTCATGTGAACATTCGTTCGTCGAATTGTTGAAGGCGTCGAATTATGTTGTCAAAAAAATGCTTTTTCTCCTTTGTTGAAAATGCATTTTTTGGGGGGCAATTTGTTGGCCCCTAATTTCGATGCCTGGATTTTGTTCAGGAGATTAAAAGTTTGAGATTTTGCCAGGATATTTTGACAGAAGTTCAGTTTTGATGAAAGAAGGTTAGTCGAAAACAAGTGTTCAATTGAAGTGGAATAAGTGAAAATTTTTTCTAAGTATTGGAGATGTTTCGACATAATGTTTCGAAGGCTTTGTTTCGACGGGTATTTTGAAATTCAAATACAGGAGGGAAATTTTGTTTTAAAATAAGACGCGTGGAATGCATCTAAGGGGCGAAGGCATGCAAATTGCCATTTGTCGCCATTGGGAGAAATGGTCGTTGTTGGCGGTTATTTCGACTGTATATAAATGGGAGTCATAATGTTAGATTTCCGGGTGTGTTCAAAAATTTATACAAGTTACTCAAGAATACTCAAAGTAACCGTGAGAGAGAAAATAGTAGTTACTGAGAAAATGTACGTTTGAAAATCACCAGTTTCTTTATTTACGTTTCGATGAAGTTTTAAATAATTTACTTGCAAATTTCTTTTACACTTTCTTGCAATTTCCTTCTTGCATTTGTATTAAGTTTTTCGCCATTTTATCTTTAAGAACAAAACTTTATTATTTCATCTGAATCATATTGATTTACGAAAACAATGACGAATGCGACGTACAAAAGATTTGATTTTCATACAAATTGTCAAAACTTTTAAAGCACATTGTCTTAGGATTTGTGTGATCGGTCCAGCAAGTAAACTAATTTTTCATAAATTAGGAGATCAGCGGTTGTTTGCTAATTTTCCAAGCAAACACGTGGTGACCATGGCGTTGTTGTTTACGCGTTTTGTAGTAGTGAGATGACTATTCCAGGCACAGGGTCATTCGTCCCCTACCAAAAATAGTCAGAATGAGGGTAGGAATTCTCCATTCTCATTCCTTCTCTAGCACTCAAAACGTAGTGCATAAATTTAACGATGCAATTTGTACAGAACAGGATTAAGAAAGAAAGGCTCTAAAGAGATCTTAAAGAAGAGAGTGGGGTAATTAATTAATCGAAACAAGGTTTCGATCCATCAATCAAAGGGAGGAAAATGCCAATAATCTTTCAAGTGGATTGAAAGATCATTAAAGCAAGTGTGGAAAATAATGTTGAACAAGATTAAATTTGCTCAAGAAGAACAAATCCAATGCATCAAGCTGAATTGCAAAGCATTAACAAGGACAAACTAGCATGCATTACTAAGCATTACTCATGTTATTACATAAGCAAATATGTGTAAAAAGTGCTTCAAATATTCGATAGAATTCCAAAATAATCAAGGAAAATCATGCAATTAATCAAGCAAGAGTCATTGCAAGTTGGTACTAACCTAAAATAGTGGGATTAGCATGAATATAGGTTAGCATGGGAAAGTATACAAGAAAATCATGCAACACAATCCCAAAACAGCAAGTTTTTGGCAAAATATGTCAGGTGTAATCGATTAACAGAATGCTGTTAATCAATTACACCATGCAAAAAGTGGATTCTGAGGCGCAGGCAAGAGTGTAATTGATTACCCCACAGGTAATAACCGATTACACCTGCAAAAACAGCAGAAACAGATTTTTGAAAAGCACTTTTCAGAATCACTTATCGCATGTAATCGCAGTGTAACATAGCATGGAAGTAGATGCAAAATTCATGCTAATTTAGAGCAATCAAGAGCTAGTAGAATCAAACATGCAAAGCAATTAAGCAAGATTCACCAACCTACAAGACTGAGATTTGCCTTGGTAACTGTTGTGATCAAAATGTGATGAAGAGGAGTTTAGAAAACTAGAAAATACAGAGATCTCTAGCAATCCATCGTGAGAAAACCGAAGATAATACAATAATTACTTCAGATCTGAATTTGCGCCAAAACTCCTTCAATGATCAACTTTCAAAGCTTGAATTGAAGTAAATGTTGTTGCTGCTGCAAAATTCTGAGATGAAAATGAAGATGAATGGAGGTTTTGCTCAAAGAATAAAAAGCTTCAATGCAAAGCTTGCTAAGCTTTAATGGTGAATGAGCTTTAATAAGGTTTAGGGAAGAAGATGATGATTTAGAGAGAGATAGTGCTGCAGAAAATTCAGAGAATGAAGAGTGAAAATTCATAGCAAAATGAGAGAATGACCAAAGGATCCTTTGCATAAATGTGAGGGTTTGCTTATATAGAGCATAGGCTTGGACTGAGTGGAGGCTTGGAACTTGGTTAAGATGTAGTTAAATGAGGTTTGGCACTTGATTTGGAGTTAGTTAGATCCAACTCACTGAGTTATGGTCTAACTCAGTTAGTTATTGGTTAACTCAGTTGGAGAATCCCAATGCAACTCAATGATCAAGTGGTCCAAATGATTGGAAATGAGGGTGCATGGTGAGCATTATTGATGGTGAGGTAGTCTAGCAAATGTAGCTGATATTTTCTGGTGTAATCATATGTCTATAACCTTCCACAAGATGTTAGAATGATGTAGACCAAAGGAGAAGAGTAGTAGTTGCTGCAGAGCTGAGAAACCACTAAAAATCAGCAAAAATAGCAGGTGTAATCAATTAACAGAAATGCTGTTAATCGATTACACTATGTAGAAAATGCCTTTTCTGGGCTAATTTTAGGAGGTGTAATCGATTAACCTACCACAGAAAAAAAATCATTTTTTTGGCTTGAAATGATGTGTTTTGGCCATGATTCCGTGTTCCGACCTTTTACTTTGATAAATAGACATAGAAATACTTTTGTTTTGCTTGTATTGATGTTGTGATGACTCTGCGGGGGATATGATCATAGCCTCGAGATTCTGTGGGGATTTGGATGTACCTGCAATGAATCCACAGATAAAAAATGCAGATGCGCAAGTTGGGAATGCAAGTGCAGATGCTTATGCAAAAAGGCAAAACAGGAGAGGTCAAATTTGGGGTTACGATAAAAGTTGGTTAATGAAATGTAAAAAGTTGGTTAATGAAGTGATGAAAATTTTTAATAAACGCTCAGATTTTAAAAATTATTTTTAATAGTGAACCAAAAGTTGGTTAATAAAAAGTAAAAAATTAATTAATGAAGATATGAAGTTGGTTAATAAAATGTAAAATAATGGTTAATAAAGTTATGAAGTTGGTTAATCACACAATTTTATATCAATATCATTTAATTTTAAAATTAAAAAAAATAATAATTAAAAAAAAATTATTATAATATTTCACTGTTCAGCGTATTGGTTAACAGTAAAATATGGTGTAGGTGTAGGAAAATAGTATAAGAATAATATTTTATATATATATATATATATATATATATATATATATATATATATTCTTTGCTAGGCGCCAAAACTCTTACAAAATCTTACTTATATGATTTGACATCTATCCGTACCTATGTTGGAAAATCTCACTTATGAATATAAATTATATAAATTGACATCCCTACCCATGTTGAGTTGAGGTCGGCAGTCTTTCATTATAGTAAGGAGCGTGTTCCATGCTCGTACACCACGATGTTTTGGTCTTTATCGAGCTCTCTTATTCAATTTTCGACACCTTCATTTTGAATTTTTTGTTTGAACCTATCTTTGCCATTATTATTAGTTCATCTGTTTTTGCTTTATGCTATGGTACAATTATTATTGCCACCTGTAAATATTAGGTAAAGGTTTTTATAAGCAAAGTAGATTTTTACCTATATCAATCATATCTAATTCTAAATGAATGTAGACCGGCAAAATAAAATAAGTGAAACGTATAAGATAAGGTCCATTTATATAAATAACATTTGTTTTAATAAACTTCATTAATTTCGATGTAATTTATAGTAGGTTAAGGTTTATGTCAAAATATACAAAAATTAATAAAATAATTTAAATGATATTAATTTTTAGTTTGACGATTAAATTTGTAAAATATATACTTGATGAGATATAACTCAAAATAGTAATCTTGTTCAACCCGTCTTTAAAGAAAATAGGAAAGCAATCACAATATCTAAAAGATTAAGACTATTTTTTAATACATCACCCTAATTTTTTATACACCACGTGAAATTTCGTTTTTGTCCCTTGATTTCGGATGCGTACATCCGGACGCACTGTTTTTTTTAAAAACGCTGATATTTTCCGGATGTGCACATCCGAAAACATAGTATAGTTTTATTTTTTTAAATTTCGGAACTGCAGATCCGAAAAATAGTATAATTTTTTTTTTTTAAATCAGTTTTTTCGGTTGGTCGCATACGTTAATATATCATCGCAAGTTAATATACATTCGAATGAGGGGAGCGAGAAGGGATTAATTCGAAGGCTACTGTATTTGTTGTTTGTTGAATTAGCAAAGGAGAAACTCATCCTCTCAAGCACTGTACCATTTTCCATTAAATATTTAGCTAATATAAGCTCATGCTCGTCTCCACTGACATTTCCAAATTTCACAACTTGGAGAGTGGATGTCAAACAATCTGGCACAACAGCAGAGTTAAGAAGCTCATGGTTGAATTCCAATATTCCCTAATGACTTGTAATAAAACAAAGTCTAAATAAGACAAAAATTAGAGAAACAGGCTCAACATTTGCAGAGACGTGTGTAGCGAGCGATTTTGGACGTGGTTGCGAAGCACTACCGCTCTGGTATCTACAGTTCGATTCATTTTTTATCCTATTAAAGCTGATGAAGGAAGGGAAATAGATGTCTCCAATTAACCCTGCTTGCAAACTGAGTTTGAACAGATGACCGTTGGTTTACAGATGCTACAAAGATTGTGGGTTTCTTTTAGGTTTATTTTGTAAAAAAGGTGTCCGGTCGATTGGTGGGAGATTAAGACTGATGCTTTTCGATTGAGATGTGAAGGTATGAAATTTTGGGTTTTGGATTAGTGTGCTCGCTAAGATTTTTCTTTCAATCTTATGCCTAAGTATTCCCGTTTTTCCGAAACATGGAAATCAGAGCGTTCGTAGTTCCTCCTATTCTATGGGAGGAAGTGGTGTTTTGGTGTCTTGTTCAAAGCCCATGACGTGAAGCGAAAGGTAGTTTGTACCTTGTTCAAAGCCCAAGATGTGAAGCTGAAGGGTCTATTTGTATCTTGTTCGAAGCCCAAGATGTGAAGCTAAAATGGTGTTGACTTTAGAGAGAATTTGTCATCTCTAAAGAGGGGTTTGTCTGTCACAACTGTTGGGTGACTGATTATAAAGAAGAATTACTTTAACCAGGATGTGTGAATCCGACAATGCCATAATTTCCTTTATAGGGGATTTCCAACCTAAAGGAGAAGACTTTAACTCAGTGTAGGGCAATGCTATCTTTCATTAGGAATTTCTCTCATGCTAAAAGAGGGACAGTGGCATGGATGTAGATGATCCAGAGGCTTGCCGCTTACAGCGATTAGATGAAGGGGAAGGAGTTGTTGATGTTTGTGTACTGTGAACAAGGCACAGCTTTGATGCTAAAAGGTTGATTGGATCAACCAGTGGTTTTCTTATACAAAGCCTAAGAGGAGGCTAGTGGCCCAACAAGAGGGTGTTTTTTATGTGTCTCGTACGAAGCCCGAGAGAGAGGCTAAAATGTTGTTTTATACTCAACAAGGGAGTGATTTATATCTTGTATAAAGCCCAAGACGGAGGCTAAAAGGGTTGACTCTACAGGAGAATCTTTTATATGTGTCTTGTACGAAGCCCAAGACGGAGGCTAAAAGTTGGACTCAACAAGAGAGTCTTTTATACTCAACAAGAGAGTGTTTTTGTATCTCGTACGAAGCCCGAGATGGAGGCTAAAGGTTGACTCAACAAGAGAGTCTGGAAAGGTTAGCTCCACTGGGGAGAATCATTGTACAAAGCCCAAGAGAGAGGCTATGGTGCTGTTTCAGTTGAGTGACAGGTCCAGTATATGGGTTCAAAGAGAAAATCAGTTCTTATATGAGTAATGGTGTACTCATGGATTTGTTCCAAGGATCGGGGTTATTTCATGTTCTTTAAGGAAATGGGAAATCCAAAGGGTATTGAGACTGTCCGAGTCTACGGGGTTCCTTCCTATTCTTGAAGGGTGCTTGAGAATGTCTTTGAGACTCAAGGAAATTAGACTATCCAAGTCTAGAGTTTCATCTTTTGTACTATGCTTTGAGAAACAGTAGTAGACTCTTGGAAAGACTGTTCTATTAAGATGACTGATTTCTATTCCTATACCTCTAGGAGGTCATCGGGACAATTTGTACGAAGCCCAAGAGGAGGCTGGAAACTTTTAAGAAGCCGAGGGACAATTTGTACTAAGCTCAAGAGGAGGCTATCATTCCCGGAGGAAGAAATCATTTATACGAAGCCTAAGAGGAGGCTGTGAATACTTCTAAGAAGCCAACAGGTCCTTGTACATTGCCCAAGAGGAGGCGAGGATGCTTTTAGGAAGCCTGTGGGTCCCCAAACCCCGAGAAATTCAAGACAGGCTATTCACAAAGAATAGATCAAGCCGGGAAAGTTCGAGAATTTGGAAGAAACTCAAGAGATGCAATTCACGGAGAAGAGATCATATCTGGGGAGTAGAGTTTCTTGACAATTCCTAAGGTGTTTTTAAGAAGCCCGTGGGTCCCCAAACCCCGAGAAGTTCAAGACAGGCTATTCACAAAGAATAAATCAAGCCAGGAAAGTTTGAGAATTTGAAAGAAACTCAAGAGATGCAATTCACAGAGAAGAGATCGTCTCTGGGGAATAGAGTTTCTTTGACAACTTCTACGAGTGACAATCTGAGAAAGGGTTCAAAAAGAATCTGCCTTTCACATCTCCATATTGTTTAACCCCAAGAGGAGGGAAGACTGTGTTTGGTAATCCTATGGGGATCTAGTTTTGACTATTTAAGAGTGATCAACGGGCTTAATGCTAGACGTAGTTGCCGGGGAAACTCTAAATATCTATACTATTATTACACAGTTGATATGAGTTAATGAAAGAAGACTTACAGTGAGCAGCCCCACAATACAGTTATATGTATATATGAAAGCGGTAAATGAAAGTGATAACCACTTACTCTGTTGTAAAGCTTCCATGCTGTTTAGTTAGTTGTTCAACAAAGAAAGATTGAAAACAACAGTATATTTCAAAATCAAAGGAGAAAGCGCTTTGAAAAGAAAGATTTGGGGCTTACAGCTCAAGGAGAGGCCCAGGGTTTTATCAGTGATTGCACTGTTGATTTTGTACAGAGGGACTTATACAAGTGACTGAGGCCCAAAAATGGTTTACTGTACAAAGGGGTTTGGGTCTTACACTCTCTCAAGAGGCCCAAAAAAGGTTTAAAGAAAAAGAGTGGGGCTTATAACACGAGGGTAGGCCCAGATGATTTTTCATTTAAAATGGCGATCGTGCCGAGATTTTCTTTTAACGCGAAGGGGCTTATACAATATCTGAAGCCCAAAGATGTTTTGGTTAAAAGGGGATTGGGTCTTACACTCTATTAGAGACCTAAAAGTTTTGAATGGGTCTTATAGCTCGAGGAGAGGCCCAATTGGTTTTTAAAAGGCGACGATCGTGTCGTTTGCTTGTACAGGGGGACTTATACAATAAGTGAGGCCCAAAGTGGTTTGTAGAAGGGGGTTTGGGTCTTGCACTCTATTAAGAGGCCCAAAAAAGTTTTAAAGAAAAGAAATGGGGCTTATAACACGAGGGTAGGCCCAACATTTGTTTTTCAACGGACGATGATCGCGTCGAACTTTTTGAAATACAACGGGACTTATACAATAAGTGAGGCCCAAAATAGGTTTGTATTTACAAAGGATTAGGTCTTACACTCTATTAGAGGCCCAAAGTGTTTTTGAAAATGATTTATAAACCCTAATTTGTTTTCAAAATGTGTTTTAATTGAATAAAATATTCAATTAAAATGATCAAATTTGTTTAACATGTGGAAAACAAATTGTGATCTTGGATTAATGCTTCATAAATCAAGTTTTGCCCTACAAAATGATTAGAAATCATTAAAATCTGAAAAATCAAGAAGGAAAAAATATTTTAAATGTCAAAAACAATTAAAATATTAATTCTTTGGAAAAATATCAATTATATGAAATAAATAATATTTTTGGGATTTTTTGGGAAAATAAAATATTTTAACATTTTTGTGAATTATTAAAAAAAGAATCAACTCAAAATCATTAAAACTCAGAGAGAAATTAATTTTTGAATCAATTAAATAAAATCACAAAATTCAAATATTTGAATTTGAGAGAAATGGCGCCAAGAATAGCTGAAGAACACGCGCGTTTTTCAGCTTTGTCCAGATTTGCATTTTCTATCCAATCTCACTGAATACTTGCTTATATCATGCAATCCACATATCAATATGCTCGTCTCAACCTCACGATCATAGTTTATGACAATTAATTTCATTTAAATTAAGCATAAAACAAGAAATCACGATAAATCCTCAAGAACCCTAAATTCTGCATGAAGGCTGGGATTTTTGATACACGATTCAAACAAAGCAATTACTTGAGGGGAAGCATTTCATGCATGATTATGAACATTTGGCAAAAGTATTGTGCTAGGAAATATGCATAAATTGAGAGATGACCAAGTTTAGGCTTACTTCTAGGTCGTGACAGCAAGAGCAAATTGATTTCTGAGTTGGAGGTGTTACAGATGAGTTGTGATGGAAATTGGTTGGATCACTTCATAGCATCTCAACTGCAACTTGGTTAAAACCTTGAGCAATTGACTGGTGATTTTGAGAAATCAGTGTTCCAGATGTTGTTTAAGTGTTTGATCAGCTCACATATGATGTATATGAGGTGTGTGTGTGATTGGTTTTAGTGGAATTGCTCTCTAATGAAAAACCCGATAGTGACTTGCTAAGAAAGGCATTTTTTAGAGTGAGAAGTGGATTTTGAGAAAGGCAAGTGTTGTAGGCCTTTGGTGTACTTAAACTGATCACAATTGAGCTTTATTTATAGTAGAGTAAGTTTGTTTTGCAAGGAATAGTGAATGGCAACTGCTGAGTAGGGTTGGCCAATGTTGGCAAATGAAAATCCAAGTCTCCTCTAGCCATTGACTAGAGGTTAGGGCACAGGCTGCTGGTCCCCTTGGTCTTGGATAAGTCTTGACTGAATTCAGTTACTAATGGCTCAGTCCATGCCACCTTGGTGCTTCCATTGAATGCTCCAATCCAAAATTGGAGTTTTGTCCCTATTTTGGGCAATTCTAGGTTTAGCATGTTATTTCTTGTTCCAAGGACTTTGGAGGCTTGACTCAGTGATTGTCCCCTTTAGATTCAATCCTCAGATGTGTCCAAAGTGATGACAAGGCTTAGAATTGGCTGATTTTGGCAAATCGAGCAAAAGTGCAAAATTCTGCCTTGCCTTGGCAGATTTCAACAAGGCAACTTGCCAATGTCATATCTCATGGCCCAAATTGAATTTGGTGATGTTCTTGGCCATTTTGGAAAGCCCTTATATGATACAACAACTGTTTGATCATATTTGGTTTTGATAACTTTTGGATCCAAGTGAAAACCCCCCTACATTTGGAAAAAAGTAAGGCAGATTCTAACTTAGTGAAATTTTCACTAAGTGTTGGAACAAAGTGACTTTTCTTGATTTTGATCACCCCATAACTCAAAATCCATGAGGAATTTGGACATAGGTCAGTATGAAGCTTTTGTAGAGGGCAATGAGATCTACAAATCAAGCTTTGGATGGGGAAGAATGGCTTTTTGGTTTAGGAGTTATGATCCTCCAAAGTTGGTACCTTTGTCACTTTATTTCATAACTTAGAAAATTTTCTAAGTTTTAATGGTTACCCCTTTTACAAGTTATCCCACTTTCTTTGATTTTTCTTGATGAATAATGATTCAAATCATACATTAACATCATTTTAGGGTTAAAAATCCATTTTTGTGAAATATCTCAAAAAGTCAAAGTTGACTTTTGTGCACAGTTGACTTTTTATCAGATGAATTCCAAACTGTGCAATCCTTTAGGAAATTATGTCCTTGACCTAAATCAAACTTGATGGACATGTTCCATGGGTGTTATAGGGTATATTGAATCATGTCTTAGGGTTTGGGAGCATGTCCTGGTCAAAAGTCAAAGTTACAGCTGACTTTTCTCGCGAAACCCTAACTGTGGTTCAGATAAAATTGAAACTTGTTGCTCAAGCTTCTTGGATCAATCCATTGTTCCAAATGGATCAATATGGTATATTAGAGACCCTTAAATAATGTCTTGAGATCTTGGTTCATGATTTATCCCAAAAGTCAACTTAGGGGTGAATTAGGTCAAGAAACCCTAATTCCTGATTTTTTATGTATGCATCCCCTGAGGTCAAGTTGACCTTATGATTGGGTCCATGAGGTTCCATGGAGTATATTAGGTTATGTTTTGAATCATTGGCTCATGCCCAGATGAAAATTTCCATCTGGAGGCCCTGGTTGATCAAAACCCTAATTTGGTGACACTGGCGATCTTGAAGCTTGATCCACCTAGAAGGGAGCAACCTTGTGCTTAATCCTTGAAGTGGGAGTCCTCTTGATCCATTGTAGATGTTTGGGAGGTTAGACAAGTTAAAGATTATGTCATTTCTTGATTGATCCTTTGTCTAAGAACTCTGAGAGGGCTTGAAACCCTAATTTTGATAGTAGTGAATGCTCACCCATCTTTGGGGAGATTGATGAAGTATGATGGTTCATCCATATTGTGATGATGATTTTCACAATGATGGGAAATCTTAGTGGTCAAATTTTGGGGTATGACAGATGCCCCTATTTAATCTTCTTGGACACGAAGGTGTGAATGACGAAGGTATTCGGGCATTCGGGGTGCAAGAGGATTAAATATCGGAATACCCGAAATTTTGATGGTGGTTATGAATGACAGATTGCATTCATCTTCTTTTGCTAAGCAATAATGCTTAGAAAAGGTAAACCTCCCCTCGATCCTGGTCTTCAGCCAAGGAACTGGTCTCAGTTTTCTTTTGAAATGAACTTCCCCTCGTTCCTGGTTTCCTACCAAGGAACTGGTCTTAGTTTTCTTTTGAAATGAACTTCCCCTCGTTCCTGGTTTCCTACCAAGGAACTGGTCTCAGTTTCTGATTTAAACTTCCCCTCAATCCTGGTTTCCTACCAAGGAACTGGTCTCAGTTTCTTTTGTGAACTTCCCCTCGATCCTGGTTTCCTACCAAGGAACTGGTCTCAGTTTCTTTTGTCAATAAACTTTATTGACAAGAGATGCTATTCGTAGCGGCTTTCCTTCAAACTTCTCGCCGAATTTTTCCTGGGGAGATGCCATTTGACGGAAAAAGTTTTGATGTCAGATTTGCTGGGGAACCCATTCGTCTGAATTGTAGAGGTACACAAACTTCTCTGTTGGAGACGCCATTTGTTTCTACTGGGGAAGACGAGTCTCCTGAAATACTGCCTTCGTTTGGGGTCTTACATCATACTT
The DNA here is from genome assembly GCA_022829125.1 of Lathyrus tuberosus. NCBI lineage: Eukaryota > Viridiplantae > Streptophyta > Magnoliopsida > Fabales > Fabaceae > Lathyrus > Lathyrus tuberosus. The sequence continues at coordinate 22,022,271 of JALAZF010000022.1, read as the reverse complement.
TTCTCGGGATCTTCCTGGAGAAATGCCATATGATGGGATCCAATTTGAGGTGCCGATGACCTTTTCATCAGTGGTTTTTTCTGAGAAAAACTGATGTACCACCGAATCTCTGATTAGGAGGCTTTCTCTCGGGATTTTCCTTATTCTGGGAAAGCAAGGATATCATCTTCAATGGCGAAGAGTGATGTTGACTGAGGGCTCTCTGGTTTTTCAGAGGTTCAAATTATCAAAATGGTCGAGGAGCAACTTCCATCCATAAATAAACTGGAGGAGAGAGATCGTTCCGACGCAACATTTCCCGACGAGGACAGAACTTGACAACTCGATTGAGAGGACTTTTTATCACCAGGGGATAAGACCGACTAGAGTGATAGTGATGCAATATAAATGCGAATGCAAATCAATAATGCATGATGTATGCATGTATATGCTGACAAAACCGACGCGACATACAAACTAATGGATGAACACGACTGGATACTTGACCATCGTGGGGCGAAGAAGTACCGTTGGTCCAAAAGTAGGAATTCTACCGTGCTTAGGAGAAGTAGTCCTCGCGGGGAACTATGTTAGTCGGGCTTAGGAGATGAGAACTCGGCCGAGGCGTGTCAGACGAAACAAGGTCTCTGACACAGTTGATCCCTTTATTCAGGCGTATTGGGTTAGAAGGAGTACTTTGATTCTGCACTTTGAAGTTCGTTTACTTCTCGAGAAGCGGTTGATGTTCATTTGATGTTTAACAGTCAAAAGAAATTGCCATCTTTATTTTAAAGCAGAAAAAGTTTTACAAGTAAATTCATTTTTGTTTTATTTCAAGAATCGTTAATCATATTTAAAACGCCGTTCTGTAAAGCTAAAACAAATGTGAATTACAAACAAAAGCACAAGGGCTCAAATTTTATTGATAAGATGGAGATCAGCCAAACGCGTGATTCCAAAGAGTATCTACAAAGTTAGAAAATGGTAATTTACAAGGAAAAGGGCTACGTTGAAACATAATGACCACTATCTTTCTACCAACTTTGAATTCGGGACATCCTGAGCTTCTGTCGAAGATGACCTTGACTAGAGTTTTCTGATGGATGGCATGATTGCTGCTGAGGGACTTGCCTCTGTTGAACATAGTTACTTGCCATTATCCCTAACTTTTGCCTGGATTGTACTATGATGTTTCCAATCCACCGGGATGATTTTTTTTTTTGTTTTTGTTTTGTCTCTAACTTTTTCCTGGACCGCCCTTTCGGGTTTTCAATCCACCGAGACGTTTTTTTAGGCGAAGTATTTCTTGACTATATCAACGTTTATGGGGTAGGCAAATTCCCCTCAGTCCATGGTTGCAAGTCTCAATGCGCCGCCTGAGAAAGTTTTCCTAACCACATAGGGGCCGTCATAATTCGGAGTCCATTTTCCCTGAGAATCAGTGCGAAATGATTGTATCTTCTTGAGCACAAGGTCTCCTTTCCTGAAGACACGGGGTCAAACCTTTTTGTCGAACGCCCTCTTCATTCTTTGTTGATACAACTGACCGTGTCATAGTGCCATTATCCATTTTTCTTCGATCAGATTCAGTTCGTCGTGTCGACTTTGACACCACTCAGCTTCGGTGAGCTTAGCTTCCATCAATACCCTGATTGATGGGATCTCTACTTCTATGAGGAGCACTGCTTCCATGCCATATACTAAAGAGAAAGGGGTTGCCCCTGTTGAAGTGCGGACAGATGTACGATAACCGTGAAGAGCAAAGGGCAGCATCTCGTGCCAATCTTTGTAGGCTACAACCATCTTTTGAACAATCTTCTTGATGTTCTTGTTAGCCGCTTCTACCGCTCCATTCATCTTTGGTCGGTAGGGAGATGATTTATGGTGTTCGATCTTGAACTCTGCGTACAACTCTTTCATCATCTTATTGTTCAAATTAGATCCATTATCAGTAATGATCTGGCTCGGAACACGATAACGGCAGATGATATTGTTTTTGATAAATCGGACCACCACTTGTCGGGTTACATTGGCGTACGATGCTGCTTCGACCCATTTGGTGAAGTAATCAATGGCTACCATGATGAACCGATGTCCATTTGTAGCTTTGGGCTCAATCAAGCAAATCATGTCGATTCCCCATACGGAAAAAGGCAATGGGGAAGAAAGAACTTTGAGATGCGCTGACGGTACATGAATTTTGTCGGAGTATGTCTGACACTTGTGACACCTCCTCATGTACTTGTAGCAGTCGGATTCCATGGTCAACCAATAGTACCCTGCCCTTAGAATTTTTTTCGCCATTGTGTGTCCGTTGGCATGTGTGCCAAAGGACCCTTCGTGAATTTCTTTTATCAGCATGCCTGCTTCTGGTCTGTCTACACATCGAAGCAAGACCATGTCAAAATTTCTCTTATAGAGTGTATCACCGCTCAGAAAGAAATTGCCAGTCAGCCTTCTGAGGGTTTTTATGTCTTTCCTGGATGCCCCGGGAGGATACTCTTGTTTCTGAAGGAAGCATTCGATATCGTGATACCAAGGTTTGCCGTCTATGACTGCTTCAATCGTGAATATGTAAGCGGGCCGTTCAAGGCGCATGATGTCGATCTTAGGTATGTCATTCCATTGACCTACACTAATCATGGAAGAGAGATTGGCTAATGCATCAGCCATGTGATTCTCATCACGAGGGATGTGATGAAACTCGACTCTATTGAAGAAAGGTAGCAACCTTCTTGCGTAATATTTGTAAGGAATTAGTCCTGATTGGTATGTGTTCCAATCTCCTTTTATCTGATTGATAACCAGGGCTGAATCGCTATATACGTCCAAGTTCTTGATCCTTAAATCAATCGCTTCCTCGAGACCCATAATACAAGCTTCGTATTCAGCCTCGTTGTTTGTACATTTAAACGTAAGTCTAGCGGTGAAAGGAATATGGGTACCCTGAGGTGTTATGATAATTTCCCCAATTCCGTTTCCATAATGATTAACTGCTCCGTCAAAGATAAGTCCCCACTGGGAACCTGGTTCTGGCCCTTCACTGGGTAGCGGTTCATCGCAATCTTTCATTTTTTAGATACATGACATCTTCGTCTGGGAAGTCAAACACGACTGAATCCTGATCATCAATCGGTTGATGATCCAAATGATCAGCTAAAATACTCCCTTTAACGGCTTTCTGAGCGTGGTACTCTATGTCATATTCTGATAGCAACATCTGCCAACGGGCGATTCTTCCCGTAAGAGCAGGTTTTTCAAATACATACTTAATTGGATCCATTTCTGAGATCAACCAAGTAGTGTGACAAATCATGTACTGGTGAAGACGTTTAGCTGCCCAAGCCAAAGCACAGCAAATTTTCTCGAGCATCGTGTACCGAGTTTCACAGTCGGTGAACTTCTTGCTCAGATAGTAAATGGCAGACTCCTTCCATTTGGTTTCGTCTTGTTGCCCAAGTACACACCCCATTGAGTCTTCCAAGACTGTGAGGTAGATGATCAGTGGTATTCCTTCCACTGGATATGATAGAATCAGAGGATTCAACAGATATTTCTTAATACTGTCGAAGGCGGTTTGGCAATCTTCTGTCCAAACGCAATCCTGGTTCTTTTTGAGTAATTTGAAAATCGGCGCACATGTCGCGGTCATGAGGAATATGAATCTGGAGATGTAGTTCAAACGTCCCAGGAATCCTCTGACTTGTTTTTCAGTTTTCGGAGAAGCCATTTCTTGAATGGCCTTGACCTTGTCAGGATCAACCTCAATTCCTTTCTGGCTGACGATGAACCCTAAGAGTTTCCCTGAACGGACACCGAAGGTGCATTTGTTAGGATTCAAGCAGAGTTTGTATCTTCTCAGACGCTCGAATAGTTTTGACAGGTGGGTCACATGCTCCTTCTCTGTCTTAGATTTTGCAATCATATCATCGACATATACCTCGATTTCCTTGTGTATCATGTCATGAAACAGAGTAGTCATGGCCCTTTGATAGGTTGCCCCGACGTTCTTCAAACCGAACGGCATTACCTTGTAGCAAAAGGTACCCCATGGGGTGATGAATGAAGTTTTCTCCATGTCTTTCGGCGCCATTTTGATCTGGTTATAGCCCGAGAATCCATCCATGAAGGAGAAAACTTCAAACTTTGTTGTACTGTCAACCAGCATGTCAATATGTGGTAAAGGAAAGTCGTCCTTTGGACTAGCCTTGTTTAGATCCCTGTAGTCGACACACATTCTGACCTTTCCGTCCTTTTTCAGAACGGGTACGATATTGGCTAACCATTGAGGATATTCTGATGTGGCAAGGAAACCTACGTCAATCTGTTTCTTTACTTCCTCTTTGATTTTGATGGCCATGTTCGGGTGAGTGCGTCTCAACCTCTGCTTTACTGGCGGACATTCCGACCTTAACAGTAAGTGATGTTCCACGATGCTGGTATCCAACCCTGGCATATCCTGATAGGACCAAGCGAATACATCGGGGAATTCTTTGAGAAGCTTTATTAAACTCTCTGTGGCAGTTGAACTGAGCAGTGCCCCAATCCTGATTTCTTTTCTCTCTTTTTCTGAACCCAAGTTTACCGTTTCCAACGGCTCTTTGTGAGGTTCAATAGACCTTTCCTCTTGTTTGAGTAGTCGGGAGATTTCTTCTGGAATTTCGTTGTCAACTTCTTCTTCATCCCCAAATATCGGGAACTCAAAGTCGGAAAAAGGCATCAGATCGTATGTTTCAACGGGGTTTAAAACAAGCAATCTTCATGACGTGATGATTCGTGTTTAGAAGAGATAGAGAGAATGCAAAAGTGTGTGCAGTGTATATTTTTTATTACTGCTTGTTTTTATTAGTGAATTGTTTTTTAGGATTACCATTTTCTAAGAAAAAGCGAAAAAAAACAACAATAAATGCGGAAATTACAGAACGACATTATTTTATTAATGAACAAGTCGATTCTTGAAACTACAGCCCTATAAAACAAAACTCTGTTGCTTTGGGCAAAGCGAAGATGGAAAATTTACAGAAAGCGAGCCCTATCAAAACATCCGTTTCACCTGGGCAGGGTGAAAGGTTAAAGACGACAATTACTTTGACTTATGAACAATCTTCGGAACATCGACAACAACCCATTGGCGGCGAACTCCTCGGTGAATCACAAAGTCTGGCACCTTCCTTGATTTGTCTTCAGAAATGACGCTGATTTCTGGTGGAGCAGGATCATTGGAATCTGTCTCCCAGGCAGAGTTGTCATAGGAGGATTCCTCTGTTGCATTTTGCATAGCATTTGTGCTCTCAGCTGTATCTCCTCATCCAGTTGGCTGGATATCTTCGAGCCTGATACGAGAGCTTTTGGGAGCGGTGTACTTGACCATGAAGTCAAATTTTCCACTCAGTTGTTCCAAGGTGTCCCACACTTCTTTGGCACTGGAGGAGTCATCCCTCTCGATGACGTTGACCTCGGGAAAAACATAGTTGATGAATTCTAGTCCTGCAAACGTTGCGAATTCATCGTCATGTTGAGTAGTTTCTGAATGACCTGAGTGCTGATCCCATGACATGGTGGGGACACAGATATTCTGTTCAATGATGCTCAGCTGAGTTTCATTACTCGGCTGACATTCTTGCCCCGAGTTTCTTGGGTAAGGCTGCCACATTGGCAGGCCGTCCATCGGGCCATAGTAATTGTGGTCAAAGTTGTCTTTCATCATAGTGTCCTCCTCTAATGAATTTGGCGGAGCACGACATCCTTCCGGATCACAACCTCCATATATCATTTCGACATCTGACCGTGGTATAAATCTCGGACTCTGTGCGGGATAGCAAAATGGCGTAGGAACCTTTTCCTGAGACATATAACCGTCCTCGTTAAGATAGGACTTCCATTCTTCATCCGTGTAAGAGGAATCATCTTTATTGATGGTATGCACTTCCTGAGTCACTGGTTGAAGGAAACCTCCACTGTGGAAGAAATCCTGAATGGGATGAAGACTTTCATCGTTAGCAGCTGTCTGGGTACATGTTGCAGAAAAACCAAGACCTTTCTTTGCTGTATAGCTAGTAGGAATGACAAGCTGTCCCCATCATGTTGTATCGGTACTCTCGACTGCTTTAATAGCATCTTTGTATGAGGAAATTGAAGTTCCTCCTTCGGATTGTTCGTCCTTGTGTAGCGAAAGCGCTTAGAACTGGGTTCCGATTATCCCTTCCAGTTCTACAAGTAAATGACGATAAATTGCTGATGAGCAAGGCCTGTTCCCCACAGACTGTGATGAGTTGGCCATTCTGGACGAACTTTAGCTTTTGGTGGAGGGTTGAAGTGACCGCTCCAGCCTGATGTATCCAAGGTCATCCTAATAAACAACTGTACATTGCCCGGATGTCCATGACCTGGAAAGTGACTTGGAAAGTGTGAGGAACAATAGTTATGGGAAGATCGACTTCGCCGATAACCGTTTTTCTGGATCCGTCAAATGCTTTGACGACGACCTCTCTGGTTCTCATCGGAGGGCCTTTTAATGATAATTGCATCAAAGTGGACTTCGGCATAACATTCAGGGCTGACCCTGTGTCTACCAGTACGCTGGCTAAAGCATCGTCTTGGCAGTTAACTGTGATATTGAGTGTCATGTTATGACGGAGACCCTCTTCGGGTAATTCTTCATCACTAAATCCCAAATTATTTCAAGAAGTGATGTTAGAGACAATACTATCGAACTGTCTGATTGTTACATCCCGTTCCATAAAGGCTTGCTCCAAGACTTTCTGTAGAGCCTCCCTGTGCGCTTCTGAACTGAGTAACAGAGATAATACAGAGATTTTTGAAGGAGTTTGTAACAGTTGATCGACAATGTTGTATTCACTCCTTTGGATGAGCTTCAACATCTCATCATTGTTTTTCGAAAGGTCGGGATTACTGGATTGACCGACTGATGGATCAGGAGCTTCTGTCTGAAGTTCCTTTTCTTTGTTGGACTCTCCAACTCTGTTGAAGATTCTACCACTCCGTGTTACATGACTGATGTCTGCAATATTCACGACGGAGGGTAATGGAATTTTCTTTCCATTTTCAATTATCGTTGCACCGTATTTGTAAGGGATTGCCTTAGCTGATTCATACGGTAGTGGTCCCGGCAGATAGATGACTATGGGAACCTTCTGGTTTTTCTGACCATCGTACGTAATCTCAATCCGTTCCCGGTTGGGAATTCTTGATTCATCAAGCAGAGGGATAATGGCAAAAACATTCCTGGTCCTCTGATGATCAGAGATGACGACAACGTCCTCAATTTGATTGGCAAGGTAGTTCGGAGACCAATTGATGGGTCTGGTACCTTGATATGGGCGAATCTCTCCATGATCCACCTGCCCCTGGAGAGCTGCTCGCACAAGGTAGCACCCTTGGTTACTTTCCGAACAGACTCCACAACATTCATAATTGTGTGGTGGCACCTGGCCACGCCCACTTTGAATACAATGTAATCTCATTAGGTTAGCTTCCACGGATCGAACATCCTGACTTTGACGCCGAGTGGGGTTTCTGTTATTGATACTAGTTTGCTGAGTATCTTCATCCATGTAGATTGGCATCCACCAATGATTTAACAAGTGCTGAAGTGCTTCCTGGACAAGGGCACATCCCTGATCATTTTCGCAACCCGCTTTACAGCTGTGATAATTATGTGATATTAGGAATCCGAGTCGGACCTGCTCAGCATGTAACTCTACCAGGTTGGTATTCATTAAGAGAATATCGAAGATCTGAACCATGTTGATCTGATAGTGGTTCCTATCATGGTAGTCATGGATCCATCCAAGATCCATCTGACGCTGGAGGGCCTCCTGTATGAAATAACATCCCTGTTTGTTTACCGAGCAAGTCAGACAAGAACTGTAATCGTGCCGTGGCAGATTATGATACTGGCTTTGCCTTGAGTGAATTGCCACCAAGTTGGCATTCATCGCACAGATGTCGTGGTTCTGAATGATGTTGGAATTCATGTAAACCATGTTAACTCCACGAACTCGGTGCTCTTGGATCCATCCGAGATCCAATTGTTCTTGTAGAGCTGCTTGCACCACAGAACATCCTTGGATTGCTTTCAGAGCAGATATCACATTGGTGATAATTATGAGGTGGCACATGGCCATATCCACTCTGTCTACAATGCATCTTGACCAAATTGGCCCTTAACAAGAGTACATCGTGAATTTGATAGACATTGTTAAATTCTTTCTCAATCAGGTTGACTGCAGCTTTCTCATGTTGAGGCAGCGGGTTCATGAGAACATTGGGATTCGTATCTTTGAAATTGGGACAATTCTCTATGTTATGCCTTGGTCCTCCTTGATGATAAGGGCATGTCTGGTCCACCTTAAACCAAAAAGGCGGATTTTTCGGTACTGTAAGAGGAGACTTAGTCTGGATGTGCCCCTTAGCCAGTAGTAACGGAAATAATTCTGCGCACAAAATGGGTATAGGATCAAACCCTGGTGGCCGCGTTGTATGGTTGTTATTGTATGGAGGATGAGCCTGCTGAAGAGGATGTTGTGTCCTTTGCTGAGTAGGTTGGCTCTGCGCAACCTGAGGTTGATACGTAGGAATGGACGCATGGCTGATAGCAGGAGTTACAGCTGCTACTGGTTGGTACCGTCGCCTTTGCTTTCCGAGAGAGATATTCCCAATATCTTGCTCTTTTTTCTTAGGGAGAGCACTACTGTATCGTTTTGTACTACTCGATGATCCAGCGTCTTTTATTAGACGTCCTTCTCGGACGGCTTCCTCAAGACGAACTCCCATACCGACCATCTCGGTGAAGTCACTAGGTGCACTGACAACCATTCTGTCGTAGTAAAATGAGATTAAGGTATTTAAGAAGATCTTTGTCATCTCTTTTTCCTCAAGAGGTGGAAAAATCTGAGCGGCAATTTCGTGCCATCTCTGAGCATACTCCTTAAAGGTTTCCTTGTTCGTTTGTGACATTGATCTGAGTTGATCGCTGTCTGGTGCCATGTCCAAATTGTATTTGTATTGTTGGACGAAGGCAGTACCAAGATCTCTGAAAGTGCTGATCGCAGCACAATTTATACCCATGTACCATTTGAGTGCGGCACCGGTTAAACTATCCTGAAAGTAGTGAATCAGTAGGTCCTGATTCTCCATCTGAGCTGGCATTCGCCGAGCGTACATCACCAGATGACTTTGAGGGCAAGAGTTACCCTTGTATTTTTCAAAGTCGGGCACTTGAAATTGGTGCGGAACTTTCACATTGGGGACCAGACAAAGGTCTGCGGCGTCCTTTCCAAATAAATCCTGACCGCGAATGGCTTGCAGTTCCTTTTGCATTTCCAGGAACTGTTCCTAGAATTCATCCATTCTATCGAACATAGGGTCCTTCTTACCAGAAGGTATTGGTGGAATCTGTCCTTCCGGGACAGTGTGCACCACAGGGGTTGGTACCGTGACAACGGCAGTGAATCTTGGCGTTTCCCGAAGTTTGTAACCTTCAGGAGTCTTTAGTATGCCCCTGGCATCTTCGCTTTCCCGAAGTTTGTAACCTTCAGGCACAGCGGCTTCTGTTATGATTCCCTGATCTTCAGTGATCGGCGGAACATATCCTTCCGGGATATAGCTAACAGGCATGCCCCAAGGACGATCTTTCGGCATTTGATACCTAGGATCATACTTCTCCACTATGGGCGTTGAGGTGATCTCTGAGATCACAGTCCTTTGTAGCTGAGCTTCTGCCATAGCTTGCATGTCGTTATGAAGCTTTCTCATATCCTCTCTCAGAGCGTCAATCTCTTCCTTCAACTCTCTGTTTTCTTCCTCATGATCATCCATCTTTTTCTGACGATTGGCCCGAGTATTGTACGAATGAGACAGTTTAACTCTAGAACCGAGACACAAACATGAGATTTGTAGGTAAGAAGAATACGCGATGTGAGAATGATGAATGCAATGATTATATTAATTGTTTTTTGGTCTAATCAAAATAAACTTCGACAATTAGATTGCAAATATCAAACAGTGGGGAAACCCCTTTTTATTGAATTCAAAGAATTACAGAAATGGAAATACAGCAGATTACAAGGTTCAGAAACAGAAACCTAAGCTAATGGGTCCCGAGTCCTCTCTGAAGAGAAATCGGGTGCTGACTCTGGTACTTTCCTTTTCTTTGACCAGGGCTCTTGGGCCGTTGTCGGGTTGTCATTCCTTTGCCAGGTGAAAGAAGTGAGCAAATTCCTTTGGTCATCTTGATTCTCTACAGCATGTTGCTCCAAAATTTCGATCAGAGCATCTTTATCTTTCAGTAGTTGCTGTATTTTGATGCACTCCACGTTGAGGGTGCGGTACTTGTTCTTCCAAGACCTCCTCTCCTGCTGAACTTTGTTGAGAGTAACCTGAAGCTTTTCAGTCTCAGTCATGAAGTACATGACAGACTCCCTCGGTGGAAGAACTCTGTGACGAGGATAAGGTATCTTTAGCTTGAGAGCTCTAGTTTATACCCAGTGGAGATAAGGCTCCACCGAGACATATTTCGGTTTTCCTAGAGACTCCCGTCCTTTCTTATGAACATGTTTCCAAGCAAGCACTATTTCTGTCTTTAGTGCTCTGTCATTTTCTCCTTCCTTGAAGAAAAGACCTTCCAGATGAACACTCCGTGGGACGTGCCTCATCGGGTATCCAAATTGACGACGAACAAGAACTGAATGATAATTGATTCTTCCCTTAGTTCCTATAAGGGGTACGTTGGGGAAGTTTCCACAACGGTTAATGATCCTGATCCCATCATAAATCCTATTACACCAATCAATGTCAGAGTTGGTGAGGGACATGATTTTCTGTGACCAACATAAGGCACTCTTGTGATCCCAAAAAGCAGCAGACTTAGGCAAATGGGAGATAAACCATTTATAAAGCAGAGGTACGCAGCATGTGATCTCCCCTCCGCTGTACAAATTTCCCAAGTGTACAGAATGATACGCATCTGCGAGCAAAGTTGGCACAGGGTTTCCAATGAGAAAAACCTTAATGGAGTTAATATCGACGAAGTTATTAATGTTGGGCAACAAAAATAACCCGTAGGTGAGTAAAACAAATATGCTTTCAAAAGCAGTCACGTTCCCGATACTGGCGAAGTACAGGGATTTCTTTGTCAAGAACTGGGCTGGCAAACCTTGTATGCCACCCTTAGTGGTCATGTGAGTCCTGACCTCAGACTCGTCCAAATGAATTGCTTTCACAATGGTCTGATTCTTTGGAATTTCTTCCAGTCCAGAAAATGGAGCTTGATCTGTAATGTGTAGATCAATCAGATGAGAATATTCCTCCAGCGTTGGTGCTAGCTGGTAATCTGGGAATGTGAAACAATGATAGACCGGATCGTAGAACTGAATGAGCGCATCCATGATTCCCTCAATCACATGGACTCTTAGCAGAGATAGCAAACCTCCGTACTTGGCTCTGAAAGCCTCTTGGTTTGTGATCATCCTCGCTAAACCTCTTAAATCCTCTAGTTTTGGAATCCTGAAGGTGTACTTATGAGTTCTCCTTCTACCAAAATCCATTAGCGCAATCCTTTTATCTGATATTTGCAATCACGGTCTTAGTTTATTTTGAAAAGACAGAGAGACTAGAAGAGAAATTTTTTTTGAATGTTTTAATGTTTTTTTAAATGAATGCATAAATGCAGCACACAAAAACATAGAAAAAACATGGGGTCAAAGGTTCGTTGTCATGGAGTCAAGGCTCTACCCATCCCCAAAGGTTTATACTAGGGTGATTTTTTGTACCTGTACTCAAAATCATCAGCTCCTCCCAGGATAACAAACAGCAAGCGGATCGCCAGCGAGCTGTATGAAATCTTAGAGTAAATGCTATTCACCGAGAATAGATCATCAGCCTCAAATGAGGCTAGTATCGTGTGACAACTATTTCCGATAGTCTCCGCACTACAAAAGGGTTGGCTCCTCAGCTTCTCAGACGTCACAATCGGCCCATTGCCTATGAGAGGGAATGGGTTGCACTAGGAAGCCACCACTGAGGTTGATGGTTGACCTCGTCGCCATCACTTATCGTAAGTGTATACTCAATCTTTCCACATGCGGCATCACACACATTCCCATTAGCAGAAAAATAAACACAGATATCAATTAGGAAAAGCAATATATATATATTTGTCCTAATGTCCTAGACTTTTTAAAAGCTACGAATCTTATGTTCCTGACAGAAAATGGCTCCCCGGCGGAGACACCACTCTGTGGTATCTTCCCCACTTAAAGGGTTTTGACCTAAGATCCTAGTGAAGTCAACAAAAGGTCCTATCCCAGAAAAGAAAGAAAGAAAGACCGGCCCCACCGTGGGAGCCACCTTTTTTGGGTTTCCACCTAATAGATGGGAAGAGAACAAGATCTCGACGTCCACAGCAGAGTCGCCATTTTTCTGTAGCGAGCAATTTTGGACGTGGTTGCGAAGAACTACCGCTCTGGTATCTACAGTTCGATTCATTTTTTATCCTATTAAAGCTGATGAAGGAAGGGAAATAGATGTCTCCAATTAACCCTGCTTGCAAACTGAGTTTGAACAGATGATTGTTGGTTTACAGATGCTACAAAGATTGTGGGTCTCTTTTAGGTTTATTTTGTAAAAAAGGTGTCCGGTCGATTGGTGGGAGATTAAGACTGATGCTTTTCGATTGAGATGTGAAGGTATGGGATTTTAGGTTTTGGATTAATGTGCTCGCTAAGATTTTTCTTTCAATCTTATGCCTACGTATTCCCATTTTTCCGAAACAGGGAAATCAGAGCGTTCATAGTTCCTCCTATTCTATGGGAGGAAGTGGTGTTTTGGTGTCTTGTTCAAAGCCCAAGACGTGAAGTGAAAGGTAGTTTGTACCTTGTTCAAAGCCCAAGATGTGAAGCTGAAGGCTTTATTTGTATCTTGTTCGAAGCCCAAGATGTGAAGCTAAAAGGGTGTTAACTTTAGAGTGAATTTGTCATCTCTAAAGAGGGGTTTGTTTGTCACAACTGTTGGGTGACTGATTATAAAGGAGAATTACTTTAACCAGGATGTGTGAATCCGGCAATGCCATAATTTCCTTTATAGGGGATTTCCAACCTAAAGGAGAAGACTTTAACTCAGTGTAGAGCAATGCTATCTTTCCTTAGGAATTTCTCTCATGCTAAAAGAGGGACAGTGGCATGGATGTAGATGATCCAGAGGCTTGCCGCTTACAGCAATTAGATGAAGGGGAAGGAGTTGTTGATGTTTGTGTACTGTGAACGAGGCACATCTTTGATGCTAAAAGGTTGATTGGATCAACCAGTGGTTTTCTTATACAAAGCCTAAGAGGAGGCTAGTGGCCCAACAAGAGGGTGTTTTTTATGTGTCTCGTACGAAGCCAGAGAGAGAGGTTAAAATGTTGTTTTATACTCAATAAGGGAGTGATTTGTGTCTCGTATAAAGCCCAAGACGGAGGCTAAAAGGGTTGACTCTATAGGAGAATCTTTTATATGTGTCTTGTACGAAGCCCAAGACGGAGGCTAAAGGTTGGACTCAACAAGAGAGTCTTTTATACTCAACAAGAGAGTGTTTTTGTATCTCGTACGAAGCCCGAGATAGAGGCTAAAGGTTGACTCAACAAGAGAGTTTGGAAAGGTTAGCTCCACTGGGGAGAATCATTGTACAAAGCCCAAGAGAGAGGCTATGGTGCTGTTTCATTTGAGTGACAGGTCCAGTATATGGGTTCAAAGAGAAAATCAGTTCTTATATGAGTAATGTTGTACTCATGGATTTGTTCCAAGGATCGGGGTTATTTCCTGTTATTTAAGGAAATGGGAAATCCAAAGCGTATTGAGACTGTCCGAGTCTACGAGGTTCCTTCCTATTCTTGAAGGGTGTTTGAGAATGTCTTTGAGACTCAAGGAAATTAGACTGTCCAAGTCTAGAGTTTCATCCTTTGTACTATGCTTTGAGAAACAGTAGTAGACTCTTGGAAAGACTGTTCTATTAAGATGACTGATTTCTATTCCTATACCTCTAGGAGGTTGTAGCACCCCAAAATTTGCCTTACCTTTTTCTGGCTTATGTTTCCTTCTCATTTTTTACATCATTAGGTCATAGCTTTGCATTAATCATTTGCATTGGGTTCCTAAGATATGGGATCGAGGTGTTTTCTTGCTACCGGTATTTCTCTTATTCAGAGGTACAGAGGTTTTCTTATCCAGAGGAATTATCAAAGGCTTTGAGTCAGAGGTTCATTGGTGTGAATCAGGTTTTAATTTCTTCTCAGTTCAAATCATCTTCTTCGAGATTTATCAGCATACCAGGGAGAATTGGAGTTCTTGTTTACAGTTGAGCTTGTGGATTGTTATCGGTTGAGATTCTTCAGTGGATCATGTGAGTGGCCAGATTGTTCAGTGGTAGCTGTGACTATGTTGTCAGAGGCTTGTGGAAAGTTGGTGATTGGTTTTGAATTCAGTTGGTTATCCATTTTCTACCCATAATCCATATCCAAACTCATTGTTTTTAATCCATCAACCATTTTCTTTTTTATCCACTTACCTTTTCTTTTATTCAAAAACCATTTCTACTTTCTAAATCCATTTTATCATATCCACATTTCCAAATATCCATTCACATGTCCAAAACCACTCTTTTTAGTTCATATCCATTTAATATCCATTTTAATTCATATCCATTTCATTTTAATACCCATTATTCATTTCTATTATCCAATTGTTAATATCCATTTTCATTTAAACCAAAAATCCATTATCCATTTTTATTTTATTAACCATTTTCCACAATTATTTTCTCAAACCAATTCCAAATATCCATTTTCAAATCCAATTTAAATTCATACCATATCCATTCTCAAACCAATTCCAAATATCCATTCAAATTTCCATAACCATTTTCTTTTCTTTTATCCTATTCTATCTATAAAGCCATTTCCACAAGAGCCTCTAAAGCCATGAGTCTCACACTAAGACATACCTCACGGCCCTTTTGATTGAAGAATTGCAGATGAATTCATTAAGCTACCACTGTTTCAATTTTTTTGCAAAGACCTTTTGAAGCCACAAAACCAAAGTGTCACGCCACTTTACAAAGATATAGGTCCCACAACAAGTCACTGAAAAATAGCAGAAAAAGAAAAAGTAGTGGCAAGGCTCAAGTTTGTTACAAAATTCCACTACAAATTCACAGCAAATAATTCCCTAACAGAATTCCATAGAAAACCCAATTTTACCCTCCAAACTTGCATATAAACTGCTGCAGAATTGAGTGAAGGAGGGTCTCACGTTAGTCTTCATTATTCTTCAGTCTGCGAAATAGCTCCTCACGTTCCAATCTTCAATTTCAATCGGGATCTGGCTTTTTACTCTGAATTCGACATCTGAATTTCATTCTTGAATCTCTTCAAAGAGATTTCTGCAGATTCTTTCTGTAACTCACTTGCTTTCGTTCTTCTTAGTCGTACACTCTCAACACTCCTCCAGTTTCATTTCGTCAAATTCTGCAATCCAACACCTTAATCAATCTTGTCAAACTCTTCATTCACCATCTCCGATCTCTATCACCCATTCTGAAACAATCATCCTCAATATTTTCCAATATTCATCTTTAATCTTCAACGCAACTTCAACGATACTCCATTGCCGATCACCACCATCTTCCGCATCCTGCAAGCCATCAGCATAATGGTTCACACCAGCGACAACAGGTTCACAGAAATATCAAAAGAAGCGAGCAGAAGGAGTTTACGGAGAATCAAAATCAACAACACACACGAAGCAAGACAAGAAGAAGAGCAAGAGAGGTGCGAATCGAGTCAAGCTTACCATCGCTGAAGTCGGAATTGTCGGACTAGCTCCGACCTTGTGAGTTCTTCCTCGTAATTTAAATCTCGATCATATTATGTTCTTTGCATTTGTTTGATTTTTTAGTACAATATTTGAGGCTCGTTGTGTTTTGCGATGTTGCTTTCCCTGGCGATTTGTGTATGAACCTTTGCGAAGAGAGTTGAAGCAGAGGTCGGATGTGGTTTCGCCATGGTTTGAGGAAATTTGTAGCGGTGAAGCGAATGCGTAGCGTGAGAGAGGCGATTTTTCAGAGCAGAGGTGAGGGTGGAATCACGATTTGCTTGATGGTGTTTCGAAGCCATGGATGGCGAAGAAGAAGAGAAGGTGAGGAATAAATGGTTGAGGAAGAAGAAACGAGAAGGAGATGGAGGGCGGTGAATTTGTGAGAAGGTGAAGAGGAAATGGTGGAGGTGCGACGCCGGAAATTTGGAGAGGGAGAAGGGATTTACGGCATGGAGAAGAAGAGGATTTAGGGATTTTTTTTAGGTCAGCTGAATCTTAGTTGGTAATTAGGCTATGTTGGTGTGACATCGGACCGGGCCTAAGCCCAATTTCCTTTCATTTTCGCACATCTCACAATTCACTAATGCACCCCCTTTGGATTCAAAATAAGTCAATGGGCCATTGACCGTAGGTCCATGCGCCTGCTCATTTCCCACACCCTCAGAATTCTGCTGCACCCCCCGTATTTGTTTACTGTTTAGTTAGTTTTTATATTTTGTTTTAATTGTGTCATTTAATTGGTGATTAGGATTTTAATTTTAGAATTAAATTTTAATTTGGTTTTGGTTATTTCTTTTTAATTGGATTTTTATATTTTATTAGAAGATTTTTAATTAGAAGTTAACTTGAAATAATGTTAGAATTAGATTTTTCTAGAAATTAATTTGATTTAATCTTAGATTTAAATACTAATTTTTATTAACTCTTAGGCTAATTTGTGACTAACTTTTAATCTTGATTTTTTTAATTGTAGATTAATTTGCACTTTTACTTAAAATTTAATCTTCTTTTTAATTAGCACTTTAATTTCTAACTTGGTTATTATTTTGATTAATTGTTTTGACCATGATTTTTGATGCTTAATTTCTGATTAAATACTTGAATGCCTCTTGTTTGATTTTCTCTTCTTGATTGAGCTGTTTAATGTTTACTTGTTGATTTACTCTGTATTCACATGCTCCCTCAAGGCTCCTAGTCCGACTTAATTTCTGATTAAGCTCGGAGTAGGATAGACATTAGGCTCTCAATCCAAGCATGATAACATTAGGTAGAATTCCCTTCTAATCCTTGACCTTAGGGCCATTTTTCATGATAACTTGTAGGACAGAGCTTCCCCTTTTCTCTCGCACTCGTGCGATTGAGACTAGTTAGACTCCTCTCTTTTCTCTCGCACCCTTGCGATTGAGACTGTTCTTTTGTTTCGTGGTCGTTCCCACGAACTACGACTGCCCTGATTCTTTATTCTCGTCTGAGTAAAGATACGTAGGCACAAGATTGCGTAGATCTTGGCGGGCTACCTTCTCCATTTTTCACCAATTTCCTCCCCTTGTTTCGTGGTCGTTCCCACGAACTACGACTGCCCTGATTCTTTATTCTCGTCCGAGTAAAGATACGTAGGCACAAGATTGCGTAGATCTTGGCGGGCTACCTTCTCCTCTTTTCACCAATTTCCTCCCCTTGTTTCGTGGTCGTTCCCACGAACTACGGACGCTCTGATTTCCTCTCTCTCGTCCGATTGAGGATACGTAGGCACGAGGATCCCTATCCTTGGCGAGCACTCTTCTCTCGCACCCTTGCGATCGAGACCCTTCTCTCGCACCCTTGCGATTGAGACCCTTCCACTTTTCTTTCACAACCTTTCTTTATCACCTCTTTGTCTCTTTTCGATCCGTAGGTCGAACTACGACTGCTCTGATTTCCTCTTTCTCGTCCGATTGAGGATACGTAGGCACAAGACGGCGATGTCTTGGCGAGCAACCTCCCCCCTAGTTCGTGTCCGAACTACGTTGACTCTGACTTTCCCATTGCACGAGGGAATACGTAGGCATAGGACGAGCGATGTCCTATCGAGTCACTTCACTTCTTCTTTTTCTTTTCTTCTTCGTTTCTCCGTTCTTTTTGTTCTCGTTCCTTCTCCGGTCCAGTAGCAGTGTTGCTCCAGACGACGATACCCTTTGATGCAGACAGCAAGCGCGGATCCCATCGAGTACGATGGACGTGTTGGGTGCTAACACCTTCCCTTCGCGTAACCGACTCCCGTATCCGTTTCTCTTGGTCGCGTGACCATGCTCTTTCCCTTCTTTCAGGTTTACGCAGTGTTTCCTTTCCCTCTCTTGGGATAAATACACTTTGCTGGCGACTCTGTGTCTTTTGCGCCACTCTCGCGTTTGTACCGTTGGATGCGAATCTTTCAGGAGCGACAGCTGGCGACTCTGCTGGGGAATATCGTTGACCTATGCTGGTCCTTCCCCTTTAGCGAGTCGATCCTAGCGCTTGTCTGTTTATTTTCTCTGGGTGTTTGTTTTTATGGTGCTTTGCTTTGTTATATATTACCGTATTTACTGTCTTATTACTTTACTGTATTTACAGCTCTTTATTGCATTGCATTACATTTCATTACTGTCATACTGGATATTGCTGTGCTGTTCTGCTGCTGGTTTTTCTGTTTGTAGGGTGGACTGGATTCATGAGAGAGAAGCCCAATACCAAGGCTTGAGCATACACCTATGATTAGCGTGGAAAGTAGTGTGACTTGTTTGGCATTTGGCCAGACGAAGTATACATGAAAACTCCACATCCAGACGAGGTTTTCTTGGTAATATTCTGTCCTGTCCATTTGGGGCAGATGATGGAATATAATCTGGAAAACTGTCAACTCTGGCGACCGTTTCCCGAGGACTCAGTTGCGGCACTCCTCCCGAGTTGTGACAGTGGCAGCCCACTTTCTGTGGCAAACCCATTGCACACTCTCGATCCGAGGACCCAATGCTGGGAACTTGCCATAGGATCCTTCTTTTTGAGGTGAATCAGCGGACGACCTCTTTGATTGGCGGTAGCATTGTATCCTTCAGGCTGAATGTGCTATTGCTTCTCAAACCTCTGAAGCTGAGGATCTTTCGTTTTTGGAGAATCAGTTGAGGCCTCCTCGATTGATGATGATGCCAAACTAGAAATGGTGAACGTATCATCATTTCTCGACCTGAGAGCCCAGGATACTGAGGATCTTAGCACCACATGTGAGAGGGGCGGGTTGTTTACAGGTTTGCAGGTAACCTAGACCTTCAACATACCTGGTATTCTGGATTTCCTATCAGTGTGGACTTATCAGCCTGGTATTCTGGTGTTCTGATCATCCGGTATTCGGGTATTCTGGTATTCACTTCAGAGAAGACTTGAGAACTTATCTAGCCATCAGCACAGCAGTTATTCAGAATATGTGGAAGCTTTGATCTCGTGTCTGCTGCATTTTCATATTGCATTGCATTTGCATCTTGCATCATTTTTGCATATCTGTCTCCGGCCTGATCAGAGAGCTCATCCATCCTTTGTCTGAACCGCAGTTGATTTCTAGAATTTCTCATCGGACTTGAATCAGCTTTTGGGGAGATCACCATGAATTCAGGGAAACAGAATCAGATTGTAACTAGGGCCGATGTTGAATTGATGAAGAGTCAGTTGGATCAACTTGTGGAAGCTATGGCAGCCATGAATAGGGGGGAAGCCGATGTTCAGAGGACTTCTGTGACTGGGAATGTCATTCCACCTCCAGTGAACAATGTTGCTCAAGCTCAGCATGTTCGAATCCCTGTTGAGAATCAAGCTATACAGGAGCGTACCATCGTCCGAGATGGACATTCTTCTTCTCTTAATGCCACACACTATCAGAGCTGTGTCTTCTCTGTGCCAGATTTCCAAGGGGTAGTTCCAAAGATTAAGCCTAAGGACCCACGGGCTGTTGCGTTTGATGAAAGATGTCGTGGTTGGAAGAGAAGCTTGATGCCTTAATGAAGCGTGATACTCTTGATCTGAATGCGGCGAGCATGTGTTTGGTGCCCGGCCTTGTGTTGCCTCCAAAATTTGAGATGCCGAATTTTGAGAAATACAAAGGGGATAACTGTCCGAAGCTGCATTTGGTGATGTTTAGCCGAAGAATGACCTCACATGTCTATAATGACAAGCTTATGATTCACTGTTTTCAGGACAGTCTGAGTGGGGCATCATTGAGTTGGTATATGCAGTTGGAAAGTGGTAGCATCCGATCATGGTCAGATCTAGCCAATGCCTTTGTAAAGCAGTACAATTAGAATCTTGACATGGCTCCTAGCCGCCTGCAGTTGCAAGGTTTATCTAAAGCGGATAGCGAATCATTCAGAGAGTATGCTCAGAGATGGAGAGAGTTAGCTGTTCACGTTCAACCACCACTTTTGGAAAGAGAATTGGTTGATATGTTCAAGGATACTTTGCAAGGACCATACTTCGAAAAGTTGATTACTGTATCAAAATTCTCTGACCTGGTAATACTTGGAGAATGTGTTGAGTTCGATATCAAGTGTGGAAAAATCCAAGGTGCCTCGAACTTCCCGGCTAGTGAAAGTGAATCAGTTGTCGGTTCTCAAGAGGAATGGGAGGAAGAAAGTAATTCCATCTGGGAACATCCACCATCTCATCCTCAGTATTCAGATGCATCAACTGTTCAGAGTCAGCAATCTTCTGGATCTAAGAATCAACGGTCGTATCGCCGTCAGCCGCGTCAGCACGCCCGACAAAGACCTAGGAAGCCAGAGAGGCATTTCACTCAGTTACCAATGTCATATCATCAGATGCTTCCGGATTTGATAAGAGGTGGATTGATAGTGCCGAAGGAATTGAAGCCAGTGCCTTTTCCGTATCCACCAGGTTTTGATGCCAATGCCCGTTGTGACTACCATGCTGGGGCACAGGGGCATTCAACTGAAGATTGTAAGGTGCTCAAGAGCAAGATTCAGACTCTTCTTGACTCCAATATGTTCTCATTCACACCTCAGGGTATTCAGATCCACGACTCTCCTTCATCCAGTCATGTGGGTTCATCAGTTCAGTTTATGGAAGAAGACACCGAGAGCAGTGGTACAAGTTTTATCAGACTGACTTCGATGAGCAATTCTGAAGATGGCTAGTTCAGCAGCAAGTCAAGCTTGGAAAGCCCAGTTCCCCGAAGCTGGCAATCTTTTAGATCATGTCATTTCTTTGCATTTGTAGCTTCTTTTCTATTAAAGTGCAAACTCATTTGTAAAACTCGTCTGTTTTCAGTTGATAATGATAATGAAATGAATATGCATGTTTTGATTAAATCCATCTGTGTTCACTCATATTTTCTTTATTGATATCTAACCCTTGTTTAAGCAGGATCTGAGGGAGGATGATGAAATTCAAAGACGCAGAACTTCTGATGGTATGCTTTTGAACAAAACCCTGCTGATGATGTACAAGCATTGTTTCAACTTCCCAAACACCGGAGATATAAGGAAGATAATCCCTTGTAAACCCCTTTGAGCCTAGAAGTAGGAGTTTCCTCCTGAAAATGAAAAAACCCTCAATCTTAACCTAGGGTAGGGTAGGTGTCAGTTAATTTGACCAAGCGTTCAAATTTCAAAGGAGTGTCCCATTCGAAGATCAAATCACAACGGTTATCCCTCACCAACCGGAGAGTGAGGCAGTCACAACCCTTGCAAACAAGTCAGATAGCCAGTGTCACACGATTTGTTCAAAAAAAGAAAAAAGGAGAAAAAGAATCAAAAGAAAGAAAGCCCGCTAAGTTGAAACTTGAAAACAAGTGACTTAGGCAAAAGTTAGGGCATCCCGCTGGACTTCAAAATCGAAAAATTCAAAAGAGTTAGTCCAGGAAAAATCAGGGAAAAGCAAAAGAATAAAAAGCAAAAAATGGAAAAAGAAAAATCCTCAATAAAGAACAAGTCGTGTGTTTACAGGCACCAAAGACAAAAGGGGTGGCTGTCACTCCGAAAACCGTGTGGGTCCTTCTATCCTCCTACCATTCAATAACCGTTTTGAAAGGAGAGCGCTTGTGTCGAGTTAGCTGAACGTAGGACTGGAGAACATCAAGGAGAATGGGTGGGTTAAAACAAAACTTTGAGCCTTATATCCTTTCTTTCTCGAACCGTGAACCAGGCCACGTTACAACCTTTAAAAGACCTAATTGAAACAAGGTTGATTCGAAAGCATACTTCGGTAAAGATCGCGTCGAACCTGACTCCTAAAAGGATCTTCTTACCATTCATGTTGGTATCAGTGACATTTTGATTAGTGATTCATTCACTATATGTCACAACTTTTTTCCAGTGAACAGACTTGGATTTCAAAACTGTCATATGCATTGCATTAAAATTGTCATTTTCAAAACGAAGTGTTTTACTTGCGAGTAAGTACTTGACTCAGGAAAGTTTCTGCAATGAAAAGTTTGATCAAGATAAGATGCAAAGTGCCCAAGTACTCCATTGAGCAGGGGCAAGCCATCAAAAAGTCATTTCAAAGGGGCAATTCATTCCAAGATTCAGCTAATCTGGGGCAATCAGGTCGAGATTCGACAAATCTCTCGAAGGTCAGTTAGTCAGAGGTACTCCTTCACAGATCTGCCAGTCAGGGGCAAAATCACTTCAAGGCTGGGGCAGGCCACCCCTAAAGCAAAAGGTTATTCTCTTTGGAGAACGGTTAATCAAAGTCATGGGGCAAGATATGTCAGATCTTCATGATACATCCTAAATACAGGTTCCTTTATGGGCTATGTTGTATCAGGGCATCTTTTGGTCATATCACATCTGCAGGGTTCATGTTGATGGTTGACACGTGACGTCCCCAGTAGAGTTTCTCTCCCCAACAGAGTAAGGGTAGAAAGTAAGTCTCCAGCAGAGGAGTAAGCTCAATGTTGTCCCCTAGCAGAGTTGATGCCGTCAATCATCGTTCCCCAAGCAGATTATTTGGTGGTGGCTGGTACTCCCCAGCAGGTTAAGGGCGTTTCCCCGGCCACAGGTTAAGTTCAATGATATTCCTCGGCAGGTTCGGTGTTATTGACTTCATTCCTCAAGCAGAGTAGGTGATAGTCATCTTAATGGCTTGATCAACAGTGGTTGACATCCTCACCAGATTCAAAGTCCGATGGTTATTGACACCTCTTCCGTAACAGATCTTTGGGGTCCATCTTCAGAAGGTTTATTCGTAATCCCCAATGGAGTGGGAGTTCTCTTCGGGTTTCATCTTCAGCAGTGGTTATATCAGGAAGCCCGGTCAGTGTGACTTCCTCGACAGGGTTCGTAACCTTGGAGACGGTTCAGTTCGCCATCCCCAGCGGAGTTGGCCTCTTCTCTTCAGCATTTATTTTGCTGGAGGGGTCCTTGTGCATGTAGTAAGCATTTTGCATTTCATTCTCAAAATGCATAGCATTCCATTTCGTATGGAGCATTACGGCAAAATTCAAACATATGCATGCGAAGCATAAGCCAGATTTGGGTACCTTGTGCAGAAGCCCGAATCAATTTTCAGTCAGACAGTGACATATCCCCAGAGAGAATGCCAAGCCATTCCTCAGCAGACAGTTCCTTCCTGTCAACCCTTTGACGATGTGTTCCGAGCTCAGGTTGCGTACCTTCAGATGTTTTCAGTTTCTTCCCGTCAACCCTTTGACGATGTGTTCCGAGCTCAGGTTGCGTACCTTCGGATGTTTTCAGTTTCTTCCCGTCAACCCCTTTGACGATGTGTTCCGAGCTCAGGTTGCGTACCTTCGGATGTTTTCAGTTTCTTCCCGTCAACCCCTTTGACGATGTGTTCCGAGCTCAGGTTTCGTACCTTCAGATGTTTTCAGTTCCTTCCCGTCAACCCCTTGACGAGGTCTTTTCTTGGGTTTCATCTTCTTTCCGTCATCCCCATGACGATGTATTCCTACGGTGGAATTTTCATTTTTCTTTTTGTCATCCCCATGACAATGTGTTTCTTGGGTTTCATCCTTTTTTTGTCATCTCCATGGCAATGTGTTCCTACGGTGGAATTTTTCTTTCTGTCATCCCTATGACAAGGTGTTTCTTCGGATATGGGTTTCATCCTCTTTCTGTCATCTCCATGGCAACGTATTCCTACGGTGGAATTTTTCTTGCTGTCATCCCTATGACAATGTGTTATCTCTATGACAATGTGTCCCTTCGGTCGGGTTTTTGTACTCTTTCTGTCATCTCTATGACAATGTGGTTCTTCGGATAAATAATCGGTGCGGTTCTGGGGTTCACTTTTCTTTTTTGGGTTTCATCTTCTTCCTGTCATCCCTATGACAATGTGTTATCTTCATCAATTCCTTGACAATGTTGAGTTGTATTCCCCGCAGATTTGTCTGTTTGGATTTCTCTCATCCCCAGTGAAGTTATCATCTTGGAGAAATTTCTTCGCCAGTTCTCTTTATCAGCAGGGATGGCATTTATTTTGCTAGTTCTCTTTATCAGTAGAGATAGCAATCTTTTGAAGATTTTCTTCATCAATTCCCTTTAACAGCAGGGATGGCATATTTCGAGATCCCTTTGTCAGTTCTCTTTATCAGCAGAGATGACATAACCTGGGAGGGTTTGTTTCACTTTATCCCCAGCATAGCTAACACTCGTCCGTGTTTATTTCAAGACATTTCAATACATCGTCTATATTGGTTTCCAACACTCGTACGTGTTGTGATGGTGCAATATTTATTACTTGTCCCCCAGTGGAGTCGTCTCTCCTTGGCACGGATTGCAAATTTCTGGGTTCTTTTTGTATTCAATCACCTTATACCTTGAACGTCTGAAAGCCGTTGCTATCATCCCTTCAGGTCCAAGTCGATTGAATAGGGGCAGCTGTAGCACCCCAAAATTTGCCTTACCTTTTTCTGGCTTATGTTTCCTTCTCATTTTTTGCATCATTAGGTCATAGCTTTGCATTAATCATTTGCATTGGGTTCCTAAGATATGGGATCGAGGGGTTTTCTTGCTACCGGTATTTCTCTTATTCAGAGGTACAGAGGTTTTCTTATCCAGAGGAATTATCAAAGGCTTTGAGTCAGAGGTTCATTGGTGTGAATCAGGTTTTAATTTCTTCTCAGTTCAAATCATCTTCTTCGAGATTTATCAGCATACCAGGGAGAATTGGAGTTCTTGTTTACAGTTGAGCTTGTGGATTGTTATCGGTTGAGATTCTTCAGTGGATCATGTGAGTGGCCAGATTGTTCAGTGGTAGCTGTGACTATGTTGTCAGAGGCTTGTGGAAAGTTGGTGATTGGTTTTGAATTCAGTTGGTTATCCATTTTCTACCCATAATCCATATCCAAACTCATTGTTTTTAATCCATCAACCATTTTCTTTTTTATCCACTTACCTTTTCTTTTATTCAAAAACCATTTCTACTTTCTAAATCCATTTTATCATATCCACATTTCCAAATATCCATTCACATGTCCAAAACCACTCTTTTTAGTTCATATCCATTTAATATCCATTTTAATTCATATCCATTTCATTTTAATACCCATTATTCATTTCTATTATCCAATTGTTAATATCCATTTTCATTTAAACCAAAAATCCATTATCCATTTTTATTTTATTAACCATTTTCCACAATTATTTTCTCAAACCAATTCCAAATATCCATTTTCAAATCCAATTTAAATTCATACCATATCCATTCTCAAACCAATTCCAAATATCCATTCAAATTTCCATAACCATTTTCTTTTCTTTTATCCTATTCTATCTATAAAGCCATTTCCACAAGAGCCTCTAAAGCCATGAGTCTCACACTAAGACATACCTCACGGCCCTTTTGATTGAAGAATTGCAGATGAATTCATTAAGCTACCACAGTTTCAATTTTTTTGCAAAGACCTTTTGAAGCCACAAAACCAAAGTGTCACGCCACTTTACAAAGATATAGGTTCCACAACAAGTCACTGAAAAATAGCAGAAAAAGAAAAAGTAGTGGCAAGGCTCAAGTTTGTTACAAAATTCCACTACAAATTCACAGCAAATAATTCCCTAACAGAATTCCATAGAAAACCCAATTTTACCCTCCAAACTTGCATATAAACTGCTGCAGAATTGAGTGAAGGAGGGTCTCACGTCAGTCTTCATTATTCTTCAGTCTGCGAAATAGCTCCTCACGTTCCAATCTTCAATTTCAATCGGGATCTGGCTTTTTACTCTGAATTCGACATCTGAATTTCATTCTTGAATCTCTTCAAAGAGATTTCTGCAGATTTTTTCTGTAACTCACTTGCTTTCGTTCTTCTTAGTCGTACACTCTCAACACTCCTCCAGTTTCATTTCGTCAAATTCTGCAATCCAACACCTTAATCAATCTTGTCAAACTCTTCATTCACCATCTCCGATCTCTATCACCCATTCTGAAACAATCATCCTCAATATTTTCCAATATTCATCTTTAATCTTCAACGCAACTTCAACGATACTCCATTGCCGATCACCACCATCTTCCGCATCCTGCAAAGCCATCAGCATAATGGTTCACACCAGCGACAACAGGTTCACAGAAATCACAAAAGAAGCGAGCAGAAGGAGTTTACGGAGAATCAAAATCAACAACACACACGAAGCAAGACAAGAAGAAGAGCAAGAGAGGTGCGAATCGAGTCAAGCTTACCATCGCTGAAGTCGGAATTGTCGGACTAGCTCCGACCTTGTGAGTTCTTCCTCGTAATTTAAATCTCGATCATATTATGTTTTTTGCATTTGTTTGATTTTTTAGTACAATATTTGAGGCTCGTTGTGTTTTGCGATGTTGCTTTCCCTGGCGATTTGTGTATGAACCTTTGCGAAGAGAGTTGAAGCAGAGGTCGGATGTGGTTTCGCCATGGTTTGAGGAAATTTATAGCGGTGAAGCGAATGCGTAGCGGAGAGAGGCGATTTTTCAGAGCAGAGGTGAGGGTGGAATCACGATTTGCTTGATGGTGTTTCGAAGCCATGGATGGCGAAGAAGAAGAGAAGGTGAGGAAGAAATGGTTGAGGAAGAAGAAACGAGAAGGAGATGGAGGGCGGCGAATTTGTGAGAAGGTGAAGAGGAAATGGTGGAGGTGCGACGCCGGAAATTTGGAGAGGGAGAAGGGATTTACGGCATGGAGAAGAAGAGGATTTAGGGATTTTTTTTAGGTCAGCTGAATCTTAGTTGGTAATTAGGCTATGTTGGTGTGACATCGGACCGGGCCTAAGCCAAATTTCCTTTCATTTTCGCACATCTCACAATTCGCTAATGCACCCCCTTTGGATTCAAAATAAGTCAATGGGCCATTGACCGTAGGTCCATGCGCCTGCTCATTTCCCACACCCTCAGAATTCTGCTGCACCCCCCGTATTTGTTTATTGTTTAGTTAGTTTTTATATTTTCTTTTAATTGTGTCATTTAATTGGTGATTAGGATTTTAATTTTAGAATTAACTTTTAATTTGGTTTTGGTTATTTCTTTTTAATTGGATTTTTATATTTTATTAGAAGATTTTTAATTAGAAGTTAACTTGAAATAATGTTAGAATTAGATTTTTCTAGAAATTAATTTGATTTAATCTTAGATTTAAATACTAATTTTTATTAACTCTTAGGCTAATTTGTGACTAACTTTTAATCTTGATTTTTTTAATTGTAGATTAATTTGCACTTTTACTTAAAATTTAATCTTCTTTTTAATTAGCACTTTAATTTCTAACTTGGTTATTATTTTGATTAATTGTTTTGACCATGATTTTTGATGCTTAATTTCTGATTAAATACTTGAATGCCTCTTGTTTGATTTTCTCTTCGTGATTGAGCTGTCTAATGTTTACTTGTTGATTTACTCTGTATTCACATGCTCCCTTAAGGCTCCTAGTCCGACTTAATTTCTGATTAAGCTCGGAGTAGGATAGACATTAGGCTCTCAATCCAAGCATGATAACATTAGGTAGAATTCCCTTCTAATCCTTGACCTTAGGGCCATTTTGCATGATAACTTGTAGGACAGAGCTTCCCCTTTTCTCTCGCACTCGTGCGATTGAGACTAGTTAGACTCCTCTCTTTTCTCTCGCACCCTTGCGATTGAGACTGTTCTTTTGTTTCGTGGTCGTTCCCACGAACTACGACTGCCCTGATTCTTTATTCTCGTCCGAGTAAAGATACGTAGGCACAAGATTGCGTAGATCTTGGCGGGCAACCTTCTCCATTTTTCACCAATTTCCTCCCCTTGTTTCGTTGTCGTTCCCACGAACTACGACTGCCCTGATTCTTTATTCTCATCAGAGTAAAGATACGTAGGCACAAGATTGCGTAGATCTTGGCGGGCTACCTTCTCCTTTTTTCACCAATTTCATCCCCTTGTTTCGTGGTCGTTCCCATGAACTACGGATGCTCTGATTTCCTCTCTCTCGTCCGATTGAGGATACGTAGGCACGAGGATCCCTATCCTTGGCGAGCACTCTTCTCTCACACCCTTGCGATCGAGACCCTTCTCTCGCACCCTTGCGATTGAGACCCTTCCACTTTTCTTTCACAACCTTTCTTTATCACCTCTTTGTCTCTTTTCGATCCGTAGGTCGAACTACGACTGCTCTGATTTCCTCTTTCTCGTCCGATTGAGGATACGTAGGCACAAGACGGCGATGTCTTAGCGAGCAACCTCCCCCCTAGTTCGTGTCCGAACTACGTTGACTCTGACTTTCCCATTGCACGAGGGAATACGTAGGCATAGGACGAGCGATGTCCTATCGAGTCACTTCACTTCTTCTTTTTCTTTTCTTCTTCGTTTCTCCGTTCTTTTCGTTCTCGTTCCTTCTCCGGTCCAGTAGCAGTGTAGCTCCAGACGACGATACCCTTTGATGCAGACAGCAAGCGCGGATCCCATCGAGTACGATGAACGTGTTGGGTGCTAACACCTTCCCTTCGCGTAACCGACTCCCGTACCCGTTTCTCTTGGTCGCGTGACCATGCTCTTTCCCTTCTTTCAGGTTTACGCAGTGTTTCCTTTCCCTCTCTTGGGATAAATACACTTTGCTGGCGACTCTGTGTCTTTTGCGCCACTCTCGCGTTTGTACCGTTGGATGCGAATCTTTCGGGAGTGACAGAGGTCATCGGGACAATTTGTACGAAGCCCAAGAGGAGGCTGGAAACTTTTAAGAAGCCGAGGGACAATTTGTACAAAGCCCAAGAGGAGGCTATCATTCCTGGAGGAAGAAATCATTTATACGAAGCCTAAGAGGAGGTTGTGAATACTTCTAAGAAGCCGACGGGTCCTTGTACAAAGCCCAAGAGGAGGCGAGGATGCTTTTAGGAAGCCTGTGGTTCCCCAAACCCCGAGAAGTTCAAGACACGTTATTCACAAAGAATAGATCAAGCCAGGAAAGTTCGAGAATTTGGAAGAAACTCAAGAGATGCAATTCATGGAGAAGAGATCATCTCTGGGGAGTAGAGTTTCTTGACAATTCCTAAGGTGCTTTTAAGAAGCCTGTGGGTCTCCAAACCCCGAGAAGTTCAAGACAGGCTATTCACAAAGAATAGATCAAGCCAGGAAAGTTCGAGAATTTGGAAGAAACTCAAGAGATGCAATTCACGGAGAAGAGATCATCTCTGGGTAATAGAGTTTCTTTGACAACTTCTACGAGTGACAATCTGAGAAAGGGTTCAAAAAGAATCTGCCTTTCACATCTCCATATTGTTTAACCCCAAGAGGAGGGAAGACTGTGTCTGGTAATCCTATGGGGATCTAGTTTTGACTATTTAAGAGTGATCAACTGGCTTAATGCTAGATGTAGTTGTCGGGGAAACTCTAAATATCTATAGTATTATTACACAGTTGATATGAGTTTATGAAAGAAGACTTACAGTGAGCAGCCCCACAATACAATTATATGTATATGAAAGCGGTAAATGAAAGCGATAACCACTTACTCGGTTGTAGAGCTTCCATGTTGTTTGGTTAGTTGTTCAACAAAGAAAGATTGAAAACAACAGTATATTTCAAAATCAAAGGAGAAAGCGCTTTGAAAAGAAAGATTTGGGGCTTACAGCTCAAGGAGAGGCCTAGGGTTTTATCAGTGATTGCACTGTTGAGTTTGTACAGAGGGACTTATACAAGTGACTGAGGCCCAAAAATGGTTTGCTGTACAAAGAGGTTTGGGTCTTGCACTCTCTCAAGAGGCCCAAAAAAGGTTTAAAGAAAAAGAGTGGAGCTTATAACACGAGGGTAGGCCCAGATGATTGTTCATTTAAAATGGCGATCACGCCGAGATTTTCTTTTAACGCGAATGGGCTTATACAATATCTGAGGCCCAAAGATGTTTTGGTTAAAAGGGGATTGGGTCTTACACTCTATTAGAGGCCCAAAAGTTTTGAATGGGTCTTATAGCTCGAGGAGAGGCCCAATTGATTTTTAAAAGGCGACGATCGCGCCGTTTGCTTGTACAAGGGGACTTATACAATAAGTCAGGCCCAAAGTGGTTTGTACAAGGGGGTTGGGTCTTACACTCTATTAAGAGGCCCAAAAAAGTTTTAAAGAAAATAAATGGGGCTTATAACATGAGGGTAGGCCCAACATTTGTTTTCAACGGACGATGATCGCGTCGAACTTTTTGAAATACAACGGGACTTATACAATAAGTGAGGCCCAAAATAGGTTTGTATTTACAAAGGATTGGGTCTTACACTCTATTAGAGGCCCAAAGTGTTTTTGAAAATGATTTATGTAGGTTGAATTAATCAAAAACCCTAATTTGTTTTCAAAATGTGTTTTAATTGAATAAAATATTCAATTAAAATGATCAAAATTGTTTAACATGTGGAAAACAAATTGTGATCTTGGATTAATGCTTCATAAATCAAGTTTTGCTCTACAAAATGATTAGAAATCATTAAAATCTGAAAAATCAAGAAGGAAAAAATATTTTAAATGTCAAAAACAATTAAAATATTAATTCTTTGCAAAAATATCAATTATATGAAATAAATAATATTTTTGGGATTTTTTGGGAAAATAAAATATTTTAACATTTTTGTGAATTATTAAAAAAAGAATCAACTCAAAATCATTAAAACTCAGAGAGAAATTAATTATTGAATCAATTAAATAAAATCACAAAATTCAAATATTTGAATTTGAGAGAAATGGCGCCAAGAACAGCTGAAGAACACGCGCGTTTTTCAGCTTTGCCCAAATTTGCATTTTCTATCCAATCTCACTGAATACTTGATTATATCATGCAATCCACATATCAATATGCTCATCTCAACCTCACGATCATGTTTATGACAATTAATTTCATTTAAATTAAGCATAAAACAAGAAATCACGATAAATCCTCAAGAACCCTAAATTCTGCATGAAGGCTAGGATTTTTGATACACGATTCAAACAAAGCAATTACTTGAGGGGAAACATTCCATGCATGATTATGAACATTTGGCAAAAGTATTGTGCGAGGAAATATGCATAGATTGAGAGATGACCAAGTTTAGGCTTACCTCTAGGTCGTGACAGCAAGAGCAAATTGATTTCTGAGTTGGAGGTGTTACAGATGAGTTGTGATGATCTGAACAGCTTCCCTACACCCTATGGAGTGTGTTTGAATGCTGGGACTTGATGGAATTTGGCTGGATCACTTCATAGCATCTCAACTGCAACTTGGTTAAAACCTTGAGCAATTGACTGGTGATTCTGAGAAATCAGTGTTCCAGATGTTGTTTAAGTGTTTGATCAGCTCACATATGATGTATATGAGGTGTGTGTGTGATTGGTTTGAGTGGAATTGCTCTCTAATGAAAAACCCGATAGTGACTTGCTAAGAAAGGCATTTTTGAGAGCGAGAAGTGGATTTTGAGAAAGGCAAGTGTTGTAGGCCTTTGGTGTACTTAAACTAATAACAATTGAGCTCTATTTATAGTAGAGCAAGTTTGTTTTGCAAGGAATAGTGAATGGCAACTGCTGAGTAGGGTTGGCCAATGTTGGCAAATGAAAATCCAAGTCTCCTCTAGCCATTGACTAGAGGTTAGGGCATAGGCTGCTGGTCCCCTTGGTCTTGGATAAGTCTTAACTGAATTTAGTTGCTAATGGCTTAGTCCATGCCACCTTGGTGCTTCCATTGAATGCTCCAATCCAAAATTGGAGTCTTGTCCCTATTTTGGGCAATTCGAGGTTTAGCATGTTATTTCTTGTTTCAAGGACTTTGGAGGTTGGTTCAGTGATTATCCCCTTTAGATTCAATCCTCAGATGTGTCCAAAGTGATGACAAGGCTTGGAATTGGCTGATTTTGGCAAATCGAGCAAAAGTGCAAAATTCTGCCTTGGCTTGGCAGATTTCAACAAGGCAACTTGCCAATGTCATATCTCATGGCCCAAATTGAATTTAGTGATGTTCTTGGCCATTTTGGAAAGCCCTTATATGATACAACAACTGTTTGATCATATTTGGTTTTGATACCTTTTGGATCCAAGTGAAAAATCCCCCTACATTTGGAAAAAAGTAAGGCAGATTCTGACTTAGTGAAATTTTCACTTAGTGTTGGAACAAAGTGACTTTTCTTGATTTTGATCACCCCATAACTCAAAATCCATGTGGAATTTGGACATAGGTCAGTATGAAGCTTTTGTAGAGGGCAATGAGATCTACAAATCAAGCTTTGGATGAGGAAGAATGGCTTTGTGGTTTAGGAGTTATGATCCTCCAAAGTTGGTACCTTTGTCACTTTATTTCATAACTTAGAAAATTTTCTAAGTTTTTATGGTTACCCCTTTTACAAGTTATCCCACTTTATTTGATTTTTCTTGATGAATGATGATTCAAATCATACATTAACATCATTTTAGGGTTAAAAATCCATTTTTGTGAAAAATCTCAAAAAGTCAAAGTTGACTTTTGTGCACAATTGACTTTTTATCAAATGAATTCCAAACTGTGCAATCCTTTAGGAAATTATGTCCTTGACCTAAATCAAACTTGATGGACATGTTCCATGGGTGTTATAGGGTATATTGAATCATGTCTTAGGGTTTGGGAGCATGTCCTGGTCAAAAGTCAAAGTTACAGTTGACTTTTCTCGCGAAACCCTAACTGTGGTTCAGATAAAATTGAAACTTGTTGCTCACGCTTCTTGGATTAATCCATTGTTCCAAATGGATCAATAAGGTATATTAGAGACCCTCAAATCATGTCTTGAGGTCTTGGTTCATGATTTATCCCAAAAGTCAACTTAGGGGTGAATTAGGTCAAGAAACCCTAATTCCTGATTTTTTATGTATGCATCCCCTGAGGTCAAATTGACTTGATGATTGGGTCCATGAGGTTCCATGGAGTATATTAGGTTATTTTTTGAATCATTGGCTCATGCCCAGATGAAAATTTCCATCTGGAGGCCCTGGTCGGTCAAAACCTTAATTTGGTGACACTGGCGATCTTGAAGCTTGATCCACCTAGAAGGGAGCAACCTTGTGCTTAATCCTTGAAGTGGGAGTCCTCTTGATCCATTGTGGATGTTTGGGAGATTTGACAAGTTGAAGATCATGTCATTTCTTGATTGATCCTTTGTCTAAGAACTCTGAGAGGGCTTGAAACCCTAATTTTGATAGTAGTGAATGCTCACCCATATTTGGGGAGACTGATGAAGTATGATGGTTCATCCATATTGTGATGATGATTTGCACAATGATGGGAAATCTTAGTGGTCAAAATTTGGGGTATGACAACGTGGCTCGCGAGTCAGTGACTTAGAATTTTGTCTTATGTAAACACTTTCAAGTAGAGGTGCTTTAAGTTCTAAAGTGACATCATCCGCACCCGCACTTAAACAAGAGCAGTCTCCAGTATCAAACTTTTTCAATACTGGAAAAATAATACCTTGAGATTTGTCAACTGTAAATACAACTCTAGAAAACTTTGTTCTTCGTATCTCTTCAACAGAAAACTTTGTTCTTCGTATCTCTCCAATAGAAAACTTTGTTCTTCGTATCTCTGCATTAGAAAACTTTGTTCTTCGTATTGCAAGTTAATATACATTCTAATGAGAATGAGATTAAAAACATATCAAATCTGAGAATGTACCTTTCTCTCCAGTGTAACCACTGCTCTTGTTATCTTTCTTTGTTGATCCTCCAACACTATAGATGGACTCAATATTTTTCGGAGATAAACCCTTTTCGTTATTGAAAATAAGTAATGTGGCTGTTGCACCAGTAGCAGTAATGTCATCAGAAGTTTTAACAAACTCTAGGGTTGGAGTCTCTCCGTCAATATAATGGTTGTCTTCGGCATTCTGATAAAGTTAACAACAGATTTACGGTCATGAATATAAACAACTATCATTTAACATCATGAATGCATCATGAAAGGTTAAATGTACTTGAATAAGCTCCATGCGAAAATGAACATCTTTAGCATAAAGTTCAGCGGAGAGATTCTTGATAGCGTGATGAAGATCTTCAGTCAATGTAAATGAAGTAAACATGCATTACAGAGTGAAAGGTGAAAGGTTAAGAATGAGAGTACTTACTAACTTACATGATATAAGAAAAGTGTTTGAATGCATAAATAACTCATTATTATTTACCATTTTGGTTTTCAGGGAGTGGCGTGTGGCTTTCTATAAATTAACTAGGTTTAAGCCTAAAAGGATTATATAAAGATTGTAGGACAAATCAAGATTAACAGTAAAACATTACTTCTTTGACGTTATCCAAGATAAATGGCAGCAGAGTCGACACAAAGTTGGTGGTACTCCTATTACCACTTGCAGAACCAGAATTAGAATTTTCGACTTTACTTATGTAGTATCGAGGGCGGAAAGCTAGCATGTGTGCATAATAAGCAGGAGGAACTGTATCATTAATATACAATTTATAATATATACATATACATCAATATACATCAGTATGTATCATTTAGAAAAAACCAACGCGAACCTTTAAATTCTCATCCTTTTAGGCTTAAACCCAGTTGATTTATAGAAAGCCACACGCCACTCCCTGAATTATCCTATCATGAAGAATACACATATCTAACAAAATTATCTTATCATTCCAGCGGGTCGATTTCCCTTATAAGGATCCACTGTTATTTTAAAGAGATCTTGAATTATCTCCTCGCAATGAACCTGAGAAGAAACAATTCCTCTGTATCTTGTGACCCAAAGTTAGTCCATTGGTTCTGCAAGTGGTAATAGGAGTACCACCAACTTTGTGTCGACTCTGCTGCCATTTATCTTGGATAACGTCAAAGAAGTAATGTTTTACTGTTGATCTTGATTTGTCCTACAATCTTCGAGGATAGATTTGGGAGTTCGGATATTCACAGTGCCTTTTTTGGATATATAACTTATGGTTACAGAGGTCATGTTTGTCACGATTGCTGGATGATCGTTACTCTGTTAAAATACATATTATTATTATTTTTTAAAATAAATATACCATTTTTCCGGATGTGCACATTCGGAATTCGCGTAAATTGTCATTCCAGATTTGCACATCCGGAAAAAGGCAACTTTTTTTAAAAAAACGGTGCGTCCGGATGTGCACATCCAGAACTGGGGGGCAAAAAAATAATTTCACGTGGTGTATAAAAAACTAGGGTGGTGTATTAAGAAATGGTCAAAGATTAATACCTTGCAGGATTGAAAACATGCAATCACAATCTAATTGTAGAATTTATGGCTAGATAGAATAAAGACAAATTTGGGTTTATATATTTTCAAGTTGAATGACCTAGATTTTGAATTCTACCTTAATTTCTTGAAATATCATTTTGCATAGACTATTATTGGTTGTGTGTATGTTGTAATTTGTTTTTATTTTGTATTTTGTTGTGTTTTTTTATGACCTGTTTTATTAATAAAAATGTTTCCTTTTTTTTTCATTCTTTGTTTTTTCTTCTTGCCATGCTACTTTTATTTATTCTTTTAAAAGTTATATTATTTTTAGTTTCTCTTTTTTTTTTTTATGATAAAGAGAAGAAATCGTATAATGCTAATGATGCATTGTTGTTTATGGTTTTGAAAATAGTTATAGAAGAAGTTGAGTCGCGAAACAGTTCGTTCTTTTTAAGACATTATATGATGTCGTCTAAAAATTTTCAAACCGAGAAAAATTCAAATAATTTTCTAAAGAGAATTCAATAATGACCATTTGACCACGCAAAATAATTTCTCAAACAAAGAGAAATTCGAATAATTCTCTAAAGAGAATCCAAAAATTATACTTGATAATGTCTCAACTCAAATGAGGAGAAATTTACATAATTCTCTAAAGATAATTCAAGAAAGTACTCGGAAAATTCAACGAGTAGAAAGAAAGGGAGAGAAGTTGACGCTTTGACAATTCAAAAGACGTGGAATTATGAGAGTGAGGAAGGAAAAACTCAAAATAAGTTTTCGGTGGTTTGGAATGAAATAGGGAATTTCTTTATATAATGAAGTGAGCTAGCTAAGATATCTTACCTAAGCAATGTGAGACTAAGGAGTTTTTTCAAGTAACACACAATGTGTGACTTAAGAATCTTTTTCAAATTCATCTCCCTATATTGGAATATTCACATCATGTTCCAACAACCCCCACTTGAATTTAAAAAAGTGTTTGAGAAGTAACGTCAAACGTTTCTAAGATTATGCATAAAGGTGTCTATGACATGAACTTTTGTGTAGCAAGAAGGATTCTTATTCAACAAAAGTGACGCAATTATCTTGAATTATATCTCAGACATCAAACCCACACATAACCTTTTCTTAAGGTGTATTCTAATAGCCTGTGCTTTAATGGCCCTGCACATGTATCCCAGTTTAGTAAAGGCTCTAGAAATTCTGCCTAGAAATTCCATAGGAACTGGCCTAAGTTCCACAATCACATAGGTGAGTCTATCGAGAGTACTCTTGTAACCTAGGTACTCCCTCATATAAAGTATAGGTCTCATTAAGAGTTTCTATTATATCATCCTCTTATTGCTTCAGGATTCATGCTTTACTAATTTATACTTGTATGATCATCTCATATTACTCACAACTTATTGTTACCCATCAAAACTATTTCTTGAGATCTCCAACCATTTAGGTCGGGTAACCATCATGAGCAACTAATTTCTCTATAGGCATTAGTCCCATCTTATTTGATGTATTCTGGACTTTCTCTTTAGATAATCCTTTTGTTAAAGGATCTGCTAAATTTACATCAGTGCGTACATGATCTAATCTTACAGCTCCTTTAGAGATACAATCTCTAACAGTGTTGTGTTTTCTTCTAATTTGATGTCTTTTACCATTATAATAACATTTCTCAATTTTTGCAATAGTCGCAGTACACTCGCTTCTCAAGGGTCTTTCATATCAAAGTTGTTGCTCAACAATGATTTCACATCATTAACAGCCTGATGTTTGATCCAAATATGAATAGATCATCTACATAGAGACATATGATAGTGCAAACGTGATTATCAGATTTGTAATAAACGCATTTGTCACTTTCATTCACTTTGTACCCATTCAATATCATTAAGCTATCAAACTTTTCATGCCATTTCTTAGGCAGTAGTTTTAGACCATACAAAGACTTATCTAACTTATGTACCTTATTTTCTTGCCTGTGAATCACAAACCCTTCTGGTTGGTCCATATAGATTTCTTCTTCTAAGTCACCATTTAAAAAGGATGTTTTTGCATCCATTTGGTGTACTATTAAGTTATAAATAGCAACAGTTGATATTATTACCCTAATGGATGAAATTCTAGTGACTGGAGAAAAGGTGTTAGAGAAATCTATATTTTCTCTTTTCCTAAAACCCTTGGCTACAAGGAGATCCTTGTAGTTATCACCAGTTCCATCAGGTTTTAGTTTCTTTTTCAAAACCCATTTACATCCTATTGGTTTACAACTATGATGCAAGTCTACTAAGTTCTAGGTCATGTTAGATTCTAAATAATCAATCTCATCGTTAATAGTTTCTTACCATAAAAATGAATCGAGAGATGATAAGGCTTCTTGAAGATGTGTTGGATCTTCTTATACTATATAGGCCGAATAATCGGGCCCGTATTATTTAGTAACTTTTACTCATTTACTTCGCGAAGTTTTGTTTCTACTTCGTTATTGCTTTCAGTGCTTCTTATCACAAGAATGTGATTTGATTCAATGCCTTTATTATTTCTAGATTTGAAAGGAAATTTTTCTTCTAGAATTCAACATCATTTGATTCTATAATCTCTTTAACATTTAGGTCATAACTAATGAATACACATTCATATGCTCTACTAGCAAGTTTGACTCACTTCGGATCCAGAATTATGATATAAGCGAGATAGCCCCAAGTTATTAAATAATACAAGTTTGGTTGTCTTTTCTTTAATATATCATAAGGAGAAATCTTACTTTTTTGACTTGAGAACTCTATTTAGGACATAGCAAACAATCAACAAAATTTCCCCCACTAGTGAGGATCGGCACCATAATTCAACATAATTGCAACAAAAAGTTTAGTAAGTGTTCTGGACTAGGCATGCGCTTTGCCCCCAGCAGGGCAAGGCCCAATCCAGTCCAGCCATTGGCCAGGCCCAATAGCTAGAAACTAGCCGTTGGGTAGAAACTAGCCTTTGGGCATGCCCCCCTCACTCGCATAGTCGTTCACGCGACCAACTGTCTCCCCGAATCTCACGGAAACAGTTGGACCAGGTCAGAAGGCCACACACCTTGCCCTCCACCTGGCAGTCTCTCATTGGTCGACCAGATATTTCGGCCACATAGGAGACCTTGGCCCTGTGCTGGGGACGATTTCTATAAATACCCTCTCACTTGAGAGGGGCAGGCATCCAATATCCAATACTGGAAATCTTACTTGCGTACTTGCTTTCTCTCTTTTGACCAAACACTTACTTTGGCATCAGAGTACCTTGCAGGTACAACCCCCTTTTCTCTCCTACAAGCAACCTCATCTGTCCTACACGAAGGCCGCGACGATCTAGTCTGATCACCTCCGATCAGTGGCGCCGTCTATGAGAACTAGCTTCCCCGTCTTTTGATTCAAGATCCCCTCTTTTTCACCTCAAAGACCAAATCTCTTTCCAAACTTTTTCTGATCATCATGGCCTCCACCAGGAACAATGATGCCCGTCCAGAGCCCATCCTCACCGTTATTACTAATAACGCCGAGCACCTCGTTCCTGGAAATGCCTTTTCGGAGACCAATCACCGGGACAGGAAGACCGCCTCTCCTACCCCCGATGACTTA
Organism: Lathyrus tuberosus; assembly: GCA_022829125.1. Taxonomy (NCBI): domain Eukaryota; kingdom Viridiplantae; phylum Streptophyta; class Magnoliopsida; order Fabales; family Fabaceae; genus Lathyrus; species Lathyrus tuberosus. Next base: position 21,983,190 of record JALAZF010000022.1, on the reverse strand, counting down.
AAGTCGCGCGCGCAGGTTACTGGACCCGTTTTTAAGCCCATCCTCATCCCTCAAAACGCAGACTCGGGCACTGCCGCCCTAATTGGCTCCCTCAACAGGTCTAACTTCTTGATCTTCCAGCAAGGCAAGAAACTCGACATGCTCAAACTCGCCCTCAAGGAGCAGTGCCCCTCGCAGAGGCCCAGCAGTCGTTCTCCACAGCCAGTGTCTCCTCCCCCTCAGAAGCGTAGGTGAGACAGGTCCAAAACCCCCTGCCCCGAACAAAGACGTTCCAGATTGGCGGAACCTGACTCAGCGCTCGTTAGGCGACGGCCCCGATTTCCCTTGCGGAAGTCCAAACACTCTCCTTCTCCGAAAAGGAGCAGACCTTCGAAAGGCCATCACGAACATCGTAGTTCAAGCAGACATTCTCCCCACCATAGCAGAAGCTGCGGCCGTAACGACTCCCCGTATCGATTATCTAGCACAAGCGACGACGACGATGTCCATGGACCTCTATCCCAGGAGATCTTGGACATGCGCATTCCTCGCGGATTGGAGAAACCACCTCCCCTGGCTACTTACGACGGGACCACCGACCCGGGCGACCACATAGAGAACATAGAGGCAATGCTCCACTATCATAACGTGAGTAGGGTTATCATATGCCGGCTGTTCCCCATCACTCTAAGGAAGGGGGCCATGGCCTGGTTCAAGTGACTTCCTCGGGGTTCGGTCACATCTTGGAAAGATCTAAAGAACCAATTTGCCCGCCATTTTACCGCCTCCCGGCGACACCCCAAGTCGGAGGCCACGTTAGAAGCCATTGTGCAAGGCAGAGATGAACCCCTGCGCGCATATATCGAGCGGTTCAACAAGGAGGTTGTTGAAGTCCGCACGACAGATTATATGAAGAAGTATATCCTAGAAAAAGGATTGAGGCCAAAGAGTGAATTCCGCAAGGCGGTGGGTATAGAGTCTCCCCGCAACCTGGGCGCGCTGCTCCATAAGGTTCAGTCGTATATACAATACGAAGAGAAGGAGGCAGCCTACAAAGCCCAAGACTCTAGAGATCAAGAGAGTTCCTGGGCGTCAAAAAAAGAAAAGGACGAATCAGAGGTCCCCAGACGCGACAAAGAAAGGCGACGAGACGATCGTCCTCAGGAAGGCAAAGGACTTGTTGGTCATTTTATAGAGTATACCCCGCTGACAGCTCCCCGTGAGCGCATTCTCTCGGAGTGCATCAACGCGGAGTTTAAGCAGGGAGGAGTCCGGTTCCCCAAACCAACGTCATCCAAGGGCAATACAGACAAGAGTAAGTACTACCGCTTTCATCGCAGCCATGGCCACGTGACCGAAGACTGCGTGCATCTGAAAGGCGCCATCGAAATCCTCATCAAGGAGGGCCATCTAAAGTAATACATGAAGAATGGGGAGTTCTCCCGACGAGAAATATCGGAAACCAAGAAGGAAGCAGAATCTACGCCACCTAGTCCTCCTCCTCAGGTCGCTATGTCCATCACATGACCAGAGGACTTCGTCATCCCCGACCACATTGAGGATCCCCTCCAGATCTTCGGACACAGCATATGGGAGAACTTCCCAACGGCCATGGTAATCTCATGTGAGGGATACATCGAGCTCACATTGGGGTCGGTCAAGAGAAAGTTCGACCAACTCATCGAATGTAGTCCAAACCAGCTGTCCACACTAGAGAAGGTTCACGGGCGGTCCCAGCCAATAACTTTCTACTGGGAGGAGTTGTGTGGGGGCTCCCCAAATTCGCACATTCCTCTGCTCATCAGGGCGAGGCTGGCCAACACCGATGTTCGACGGATCCTGGTTGACTAGGGCAGCTCTGTGGACATCATGTACGCTTGTCTGTTCATAGCTTTGAAGATGGATCAGAAGAACCCGTCACCGTATGTAGGATCTGACCTGCAAGGGTTTAATGGTGCCACGGCTAGACCCTAGGGGTACGTGGAGCTCCCGGTCACCTTCGGAGAGGAGGAAGCGTCAAATTCGATCAAGATTCAGTTTCTGGTGATCGATTTCCCTTCACTGTACCAATGCATCTTCGGTCGGCGAACCTTGGCAGAGCTGATCGCTGTTTCTTCAACCGTTCATCTCAAGATGAAATACTATACGGAGAAGGGTCACGTCGCAACATTACGCGGATATATAGAGGCCGCGAGGAGGTGTTTTGAAGCAGCTACCCGAGGCCAAAGCTCGATCAGTGCAGCGTCCAAGGCCGCCAAGCGGGCAAGGGATGATGATTAGCCCATCAATGAGGGCCAGCTTGACAAGAAACCGACTCTCCCCATGCACATTATTGACCTTGACAACCGAATTTCTGAAGAGGCCGAAGACTCTGGTGAAGGCACGTCTGTCGGGGCGGGTAGTTCCTCTATAGCTACCCTCATGCGCCCTATTCCAGACAGGGAGTTCGAGGTCATCACCTTCGGCAACAACCCAAGCAGGGGGTGAAGATAGGCGCGGGGCTGCCCGACGAGGTAAAGCAGCAGCTGAAGATATGCCTCGAAGACAATGCTGACTTGTTTGCATGGAGTGCCGCAGACATGCCCGACCTGGACCCTGAGACCGCATGCCACCAACTGACCATTGACCTAGCTGCTCGAGCCGTCGTACAACGCAGGCGCAAGCAGTCCGATGAGAAGGCACAAGCTGCCGAAAAACTTGTACAAGACCTCTTAGAGGCAAAATTTATCTCGGAGGCCAGGTATATAACCTGGCTGTCCAATATTGTACTTATTAAAAAACATAGTGGAAGATGGCGCATGTACATTGACTATACTAATCTCAACCGGGCTTGCCCGAAAGATGCTTATCCTCTGCCAAGCATAGATAAGCTCGTTGATAATTCTGCAGGTTTCAAGCTCTTATCCTTCATGGACGCCTATTCGGGGTACAATCAAATCCCTATGGCCGAAAGGGACAAGAAGAATACCACATTCATGACCTCCTCGGGGAACTATTACTACAATGTAATGCCCTTCGGTCTGAAAAACGTTGGGGCCACGTACCAGCGCATGATGAACAATGTCTTCCGATCAGAAATCAGAGACATGCTCGAAGTTTACATGGATGATATGATCGTAAAATCCCAAGAGGAATCCGATCACACGGCCCACTTGCAAAAGGTTTTCGACCAGGCCAGAAAGTGCAAAATGCGCTTTAATCCAGAAAAATGCACCTTCGGAGTGCGGGCAGGGAAGTTCCTCGGGTTCTACCTCACCGAGAGGGGGATGGAGACGAACCCCGACAAATGTCGAGCATTCGTGGAATTTCCCACGCCCAGATCGAAGAAGTCCATACAGTCCCTCAACGGGATGCTCGCTTCACTTTCCCACTTCATGGCCAAGTCTGCCCAGCACGCCCTGCCCTTCTTTAAACTCCTCAGAAAGGAGGCCACATTCGAATGGATAGGGGAATGCGAGCAGACCCTGGCCCATCTTAAATGAGCCCTGTCCGAACCTCTCGTGCTGTCCCGGCCAAAGTGCGGGGAGACCTTGTACCTGTATCTCTCCGTCACCAGCGAAGCCATTAGTGTCGCACTCATTCGCGAAACAACAGACTGACAGAAACCCATCTATTTCACCAGTAAGGCCCTGCAAGGGCCAGAAACCAGATACGCACAAATAGAGAAAGTCGCGCTCGCCCTCGTCATCACTGCGAGAAGGCTCAGATACTGGCCCACTCCATAGTTGTGCACACGGACTAACCCATAAGGCAGTTGCTTTGTCAACCAGACATGGCTGGCAGAATGCTCAAGTGATCCCTAGAGTTATCGGAATTCGACATCCACTACGAGGGCAGAAAGGCCCTCAAGGCACAAGCCCTAGCCGACTACGTGGCGGAGATGACGCCGCCCTCGTCTCCACCAAGCGGAACGCAGAGATGAACCATCTACGTGGACGGGGCATCCAGCCCCTCGGGTAGCGGTGCATGTATTATACTCGAAAATGAGGAGGGAATACTGATCGAAGTATATTTAGCCCTATCCTTCCCTACGTATAACAACCAAGCCGTATAGGAAGCTTTACTCGCAGGATTACGGCTGGCCAAGGACTTGGGCGCCAAGGAAGTAAAGATATTCACTGATTCCCAGCTCGTAGCATCTCAGGTACGAGGAAAGTTTCAGGCGAAGAACGACCATCTGGTCGAATATCTGACGCTGGTGATGGAAAGGATTACCAAGTTCGACGCATGGAAAGTCCAACACATTCCTCGCGAACAAAACACACGGGCAGACGTCTTGTCAAAACTGGCTAACACCAGAAAGAAAGGCGGCAACAAGTCTGTCGTACAAGAGATACTCGCCCGACCCAACATTGAGAAACTAGCAGAGCTGCTCGACGTCAACGCCATCGGAGACAACTGCTGTTGGATGACCCTTGTGTCATACCCCAAATTTTGACCACTAAGATTTCCCATCATTGGGTAAATCATCACCACAATATGGATGAACCATCATGCCTCATCAGTCTCCCCAAAGATGGGTGAGCATCCACTACTATCAAACTTAGGGTTTCGAGCCCTCTCTGAGTCTTAGACAAAGGATCAATCAAGAATTGACATAATCTTCAACTTGTCTAACCTCTCAGACATCCACAATGGATCAAGAGGACTCCCACTTCAAGGATTAAGCACAAGGCTGCAACCTTCTAAGTGGATCAAGCCTCAAGATTGCCAGTGTCACCAAATTAGGGTTTTGGTCGACCAAGGCCTCCAGATGGAAATTTTCCTCTTGGAATGAGCCAATGCTTCAAAGCATAACCTATGATTCCCCAAGGGACATCATGAAACCAATCATCAAGTCAATTTTTCTTCAGGGGATGCATTCACTAAAAATCAAGAATTAGGGTTTCTTGACCTAATTCACCCCTAAGTTGACTTTTGGGACAAAACATGAGCCAAGAACTCAAGAGATGGTTTAAGGGTCTCTAACATACTACATTGATCCATTTCCAACAATGGATTAATCCAAGAAGCTTGAGCAACAAAGTTTCAAGTTCATCTGAACCACAGTTAGGGTTTCGCGGGAAAAGTCAACTGTAGCTTTGACTTTTGACCAGGACATGCTCCCAAACCCTAGGACACGATTCAATACACCCTATAACACCAATGGAACAGTCCATCAAGTTTGGTTTAGGTCAAGGACTTGATTTCATAGAGGATCGCATAGTTTGGAATTCATCTGACAAAAAGTCAACTGTGCATAAAAGTCAACTTTGACTTTTTGAGATTTTTCACAATTATGGTTTTTTAACCCTAAAATGATGTTAATGTGTGATTTGAATCATCATTCAATAAGAAAAATCAAGAAAAGTGGGATAACTTGTAAAAGGGGTAACCATAAAAACTTAGAAATTTTTCTAAGTTATGGAATAAAGTGGCTAGGGTACCAACTTTGGAGGATCATAACTCCTAAACCACAAAGCCATTTTTCCCCATTCAAAGCTAGATTTGTAGCTCTCATGGCCCTCTACAAAAGCTTCAACTACACCTCATTCCAATTCATTATAGATTTTGAGTTATGGAATGATCAAAGTGGCTGAAAACATGAAATGCCACTTTTTCCAACACTTTGTGAAATTTTCACTAAGTCAGAATCTGCCTTCACTTTTTTCCAAATGTAGGGGAATTTTTCACTTGGATCCAAAAAGTATCAAAACCAACTATGATCAAACAGTTGTTGTATCATATGAGGGCTTTCCAAAATGGCCAAGAACTCCATCAAATTCCACTTGAGCCATGAGATATGACAATGGCAATATGCCTTGCTGAAAACTGCCAAGGCTAGGCAGAATTTTGCACTTTTGCTTGATTTGGAAAAATCAGATAATTCCAAGCCTTGTCATCACTTTGGACACATCTGAGGATCAAATCTAAAGGGGACAAACAATGATCCAAGCCTCCAAATCTTTGGAACCAAAAATAGCATGCCAAACCTAGAAATCCCTAAAAGAGGGACAAGACTCCAACTTTGGATTGGAGCATTTAATGGATGCACCAAGGTGGCATGGGCTGAGCCCTTCCCAACTGAATTTAGTCAAGACTTATCCAAGACCAAGGGGACCAGCAGCCTGTGCCTAACCTCTAGTCAATGGCTAGAGGAAACTTGGATTCTCATTGCTTAACATTGGCCAAACCTATGCAGCAGTTGCCATTCACTATTCCTTACAAAACAAACTTGCTTTACTATAAATAGAGCTCATTTGTGATCAGTTTGAGTACACCAAAGCCATCAGACAGATGTTTTCCTCAAAATCTCCTTCTTCACTCCAATTTTGCCTTCTAAGGCAAGTCACTATTGGGTTTTGAGTTTGAGAGTTATTCCAATCAAACCAATCACACACACATCTCATAAACATCATATATAAGTGATCCAAACACTCACATAACATCTGGAACACCAAAATCACGAAATCACTAGCCAACTGCTCAAGCCTTTGATAGATTTGCAGTTGAGGTGCCAAATCAAGTTCCAGATCATTTCAATCCACTCCAAGCATCCAGACACACTCCATGGCACCTAGGGAAGCTATCCACATCATTGGAACCTAGCTGTAACACCTCTAACACAAAACACGATCACCAGCTGCAAGAGGTAAGCATGAGCTCTTCTAACTCAATGATCCATGCATTTTTTGCTGCACAATAAGTTGGCCATATGTTCATAATCATACATGGAGTGTTTTTCCTCAATCAATTGCATTGTTTGAATCGTGTGTGGAATTTTTGAACCTTCATGCAAATTTTAGGGTTCTTAAGGTTTCTCTTTGATTTCTTATTCCATGCTTAAAATAAATGAAATTAAAGACCATAGACATGATCGTGAGGTTGAAACGAGTAGATAGATATGTAGATTGCATGATATAATCAAGTATTCAGTGAGATTGGATAGAAAATACAAATCTGCAGAAACAGAGGAAGGGCGCGTGTTCTTGCCTTGTTCTTGGCGCCCTTTTTCAAAAATTTGAATATTTGAATTTTGTGATTTTATTTAATTGATTAAAAAATTAATTTCTCTCTGAGTTTTAATGATTTTGAGTTGATTCTTTTTTTAATAATTCACAAAAATGTTAAAATATTTGATTTTGCCAAAAAATCCCAAAAATATTATTTATTTCATATAATTGATATTTTTACAAAGAATTAATGTTTTAATTGTTTTTGACATTTAAAATATTTTTTCCTTCTTGATTTTGCAAATTTTAATGATTTCTAATCATTTTGTAGGATAAAACTTGATTTTTGAAACATTAATCCAAGATCACAATTTGTTTTCCACATGTTAAACAATTTTGATCATTTAATTGAATTTTTTATTCAATTAAAATACATTTTGAAAACAAATTAAGGTTTTTGATTAATTCAACCCTCATCAAACTTTTTCAAACACCTTTGGGCCTCTATTAGAGTGTAAGACCCAAACTCTTTGAAAACCAAAACATTTTTGGGCCTCAGACATTGTATAAGACCCACTGCGTTTTCAAAAAATCTCGGCGCGATCGCCATTTCAAATCAAAATCATTTTGGGCCTCTCCTTGAGCTGTAAGCCCCACCACTTGTACAAAAATAAATCATTGGGCCTCTATTAGAGTGTAAGACCCAACCCCTTTTGAAAACCAAACTTTTTGGGCCTCAGTCATTGTATAACACCCACTGTGTTTTCAAACCTCGGCCAATCGCCATTTTCCAAACAAAAAACCTTGGGCTTTTCCTCGAGCTATAAGACCCATTTAAAACAACCTTTGGGCCTCTAATAGAGTGTAATACCCAATCCCCTTTTAACCAAAATGATTTTGGGCCTTAGACATCGTATAAGTCCCTCTGCGTTAAAAGAAAATCTCGGCGCTATCGCCAGTTCTAAAATCGACCTTTGGGCCTCTCCTTGAGCTGTAAGCCCCACCACTTGTATAACAATAAACCTTTGGGCCTCTTGAGAGAGTGTAAGACCCACCCCTTTGTACAAAAAAACCTTATGGGCCTCAGTCACTTGTATAAGTCCCTCTGTACAAATTCAAAACAACGGTGCAATCATCGTTAAAACCTTGGGCCTCTCCTTGAGCTGTAAGCCCCAACAATCTCTTCAAAGCACTTTCTCCTTTGATTTTGAATATAATATTGTTATCAAAGATTTCTTTGTTGAACAACTAACCAAACAGCATGGAAGCTCTACAACCGAGTAAGTGTTTACCCGCTTTCTTTATCCGCTTTCATATATATATATATATATATATATATATATATATATATATATATATATAACTGTATTGTGGGGCTGCTCACTGTAAGTCTTCTTTCACAAACTTTTATATACCTGTCAAATATCTAATGTGTAATACTAGTATAGTTATTTAGAGTTTTCTCCGGCAACTACGTCTAGCACTAGGTAAAGCCCCGTTGATCGCTCTTAAATACAGTCAAAACTAGATCCCCGTAGGATTACCAGACACAGTATTCCCTCCTCTTGGGGTTAAACAATATGGAGATGTGAAAGGCAAATTCTTTTTGAACCCTTTCTCAGACTGTCACCCTTAGAAGTTGTCAAAGAGACTCTACTCCCCAGAGATGATCTTTTCTCCGTGAATGACATCTCTTGAGTTTCTTCCAAATTCTCGGACTTTCCTGGCTTGATCTATTCTCAGTGAATAGCATGTCCTGAATTTCTCGGGGTTTGGGGACCCATGGACTTCTTAAAAGCACCCTTAGAAATTGTCAAAGGAGCTCTAACTCCCCAGAGATGATATTTTCTCTGTGAATGGCATCTCTTGAGCTTCTTCCAAATTCTCAAACTTTCCTGGATTGATCTATTCTCAGTGAATAGCATGTCTTGAACTTTTCGGGGTTTGGAGACCCACCGGCTTCCTAAAAGCATCCCCGCCTCCTCTTGGGCGTTGTACAAGGACCCTTCGGCTTCTTAAAAGCTCTCATGCCTTCTCTTGGGCTTAGTACAAGGACCCAGAGACCTCTACAGGTATAGGAACAGAACCTAGTCATAAATTTGCTAGAGCTGTCTTTCTGAGTCAAATGTCAGACCAGTTAATGGGTTGACCCTCATCCCTTAACACCCGCGCCTCCTCTTGGGCATTGTACAAAAGATGAAACTCTAGACTTGGACAATCTCGATACCCTTTCGATTTCCTGTTTCCTTAAAGAACAGGAAATAACCCTGATCTTCTGATCAGTGCCAAAGCACAGCCTTACCTTTAATCAGTCCCTTTATAAGAACTGATTTTCTCTTTTATCCAACATACTGGACCTGTCACAAAACTGAAACAGTCGCCAACGACTAGCCTCCTCTTAGGCTTTGTATAATGATCCTTACTCAGTGAAGTTGGCCTCCTCTTGGGCCATGTACAATGATTCTCCCCAGTGGAGCTAACCCTTTTAGACTCTCTTGTTGAGTCAAATCTCCTTTTTTAGCCTCCTCTTAGGCTTTGTATAATGATATCCCCAAAGAGTCAGTCTCTTTTTAGCCTCAATCTTGGGCTTTGTACAAGACAGATAAAAAACACTCTCTTGTTAAGTATAAAAGACTCTCCTGTTGAGTCAAACCCTTTCAGCCTCCATCTCGGGCTTCATACGAGATACAAAAACACTCTCTTGTTGAGTATAAAAAACTCTCTTATTGAGTCAATCCCTCTCAGCCTCCATCTCGGGCTTCGTACGAGATACAAAAAACTCTCTTGTTGAGTATAAAAGACTCTCTTGTTGAGTCAATCACCCTTTTAGTCTCCGTCCTGGGCTTCGTACAAGACACATACTAAAACACTCTCTTGTTGAGTATAAAGAACTCTCTTGTTGAGTCACACCTTTTAGCCTCCATCTCGGGCTTTGTACGAGATACCAAAAAACTCTCTTGTTGAGTATAAAAGACTATCTTGTTGAGTCAACCCAACTTTTAGCCTCCATCTCGGGCTTCGTATGAGATACAAATCACTCTCTTGTTGAGTATAAAAGACTCTCTTGTTGAGTCAATCCCTTTTAGCCTCCGTCTTGGGCTTCGTATAAGACACATACAAAAACACTCTCTTGTTGAGTATAGAAGACTCTCTTGTTGAGTTAAACCCCTTTTAGCCTCTCTCTCGGGCTTTGTACGATACACATAAAAACACCCTCTTGTTGGGTCAATAGCCTCCTCTTAGGCTTTGTATAAGGAAAACCCCGGTTGAGTCAATCAACCTTTTAGCATCAAAGCTATGCCTTGGCCATAGCATACAAACATCAACAACTCCCCTTTAGAGATGACAAATTCTCTCTAAAGTCAAAACCCTTTAGCTTCACATCTTGGGCTTTGAATAAGATACAAACCACCTTTAGCTTCACGTCTTGGGCTTTGAACAAGACACCAAAACAACTTTTCCTCCCATAGAATAGGAGGAACTACGAGCGCTCTGATTTCCCTGTTTCATCAAACGGGAATACGTAGGCATAAGATTGAAAAATCTTAGCGAGCACACTAATTAAAACTCAAAATCCCATACCTTCACACATCAATCGAAAAGCACCAGTCCTAACATCCTACCAATAGCATAATCCCGTCATACTGTACTTTTAGAAAAATAAGCAGAGAGAGGCCCACAATCTAAATCGCATCTGTAAACCAACATTCATCTGTTTAAACTCAGTATGCAAGCAGGGTTTATTGGAGACATCTATTTCCCTTCCTTAGTTAGCTTAATAGGATAAAAAATGAATCGACCTGTAGTACCCCAGCGCGAGAGTGCTTAAGAACCACGTCCAAAATCGCTCGCTACACCCTGTATACAATTACCTCACCAAAGGGGAACTGCCCGAGGACAGCAAGGAGGCCAGCGTGACTAAACGACGAGCCTGCTCATAAGTGTTGATCGATGACAAACTCTACCGACGAGGATTCTCCATCCCCCTACTGAAGTGTGTCGAGGAGAGCAAGGTCCCCAAAATTCTCCAAGAGATTCACGAGGGCATCAACGCGCAACACTTGGGAGGGAGATCATTGGCACGAAAAGCCCCGCGGACAGGATACTACTGGCCGACCATGCAGCATGATGCCAAGGAGCACGTCCAAAAATGTGACCGATGCCAGCACCACGGGGGAATGCACTTGGCACCCCAAACGAGTTGAAGACTTTATCCTTGCCTTGGCCCTTCGCCTGGTGGGGGATGGACATACTTGGTCCCTTCACAATGGGGTCTTATCAAAACAAATTTTTTATCGTGGTCGTCGATTACTTTACTAAGTGGATCGAAGCCGAAGCCCTCGCCAAGATTACAACCTTCAACATACTCCGCTTCTACAAAAGGAACGCCCTCACGTGATTCGGAGTACCCCAGGCCCTTGTGACCGACAATGGAACCCAGTTCACGGACAGGAAGTCCCAAGACTTCGTCGCCAAATTAGGCACGGAGCAACACTTCACTTCCGTCGAACATCCCCAGACTAACGGGCAAGCAGAGGCTGCGAACAAGGTAATCCTTCGCGGTCTAAAACGAAGGTTGGGCAAAGCCAAGAAGAGATGGGTCGAAGAGTTACACAGTGTGCTCTGGGCCTACAGAACAACACCATACTCTACCACCGGGGAAACCCCACTACTACAAAACGCTAAAACAACAACGCCAGGCTTACAACACATCCTTTTATGCCGTTGTAATAGGTTAAAAATTTCGCGCCCATTTAAAAGCTGAGTCATTTAATGACGGTTGAATGAAACCACCGTAGTAATAAATAAAATGTATCAAGCTTCGATTCCTTGCAACTACATTTTTTCCATTTTTTAGAGTACATTTAGCGTGTGTCAATTAAGTTCATTATTTATAAAATAAATTGTAAATTATTTTACAACGGTTAAGATAAGCAACCGTAGTAATAAATGAAATGTATCAAGCTTCGATTCCCTGCAACTACATTTTTTCCATTTTTTTAGAGTACATTTAGCGTGTGTCAATTAAGTCCATTATTTATCAAATAAATTGTAAATTATTTTACAACGGTTAAGATGAGCAACCGTAGTAATAAATGAAATGTATCAAGCTTCGATTCCCTGCAACTACATTTTTTCCATTTTTTAGAGTACATTTAGCGTGTGTCAATTAAGTCCATTATTTATAAAATAAATTGTAAATTATTTTACAACGATTAAGATGAGCAACCGTAGTAATAGAGTACATTTCACTTAAGATTCCACTACGGTTTGTTTCTCCACCGAGATTAAAAGGTTTACTGATAAATTAAAACAAAACTTATTATGTATTTCTTTCATAAGATGCCCTAATCGAACAAGTGAGCCAGAGACGCCCTAACCTTTACCCTCTTCGTATCCATTCATTTGGAGCTCAAATATTGCTCAAATAAGGTACTCTTCAACATCTTCATTCCTTTTTTCTTGGTTTATGCTCAAATATTAACCGTCTTCATTCATTTGCTTCTTCAGCTTCGAAGTAAGGTACTCTTCAACATCTTCATTCCTTTTTTCTTGGTTTATGCTCAAATATTGACCGTCTTCATTCATTTGCTTCTTCAGCTTCGAAGTAAGGTTCTCTTCAACATCTTCATTCCTTTTTTCTTGGTTTATGCTCAAATATTGACCGTCTTCATCATTCATTTGCTTCCTCAGCTTCGAAGTAAGGTTCTCTTCAACATCTTCATTCCTTCTTTCTTTGTTCATATTGTATATGCTCAAGTCAGAATGAGATGTTTCATATGCTTTACGTTTAGTATTAGAGTACATCTTCATTGATTTTTTCTTTGTTCATATTGTATATGCATATGCTTGAGTTTTTGGATTAGATTTTGGTGTGTCATTCACATTATTATACATGTATAAATTTTAGAAGTTGTAATGGATTGTAGTTGGATGAAAGCCAATAGATTAGATCCGGTTTATGAGAACGGAGTTTGTGAATTCCTTGAATACATTGATAAACATCTTCCCGACAATGATGGTATCTTTTATTGTCCTTGTGTTATTTGCGCTAATATCAAAAAGGGTACAAAGAAAGAAATACACAATCACCTTTGTTGTGATGGTATATGTCAAAATTATATAATATGGGTGTGGCATGGTGAGGTGGATAATAAGGAAAGTCGGGCGTCACAAAGTCAAAGAGTGGAGGAAGATGAATATATGGAAGATCACCTAGAGGATATGTTCCGTGATATTGGGGAATCTTCTTTTATGAATGCTCATATTTATGATAATTTATGTAGTGATAAAGACACCCCTTTATATAAGGGATGCACAGAGTTCACACGATTATCGGCGGTGTTAAAGTTGTTTAATCTGAAGGCAAACAATGGATGGTCGGATAAAAGTTTCACGGAATTACTTGAATTGCTACAGTAAATGTTACCAGAAGATAACAAATTGCCGGATCGTTGCTATGAGGCCAAGAAGATATTGTGTCCACTGGGTCTGGAGTATATCAAGATACATGCTTGCCCTAATGATTGCATATTATTCCGGAAAGAGTATGAAGACTTGTTTCAATGTCCGAAATGTGGTGTGTCGCGTTACAAGCAGAAGGCTAGCAATGATGATGACAATGATCACTATGACTATGTTAGTAGGAAGCATCCTCCTGCTAAAGTGTTATGGTACTTGCCAATACTTTCACGATTAAAGAGACTTTTTGCTAATTCGAATGACGCAAAGAATCTTAGATGGCATGCAGATGAAAGGATTCGTGATGGAAACATTCTCCATGTAGCTGATTCTTTGCCAGGGAAGAAAATTGATTTGTTGTTTTCGGATTTTGGAGTCGAGCCAAGAAATCTTAGGCTTGGGCTTGCCACCGATGGAATGAACCCCTTTGGTAATATGAGCACTAATCATACTTCGTGGCCTGTTCTTCTCACTATTTACAACCTATCTCCTTGGTTGTGCATGAAGCGCAAGTATATACTGTTAAGTATGATGATTTCTGGACCACGACAACCTGGTAATGACATAGATGTTTATCTTAGTCCATTAATTGATTATTTACGACTCTTGTGGGATGAAGGCATTGAAGTTGATGATGCATATTCTGGGGAAAAGTTTAATATGCGTGCAATGTTATTTTGCATAATTAACGACTTTCCGGCTTACGGTAACTTGGCGGGATACAGTGTCAAAGGACATAAAGCGTGTCCTATATGTGAAGATGATACTTGTTATCACCAACTTGAGTTTGGAAAAAAGACCGTTTACCTTGGGCATCGAAATTTTCTAAAACCGGGTCATCCTTATCGTAGATTACGAAAGGCTTTTAATGGAGAGCAAGAGTTTGGTGAGGCTCATAAACCTTTAACCGGTGATGAAGTTTATCAACGGCAGGAATACATTAATGTTGTCCTTGGGAAGAGAGTAAAGGAAAAAGGTGGGAAGAGAGAAAAAGAAAAAGGTGGGAAGAGAGGAAAAGAAAAAGGGGCAGTTGTGAAAAATATATGGAAAAAGAGGTCCATCTTCTTTGATCTTCCATATTGGTCAAGTCTTGATGTTAGACATTGTCTTGATGTGATGCACGTGGAGAAAAATGTGTGTGATAGTTTGATTGGTACACTTCTAAACATTCCGAGCAAGACTAAAGATAGTAAGACTTCCCGTCTTGATATGGAGAAGATGGGTATACGAAAACAGTTGGCTCCAATAGAGAAAGGAAAAAGAACTTATCTGCCTCCAGCATGTCACACTCTATCTAAAAAGGAAAAGAAGATGTTCTGCGAGTGTTTGCAAGGTATTAAAGTTCCGCAAGGTTACTCATCAAACATCAAGAAACTTGTATCAATGAATGATCTCAAGTTAATTGGTTTAAAATCTCATGATTGTCATGTATTGATGCAACAACTTCTACCAGTGGCTATCCGTGTGATCCTTCCAAAAAATGTGAGAGTAACTATAACAAGACTGTGTTTATTCTTCAATTCCATATGTAATAAAGTTCTTGATTTCAAAAAATTGGATGAATTAGAAGATGAGGCTGCCATAATCTTGTGTCAATTGGAGATGTATTTTCCACCATCATTTTTTGACATTATGGTTCACTTACTTGTTCATCTCGTAAGAGAAATCATAATTTGTGGTCCAGTTTATTTAAGGTGGATGTATCCAATAGAGCGATATATGAAGATCTTTAAAGGATATACGAAGAATCATCACCGACCAGAAGCTTCGATTATTGAAAGGTACATCACAGAAGAAGCTGTTGAGTTTTGTACAAACTATTTGTCGGATGCAAATTCTATAGGAATTCTAAAGTCTCGTCATGCTGACACAGACGAAAGAGGTATTCAAGATCTAAATGTTAGGTCAATGGCTCGGGATGTAGTTATTCAATCACATTTCTATATTTTGAATAATATAGATGAGGTTCAACCTTTCATAGATACTCACAAAAGACTTGTGAAGAAAAAATATCCCCGAATGAATGACAAGTTGTTGTTGATAGAGCATAACAATAGATTCATGGATTGGTTTAATAAAAGTGTATCTAATGATCCTAGTGCATCCGAGATACTTAGATGGTTGTCGTACGGGCCAAAATTTTGTGTCATTACCTGGAGTGCATACGACATTGGTCATTATACCTTTTATACAAAATCAAAAGATGATCGTAGTACAATGCAAAATAGTGGGGTTATGGTTGAAGCCGAATCGATGTATTTCTCTAATTCGAAAGATAAGAATCCGGTATTGGCAACTACCGCGTTTTATGGTGTCATTGATGAGATTTGAGAGATTGATTATGTTATTTTCAAAGTGGCTTTATTTAAATGCAAGTGGGTTCCCAATAATAGTAATGGTGTAGACATTGATGACTTAGGATTCACCCAGGTCGACCTTGGCAAGGCATCTTTTAATACAGAACCATTCATCATGGCTTCTCAAGAAAAACAAGTTTTCTATGTTTCCGATCCATCGGACAAATCGGGGAAATGGTCAATCGTTCTCCAAGGAAAATACATTCCTCTTAGTGATGAAAGTCTTGATATTCCGTCCACACCTTCTTACACAACACAAGTTCCTACCTCATATGATGAAGTTGATGGAGATCCTGTGCATGCTATACGACTTGATCATGAAGAAGGCATATGGGAAAATTAACAAGTACGTAATTTATTATTTATTCATAATATATTAATTGTATCTTATAGTTTAGAAGTATTTTTACTAACAAGTATAATTATTTGAAAGCATAGGTATTTTGAGTCCAGACACCAGGCCAGGAGACAAGACACCAAGAGACAAGATACCAATACACCAAGTTACAATTATGTGAAGTTATGTAATGTGTGTAAACTGTAATATGGTATATGTGATATTTTATTTATGTAGGTTGTTTGTTCTGATAAACTGTAATCTAGTATATGTGAAATTATGAATATGACACGATTAATATTATTATGAAAACTGTATCACAAAATGTGAATTGTATTTTTCTGTTGTGCTGAGATATGGAGAACAATAATACAGGTAAAAAAATGGGATTAATTATAAAAACAGGATGATATTTGTTAATTTTGCTGAAACTTTAGCGACGGTTATATTTCCTAACCGTTATAATATTTGGCGCGTTGTCCAGCAAAAAATAAGTATTAAAACTGTGTTGCTGGGAATCGAACCAAGGACAATTATATTTATTACAACGGTGTAATGTAAAACTGTTGTGATAGTTTGCGCGCTTTCCTCATTATTACGACGCAACACAAGGCCGTCGTTGTAAGTATCATATATACAACAACAATCTACATAACAACGCCCTCACTCGCGTCATTATATGTCATTCCCAACCGTTGTTAAATGGGGTTTTCGTAGTAGTGCCCCTTTCCGATTAGCTTACGGAACCGAGGCGGTGATACCGGTTGAGATCAGAGAACCTTCCCGACGAACAGAAGCTCCCCTCGACGAGGAAATAAATGACGAAGCCTTGAGAGAAGAGCTCGATCTGGTCAAAGAAATACGGTCAGGAGCAGCTCTCCGCAAAGCTTCGCTGAAACAAAAAATAACCTTACGCCACGATGCTAAGGTCATAAAACGCGACTTCCTCATTGGCACTTTGGCCCTACGCAGAAACCAGAAGGATTCGCGCGAGGGAAAGCTGGCCGTGAACTGGGAAGGACCCTATAGGGTCCAGTCCAAAACAGGCACTAGAGCCTACTACTTAGAAACTCTAGACGGAGAACTATTTGCTCGACCATGGAACACTGAAAAGCTCAAACAATACTACAGTTAGGACCAACTACGAAGTCGGACTAACAGCCGACGAGATCGCCTCTAACGGGGAGACGGCTCGGCCACAGGACCATGCCCTGGTGTAAGCACGATCCATGTTATAACGCCGGCAAGTTTCTGCTTATGGGACGAGCAGACTCTGCACACAACGGGGATACCTTAATCGAGCTCCGCCGTTGCCACACCAATAAGGCAGGACACCTAGCTCGCGATGGGAACAGTCCAAGCCTATGGGATCAGTACCTCAACCGAGATCCTGGTTTCATCACCGGTGAAACCGCTTCGCTCCGATCGACAAGTCTCCCAAACTGTCAGGCACAACATGAACAAGTTGAGAAAACGCCCATTCAAACAACAAAAGCATACACAAATAAATGCGAAGAGAAAATACCAAACAAATAATATTTATAACTTCGACCACGAGGCCGGAATAAGTCGGCAGTACATAGAAAGGGTCGTGCCCGACAAAATGTTACATATCAAAAGGCACGTAGGCCCACAAAATACAAGTGCATTCTTCAAAAAATCAAACTAAACGGCCTCATCGGCAACCTCCGGGGGGACTTCGTCGCCATTGATGACCACGTTGAGCAGACCCATTCCTGCGATCAATAGTTGGACGTCGGAGTTGAGGGCCTTCAACTACTCCAAAGCAGCATTGAAACCAAATTCAGCTGCCCCCAAATTATCCTCCCCAAGAAGAAGGATCCTCTCGATCAGGTCCTTCCGCGTCTTCAAGGCCTTCTCATCATCAGTCTCATCCTGACCGACCTCCGACGATCCCTCCAGCTCAGCTATCTTTGCCTTCAAATGGGCATTTTCCTCGTTGACCTTGGTCACCTCTTCCCTCATCTGGGTCACCTCTTTTTGAAGCAATATCTTGGCCTCTTGGTGGCCTTGCAGCTTCTTCAGCTCGTTGTATATCTCTGCATTCTCTAGCTCCAAGTCATTAATCCTGACCTTAGCCTTCTTGAGGTCGGCGAGAGGAACCACCTCTGCATCTCCAAGGGCCAGTGCCACTTCCAATATCCTGATCATGTCAGCCGCATCCTGGAAGAGAAGTTTCCTCCGCACTAGGGGATCGGTGGACAAGATAGCTGAGGCGTCAAGTTCAGGGACGACGATAGAGCTCTCCCTGTCAAACATCTTCCCCTGAAGGTAGCACGAGGGCAGCACAAATTTCCCTCCGAAGAAACCACCCGAGCAGCCCGCTGGGGAGGAGCCAATGTCATCCCGCTTCCTCTTGTGGATGTGTCCGAAGTCAGTGGTATAGAGGTCGTCCCCGAAGTAGGACCATCGCCGGCCACGAATCTTTCCAGCGTCGCCTGCTGCTTGGCCGCTCCAGCCTTGGACATCGGGGGCACCTTCTTCTGGACTTTAGACGCTTGAGACCTCATCAAGCGTTCCCTCATATCGGCCATTTTCTCTGCACACACAAGGATAGATAGGTCAACACAATTAGACAAAAAATTAACAAATGCGGGTACAAGAGCAAGCTGTACCGAGAAGCTGGAAAGCAACATCGTCGTTCTCACACTCAAGAAGGGCCTTATTGATATAACGACCTGCCCGAGCAGGCTCCCCGTCGTCCCCGAACAATTCATTACCGTCCCTATCTGTAACACCCCCAATCTATACCCCCAATTAAATAAAGCAGTAAAAGAAAATTCAAAATTTCATCAGAGTATATTTAGAAATTCACAGCATAGACCGAGGGGTCACATCAAATTGAAACAAACATACAACACCTGCCCATAAGGATATGCAACACTCGCAGGTAGCAAATAAATAGAGGAACTTAGTTCCTACTACCCACAATTCAAATACAGAATAAAGCGGAAAATCTGTACTGAATCTCATATATATATATCACATAAAAAGTTTGCCATACATTAAGTCATACATGCACAAGCCAAAAGATATCTATACATATACACATCAAACTACAAAACGATCCCCCTGACTACCCGGTGCCACATATCAGAGCCGACCGACAAAAGAATGAAGTCCTAAGCTTCACAAAAAGACCTCAAACATCTAATCTGCAATGCCTCATAGAGCATTATAAAACAGCAGAAGGGTGAGAAAAACAATCATAATATAATTGTATACAATTATATATAACACAAAAAAATACACATATATACTGTTCTCACCACAACGCACACCAGAATTCAAACACAAAACAACACAATGTGTATTTCATATTTCCATCACCAAAGTATACCAACCATGCACAATACAACTATCACCAACACATATACATATATCAATTTATCAATTTTATCCACTATTCCACCCATAAACAAACCTTAATGATTTATGCAAATGCAAGAGACCGACACAATGACTCTATGCATATGCACATGCGGTACCGACTTCTAATGTTTCTCATCACTAGTTCATTCAGGAACTCTGCTGGAATCATCGCTCGTTACATCACTGTAACTCCCCGTCGGGCATACGATGTTCCACGTCGCTCACACCCCACACGGGCACACGACGTTTATGGATCGCTCACACCCCACATGGGCACACGACCCGATCGCTCACACCCCACATGGTCACACAATCGTCTATAACCATCGCTTTCGGTCCTCTTATTTTTAAGGCGATTCATACCTCTTATTTTTAAGGCTCGCGATGTTATAGCAGATTCCCTCTGGAATCCATCTGTCACTCAGGACGGAGGGATGGCAACGGATCGGGTCGGGTGCGGGTTTCACACTACCAAACCCGCACCCGAAATCACCACCCGAACCCGAACCTAAAGGCTATTCGGGTGGAAAAATAACACCCACGCCCGCACCCGTTGGGTTCAAGTTTTTTCACCCAAACCCGAACCCATAGCAAAAACTCAAAAAAAAAAAAATATATATATATATATATATTGGGTGTGGTTTCGGGTTTTGGGCATGGGTTTTACACTACCCAAACCCGCACCCGAAATATCGGGTGGCACCTGAACCCGAACCCGAACCCAGTCAACTCGAGTTTTCACCCGTTGACTCGGGTTCGGGTGCGGGTGGGCCCCGCGGGTTTGGGTCTGCTTGCCATCCCTATCAGGACGTCCCAACAATACATATCATGATGCTTGGCAGACAAGGACTCATGACATTTAATATGCACACATATACACATCCATAATCATGCATATATCAACAATTACCATACATCGCATTTTCTTGCCGTAATGCTACCAACCATCATCACAATATGTATTTCATGCAATTTCATCACTCAACAGTACACAAGTCATACAATATCCACACCAACAGCATATTGCACATACACACCAAGTTCACACAATTAAACGGCAAAAGTCGACAACAAAACAACACATTTTCTAATTCCCGACATAATTTAATCGGCCAACAATCTCCAAAACCATCATCATAATAAAGTACATTTTATAAGCTTTCTAACGCATTAAACCACGCCTCAAACCGACTCACGGATCAAAAGTTATAAGGAAAACAAATTGGAATAAACTGTCATGTTCGTAGTGCGAAGCTCCTAGCGAGTCCTTCGCTTCTCCATTCGCAGTGCGAATGTCCTAGGGAACAGTGGCAGAATGAAAAATAGCCTAGAAAATTCCCAACGTTCGCAGTGCGAACCATCCAGTGAATGCTCGCTACCCCATTCGCAATGCGAATCCTCCAGCGAACAGTGGCAGAATGAAAAATAATACAACGTTCGCAGTGCGAACCTCACGCGAATGCTCGCCACTCCTTCGCTGGCCATTCGCAGTGCGAACTTGCGATTTCAGCAAAACCCAGCAGCGCACCAGTTCATCCAAAAATGATGTTTTCTCAACCAAAACATTTCCAAACCAACCTATAACAATTAGAACATAACTCAATCATGGTAACAAGTATTCTACTACGTTTACACTGATTTTCGACCGTGAAACCATCGATATCACATTATATTTCTCATTTCAACCTAGAATCCAAAATTAGAGAAAGACAATAGCATATGCAAACACATACATACATAATCATACACAAGCATAAGATAATCGAGTTTCACACCCTTACTCGATTTAATCGTGTTCTAGAAAGTCGGTTGATTGATTTCCAAGTTTTCTCAAATTCTCTCTTTTTCTTCTCTTCTCCTCTTCTTTTCTCCTTCTCTTTTTTTCTTTCTCTTACTATTTTTATCTCTTTCTATTTTCTATTATATTCTAACTTAACAAAATAAATCAAAATGCCCAAAATACCCCTACACTCAAACATCTCGCAAATGTTCCCAAAACGCGATAAAATATATTCACGATGAAAAATAACATATTTTCACAGAAAAGTCAGAAATAAAATAATATAATAATAAAATAATAAAAAACGACTCAATTAAATAAAAACTGACAAAATTGGGGCGTTACAACTCTCCCCCACTTAGAAATTTTCGTCCTCGAAAATATACCTGAGACGAACAACTCTGGATATGACTCTCGCATCCGACTCTCCAACTCCCAAGTCAAATTGCCCTCAGCAGCACCTCCCCACGCCACTTTCACAAGTGCAATATCCTTGCCTCTCAACCGCTTCACCTCGCGATCCAAAATCCTCACTGGTAATGCCTCAACCGTAAGGTTCTCCCTTACCTCAACCTCGTCCATCAGAATCACATGTGACGGATCCGGAACATACTTCCGAAGCTGTGAAACATGGAACACATCGTGCAAATTCGACAGATTCGGCGGCAACGCCACCCTATAAGCCACAACACCCACTCTCGCGGATATCTGGTAAGGACCAATAAACCGAGAAGTAAGTTTCTTCGATTTCAATGCACGACCAACACCCGTTACCGGCGTAACTCTCAAAAATACATGATCGCCCTCTTGAAACTCAAGATCTTTTCTTCTCCGATTATGATAACTCTTTTGCCTACTCTGAGAAGCCTTCATTTTCTCACGAATAACCTTCACTTTTTCCGTAGTCTGTTGCACCAACTCTGGTCCAACTACCGAACTCTCACCTAATTCGTGCCAACACAACAGTGTTCGACATCTTCGTCCATACAGTGCTTCAAACGGTGCCATTCCAATACTCGAATGGAAACTGTTATTATACGTGAATTCAATCAATGCAAGATAACTATCCCACGCACCACCTTGTTCAAGAACACAAGCTCTCAACAAATCTTCCAAAGACTGAATCGTTCTCTCGGTCTGACCATCCGTCTGCGGATGATAAGCCGAACTCAACGTCAATTTAGAACCCAACGCCTTCTGTAAACTTTCCCAAAATCTCGAGGTAAACCTCAGATCTCGATCCGAAACAATACTCAATGGAACCCCATGCAACTTCACAATCACACTGATGTAAATCTCAGCCAACCTCTCCAAAGTAAAACTGATGTCAATCGGAATAAAATGACCCGATTTAGTCAGCCTATCAACAACCACCCAAATAGCATTATGCCCTCGCTGTGTATTCGGCAACCCTGTCACAAAATCCATGGAGATGCTATCCCACTTCCACTCAGGAATATCCAACGGTTGCAACAAACCACTAGGCCTCAGATGTTCCACCTTTGATTTCTGACAAGTCAAACACGCATACACAAATTGAGCCACGTCTCTTTTCAATCCAGACCACCAGAAAATCTTCTTCAAATCTTGGTACATCTTATTAGCTCTCGGATGTATACTCAAATAACTCCGGTGTCCCTCCTCCAAAATCATCTTTTTCAACTCCACATCATCAGGAATACAAATTCGACCTCGGAACCTCAAAACACCATTAATATCCACTTTAAAATCACTATTCGTATCTTTTCCTCCAACCAACATCAAATCCACAAATTTCACATCTAGCTTCTGTTTCTCACTAACAGTCATCAGAAAATCATTAGTAATCGTTAGCATTCCAAGCCTTACGCTATCCGACGTCACTTCACAAACCAAACTCAAATCTTTAAACGATTCCAAAAGTTCCCACTCCTTAACCATTAAAGCGGACATATGTAAAGATTTCCGGCTCAATGCGTCGGCTACCACATTAGCCTTACCAGGATGGTAATTCAAGCCAAAGTCGTAGTCCTTCAAAAATTCCAACCATCTACGCTGCCTCATATTTAACTCCTTCTGATCAAACAAATATTTCAAACTTTTATGATCACTAAAGACTTCAAACCTTGCACCGTAGAGATAATGCCTCCAAATCTTCAACACAAAAACCACAGCCGCTAATTCAAGATCATGAGTAGGATAATTCTTTTCATGCACTCTTAACTGCCTCGAAGCATACGCCACGACCTTATCGTCTTGCATCAGAACACCACCTAGACCAATCAAAGACGCATCACAAAACACCACAAACGGTTCATTAGGATTCGGCAAAATCAAAATCGGAGCTGTCGTCAATCTTCTCTTTAGCTCATTAAAACTTTCCTCACACCGAATATCCCAAATGGACGTTTGCCCCTTACAAGTCAACTGGGTCAAAGGAAGTGCTAGCTTAGAAAAACCTTCAATGAACCTTCAATAATATCCGGCCAAACCCAAAAAGCTTTGAATTTCAGTAACAGATCTCGGAGCCTCCCATTGTAGAACTGCTTCTACTTTAGATGGGTCCACAGAAATACCATTACCTGAAATCACGTGCCCAAGAAAACTCACCTCCGACAACCAGAACTCACACTTGGACAATTTGGAAAAAAGCTTCCTTTCTTTCAAAACCTGCAAAACAAGACGCAAATGCTTCGCGTGCTCCTCCCGAGACTTAGAATAAATCAAAATGTCATCAATAAACACAACAACAAATCGATCCAAATGCTCGTGAAAAATACGATTCATGTACTCCATAAACACACCTGGCGCATTAGAAACCCCGAACGGCATCACAAAATATTCATAATGACCGTAACGTGTCCTAAAAGCCGTCTTCTGAATATCTTCCTCTTTCACCCTAATCTGATGATATCCCGACCTTAAGTCAATCTTACTGAACACACAAGCACCAACCAACTGATCCATCAAATCATCAATTCTCGGAAGAGGATACTTATTCTTAATCGTCACCTTATTCAACTGGCGATAATCAATACACAATCGCATACTTCTGTCTTTCTTTTTCACCAATAAAACTGGAGCACCCCAAAGTGACACACTTGTTCTCACAAACCTCTTCTCCAACAATTCATTCAACTGTTTCTTTAACTCAACCAACTCAGATGCCGACATACGATATGGTGCCATAGAAACAGGTCTAGTACCAGGAACTAGATCTATAGAAAACTCCACCTCTCTCTCTGGCGGCAAGTCTGAAATATCCTCGGGAAACACTTCTGGAAACTCACACACAACAGGAAACACATCAAGTGAAACTTGACTATCCACAGTCAAAGATGCAAACAACCCGAACAACTGAGCTTCATTCGCCAAAAGTCTCTTCAACTCTTTGGTAGATAAGAAACTCGAGTCTTCGTCTTCCTCAAGAGAAGGAAACCTTACCAGCTTATGATAACAATCAATATGAACCCTATTGAACTGCAACCAATTCATTCCCAGAACCACATCTAAACCCTCCAACGGTAAACACACCAAATCCATCTCAAAGTCTTTACCATAAATGGTCAAAGGACAACTTAAACAAACCAAAGAAGTAGTTACTGACCCTATTGTTGGAGTATCAATAACCATCTTACCACCCATCAAAGACAACACAAGATTCAAACGCTTCGCGCACTCAGACGAAATAAACGAATGAGTCGCTCTAGTATCAATAATAGCAACTAAAGGAGTACTATTAATAAAACAAGTACCTCTGATCAGACAGTCTGCACTTGAAGTCTGAGTTCCCGCTAATGCAAAAACTTTCCCACCAGCTGGAGCTTGCTTCGGTTTCGGACACTTCGTACTAATATGACCAGGTTCACCACAGTTGAAACACTTCACCACATTCTTCCTTGCACAATCAGCTGCAACATGTCCTAAACCTCCACAATTAGTACACTTCCTCATATCTTTCCTGCACTCAAACTGACGATGCCCCAACTCACCACATTTATAACACCTCAGAGGACCAGACATTCCTCCTCCACTTGACCTTCTTTCAAAATTACCCCTTTGTTTACCCTTATCAGCTGGTGTTACATACAAACCACCACGAAACTGTTGCTTCCCTTTCCTCTCACTCACACTCTTATAGTGAGAAAAACGAGCCTTACTATCCTCCTCATAAATCCTACAACAATCCACCAAATCAGAGAACCTCCGAATCCTTTGATAACCAATTTCCTGCTTTATCTCAGGACGCAATCCGTTCTCAAACTTTACACACTTAGAAAATTCCGCAGTCGCTTCAGCATAATGAGGATAAAACTGCACAAGCTCCACAAACTTAGCAGTATAATCAACAACATACATATTACCTTGTTTTAACTCCAAGAACTCAATTTCCTTCTTTCCTCTTACATCTTCAGGAAAATACCTCCTCAGAAACTCAGTGCTAAACACAGCCCAAGTGATCTCCTCCTCTGCAGCTTCCAACACATGACGTGTACTAACCCACCAATCATCAGCTTCTTCCAGTAACATGTGAGTACCCAGTCTCACCTTCTGATCCTCAGCATAATCCATCACTCAGAAGATCTTTTCAATCTCTTTCAGCCAAATCTGTGCACCATTAGGATCATATCTTCCTTTGAAGACAGGCGGTTTGTTCTTCCTGAACTCATCATTACCTGCAGCATTAGGTGCACCCTGCACAGCCCGAGCCATAACTTGCATCGCAGCAGCCAAAGCAACGTCATTCCTACCAGCCATATTCTGTTCATTTCCAATAACAGCAACTATGGTTAAACAAACAGCTCACCCAACACCAAGACCGACAAGGACTGACACAACTGACACGGACTGGTTCTGATACCACTTAATGTAACACCCCCAATCTATACCCCCAATTAAATAAAGCAGTAAAAGAAAATTCAAAATTTCATCAGAGTATATTTAGAAATTCACAGCATAGACCGAGGGGTCACATCAAATTGAAACAAACATACAACACCTGCCCATAAAGATATGCAACACTCGCAGGTAGCATATAAACAGAGGAACTTAGTTCCTACTACCCACAATTCAAATACAGAATAAAGCGGAAAATCTGTACTGAATCTCATATATATATATATCACATAAAAAGTTTGCCATACATTAAGTCATACATGCACAAGCCAAAAGATATCTATACATATACACATCAAACTACAAAATGATCCCCCTGACTACCCGGTGCCACATATCAGAGCCGACCGACAAAAGAATGAAGTCCTAAGCTTCACAAAAAGACCTCCAGCATCTAATCTGCAATGCCTCATAGAGCATTATAAAATAGAAGAAGGGTGAGAAAAACAATCATAATATAATTGCATACAATTATATATAACACAAAAAAATACACATATATACTGTTCTCACCACAACGCACACCCGAATTCAAACACAAAACAACACAATGTGTATTTCATATTTCCATCACCAAAGTATACCAACCATGCACAATACAAGTATCACCAACACATATACATATATCAATTTATCAATTTTATCCACTATTCCACCCATAAACAAACCTTAATGATTTATGCAAATGCAAGAGACCGACACAATGACTCTATGCATATGCACATGCGGTACTGACTTCCAATGTTTCTCATCACTAGTTCACTCAGGAACTCTGCTGGAATCATCGCTCGTTACATCACTGTAACTCCCCGTCGGGCATACGATGTTCCCCGTCGCTCATACCCCACACGGGCACACGATGTTTATGGATCACTCATACCCCACACGGGCACACGACCCGATCTCTCACACCCCACATGGGCACACGATCGTCTATAACCATCGCTTTCGGTCCTCTTATTTTTAAGGCGATTCATACCTCTTATTTTTAAGGCTCACGATGTTATAGCAGATTCCCTCTGGAATCCATCCGTCACTCAGGACGTCCCAACAATGCATATCATGATGCTTGGCATACAAGGACTCATCACATTTAATATGCACACATATACACATCCATAATCATCCATATATCAACAATTACCATACATCGCATTTTCTTGCCGTAAGGCCACCAACCATCATCACAATATGTATTTCATGCAATTTCATCACTCAACAGTACACAAGTCATACAATATCCACACTAACAACATATTGCACATACACACCAAGTTCACACAATTAAACGGCAAAAGTCGACAACAAAACAACACATTTTCTAATTCTCGACATAATTTAATCGGCCAACAATCTCCAAAACCATCATCATAATAAAGTACATTTTATAAGCTTTCTAACGCATCAAACCACGCCTCAAACCGACTCACGGATCAAAAGTTATAAGGAAAACAAATTGGAATAAACTGTCATGTTCGCAGTGCGAAGCTCCTAGCGAGTCCTTCGCTTCTCCATTCGCAGTACGAATGTCCTAGCGAACAGTGGCAGAATGAAAAATAGCCTAAAAAATTCCCAACGTTCGCAGTGCGAACCATCTAGCGAATGCTCGCTACCCCATTCGCAATGCGAATCCTCCAGCGAACAGTGGCAGAATGAAAAATAATACAACGTTCGCAGTGCAAACCTCACGCGAACGCTCGCCACTCCTTCGCTGGCCATTTGCAGTGCGAACCTGCGTTTTTAGCAAAACCCAGCAGCGCACCAGTTCATTCAAAAATGATGTTTTCTCAACCAAAACATTTCCAAACCAGCCTATAACAATTAGAACATAACTCAATCATGGTAACAAGTATTCTACTACGTTTACACCGATTTTCGACCGTGAAACCATCGATATCACATTATATTTCTCATTTCAACCTAGAATCCAAAACTAGAGAAAGACAATAGCATATGCAAACACATACATACATAATCATACACAAGCATAAGATAATCGAGTTTCACACCCTTACCCGATTTAATCGTGTTCTAGAAAGTCGGTTGATTGATTTCCAAGTTTTCTCAAATTCTCTCTTTTTCTTCTCTTCTCCTCTTCTTTTCTCCTTCTCTTCTTTTTCTTTCTCTTACTATTTTTCTCTCTTTCTATTTTCTATTATATTCTAACTTAACAAAATAAATCAAAATACCCAAAATACCCCTACACTCAAACATCTCGCAAATGTTCCCAAAACGCGATAAAATATATTCACGATGAAAAATAACATATTTTCACATAAAAGTCAGAAATAAAATAATATAATAATAAAATAATAAAAAATGACTCAATTAAATAAAAACGGACAAAACTGGGGCGTTACACTATCCACCACAAAAGCCGGACTGAAACTCTCCACGTAGGCATGGAGAACCCGGTAGGACTCCTTGTCCCCCTCACTGAGCTGCTCGTGCTTAACGAGGAACTGGTCGGTCATATATCTGAAGTGGGCAAATACCCACTCCAAAGGGAACTTCGAAACGGGCTTTTTAACTTGCCGGCCATCAATGGTCACGGTCTCGAGAGTAGAGATAGACCCCTTGGCCGCTTTGGAGACAGGCTTCACGACCAAGAACCTGTCCTTGAAATGCCGAACAGACTCTGAATATGGCCAGAAGAGCCTGCTCTGTTGCTTGAAGGACACCCAGCTTTGCTTCGAGCCCGTGGTGCTCTGTTGAAGTTGGAAGATACAAAAGAAGAGATCTACAGTTGCCCCGACCTGCAAGAAACGACCACCAGCTCGAAAGCACGTATGAAGGCCAGAGCGCTTGGATGAAGCTGAGCGGGGCACAATTCCAAATAACGAAAAAGGGCGTCCTGGAAGTCGGTGAAGGGTAAACGAAACTTAGCCTCCATAAAAGCAAACTCGTACATGGGGAACCGCATCCCCGGATAAATCAAGCAAATTATGTCGTTCTCCGTAGGGCATATAGCCCTCCACTACACTGGCGCATCCTCGGCCCGGTCTTCTAGATAGGGGAACTCCCGAATTTCTTCTTCACTGAACGTCGACTTCGGAGACGACAAAGGTTCCTGGGCAATCCATTTAAGGTCCCCTCTTGCTACATGGACGTTGGTATATTCAACGGACTGCTCCGCCTCCTCGTGGGCGGCCCCGGTGTCGGGCACAACTTCTTCGCGAGGATCAACCATTTCACCTGAAAAGCAGAGGAAGAAAAAGTGAATTCGACGACTAAGATCAAATCCACCCTTCCACCACTAATCAAGTTAAAGGGCGAGGAAGAAGTCGGGGCCAACCTCGAGCCCACATCGACCGCGACAGTGTATGATGACTCCGCTGTCCCCTACGACGGGGACGAGTCTCCGCGACTTATCAAAAAGACTTAGAGGGTTAATCGACGAAGTAAGCTCGTCGCAAAAAGCCAAAGTTTTAGGTTGAACAGGCCTAATGCCCGACTACAAACCTAAAACTAATCCTAACCATAACCTAGGAGGATCTACACCAACATACGCTACAATCATGAACATTAATTCCATGTTCTTCATGTTCTTCATGTCCTTCATGAATTTCCCAGAAATTCATGTGTTCATCGAAGAACACATGAATCTTTAACCAGAGAATTCATAGTCACCGAAAAATTCATGATTACCTCCAGAAGATGAAGAACACCATGGCAATCGTAGAAAAAGATGAAGAACTTACTTGGATTTGGAGGTTGAAGATGAAGGTCTGGGCGTAGATGATGAAGATCGACGGCGGCGAAAAGGAACTCCGGCAAGAAAATAAGTTGCAGAGCAAAAGAGTTGGAGAGACAAATTTGAGCGAAGTGTTCAAATGAATACCCTCCCCCCTCTTTTATAAGCACTTCCTCGCTTGGGAAGCGCAAAGGTCATCATAGCCTAGGCGACTCTAGGCCTGATAGGGGTTGTATGTTCACCACGTATCAGAGGGAATCTTCGTTTGGCATTCCCAAGTATAGGCATTACATGCACCAAGTCTTTTGCTATCCCGCAGGCACGCCTCTTCGACAACGTATGCAACTCATGCCTTCGTCAAAGCTCCCCGACGGAAGAGTGTCACTTCGGCGGGCACCCTTCCTAAAGCCTGGTCGACATAAAATTCCCTTTTCGCAAGTATGCTCCTCGCGCGATGAGGGTTGGTTGGACAGGTTAAAACACAGATGCCGACCACCTCGATGTTAGCCAAGGTGAGGGACATGTCCCCGAACGATGTCACTCAAAGGTAACTATCCACATGGCTACCTTAAGTCATCACTCTTCACCAGATCAAAGACTTGGGGGGCTCCTGTTCTGGATTGGGCAAGCGCTTTGCCCCAGCAGGGCAAGGCCCAATCCAGTTCAGCCATTGGCCAGACCCAATAGCTAGAAACTAGCCATTGGGTAGAAACTAGCCGTTGGGCATGTCCCCCTCACTCGCTTAGCCGTTCACGCGACCAACTGTCTCCCTGGATCTCATAGAAACAGTTGGACCAGGTCAAAGGGCCATGTACCTTGCCCTCAACTTGGTAGTCCCCCATTGGTCGACCAGATATTTCGGCCACATGGGAGACCTTGGCCCCGCACTGGGGGATATTTCTCTAAATACCCTCTCACTTGAGAGGGGCAGGTATCCAATATCCAATACTTGAAATCTTCCTTGCGTACTTGCTTTCTCTCTTTTGACCAAACACTTACTTTGGAATCGGAGTACCTTGTAGGTACAACCCCCATTTCTCTCTTACAAGGATCCTCATCTGTCCTACACGAAGGCCACGACGATTCAGTCTGATCACCTCTGATCAGTAAGATTTATATTCTTTCTTTCTTTCTGCTTTACCATTCGTTTCAAGAGAGTATGAAGTTGTGTTTCATGTACAATTCCATGTTGTTTATAAAATTAATTAAATAACCCAGAATTGTACTTTGTTTCCCTATCACTAAGAAGTCTCTTAATATTCTTACTAAATTGAATTTCAATTTCATTCACAAAAATCTTAAACATAACATTTTCACAAAAAAAAAAATTTTAGTGATTGTGCACAAATTTACCCCAATAGACTGACTAAACCCTGCATTTTTCAGAAGAAAATCAGAAACAAGATTCTATATAACCTATGAAGTAAACATAACATTTTTCAAGATTAAAGTTTTTTCAGAGGTGGACTCTGCTCCACTTCTCCAATATCGACAACTTAGTGGTGTGGGCAACTCTCAACAACACTTTCTTATTCGTGTATGTTTTGAACATTGCACGATCATAACAGACATGACAAAAAGAGACAATGTCTAATTTTGGGAAACACAAGGTTTAAACTCGATCTTACATTTCTTAATCATAAGACATGGTTTTCAACAATTGAAGTAAGAGAAAACACCGGTGTCATTTCTTTTTGTTGGTGGTTGTTGCTAATAAATTGGAGTAATAAGGGCTCTAAAAGGGTTCTCATTCTAATTCGATTCACAACATTATGGTTCTGATTCTTTAATCATTTGTCAAATGACTTTAAAACTACACAAATTTCTTTTTGTTGTTTGAAACAACCAACACTTTTCCTTTTGATATTGTCTCTAAGATTCTTCTTCAACTCAAAGGTAAATAATCAGACTTTCAATTTAAAATTCTTTGGTCTTGTGGTGAAACAAAATTTTAAAAAACTTTCAAACTAGGGGGAAATTTTTCAATAATATAACTAATTTGAAATTGTTCATCTAAACACATGCATTGTTTGATTATTTCATGAGAAATCTTATGAAGTTTGTGGCATTGTGTTTCCATGGACATTTCATCTACCAACTGATACTTTAAGTAGCGGCTTACGAGATACTTCTTTGTTCCAGCTTATTCAATGCCATTTTTTTTGTATAGCTTCCCATACCTGTTTAGCAGTCTCGTAGTTACTGTAGTAATAATACAAATCATTAGTGAGACCGTTCAAAATCTGGTTTTTGCAAAGATAATCATTATCTTTCTAGATTAATATTTATTTTCTGAGTTGTAAATCATGTGCTTTAACTTTTGCAGTAGAGTCTAATTTAGATGAGTTAATAGTTTTGTCTGAATTCATAGTTTTGTTACCATTAATTTGTTTGGTTGATCCAGAGGGAACAACAGGAATGTCCTCAGTCAAAATGTGGGCAACCTTCTTTAAGGTGAAAATTTTCATTTTAGTTTAACAATTTTTGAAGCGAGAACCCTAAAACTTAAATGGTTTGCCAGAGAGAGCGGCGCAAAATTACCAATAACTTATTCGGTAGCCATGTTAATTTTTTGAAACGTCTTAAAATTGTTGTTCATGGTTTTGAAAATAGCAACATAAAAAGATACCGAGTTGAGTCGCATAATAGTTCGCTCTCTTTAAGACATTTCGCGGTAGTGCCCAAAAGTTCTCAAACTGAGTAAAAATCCAATAATTTTCCAAGAAGAATTCAATAATGATCATTTGACCACTCAATATGATTTCTCAAACAAAGAGAAATTTGAATAATTCTCTAAAGAGAATTCAAATATTATAATTGATAATTTCTCAACTCAAACGAGGCGAAGTTAACTTAATTATCTAAAGAGAAATCAAGAAAGTACTTGGGAAATTTAACGAGTAGAAAGAAAGGGGGAGAAGTTGGCGCTTCAACAATTCGAATGACGCGAAATTATGAGAGTAAGGAAGGGAAAACACAATATAAGTAATGAAATGAGATAGCTAAGATATCTCACTTGAGCAATGTGAGACTAATAAGTTTTTTCAAATAACACACAATGTGGGGCTTAAGAAACTTTTTCAAATCCATCTTCCTATCTTAGAATATTGACATCATGTTCCAACATGCATACATAGAGAAAATCAATGAGTTAAATCATTGTTAATATTCTAATTAAGATCAAAGCTACAAACTAATTAGTCAAGCTTGAATATTTGATAAATAGTTAAACCAAAATATTTATATGGTATACTACATGCTAAAAGGTAATTTAACATTTTTTTCAATATAATAAGTCTCTTCCGTGCATCCCTCTAGTACACAATGGTCATTGGGATGATCTTTACACTAAAATCACATGTAATACATATACTCAATAGCATTGGCTTGACGTGGATTATAGGCATCAAATTACTAATACAACTTCAATTTTTACTAATATATAGCAAGTTCGAAATCAAACTCCATCATATATATCATTCTTTGAATCAAAAAGAAATTCGTTATATGCTTTACCTTGCATACACAATAAGAAAGAAAAATACCTCATTAACACTACACAATTCATAAATAACTAATACACCGGAATAATTGAATAAAAAAACTAAAACTAATAACAATAACAAAAATAGAAAATAAAATAAAATAAAAACTAAAACTAAAACCAAAAATAAAAGTGAATCCTAGGAACAATTTAATTATCTTGTTAAAATTAATCAACAATTCCCGACAACGGCGCCAAAATTTGATGAAAATTATAGCAAGTATAATAATCGTCGTCAAGTAATAATATTTATAATAAGTTCATCATAAGTAGTGAGCTTGTGGATCTTTCTCTTGTTAGGGGGAATTCACCCGGTTTAAGGCACACAACTACAAATAATACTTTTTATGACGAAGGTTTCACCTCGAATATGCCAAACACCAAGCTTATAAGTCCTGAGAGCGACAAGTTTTATTTTTTTTATATAAAAACAACTTTTTCCCTCGGTTTGTAATATAGCAATAAGTGAGCGCCAACTTTTTCAAAAAAAATATTAAACATAATACCTCGGTGTTTTTTAAAAACCGATGTAAAATTGCTATCAAGGAACACACTTCAAATCCCAGTAACTTCATTTAAGGTTTGTGTAAGTGATTTCTCACTTATTTCTTCATTATTTTTTCTTTGTAATTAGTAATTCTCAAAATTTTTTGTTATCAATAAAAACGAAAAGGCAATAATATGAAAGAAAATACTTCATTAATTAAAAAAGGAATATCAAATAACTATTCCACATATTCAAATTTTCGACTCCACTCAACTTCAATAGTATCACTATTAACTATCCCTAACTTAGAGAAAAGTTCAGAAAGAACTCTTCCATATGGTATGAGGAAAGTCATTTCATTGCTAGAGATGATTATCATTTCCTTTAAGTAATTCAAAATGGTAAGAGGAAGATTAATTCTGATGTTCTTGGTAAGGAATAACAATAGTTGCTTGTCATTCCAATTAAGCATTTCTAGTTCTATCTCTCTTGGATGGAGATTTGACACTAGAAGTTGATACAAAACTTTTCCAATTGGTCATAGACTAGCAGAACTGTTGAGCTTATCGTTGGTTGCATATATTAGGTGAAGGTGATTTTTATAGACAATGTTGAATCTATAATGTTCAACACAAATGCCTTCCTCTTTACATTCTATTGTTTGAGCAATAAGTGACTGAGTAACTGTGACAGGAAAGTCATTGACATAGGACTGGATTGAATCAACATCGTGACCAGATGGCCAAACGGAGGCACTTAGCCAGAACTCTTTAACGAGATTAATAAAGACGGGTCCATTAAGAATGTCAAAGTAATCGTTCAACTTTTGTTTACAAATAGTTTTCCTTATATCAAAACCTTTGTCTTTCAAATCATCGAAATCAACAAACTTTTCGTTGACTAAGAACAAAAGATTTTCATCTAAGGTTTTTGAAGAAATTTTTGAAGAAAAAAAATACTTTGAAACTAGGTTTGAAGAAACAAAGAGCTGGAAATGAGACGTTGAAATAAGGAATCACCCCTACAAAATACACCTTCAGTAACACTAATACTACTACGGTTATACTGTCCACCATTGTAATATCGTAAATTGGATGCGCCTGATATATTTTTTATTTTTTTGAAGTTTATTGAATCACAGTTGAGGTAAACAACTGTGGTGATAAAGTAAGTGTTACAAGCATTCGAATCCTAGCAACTGCACTTTTTCCATTTTTCGTATTACAAAAAACGCGTGTCACTTAAGTTCATAAATAAATAAATAATTGAAAACTATTTAACCACAGTTTTACTATACAACCGTTGTAATAAGATCTACATTTCACTGCGGTTGAAATTAACAATCGTGGTCAAAGGTTTTCTGGATAATTAAAACAAAAAAGATTTATTATTTCCTTTATAACATGCCATAAGCAAACTAGCGAACCAGCGAACCAGACACAACAGTGATAGCAAAATCTTAATCTTCATAATCTTCGTTCATTTGAATCTTCATTCTTGATAATCTTCAATATCGTCATTCTTGGTCTCTTCCTCTTTGAAGTACGGTATGTTTCGTGCACACTCCAGTCTTTCCTCATCCTCCTAATTCTAGATAATCTTCACTATCTTCATTCTTGTTTAATTTTGTGGTAAGTTTCGTGCAATGTTCATATGCTTTATGTTTTGTTGTTGGGTTTAGCAGTAAACAAAAATATTATAACTTTGTTACAATGGATATCCATATGCTTAAGATTTAGAGTTGTATTATTGTCATGAATATGCTTCGGTTTTTTGATATGATTTAGGTTTAGATTTTGTTGTGTCGTTAATAATATTGTTTTGATATAAATTTCAGAATTTATTATGGATCGTAGTTGGATGAAAGCTGATAAATTAGATCCAGTATATGAGAAATGAGTTATTGAATTCCTTGAATACACTGATTAAAATGTTCCCGACAATAATGGTGTCTTTTATTGTCCATATGTTAATTGCGTGAATATAAATAAAGGTACAAAGGATGAGATATTTCATCACCTATGTTGTGATGGTATATGTCAAAATTATACAATATGGACGTGGCATATTGAGGTGAAAAAAAGCAAAATATGGCATCACAAAGTCATGAAGTTGATGAAGATGAATATATGGATGACCGAATAGAAGATATGTTCCATGATATTAGAGAATCTTCTTTTAAGAAAGCTCATATTTATGATACTTTATGTAGTGATAAGGACACCCATTTATACAAGGGGTGTACAAGTTTTACACGATTGTTTGCGGTTTTAAAATTGTTTAATCTAAAAGCGAAAAATGGTTGGTCGGATAAAAGTTTCACGGAATTGCTTTATTTTCTAAAATAAATGCTACTAGAAGATAACAATTTGCTTGATCGTTATTATAACGCCAAGAAGATATTGTGTCCAATGGGTTTGGAGTATATCAAAATACATGTATTCCCTAATGACTACATATTATATAGGAAAGAGTATCAAAATACATGCATGCCCTAATGACTACATATTATACAAGAAAGAGTTGAAGGACAACAATGGTGATGACAATGACAATGACAATGTTTATAGGAAGAGGTCTCATGTTAAAGTGTTATGGTACTTGCCAATAATTTCAAGATTCAAGAGACGTTTTGCTAATGCGAATGACCCAAATAATATTAGATGAAATGCAGATGAAAAAATGTGATGGAAACATACGCCATGTAGTTGATTCTTTGCAATAGAATAAAATTGATTCATTGTTTCCGGATTTTGGCACTAGGCCAAGAAACCTTAGGCTTGGGCTTGCCACCAATGGAATGAACCGCTTTGATAATCTGAGTACTAACTATTCTTCGTGGCCTGTTCTTCTCACGATTTACAACTTATCTCCTTGGTTGTGCATGAAGCGTAAGTATATGTTGTTAAGCATGATGATTTTTGGACCACGAAAACTTGAAAACGACATAGATGTTTATCTAAGTCCATTAATTGAAGATTTAAGATTTTTGTGGGAGGAAGGCGTTGAAGGTGATGATGCATATTCTGGTGAAAAGTTTAAGATGCGTGCAATGTTATTTTGCTCAATCAACGACTTTCCTGGATATGGTAATTTGTGTGGATATAGTGTCAAAGGACACAAAGCGTGTCCCATTTGTGAATATGATATTGGTTGAGGCCGAAACATGTATTTCTCTAGTTCAAAAGATAAGAATCCAATATTGGCATCTAGTGCGTTCTATGGTGTCATTGAGGAGATTTGGGAGATTGATTATGTTATCTTCAAAGTACCTTTATTTAAATGCAAGTGGGTTCTTAATAATATTAATGGTGTACAAACTGATGACTTAGGATTCACCCGGGTTGACCTTGGCAAGGAAATTTATATGACCGAACCATTCATCATGGCTTCACAAGCAAAACAAGTTTTCTATGTGACCGAACCTTTGGACACATCAGGGAAATGGTCAATCGTTCTCTGAGGAAAAGACATTCCTAGTAGTGATGAAAGTTTTGATATTCCTTCTACTCCTTCTTACACAACAAAAGTGCCTACCACATATGATGAAGTTGATAGAGATGATGCGTATGTTATTCGTATCGATCATAATGAAGGCATATGGGAAAATTAACAAGTAAGTATTTTATTCTTTATTCATAATTTAATGTAAGTTATTATTCTAAGTATATTTACTAACAAGTATGATTATTTGAAATTGTAGGTATTTAAAGTCAAGACGCCAAGAGAAAAAGAAACTAAAACACTAAGGTACAATTATGTGATGTTATATAATGTTTGTAGGTTGTTTGTGCCATTTTTCTTTTGATGCAATATATACAATGTTTGGTTCTTAATCCAATGTATGGATTTGATGTAATGCAGTACAATTATTGTTATGATACAATTGTTGTTTTTGTTCTGATACGGTTCACAAAAATACAGGTTAAAAAATGGAAAAATTTCAAAAATAGAAATATATATATATATATATATATATATATATATATATATATATATATATATATATATATATATATATATATATATATATATTTTAAAAACAGATAATTTAACGATGGTTGTTAAATATGACCGTGGTTGTAGAGTGAACGTTATCCAGAATAATATATACACCAAAAATGTGCTGTTGAGAATCGAACTTTGGACCTTTAATATATTACAACGGTTAGTTAAAGTAACTGTGGTAATATGTCGCGCACTTTCAGATTTTCTACAATGGTCATACGACCGTGATTGTAAGTAACGCACATACAACTACACGCTAAGTAACAACGGCCGGTCCTACGTGATAATATATTATTTCCAACCATTGTTGTATATGTTTTTCGTAGTAGTGAATAATGTTTAAATCAAGTAGAGATGAGAATAGGAAGTGAAACAATCAAAGAAGGTAAAATGCCTTGAAAATTCAAAAAATACGTTACATTTTTTAATATGGATGATCACTGCTACTCTAGTGAATATGATTTCAATGCGCGCCATGATGGTTTTTTTAGAAATAGAAATAACATATTACCTCGGTTTTTCAAAATCTCCGAGGGGAAAAACAATTCAGGAAACTATTTTTATTATTATAATTTTTTTTTGTAACTTAAATGATATATCTCGTCGGTTTTCTTAATAACTGAGATATAATATACATAACATTTTACTATAAAAGCACTCGTTAGACATATTTTACCCTAATCCTAATTTATATGTAGCCGCTCCAAACTTGTTATAAGTAGAAATCACATTATTCTTTTGGGATCCATCTCACAAAATAGTGTTGATGTTATTGTTATTGTTGTATTTAGAAGCTTGTAAAACTTCTCTATGATGGATTGCAAGTGCAGAAAAACATTTTTCAATAGAAGTTGGATGCATTCAAAGTTGGGATCAGATAACTCTTTAGAAATTGGATGCATGCAATATTTGGAACAGATAACTTCTTACACCAAAATTCTGGTTTTGCTGTATTATTATTTTTCAACATTATGTGTAAACAATGTAATTAAAAAAGATGTTCATCTCGGTTTTTTAGAAACCGAGGGGATAACTTAGCGTTCTTAAACAAATATTTGTTGTTCATTTCAAGATTATCAACGCTCAAGAAACTACCTTTAGTGATCTGCGTGATTCCTAAAAAATTTCAATTATAAAGGCTTTTTGATATCTAAAATTGATAAAGAAACGTCATGAAGCGATTGAATCTACATCCTCTACTTTAACTTTTTCCATTAGCGATGGATTGCAAGTGCACAAAATTATCTGGGTTTAAGGTTTGTGTTCTTAAATAATCATATAATTGAATATTTATTTTATTTAACTAACCTTTTTTATATTTCAGAAACAAATGAATGCAAAAGCAATATAAAATATATTGCATTCAACATTTATTCTTCCTAGAGATCAACGAAACAAGGATCCCCAACATTTTCTCTTTTTCAAGATATTCAACATTTGTTCTTCACCGACAACGATGATGATGAAGAACACCATTTTTACTTTAATGTTCTGTGTAAACAATGTAATTTTTTATGTAAACAATGTAGTTTGTAAACAAATTAATTTATTAATATTCTATGTAAACAATGTAATGAATTTATTTATAAAAAAATTATCTAACCACTTGGTTTTTAAATAAACCAAGAGGTTTGAGGCGCTGTTTGTGTAAATAATAAAAATTCAAATACCGGGGTTCGAACCCATAATCATATAACTTTACCCCTCGGCTTTTTATTTAACCGAGGTTGTAAGTGAAAACTTTTCATGTCATCGTTCGTTATGTCGGCTGGGTAGCCGAGATTACATCTCTTTCGCATGAGACGTTATAAGCATTATTTGTAACAGTGGTAGATGGATCTTCTATGATTTGATTTGATCGATTTCTAGTCTCTGATGGTTTGATTGATAGTTGGAAGTTAATGGTCTAAGAGGCGGGGCTTAAGGACGTTTCGAATTATAATCCAATATGGATAGGAGGTAAGGAGATTAATTGGGGCCCTAAGCCATTTAAGTTTTTTTTTTCTAGCTGGATTGATCACCATGATTTCATTCCTTTTGTGAAATTTGTTTGGGAGGATAATGTTATTGTTGGTAAAAGAGTGTTCGTATTAAAAGATAAGTTGAAAATTCTCAAGTCTCAGTTACGCTTGTGGAACAAATCTGTGTTTTGTTCTTTGAATTTACAGGTTGACGAAGCCATAAAAAATATTAATATTTTGGATGGTCTAGCTGCAGAAGGTAATGAGGAGGCGTGCTTGCAGTCCATGGAGGATTGGTTGGCGTCACGAGAAGGATCTCAAGCACAAATTGAGATTTAAGTGGATTAAGGAGGGCGATAGAAATTCAGTTTTTTTTCACAATTCTTCGAAGGATAGGTTTAAGAGAAACCCAATGGTGACGTTGGAAACGAGTAAGTAGGGACAGTTATTTTGCATAACCAATCCATAACCATAAATAATCCATATGTCATAACTGATAGAACAATTTATGACTGATGAAAAGAATTGAAAGAAATATTGGATATTGTGTTTCTTGAAATTGAGAGAAGAGAGATGAATGAATAGAGAGTGTATACTTTCATTAATGACTGAAATTCATCAATTAGTTTACACAGCTTATAAAGCTATATATATATATACACCAAGACATGTAACAGCTTTATTACACAAACTAAGACTAGTTTTAACTAACAAAGAGTTACAAGACCAAATAGTAGAATGTGATGTTGTGACATCACACTTAACATCACATCTGATCTAACTAATATTGAATTACAAAACCAATAATAACCGGTTATTAAAACCAATTGTTATAATCGGTTTCATTTTTGTAAAATGGTTATAAACCAGTTATTAACCGTTTATATCCATAACCAATTTTATAATTAGTTTTGATTTAATTTTATTTTAAAATTATTTTTTTCAATAATTTTTTTAAAAAAATAAAAAAAAGTTTTATATTTTTAGAAAAATAAAATTTTTTTAACTTTTGAAAAAAAATTCAAATAATTTTTTTCAAAAAAAAAAATATTTTTTACAAAAAAAATATTTTTTTCAAAAAAAAATATTTTTTCAAAAAAAATATAATTTTTTTTTTGAAAAAAAATTTCAAAGTTTTTTTTTTATATAAAAATTGACTAATTTGATTTTTATTTTAGATATGGATGTCCAAATTATAAATTTGATTAAAACCATATTAAAAATATATCAAAAATATGGATTTGGTTAAAACCATATTAAAAATATATCTAAAATATGGATTTGGTTAAAACCATATTAATAATTAACCGATTTTTAATAATAAAATTTAAATATAGATATAGATTATTTAAATAATCGGTTTATTTAAACACCTCTAGAATTGAGCATGTTGGAGAAATTAATTGACTATTTTCTTCACCAAATCTTGATACACGGTGTATGAGTGTCGAGACCAGATGGTTAAACTAAGACATGAAAATAGCCTTGGTTTATTCAAGAAAATTCAATCTTTCTAAAAATAGTTTTTCCTAATAGGTCTTGAACAAATGGATCAACCAACAAAAATAGGCAATTCGTAGATTTAAAATACGATTATATACTCAAAAAATAATAATTCACATTTATCTATTTGAATTTCTCAATCTAAAAGTTCTCATAACATAGTTAAAAAATAGGTTTACATGATCGGTCATCCTTAGACTATCTATTATCATAATTTTAATCAATTAAAATATCTCAAATCAACCTAATCATTATTTTAACTAATCACCAAACACTTAAAAATCAGTTATCAAATACACATCAAAACACTTCAAATACACAAAGATTTTCGCTCACAAAAGTACATAATAATAACTCTAAGACACACACCATGAATGTGCCCAAATACAACTTCTTTATTAGTTTCCTCCACTACATTTACATCGAGCTAACCATACCCTCCTCTGATGAATCTGTAGAAGCCACACTGATAAGACCAAGTTCTGCTGATTTTGAATTAACAAAGTTGCATTGTTTTCTAATCTCTCCTTGTTTCCCAGTCAACACACCAATATTACCCATCTTAATCATTGCAGCCTTAAAGCTCTCAAAGAAAGCTTTTTGATCAGCACTAAACTTGTTGACAATGCTAATAGTATCTGCACCAGATGTTGAGAACAACTCTTGATCACTTTGAAGCAAACCCTTTTTAACTTGAAGATTAGAGTAATAGTTCTTATCAAATTTATCCGCAGTCGTTGGATCAAAATTAGCGAGGTTTGTCCCGGATCCTCCGTTGGGACATATATTGCGCAATTCTTGTAAGTAAGTTGTGTTAAGAGTTGGATCAGGACTTCCAGTATTGCTGAAGTTGTATAGTCTGCTAACAAACAAAGAGCAATGAGCTCTTCCAAATGTATGAGCACCAGAGAGAGCAACTAGATCAGTAGTATTAAGGCCTTGTTTGGCAAATGCTGCTTTAAGTTGATCTAATGAGTTGAAAGGAGCTGGAAGGTTTTGATTAGCAAGTGATTGGTTTGCTGTTAAACTATCTCTTCTTCCTAATGGAACTTTCCAATCAGGACCTTGAGACTGTATTATTTCATCACATAACAAAACCAAAAAACAAAATTAGTAAATAATATATAATATACTATGAACCACGGACACCCCGAATGAGACCTGACACTGACATGACAACATCGATCAATAACAATTTTAAAAAATGAGTAAATTAAACGTAATCAGTATTAGTGCAAATATACCAGGGTAGATGATAATTCAGCTGCAAGGGCAAGAATATCAGCGCAAGAAACAGTGTTAGGACAAACACTTTCTACAGCTGTTTTGATTTTGTTGACAACATCTAAACCTCTTAAAGAGTTGATATTTGGAAAAGCATCTTGTTCAGTCACAATGGTATCAGTTGTGTTCAACAGAACTG
Source organism: Lathyrus tuberosus (assembly GCA_022829125.1). Taxonomy (NCBI): domain Eukaryota; kingdom Viridiplantae; phylum Streptophyta; class Magnoliopsida; order Fabales; family Fabaceae; genus Lathyrus; species Lathyrus tuberosus. Next base: position 21,940,455 of record JALAZF010000022.1, on the reverse strand, counting down.
ATGCATCACAACCCTGTAACAGTGATGAAAAATATTGTTAGAACAAAAGCTTCATACAAATCATGGTGAATGAATGATAGTGTACATACTTGAACAAAGCAGTCATGGAAGTGAAGCCTGACGAGACTAGCAAGCATACGAGTATCTGTCTTGGAAACTTCTCTTATGACTTCACGAACAATGGAACTAACATTTGGACAAGTGGTTTTGTAAAAGGATGGATCGAGTTGTGCATTTGAGGAGAAAGGTAACACTCCAAACAGAAGTAGAACACTGAACAAAGAGGTTGTTGCAAGAGAGTTCATTGTTGTTGTTGTTGTTGTTGTTGTGAGATGAAAGTGTTGTAAGGTTAAGATTTATTTATAGATAGATAATGATTTGATGAATAGTGAAGGCTTGTGGTTGCAATGAATGGTCAAGAAACATTGACGAAGGTGAAAATATTGACTGAATAAAACAAAGGTCCATATAGGAGTACTAGAAAGATGCTGTCGTGCTACTTTTGTGAGGGCAGGGACCCCCATAAAAGCCAACTTGAATCGATGTTGAGTATTGTCATTCAATGAAATTCATTGTATTTTAACCAAAACAAATGGTTCTGCTCAACCGAGGCACGTGGGTGGCACGAATTTGTTCAAAATATTGGAGTTTTTCTTCTTCTTTTTAGACCACAAATGGTATTTTAATTACTTTAGAAACTTATTTTATTGGCCACATAGGTCCTTTTAGTCAGATTTTTTTTTACAAGTAAATTATAAGGGGTACTCTTGCCATTATATTATAATGTTACCTCTTATACTATGAAATTGTAAGGGGTTATACACCACTCATAAAAATTGCTACATACATTTGATTTAACCTATGTTACATGATGAAAACCAAGTTGTTGGTTTGATTAAACAACTCTCCTTCCACCTTTCCACTTCACCATTAAATAGGACCATTAAATAGGAGGTTGTTCTTGTTTAACCAAAAACCCGTGCGTCCGCAAGAATTCTGGTGTAAACCGCAGACACGTTACCCATTAGATAATAAAATGTAAAAAAAACTTATAATATAAAAATTTAGTTGTAAATTCAAAAAATATTTAAATCATACACCCAATAAAAAAACAATAATGCTAAAAACGATTAAATAATAAAGTTATTTCATATAGAATTGTAGTTATAATAGTGGGTGTATATGATATTAAAAGAGACAAAATAAAAATAAAAAACATTGAAAAAAAAATTTTGACTATAAAAAACTTTTAAGTGAAAACTTTAAAAGACATTAAGGAGTCTCCTTGTACCAAATTAAAAAAAAAAAAAAAATCTTAGAAGTACAAATGTCTCCATTTGATTGTTATCCGTGCGTTCACACAGATTTTGGCATAGTTACTCGTGCGTTCACAGGATACTGGTGTATTACCCATGCATTCACACTTATTTTGATCTGGTTACCCGTGCGTTCACACAGTGTTGGTGTGTTATCCGTACGTAATGGTGTGGTACGCACGCGTATGTTTTTAAAATATACTAAAAATATTAATTAGAAAAACAAAATTATTTTACCAAAATTATTAAAAAATTATTTAAGTCCTTTAAAACTATGATTCCAAAAATTACAAAAATTATTAATAAAAATGTTAATAGAATTAGTTTTCTCCATTTGATTTTTTTTGAATTTTTTTGAAATGTTAAAAATGTTTTTTATTCTTCTAATTATACCAACTATCATTTTAAATCCTTTAAAAAAACTCTTTAAACTATGATTCCAAAAAAAATATTTCGCTAATTTTAGTCTTGGTTGCATATTTGAAGTATCATTTTTATGACATATAATTAACAAGGTCTTAAACTATCATTATTTCAATAATTTAAATATTTATTTATTTATTTAAAATAAGGATTAAATTATTAAATAATAAATTATTAAGTCAATAGTATTTTAATGTTTCAACAATGATATGTATTATTAAAAAAAAACCTACTTTGAGCATTCGACGTGAACTTTCGTGACAAAAGTCGGTGAATTTGCAATATAAAATTAGGTGGATACGTTATCAAAACTTAAATTATAAGTATTGAAGTAGAAGTAAAATGGTAGAGGTAGTCATCCAATGATCTAACTTGATATAGATATAAGCATATAAAACTGTGAAGAGACATTGGACCAATAAAACCTATATATGGAAAGAAAAAACCACTAACAACACAGCTTGGATAAAGCCACTAACACTTTCTTTCCATGTTCATTTTGAGCAGAAACTGAAACCTTTCTATGAGTCTTTGTATGATTTGCTTTCTATTATATTTGCATGACTTTGTGTCCTCTTTCTGATCAATGTGTTTAACAATTGAATTCCGTTTTTATTTGGTATATTTTGCATGTGAGAGTTGGGTCAAACTCATGTTGTGTCGAAGGAGAGTTTTCATGTGTTTTTCGAAAGGAGGCAAGCATGCAGTCGAAGCTTGTTCACATATTGATATCTGATTGTTACATATTGTAGTCGAAGTCTGTTCTAATATGTACTGTCGAATTATTCTGTCGAATTGGGCCTTGTGTTAAGGATCCAATTGTTTAGGTTTCTTGGGCTACAAGTTACCTAGTTAGTCTATAAATAGACTAGTACACTCAGTTTGTTGAGTGTGGCAAATTGTGATATTCACTTGTAATCATTTGTGATGTTAATTAGAAAGTGAATAGTAAACAGAATTTTATTTGCCCAATCCTTGTTGTTCCTTCGTGTTATCTTCTTCTTCTTCTTCTTGTTTTCTTTTCCGTTAACCCTAGTTTGGTTCTTGATCATCAAGAAACCATTAATACTTGTTACAAACATTGTTTTTCCACAACAAATTGGTGCGGTGAGCATGGAGGAGATGTCTTCAACAAAGTATGAGATTGAAAAGTTCACCGGAGTGAACGATTTCGGTCTGTGGCGTTTGAAGATGAAAGCCCTACTGGTGCAGCAGGGTTGTTTGGAAGCGTTGAAGGGACAGGCAGCCATGGATGCTGCATTGACGGAAAGAGAAAAAACGACAATGATCGAGAAAGCACACAACGCAATATTGTTGAGCCTTGGTGATAAGGTTCTCCGGCAGGTATCAAATGAGACTACGACGTCAGGATTATGGGTGAAACTTGAAAGTTTGTATATGACCAAATCTCTGGTGAATCGTCTCTACCTGAAGCAAACTTTGTATTCTCTCAAGATGAGTAAAGACAAAGCTTTGGCTGAGCAGTTGGATATGTTCAACAAACTGATTCTTGATCTTGAAAATATTGATGTAAAGATCGATGACGAAGATCAAGCATTATTGTTGTTGTGTGCTTTGCCAAGAACGCATGCTCACTTCAAAGAAACCCTCTTGTATGGAAGAGAGTCCCTGACCTTTGAAGAAGTTCAAGCAGCCTTGTATTTGAAGAATTTGAACGAAAGAAAGGAGCAGAAACCACCATCAGTTGGCGAAGGGTTGTCCGTGAAAGAAAGATCGTCAAAGAAAGATGGTAGGTTTGACAAGAAGAAAGGTAAGGTTCAACAAAATTCTTATGGTGGTGATATGTCTAGTATTAAATGTTATCACTATAAGAAGGAGGGTCACACAAGAAAAGTGTGCCTGAGCGCCTGAATAATCATGGAGGTAAGGACACTGGGAATGCAGCTATTGTGCAAGATGGTTATGAATCATCTGATGTCCTTGTGGTGTCGAGCAGCAACTCTTACGAATAGTGGATTATGGATTCTGGATGTACTTGACATATGACTCCAAACAAGAATGTGTTTGAAGAATTATGTGATCAAGATGGTGGATCAGTGCTGTTGGGGAACAATAAAGCTTGCAAGATTGCATGTATTGGACCTGTTAGATTCAAGCTCCATGATGAGTCAATGAAGTTATTGACTGGGGTTAGGTATGTACCTGACCTTAAGAGGAATTTAATTTCTCTTGGTGAATTCGACAAGAAAGGATATGTTTTCAAAGGAGAGCAAGGTATCCTGAAAGTCATGAAGGGGTCGAAGGAAGTCTTGAGAGGCGTAAAGAAACAAGGCTTGTATACCCTTGAGGCTGAGGTTGTAAGTGGTTTGATAAATGTTGCATCCACGAAACCTGTGTCGAAGACAGATTTATGGCACATGAGATTGGGCCATGTCAGCGAAAGAGGCCTGGTCGAATTGGGGAAGCAGAACCTGCTAGGTGGTGACTAAGTCGAAAAGTTGGAGTTTTGTGAATCTTGTGTATTTGGTAAATCCTGTAGGGCGAAGTTTAACAAAGGCAAGCAAAGAACACATGGATCTCTAGATTATATTTATGCTGATCTTTGGGGGCCTGCAAGGAATACTTCACACTCAGGTGCAAGGTATTTTCTATCCATCGTTGATGACTATTCCAGAAATCTATGGGTATTTGTTCAGAAGACGAAGGATGAAACTTTTGATAATTTCAAAAGTTGGAAGGTTCTGGTCGAAACTCAAACTGGCAGAAAGGTTAAGAGGTTGAGAATTGACAATGGCCTTGAGTTCTACAACGAAGCGTTCGACAGTTACTGTGTGGAGTCTGGGATTGCATGGCATAAGACTATAGCAGGTACTCCTCAACAAAATGGCTTAGCTGAGAGATTCAATCGAACAATCCTTGAAAGGGTTAGATGCATGTTGGTTAGTGCTGGATTGAAGAAGGTGTTTTGGGAAGAGGTTGTTTCGACATCAACTTATCTGATAAATAGATGTACCTTGACTGCGCTGGGAATGAAGACACCTGAAGAAGTTTGGTCGGGTCATCCACCAGATCTCGACAAACTGAGAGTATTTGGCTGTTTAGCCTATGCTCACATTAGGCAAGACAAGGTCGAACCTAGAGCTCTGAGATGCATATTCCTTGGATATCCTGAGGGAGTCAAGGGTTATAGGTTGTGGTGCCTAGAACCAGGTCACAGAAGGTGTATCACAAGTCGTGATGTGGTTTTCAATGAGGTCGAAATGGCTTTCAAGAAAACTGGTGATGTTGGTCGAAGTGCATAAATCTCTGAAGAGGAGCTGGAACAGGTAGAGATGCCTGTTGAGGTGGAGCATAGTGATGTTGAAGTGCATAGCCCTGATGAATTCGAATAGCAAGATGCTGAGGAAACTTTTGATGACTACCTACTAGCAAGAGATAGGTCGAGAAGAGTCATCAAGCCACCTCAAAGACTTGGTTATGCAAATCTTATAGCTTTTGCCTTAATCTCTGCAAGTGAGGTACTTGACGAAGAACCTAGAGATTACAAGGAAGCTATAAGGAGTCGAGACAATACTGAATGGCGAAAAGCCATGAATGACGAGATGAAATCTCTTCATGATAATAACACTTGAGAGCTGATTGAGAAACCTGCAGGAGCAAGGTTTGTCAGTTGTAAGTGGATTTTCAAGGTCAAGGAAGGAATCGAAGGAGTGATGTCGAAGCGCTTTAAGGCGAGGCTGGTTGCTAGGGGGTTCACTCAGAAAGAAGTTGTCGACTTCAATGATGTGTTCTCACCTGTTGTAAAGCATAGATCCATTCGGATGTTGTTGGCCATAATGGCAAAGTTCGACTTGGAACTTGAGCAAATGGATGTGAAGACAACATTTCTGTATGGTGATCTAGATGAAACGATCCTGATGCGTCAACCTGAAGGGTATGCAGAAAAAGGTAAAGAAGATTTTGTGTGCAAGCTGAATAGGTCTTTGTATGGCCTAAAACAATATCCTCGACAGTGGAACAGGAGATTTGACAAGTTCATGGATCACATTAGTTTCACTAGAAGTCAGTTCGATCACTGTGTTTACTTCAGATTTTGACCTGGAAACTCACTTGTTATGTTGTTGCTGTATGTGGATGATATCCTCATAGCTAGCAACAGTGTTGAGGATGTAATGAAGGTGAAGGCTAAACTCAGTAAGGAGTTCGAGATGAAGGATCTGGGAGCTGCCGCCAGGATTCTTGGGATTGATATCCGGAGAGATAGAAAGCAGTCGAAGTTGTGCTTATCTCAAGAGACATACCTACGGAAGCTTCTCAAAAAGTTTGGTATGTCGAATTCAAAGCCTGTTGTGACACCTAAAAATCCTCAGTTTAAGCTTAGTACTACTCAAAGTCTGAGCACTGAAGCTGAAAGAATCTATATGAATAACATTCCATATGCTAGTGTAGTGGGTTCTTTGATGTATGCTATGGTCTGTACGAGGCCAGACATAGCATATAGAGTGAGCCTTGTGAGCAGGTATATGGCCAATCCTGGAAAGGCGCACTGGCAAGTTGTGAGGTGGAATCTCTGGTACATAAATGGGTCTCTGAAAAGAGTCTTGATTTATGGTGGAGCCTGTGATGGTGATAGCATAGTCAAAATCGAAGGATTTGTTGACTCTGATTATGCAGGTTGTATGGATTCCAGAAAGTCTATTTCTGGATATGTGTTCATAATGTTTGGCACAACAATCAGTTGGAAAGCGATGCTTCAGAAGGTTGTTGCCTTATCAACCACTGAAGCTGAATATATTGCCCTCACTGAAGCTGTGAAGAAAGCATTGTGGCTTGAAGGTTTTGCAAAGCAGCTGAAACTTCAAGGTCGAAGTATCACTGTTAAATGTGATAGTCAAAGTGCAATACACCTATCGAAGAATTCAGCCTATCATGAGCGAACTAAGCACATTGATGTGAGGCTGCACTTCGTCAGAGAGATAATCGAGCATGGTGAAGTCCAAGTGCTGAAGGTTTTGACTGAAGACAATGCTGCTGATATGATCACCAAGACGTTGCCAAGTTGCAAGTTCTTCCACTGTATGCAGTTGATAAAGCTGCATGATGAAAAATAGTTGATTCCCTTGTTGCTGAGTTAGATCCAAGGTGGAGATTTGTGAGAGTTGGGTCGAACTCATGCTGTGTCGAAAGAGAGCTTTCATGCGTTTTTCGACAAGAGGCAAGCATGCAGTCGAAGCTTGTTCACATGCTAATGCCTGATTGGTACATATTGTAGTCGAAGTCTGTTCTAATATGTACTGTCGAATTATTCTGTCGAATTGGGCCTTGTGTTAAGGATCCAATTATTTAGGTTTCTTGGGCTGCAAGTTACCTAGTTAGTCTATAAATAGGCTAGTACACTCAGTTTGTTGAGTGTGGCAAATTGTGATATTCACTTGTAATCATTTGTGACGTTAATGAGAAAGTGAATAGTAAACAGAATTTTATTTGCCCAATCCTTGTTGTTCCTTCGTGTTATCTTCTTCTTCTTCTTCTTGTTTTCTTTTCCGTTAACCCTTGTTTGGTTCTTGATCATCAAGAAACCATTAATACTTGTTATAGACATCGTTTTTCCACAACACTGCATTTTTCCATTACAAATAATATAAATGACATACATAGTAAGTGGATCTCCAAAAAAGAAAAATAAACAAAAAACCAAAGAAAATTAGAGAAACCTGACCAAGATACTATCTTCTATGTGGCCAAGATACTATCTACTATAAACAAATCATTTCATTCCAAACAAATCATTTGCCAATATACTAATGAAATTCAAATAAAATAACTAATAGTCCAAAAGTCTAGCAATAAAAAAAATTAGTAAGAGGTTTATATTTCATTTTTTGGCAGTAGTATATTATCTTCTAACTATCCTAAAATATAGCTTAATGGTAAACAATAGATTATGAACAAAGTTGAGAGAGTTGGATATTACATAAATAAAATAGGCATGACTATAGTTAAAACGAAAAGGTTGGGAGTGTGAGAAAGTGTACCAGTTGTAGATGGGAGTTGATATAATGGAGCTTCTGCCGTAATTCTTACAGTGATTGCATTGGTCAGCCTTCAAAGTACAATGTTAGACGTCAAGTATGGCTTTGTATGTCATGGAACTGTTGTGGACTTGATATGTTACTACTGATATCTGATTTTTTTCTAAACAATGTCCATAAAGTAATCGATGTGTTTTTACTGTTATGACATAAAGCATGCATAAACCATATTAAAAACATATAAAAAAAATGCAGGTGAGCTGGATGAACTAAATTTTGATGGGAACTCAAATTAATGTTGAGGATTTGACATATTAAAACATAATTATAAAATATTGAAACAACAGTGGTTATGGAAGACTTTGTAAAAATAAAAAATTAACTTTTATGACATTGGTAATTGAGCAAACTGAGTTAAATGCTATGTGATATTAAAGAATGGAAAAATTCTATAATCAAGCACAAGTCTTACATAATCAGAGTGATGATGGTAATAGTTAGATTGTTAGTAGTGGACATGTTTTATATTTAAACCAATTAATCTGATATTATTAAAACTGGTATGAAAATACAAGTGTGCACCTGCAACTTTATGAACCTGATACATGTGAAGTTGCTAAATTTATCTTAGTTGGTTGCATACTCATCTTAAAAAAACTTGATTACGGTTTCAGTTTCCCATTGAGCTTGATAATCTCTAAACATCAAATGATTAAGAAACTTGTTAGACAGTGAAAGAAAACTACAATAGAGATTAAGGTATATTATGTTTACTTATATAGAAATAACAATTTTAATACACATGAAAATTTGAAAATGTAAATCAAATATATAGAACTCTAAGCTCCAAGTACAATACCTCCTGGAAAGAAACATACATTAGAAAATTTAAACTCAAAGCTCCAAATGAATTCAATGTTTGTATGATTGTTACCTGCAACGCATCTTTGAATTGAATCCAATCTAACAACTCTTGAATATGTACAGTTGCCTCCCAGAAGTAAGTTCTTGAATCAGTCAACACTTTCTGCCAATTAAATCCAAAACAGATTTTGCTAAAACGAAACTATTCATCGAAGATTCACATAGCAGCATCAATAATAACCAATTTCTTCATTGTCATATCTACGTAAAAATAATCATAACAATTAATTCAATATACCTTCATTGGACTTTGCGCTGGAGTTTGTCGATATTGCGCCGTCTATGTCATAAACAACAAAAAAGAGGTTCATTAAAGAAAAAATAACCCACAACAATTACCCAAAGTTCAAAACCTAAAAAGATCAAATACAATAGATTAAGTTAATAACAAAACCTAAATTGAAAAAGTCATATAGAAACATTTTCGAATTCGACCAGCAAGATACTCGTCGTCGGAAACCCGTTTTCACCACCACCACACTCATCGCCGGAAACTCGTTGCCGCCACCACAGATGTGAATCTTAAAAATACTTATATGAAAGGGAAGAAACCCTAAAATATGATTCCACAGTAAGAAACCCTATCATCTGCACATATAAATAAAACTTGTAAAATACCTGCACATATAAAGAACATCACAAGAAAAAGTTGAAACCAAACCTCTTTCAAAATAGTAATCGTCGTCCAACGCAACCAACACCGACACATTATCCATAACCTAAAGTTGAGATTTTTAGTATCAAAATGAAGAAAAAATTAAACAACAAATTGACGAAGAGGATTAACATTACAGATTGGAAGAGTTAATTGTTGTCGATGACCTCAACATCACTAACACCATAAAACATAGAGCGAAACAAACAGAAAAATAAACCTCAAACCACAAACCTCAAATCAAAACATAGAAAAAACAACCTTGAAACAACGTTGAAGACATACAAATAAGAAGGAAGTAAAACGAAACAAACAAATACAATAGGTCTCGCGATGTTGATACGATGGGAAAATAGAAGCTGATAGTAGATGAAGTTTGAGAGTAGAAGCTGAAAGTAGTTGTTGGAGAATGGTAAGCTAAAAGTAGATGAAGTTGGAGGAAATGGATTTGTGAAGTGAACAGATGTATTAGACCACTTAGTTGGGAAACGTGAAGATTTGAAAAAGATTTCAAGACAAAATGTGAGATGTTGAATAATGGTATCAGAAGAACAGTTACCCCAACAGGCTTATGAGCTTTGTAGCAAAACAGAAGAGGGAGGTATGTAAGAGCATCCACATGGCAAGCTGTGAGATTAGAAGGACAAAACAGATATTTCAATGGTTATAGATTTTCTTATATGGTAGATGTACCAACATGTTGCTAGCCATAATACCCCCTTTTTTCTTTCCTTTTTTTTCTTCAGTTTTCCTTTTCAATCCTCTCTTATGTTGATTGAAACTCTCTCAACTGGATCGACCATTAGGTACTGATATACCAAACAATCCCTCCATCGTCCTCTATAGACCTGTAGTAATAGAACATTGGAATAAGAAATGTGTTAAGTTCTCCTCTTCTTTTAAAAAAAACACATACCTTGTTCCTACTACTTTGAAAAATTCCTCTTTTAGCCAACTGAGCCCTCGTAGGAAGTTTGTTCAGTAGAAGCCTCCATTTCAACACCTGGACTTTAGACGGGACCTTTTCTCTCTGATGAGTCCTAGCCCTTGAGGTTGGCATTAATTTTGCTAAAACTAACTTAGCAGAAAGATGTTGGACAAGATGTTCTATCAGGTGGATTCGACATCTTTGTCTGTTACAATTTTGGGATAGCTGTATTTTGGTAACAGGTGTGATTGGAATATGACTTGATTCCAGGTGGCATCTGAGATTTTGGAATTAGAGATTCTGATTCTAAATAGAATATGCGGTTTCCTTGTAAGGAGACATTTTTGGAAACTTCCGATTGAAGAAAGGATTAGGTTGCAGATTCTGAGGAGCAGAATTGTTGCGCTTTTGAAGCCCAAGTCCAGTTGTGTTTTGCAATATAAATAGGTTGGATTTAACCTAGTTTTTGTGTTGAATATTGCATCTGTTTTTAGAAGTACTAGGGTTTGTACTTGTGTGAGCCTCTCGTGTATTGTGTGAATACTAGAGAAGGACTGTTTATTGAGTTGTAATATTTTCAGTCACTGCTGTGATTGGAAGGGAATTGAGAAGGGTCTTATACCTAGGAGAGTCTTAGGTAGAAATCTAGGAAGGGTAGTTTCTAGGTGCTAAGTTATAAACGTTAGAGTTTAGCTTAGAACCAACTCTACTTAGTGATTTCATTCCTGGCTTGGTAGCTCCCAGATGTAGGTGTTGTTGATCACCGAACTGGGTTAACAATTTCTGTGTGTCGTTTACATTCTGCAGTTTTCTTTTGTTCTTCCTTAATCCTTGTGAGAAGCAGAGATCAAGTGTCACGACATCCTGTCTGACATCTTAGTGATCTGCTTAACCAGAATTTCAATTGGTATCAGAGCGGCATCCTGCTCTATATCTGGGTGAGATTCAGGGACGATACTTTCTGGTTCGATGGATAAAGAAGGAGGAATTCTGAGTAGACCACCAATACTTGATGGTTCCAATTATGAATATTGGAAAGTTTGCATGGTGGCGTTTATCAAGTCTATGGATGGAAAGGCTTGGAAGTCTGTGGTCAAGGGGTGGGATCCACCAAAGATCAAAGACGAAGAAGGGAAGCTCACTGATGAGCTGAAACCTGAAGAAAACAGGGATGATGAAGATGATAAGCTTGTTCAAGGAAATTCCAAAGCTTTGAATGCCTTGTTCAATGGTGTGGACAAGAACATCTTCAGACTTATCAAGAACTGTACTGTTGCTAAGAATGCCTGAGAAATTCTGAAGATTGCACATGAAGGTACCTCTCGAGTCAAATCCTCAAGACTTCAGCTTCTCACTTCTAAGTTTGAGAACTTGAGAATGAGAGAAGATGAAAGTATACACGACTTTCACATAAACATTGTTGATATTGCCAACACATCCAGTGATCTTGGAGAAAAAATTCCTGAAGCCAAGTTGGTTCAGAAAATTCTGAGGTCTCTTCCTAAGAGATTTGATATGAAGGTGACTGCTATAGAGGAAGCCCAGGACATAACTACTATAAAAGTTAATGAGCTTATGGGATCTCTTCAAACTTTTGAGATGGCACTAAATGAAAGGACTGAGAAAAAGAAGAGCTTAGCCTTGGTATCTGAGGAAGGAAAGACAAACTCTGAGAAAGAGATGTCTAAAGCTGTTGTGCTTCTGGGAAAACAATACAGTCAATTACAAAAAAAATTGAGGGAGAGGCTAAAGAGAGTAATAAGACTCAGCCACTCAGAAATTTTTAACGGAACAACTATGGAAGGAATTCAAATTACGAAGATAGAATTGGCATGAAAAGGGGGACAAAGTGTCTTGAGTGTGAAGGGTTTGGACACACCAAATGGGAGTGCCCTACTTTCCTCAAGAAAGAAAAGAAAGGTCTCCATACATCCTGGTCAGAAGATGATTATACTAGTGATGAGGAATCACCATAGCAAGTATCTGCACTCACATGAGTATTTGACACTCATGTAGGATCAGACATTGGAGATCTATCCCATGATGCTTTAGTCAATTCTTACAGGGAGTTGTACACAAGAAGTGCAAAAATCTACAAATTTGGAGAAGATCAACATAAGATTATCATGCTTCTTGAGATTGAAAGACTAAAGTATCTTGGCACCATATCTGACCTTCAAGAGGAAATTGCTTTGCTAGAATCCAAACTCGACAATGATGGAATGATCAACAACAGATCGGATAAGATACTACACTCTGAAAGAAAACAAAAGATGTCCAACCGAGTGTCTCAACATCATCACAGACATCAGAGGAAACAAGACTGGAAATGTCACTATTGTGGTAAATATGGCCACATAAAACACTACTGCTACAAGCTACATGGATATCCTAAGGGTATTGTAGCACCTCAAAATTTGCCCTCATGTTTTAGTTAACTGGCTTATGTTTCATTGCATTCTTGCCATGTCATCTTTGCATATCATTGGCTCTTAGCATGGGATCAAGGCATCTAAATCCAATCCCAGGAGCCTTGAGCCTCAAGAGATCATAATTGATTCATCACCATATCATATGATCAAGCTTGACAAGAAATTTCAAGTGAATCACATTCTCCTAATCAGTGCAAAATTAAGGTTTTGGGATTCTTGAGTTTAAACCCCCAATGGGCAAGATATTTTAGTTTTTATCCTCACTAAATGGCACATCTCATCATTGTTTGAGAGGATACACATCATACTCAGAGGAATTTGGATTTGGAGGATGTGCTGATTCCTCCTAGACTGAGGGCACCAAAACTAGGGTTTGCCATAAAATAGTTTATTTCTGATTTTTGGGAAAGACTTGATTTCATGGTATTCCTCATGTCCTTAAGTGTCTAAGATTGAAGGATTGTCCATCAATTTTGTTTAGAAGGGCTTCAATTGATCAATTGATTAAAAATTAAGAGAATTGGGGAAAAGTCGATTGTGCAAAGGAAAAAGTCAACTCCTGACTTTTTGAGGTCAAATTCATGTTCCTCAAGTTCATTGTGATCATTGGTGAAGATTTGATCAAGGAATGTCTAGGGTTTCATCAAAAATCAAGAAAGATTCAAAGTTGCCAAATTTAGAAACTTAGGGTTTCCATTTATGGCAAGTTTTATCAAGTTGAAGGGTCACTTTTGAAGCATTCTTTTTCCATGTTCCAAGCTTCAAACTCAAAGTTTATGGAGGCTTATTGAAAGTTCACATCCTAAGCGTCAAAACCATATCAAGAACATGCCCATTTGATCAAAATTGAGAGAGATATGATCAATTAAAGTTGAGACAAATCAAGGCAAATTGGCAAGTCATGATCAGTCAGCGCGCAGTAATTTCAACAAACACCTTGTGTGCATGTTTTGTCCAAGTTCAAGTTCAGATTTCTCCATGATGGAGACTCCAAATGAAAAATTTCCCAACATGGTTTTTGTTCCTCTTGATCTCATCTTCAACTTTGATGTTGGAGAAATTTTCATATGATCAACTCATTGAGAGATATAATGAGGCAAGGTGTGTGACCTCCAACTGATCCATTCACACGCATGTGGTAGGGAACGACCAGGTCAGGCTGACCTGCCAACACAGCTGTGTACATACACTTTCATGAATAATTTTAAGCACCTTAGAGGCTTCAATTTCATTTTTTTTCCACACCAACATTACTCTACTCCATGCCCTCTTTCCAAAAACCCCAAGATCATCCATTTTCATTCCATAATCATGGAGATCCAATGCTCCAAAGTCAACAACATACCAACTGTTTTCTTCCACCTCAAGCAAACACAATTCAGTCAAAAAAGAGCCCTGTGTCGTTGCTATTGTCATTAGGCGCATGCTAACATCATGTACCTCACACATTACATTGCCTTTTCAAGACAAACACGCTCTTACATCCATACCATACACATGTACCATCCATGCTATAATTGTTCAAACACAAATGAGAAGGAAACTTGTGAAGCAAGTTATGCCAATTCAGTACCTCATCATCACCTTCTATTTGAATTCCACCATAACATTCCATGATCTTCTCCACACATGAGCAAAGCAACAACAACTCGTGACAACTCATATACTTCACTCACTCTCATTTTTTAAACTCAGTTTAACCTCACTCAGTTAACTATGGTTCTAACTGTCAACTATGACAGTTAGAAGTTAACCAAGGATATAAAAGGAAGCTCATAACAGAAATTGGAAGGAACTTCAATCATTCTTCTCCATTTCACACACTCTCTCTCTCTCTCTCTCAACTTGTTCTCTTTCTCTCGAGGCTCTGAGGATTTCAACTCTCTCTGCACATTGCTCCTTCATTCTTCACCAAGAATCATCAGTGTATTCAAAGCTTTGAAGCATAGCATTGCATGTTGATTTTCACATCTGCATCAACTGATTTTCAAGAGAGTTTGAAGTTTCATAGCCTTTATTTGGCTGGTTTGAAATTCAAGAAGCAAACGGAACCTCCTCTCTGGTCTTCTTTTGAGCAAAGGATTCATCAAAAGCACAGGTTTCACTTCAACTTTTTTGCTCTCTTTTTGCTCTGATTTTATTTGTTTTTGCCTGATTGGAGCTCAATAGGAGCCATGTGACCACCGGCTAGTTGATAGGCTCCTTAGGAGCATAGACCTGAAAATTAGGGCAAACTGCTTGCTTCGATTCTCTCTGTATGTGAATTGTTTGTGATTTTTGAGGCTGGATTTGGAACCTACGTGGCATGAGGATCATTTTGATGTATGGTTTGATGATTTCTAGTCATGTGTAAATTTTGCCACGGTGGTGAGTGGCCGGAGAAGATGACCAGAGTCTTCTCCGGCCGGTGGTGTTCATCAACCACAAGAACCCAAATTGTTTTTCCAGGTTAAGTCCTGGCCGTTTGATTCTTTTAATCCAACGCTCCTGGTCATGCCAGCGCATAAATGAGGATGGTGGGAGTCACGTGCCTTGTTTTTCTGATTTATTTTGAATTTTGTGCTTACATGTGGTTGCTTCATCATATCCTATCATGTGCGTGCATTGTGGTTCATGTGATTGCATTACTTTGTGTGATCATCATGTGCTGACTCCATCCAATGGCTGAGGATGAGTCAATTGTTTGACTAACATCCATATCATGGACCTTATCTGAGCGTGTGTATTGGACTGGGCTTCTTTTGCTATCTACACACCACCTTTTCTGAGCCCAAGTGCATTGAACTATGTTATTGCTTGCGCTGCACCCCCTGACTCATTTCTTTTTTTTTTTATTATTATTTTCTTTACATACTTGTTTCATTTTTAATTTTTAAAAATACTTTTAAGCATGATAAAATCTTGAAAAAATTCATGAAGCATCATAATGCATTTAAATAATTTTTACATATTTTATTTTCTGATTTTAGCATATTTTACTATTTTTCCGTGAATTTCCATTTAATTTCTTTTATGTGAACATCCCTTCATGATACATGTTTCATTTTTGATTTGTTTGACATAGTTGTGTTGAATTTTCACATGAGCATTGATCCATGTTTGAATGATACATCAAGGCATCTCATACCTATTTTTTTAGATTTTTTAGGTCATTTCTTATTGACTTTTGAATGAGATCTTTGTGCCATTTATTTGTGTGACTTGTATGAGATTTTGAAGCATCTTTGAGCATGTTTGGTAATGAATTTTGAGCCATCCTTTTGAGACATGTTTGCACACTGTTTGCACTTCATAATACTTGTATCTTTCAATTTTCTCATCCTTTTAACATGACTTTTGATTCATCTTAAAAGCATGCTTGTTTGTGTGAATGTTAGGGATCATATGCTAGGGTTTCAATGTGCATTGTATGCAACCATCTTTGACAATTAATGAGGCCTCTTGATACATGTTGTATGAACATTATAGGTCACTTTTCTCATGATATAGAGCATTCATAGTTCATCTTTACATGACTTGTATGCACTTATTTGAACTTAAAATGTTTTGTGAATTTGTGCATCCTTACTTGTTCTTCTTTGATCAATTGTTTGCATCAACACTTGCATGATCTTGTACATTCATGAAAACATGATTCCACTTCTGTTTACGATCATTTTCAATCATATGCCATGATTTCTAACATCATCTCACATGTCTCTTAACTTCATGAACACATAAGAACTTGTTCTAACTAACTTGAACATGCTTACTTCTAATCTTCAATGTGCTTCAACATGACACTTGTGTGGACTTTATATGATCATTCTTGACTTCTAAATGTCATCTCAAATTTCATATGCTACTAACTTGCATCCATTTCCAATCATGTTCATCTTGCATCTTCATTCTTTACTTGTGTTACAAGTGTGCTTCATTGTATGATCTTTAACCCTTAGGACCCTTCCCTTTTGGTTTAACTTTTAATACCTGCATTCATGATTCACATGCCATCTTAATGAAATATCCATGCATTTTTAAATGTCATTCACTTCTGACTTTAATGTTTGCATGTGCATTTATTCACGTTTATGAATCATTTTCTTTCATCTAACATAGTTAATGCCTAACTTGCATTTGTGTGAACATTTGATGTGTAGTTTGATATTGGCTGCTTTCATATGGCATGTTTACCTTAGTAGGATAAATTGACATGTACCTACTGAATTTGGATGATCCTTAACCCTTAGGACCCTTCCCTTTTGGTTTAACCCTTGTTTGCTTCTTAAGTTGTCTTCTTAAGACAATTAACATTGTTTGGTTCACTTTCTTTCACTTGTATTCAATACTTGTGTTGATTTGGTACTAACCTTTTGTGTAGGGGCAGAGGTAAGACACATGAGCATGTGGATGTTATCCATGCTCATTCCTCCTTTCATCTAATCTCTTTTACTTCTCTTTTATGTGTGATTACATGATATAATGCTTGATTGTGTAGAACTTCTTCACATCCCTTTGGGATCCTAGCTCATCCTTAATTTTTGATTAAGGTGAGGTAGGATAAGCATTAGATAGTGTTATACCTCTCTTTTCTTTAGACTTAGGTTGTTCTTAAACCTCCCCCTTAGGGCCACCTTTGCATTATAACATTAGGAACACTTAGTTTCCCCTTAGTGTTTTCTTTTCATTTGAGTCTTTTCTTCTCATCTTTTAACCTTCTAAAACACTTAATAAAGGTTAACGTGTATTGCGCATGAGCCTCATAGATGGGAAGTGAGGTATGGGGGGTCTTCCTTCATACTTCTAGGATGCTTAGTGTACGTCCTGTTGGGGACGATACACGACGTATTCGTTCCTATGTTGTAGACTTGGGTGCAATGCAAGTTACAAACTAACTTCAATCCATTTCTATCTAAAACACACAAAACAAACTCAAACCTTTTTATCCTTCGGGATTGTTAAGTTTCAAACCTTTTTTCAGAAAAGTGCACGTTATTTTTCGTTTTGTCGCAAACAGGCATCGACCCAAACTGCCGGACGCGAACTTAACTTCGCTCATAAAAAACACTAAGACCTCGTTAGGTCGAACTATGACTGCACTGATTTCCTCTCTCTGGTTAGATTGAGGATACGTAGGCACGAGACGACGATGTCTTGGCGAGCAACCTCCCCACTTAGTTCGTGTTCGAACTACGTTGACTCTGACTTTCCCATTGCACGAGGGATTACGTAGGCCTAGGACGACGATGTCCTATCGAGTCACTTCTTTTTCTTTTCTCCCCCGTTTCTTCGTTCTTTTCCAATCACGTTCCTTTTCCTTTCCAGTAGCAGTGGAGCTCCAGATGACGTCACCCTTTGATCGAGACAACAAGCGTGGATCCCATCGAGTACGATGGACGCGTGGGGTGCTAACACCTTTCCCTCGCGTAACCGACTCCCTTACCCGTTTCTCTTGGTCACGAGACCATGCTCTTTCCCTTCCCTCAGGTTTACGCAGTGTTTCCTTTCCCTCTCTTGGGATAAATACACATTGCTGGCGACTCTGTTTCTGCGCCACTTTCGCGTTTGTACCTGGATGAAAATCCTGGGAGCGACAACTGGCGACTCTGCTGGGGAAGCGTTGACCTCTTGCTGGTATATCCCCTTTGCGAGTCGATCCTAGAACTTGGTTGTTTATTTTCATTGGGTGTTTATTGTGGTGCTTTATTTTGTTGTGCATTACTGTATTACTGTATTACTGTTTTACTATTTTACTGTATTTACCGCATTTATGGCATTGCATTTCATTATTATGCTGGACTGTGCTGTACTGTACTGGATTTTCTGTTTGATAGGTTGGGATTTCTGAGAGATAAGCCCACTACCCAGGCTTGAGCAAACACATAGGTATTAGCGTAGGCAGGCGTGTCGCTCCCGTGGTGTTGGCCACGTGAGGGTGTTCACGAGACCCACAACCAGACGAGATTCTATCGAGAGATATTTGATACTGTATGTTGATGCAGGCCAGTAGTTATTCTCCTGAGGAACTGTCGACTCTGGTGACCATTCCCGAGGACTCAGTAACGGCACTCCTCCCGAGATATGATAATGGCATACTAGAAATGGAAAACCCATTACGCATTCTTGATCCGAGGACCCAATGCTGGGAACTTGCTATAGGATATCCTTTTTTAGGGGAATCAGTTGAGGCCTCCTCGATTGATGATGATGCCAAACCAAAAATGGTGAACGTATCATCATTTCTCGACCTGAGAGTGCGTGATATTGAGGATCCTCACCTTTCTAGTACCCACATGTAAGAAGGGGGGGGGTTGTTTACAGGTTTGCAGGAAACCTTGACTTTCAGCATACCCGATACTCTGGATTTCTTATCAGTATGAACTTATCAGTGTGGTTACTCTGGTGTTCTGGGTATTTGGTGCAAGGCCTTGATATTATTCAGTTTGTTCAGTGTACCCAGTCTATATGGATGCCTTGATCTTATGCTTTGCATTGCATTTCATTTTTCTAACATTCATATTTTTGCATTTCCAGGTAGTATCCGATCTGTTAATTCCAGTTAAACGAGCAGTCATCAGGATAGACACTAAGAAGAGTAAGAAGAATATCATTGTTTACAAGTTCCCGAAGTTCACTCTTGGCCGGCTTGGCAGCTTACGGGATATGGCCGGTCCGGAAGTGTTGGGATTTTTCAAAGAGAAGTATGGTTGGATCTTATCTCTCGTTCGTAACCTCAGTGAGTATGAATATAATGGCTTGCACACCTTGATGCAGTTCTATGATCCTTCCCCGAGATGCTTCGTGTTGCCAGACTATGTATTGGTCCTTACTCTGGAGGACTACTCAAACATCCTGGGGATTTCAATTAAAGAGGGTGCTCCATTTTGTGTTTCCAAAGCAGATCTTGATTTCAAAGCAGTGGCTGATGCTCTTTATTTGAGAAAATCAACTTTGGAGGCTGACATTTCTAGCAAGCGAAAGTTTCATGGCTATCACTTGGCGTACTTGGTAAAGAAGGCTCAAGAAGCGGCTAAGGAGAAGAGGTGGGCAACTTTTAATGCAATACTGGCTCTCTGTGTATATGGCATTGTCCTTTTTCCTAATGAATCTGATTTTGTTGATACAGATGCTATCCGGATCTTTATAACTCAGAATCCAGTGCCGACCTTGTTAGGAGATCTTCACTATGCTTTGTACAACAGGAATGAGAAGAGACGAGACGGGATAGTTCATTGTTGTGCACCTCTTTTCTATAAGTGGTTTGCAAACCGTTTACCTCGGTCAGGTGCTTTCGTGGATACTAAGACTTCTTTGGAATGGAGAAAACGTCTAATGGGTCTAGCTGCTAAGGATATTGTTTGGGTGGATCAGGGATTGCTTGGTATGGACATTTTGCATAGCTATGGGGAGTACCCCAACGTACCATTAATAGGGAGAAAAAGAGGTATTAATTACAATCCTTCTTTGGCTATCAGGAAGTTTGGATATGCTCTGAAAGATCCTCCGGTTGAAAAAGATTTGGGAGAGTCATTGTATTTTCATGCAGCTGATGGATTAGATGTGGCGCAGAAAGCTTTCGAAGCATGGCTCAGTAGACAAAAGAGAGGAAAACCCGCTTTGGGCAAACCCAATAATCAAGCTTTCCCTCCCTACGTAGACTGGATAAAGTAGAGGGTGGAAGAGTTCTACTTGCCTTTTGACTGGGCGCCTCCCTTGTATCCTGAGATTGTAGAAGAGAGGCTTACTGTACCCCTCGATGAGTTTAACAAGCAATGAGACTTGGTGTATGAGTTGAGGGTAGAGAATGCTGGTATAAGTAGTCAGCTGCAAGGTGCTTTACATGACAACTTGGAGTTGAAATGGAAAGTTCAAGATGTGACAGAACACCTGGAAGAGAAGGAGAAGGATCTCACTGATAGAGCTCAGCACTTCAGAAAAGTCAGTATGACTGCTGAATCCCCTAGCAAGGCCTACAGCAAAAACAAGAAGCTCTTGACCGAGACTGAGGCCAAGCTTGCCACGTATCAAAAGATGTCGGAGTAGGTCAAGATTGAAAATGGGGAGTTGAAAGAAGAACTTTAGAAAATGAAAGCAGAAAAAAAGCACTTCTCTGGTAAGTGGAAAGAAGCTCAGAAGGAAATTTAAGAGCTCAAGTTGCAAGCCGAAGTCAAGAAATCAAGGCGCGAAGGCAACAATGTTGAAGAGCAGATTGCTAGGCTGAATCAAGATATTGAAAAGAGAAACAGACCTACACATTTAGACACTGTGGATCTTCTTGAGGAAGTTGAATCCAGTTTGTTTGGAATTAATTTGTAGTGATCTTGTTATTATATTTTGTTGTGATTACCATCAGGATTATTGATGGAATCGCCTATGATTGTATCAGACCCGTCTGTACGAATTCTTATGACATGATATAAAATGCTTGGTTTAATCATGTATGTATCAACATCTCTCAGTATTCAAAGGGTGCGCTTCCTTTATGTGGACTCTTCATTATTTCTGGGTTCGAATTTATTTTCCGATATTGGGTCCAATCCCTTGCCTGTTTTCAAAGACTGGAATCATAGTAGATACGTCCTAGAAATGTTTAAATATAATGTTTGCATTTGAATTTGCATGATCATAATAATTTGGCATTTTGCATAACAGGCATGTGTCTCTGGTTTTCTTATCATGTTCTTTCTACAGATAGGATTGCTGACTAGCAGATTTATTAGATTTAATCAAAAGATAGCCATGGAACAACTCCGTGCAGAAGTGACTGAAATAAAGATCCAGATGAGGCAGTTTGGGGAAGATATGCAGGCCATGTCTCAAGGCCAGAAACTGCTAAGAGAGGAAGTTAACCATATGAGGACTCAGATAGGCCTGGTCATGGAAATCTTGAATAAGGTGTTAAAGAAGGAAAACAATCATGTGCTCGCTTCTACAACAGAAGTCCTTATTCCTCCCATATCTGTGGAGTCTTCTCTAGATCATGGATTGCCTCATGAATCCCCTTCACAAATTGAAGTTTGAGAGCTTTCTCATCAGCAATCACTTCCTGCTCCCCAAGAGGATCCTAAGCCAGAGAGGCCTAAGAGGAAGTTTGATCCCATTCCAATGCCATATGCGCAGTTGCTTTCTTATTTGCTCGAACTCAAACTGGTTGAACGTGTTAGTTTGGGACCTCTTTCAACAAAGATTCTTCTGGGACCTAATGCTAATGCTAGATGTGAGTTTCACTCTGGGGTACCTGATCACAATGTTGAGAATTGTACAAGGTTCAAGCATAAAGTCCAAGAGCTCATTGATTCAGAGGCAATCAAGTTTACATCAGTTGGCACTGGTAAACAAGGTGATTTTACTCCCATTGTTGCAAAGGAATTGGGGACTCCCTCCTTTTCCAAAGGATCCACCTCGCGTCAGAGATCTCTTCCACAACCTTATGTTGCAGAAGCTCTACGTCAGCAACCCTTGTTTTGGCCTCGTGTGGAAAGGAAAATACAGGAGCAGATTGGGCGCCCAAATCAGCATCAACAGCGGAACTATCAGCAGTAGAAGCAACTCAGACCAAGAAGACCCAAGAGGATATTTGATCCTATTCCTATTCCTTACAGTCAGTTGTTCGCTCGCCTGCTCAAAAGCTCTATGATTCAGCTGAGGAGTACCACGCCAGTGTCGTACCATATTCCTCCGGACTATGACATGAATGCTAGCTGTGAGTTCCATTCAGGAACGTTTGGGCATACGCTTGATAATTGTAATGTGTTCCAACACAAGGTGCAAGATTTGATTGACTCAAAGGTCATCACCCCAGATGGTACCCCCACAAGGTGAAGCTTCTTTATCAGAGTGAGCACTCGAGGCTGCGAAGACATCATCAAAAGCCATAAGTCCAGACGGAGTCAAGTCTCCTCAACAATGGCAATCATCAGCTTCCTTTATTGCATTTTCATATGTAGTTATCATTTGTTTGTTTAAACACTGTCTGCATGTAAAAACTTGTTTGTGATACTTTTAATACAATGAATGTGTTGTTCTTGAAGTATTTTGCTTTTATGCACTCATATCATGTTTATATGCACTGCAATACCAACTTTCTTGCTTAGACTCTTTGAGGGAGGATGATGAGGTGAAAATGAAAAATATCTGGTTGTGTGCTATTGGATAAAACCCTATTGAGGATGTACATGCATTGTTTCAAATCCCTAAACACTGGAGATATAAGGGAGATAGACCCTTGTTAACCCCTTTTGAGCCTTGAAGTAGGAGTTTCTTTCGTACAAAAAAACCCTCATACTTAACCCCGGGGCAGGGTAGGCATCAATTAATTTTACCGAGCGTTCAAATTTCAAAAGGAATGTGCATATGAGGATCCATTACCTTCAAGAGGTCAAAATATGTGAAACCATAATGGTTATCCATCAACAATCAAGGAGTGAGGCAGTCACAACCCTTTCAAGCAAGTAAGACAACCAGTGTCACACGCTTTGTTAAAAAAAAGAATAAAAGAAAGAAAGCCCGCTAAGTCAAAACTTGAAAACAAGCGACTTAGGCAAAAGTTAGGGCATCCCGCTGGACTTCAAAATCGAAAAACTCAAAAGAGCCAGTCCAGGCAAAAATTAGGGATCGAAAAGCAAGAGAATGAAAAGCGAAAAGCGAAAAGCGAAAAGGATTACAAAAGAAAATCCTCGAGCAAGAACAAAGTCGTGTGACTACGAACAAAGGACAAAAGGGGTGACTGTCACTCTAAAACCTCATTAGGTGTCAAACCATCAGTTGCATGGAATCCTTAAAGATCATGAAATCTTTTTGAGAGATGAGCGCTTGCGCCAAATTAGCTGAACGTAGAACTGGAGAACATCACGAAGAGTGGGTGGGCACCGATAAACTTTGAGCCTTAAATCCTTTTTTCTCAAAACCGTGAACCAGGCCACGATACAACCCTCAAAAGTCCTAATTGAAACAAGGTTTATTCCGAAAGCGTACTTCAGCGAGATAGCGTTCCTGACTCTTATGGGTTATGCTAATAAGATTTTTGTTGGTATTGCATGTGCGTATTGTTTTCCATTCAAAAATTAATGTCGCTTCCCAGCCAGTGATTCGTTCACAAGGCTTGGTGACACATTTTCAATAAAACTTCAGGTTAACACGAGTGTTGCATTAGAATTGTCATTCTCATAATAAACATTTTCTGCTTGCATGTGTTTGAAATCAAAGAAGCTTACACAATGAACGTCAGTCGAGAAGCTCGATCACGCCAAGTTGAGATGGTGAAAACTCCGAAGGACAGTCATGTCAAGGGGTATGTGGCCAAGAGGTTGTGCGTAGCCCAGACGTTCCCGGTGAATGGTGATAAGATACAGTCAATTTGGAACAGTCACATTGAAAATTTTCCCTGAAGCAGCTAAAAGGGAGCAATCACGTCGAGATTCGAAAAATATCTCGAAGACCAGTCGGTCAGGGGCAAATTCACTTCAAGGCTCGTACTGGGGCAGGCCACCTCAAGAGCACGAGAAGTTATCCAATCCTGAGGACGGTCAGTTGAAATCATCTCGTCCAGGTACGAGATACCGGGGCATAATATTTCCAGTCATTGCAAACCCTTTCGAGGCAAGCTACTTTGTAGATATGCAGTCTGGGGCAGTTATACTGAGATTTGATAAATCTCTCCAAGAGTTTGAAGACCCTGGGGCAGTGTGAATGCCCGGTATTCTATAAAATCCTCTTGAGATGATTTCTTCCATTAGACCCTGTGGTCTGGGGCAAGTGGAAAGTTCAAGGGACCGTTGGTCGGGTATGTAGACCAGTATGTAGTTGATCAGCAGAGGCGTGAAGCACCCAATATTGTTCCTCCCCAGTGGAGCTACTCTCCTCAACATTGAAATTTCATCCTCCCCAGCCAGAATACAGAGGATTATTTCCCCAGCTAGATTTGTGATTGTTTACTCTCTTAGCGAGCAGCCAGAAGTTGATACTTCTGCATCCCCCATCAAGAGATTAATGGAATATCTTCTTTGGACAAAGATGTTATTTCCCCACAGGGTCTGAGCACCTATTTTCCTCAACTAGTCAGGAAATGTTTTCTCACCAGCAAAGGTATGGTCTGATCCCCAACAGATGAGTATGCTTGATGGTATTCCCTAGCAGAATTGGTGTCGTCAATCACCACTCTCCAAGCAGATGTGCTGGTAGTGGCTGGTGTTTCCCAGCAGGATGAGGGTAAAATTATTTCCCCCAGCAGCAGGTTAAGTTCCGTGATATCCCCAAGTAGGTGCGGTATTATTGACTTGTCTCCCCAAGCAAAGTTTGGTGGTAGTCCTTGCAACGGTTTGTTCAACGGTGGTTGACATCCCCCAGCAGGTTTTAAGTCCATTTGGTATTGGCAGTTTTCAGTATCAGGTTTTGGGTTCCATCTTTGACAAAGGTTATTTGTAATCCCCAGTAGAAGGGAAGTTATCTTTGGGTTTCATCTGCAACAGAGACTTTGGTCAGGAAAGTTGTTCAGTGTGATTTTCCTCTGCAGGGTTTTGTTCTCGGAGACAATTTAATTTGTCGTCCCCGGTGGAGTTGCCTTCGTCTTCAGCATTTATTTTGCTGGAGCGCTTCTTTTCCATGGCATCCTCCCAAAAGCGTAACATTTCCATTTCGTATGGAGCATTACGCCATATAAAAATTCAAACATATGCATTTGAAGCATAAGCCACGTTTGAGTTCTCGTTTTCCAGGCGTTCCCCTGGCAAGGAGAGTCGTAATTCAGGAGATACCGTCCAACTTTACTCCCCCAAGCAGTGGACTTGGTCATGTGAAGTTGCCAATTGGTGTTCCCCTGCAGAGTTGTCTGTTCAGATATCTCTTATCCCCAGCATAAAATAATGTGACTGTGGCCCCAAGCATTTGCTTCAACTAATTCGTAGGGTAATAAATTCGTCAATCTTACCCTTTTGATCGTCCTTCCCTAGCAGAGTCGTCTGACTAGGACTTCATTATCCCCTTTGAGTCATCCCTCAAACCCCCTCGTCCCAGGTTCAAATGCGTTAATCTTGATGTTTTCGAGACACTGGTCTTTCAACACTCGTCCGTGTTTGTTTCGTTTCTTCAATATTCGTCTATATTGATATTTCAACACTCGTCCGTGTTTATTTCGGTTTCATCAATATCCGTCCGTATTGTTCTTTCAACACTCGTCCGTGTTTGTTTCATGTCCTTAATACTTCGTTCGTATTAATTCCCCTTTTTTCTTTCAACACTCGTTCGTGTTTATCCCTCGTCCATATTCGTCCATATTGATATTTCAACACTCGTCCGTGTTTGTTTCAAGTTAATCAATACTCGTTCGTATTGATCCTAGAATGTCTTAGACACTCGTCCGGGGTCTTTCAACACTCGTCCGTGTTTGTTTTAGGTTAATCAATACTCGTTCGTATTGATCCTAGAACATTTTAGACACCCGTCCGTGTTCTTGCACTACCCGTCCGTGTTTGAACTTTTTGTTTCAATACCCGTCCGTATTGACCTTTAACACCCGTCCGTGTTCTTTCAGCACCCGTTCGTGTTTGAACTTTAGTTTCAATACCCGTCCGTATTGACCGTATTGACCTTTGACACCTGTCCGTGTTCTTTCAGCACCCGTCTGTGTTTGAACTTTAATTTCAATACCCGCCCGTATTAACCTTTGGCACCCGTCCGTGTTCTTTCAGCACCCGTCCGTGTTTGAACTTTTGTTTCAATACCCGTCCGTATTGACCTTAGACACCCGTCCGTGTTAATCCAGCACCCGTCCGTATTTACCTTTAGACACCCGTCCGTGTCCTTTCAGCACCCGTCCGTGTTTGAACTTTTTAGCCAATACCCATCCGTATTGACCTTTAGACACCCGTCCGTGTCCTTCCAGCACCCGTATGTGTATAAACTTTTAAGCCAGTACCCGTCCGCATTGACCTTTGGCACCCGTCCGTGTTCTTTCAGCACCCGTCCATGTTTGAACTTTTAAACCAATACCCGTCCGTATTGACCTTTAGACACCCGTCTGTGTCCTTTCAGCACCAGTACATGTATAAACTTTTAAGATAATACTCGTCCGTATTGACCTTTAGACACCCGTCCGTGTTCTTTCAGCACCCGTACGTGTATAAACTTTTAGCCAATACCCGTCCGTATTGACCTTTAGACACCCGTCTGTGTTCTTTCATCACTCGTCCGTGTGTGAGCTGTTTGTACACTCGTCTGTGTTTATCCCCAGCGCAGTCGACACTCGTCCGTATTTGTTTCAATCTATGTCAATACTTCTCCCGTATGGATCTCCGACACTCGTCCGTGTTATGATCTTACACCTTTTATTACTTGTTCCCCAGCGGAGTCGTCTCTCCTTTTGTAGAATGCAAATTTGTGTGGTTATTTTGGTATTCAATCTCCGTGTATCCCGACTATTTGGAAGCATTTGCTACCATACCCTCACATCCAAGAAGATTGAATAGGGGCAGCTGTAGCACCTCAAAATTTTCCCTCATGTTTTAGTTAATTGTCTTATGTTTCATTGCATTCTTGCATTATCATCTTTGCATATCATTGGCTCTTAGCATGGGATCAAGGCATCTAAATCCAATCCCAG
The DNA here is from genome assembly GCA_022829125.1 of Lathyrus tuberosus. Taxonomy (NCBI): domain Eukaryota; kingdom Viridiplantae; phylum Streptophyta; class Magnoliopsida; order Fabales; family Fabaceae; genus Lathyrus; species Lathyrus tuberosus. The sequence continues at coordinate 21,913,209 of JALAZF010000022.1, read as the reverse complement.
GAGCCTTGAGCCTCAAGAGATCCTAATTGATTCATCACCATATCATATGATAAAGCTTGACAAGAAATTTCAAGTGAATCACATTCTCCTAATCAGTGCAAAATTAGGGAAATGGGATTCTTGAGTTTAAACCCCCAATGGGCAAGATCTTTGAGTTTTTATCCTCACCAAATGACACATCTCATCATTGTTTGAGAGGATACACATCATACTCAGAGGAATTTGGATTTGGAGGATGTGCTGATTTCTCCTAGACTGAGGGCACCAAAACTAGGGTTTGCCATAAAATTAGTTTATTTCTAATTTTTTGGGCAAGAATTGATTTCACGGTATTCCTCATGTCCTTAAGTGTCTAAGATTGAAGGATTGTCCATCAATTTGGTTTAGAAGGGCTTTAATTGATCAAATGATTGAAAATCAAGAGAATTGGGGAAAAGTCGACTGTGCAGAGGAAAAAGTCAACCCCTGACCTTTTGAGGTCAAATTCATGTTCCTCGAGTTAATTATGATCGTTGGTGAAGATTTGATCAAGGAATGTCTAGGGTTTCATCAAAAATCAAGAAAGATTCAAAGTTGTCAAATTTAGAAACTTAGGGTTTCCATTTATGGCAAGTTTTATCAAGTTGAAGGGTCACTTTTGAAGCATTCTTTTTCCATGTTCCAAGATTCAACCTCAAATTTTATGGAGGCCTATTGAAAGTTCATATCCTAAGCTTCAAAACCATATCAAGAACATGTCCATTGGATCAAAATTGAGAGAGATATGATCAATTAAAGTTGAGACAAATCAAGGCAAATTGGCAAGTCATGACCAGTCAGTTATGTGCATGTTTTGTCCAAGTTCAAGGTCATATTTCTCCATGATAGAGACTCCAAATGAGAAATTTTCCAACACAGTTTTTGTTCCTCTTGATCTCATCTTCAACTTTGATGTTGGAGAAATTTTCATATGATCAACTCATTGAGAGATATAATGAGGCAAAGTGTGTGACCTCCAACTGATCCATTCACACGCATGTGGTAGGGCACGACCAGGTCAGGCTGACCTGCCAACACAGTTGTTTACATACACTTTCATGAATAATTTTAAGCACCTTAGAGGCTTCAATTGCATTTGTTTTCCACACCAACATTACTCTACTCCATGCCCTATTTCCAAAAACCCCAAGATCATCCATTTTCATCCCATAAACATGGAGATCCAATGCTCCAAAGTCAACAACATACCAACTATTTTCTTCCACCTCAAGCAAACACAATTCAGTCAAAAAGAGCCTTGTGGCATTGCTATTGTCATTATGCGCATGCTAACATTATGTACCTCACACATTACATTGCCTTTTCAAGACAAACATGCTCTTACATCCATACCATGCACATGTACCATCCATGCTATAATGGTTCAAACACAAATGAGAAGGAAACTTGTGAAGCAGGATATTCCAATTCAGTACCTCATCATCACCTTCTATTTGAATTCCACCATAACATTCCATGATCTTTTCCACACATGAGCAAAGCAACAACAACTCGTGACAACTCATATACTTCACTCACTCTCAATTTTTTAACTCAGTTTAACCTCACTCAGTTAACTATGGTTCTAACTATAAACTATGACAGATAGAAGTTAACCAAGGATATAAAAGGAAGCTCATAACAGAAATTGGAATGAACTTCAATAATTCTTCATTCTTCTCCATTTCACACACTCTCTCTCTCTCAACTTGTTCTCTCTCTCTCGAGGCTCTGAGGATTTCAACTCTCTCTGCACATTGCTCCTTCATTCTTCACCAAGAATCATCAGTGTATTCAAAGCTTTTAAGTATAGCATTGCATCTTGATTTTCACATATGCATCAACTGATTTTCAAGAGAGTTTGAAGTTTCATAGCCTTTATTTGGCTGGTTTGAAGTTCAAGAAGCAAAAGGAACCTCCTCTCTGGTCTTCTTTTGAGCAAAGGATTCATCAAAAGCACAGGTTTCACTTCAACTTTTTTGCTATCTTTTTACTCTGATTTTATTTGTTTTTGCCTGATTGGAGCTCAATAGGAGCCATGTGACCACCGGCTAGTTGATAAGCTCCTTAGGATCATAGACCTGAAAATTAGGGCAAACTTGCTTGCTTCGATTCTCTCTGTATGTGAATTGTTTGTGATTTTTGAGGCTGGATTTGGAACCTACGTGGCATGAGGATCATTTTGATGTATGGTTTGATAATTTCTGGTCACCTGTAAATTTTGCCACGGTGGTGAGTGGCCAGAGAAGATGACCGGAGTCTTCTCCGGCCGGTGGTGTTCATCAACCACAAGAACTCTAATTTTTTTGCCAGGTTAAGTCTTGGCCATTTGATTCTTTTAATCCAACGCTCCTGGTCATATCAGCGCATAAATAAGGATGGTGGGAGTCATGTGCCTTGTTTTTCTGATTTATTTTGAATTTTGTGCTTACATGTGGTTGCTTCATCATATCCTATCATGTGTGTGCATTGTGGTTCATGTGATTGCATTACTTTGTGTGATCATCATGTGCTGACTCCATCCAATGGTTGAGGATGAGTCAATTGTTTGACTAACATCCATATCATGGACCTTATCTGAGCGTGTGCATTAGACTGGGCTTCTTTTGCTATCCACACACCACCTTTTCTGAGCCCAAGTGCATTGAACTATGTTATTGCTTGCGCTGCACGCCCTGACTCATTTCTTTTTTTTTTATTATTTTATTTTCATACTTGTTTCATTTTTAATTTTTAAAAATACTTTTAAGCATGATAAAATCCTGAAAAAATTCATGAAGCATCATACTGCATTTAAATAATTCTTTCATATTTTATTTTCTGATTTTAGCATATTTTTCTATTTTTCCATGAATTTCCATTTAATTTCTTTTGTGTGAACATCCCTTCATGATACATGTTTCATTTTTTATTTGTTTGACATAGTTTTGTGTTGAATTTTCACATGAACATTGATCCATGTTTGCATGATACATCAAGGCATCTCATACCTATTTTTGTAGATTTTTTAGGTCAATTCTTATTGACTTTTGAATGAGATCTTTGAGCCATTTGTTTGTGTGACTTGTATGAGATTGTGAAGCATCTTTGAGCATGTTTGGTAATGAATTTTAAGCCATCCTTTTGAGACATGTTTGCACACTATTTACAATTCATAATACTTGTATATTTCAATTTTCTCATCCTTTTAACATGACTTTTGATTCATTTTAAAAGCATGCTTGTTTGTGTGAATGTTAGGGATCATATGCTAGGGTTTCAATGTGCATTGTATGCAACCATCTTTGACAATTAATGAGGCCTCTTGATACATGTTGTATGAACATTATAGGTCACTTTTCTCATGTTATACGGCATTCATAGTTCATCTTTACATGACTTGTATGCACTTATTTGAACTTAAAATGTTTTGTGAACTTGTGCATCCTTACGTGTTCTTCTTTGATCAATTGTTTGCAACAACACTTGCATGATTTTGTACATTCATGAAAACATGATTCCACTTATGTTTGTGATCATTTTCAATCATATGCCATAAATTCTAACATCATCTCACATGTCTCTTAACTTCATGAACACATAAGAACTTGTTCTAACTAACTTGAACATGCTTACTTCTAATCTTCAATGTGCTTCAACATGACACTTGTGTGGACTTTATATGATCATTCTTGACTTATAAATTTCATCTCAAATATCATATGCTACTGACTTACATCCATTTCCAATCATGTTCATCTTGCATCTTCATTCTTTACTTGTGTTACAAGTGTGCTTCATTGTATGAACTTGAATGGTGTTTTGTTTTCACTTCTCCTTACTTAATCATTCTTAATGCTTGCATTCATGATTCACATGCCATCTTAATGACATCTCCATTCATTTTTAAATGTCATTCACTTCTGACTTTAATGTTTGCATGTGCATTTATTCACGTTTATGAATCATTTGCTTTCATCTTGAATAGTTAATGCCTAACTTGCATTTGTGTGAACATGTGATGCGTAGTTTGATATTGGTTGATTTCATACGGCATGTTTACCTTAGTAGGATACATTGACATGTACCTACTGACTTTGGATGATCCTTAACCCTTAGGACCCTTCCCTTTTGTTTTAACCCTTTTTTGCTTCTTAAGTTGTCTTCTTAAGACAATTAACATTGTTTGGTTCACTTTCTTTCACTTGTATTCAATACTTGTGTTGATTTGGTACTAACCTTTTATGTTGGGGCAGAGATAAGACACATGAGCATGTGAATGTTTATCCATGTTCATTCCTCCTTTCATCTCATCTCTTTTACTTCTCTTTTATGTGTGGATTACATGATATAATGCTTGATTGTGTAGAACTTCTTCACATCCCTTTGGGATCCTAGCTCATCCCTAATTTTTGATTAAGGTGAGGTAGGATAAGCATTAGATAGTGCTATCCCTCTCTTTTCTTTAGACTTAGGTTGTTCTTAAACCTCCCCTTAGGGCCACCTTTGCATGATAACATTAGGAACAATTAGTTTCCCCTTAGTGTTTTCTTTTCATTTGAGTCTTCTCTTCTCATCTTATAACCTTCTAAAACACTTAATAAAGGTTAAAGTGTATTGGGCATGAGCCTCATATATGGGAAGTGAGGTATAGGGGGTCTCCCTTCATTCTTCTAGGATGCTTAGTGTACTTCCTGTTGGGGACGATACGCGGCGTATTCGTTCCTATGTTGTAGACTTGGGTGCAATGCAAGTTACAAACTAACTTCAATCCATTTCTACCTAAAAAACACAAAACATACTCAACCCTTTTTATCCTTCGGGATTGTTAAGTTTTAAACCTTTTTTCAGAAAAGAGCACGTTATTTTCCGTTTTGTCGCAAACAGGCATCGACCCTAACTGCCGGACGCAAACTTAACGTCACTCATAAAAAACACTAAGACCTCGTTAGGTCGAACTACAACTACTCTGATTTCCTCTCTCTGGTTAGATTGAGGATACGTAGGCACGAGACGTCGATGTCTTGGCGAGCAACCTCCCCACTTAGTTCGTGTTCGAACTACGTTGACTCTGACTTTCCCATTGCACGAGGGAATACGTAGGCCTAGGACGGCGATGTCCTATCGAGTCACTACTTTTTCTTTTCTCCCCCGTTTCTTAGTTCTTTTCCGTTCCCGTTCCTTTTCCTTTCCAATAGCAGTGGAGCTCCAAATGACGTCACCCTTTGATCGAGACAACAAGCGTGGATCCCATCGAGTACGATGGACGCGTGGGGTGCTAACACCTTCCCCTTGCGTAACCGACTCCCTTACCCGTTTCTCTTGGTCGCGAGGTCATGCTCTTTCCCTTCCCTCAGGTTTACGCAGTGTTTCCTTTCCATCTCTTGGGATAAATACACATTTCTGGCAACTCTGTTTCCACACCAATTTCGCGTTTGTACCTGAATGAAAATCCTGGGAGTGACAGGTAGGTTTTTTTGGAAAGAAAAGGAGGTCCGAGAATGAATCTGTGGTTCTAACAGATCACTCCTCGCAAAAGGAGTACCCTGAAGAAAGGTGGTACTTGGACAGTGGTTGTTCAAGACACATGACTGGTGTCAAGGACTATCTGGTGGATATAGAGCCCCATTCCTCCAACTATGTCACCTTTGGAGATGGATCCAAGGGAAAGATTAGAGGAGTCAGAAGATTGGATCACGCTGGGAATCCTAGACTAGATGGTGTGTTGCTTGTAAAGGGATTAACTGCAAATTTGATCAGCATTAGTCAACTTTGTGATCAAGGCCTAAAAGTCAATTTCACGAGATCTGAATGCCAAGTCTTGGATGATAAAGGTAGAATTATCATGAAAGGATTCAGATCAAGGAACAACTGTTATGTGTGGACTTCCTTGCAGACGGAGAGACTTCAGGAACCAACCCCAGATACGGACATTAGAAGATTAACCAAAATGACACATATGAGAATGCAACGTCAGACTATCGCAAGGATGGAGAATCTTCTTCAGAAGGCCTCCAGGTTTAGGGAAATGACTGGAAATAGATGCTCTTATGCCATCACAACAGACTCAGCCCATGAGACAAGAGATAAGAATAATTATCTTCAAAACATTGGAACTGAAAATGTTTTTATATGGCATAATGTCATACCAGATGTCACGACATTCGACTGCAACATCTTGAAATGCTCAGGTGTTACAGAATTACAAAGAAAAATTCTGAAGGACAAATTAGGGTTTTTCTTGGTTTGTGGGAACGCTACTCAAAGGGTCGAAAATCAAATCACTAAAAACCACATCAACCAAACTTACTCTCAATTTTCTCTAATTCCCTCGAACTCGTTCATACTCAAGATTGAAGAACGAGCATACTGTGTTTTTGTAAAGATGTCTCAACAATCCCCAACACACGCAATCAAGAAGGACACAACAGAGATATCTGATTCTAGGTCAAAGTCCAAGGAGCTACACGCTGAAGATGATGTTGCTCCGCTTGCTATCATGCCATGCAGAACAGACAAACTTCCAATTAGAAGATCCAAAACTGCCCTACCAGGTAACCCTTCGAATACTTCTGATGCCTTCTTTAGTCCTAAGAAAGGAATAGAAAAGTTCAACACAGATGAAAGGATTAGTAAAATTGTAGAGAAACTCATAAGCCAGGGGGACAGAGTGAGTGTTGCTGGAATCACTAGACCTCTTGCACAGATTATGCCACCCAACTCATCTCAGGATTCGGATGTTACTAAGAAGAATGCTGACAAAAGAGGAAATGATGTTGAAATGTTAGAAGGGAATCTGCACACCCTTGCTGACTCTGTGGTTAAAAATGGTGGGATAGATGATGAAACATCCTCATCTACACAAGTGGCTTCAGAACAGGCTGACAAAATCATCAATTTAGATGATATGCCCTCTGACAATGAAGTCATTGCTATAAGCCTCAAGCCAAGTGTGTCGAAACGATTAAAAAGAAGAAAAGATAAAGGTGTAGCCATCTCCAACAGCTAACTAAGAAGTCCGCAGTTGGACCTCATAGGCCCTGGAGCAAGGTTGGTGTTGAAAGCAAGAAAAGGAAGGCAGAGTCTGAAAGTGAATCATACTATGACGGGATAAAGGATGAACAGAGTGTCATAAAGAAACTAGATTCCAAGAAGACATCAGTCACACTTCCTAAGGCTCCCATGGACAACATCTCTTTTCATGATGTTGTATGTGTCAACAGGTGGAAGCATGTTTATCATAGAAGAATTGCTTTGGAGAGAGAACTGGGACAGAATGCCCTCAAGTGCGAAAAAGTGATGAACTTGATTAAAGAAGCTGGGTTGTTAAGGTTTGTCTCCCATTTTGACTCATGTTATGAGCAGCTGGTGAAAGAGTTCGTTGTAAACATTCTAGAAGGATGCAATGAAAGAAAAAGTGAGGACTATTTCAAGGTGTATGTCAGGGGAAATGTTGTGACATTTTCTCCTGCTGAGATAAACAAGTACCTTGGCAGATCTGAATGTCCTCAGGCTGAAATTGAAGATACAGATGATCAAATTTGTAGGGAATATTCTGGGAACACTGTGAAGAATTGGCCAAGCAAAGAGAAACTGCCTGCTGGGAAGCTCAGTATCAAATATGCCATTCTTCATAGAATTGGTACTGTGAACTGGGTCCCTACTAATCACACTTCAACTATCTCAACTGGGCTTGGGAAGTTTATTTATGCAATTGGAAAAAGGAAATCGTTTGATTTTGGTGAATATATCTTTGATCAAATTCTGAAACAAGCTACCTCGTCAGGTGTGAAACTGCCAATCTGCTTTCCATCACTCATCTGTGGAATAATTCTTCAATAATATCCTAGGATAATTCTATTTCACGATGTTATCATGAGAAGAAAGCCACCTCTGTCTCTGCACCATAAGCTGTTTGCTGGCAAGTATGTTTCAGATATTGCCTCAACATCCACTCCAACATCTGCAGCTACATCCTCAGAGGAGGACACCATTGCTCAGCTAAAGGCAACCTACAAAGAGCTTGATGATATTATCAAGGTAAGCACTGCCAGAAATGAGAAGCTAGAACAATTAATACAAGTCATGTCTGCTAAGAAGATCAAGGACACTGGAGTCAATGCTGGTGATGCTGAGAAAGGTGCTGAGGAAAATTGTGATGCAGGAGAGGAAGATGCTGAAAATGGTTCTGGTGAAAGTGAAGGAGAAGAAGAAGATGATGAGGAAACTGAAGACGGCCTCCGAGAGTTGTCTTCTCTTTAATTTTTTTTACTTTATGTTATTTTTGTGTGTAAGGGCTGAATGCCCATGATTATTTTGTTTCTGTTGGGTGTGTAATTTAACTTCTATGAACTGTTTTATTGGTTTTGAGTTAGTCCTTCTACCATTGTCATATTATGGCGAAAAAGGGGGAGAAATACTAACATCACTTACCACTGCTGCGGATTATCTACTAACCACTGAGGGGAAGTAGATCTGTACTGATTAAGGGGGAGACAAGTTAAGTTTCCGGTGCTATTCTGATGGTGGTCTCCCTGATATGTTTCTGCAGGTCAATGAAAGTTAGTATTAGCCAAAATCTGCCAAAGGGGAAAATTAATGAGTCCTAGCCCTTGAGGTTGGTATTAATTTTGGTAACACTAACTTAGCAGAAAGATGTTGGACAAGATGTCCTGACATGATGAACTAACTGCAGGTTAAGATGTTAGACAAGATGTCCTATCAGGTGGATTTGACATCTTTGTCTGTTATAGTTTTAGGATAACTGTATTTTGGTAACAGGTGTGATTGAAATATGACTTGATTCCAGGTGGCATCTGAGATTATGGAATCAGAGATTCTGACTCTAAATAGAATATGCTGTTTCCTTGTAAGGAGACATTTTTGAAAACTTGGGATTGAAGAAAGGATTAGGTCGCAGATTCTGAGGAGTAGAATTGCTACACTTTTGAAGCCCAAGTCCAGTTTTGTTTTACAATATAAATAGGTTGGATTTAACCTAGTTTTTGTGTTGAATATTGCATCTGTTTTTAGAAGTACTAGGGTTTGTACTTGTGTGAGCCTCTCGTGTATTGTGTGAATACTAGAGAAGGACTGTTTATTGAGATGTAATATTTTCAGTCACTACTGTGATTGAAAGGGAATTGAGAAGGGTCTCATACCTAGGAGAGTCTTAGATAGAAATCTAGGAAGGGTAGTTTCTAGGTGCTAAGTTGTAAACGTTGGAGTTTAGCTTAGAACCAATTCTACTTAGTGATTTCATTCCTGGCTTGGTAGCCCCCAGACGTAGGTGTTGTTGATCACCGAACTGGGTTAACAATTTCTGTGTGCTGTTTAGATTCTGTAGTTTTCTTTTGTTCTTCCTTAATCCTTGTGAGAAGCAAAGATCAAGTGTCACGACATCTTGTCTGACATCTTAGTGATCTATTTAACCAGAATTTCACTCTCCAAAATTCTTTTAATGTAACTTTCTAGCCTCTCTCTAGTGAAATATTTGAATTAGACCCTGCAATTAATTTGTTACATGAGTTGGCATATAAGGTTTTGGAGCATTCAAGGATCCACACAAACACACCCTTTTAACTTATTCTATTAACCAATCCTAATAGAATGATATTTATCTATTTCACCTACTTCACTATTTTTGCTGATATTTCTTCCTCGTACATATGAATATTCCATACCCACTCCTCACTAATCCTACACTCTATTTCTGTCATAATACCATTAGGTTTACTAGATAATAAGAACAACTCAGGAAAACATCCATCTGAGGTTGATTACCGAACCACTTATCCGACCAAAATGGTGTGCCACTACCATCTCCAATCATGCATGAAATGTTGCTTGAGTACCAGTCCCTCTCCATCACTAAATAGTCTCATGTTTCATTAAGATTGTTGAAGCGGTAAAGCAGCAAGCAAAAATATTATTTTCGAAAGAATTCCCTCTAGGATTTATATCGTCTCCACAGGGACCGGTGCGAGGGAAAGAATTCCATTCGACAATCTCTACGTCTTTAAGCTTGGGTTTGAATGGTTTTAAAGAGTAAGATGCAAAAGAAAAACATATGAACAAGAAAAAAAATACATTCTTAAGACATGAGAAAACTTGCCAGGAGTTGTATTTCGTCTACCCATCATGTACTAAAAATCTATGGATGAAATGCACGCAACATAAATCACTCGTCAAAATCCTCATGTATCGCTCACAACAAGAGGTTATGCCTAGCGCAAAAGTCGAGAGATCAACCGCATTCTCTCGGAGGTGATTTCTCACACAACTAAGCAACACGAAGCATTAAGATCCGACACAAATGTGAATTTTAGACAGCTTCCCACAGCCAATAGGCATTCATCTTAGGTCGAGTTCGAAAAGTATATGTCTATAGCAATCCAAACCCATTAAGATAGATATTAAATCAAAGTGGACATCGATTAAGGGTTGTAAAAGAGATTTTATATATACTAAGATCCATAAATATACATACAATCAAGATAAACTTACATACAAAACCCCAACAAATAGAGGGTTCAAAGAGAAGAGAGAGGAATAACACAAATATCACGGTTTGTCAACTACGATTGAAGTGGATTCAACTCTGGATCGTCAAGATGCACACTCTAATGTTGTTTCTAAACTACTCTACTAACAAAATGCTTTTGATGAAGTTGGAGTTAAAAGTTCCCAACAACATCACCTAAAAATGCTGAAAAGTGACTTAACTAGGGGCTGAAATGACACGAACCGCGCTAAGCGCGCTATGAGGGCACTTAGCGCCATCAGCAAAATCATAATTCTTATTTTCTTCATAACTTTCGAGCCGTAAATCCGATTGACGCACAGTCGGAAGCGTTGGAAAGCTTATTCAATGCTCTATACGAAAATGACAAAATATCCTTGCTTGAATACCTACAAATATGAAATAAACTAAATTAGAAAGAAAGAAATTTATTACAACCATGCTAACCGCCCTCAGATTGCGCTAAGCGCGATCTCACTTAAAATACCCTTAAACTGCCATAAAGCGTGCTAAGCACGGTCGTGCTCGCGCTAAGCGCTGTCAAGAAAACAAAAATACTCCAACTACTGCCATCTAGTTCCCAACGCGAATGACAATATTTTGACTCCAAAATTTGGTATTTGAAGCATCTGTCTTGGCTCAAACGGGTCCATATTTCAACCATGCATTCTTACCTATAAAAACAGATGTAAAACTATCAAACTCAACAATATGTACACAAAAACGCATATTACATACTATAATGTAAACTATATAAAAAGTAAACAAAAATGGGGGATTATTAACGAAACACCAACGAATCAAGCCAATAAGTGCCAATTATTCACACTCAAAATCAGTACAATTTAGCACTTATCAAAGATCTCTCCACCAAATTAATTATCTACTTCTTCTTAGGTTGCCTTCTTTATTAAGCAACTTAAACTAAATATTCCCTTATTTCTGCTTTAGTACTTCATACCACAACGTGTCTTTCTCCATTAGTATCCTCCATTTCAATTTGCAAACTAGGACCCTATTAAAGGACTCAATATTTTTCACCCATAATCCTCCATCCTTTGTTGATTTGAAAACGTCAGACCAACTGACCCAATTAATTGTATTTCTTCGCTCTAAGCCATCCCCAAGAAGTTCTGTTGAATTTTAGTGATTTCTTGCCATACCTTCACTAGCGCTTTATAGAAAGATAGGAAGTAAATTGGGATGTTATTGAGGATTAAGTTCAACATCACAACTCTCCCTCCTATAGATAGGTTAAGGTCATTCCATGATGCCAAGTTCCTTCTCAACCTTTCAATGATCATACACCTTATATAACTCCTTCTTAGATTCGACCAAACCGACACCCCTGGAAATTTAAATGATAATGAGTCCACACAAAAAGACATACAGGTTGAAGCCGCCTGTAGAAAGAATTTTTTTCACATTTATTCCATAGAATATGCTTTTATAGAAATTTACACACAAACCAAATGCTTGAGGTTTTTTTTTGGGACCAATGTTAGAAATGAGGTTGTGATTGCCTTTGGAAATTTTGCATTTGTATGAAATTCATTCACAAACTTCACAATGTTTTCCTTCACTATTTTTCTGACAGTTCTTAAGGAAATCAAAGTTGAATCCATCAAGCCCTGGGTTTTTATTTCCATCACTATTCTAAACAGGTTCTCTAATTTCTCCATGTGAGAATGGTTCCTCTAACCTTATTTTATCCTCCCTAGATAGATGTTTCAAATCAACCCTTGAATGACAGATCTGTTTAAGTATAATTCTTGGAGCCTTTCTTTAAAGTAGCAATTTTTTTCCGGTTTGACCTCATCAAATTGGTCTGTTCTACCCTTTCTTATGCTAATTGATCTTATTAAGTTCCTTCTCTGACTCGATCTCATAACAGAATGAAGAATCTAGTGATTAAATCATAAAATTGCTCAAAAGGGAGACTTTATCTGGTACATCAAAGTGAAATGCAACAACAACAATTGAAACTTGCAACAATAAAAAACAGCTTATATGAAATTAAAAATTCAGCAACCAAGATTAACACCTAAAATTCAAAACAGAAAACCAACATAACACCACAGAATGCATGAATTCACAACTGGAAAGTAACATAACACCACAGAATGCATGAATTCAACCCTAAAACTAGTACGAGTCAAGCTAAATAAACGGTGTAATTTACATGTTATCAAAATTCAAGCCATTCCTATGTATATCATGAGCTCTTTTATGCTTCCTAAGGCTATATATATAAGGAAATTAACAAAATTGAAATTCTGGTATTTAGAAATGTGATGTTAAGTGCGATGTCACAACATCAATATCTGCTGTATGAACAAGACACTAAAAGCCTGTGATGTTATGAGTGATGTTGCAACAACACACTCTGCAATGTAAAACAACAGAAAAGCACACAAGGATTGTTCACCCAGTTCGGTCTAACAACCTACATCTGGGGGCATACCAAGCCAGGAAGGAAGTCCACTATTAGTAGTATCAAATTACAGACTCAACAGACCAGTTGACAATCTACCTAATTTCATCACTACCCAATGACCCTTCTACCTAAGTCCTCCCTAGGTAAGAGACTCCATCTCACTCCCAATCATCGCAATGATGTCTAGCAGTCAACATCTCCGCCACTGCATCAACAGCTTGATTTCCAACAGTTCTTCAATCACAGAGAAGACACACTTATATGACACATCTTGGAGTTGCTTCAAAGCTTCCTCCAAGAACAATACAAAACTCATTACCTACAGGTTTTTGAGTTTGAACACAGTGACCATCTCACAACCCGAGTGGTTCACTTAGACAAAGCCCTAATGATCTACATCTTGGACCCGTACCTTTTCTAGGTTACAGGCATTCTATTTATAACTTTTTCCCAACTGGATTTGGGCCTTCAAATCACAGCAAATCTTCTGCTACAAATCTGCAAAAGATTCTGCTACAAAATAGATCTTCAATTAAATCTTCAATCAGCTCTTCACAATTAACTCTAATTATTCTTCATATCTTTTTGCATTAAATTAGCAACAAACTAATCTTCTTCATAACTGATTGCAACAGAATATATCTACCCCATGATATTCGCCTGCAATCTCTGATTCTCTTCAGCAAAATATCTTATTAACATCAGCAACACGCGCAGCCCTAATAAATAATCTCTTACTGATGTTCACAACTGATGTCATGACATCGGGTTTAACATCAGCACACAACTGCAGCCCTTACACCTTTAACACACCAGACTGTTAAATAAACAACACAATAATGTTAGAAGCTCATGTTGAAACATCAACCATGACATTAACATAGTTTTACCAAAATTCCAGCCAATCGCAAGTACTAACAATCTCCCCCTTTGGCTAATTTTGGCTAAAACACATATATAACCATTACAACCCAGATTACAGCTGCAATAACAACCCTATACTACTGTTAGTAGTCATCAGTAACTACTGAACCTAACAGTAACCAACAGTTATGGAGAATCATCTTCTTGGGAAATTTTGAATGATGTTAGGACATCATGCTTGACATAACATCACCACAGAGCACCACAACACAACAGCTTCAGGAAGCACATTAGGACCTACGAAGCAGACAGTCCTGTAGTCATTTGGTGCACATGAGGAAGAAGATATCTTACACTCCCCCTCAATACAACACATTTCTATTTCCTTCCAGGACAGACCCAGAACAATTGTAGAAGACTCCTCCAGAAAAGAAATGTCTGTCTATACATAAAAGATCAATGGTGGCATAAGAGAATTCTGCACACCTTCATTGATCAGACACTGGGTTTAATCTGTGGCATAAGATGAAACTTAAGAAGTGCCATTCTGCCAACCCAGGTAACTCAGAACACAAGTCACTGTTGTTTTCATAAATCAGGACACAAGTCACAAAGACTCACCACCAACTTAAGGATAGGACATCCTCTGATACCTCACCTCTGAACCACATCTGGAACTGCAGACTCCAGACAAGTATCTGTGCAAACCATTTAGCAAAACCCTTTTTAGCCACAAATTGGCAAAAGGAAGCCCTCACAGAACTAGACCCAAGTAGTGCTCACCCAAAAACGAACAAACGCCATAAGACTTATGAAACAAGAACACTCACTGGCTGAAGGAGCAAAATTTAACCTCTATAAATAGCTGACCAGTTACTTTGGAATTAACGAGCCTTGAATAGTCAAAGCTCTTGGTCAAGGAAATGCTATTTTAGGAACTAAAAACTCCATCCAAATTCAATGTCCATCATCCAAAACAGTCTTGACTGCCTTTATTGCCTCTAACTGATACTTACCATAAAAACAATTCCATGCATAGTCGAAGACACGTGTTTCTCCTTATCCTTACACCACCGTCCAACATAAATCCTTGTTTGGCTCAAGAAAAACATGTCTTGTACCATGTTCTGACATCTTATCACACAATGTCTGCTTGCTCACAACATTATCACTTCAAGACTTCCACAGAAGATTATACATTCCAAACCAATAAACTTGTCTTCAGGCTTCTTCTCAGAGGCATGTGCACACATGATTCACATGACTAGAACCAATTGTCATAACAACCAATGCCAACCAATAGCCTAATGTCATAACATGTTATCTGACATTAGATCCTCATAAGAGGCAACCAGTCTCCACAAGCTTGATCATCATGCAAGCTTCACAATATATGCACCTTTGCTGCAGAATCCATAGACAAGTACTCCCCCTATCATGGTTAACCAATGCTCTAGATGAAGATGAACATTTGAGCATACTTGCATATTGGTACCATTGTCCCTTTCTCCAAAGGTAGCCATTCCCTACCATACTCTTCATCTTCAGACTTCCTATCAAACAATACCTGATCTACTTCAGTCTTCTCTACATTCTCCATCCAAGGTAGACCTTCTACTTCATCATTCTCCCGTATGACTATGTAGATGCTCCTTAGGCATAATGTAGGCACCACCCTTCTGAACCAGAGCATAATCATCCTTTACCAAGGATATCCTACCAGATAATGTCCCAACACAAGTTATAACATTTGCCACACACCAAGATATCATCACCATGATTCTTGATATGCTCCACCAACTGGACTTACTATTGCATAGTAATCCAAAGAACTAGAGAATTAACTTCTCATCCACCTTCAAGAAGAATAATCTCCTTGAGTCTTCAACTCATCATCCTTCTGCCCAAGAGTAACTTGTTCCAAGACAATCCTCAATAATAACCAGCTGCCACACTCTGATTATCTTGATTCTTCGAATCCACTTCTGAGATCAACCAAATGCCATAGTTTGACCTTTTTCACGTTTGTCAGAACTCTCACAAAGATATCTTGATCCACCAAGGAAACTTGATCTTCAAGTCACATGTTTCGCTTGCTCAAAAGTAAACACACTTAGACTCCCTAAGCCATGGTCATGTAACATCTTCTCCTTCCTGCAGCTCCCGCAAACTGCCATGAGAACGATCTTTTTGAAGCATCCTATTGTTCATTCCTGTAGACCACCCTATCATTAGCTGATGTGCCACATCACCAGCTGAGACTCCTGATGTTAAGCTAGATGTCAGAACATTATGTCCTCCAACTGTTGAATTCAGCTCTTCCTTTTGCCACTTAGAAGAACCTCCTACCCTTTGCAGAAACAGATTTCCATGCTCTCATAGACTTGATTCAACAATCAAGTTTGAGTAGACAACCTCCATCCTGCTCAGAAACTCCAAAGACTTCAAACCTACCACATATGAATCTTCAGACAATAAGTAGTCCAAGACTACCCCATAACTATACCAAATAATTCCACTTCTAAATGCACTATAGAACACACAATCTTACTGTTATGATTGTTTCACAGAGTTCTCACACACCAACACGCCACGAAGAGAAATAAACAGCCACACAGAGAAAAGTATATTCTCAACACTCCAAAATTCCTGCACTTTTACATCAGACATATACATAGTCTCCCGTCAATGCATTTTGTCATTAGTTGAATGCACACCCTTATAAACAGCAGACACATACTTAACTCCTGTCAAGGTAACCTTCTCACACAACTGGCATCTTCTGAAGCCATCATAACAACCACTCATACCACAAAATCCTTACAGGTTAGGTCAGTGTCTTGATCTTTTACTCCACCCTGAGCAAAGAACTGAAATGATGTTTCAACATCAGTTCTGACATTAGTCTAAATCACATTCAACATCTCATATGGACTTGGAGACTACAATCATATTAATCCACACATATCTCTTGTAGGGTACACATGAGAACATATCACCAACACGACTGTATTAACTTGCATAACACACTCTTCCAGAAGCTTCTTCTTATAAGCACAAGGTTCAGGCCTCTTGTCTAACTACTAACCTTCTGCATAAACATACCATAGACAATCTGCTACTTTGAATCCTGAAAGATCTCATGCAAGTACCAATTGACCACTGGCTGATTTACCCTGCTACTGCACACACCTCTTGGATGCATTTTCCCTATAAAATTGTCCTCAAGGATCATCTCCTTCTCTTCTTCTATCAAGATTACTACCTTTTCTACAACCAGCACATCTGAGATGCTATGACATTATAAACATTGTTCAACTTCACAGCTTCAATGATCCTTCAAAACAGCTACAATCTAAAAGGACTTTGACTCAACATTTACCATAGACTGCTGATAAGTAGTGCGATGTCGAGACATATTAAGCTCAACTTCTTTCATGATGAAACTTCCTCCTCATTAGGTCACCATAACTAGGCTCAAGAGATAACTTATCAAGATCTTCACTCCCGCATGAAAGATTTGACAGTGATACTCTTTTGCTTTGGCTCTACCCTCTTCTTTCACCATCAAGAAAGATGATAAAGAAGGAATCAATGTTTTGGACAGATAGGTCTTCAAAGTTTGATTTGAACTAAATTCTTAAAAAAACTGAAACTTCCATGTCATACAATCGTTTCTAAGATACATTCACCTTTTGATCACTTCTTTCCCAAAACACAGATAAGAGATAATCCTCAGGCATCTTTGGCATATCTAACCAAACGGTTGAAGCTGTCTTGTATAAACTACAACATCATAGAATATCCTGTTGAGGAGACCAAACCCTAATGTCTTTCCAAGAGAATACCTTCCTAGAATCTCACCACCAGAGATACAAGAACCAACCAGGGTTACATCAGATACCATGCAGCGGAACACACAACAACTCCTCAACAATCTTCATCCACTACTCAATAATCCTTGCACACCATCACCATAAACCAAGTGCCAACAAATCAAACTCACAACAGCAGTTCTCCTGATAACAACAGAAAGGTCCAATACATACCTTGTCATGAACAAACCATCCTTCACTTCAAGGGATCAAACAACCAACTATATGAACTGACCAAGTTCATAACTCAGCAAACCTATCTTCCTTGCTCATGAACTAGAAAGTATCTTCCCTATATCTCATCCAAAAACAGACAGGATGCCTGCTCTGATACCAATTGAAATTCTGGTATTTAGATATGTGATGTTAAGTGCGATGTCACAACATCAATATCTGCTGTATGAACAAGACACTAAAAGCCTGTGATGTTATGAGTGATGTTACAACAACACACTCTGCAATGTAAAACAACAGAAAAGCACACAAGGATTGTTCACCCAGTTCGGTCTAACAACCTACATCTGGGGGCATACCAAGCCAGGAAGGAAGTCCACTATTAGTAGTATCAAATTACAGACTCAACAGGCTAGTTGACATTCTACCTAATTTCATCACTACCCAATGACCCTTCTACCTAAGTCCTCCCTAGGTAAGAGACTCCATCTCACTCCCAATCATCGCAATGATGTCTAGCAGTCAACATCTCCGCCACTGCATCAATAGCTTGATTTCCAACAGTTCTTCAATCACAAAGAAGACACACTCATATGACACATCTTAGAGTTGCTTCAAAGCTTCCTCCAAGAACAATACAAAACTCATTACCTACAGGTTTCTGAGTTTGAACACAGTGACCATCTCACAACCCGAGTGGTTCACTTAGACAAAGCCCTAATGATCTACATCTTGGACCCGTACCTTTTCTAGGTTACAAGCATTCTATTTATAACTTTTTCCCAACTGGATTTGGGCCTTCAAATCACAGCAAATCTTCTGCTACAAATCTGCAAAAGATTCTGCTACAAAATAGATCTTCAATTAAATCTTCAATCAGCTCTTCATAATTAACTCTAATTATTCTTCATATCTTTTTGCATTAAATTAGCAACAAACTAATCTTCTTCATAACTGATTGCAACAGAATATATCTACCCCATGATATTCGCCTGCAATCTCTGATTCTCTTCAGCAAAATATCTTATTAACATCAGCAACACGCGCAGCCCTAATAAATCATCTGTGACTGATGTTCACAACTGATGTCACAACATCGGGTTTAACATCAGCACACAACTGCAGCCCTTACACCTTTAACACACCAGACTGTTAAATAAACAACACAATAATGTTAGAAGCTCATGTTGAAACATCAACCATGACATTAACATAGTTTTACCAAAATTTCAGCCAATCACAAGTACTAACAAAAATGATGAGGAACTTTTGGTGGGGAATCAAAAGTAACAACATGAAAATTCATTGGATGTAATGGAACTACTTATGCAATTATAAATTTGAAGAGGGTTTAATCTTGAGAAACTTCAAATATTTCAACATTGCTCTTTTGGCAAAGCAAGGTTGGAGACTTCCCACTAACCCTAACTCTCTAGTAGCTAAAACCTTAGCTACTATTTATTACCCAAACCAAAAATTTCTTAAGGCTAAGCTTGGTAAAAACCCTAGTTACATTTGGAGAAGTATTCTCCAAAGTAAGTGGGTCATTGAAAACGTTTCTTGTTGGCTTATTGGAAAGGAAGATAAGGTTAATATATGGGAAGCCAATTGGATCCCCAATCAAGGAGGGTTTAAAGTCCTAACACAAAAACCCTTGGACACAAAGGTGATTAGTGTTAGGGACCTAATTGAAAAGGGAAACAATGTTTAGAACCTAAACCTTATAAATGAGATATTCATTCATATAGATAGAAAATTCATACAAGGTTTCCTTCTTATTAGAATTGAAGAAGATGATATTATAAGTTCGATGCACACTACTAATGGCCCCTATAGTGTGAAGTCAAACTATCAATGTATTACTAATTGGAATGTTTCTGAAGATCCCTAAGGTTTTAACAGGGACAAGGATAAAACATTTTGGAAGAAACTATGGAAAAATAAAACTACTCCCAGACACAAATTCCTCATGTGGAGGATCATAAACAACATCATACTAGTTAGAGAAAACCTAAATAATAAGTGGGTCAAATGCAACCCTTTGTTCCCTAGATGTAGCTCAAGTATTGAGTCCATCAACCATTATTTCAAATATTTCTTATGGGAGAAACAAGTTTGTTTTGCATCCCAACTCACTATCACGCATAACAATAATTCTAATTCCACTGAATGGCTCAGAGAAAGCATCACTACTCTTGATGGAAACATAAACTTGATCATCGTCAATATTGTATATTATATGTGGTTTGTTAGAAATACCTTGATTTATGAAAACTAAGCTATCACTCCAGCTAGAGTGATTGATCAATCCAACCAGAACTATTTAAACTATCAATTAGCCACTAAACTTAGGATCAACACAAGCAACAACAATCAGAATAAGTATGAAGATTAGCAACACAATAATAGCAATAACCAGGAGAATATTACCTCTTTCATTAATGTTGAAAAAAAAAAAAAAAAAGGCTTTCCTACCTAGATGAACACCTATACTACTAGTAAAGGAATAATCCATAACAAAGCAATTACGAACAACACCAAAGGATACCTCACAAAGAAAGGCAATCAAACCAACATAGAAATAAAGAACATCAGCCTTAATGAGATCAAGAAAGGCATTAGAATTTGTAACAATTTAAGGAATAAAAACAACAACAAAAATGGTAAAAGTTCTAACCTGGAGATAGACCTCAATCGCATTATGAAGCAGATTCACAAATCCACTGATGAAGAGGAGGCTTTCAACAGTGATAACCAACATATAAAAAATAATAGGGATATTAATATCGGAAGGCAACGAAGAATGTACAAGAATATGATTAATCAAAACAACAACAAGCAGACTGAGATCACATCTGAGACTAATAACACTAATGAATGGAAGACTCCGGAGACGGGTTAAGTTAAATGCAACTCTGACGCAAGTCTCACTATAAAAGGTTATTGAGGGCTTGGTGCGATTTATAGAGATGAGAGAGGTGGTGTTTTGGCTATATCTTCACAAAAACTACTAGTAATGAAGATCCAACTAGCGTAAATGATGGCTCTGAAGCAAGCTACTTCGGTGGCGAAAGATTGTTGTTTCCAAAACATCGTCTTCGAATTGGAAAACAAATCTATTGTTGAAGCGATGAAAATAGAAGAATCACCCAGAACTAATTGGGGAATGATGATCTTACAACTGAAGAAAACTTGGAATAGATTCATAAATGTTAAGGTTTCATACACAAAGAGAGAAAAAAATGAAATGACATATTTGACCGCGAGTGAGGCTTCCAATAAAAAAAATGAGAATTTCTTTTTCCACCCTAGATGTTTCTTATGTACCATGTGAATTTCAACATATGCCTCTTGATTCCGAAGATACATCTTCGGGCGCACCCCATTTCTTAATAAACGTTGATATATTCCAGAGATACATCTCCGGAACAATTTTAAATGTTTAGCATGCAGTACTTGTCACCTATATCCCATTTTTATTTTAATTATTCTGGATATGCATCCCAGGTAATATTCTAGAGTTATATCTCCGAAGTGTATCAGAACAAGTTTTTTTAATGATGAGCTTTGTATTTTTTTATATTTGAAAAATTAGACATACAAATTAGTAAAAGACTAATATTGCGTGTGTCAGAAATAATATAGCAATTCAATAGTAAAATGTTGTACAACATGAGATCCAAAATGTAGTAACAATGTCAGGAATAAAGTAAAAACTATAATACAACATCAAAATAATAATAGACAACTATTGAGTGTGTCTAACAACCTCTCCTATACATTCTCTACCTCCTCAGCCATCAACCAACCCCCCTCGTCCTCTAGTGATGTCTATGGTACAACAATGCCCCTTGTGCCTCCGCCGCTATGGCATCCAAGACTCCCTTGATAGCAGACCCCTCAGGGAAGATACCCTCATCAATGCCTGCCCACACAATCTCCAATATGCAACGACAATGAGGTAAGACGTCCTCAGTATGATCAAGCTGAGTCTGCTGTTGATCTAGAATCTCTTAATGAGTTGGTCTCAGTGGATCTCCAAGAGCATTCGGCACCACGTACGGATGTGAGACCTTGGAGAATCACCTGATGCATTTGTTAACGTAGCTCCAGTTATTCGGTGTTATGGTAGCTCAAGCCTCCTCTAGTACCAGGTGACTCTGATAATCAGCAAACATCTCCACTATCTGTCTACAGCACAAGGCAGAAGAAGCAGAGACAATAGGGTATCTAGGGATGGTCTGGGTGTACCTGAATTTTCGTATAACATGCCCAGACAGATGAGGAGCAGGTCAAGGTAGACTCTAAAAGGATCAACCGTCTGGTTCGCTCTCAGCAGAATAAAAGCACAGGCACATGGCTAGTCCTCAGTGTACTCATCCACACTCGCCGAGCCAGAGATGCGCGGGAAGTGCTGGAGGATTCAAACATGACATGAAAATAAAAATAAAAAGCATTCAAGGATCATAAGTTATCAGTAATGGTTTCGTAATTATGAAATGAAAAAGATAACAAACATTCAAGGATAAAAAATTATTATCACCAGTAGTGTTGTGCTTCTTGTGACCTGCTTCGTCCTCCACCGACATCCATCTCTCAACTTCGAATACAGATAAACCAGGTAAGCCACCCCTCAATTGTACTCATTGATCCGAGTGAGATCCAAGAAGTACCATAGGTATACAACGTCAATATAGGTGGCACTCGTGTCCACAAAAATGCAAGTGCCAACCAAAAAGGAAAATATGCCCTAAAAGCACGAGCCCTGTGTATCATCACCTGCTCAAGATCACCATCAACCACCTCTGCAGCAACGATCTCCTTATCATATATCTCCCTCAAGAACTCAAACCTAGCATGAGCACCCCTGGTCCTATCCACCTCCTCAATCTCCTTCCCTTGATTAGCCCCCAGATGCTCCACCATCATCTCGACTGCCTCGTCTTTAGTCATCCTACAGTGATCGAGGAATCTCCCCCTGATTCGAAGATGGAACAAACACGAGACACCGTCTAGTGTGATAGACATCTCACCATGCAAGAGATGAAAAGAAGACGTCTCAGAATACCACCTCTTCATGAATGCATTAAGCATCCTGTGGTTGAGCAGAGTGTAACCAGGCATGCATAGGTCAATTAACCCAGATAAGGTCAGAACCAAATGAAACCACTCTCCATCCGACTGAGGCAAACCAGCAATCTTCCTCCCATTGTTCAGAAACTTCTAGGGATCATGCACCTGCAATTTTCCACAAATAATCAATGTTATAAATAATCAATGTCAATAATTTCAATTACAATAAAAAATAAATCAAAAATCCAATTAATGCTACCGCTTCGTTCCAGATATGTCTGACAGTGTGGTATGGATATAAAGGAAGTATGTATATATCAGATGGACCTCCTCCGAATCCCTCTGACACGGCATCCTCAGCAACCTCACCCTTAGGAGGTGGCACTGGATCAACAGGAAGTGACACTGCTGCATCCTAACGCCTACGGGAGGATGGTGGAAGTGATGCGTCAACTGGTGAATCCCGTCTCTTACGCGAAGAAGAAGAAGAAGATAGAGTGGCCTGCGATGAAGGTGGAGTAACGTGGGATGAAGATGGAGTGGCCTGAGGTGAAGGCTAAGCCCCGGGAGTAGACTGCGCCCATGAAGTTGATGCCTCTGCATGACCAGATGTACCTGCTGCCTCCAGAACTTACTAGTTTCGCTTCCGCCATAAAGATGTGTGATGGGTAACTCAACCATGTCTCAGTCTGTGGACTCTGTCAGCTATAATACCTGTAAGGTAAATTACGTCGTATCATTAGTGGAGACAACACAAACAAACAAGAAAAAAAAGATTGCAGAATATTCTAAAGATACATCTCTGGAAACACCTTAATTTATTTTTACTTTGAATACTTCCGAAGATGCATCTCCAAAATATCACAGAGTATATGAAACGCTGAACAGTTTTGCAGATGTATCTCTGAAATATTCTGCAACTCAGAGGTCGCGACAATGGCGTCCTTTGCTACTTGCATTATGAAAAATAAACTTTTGATCGTCCATATGAGCCAACAAACAATGCATACACTAACTCTAAACAACGTTACATATTATTTCTACAAATTTCTACTCCTAAAAGTTGATTCCTACTCGTTTACACTATAACTCGAATATTTACCAAAAACTCAAAAAACATACTCGAAATTTATGATTTAGATGTTGTTGAATGACGAAATAGATGATGCTTGTTGTTTCCTTGAGCCTCCTATTAATGAAATCTGATTTGGTGAATTTAGAGAATATTGAGAATGAGAAGAGTTGAAGAGTTGTGTTTGAAGGAAAGTGAAAAGTGTGGGAAGAGAATAGTCTAACGCGATATTTGTTGGGGAAGTTTTTTAACTAGGGAGCATTGAACATTGCGGGACTTCTTTTTAGAGAAACACTTTTGTGAGAGACACACCACATATTCACCCAAAACCTTAAGGTAATAGGTGGGCGGGTTCTCTCACTTATAAATGCTCAAGTCACCACATTCCTATCCAATGTGGGACTATTACACATACTACTCACACTTGTTAGACTTAACATTCCCCCTCAAGTGTAACACTCCCCCTCAAGTGTGAGTCTATCCATAATGCTTCCACAATGCTCCCCCTTAAGCAGAAGCTCTTTTCATCCATATACACTTGTATCACCGTTGACAGTCTTCAACGGAACACCTCTTAACCACCACCTGTGGGGAGTACTTTTGATACAAGTGAGCCGGTTCTTCACTCGAACCAGACTCTGATACCACTGTTAGAGGAGATTTTCACTAAGAAGCAATGAACATTGTGAGACTTCTTTTTTTGAGCAAGACCTTTGTGAGAGTGTAAGCTGCTAATTTCAACGCCTGAATGTTTGTTCAGAAAATAAATTTAAGAATTTACCAGGATAGTTCAACGGAGGTTTGATCCTGGAAAAAGAAGATCAGTCGAAAAATGAGTGGTAAATTGGAGGAATATATATTTGGATATTTTCTCTAAGTATTGGAAAAGGTTTCGACAATTTGGTATAAAGGCCTTATTCGACAGATATTTTGAAATTCAAATTTAGGAGGGAGATTCGCTTTGAAAACCAGACGCATGGAGCACATCCAGGACGTAAAGGCATGCAAGACGCCATTTGTCATCATTAGGAGAAATAGATGTTGTTGACAATTATTTCGATTGTATATAAATAGGAAGTCTTAGTGTTAGATTTCCGTGTGTGTTCAAAATTTGCACAAGTTACTCAAGAATACTCAAAGTAACCGTGTGAGAGAAAAGAGTAGTTACTGAGAAAATGTACGTTTGAAAAACACCAGTTTTTATTCCTTGCATTTTAATGAAGTTCTAAGTTATTCATTTACAATTTCCTTTACATTTCTGCAATTTCATTCTTGCAATTTACTTACGTTTTCGCCATTTCTTTCAAAAGCAAGAGCCTTTATTACTTTTCAGTCGAAATACATTAGTTTGTGAAAAAAAATGATAAATTCAATGAACAAAAGGTTTTATTTTCACACAAATTGTCAAAATCATTAAAGCACATTGTCCTAGGATTTGTTTGATCGGTCCTGCAAGTAAACTAATTTTTTCCGTAAATTAGGAGATCAGCGGTTGTTTGCTAATTTTCAGAACAAACAAATTGGCACGCCCAGTGGGACCTTGTACTATTGACAATTTAAAACCTATATTTTACACTTTACTCGTACGAAACTTTCTTCGCTTTGTTGCATGAGACTAAGGAGTGGTAAGATAGCCATAAATAACGAAGAAAGACCTAGAAGAAGACGAGTGCGCAGAATGGCGAATCCAAATCCGCCAAACAATCAGAATTCTACAAATAATGAAGTGCAACCCCCTAATCTGACTAGGGGAAATACGACCTCAATATCAGTACCAGAGGCTATACCATCAACAGCGGGTTCGACACCTGCGCATTCAATTCCCCAGATGTCTCAAATGACTCCTCCCCCTTCAGGGAATATGTACATACCCTTTATATCTGCTTTTTTGATGCCTCTAAATCGAGAACAACTGTCTACAATGCCAACATCAGTAATGGAAAGTTTACATAATGCGCCATCAGCATTTACAGATCCAACGATGAACATAACTTCGCCTTTGCAAGGGTCCGGTTCTGGTGTAAACCATATGGGTAGAATTAGCCAGTCTTTAGGAACGGGATATCAAACTTATATGCCAAATATTACCAATAATTTTGTGCAAGCAATTAGGCAACAAATGGATGAGAGCAATCACGATATGGTTCAGATGCTAGCCCAACAGATGGGGGTTATATTTAACCCTTTGATCCAAAACACGACACAAACGAATCAACAATTGGCAACACAGATGACGCGCATTGTCGATTTCTTTGGTGTCCCCCAACCTCCTCCAAGGGAACAGGTAGTTCAAAACCCAAGGGTAGCCGTCGAAGAAGAACCTACCATAAATCAAAGACAACCAAATATCCCTCAGGTGGAAGTTTTGAACCAAGGAGGGGCAGTCCAACCACCAGGAGTCAAAATCCCTGTTCAACAAGAACCAAGGGTGTTGTTAGTAAATCGAAACCAAAATGCTGATAATATTATACAACAAATGCGTTGTAATGATATGCCAGCAGAGAATAATCTGGCAGCCATGGTCGAAAGGATTATGGCGCGAAATGGGATGAATGTAGGATTATAGAGGCCCAGTTATACTTCCCCCTTATCATAATATATTTTGCAGTAAGAGTTACCACATAGATGGAAAGTTCCCAAGTTTACAAAATTTTTAGGGGATACTAGTGAATTGACGGTCGAACATGTGGCGTGGTACTTAATTGAAGTAGGCGAAATAGTGCACAATGAGAATTTGAAAATAAAATATTTCCCTAGTTCCCTAACGAAAAATGCTTTTACTTGGTTTACCACATTGCCTGCGAATTCGATACATACGTGGACCCAGTTGGAGAGATTATTCCATGAACAATTCTACACGGGACAGAGAAAGATAAGTTTGAAAGAATTGGCTAGCGTCAAGAGAAAGTTCTCAGAGCCAATTGATGATTACTTGAATAGGTTCAGGTTACTCAAGGCAAGGTGTTTCACACAAGTGCCTGAACACGAGTTAGTCAAAATGGCCGCTGGTGGCCTCGACTATTCAATCAGAAAGAAACTAGATACCCATTACTTAAGAGACATGGCCCAATTGGCTGATAGGGTTAGACAAGTCGAACGACTAAAAGCCGAAAAAGCTAGGGCTAATAAAAATAAGAAAGAAAGGGTAGCATATGTCAGAGTTTGTGAGGATGATGACGAAGATGGACCATCAAATTTCGATGAACAAGAAGTCAATTTGGCAGAATTAAAACAGGGTCCGCCTTATGCTTGCAAAGTCCTGGCTCCGTCGAATGGAAAAAACCCAATCGAATCGGAATAGAATGACAAGTTCTACAAAAGAACTTATACGTTCGACGTTACAAAATGTGACGAAATATTTGATTTGTTAGTCAAGGATAGTCAAATGATAGTGCCACCTGGTACTAAAGTGCCTCCTTTAGATCAACAGAAAAAAAGAGGTTTTTGCAAATATCATAATTTTTTGGGTCATAAAACGTCTCAATGTTTCCTTTTCAGGGATTTAGTGCAGAATGCAATCAGAGACGGAAGACTCAAATTCGGCGACAAGTCGAAATCCTAGACGAAGGTGGATTCAAACTCTTTGCAAGTGGTGGAGGCGCACTATGCTGAGCCATCCATGGTGAATATGGTCGAGGTTGCTGAAGGCTTCGACGAAAACATGGATATGATCGAGGCTGCTGATGGCTTTGACAACAACGTAAATATGGTGGAGGTTGCTGAAGATCCCGCCAACAAATGTGACATGGTCGAATTTATAACCGACTTCGTGAACCAGGATGTTAAGGTTACATAAGACCTTGACGAAAAGATCATTGAGAACTACATTGCTGAGGCCACTGAAGGCGTCAATAACGAAACTACTGATAGTTTCGTCCAAACCAACAAGGAAACTACTAAAGGTTTCGCCAGAGTTAACAACGAAACTACTGACGGTTTCGTCCAAATCAACAATGAGACCACTGATGGTTTCGCCCAAATTAACAAAGGAACTACTACGGGTTCTTACAAACAGACTGCTGTTGGTATTCTCCGAAGGACCATGGAGGATCCAAAGAACAAAGCTGTCGGATTCGTCAGCCAACATGTTTCCAAGAGTCTGCTCCCAAAGGTGCTAATGAAGAAAATCACTGAAGACTTCAACCGTATGAAGAAGGAACACGAGGTCAATGAAGGCCTCAGTCTGAAGATGAATAAACTAAGCATTGCAACTGAGTCAACTGCCAACGTGAATATGGTAGAAGTATCTCAGAATGTTTCAGCGCAGGTTAACGAAGAACGTCGAAGGGAGGAGTATCATAAACTGGCGTATCCCAAGGAGGAAGAAAATCTGGCAGATTTCATACATAGATGCCAGAGGAAAAGATCTGAGGTAATGCTTTGCCCTCGTTGTAGTGCCGTCTTTGAAAAAAAGGCAGCACAAAACTTAGAGGGAGTGGAGAGACCAAAAAGAAGGGGAAATTCGAGGCCATCTGGAGAAAGATTTGACCTCGGAAGAGGGGACCAAAGCAGGGAGAGGTTAGGAGGAAGATACCCTAACACATTCAAACCTACAAATAAATCTCCAGACGATAGGTGGGTCAATCCAATTCGACAAGCCCAAGGACAAAGGAAATGGAAGGACTTCGAAGTACAGCGGGGATCTTCCATATCATACAGGAAAGAATTCCAGAAGTCTAAGAAGGTGACTTACCATTCTGAAAATTATAAGGGCAAGAACCCTATGACGAAGTCATAGTGAAGGAGGTACCAACGTCGAAAGAAGGCTAAGAAGGAGGCTGCAGGAAAAGCCAAGCCAGAAACAAGCAACAATGTTCAAACTTTGACTCAGAAGGAAGAATTGAAAGTCGAAAAGCCACCCGTTGCTCCAGTACAAGTTTCGTCAAAGGAGGATGTAACTAGGGATGATGAAATGACAGGCGATTTTAATTAAGAGTTAGAGGCATCCTTCGACGTGATGTGTAACGTGGTCTCAGTGCTCCCCAGGGAGATGACCAGGTAATGGAAGTCGAAGATGAAGAAGAGGCTATGGAGGTCGAAACGGCCAGACACAGGCCAGTTTGCTATTATATCATGAACAATGGATGCGTTGAAGAGCAAAATGCATTTTTCGAAAGACCAGATGACTCAATGAGGAGCCACCTCAAATCCCTGTCTATAAAAGGAAAAGTGGGTAACATAGGGGTGAATAAGATTTTGGTTGATGGAGGAGCGGCTGTTAATTTGATGCCGCATTATATGCTTAAGAAAATTGGAAAAGATGATTCCGACACCAAACCTCATAACATGGTGTTGTCGAATTCTGAGGGAAAAGTGGGAACCACTATGGGTGTAATACAAGTAGATCTAACTGTTGGAACCATCACAAGGCCGACAATGTTTATGGTAATTGCATCAAAAGCAAATTATAACCTTCTCTTAGGCAGGGCATGGATACACGTCATAGGTGCCGTCCCTTTGTCAATGCATCAACGAATAACAATTTGGCGCGCAGATGGGATTGTTGAAAATATAGAGGCTGACCAGAGTTACTTTCTGGCTGAAGTAAACCAGGTTGATAGGAGAAGCTTCGACAGGAATCTGGCTCACATAGCTCCTTGTAGTCCAGCAACCTTCGACATGACGCCAACTGACAACACTTTCTTCTCACTATACCTTCATCCCACCCACGGGTTTCAGTGGGATAGAGAGGTAGTTGGCAAAGAAGTTTACATTTTTGGAACCTCACACATCCAGCCAACTGGCTGGGGCAGCGAATTTAGTGATAATGAGTGAGTCACTAGTTCTTGAAAAAATCGCGGCTTATATAGTCGAGAATAAACTCAAAGCGACCTTAGAGGCCGAAGTAAAATACATGGCTATCGAAGCCAACCAGATCGAAGCAGATCAACAAGGTCTTGGAAAGGATTTTGATATGGATCCACCTGATAAAGATCTAGGAGATTTGCAAAACCAGAGGCTCGACGCGATTTATGACGATGAGCCTTTGGGCTTTGAGAAGGATCCATTAGCAGCAAACATCAAGATGATGACATAGGATCCACTCGAAGAGATCGACTTGGGGTCGGAGGCAGAAAAAGACCAACCTATATCAGTGCAAAAGTGAGCCCTCAACTCAAGGTCGAAATAGTCCAGTTGCTGAAGGAATTAATGATTGTTTCGCATGGGACTATGACGAAATGCCCGGGTTGGATAGGAATCTGGTCGAATTAAGGCTACCAATAAAATCTGGGAGGAAACCTATTAAGAAAACTCCAAGGAGATTCGCACCAGAAATCCTCTCAAAGATTAAAGAAGAAGTCGAAAGACTCCTCAGATGCAAGTTCATCCACCCGACCAGGTATGTCGAATGGATTGCTAATATAGTTCCTGTAATAAAGAAAAATGGCAAATTGAGGGTATGTGTTGATTTTCGAGATTTGAATTCTGCTACCCCAAAGGATGAATATCCTATGCCAGTGGTGGAAATGCTTGTCGATTCTGCCGCAGGCCATGAGTACCTTAGTATGCTTGATAGGTACTCTGGTTATAACCAAATTTTTATTGCTGAGGAGGATGTTCCTAAAATGGCATTTCGATGCCCTGGAGCTTTAGGCACCTACGAATGGGTGGTAATGCCTTTTGGCTTAAAGAATACTGGGGCAACATACCAGTGACCTATGAATTCGATTTTTCACGATTTCATTGAGGCTTATATAGACCATCTTCGACAGTCCTTTGAACGGATGAGGAAGTTTCGTTTGAAGATGAATCCTCTCAAATGTGTGTTTTGTATGCAGGCGGGAGACTTCCTAGGCTTTGTGGTCCACAAGAAAGGGATCAAAATCAATCAGAACAAGGCTAAGGCAATAATGGAGGCGAAAGCGCCATCTACAAAGAAGGAATTGCAGTCTCTACTTGGCAAGATCAACTTTCTCAGAAGGTTCATCTCCAACCTTAGTGGGAAGACGCAAGCTTTTTCTCCCCTACTCTGACTGAAGAAGGAAGACTTCGAATGGGGGCAAGAGCAGCAGGATGCCTTCGAAAAAATCAAGGAATACCTGACGCATCCTCCAATTTTAATGTCACCTTGTAGAAGTAGGAGTATGAAGTTGTACATATCCGCGTCGGACAAGACATTAGGGAGCATGTTGGCTTAAGAGGATGAGAATGGTGTCGAAAGTGCCATTTACTACCTCAGTAGGGTCTTGAATGATGCGGAAACTAGATATAGTGTAATTGAAAAGATGTGTTTAAGTTTATACTTTTCATGTATGAAATTGAAGCACTATATAAAACTAGTTGATGTTTACGTTTCTTCTCATTTCGATGTTATAAAATACATGTTATCTAAACCAATCTTGTACAGTCGAATTGGAAAGTGGGAATTAGCATTAACTGGGTATTCTTTGACATATTTACCTTTAAAGGCTGTCAAAGGACAAGTAGTGGCTGATTTCATAATCGACCACGCTATAAACGAAAAGTCTTTAGACTACATTGAAATAGAACCATGGAAGTTGTACTTCTACGGTTCTAGTCATAAAAATGGAACTGGAATAGGAGTTCTTATTATAACTCCTAACAGAATTCCAATAAAATTTAAGTACAAAGTCGAAGGCCTTTACTCAAATAATGAGGCAGAATACGAGGCTTTGATAGCAGGACTTGAAATTTTGTTGGAATTGGGGGCAACTCGAGTCGAAATAATGGGCGACTCTGAGTTAGTCATAAAGCAAATAACAAAGGAGTACAAGTGTGTTAAAGAGAATTTAATCATGTACTTTGTAATAGCTAATCGACTCGTGAAAAGATTCAATATGGTTATGATTCGACATATCCCTCGAATAGAAAATCAGTAGGCAAATGATTTAGGACAGATTGCTTCTGGAAACAAAGTATCGAAGTAGAAGTTGCAAAAAGCCATTGAAGTTAGAGGAAGAGTCGTGTTAGCCAGATTATCCCCATCAGATTTGGAGACGATAAAGCTAGGATACGCTGACGAAGAAAATTTTGAAATTTTCAACATAGATAATTCAATGATTGGAGATTGGAGGAAGCCCATAATGGAATATCTACAAAATCCAACATGATCAGTTGAACGAAAAATCAGGTATCGAGCTTTGAGTTATGTAATTTTGGGGAATGAATTATTTAAGAAAACTCCGGAAGGGATATTACTTAAGTGTCTAAGCAAATCTAAGGCATACATAGCCTTGTCGAATGTACACAGTGGGGCATGCGGTGCGCATCAAGCAGGCCATAAGATGAAGTGGTTATTATTCCGACAAGGAATGTATTGGCTAACTATGTTAAAATATTGCGTCGAATTCGCGAAAGGATGCCAAGAGTGCCATGTACACGCAGGGATACCACATATTCCTGCAAGTGAGTTACATTCTATAATAAAGTCTTGGCCCTTTAGAGGTTGGGCTTTGGATTTGATTGGAGAAATTCGACCGACAACTTCAAAAAGCCAGAAGTTTATTTTGGTTGGTATCGATTATTTTACAAAGTGGATCGAAGCCATACCTTTAGTGAATGTGGATCAAGAAGCAGTAATCGAATTTATTTGAAAACACATCATTTATAGGTTTGGGATCCCAGAGACAATGACAACGGATCAAGGATCTGTTTTCACTGGTAAAAATATGCAAGCATTTGCGAAGGAAATGGGGTTCAAACTCCTCACATCAACGCCTTACTACGCTCAAGCCAACGGACAGGTCGAAGCAGCAAACAAAGTTATAATTGGTTTGATAAAGAAGCATGTGGGAAGAAAGCCAAAGAATTGGCACAAAACTTTGGACCAAATTCTATGGGCTTGTCGAACCTCTCCTAAGGAAGCTACAAATGCTACACCCTTTCGACTAACGTATGGCCATGATGCAATCTTACCGGTCGAGATATACTTGCACTCAGCAAGAGTTCAAAGACATCATGAAATTCCATCAGATGCATATTGGAATATGATGATAGACGAGTTGGTCAATTTAGACGAAGAAAGGTTAAATGCGTTGGCGTTATTAAAAAGGCAAAAAGAAAGGGTGGAGAAATCCTACAATAAAGAGTAAAAGGTAAATCCTTTTTTATTGGTGACCTTGTGTGGAAAGTGATTCTTCCCATGGATCGAAAAGATAGACTTATGGGAAAATGGTCCCCTAAGTGGGAAGGACCTTTTCAAATCACAAAAGTGTTTTCCAATGGCGCGTATGAAGTCAAAGAATTAGATAAAGATAAGAGAGTACTAAAAATAAATGGGAAATATTTGAAAAAATATAAACCCATATTGCAGGAAGTTAAAATAGAAATCGAATAATCTTGCAAAAGAAATAACTAAATTGGTGAAATTTGCCAAACAAATGGCTTAAATGTCATTACAAAAAGAAATAGGCCTCAAAGGACCAAGCAACATTACAAATTTAAACAGGGAAAGATTTCTTCAACTTTTCAAACTTGGACCGTTGAATCTGAAAACGACATTCATAGAGGGCCTTGCTGGTCGAAATCTCTTCAATCTCTTTACCTAGCTTTTGAGCCCTTTCAACATGATGCACTCCAACTTCAATCTCTTCAGCTATCTCATCTTGATTGACTTGTTGTAGTTCCTCTTTGCATAATAGAGCTTGAGCAATTTTGTTTTGGAGGGCGGCAATTTGTTTCTCCCATTTGAGGATGTTTTCGTCACAGCTAGCTACCTTTTTCTTATATTGTTTAGAGGCCTGTTCCAATTCAGTGACTTTATTAGTGGAACTTGAAGTGGCATCCCACTCAGCAAGTTGTGTTTCTAACTTGTTCTCAAGTTTTTCTGAATAGTCTCCAAGCCGGTTGAAATCTGCCACCACAAGGTCAATTAGAGTGGTCAGATCCACAACAACATCACTCACTTCTGGAGGATCCTCCAGGACATTAACTTGTTTCAAGATCTTTTTCAGGTCGAATTGAGCAGACGAATCTTTCTCTAGAAGTTGAAACAAATCAATGTTGAGGATTTTCTGTCGAATCTGGGTCATCACTTCGTCCATGGATCTTGCGCCAGAAATGGTCCCTGAAGTAGTCGAACTGCTGGTGGTGGTGTCAACAAAGTTATAACGTGTACTAGCATGGCCTTAAGATATTCCAATGGTCTTTGCACTTTCAAATTCTCAAGTTCCTCATGAGAGAGACATGTCGAAGTAGTGGTGGTTGAAGCAGTTTTAAGATGATCATCAAGGTTTCCTTCTTCGTTTTGTCCTTCTTCGTCCGCAACAGCCTTGGGAGTTGTAGGTTTTTCGCCTTCTTTCTCTTCTTCCTCTTCGTCATCAGTTTCAACCTCCCCATCTTTCTCTTCGTCAACATCCTTTAAATTAGTGGGGGAGTTGTCTTCAGGATTGCTTTTTGTTGTGAGTGCTGCGTTGGGCATCACAGTGTCCCCACCAACGCCAACTAAGATATCATCCTCAGGACCAGTTTCTTCTTCAACTACATCTTGAAGTTGGTTAGAAACATCGGTGGGCTGATTCACTTCAGTGCCTGATTCTTTGGTCGAATCCTTAGGAGAAGGCTTGGAGGCGCTTGTTGGCTTGTAAGTGGGATCGCTGCTAGTTTTTAAAAGAACTTGGACAATAGGATGTCCATGAGTGTCGACAAGAACCTGGAGGATGAATAAGTCAATAAATTTATCACAAGGAAAAACGCCTTTAATTGTCGAATTACAAAAAAAAAACATACCTTGGGAATTTCGGTCTTGAGACTAGAACTCTCACTTTCGGCTGGAGCTGGGGTGACTTGATCGACAGGATTTTTGTGAGGAGTCTTCTCCAATATTCTGGAGGCAGGAGGTTTGGACTGTTGAGGCTTTGACTGTTTCTTCTTCCTTTTTGAAGGCTTAGTCTGGTCGGGTGATTCGTCACCATCATTAGATTCAACAACTTGAGCATCAGGTTCTTTTTCCTTTCTTTTCTTTGGCGTTGAAGGAGGTCTCCGACTTCCCTGTAAAACAAAAAGAGATTTCATTAGTATGTCTCAGAAAAATAATAGTGTATAAGGATTATGATCAATGAAAAAGAAAAACCATACCCTCGTCACGGGCTTCTTGGTAGTATCTTTTGGGTCTTCCACGCCCTCTGCAGTTGACGCTTCGACGATAGCTGACTTCTTGACATGAATTTTCGTGGCTAAGAAAAAAGAGAAAAGTTAAACACAAGTCAAAAGATACATATATGTGTAAATGAAAAGAAGTGGTGTCGAGTATCTCCCCATTCCACACCTTCATATATTGGAGTTTCCACGCGAACATGTTCTATGTCAATATGAAGGTGGCCTTTGAAATTGTCCAAGGTGTACTTAGTCGAAACCACTCGCTTAGCACATTTTTGATATTCTTGACGAAGAAGTTTCATGGAATCCCCACAAGTGAACCAATCTGGAAATGGAGGGCTAAAAGCCACACCAAATTCAGCAGATGGTAGAGGAGGAAATTTTGGTGGATAGAGGTTAAAAGCTATCTCACAACGTTAATCTGGTCGAACATATGAAGGTAGTTTTAACTCATCTAGTTTTCTTGTAAATTTTTCTTTCAAAGTAACGGCTGCTTCGCTTATGGTTCGACTAAGTTCGTTGGGCCTGTAGGCAGTTTCAAAGTACTTCTGGAATGCTTGGATTTCTTTGATATGTCTTGAAGTACCTTTCTTTGTTTTATCCAGCACAAGGGCGAAAGCTCTGGTCAGTTAGATAGTGAAAGAAGGCACATCAAAAAATTGAGAATTATAATAATCCCTCCACCATTCGTCAAACTCTTGAGTGCAGAGGAAGTTGGGTTTAAAGGGCATTGGTTGAATTTTGACCAAGTTGGAGTACTTCTTCAGCAGCTCAGAACACTCATCTTCGGTGTGGGTCATGTTGTAGTGAATCAAAGAACCTTTCCTCGAGAAAAGGGGTTTTGGTTTTATTTGGATTAACCCAAACTGTCGAGAGACAAGGCTGGGTTGGTAATTGACAAGGGAGATCTTCAGCTTTGAGGGATTGATCCTGGAAGCTAAGAGTCTAGGTGTGAGAAAAGATTCCCAGACATTAAGGAATTCATCTTCTTGAGCTTTCTTCTCTAATGGGAGTTTCCTGGTGACCACTCTGGTTCAATTTTTCTATCGACAAAAGGAGCCATATTAGAAGTAAAGTTATGACGTTTTGCAAACATCATAACATAGCCAGTAAAACTTTGTTGAAGGCTCAGACCTTCATAATTTGGTGTTAGCTGCGCCAGTCTGGTTTCTTCGACTCTTCTGTCCTTCATAGCAGCTTCGTCCATAGTTTTTTTGTTGGATAGGGAAGCTTCAAATGTGGCATTGAGCCACAGTTGTAAGAGCCAGAATGGTCCTGACAACAGAAGACTTCCTTTGTCCTTAATGTTCTTCAGAAAAGTAACCCCTTCGCCAAGAGATTCGTAGAGATTCGCCAGGATGATCTCACTGAGACACAGTTGATACCCAGCATGAAGCTGATTCGCCATGGTAATATAACGTTTCGCCACTTGAAGAGATCTAGATCAGAAAATGCATCTCGACAGCCAGAGGGCTAAGAAGATCAGAGACTTCTTTAGTTTCCTTGTCGTGGTAATTGGCAATATAGGCTGTGAAGGTAGCCTTATTTGTGTCGAAGCCTATGGAGTCGTCAGACAGTAGGTTGGGGTCATAATCCACTCCAAGTGGGCTAATGCCAGTTATGGCAGCTACGTCGAAAAGAGTGGGGGTGATCATTCCACAAGGAAGGCGGAAATTGTTATAGGTATTATCCCAAAAGTAAAGGGAAGCTAAAAGAATAGAGGGACAATATCTACGTCCTACTTTCGACAGCTGGATAAGGTCGAAAATGGCCATAGTTTTCCAAGTATCAACTTTGACTGTCTCTATTTTCTTTAGCCAAGCTAAGTAATCAGATGGGTCTTTCGACATAGGACAAGACCTAAATATTCTAAAATTATTCATATACCCAAGATGTATGGCTTCCTTAGAGGGGGATCCTTGGCCATCTACTTTGGATTTCTCATCTATGACTTTCTCCTTATCAGTTATAGACCTAACTCCATTAGCTATGGGTTTGTAACGGTGGTAAGCTGGAAATAATTCTTTCACTTTTACAGGATCTAGAGATAAATCAGGTAAGGGTCCTAACATCGCATGAGATTTACCAGAAATTAAAATGGGAATCAGTACCTAAGACTGGTAAATGCGTCTTTTCTCCTCTTCATTTGGAGGCTCTAGTATATATTGTTGGTTCCCCACCACCTTTGGACCAAGAATCTTGTGAACAGGTGATAAGTTTTTAGATTTCTTGGAATCTTTGCTCGTGACTTGAGGAGCTGCGGAAGATGCCATGATTGATTGTAGAAGAAAATGCAGAGAAAGAAGAAGAAGATGAAGTTGAGTTGAAGAAAGTTTGTGCTTAAGAAAAGGAGCGTGAAAAAGTAAAAAAGAAGAAAAAAAAAATTTTTTCAACTTATTTATAGGTGGAAAAGGGACTGAAGCGGTTGAAATTCAGAAATTTTTTCCATTTAATGGAGAAATCGTGGGACGCGTGGCAGTTATGAGTGGATGGTTCAGACGGTGGCAGTTAATTTTTTGACCCATGATCTGCTAGGAATTAGGGTAGTGATGATGAAAGGATCTTAAAACATGGGCTGAAACGACGTTTCAGAAAAAGTGCAATGATGACTCTGACGTCACAAATGTCTAGTCATATGAACAATCGTATGTCGAACTATTGACGGCGTCGAATTGTATTGGCAAAAAATGCTTTTCTCCCTTAGTCGAAAATGCATTTTCTGGGGGGCAATTTGTAAGCTGCTAATTTCGACGCCTGAATGTTTGTTCAGAAAATAAATTTAAGAATTTACCAGGATAGTTCGACGGAGGTTTAATCCTGAAAAAAGAAGATCAGTCGAAAAATGAGTGGTAAATTGGAGGAATATATATTTGGAGATTTTCTCTAAGTATTGGAAAAGGTTTCAACAATTTGGTATAAAGGCCTTATTCGACAGATATTTTGAAATTCAAATTTATGAGGGAGATTCGCTTTGAAAACCAGACGCGTGGAGCACATCCAGGACGTAAAGGCATGCAGGACGCCATTTGTCATCATTAGGAGAAATAGTTGTTGTTGACAGTTATTTCGATTGTATATAAATAGGGAGTCTTAGTGTTAGATTTCCGTGTGTGTTCAAAATTTGTACAAGTTACTCAAGAATACTCAAAGTAACCGTGTGAGAGAAAAGAGTAGTTACTGAGAAAATGTACGTTTGAAAAACACCAGTTTTATTCCTTGCATTTTAATGAAGTTCTAAGTTATTTATTTACAATTTCCTTTACATTTCTGCAATTTCATTCTTGCAATTTACTTACGTTTTCGACATTTCTTTCAGAAGAAAAAGTCTTTATTACTTTTCAGTCGAAATACATTAGTTTGTGAAAACAATGATAAATTCAATGAACAAAAGGTTTTATTTTCATACAAACTAGTAACTAACCCGTGCGTTCGCACGGGCCTGTCTGTTCGAGGATTTTATGTTATGGACGCGTAATTGTTAATCAAATTGAAAAGAAAAATGGTAAAATTATAAAAATAGATATGATTGAAATTAAAAATTTGTACTGCTAAGTATAAGAAAACGTTGTGCCCGTTTGTAACATGTAGTATTTTTTTCGTATATAAAAAATTTGAATCAAAATTAAAGTTATGCATGTTTATAACAATAGTCATTTTTTCGTATATAAAAATATTTGAATCAAAATTAAAGTTGTGCCCGTATAAAACAACAATATTTAATCAAAATTAAATAAAAGACATGTATTTATGTTATGAACGCGTAATTTTTAATCAAATTGAAACCTACTTATAAAAATAGATATGATTGAAATTAAAATTTTGTATTGGTAAGTATAAGAAATTGTTGTGTGTTGTAAAAGAAGGAATTAAATTAATTATTGATATAAATTCAAATAATGCAATGATGATTGAAAATATTAAACAAAAAATATTAACTAATAGGTAGACCAAAAACAAATGAAACTAAAGTTAAATTGAAAGTTAAAAATAGAAAAAAAATCAAAATAATAGTAAATTTAAGTTGAAATAGTAATACATGTAGAAGATGAAAGGTACACAACAATATAAATAATAATAATATGATTAAAAAAACTATTGAAACTTGTATGAGATAAATTAATCGTTTAAGTTTTGTTTTAACAAATAAGATAATTATGTTATAAGAGAGAATATAATGATCTATAAATTTCTATTATTCAATACTTGAACCAGTAGTAAAGTTATTCTCGTTTATAACAATTGTAATTGTTTCCGTATATAAAAATATGTTAATCAACAATGTATTTTTTCCCGTATATAAATATTAGTTTTGTTTTGACACTATTTATACAAATTAATTGAATGAATAGTAAATTTGTTTCCGTATATAAAAAAAATTGAATCAAAAGTAAAGTTGTGCCCGTTTATAACAATAATATTTATTTCGTAGATTAAAAAATTTGAATCAAGATTAAAGTTGTGTCCGTTTATAACAATAGTATTTTTTCCGTATATAAAATAATTGAATCAAAATTAAAGTTGTGCCAGTTTATAATCACTCATATTTTTTCGTATATACAAAAATTTGAATCAAGATTAAAGTTGGGTCCGTTTATAACAATAGTATTTTTTGCGTATATAAAAAAAATTGAATCAAAATTAAAGTTGTGCTCGTTTATAACAATAATATTTTTTTTGTATATACAAAAATTT
The DNA here is from genome assembly GCA_022829125.1 of Lathyrus tuberosus. Lineage (NCBI taxonomy): Eukaryota > Viridiplantae > Streptophyta > Magnoliopsida > Fabales > Fabaceae > Lathyrus > Lathyrus tuberosus. The sequence continues at coordinate 21,873,445 of JALAZF010000022.1, read as the reverse complement.
GAATCAAAGTTATAGTTGTGCCCGTTTATAACATGTAAGTACGCACGAGGTTAGTTTTTGTTGGATATGGTTTTGGACGCGCATTTGTTTGTAGACTGTCATAAATATTGAAAGTTAAAAAAACAAAAAAAAAACTTAAAAATAATAGTAAATTTAAGTTGAAATAGTAATAAATATAAAAGATGAAAGTTAAACAACAATATTAAGAATAATATGATGCAAAATAAAAACTATTGAAATTTGTATTAGAAAAATTATCGTTTACTTTTTTTACAAATAAAATATTATAATAAGAGATAATACAATTTTTAAATATTTAATTAATCTTTTTTAATAAGTTCACTTAATCATTTTCACATATTTGAAAAAAATGGTCGATAAATTTCTATTATTCAATGTTTGGATCAGTAGTGAAGTTGTTCCCGTTTATATCAATAGTATTTTTTTCGTATATAAAAATATTTTAATCAACAATGTATTTATCTCATATATAAATATTATTTTTGTTTTGATTTTATTTATAAAAATATTTGAATAAATATTAAAGTTGTTTCCGTATATAAAAATATTTGAATCTAGAAAAGTTGTTCCCGTATATAAATATTATTTATAAAAATATTTGTATCTAAAAAAGTTTATTATTTTAAAAATAGATAATAAATTTGTGTCTATAATTTTTTACATATATAAAAGGCTAAAATACAGTTTTGGTCCCCCTGTTTTTCAAAATTCACAGTTTTGGTCCCCCTGTTTTTTTTTTTAACAGTTTTGGTCCCCCACCCCAATTTTGGCCAAAAAAAGTGATGAACAGTAACCTGTCCGTACATGAACAGTACACGTCCGTACATGAACAGTGAGGAGTGGGGGATCAAAACTGTTAAAAAAAAAAACAGGGGGACCAAAACTGTGAATTTTGAAAAACAGGGGGACCAAAACTGTATTTTAGCCTATATAAAAATATTTGAATCTAACAATATATATTTTTTGTATATGAACATTATTTTTGTTTTGAAATTATTTATAAAAATATTTGAGTCAATATTAAATTTGTTCCCGTTATTATTCAATATTTTGATCAATAACTTCATATTCCTGTTATAATAAATTTGTGCCTATAATTATTTAGATATAAAATTATTTTAATTAAAAATATATTTTCCCCATTTTTAAATAATATTTTTGGTTTGACAATATTTATAAAGACATTTGAATCAATAGTAAATTTTTTCCCGTGTATAATTTTTAATTTAAAATTACTTTTTTAGAGATTTAGTGAAATCAATTTAAAAAAATAATCAAACACATTAAAATCAATTATACACCTTTAAAATTACTTTTTGATTTTTTAAAAATATAAATTAAATATATACTTATCAATTATCTAAAGTTAAGTGGAAGAAATGTAGCATGTTAAGTTGCAATGATGATAGTTATTGAGGTCCTTTCAATATATATGCAAAAAGAGTTGTACAAAATGTAAGTCAAATTCATTAGTAGGCTCTCTGAATTCAACCTACTGTTAGAAACTTGTATGATTTCTTCATAAGTAAGAACCGATTAGTTTTTTTTTAATTGAAGAGCCAGTTACAAAAATTAAAATGAAGACGTGTAAAACTGGAATAAAGCCATAATGAACTAAATGTATAAATATTAAATGGTAACTTTATTTTATTCTATTCCACACATTAAACCATCCCATTTGTTCCATCCAGTGCCAGAATTTACTAACTATACAAACATTGCATAATTCCTAAATAGTATATCAGGAGCAACAGATTAGCCAAACCTAAATATATTGAGAGAAATAGAAAACTATAATGCTAACCATTTAATCTATTTGGAATAGCTAGGCTACCAGCGCCAATGTAAAAATATTAAATGGTAACTTTATTTTATTCCATTCCACACATTAAACCATCCCATTTGTTCCATCCAGTACCATAATGAACTAAATATACAAATATTGCCTAATTCCTAAATAGTATCAGGAGCAACAGATTAGCCAAACTGAAATATATTGAGAGAAATTGAAAACTATAATGTTGTTAACAGGTCCTGCTCCAAGTCCACCAAAGATGCTAGATAACATCTCCAGCCCATGTTGTTAACAGGTCCTGCCAATAAAACAAGTTAATAATGATTTTGAATAACTGTTACAACTTATGTCATGCCAATAAAAAGTCCTGAATAATATTTCCATGTACATACTTAGTGACATCAACCACTATTGACATGTGCGAAAAGAGATCTAATCCGGTGCGAAAAGCATACTACAAAGCTTGCAGCATGATTTCAAGACCATATATGAGAATATCAGATTTTAAGTAATTAGTTGAGCTTAGCAAGCATGTTGTATTAAAAGATCCTACACCTTCCAAGTCCTCACAAGAAACAAACTCATTTGTTAAGAGTGACAAAGTTGATGTTTCGACAAATGTAAAATCATCGAGTTGAGAATCATCTCTGATTAGTGAGTTAGTATAACCCAAAAAGACTTCTAAGCCAGTGCAACTGTTCAAATGTTGTCTTGAACTAAGTGAAAGGCATGATATATGAAGATATCCCAATAGAATACAACACTAGAGATACTTAAGCATTACCAAAGAGAGCATCACCAAGTACGACACAGTGGATATCAGTAGAACACGGAATCGATGTAAAGTTTCAATCATCTCTATGAAAATGGCCATCAGTTGTTATTCTGAAAGCTACCTCCATAGTGATTCGTACTCAAGGAAGCTACTTTTATACTTACATTACGCAACTAAATATACAGGAGATTATTAGACAATAAGACAAACGGAAAGGTTAACGACAATCTAATTAGCCAGCCATTTTAGTAGCCTCGACTTGAAGTCATTCTAAATTGTTGAATACCTTATCACATATTAAACATGCCTGGAAGGTTTTGATCCCAAAAATGGTATTTCTTCAGCTAAAAATTGTAACATAGGAACCATATATCTCAATCAACCAAATATTGAGACATTTGCTGCAACATATATATAAAAGCTGCAACATATATTAAACATGTAATTGACATTATCTCTTATAAAAGCTAGCACAATAACAACTTCATTAGAACATGAATCAACCAATGAATTCATTATCTCTTATGAATTACTTCACTAAATCTATATATTGGTAGAAAATGAATCCAATAGGATAAAAAATTGAATACTATTTATCTGCACACTTCAAGAAAACCAGTTCTTGCAAACGGAGCTTGGTTTGAGTAAAAATTATAGTTCTGACAGAGTTCAAATTATTGGCTTAAAATATAATAGGTTTAGGCAGAGGTCAACTTTAGGAGAAAACCAGTGTAATTCCATTAAAGTGAAGCCTACCAATGTATATTTGCCTCAAACCCAAATATAACCTTACTGAAAACTGGCTTATAATGTAGCATAAGACATGTTATACCTGCTTAGGATCATAAACAACTTACTCATAAGACATGTACAATCAAAATGTTGTCAATACCACCAAGGACTGCAGCTGCCAACTTGGAACAGAAAGGGTTCCAAATTCTATACTCAACTTTAGCCCCATCTTTATTCTGTAGGGAGAGGTCTATGATTTGCCTTCAAAATTCAAACAAACAATTCTCACTTATTGAATGAACACTGAGGTTATTTGACAGTGTTGTGAACTATTTTGCATCCTAAATAATAGGTTAAAAATCATTGAGAAAATCAGACTTCATAAGAGCCATCCTAAGGTGTGGCAATTAGCGAAAGATATAGAAGATTCAAAAGTTTCTTACAATGGATAAATTGCAGTATGTTAGAGGGAAATCACTAAATCAAGAAAAGAATGATATTTCTATAAGTAACATCACCTCACCAGTCAAGTCCGGTTGAATCCTATGCTTGGCATAATGGATATACTTTTTAAGAAACTTAATTATAAGTGTATCATGCTTGTGACCCGTATCAGTTTTCTTTCCATGAAGCATTTTGTTATATTTGACAAAGACAAATGATTCAGTATCAGCCTCCTCGTCTCTTCCATATCTTGCGCTCCCGTCATGTGCTGCCTCACCTGCATTGGTAAGTAAGTTAATTAGAACTCTCTAGTGAATGTGTGTTTCAAGAATATACTAAACCTTCTTATTTACAACCATCAATGGCAGAACGAAATCGATGCATACGCAGGACATGCTCTGATATTTGACAATCAATATCAGGATCCATTTGATCCAACACAATAAACATCAGATCAAATCGAGAAAGCAAAGAGTCTGGGAGTCCAATATTTTTAGTTGGAGTCAATGAACGGTCATACTGTAGAATCAAATGACAAAAGTCACAGTCAAGTTTGATAGAGTTAAAGGTACAGTAGAACATTAATAAATTTTCTTGTTAAAACAGAACTACAATAGCATAATGACACTTACAGATCCATATATAGGATTTACAGCCGCCACCACACTGCATCGAGCATTAAGTGATGCCTGGATCCCAACTTTAGCAATAGTTACAGTCTGTTGTTCCATAACTTTGTGAATAGCGACACGATCTTGGTCATTCATTTTGTTAAATTCATCAATGCAGACAACACCTCTGTCAGTAAGAACCATTACAGACAACTCTCTCAAACAATTGCACAAAGCATATAATAGAGAAACCTACTTACTTGTACTTTCAGGGGAGGGTTCATTACTAACCATTTCTAAAGATAATTTATCCATTAGCAATGGAACATCCATGACCTGAAATCATTAGAAACACAAGTAATAATAAGATCTCAACACAAAACACAATATATTACATTTATTTCCCTAATTAATTCATGCACCAAAAAGAAGAAAATAAGATCAATGAACTCAGTATTTAAGATCGCAGACACTGTTATATGTAGGATCAAAGCTGATGCGAAGCGGTGCGTCTGTTACGACAAAAGGAAAATCTCTTATTTTCATCTCTTTGCAATCACAACCTCTCTTTTCTCACGTCTCGCAACCTTTTTTCTCTCTCACATCTTTGAAGGTTGGAAACATCATGTTAAGGATTTCACACTTCAAAATAGAGCAAAGATAAATTTTAAAGAAAATTTATAAAAGAATTTTTCCAAATAAATTCAAATTCAAATTTTCTTGAGGAGGAAAAGAGGGTTTCAAATCAAATTTTGTTTTAAAACACAACAACACAAAATCCAGAAGTTTAGGAACTTGGATACTCACCATGAGTGAAATGAACGCTCCACTGCCTATGAAGAAACCATCGTGGTGGCTTGCGAAGGTCAGACGCGAAAATTCGATCTAAGAGCTTCTATTTTGACAAAAGAAAAAAGGCAAAATATGTACTCGATTAAGATGAAAAAACAAAAATAAACAACCTTTAATGAGTAAAACTCACTGTCAGAAAATCCTCTTGGTAAATTTCTTCATAAGTTCTTCTGATTTGTTGAATCTGATGAGAGTTTCTATGACCTAAAATTGTTATCTAATGAGAATCTGATGAAAAGAAAGAAGAGGAGGAAGAGAGAAGGAAGAAGAAGAAGAGAGAAGTGTCGGATTAGAAAGAAAGAAGAAGAGGAAGAAAGAGAGGCAGTAGAAGAGAGAAGGAAGAAGAATGAAAGATAGAAAGGACGGTGAGAGAGAGAGAGAGAGAGATTGAAAGGTTATGCAGAAAGAGCAGAGAAGGAAAGAGAGAGACATGATGAAAATTTTTGGAAAGTGTGAAATGTAGTAAAAAGTTGAATAATTTAGTTGGTTTTCAATCAAATAAAAGTAAAGTCAGTAATTGAACCAAAATAATAGGCATAAAATTGCATAACTAAACAAAATACCAGTTTCAAATATTAGTTTGGTTGGAAAAAGTAAATTTTGGACCTAAATTACCCCTAATTTGAGGATGTGGCAAAATCATAAACAAGGGTAAATTAGAGTTTTCCAGAGCATCTTCTTTTCTTATATTATAGGTTGTCAAAATCATTAAAGCACATTATCCTAGGATTTGTTTGATCGGTCCTGCAAGTAAACTAATTTTTTTTCGTAAATTAGGAGAGCAGCGGTTGTTTGCGAATTTTCCAGGCAAACAGAGAGACACATCACATATTCACCAAAAAACTTAATTGATTGTGGGGAAGTTTTTCAACTAGAGAGCCTTGATCACAGTGAGACTTCTTTTCAGAGCAACACCTTTGTGAGAGACACACCACATATTCACCAAAAACCTTAAGGTAATATGTGAATGAGTTATCTCACTTATAAATGCTCAAGTCACCACATTCTTATTCGATGTGGAACTATTACACATGCTACTCAACTTGTTATACTTAACAATATTAACCTCCAAAATATTCCGGATATATTTTTGGAATATTTCAAATTCACTTAATTATGGTACGTTCGGAGATATATCTTCAGAATCAAAAAACATTGTTGGAATTTCAGATGATGCGATAGAAATACATAGAAAAAAAATTCAAAAAAAAAAAAAAGTTTGGATTGAAGACATTCAGATCGAATCCAAGCCTATGTTAATAGATATAAGAATCATTATAATGTTACAGGCCAAAATAACACCAGGTCCGACAATATTAATCAATAAATAATTCTTGTTTTGTTTAAAGAAAAAACAGGATGTTAATAACGATAAAGAAAGAATTAAATTGGTATTTGCAAAAATTAGTAAATAAGAAATTAACAATCAATTTCCAATTTTCAGAAAACAAGTGTTTCAAATTACTTTTTTCAACGGACTTTTTCAGCCATCAGCTCTTCAGTCATAGTAGAATTTTCGAAATCTATCCTCCTAGTTTCAAATAAGAATTGGTTCACAGAGCAAATTAATACACCTAGTGGTGAGGTTGGGTTGGAAACTAGTACTGCATTAAAGGAAGCAGTAATGCTTTTCCAACCTCTGACCCTAACTTGTGTTGATCTGTAAAGAGCTTTCATTTTCTTTTTTCTGACATATTTTTATCATAATAGTCTTTTAAAAAGAATCACACATTTTGAAAGTATTTCATTATTACTAGTTCAACGTTCTGTTGTGGAAGAATCATTATTACCACCTTTAAAGATTAGGTAAGATATTTTATAAGACAAAAGTAGATTTGTCCTATATCGTGATTTTTTAATAAGTATCTAAATTTTAAATCTCTAAAAGAGTAGTAATGTTTAGAAAAGCTTGTAAAGTTTGCAATAATGTTTTTTGAAGTATAATAATGTCCATGCATCTTTTATGCTCGATCATCACAATTTAGTTGGTATCTGGATTCATATGTTTGTGCAGGCGAATCTCTTGCTCTAATGCATGATATTTGTTTGGGTGCATCATAATGTCATTTTTGAGGTTGATTAAAAAAATTGTAAGTAGTCGAATCCTTACACACCTCGATTATCCGGATTATTTTTTCACCAATCTATCATCATTTTCCATCTTTATTCTCATATTATCACTCATTCATAATTATTCTTTTTTTTTTAAGAAGGCAAAAAAGCAAACTCTATTAAAGTATGATAGTATAAGACATGCTAGCAACCCCTCTAAACAATAAATAGGTGATGTTTTGCATGGGCAGGTGATGTTTATTGTTTAGAGGGGTTGTAGACTCTAAACAATAAACATACTCTATTTCATATCTTGATGTTTATTTGTGATTTATCCGGTTGCCATGATTTCAAATAGAGTATTTTTTTTTTTATGTTATCAAGATTTGAAATCCGGATAAATCACATAGCTATGCTAGAGTTTGTTTTGCTAGGGTTTCATGAGTCAATCATTATTAGGATTTGTTAATGGAAACCAAAAGACGTCACACGAAGAAGACGACTTAAAAGACAGGAGCACCAAAAATGTTAAAGATAAAGAGGAAACACTCATTTCCTTATCCAACAACCAATTAAGGGATATTGATAACTTATTCTGATCAAATAAAGAATTCAAGTGTGGTCTCAATAAGGACATGGTGACTGAAACAATTTCTAAAGATAAAGAAGAGGTAGAAGATCAAGAACAAACGGTTGAAGGAATTTGAGAAGTAAAAAAGCCAGAGAAAGATTTAAGAAATAAATAAAAGAAATATGGAGAGTACGATTATCCCGAAATCATGAAGGTGAGAAAACACAAGAATGAGGGTTGAATTATGTTTTTTTTTCTTTTTAAACTCTTAAGTCAGATTCTAAACACAAGGTTATAGAATCGAATTTAGTCAGGGGTAAACAATGGATATAAAATGCATGAATGAAGAATAACACACAAAGTTATCATGGTTACTCTCACAGCTCGAGAGTAATCTAATCCCCTTGTAGTTACCAGAGATTTTCACTATAATTACACAAGATTACAATTTGATCAAGCGCATAAGAAAGAGGCATTCTTTGCTCAAACACACAAGCAAGAGACTTCTTTGCTCAAGCACACAAGCAAGAGACTTCATTTGCCAAAACACTAAAGTAAGAGACTTCCTTTACTCAATCACAGAAAGAAGAGACTTCCAATGCTCAAACACTTAGTAAGAGACTTCCTTTCCTCAAGCACACAAGGAAGAGACTTCTAACAATCTACTTAGCAGATAAATGATTGTTGGAAAAATTCATTTGATATACAATCAGAGGTATATAAAGAATACAACTTAAATAGACTCTTTAAGACTTAGGAATTTATAAGATATACAAGGATAAGAAATCGTAAGTTTAGTTTGTGTTTTACTTTGACAGAGTGACTTCTCTTTTTGATGTCAATTGATGTTCATGTGTATTTTCTTAAAGTCTTTTAGCTCCTTAAATGGAGAAGAAAAAGAGTTGTTGAAGATGCAACACGATAGAGTCTTTTGACAAGCTTCAAAAGAGACATTGGGATGTTTCACTAAATTGTCAGGTTAGTTTAAATCTAGTTTGAAAACCCTTTGCTACAAAAGGAATTAAGAGCAGACTCAATGAAGAAAATAAAGCTTAGGTTTTCACGTGACAAAGCACATAAGAGATGAGTGGTGACCTATCAGTGTCACCTTGGTCTTTGCGCTTTGACTGGCTCAGATTCTAATCATCAGAGACTTCTTCAAAGTCCGATCTTTAGAGGCTAACTCCTTTAGACTCTGATCTTTGGATGATGACCTCTTCAAAAGATGACTTCTTTAGAGTCTGGTCTTTAACTTCTGATACGTCAGATTTTGATCTTCAAGCTTCTCATTGAATGTTCATAGTTAGAACCAATCATTACTACAAATAACACTTTTATGACGAATCTTTCACCTTGAAATGCTAAAAATCGAGAGTATAATTCCTGGTTACGTCATGCTAACAACCTTTCACCTCGGTTATCCATAAAACCGAGGGAATATATCTATAAGGAGCAGTATTTTATTTTTAAATCCCGGTTAGTACATTTTATATTTTTTTCAATGTTTTAATTAGTATTGCTCACTTGGCGCCTTTTCAGATTCCATTTTTTCTTTGTTAAATTTTTCTCTAAGTTCATTAGTAAAACACAAATTCTTTGTTATCAATAAAAAAGATTACTCAATAATACAATTGAAAAGGAAAGGAAATATTTCATTGATAATCACAAAAGCCGGACAACAAAAAAAAAGGACAACAGATAACTATTCGACATATTCAAACTTCTGACTCCACTCAACTTTAACTTTTAATCCTGCTCTTTTTTCCCTTTTAACTATCCCAAAATGAGAGAAAAGTTCAGAAAGAACCTTTCCATATGGTATGAGGAAAGTTATTTCCTCGTGAGAGGTCACAACCATTTCCGTTAAGAAATTAAAAATAGTAAGAGTGAGATTAATTTTGACGTTGTGGATAAGGAAGTACAAAAAATGTTTTTCATCTGAAGTAAGCAATTCTAATTGTTTCTCTCTTGGACGAATATTTGACACTAGAAGTTGATGTTAAACTTTTGAAATTGGCATGAGAGTAGTAGGACTGATGAGGTTATTGTAGTTGTCATAAATTAGGAGAAGGTGGTTTAAGAAGACATTGTTGAATCAATATTGTTCAACACAACTACCTTTCTCTTCAAACTTTGTTGTATGAGAAATAAGTGATGGAGTAATGGTGATAGGAAAGCCATATACATTGGACTGTATTAACTTAGCATCCTCACCAGATTGCCTAACGGAGGCATCTAACCAAAACTCTGTTACGAGATTATTGTATATGGATTCATGAAGCATGTCAAAACAACCTTTCAACTTATGTTTGGGAATAGTTTTCATTATATCAAAACCTTGGTCTTTCAATTCTTCGAAATAAATTAACTTTTCATTGATAACAAACAAAGATTTTCATCTCCGTTGAAGGTTTTTGTAGACATTTTTTGAATAACCGAGGGGTAAAACCAGGAACCAATAATCTAGGAGCCTTTATTTTTTATTATATATTTTATTTGTAAATATTCTTCGTAATCAATGAAAAGTAAAAAAAAATAAAGTTTATATACCTCAATTTTCGATTAAAACGAGGGTTAAAGTATTTTACCTAAATTAAACATAAAACACCATTAGTGATTTTGTTGATCAAATATATGTCGTTTATTTCATGAGATATCAACACTCAAGACACTAGCATTAGTGATCCGAGTGAAACATAAAAAACTTCCATTATAAAAGCATGTTTATGAATATGAAGAAGTGATTGAAACTATTTACATCCACCTCTTTGGGTTATCATTTTCCATGAAAAGATCGCTAAGATAGAGGTAAGAGCAGAAAATTATTTGGGTTTAAGGATTGTGTTTTTAACTATTTATTTGTGCAAAAATAATTTATTTATCTAACCTTTTTTATTGACCTTTTTTTGTTTTATATCAGAAACAAATCCATGTGAGGTAAAGACATTGAGAATATATTCGCACCCAACATTTGATCTTGCCCAAATATCAAGGATTCGAAGATCTAACATATGATCTTCATGGACTAATTAATTTTTATTTTAATATTCTATGTAAATAATAGAATATTTTGGGTAAACATTGAAGTTTGTAAACAAATTATTTTATTAATATTTTGTGTAAATAATGTAACGAATTTTAATTATAAAAAATAAAAAAAAAACAATATATCTTACCCCTTGGTTTTTTAATAAGTCGAGAGGTATGAGGCGTGTTTTTGTAAATAATAAAAATGCAGATGCTGAGGTTCAAACCCATGATCATATAACTTTACCCCTCATTTTTTCATTAACCGAGGTGTTAAGTGACATCCTTTCATGTCACCCTTCGTTACGCCGCCTTGGTAGCCGAGCTTACTTCTCTTTCACGTGCGACGTTAAAAGCGTTATTTTTAGTAGTGAATACTTGGATTCTATATGAAATTTAAGTATGTGGTCCTGAACACTTTAATAAACATTAGCATATCCAAATTTTCTTTAAATACTCTGTTATCATCAAAACCTAAGGGATATGAGACAAAACAATTTTGTTCCAACAAATCATACTATCAGAAGTGGAGGAAAAGAGAATTTCTAAGCCATAGAAAAAAGGAGTGATAGTCAAAATGTTGGGGAGATGAATACATTACAAGGCTCTAGAGAATAGACTTCAACTGATGTGGGCAAGGAGAGGGGTGCTGAACATAGTTGATCTTGGTCAGGTGTATTACCTAGTCACATTTACCATCAAAGAAGGTCATGAATTTGCACTAATTGAGGGTCCGTCATTAATCTATAATCATTATCTTTTGGTGAGGGAATGGAGTGTCAATTTTTATCCATCAGGAGATGCAATTAAGCAAATTGCAGTGGGTCAGAATATCAGGATTACCCACTGAATACTATGATACTAGAGTTCTTGTGTTCATTGGTGATCGTATTGGAAAAATGGTTAAAGTAGACCTAAATAAGCCTTTACTTGCATGTTCTCCATCAAAGGGAGTCGTTATAAGGTAGAGTTTGAGGGTTTACATCTCTTGTGTCTCAGTTGTGGAAGGTTCAGGCATCATGCTGAAATTTGTGGGGAGAAAAAGGAAGTAACACTACTATGAAAAACACCTATAATTATTATTGTAAAAGACTTATAATAATGGTAGAACAACCGTTCTTAGGTAAGGTGTGATTGTATGTGGGTTATTTACAACCATTGTCCAATGCCCATGGTAGAAAACTGGAAACCATATCTATAACCACGATTGTCTTAAATGCCTGTGGTGAAAGGTCTCTCAACTTTTTTTTCGCAACATATTTGCCTGACTACATTGATTACTTTCATCACAATATATAATATTAAATATTTTTAACACAAGAACAACAAGAACAGTAACAAGAACAATAAGAAAAACAACAATAACGATAAAAACAACAAGAACAACAACAAGAACAATAAGAACAACAATAACAAGAATAACAAGAACAATAACAAGAACAACAAGAACAATAACAAGAATAATAATAACAACAACAACAACAATAAGAATAACAAGAAGAACAACAAGAACAACAAGAACAACAACAAGAACAACAACAACAACAACAACAAAAAAACAACAACAACAACAACAACAAAAACAATAATAGAAAAAACAAGAACAACAAGAAAAACAATAACGACCACTACGACAACAACAACAAAAAAAACAAGAACATTAACAAGGCAAACAACAACACCACCACCACCACCAACAACAACAACAACAACAACAAAAATAAATAAATAAATAAATAGAATCGTTAAACATGAACATTTTACCTGACACAACAACAACAACTAACGTTGCTAAGTTGAATCCATGTTTTTCATGCCTCTTTCAATTTGGAGAAGAGATGATGGAGTTTTAAAACTCGTTAATGGAAGAAATGTTTTTAAGTTTAGTTTATTGAAGAAGTTATGTTTTCAAGCTTTGTTTAGTGGATGAATAATGTTTCGTAAATAGAAGAAGTTTGGAGGCAGAAAATGAAGTTTTTCTAAGTACGTCTAGGAGAAAGGTGAATGAACTAAAAGCATTATATATCTTTAAAATAAGTGTCACTTTTCACCATAGTTGGAATTCTAACCGTGGTGAAAAATGGCTTAAAAATAAGTAAAAAGTAAAAAAATTTGTTGATAAGATTCGAACCCATGACCAGACGTCACTTTTCACCACAGTTGAAATTCCAACCATGGTGAAAATTGGCTTAAAAATAAGTAAAAAAACCAAAAATGTCGGTGCTGGGATTTGAACCCATGACCAAACGCCACTTTTCACCAATGTTGGAATTCTAACCATGGTTAAAAGTGACGTCTTTCAACTTTTCACCATAGTTGTTATTAAGTACCGTAATGGAAAGTCTTTTACTAAAATAAAAAAGTGCAGGCGCCTAAATATCGCATATTACTTCGGTTGTTTGAATATCCGAGATAATAACATGTTACGAATGGTATATTATGTAGTAGTGTAACGATGGTGGAAAGGGGAGTGAAGGAATTAACCACTAAAGGAAATGTTAGCAGGAATGATACCACTTTGATGGATAACCTAGGCCTTGGTCAATAGTGCAGAAGATCAGGAAGACAAGGTGAAGCAAACAAGATACCAGAAAGGAATGACATGTAGCTTTAACAAGTGGTGCTCCGGCGAAGAATGTCACAATCAATGCTAGAACGCAGTATCGGAGTTCGAGGTTTAATTTTATTGAAGAGGAATTAATTGGTATTATTAAGATTGAAGATTGTAAAGTACAAGTGGAAAATCAAAAGTATAATGTAAATGAAAAAACATGCAACTTAGAGGAAATGAGGGAAGAGGGATAAAATTCAAATGGCCTAATGAGAATGAAGCAACTTGAAAAATAATTAGTAAGAAAGAAAAAAAAAGAATACATTAGAAAAAAGAATGAGTAACTAGTGGTAGTGACACATGGCATCAAAATGGGGAATAATATAAGGGCTACACGTGGGAAAGGTGAAGTGGATTTAGAAAAGTTATTGCGAGAGAATGAAGTTAATTCATGGTGAATGATTTGTCTCTTAATGAAGGACGAAAAACTGGAGAACAAGTCAATGAGAGGGGTACTTCTTTACTTTTCTTGCATTAGTCTTTTATTTTTATTTTCTTTCATTTTTATGTTCATTTTTTCTTTCTTGGTTTTAGCTATTTTCGTAGTATTTGTTTCAAAATACCCCTTTTTCGTATATTTTCCCAAACTAGGACCGTACAAAGTTTTTTCATGATAAGCTTCGGTTATGGGGAAAACGTGAAAGTATATAGAGATTGAGGGATGAAAGGCTAGGGATAGAGACATTAGAAAGTTTTACAACTTAGGTATTACCTGAACACCCTAGCTCCCCCGGAGTATGACGTGAGTCCAACATGTAGATTTGTGCCATAGTACTTTGCTTCTGAAAAGTACTCCAGGATTAATTCAAAGTGATAGTACAACATAATTTAGACTCACTTACATGTATGATTGGTCGAGAAATGAATAATTTGGGCACCAAAATGATTAAAAGATAATAAAAAGGAAACTACCTTCTAACTTGGATAACCCTTACATGATTATTTAGCCTAACAGTGGTTGAACCTTAAATATCGTCCCAAAGTGGACCTATAAACGTACAAAAGTGTGTAAATTCATCGAAAAAAGAAAAGAATAAATAAAAAAGTGCCTAAAGAAAATTTCTAACCTGTATTGTGTATGCAGCAAAAAAAAATTCCTTTAATATTGATTATTCGAATGAAAGGAAAAGGGAAAAATCAGAAAAATATACTTAAGCCCGAAGCATAGTTGGAGAGGTGTCCGAAAGAGAGACTTAGGTCCATGGTTATACCATGGTTAGTGTTCTTGTGAATACCTTTGTTGTCAAGGGATTACCAAGAGAACTATGTCTAGCCGATCGGAATAAAGACTCACGTATAAATACCATTGACCTCATTTTAGTAAGCTTTCTAACGTAGTAAACCGCTTGATCCCAAAACTTGTAAATTCAAGCTCTGTTGCTTGAGGAAAAACAACAGTCTATGTTTGGGGAAGTTTGATAAGTGGTTTTCGTATCATTATTTCTAGTCATTTTCTCGTAATCTTTTATCGCATTTTGTTTGTTTTACTTCCAATTACCATATTTTATGCTTTGGTTTGTGTGTTCTTGCTATTTTCAGGGCCTAATGAGCATCCAAGACCAAGAGGCATTAAAAGCAAGAAAAACAAGGAAAAACAATAAAAGAGAAATTTTCTACATAGTAAAATCAGGGGGCTGCTACTAGGGGTGTACGCGGGTTGGGTTGGACTGGACTTGGCCAAGCCTGTTACCCAACGCGTTCAAACTTTAATGGGTTGGGTTCGTCGTCCAACCCGCAATTTCATTATCAAAACCGACCCGTTCATTTATGGGTTAGGTTGGGTTTGCAAATTATGTTTCAAATAAAAAAAAAATTATGATTCTTTTTGTCGGTTTAAAAAAATGTAACACAACTCAATACAATCATTCTCATTCATGACACTCAAATTCGATGAAACACATTATGTTGATGGAGAATAATATTCATCACCTCGACATAACACTTGATAATAATGTAAAATTCAACGAGACACGTTATTTCCATAAAATAAATAAGTTGGAAATGATACAAAAGAAAATAAGAAACAACATTTAATCTTATAATTACGTAAATTTATTGGTGTAGTAGAATTATTGGTGGAGAATACAAAAAATTTGGAAAGATTATGGTGAGATATTAATTTTAGATTTTTATTTAAAATAATAATAAAAATAATAAGAAATTACTAAAGTCAATCAATGGGTTTGGTCAACGGGTCCGTGGGATGCAAAACTCAAACCCAATACCCAAATCAAAACTATACCGGTTGTTATAGGTTGGGTTGGATATACCCGTAATTGAATGGGTTCGGGTAATTTATGGGTTGGTTCGGTTTCGATCAGTGAATTTGTGGGTCTATCATAGTAGCAAAGCACCTTAGGGTTCCCCTTGAATTCCTTCCCAATACAAAAGACAGAGGCCTGCTACGGCCACCCGTAGCAGCTGCTAAGTGCTGTAGCAGGATAGCACAGAAGATTTGTTTTGTTTCCTTATTTGGATTGATTTTCTTTTATTGTGGCTCTTAGGCAATATTTGATATGATGCAAATCTGATTGAATAGTAATTAAACCCAAGATTTTATGCAATTTTACTTTTTTTATATAAAACTCGTAGTCTTTTATGAGTTTTAGGATCCAGATTTTATTCCAGAAAGTTTCTTCGTATTCGCTCTTTTCTTTTTCTCTGTAACTCAAGTTTCAAAGGGAGCAATTGTGGATCAAAACATAATTTTAATTTAGGTTTTCTTATTCATTCTTCTTCAATTGTTCATCTATTATAATTTCTGATATGAATCTGATAATGAATATTGATTTGGTTTAGTTTATCGTCACCATGAGTGAGTAGTTCATTAGGGACTAGGGATTATAGGGAATATCTTATGACCTCTTGTATGATCTGTCACTATCGATTATGAGAATTTTAGTTTAAACTTATTTTATAATTCGAGTACATGCATTTCAACTTCATTACGAAAGTAAGTGGTTCTCAGGTATTAACCGTAGTCTGAAAGGATATGTGTCGATACTGGAGCGCAGATTTTTAAACAATAGAGTACAAAACAACGAAAGTGCTTGGACGGATTTGAGAAAGCTATATTGATAAGCAAAAGTAACGAATCATCGAAGAATAATTCGATCGTGTGAAAGTAGACAAATTACTCGTCGTTGATAGGGCAATGTGCTAACAAAAGCAGGCATTACCCATATTTATATATTTTCTATAATTTATGCAGAATTCTCGTAATAGAAGCGACATGGTTCGCTCGATTGTGTTAGAGCAAGAACCATAACCCCCAGTCCTGCTTGTCTCAATTGAGATTTAAGTGATTTTACACATAAGGTATTTTCATTTAAGTGTTTTTTCACTTAAGTGTTTTTTCATTTAAGCTATTTTACCCAAATCCATATTTTTTTTCCTCTAAATATACACTGATAGGAAAAAAATTCAGTACTTAAGCCATTGGTTTCTGCAATTCAATACCTTTTACTACTTTGCACATCCATGCACTTGTGGTTGCATTAGGCCTATTTTGTTAGTGCACCGATTTGACCTAGCAGAGGAATCTAGAAAGGATCAGAGTTCTTCTTCTCCAAAAGGAATGGTGAACTCTTTTTTTATGAGCAAATCATACTTTGCAGTGTTGCAACCATCCAAGTTCTAAGCTCGAAAGTCAGGAATAAATATTCTCATTATTAAATGATAACTTTTCAGGATGGTCAACATTGTGTTGTCACTCAACTTTCGATTTGGATGTTCAATAAGGTACTATCAAATTTTGGCCATCTTTCTCAGAAAATCTAGTGTCTTTATATTGGAAGAAATCTAAGGATTATGTTCTAGAAGGAGAGGATCCATATGATGTTTATATAGCAAAAATCAGATGACTTGAGGAGAAAGATAAAGTGGCCAAAGTTTTAAGGGATGGTAATACAAACTCTTGCTAATGAATATTATGTCATATAACCTTATAGTGTGTGGCAATCCTATAAAAAGGAAATGCCTCCAAAATCTTATCAAAGTGTGCAAGGTGGATATTTGCTTGATTTAAGAATCGAAAATAAAGTTTAAGGCTGAGCTCATAGTATCATCTCTTTTGGGCAATGCAGAAGTGGATTGGACAACTAGTTGGGAAGTATGCACGTCTAGTGGTATGCTGATTCTATGGAATCATGTATGTTTGTTCTAAACTCCAACTTTAAAGGAGAAGGTTTTGTAGGGATATGTGTGTGTAGCGAGCGATTTTGGACGCGGTTCTTAAGCGCTGGTCGCTCTCTGCGGTTTGAGCTTTAACTACAGGTCGATTCATTTTTTATCCTATTGTGAGCTGAATAAGGAAGGGAAATAGATGTCTCCAATTAACCCTGCTTGCATACTGAGTTTAAACAGCGGTCTGTTAGGTTACGAATGCTATCAATGTGGGGGGGGCCTTTCTTGTGTTATTTTGACAGACAGGTTTCTGGCGGGGAACAAGGATTAGGATGTTATGACTGATGTTTTTTTATAGATATATGAGAGTATGGGATTTTGGGTTTTTGTTTAGTGTGCTCGCTAAGATTTTTTCTTTCAATCTTATGCCTACGTATTCCCGTTTACCGAAACAGGGAAATCAGAGCTTTCGTAGTTCCTCCTATTCTATGGGAGGAAATGGTTGTTTTTAGTGTCTTGTTCAAAGCCCAAGACGTGAAGTGAAAAGGTGGTTTGTATCTTGTTCAAAGCCCAAGATGTGAAGCTGAAAGGTCTATTTGTATCTTGTTCAAAGCCCAAGATGTGAAGCTAAAAGGGTGTTGACTTTAGAGAGAATTTGTCATCTCTAAAGAGGGGGTTGTATGTCACAACTGTTTTATAAAGGAAAATTACTTTAACTGGGATACGCGGATCCTAGCAATGCCATAATTTCCTTTAAAGGGGATTTTAACCTGAAGGAGAAGACTTTAACTCAGTATAGAGCAATGTTATCTTTCCTTAGGAATTTCTCACGCTAAAATAGGGACAGTGGCATGGATGTAGATGATCCAGAGGCTTGCCACTTACAGCGATTAGACGGAGAGGAAGGAGTTGTTGATGTTTGTGTACTGTGAACGAGGCACAACTTTGATGCTAAAAGGTTAATTGGATTAACCAGTGGTTTTCTTATACAAAGCCTAAGAGGAGGCTAATATGTGTCTCGTACAAAGCCCGAGAGAGAGGCTAAAAGGTTTTCACTCAACGATGAAGTCTTTTGGTATCTCGTATAAAGCTCGAGATGGAGGCTGTTGTTTATTTGGCTCAATAAGAGAGTTTTTTGTATCTCGTATAAAGCCCGAGATGGAGGCGAAAGGGTGATTGACTCGACGAGGGAGTCTCTTATGTGTCTCGTACAAAGCCCGAGAGAGAGGCTAAATGTTGTTAACTCTGCTGGGGAGAATCACTGTATAAAGCCCAAGAGAAGGCTATGGTGACTGTTTCAGTTGAGTGACAGGTCCAGTATACTGATTTTGAAAGAGAAAATCAGTTCTTATATGAGCAACACTGTACTCAAGGATCTGATTCGAGGATCCGGGTTATTCCTGTTCTTTAAGGAATCAGGAAATCCGATGGGTATTGAGACTGTCCAGTCTACGGGTTTTCTTCCTATTTAACGAAGGTGGTCACTTGAGAATGTCTTTGAGACTCAAGGAAGTTAGACTGTCCAAGTCTAGAGTTTTATCTTTTGGACTATGCTTTGAGAAACAGTAGTAGACTCTATGAAAGGACGGTTCTATGCAAATGACTAAGTTCTGTTCCTATACCTCTAGGAGGTCGTCGGGACAATTTGTACGAAGCCCAAGAGGAGGCGGGAAACTTTTAAGAAGGCGACGGGTCCTTGTACTAAGCCCAAGAGGAGGCTATCATTCTCGGAGGAAGAGATCATTATACGAAGCCTAAGAGGAGGCTGTGAATACTTCTAAGAAGTCGTAGGGTCCTTGTACGAATCCCAAGAGGAGGCGGGGTTGCTTTTAGGAAGCCTTTGGGTCCTTGTATGATGCCCAAGAGGAGGTCGATGCTTTTAAGAAGCCCGTGGGTCCCCAAACCCCGAGAAATTCAAGGCAATGCTATTCACCGAGAATAGATCAAAGTCAGGAAAGTCCGAGCATTTGGAAGAAACTCAAGAGATGCAATTCCCGGAGAAGAGATCATCTCTGGGGAATAGAGTTTCTTGACAACTTCTATGAGTGACAGTCTATGAAAGGGTTCACAGAAAATGCTGCCTTTCATATCTCCATATTGTTTAACCCTAAGAGGAGGGAAGACTGTGTCTGGTAATCCTATGGGGATCTAGTTTAGACTATTTCTAAGAGTGATTGAAACGGCTTTACCTAGTGCTAGACGTAGTTGCCGGGGAAACTCTAAATATCTATACTATTATTACACAGTTGATATGAGTTTATGAAAGAAGACTTACAGCCCACAATACAGTTATATATATATATATGAGTTTATGAAAGGAGACTTACAGTGAAACAGCCCCACAATACAGTTATATATATATATATATATGAAAGCGGTAAATGAAAGCAATAACCACTTACTCGGTTGTAGAGCTTCCATGCTGTTTGGTTAGTTGTTCAACAAAGAAAGATTGAAAACAACAGTATATTCAAAATCAAAGGAGAAAGTGCTTTGAAATAAAAAGATTTGGGGCTTACAGCTCAAGGAGAGGCCCAGGGTTTTATCAGTGAGCGCACTGTTTGAATTTGTACAGAGGGACTTATACAAGTGACTGAGGCCCAAAATGTTTTTTGTACAAGTGGGTTGGGTCTTACACTCTCTCAAGAGGCCCAAAAAGTTTTAAGAAAAAGAGTGGGGCTTATAACACGAGGGTAGGCCCAGATGATTTTTCCGTTTGAAATGGCGATCGCGCCGAGGTTTTCTTTTAACGCGGAGGGACTTATACAATAAGTGAGGCCCAAAATGGTTTGGTTAAAAGGGGATTGGGTCTTACACTCTATTAGAGGCCCAAAGTGTTTTTGAATGGGTCTTATTGCTCAAGGAGAGGCCCAGGGTAATTTTTCAAAAGGCGATGATCGTGCCGTTTATTTAAAAATGTACAGAGGGACTTATACAACGAATGAGGCCCAAAATATTTCTGTACAAGTGGGTTGGGTCTTACACTCTCTCAAGAGGCCCAAGAGTTTTGAAAATGATTTTTGAGGGTTGAATTAATCCAAAAACCCTAATTTGTTTTCAAAAATGTATTTAATTGAATAAAAATTCAATTAAAAATGATCAAAATTGTTTAACATATGAAAAACAAATTGTGATTTTGGATTAATGCTTCAAAAATTAATTATTGACCTACAAAATAATTAGAAAGCATTAAAAGTTGCAAAATCAATGTAGAAAAAATATTTAAAATGTCAAAAACAATTAAAATATTAATTCTTTGCAAAAATATCAATTATATGAAATAAATAATATTTGTGGGATTTTTTGATAAAATAAAATATTTTAACATTTTTGTGAATTATTAAAAAAAGAATCAACTCAAAATCATTAAAACTCAGAGAGAAATTAATTTTTGAATCAATTAAACAAAATCACAAAATTCAAATATTTGAATTTGTGAAAAAGGCGCCAAGAACACAAGCAAGAACACACACGTTTTTCTGGGTTTGGCTGATTTGCGTTTTCCATCCAATCTCACTGAATACGTAGCATATCATGCAATCCACATATCCTTATGCTCGTCTCAACCTCACGATCATGTCTATAACACTTAATTTCATTTAAATTAAACATAAAACATGAAATCACGAAGAAACCTCAAGAACCCTAATTTCTGCATGAAGGCTAGGATTTTTGATACACAATTCAAACAATGCAATTAATTGAGGGGAAACATTCCATGCATGATTATGAACATATGGCCAAATTATTGTGCGAGGAAATATGCATAGATTGAGAGATGACCAAGTATGTGCTTACCTCTAGGTCGTGACAGCAAGTGCAATGTGATTTTTGATTTGGAGGTGTTACAGATGAGTGGTGATGATCTGAACAGCTTCCCTACACCCTATGGAGTGTGTTTGAATGGTTGGACTTGATTGAAATTGGCTGGATCAATTTGTGGTACCTCAGCTGCAACTTGATTGAAAATTTTAGCAACCAGCTGGTGATTTTGTGAAATTGGTGTTTCAGAAGTGATCTAAGTGTTTGATCAGCCCATATGTGATGTATGTGAGGTGTGTGAGTGATTGGTTTGATTGGAATTGCTCTCAAACTCAAAACCCGATAGCTACCTTGCTAAGAAAGGCATTTTTGCCAAGAGAAAGAGATTTTGAGGAAAGCATTTGTTAGATGGCTTTGGTGTACTCAAACTGATCACAATTGAGCTCTATTTATAGTAGAGCAAGTTTGTTTTGCAAGGAATAATGAATGGCAACTGGTAAGTAGGTTTGGCCAATGTTGTCCAATGGAAATCCAAGTCTCCTCTAGCCATTGACTAGAGGTTAGGGCACAGAGCTTTGGTTCCCTTGGTCTTGACTGATTTCAGATGAGAATGGCTCAGTCCATGCCACCTTGATGCTTCCATTGAATGCTCCAATCCAAATTTGGAGTCTTGTCCCTATTTTGGCCATTCTAGGTTCAACATGCTATTTCTTGTTCCATGGAATTTGGAGGCTTGGCTCAGTGATTGTCCCCTTTAGATTCAATCCTCTGAGGTATCCAAGTGGATAGGAGCATTTGAATTTGGCTGATTTTGGCAAATCGAGCAAAGTTGCAAATTCTGCCTTGCCTTTGACAGATTTCAGCAAGGCAACTTGACAATGTCATATCTCATGGTGTAAGTTGAATTTGGCAATGTTCTTGGCCATTTTGGAAAGCCCTTACATGATACAACAACTGTTTGAACAAGTTTGGTTTTGATCTCTTTTGATTCCAAGTGAAAAATCCCTTTACATTTGGCAAAAAGTGAAGCAAAATCTGACTTAGTGAAATTTTCACTAAGTGTTGGAACAAAGTGTGATTTCTTTATTTTGATCATTCCATAACTCAAAATCCTTAATGAATTGGCCTTAGGTCTAGTTGAAGTTTTTGTAGAGGGTAATGAGGGCTACAAATCCATATTTGGATGAGAAAGAATGGCCATGTGGTTTAGGAGTTATGATCCTCCAAAGTTAATGCATTAGTGGTACTTTTTCCATAACTTAGAAAAATTTCTAAGTTTTTATGGTTACCCCTTTTACAAGTTATCCCACTTTATTTGATTTTTCTTGATGAATGATGATTCAAATCATACATTAACATCATTTTAGGGTTAAAAATCCATTTTGGTGAAAAATCTCCAAAAGTCAAAGTTGACTTTTGTGCACAGTTGACTTTTTATCAGATCAATTCCAAACTGTGCAATTCTTCAGGAAATCATGTCCTTGACCTAAATCAAACTTGATGGACATGTTCCATGGGTGTCATAGGGTATATTGGGGCATGTCCTAGGGTTTGGGAGCATGTCCTGGTCAAAAGTCAAAGTTATAGTTGACTTTCCTCGCGAAACCCTAATTGTGGTGCAGATGAAATTGAGACTTGTTGCTCAAGCTTCTTGGATTAATCCATTGTTCCAAATGGATCAATATGGTATATTAGAGACCCTCAAACCCTCTCTTGAGGTCTTGGCTCATGATTTGCCCTAAAAGTCAACTTAGGGGTGAATTAGGTCAAGAAACCCTAATTCCTGATTTTTGATGTATGCATCCCCTGAGGCAAAATTGACTGGATAGATGGGTCTATGAGGTTCCATGGAGTACATTAGGATGTGTTTTGGATCTTTGGCTTGTGTCCAGATGAAAATTTTCCATCTGGAGGCCCTGGTCGACCAAAACCCTAATTTGGTGATACTGGCGATCTCGAGACTTGATCCACCTAGAAGGGAGCAGCCTTGTGCTTAATCCTTGAAGTGGGAGTCCTTTTGATCCATTGTGGATGTTTGAGAGGTTAGAAAAGTTGAAGATCATGTCATTCCTTGATCGATCCTTTGTCTAAGGCTCTGAAAGGGCTTAAAACCCTAATTTTGATTGTAGTGAATGCTCAATACTCCTTGAGGCATTTGATGAGGCATGATGGTTCATCCACATTGTGATGATGATTTGCACAATGATGGGAAATCTTAGTGGTCAAAATTTAGGGTATGACAGTGTGGAATGACTTGGTGCTTTATACTACATAGTAAACATTTAATCATCTTGCATTATGTCTATGTAGAGAATATTATGGCATGAGCCGGTTGATTTTAATAAAAGGAAACCTAAGGGAGAGTTAGGTTTAAGAGGGGTTTTAACGCACAAAAAGAAATCCGAAAGGAAAGGAAGCTCTTTATGTTAATATAACCAAAATTATTAAGTTTCAATGTTTTATTGATAATATAGAAGTGGCGGACGTTCTTGTGAGGGGAAACCCCTTCACTTGGATCAATTTGGATGGTAATGCAATGAGTATGTGTTAGCTCCTAATTTCGACGTCTAGTATTGGATTAAGGGAATTAAACAAGGAAATATCAGGGAAGACTTGGAAAACTTCGACTGGAATAGTATTTCCTGGAGTTCTTGTCGAAGGGGTCCTTGTGCAAAAAAGGAGTATTTTGTGGACTTAGAAATATTTCTAGCGATTTGGGAATATTGTTCCATGGAAGCATTACTGATGACGTTCAATTCAAGATTTAAATTCAAATAAAGGAGGGAACTTTTTTCTTATCCTATTGCTGGCAGAAGACACGTGGAGCGCGTTTAAAAGACGAAGACATGTCAAATGCAATTTGTCTAGCTCTAGTTTGTAGGCCGTTAGTGGCAGTTATTTTTGTAATACCACAAATTTTGACCACTAAAGTTTCCCATCATTGTGCAAATCATCACCACAATATGGATGTACCTTAATGCTTCATCAGTCTCCCCAAAGATGGGTGAGCATCCACTATAATCAAAATTAGGGTTTCAAGCCCTCTCTGAGCTTTAGACAAAGGCTCAATCAAGAAATGACTTGATTTTCAACTTGTCTAATCTCCCAAACATCCTCAAAGGATCAAAAGGACTCCTACTTCAAGGATTAAGCACAAAGCTGCTCCCTTCTAGGTGGATCAAGTCTCCAGATCGACAGTGTCACCAAATTAGGGTTTTGATCACCCAGGGCCTCCAAATGAAAAATTTCATCTGGGCACAAGCCATTGATCCAAAACATAACCTAATATACTTCATGGGACCTCATAAACCCATGCATCAAGTCAATTTTGCCTCAAGGGGATGCATACATCAAAAATCAGGAATTAGGGTTTCTTGACCTAATTCACCCCTAAGTTGACTTTTGGGACAAATCATGAGCCAAGACCTCAAGAGAGGATTTGAGGGTCTCTAATATACCATATTGATCCATTTGGAACAATGGATTGATCCAAGAAGCTTGAGCAACAAGTCTCAATTTCATCTGCACCACAATTAGGGTTTCGCGAGAAAAGTCAACTGTAACTTTGACTTATGACCAGGACATGCTCCCAAACCCTAGGACATGCCTCAATATACCCTATGACACCCATGGAACATGTCCATCAAGTTTGATTTAGGTCAAGGACATGATTTCCTGAAGAATTGCACAGTTTGGAATTCATCTGATAAAAAGTCAACTGTGCACAAAAGTCAACTTTGACTTTTTGAGATTTTTCACCAAAATGGATTTTTAACCCTAAAATGATGTTAATGTATGATTTGAATCATCATTCATCAAGAAAAATCAAGAAAAGTGCGATAACTTGTAAAAGGGGTAACCATAAAAACTTAGAAATTTTTCTAAGTTAAAAATAAAGTGGCAAGGGTACCAACTTTGGAGGATCATAACTCCTAAACCACAAGGCCATTTTTTCTCATCCAAAGATGGATTTGTAGCCCTCATTATCATTTACAAAAACTTCAACTACAAGTCATTCCAATTCATTAAGGATTTTGAGTTATGGAGTGATCAAAGTGGCTGAAAAGTGAAAAAGTCACTTTTTCCAACATTTAGTGAAATTTTCACTAAGTCAGATTTTGCCTCACTTTTTGCCAAATGTAGGGGGATTTTTCACTTGGAATCAAAAGAGATCAAAACCAAACTTGTTCAAACAGTTGTTGTATCATGTAAGAGCTTTCCAAAATGGCCAAGAACATTGCCAAATTCAACTTACACCATGAGATATGACATTGACAAGTTACCTTGCTGAAATCTGTCAAGGCAAGGCAGAATTTGCAACTTTGGTCGATTTGCCAAAATCAGCCAAATTCAATTGCTCCTATCCACTTGGACACCTCATAGGATTGAATCTAAAGGGGACAATCACTGAGCCAAGCCTCCAAAGTCCATGTAACAAGAAATAGCATGTTGAACCTAGAATGGCCAAAATAGGGACAAGACTTCAAATTTGGAATGAGGCATTCAATGGAACCATCAAGGTGGCATGGACTGAGCCAATCTCATCTGAAATCAGTCAAGACTTATCCAAGACCAAGGGGACCATAGCTCTGTGCCCTAACCTCTAGTCAATGGCTAGAGGAGACTTGCATTTCCATTGGCCAACATTGAGGAAACACCTGCTGCAGTTGCCATTCACTGTGGATCCCAAAACAAACTTGCTCTACTATAAATAGAGCTCAATTGTGATCAGTTTGAGTACACCAAAGCCATCAAACAGATGCTTTCCTCAAAATCTCTTCTTTCACTCCAATTTTGCCTTCTAAGGCAAGTCACTATCGGGTTTTGAGTTTGAGAGCAATTCCAATCAAACCAATCACTCACACACCTCACATACATCACATATGAGCTGATCAAACACTTAGATTACTTCTGAAACACCAATTTCACAAAATCACCAGCTGGTTGCTCAAGGTTTAACCAAAGTGCAGCTGAGGTACCACAAAATGATCCAGCCAATTTCAATCAAGTCCAACCATCCAAACACAATCCATAGGGTGTAGGGAAGCTGTTCAGATCATCACAACTCATCTGTAACACCTCCAGATCAAAAATCACTTTGAACTTGCTGTCACGACTTGGATGTCAATACTTAATTTTTGAAGCATTAATCCAAGATCACAATTTGTTTTCCATGTGTTAAACAATTTTTGATCATTTTAATTGAATTTTTATTCAATTAAATACATTTTGAAAACAAATTAGGGTTTTGGATTAATTCAACCCTCATAAATCATTTTCAAAACTTTTTTGGGCCTCTATTAGAGTGTAAGACCCAATCCTTTTTTTTGACCAAACCATTTTTGGGCCTCACTTATTGTATAAGTCCCGATACCGTCAAAAAATAAACGGCGCGATCGTCGCCTTTTCAAAAATCATCTGGGCCTACCCTCAAGTAGTAAGACCCATTTCTTTTCTTTAAAAAACTTTTTGGGCCTCTTGAGAGAGTGTAAGACCCATCCCCCCTTGTACAAAAACTTTTTGGGCCTCACTCATTGTATAAGTCCCTCTGTACAAGTAAACGGCGCGATCGTCGCCCGTTTAAAAATAAAAAATCATCTGGGCCTCTCCTTGAGCTATAAGACCCATTCAAAAACACTTTGGACCTCTATTAGAGTGTAAGACCCAATCCCCCTTTTAACCAAACATCTTGGGCCTCACTTATTGTATAAGTCCCTCTGCGTTAAAAGAAAACCTCGGCGCGATCGCCATTTTTAAACGAAAAATCATTTGGGCCTACCCCGTGTTATAAGCCCCACTCTTTTTTCTCTAAAACTTTTTAGGCCTCTTGAGAGAGTGTAAGACCCATCCCTTTGTACAGAAAACCATTTTGGGCCTCAGTCACTTGTATAAGTCCCGCTGTACAAAGTCAAACAATGCGCTCACTGATAAAACCCTGGGCCTCTCCTTGAGCTGTAAGCCCCAAATCTTTCTTTTTTAAAGCACTTTCTCCTTTGATTTTGAATATACTGTTGTTTTCAATCTTTCTTTGTTGAACAACTAACCAAACAGCATGGAAGCTCTACAACCGAGTAAGTGTTTACCCGCTTTCATTTACCGCTTTCATATATATATATATATAACTGTATTGTGGGGTTGTTTCACTGTAAGTCTCCTTTCATAAACTCATATATATATATATAACTATATTGTGGGGCTGCTCACTGTAAGTCTCCTTTCATAAACTCATATCTACTGTGTAATAATAGTATAGATATTTCGAGTTTCCCCGGCAACTACGTCTAGCACTAGGTGAAGCCGTTTCGTTTATTCGTAGAAATAGATGCCTAGATCCCCAATAGGAGCACCAGATACAGTCTTCTCTTCGGCTGTCCTCCTTAGGAATCGTCAAGAAGCTCTACTCCCCAAGTGGAATGTATTCTCCGTGAATGGCATCTTTGAGTTTCTTCCAAATTCTCGAACTTTCCTGACTTGATCTATTCCCTGTGGATAGCTTGCCTTGAATGTCTCGGGGTTTGGGTACCCACTACGGTCATAATCTTGGACCTTAACTAAGGAACCCTCTTTAAAAGCTAAAAGTCGCTGGATAGTAAACCTCGCACGTTTACCAGTGGTTTTTATCTTTAAAAGAGTTATCTCTCCTAATGGAAAGGAGATGATAGACCCACGGGCTTCTTAAAAGCATCGGCCTCCACTTGGGCATTGTTCAAGGACCCACAGGCTTCCTAAAAGCAACCCCGCCTCCTCTTGGGCTTCGTACAAGGACCCTACGGCTTCTTAGAAGTATTCACAGCCTCCTCTTAGGCTTCGTATAATGATCTCTTCCTCCGGGAATGATAGCCTCCTCTTGGGCTTCGTACAAGGACCCGTCGGCTTCTTAAAAGTTTCCAGCCTCCTCTTGGGCTTCGTACAAATTGTCCCGACGAACTCCTAGAGGTATAGGAACAGAACCTAGTCATCCTAATAGAACAGTCCTTTCATAGAGTCTACTACTGTTTCTCATAGCATAGTACGAAAGATAAAACTCTAGACACGGACAGTCTAACTTCCTTGAGTCTCAAAGACATTCTCAAGTGACCCCTTCGTTAAATAGGAAGGAAACCCGCAGACTCGGACAGTCTCAATACCCTTTGGATTTCCAGTTTCCTCAAAGAAAAGGAAACAACCCCGATCCTCAGATCTAACCCATGAGTACAGTGATGCTCATATAAGAACTGATTTTCTCTTTCAAAATCAGTATACTGGACCTGTCACTTAACTGACACAGTAACCTTAGCCTCCTCTTGGGCTTTGTACAATGATTCTCCCCAGCGGAGTCAAACAACGTTTTAGCCTCTCTCTCGGGCTTCGTACGAGACACATAAAGACTCCCTCGTTGAGTCAAACAAACAATAGCCTCCATCTCGGGCTTCGTACGAGACACAAAGACTCCATCGTCGGGACAAAATCTTTTCGCCTCTCTCTCGGGCTTTGTACGGGACACAAAATAGCCTCCTCTTAGGCTTTGTATAATGATTTTCCTAGCGGAAATTAGCCTCCTCTTAGGCTTTGTATAAGAAAACCACTGGTTGATCCAATCAACCTTTTAGCATCAAAGCTGTGCCTCGTTCACAGTACACAAACATCAACAACTCCTTCCCCTTCATCTAATCGCTGTAAGCGGCAAGCCTCTGGATCATCTACATCCATGCCACTGTCCCTCTTTTAGCATGAAAAATTCCTAAGGAAAGATAGCATTGCTCTACACTGAGTTAAAGTCTTCTCCTTCAGGTTAAAACCCTTTCTTCGGAAATTATGGCATTGCTCGGATCCGCGTATCCCAGTTAAAGTAATTCTCCTTCTCCCCTCTTTAGAGATGACAAATTCTCTCTAAAGTCGAGGTCTTTCAGCTTCACGTCTTGGGCTTTGAACAAGACACAAATAGACCTTCAGCTTCACATCTTGGGCTTTGAACAAGATACAAACCACCTTTCGCTTCACGTCTTGGGCTTTGAACAAGACACCAAAAACACCCATTTCCTCCCATAGAATAGGAGGAACTACGAACGCTCTGATTTCCCTGTTTTGGATAAACGGGAATACGTAGGCATAAGATTGAAAGAAAAATCTTAGCGAGCACAATCAACAAAAAACCCAAATCCCATATCTCCATCAATCAAAAGCAGTAATTCAAAAGCATCAGTCCTAACTTCCTAATCCTTGTTCCCCGCCAGAAACCTTCTGCCCAGGTAAAAAGAAAGAATACAGTATTGGCGAAAATACAAATAACCAGTACAAAGGCCCCCCACATTGTAGCATTTGTAACCTAACAGACCGCTGTTTAAACTCAGTATGCAAGCAGGGTTAATTGGAGACATCTATTTCCCTTCCTTATTCAGCTCACAATAGGATAAAAAATGAATCGACCTGTAGTTCAAGCTCAACCGCAGAGAGCGACCAGCACTTAAGAACCGCGTACAAAATCGCTCGCTACAATTTTTTATTAGTATAAATAGTAATTCTTAGTGTTAGGATTTGTGTGTGTTCAAGTTTGTACAAATTCCTCAATTACTCAAAGTACCCGCGTGTAGAGAAACGAGTGTGTGAGAAATGTACGTTTGATATAATACCATATTTTTCATTTAATATAAGTCAGTTAGTTTTTGGCCAAAAGTTTATATTTTACTTTCGCAAGTTAGTTTCCAATGCACCTTCGATCATTTCCCTGTATTACATTTTCTTTAATATTTTTGAAGTAAACCTTATTTAAACTATGGATACTATCGAAGTGTTCATCTTTTTCCAAATATTATTTTAAATCATTTAGCACATGTCCTAGGATTCTGTATGGTCGATCCTACAAGTTACCCAATTTCTCATTGATTTGGTATACCAACGGTTGTTTACCAATTTTCATGGTAAACAAATTGCCACGCCTAGGGGGACGGTGCTAAGTAAATTTTAAAAATAAATTTTCTGCATTTTTAAAAATTATAGTTCTGCATTCAAGTGTCTTTTCTCTTTCGAAAACTTCGTTGCATGTTATTAAGAAGTGGTAAAGTAGCCACCACTAATGAAGATAGACCAAGGAGAAGATACACGAGGAAAATGGCGAAGACAAACCAGCCAAATAATTCGAACCATCAGCCAAATAGTTTGAACCCTCAAACAACGCCCAGTATTAATGTAGAACCACCCCAAGGATCTTTGACTAGAGGACCAACGGTTTCAGCGCCTGTTTCTGAAATAATACCGTCTATGGCATGTTCGATCCCTACGCATTCGATTTCCCATACTCAACCCATTCTAAATTATGTCAGATTAAGGGGACCGCCGAGGACTCCCCCACCGGTCGGATCTTCTAGTTTCCAACAATTCCACCCTGGATTTTCGATGCCTTTACCTAGTCGAGACCCGCCTTTTGGAATGCCAACTTCGATGATGGTAAACTTACAGAATGCCCCTCTAGTATTTTCGGAACCCATAGTAACGTCGCAGTTACAAGGGTCAGGATCTGGGGTTAATATGGGTCGAAATAGCCAATCTTTAAGAATGGGATATTCAACCCAAATGCCAAACTTGATAAATAGTTTTGCAGCATATTTAAGATAGCAAATGGATGAGAGTAACCATCAAATGGTCCAAATGATATCCCAAACTATGGGAGAGATTTTTCAGCCTCTCATTCAAAATACCACCCAAACTAATCAGCAAACGACAGCAGAGATGACACGCCTAGCGGATTTCTTTGGTGTACCAAACCCTCATCGACATCCACCAAGGGAGTATATGACAGAAAACCAAGGGGTAGTTTTCGAAGAAGACCATACTATTGACCAAGTCCAACAAAACCCAGGAAACGTACCCTAGGCGAATCTAGCAAACCAGGGAATAGTCGAACGACCTAGAGTCGAACTCCCTAGGGATCAACCATAAATTCCTGTAGGGGAGGAACCAAGGGTAGTTTTGGTAAATAGAAACCAAAATGCTGACAATATCGTACAATAAATTCGACGTAACAACGTGGCGGCAGATAATACTTTAGCAGCCATGGTCGAAAGGATTATGGCATGGAATGGAGTAAACATTGGTTTTCGAAGGCCAAATTATACATCACCGTTGTCAGAATATATCCTTCAGTCAGATTTACGCCCTAGAACGAAAGTTCCTAAATTCACTAAATTTTCTGGGGATACCACTGAATCCACTGTCGAACATGTGGCTAGGTATTTGATAGAAGCCGGAGAGATTTTGAATAATGAGAACCTTAGGGTAAAATATTTCCCAAGTTCTCTCTCAAAGAATGCCTTCACATGGTTCACAACCTTGCCACCAAATTCGATCCATAATTGGACCCAGTTGGAACGTTTATTTCATGAGTAGTTCTATATGGGACAAACTAAGATCAGTCTAAAGGAATTGGCTAGTATAAAGCAAAAATTTACTGAGCCAATAGATGATCATTTGAACAGATTTCGACTGCTCAAAGCTAGTTGTTTTACACAAGTACCAGAACATGAGTTGGTCGAAATGGACGTTGGGGGCCTGGATTATTCCATTAGGAAGAAACTTGATACCTAATACTTGAGGGACATGGCCCAGCTAGATGATAGGGTTCGACAACTAGAACGCCTGAAAGAAGAGAAGGCTAGGGCAAATAAGAATAAAAGAATAGCCTACGTCAAATTCAATGAAGAGGACGAAAAACCTTATAATGACCCAGTGAGTTTCGACGAGGGTGAGATTGACCTTGCTGAATTGAAACAAGAACCACCTTACTCTTGTAAGGTCTTGGCCCCTTCGAACGGAAAGAACCCTATCGAACCAGAAAAAAGCGATAGATTTCCTAAGAAAACTTACATTTTCGACGTTACCAAGTGTGAGGAAATTTTCGATTTGTTAGTTAAGGATGGTCAAATGAAAGTGCCTCCTGGTGCTAAAATGCCTCCTTTAGAACAAAGGAAAAAGAGAGGTTTTTGTAAGTATCATAATTTCTTGGGTTATAAAACTTCTCAATGTTTTCTTTTCAGGGATCTTGTTCAAAATGCTATCTAGGAGGGAAGACTCAAATTTGGAGAGAATTCGAAGAATCAGATGAAGATTGACTCTGATCCTTTGCAAGTGGTTGACACTCATTATGCAGAGCCAATTGAAGTCAACATGATCGAGGTCACTGAAGATCTCAACAATACTGTCAACATGGTCGAAGTCCTTGAGGACTTCAACAATGGGGTTGTTATGGTCTGGATTACTGAGGATCTCGACCAGGAGTTTATGAAGAATTTTGCTTGTGAGGCTGCTCAAGGCTTCGACAAAGAAACTACTGATGGTTTCGATTTGGGAGTCACTGAAGACTCCAATGGAGGAATCGCTGAGGATTCCAATTTAACGATGACAACAAAAGAAATTGCTGATGGTTTCATACGAATGGACAAGGCTGCTGAAGGCCTTCAAATGAAGTTACACAAGTTGGACATCATTGATGATATCAACATAGATATCAACATGGTGGAAATCTCACAAGAAACCCCCATGGAAGTCGACAAGGAGCGTCGACAAGAGGAACATAACAAAATAGCCTATCCAAAGTAAGAGGAGACTCTGATGGATTTCCTCTATAGATGCCAAAGGAAAAAATCAGAAGTGATGTTGTGTCCTCGATGCAGTGCTGTGTTTGATAAAAAAAATAGCCTAAAATCTCGAAGGAGTCAGGAAAGCCAAAGAAAGATGTGAAGAAAGAGCCTTTCATGGTCAAAGAGGCTTCGATCCGAGGAAATCTTCTTTGAAGCAGGAACAGGCTAAGCTTAGAGTCCTAGGTGCAAGACCCATCATTCAAGCTGTTTGGCGAGCTCTCTATTGGAAAGTGGATAAGACCAAACCAAAATAGAGGAAAAAGCCAGTAGAAATGGCAAAGCTTCGACGTTGATAGAGGCTCATCAATGACATACCGCAGAGAATTCCAAACTTCGAAGCAGTCAGCCTATATTTCAGAAGATTATAAAGGAAAGAATCTCATGTCCATATCACAATGGAGAAAGGAACAGAGAAAAAGAAAGGCTCAAAGAGAGGTTGGGGCAAAGGCGGAGTCAAGTACCAACGTACCGACCAGAAAGGTTGACAAGAAGGAGCCAAAGCCTGTCGAGAAGATGTCGTTGGGAAGAAAGTTATTTGCCACACAGGAAGAAGAGGCCAAAGAAAAGCGTGGTCGAGAAATTGCTGAGGATGAGATGTTTACTAACAATTTCGACTCGGGTTCGGAGCAGTCTTTGAATATCATAGTGAATGTGGTATCAGTGCTTCCTATAGAATTCGACTAGAAAACTGAGGTCGAAGAAACGGATAATAATATCGAAATCGAAATGGCGGCACATAAACCTGTGTGTTATTACGTGATAAACAATGGTTGCGTCGAGGAACAGAACGCGTTCTTAGAACGCCCAGAAGAGGCAATGAAGAGTCATTTGTAGCCTCTATTTATTACAGGAAAGATCGAAGACGTTCCTGTCAATAAAATCTTAGTGGATTGTGGTGCGACGGTGAACCTAATGCCACACTTCATGCTGAGGAAAATCGAAAAATTTGACACCGGTACCAAGCCCCATAATATGGTACTCTCTAACTATGAAGGAAAGGTGGGTACTACTTTGGAGGTAATTCAGGTCGATCTGACCATAGGTACCGTTATGAGACCGACCATGCTTATGGTTGTCGAAACAAAAGCCAATTACAAGTTGTTACTTGGCCGTGAATGGATATATAGGATAAGGGATATACCGTCATCCATGCATCAGAGGATAACTATATGGCGCCCAGACGGAATTGTGGAGAACATCAAAGCAAACCAAGGATATTTCAAGGTTGGAATCAATCATGTCGATAAGTGCCATTTCGAAAAGCACCTGGCCAACAATGCTCCATGCAACCGACCAACTTTACATTTACTCCTAATGATAACACATATTGTTCGTTTTACCTGCACCCCACAAATGGCTTTCCATGGGATCGCAAGGTCGTGGGAGAAGACGACTTTGCATATGAAGGGACGTCTGGAGTCGACCCAACCGGATGGGGAAGCGAATTTGGTGATGATGACTGAGTTCGAAGCACTTAAAAGGATTTCGACTTATATAGCCGAAAACAAACTACAAACGGCCCTAGAGGCTGAAGTAAAACATATGGCTATCAAAGCCAACAAAATATTACACCAAGAAGGTCCTGGTAAGGACTTCGATCCAGAACCACCTGATAAGGTTCAGGATGAAGTACAAGTCCAGAGGCTTAACGCCATCTACGATGACGAGCCTTATGGTTTCGAGAAGGATCCGTTGGCAGCCAACATTAAAATGCTAGTGCAAGATCCGTAGGAAGAAATCAACTTGGGAGAGGGGGCAACGAAAAGGCTAACATACATCAGCGCCAATATTAGCCCACAACTCAAGATCGAAGTGATCCAATTGTTAAAGGAGTTCAAAGACTGCTTTGCATGGGATTACGACGAAATGCCTGGTTTAAGCAAAGATCTGGTCGAATTGAATATGCAAATTAAGCCTGGGAAGAAGCCAATCAAGCAGAATCCAAGGCGATTTGCACCGGCAATTATCTCGAAGATCAAGGAGGAGGTTGAAAGGCTTCTTCGTTGCAAATTCATTCAAACAACCAGGTATGTCGAATGCTTAGCAAATATTGTACCTGTTATTAAAAAGAATGGTACTTCGAGGGTTTGCATAGATTTTAGAGATTTAAACGCTGCAACCCAAAAGGACGAATACTCAATGAATGTGGCGGAAATGTTACTCGATTCTGCCACAGGCCATGAATACATTAGTATGCTAGATGGGTATTCTGGGTATAATCAAATATTCATTGCTGAAGAGGATGTCCCAAAGACGGCGTTTCAATGCCCTGGAGCCCTAGGCTCCTATGAGTGGGTAGTCATGCCTTTTGGTCTAAAAAATGCTGGGGCAACATACCAAAGAGCGATGAATTCGATCTTCCATGATTATATAGAGACGTTTATGCAAATTTATATTGATGATATTGTTGTTAAGTCCGTTTCAGGGAAGAATCATATTGACCATCTTCGACAATTTTTTGAAAGGATGAGGAGACATGGTCTGAAAATGAATCCTCTCAAATGTGCTTTTTGTATGCAGGCGGGGGATTTCTTAGGCTTTGTGGTCCACAAAAAGGGAATCGAAATAAACCAGAATAAGACCAAGGCCATTATAGAGGTGAAAGCGCCATCAACAAAGAAGAAATTACAGTCACTAATAAGCAAGATCAATTTCTTAAGAAGATTCATCTCGAACCTTAGCGGAAAAACTCAAGCCTTCTCACCTTTGCTTCGACTCAACAAGGAGGGATTCGAATGGGGGCAAGCACAGCAAGAAGCTTTCGATAAAATCAAGGAGTACTTGAGTCACCCTCCAATTCTAGCACCACCTTGTAGAAATAGGAGTATGAGATTGTACATATCTGCGTCAGACAAAACTTTAGGGAGCATGTTGGCTCAAGAGGATGAAAATGGTGTCGAGAGAGCCATTTACTACCTTGGTAGGGTTTTGAATAATGCAGAAACTAGGTATAGCATAGTTAAAAAATTGTGTTTATGCTTGTATTTTTTTTGTACAAATTTGAAGCATTATATAAAACCAGTTGATGTTTATGTTTCGTCTCATTTTGATATCATTAAACATATGTTGTCTAAACCAATTTTGCACAGTCGAATTGGTAAATGGGCATTAGCTCTAACTGAATATTCCCTAACTTATATGCCTTTGAAGGCAGTTAAGGGACAAGTGGTAGCAAACTTCACCGTCGACCACTCTATAAACGAAAATACGTTAAAGTATCTTAAGCTCTATCCTTGGAAATTGTATTTCGACGATTCCAGTCATAAAGATGGTACATGCGTAGGAGTCTTGATTATTTATCCTAATAAAATTCCAACAAAATTCAAGTATAAAGTCGAAGGTCTTTGTTCGAATAATGAGGCCGAATATGAGGCTTTAGATATTGTTGGAATTGGGGGCAACCCGAGTCGAAATAATTGGAGACTCAGAGTTAGTCATAAAACAAATCACAAAGGAGTACAAGTGTGTTAAAGAAAATCTCATTATGTACTTTGTAATAGCCAATCGATTACTGAAAAGGTTTGAAGTGGTGAGCATTCGACACATACCTCGACTGGAGAATCAAGTGGCTAATGGCTTGGCTCAGATTGCTTCTGGGTATAAAATTTCGAAAGAATAATTACAAGATACAATTGAAGTCAGGGGAAGAGTTGTGTTTTCCAGATTGTCCCCATCAGATTTGGAAACAACAAAGGTAGGGTATGTTGATAAAGAGAACTTCGAAATCTTAGCAATAGATAGTTTGACGGACGAAGACTAAAGAAAACCAATAATGGAGTATCTGCAAAACCCAAAGGCATCCACAGAACAAAAAATCAGGTATCGAGATTTACTTTATGTTATTTTGGGTAATGAATTATTTAAAAAGACTCCTGAGGGAGTTTTACTTAAATGTCTTAGTGAGTTAGAGGCGTATTTAGCCCTTTCTACTATCCGCAGTGGGGCGTGTGGGGCTCATCAGGCAGGCCATAAGATGAAATGGCTTTTCTTTCGACAAAGGATGTATTGGCCTACTATGTTGAAAGATTGTATCAAATTCACTAAGGGATGCCAAGAATGCCAAGTGCACGCACGCATACAACATGTTCCTGCAAGTGAATTACACTCTATAGTCAAGCCATGGCCCTTTAGAGGTTGGGCTTTTGATTTGGTTGGGGAAATTCGACCAGCGTCATCTAAAAATCAAAGGTACATTTTGGTAGGCATTGACTATTTTACGAAATAGATCGAAGCTATACCATTGCCAAATGTTGGCCAAGAAGACGTAATCGAATTCATCAAAAAACACATTATCTATAGGTTTGGAATCCCAAAACCATTACAACGGATCAAGGATCAGTATTCACTGGTCGAAAGATGCAATAATTTTCTAAAAGAAATGGGTTTCAAATTATTAACCTCCACGCCTTATTATGCTTAGGCTAATGGTCAGGTCGAAGCAACAAACAAAGTGGTGATTAGTTTAATTAAGAAACATGTGGGAAAAAATTCTAGAAATTGGCACAAGACTTTAGACCAGGTTCTCTGGGCATGTCGAACCTCCCCTAAAGAAGCTACGAATTACACGCCATTTTGACTGACTTTTGGTCACGATGCGGTGTTACCAGTTGAGATCTACCTTCAGTCCACAAGAATTCAGAGGCATAATGAGATCCCATTTGAGTCATATTGGAACATGATGTTAGATGAATTAGTTGACTTAGATGATGAAAGTCTCAATGCTTTAGAGTTATTGAAAAGACAGAAGAAGAGAATCGAGAAGTCTTATAATAAGAAAGTCAAAGTTAAGATGTTTTCGCCTGAAGAGTTGGTTTGAAAAGTAATCCTGCCTATGGATCGGAAAGACAGAGCCTTGGGGAAATGGCCCCCTAAATGGGAAGGCCCTTTTAAAATACTACAAGTATTTTCGAACAGTGCTTATGAGATCGAAGAGCTAGATGAAGATAAAAGAATCTTGAGAGTAAACGGGAAGTATTTGAAAAAGTACAAGCCTGCACTTCAAGAAATGAAAATAGCTAAAGAACAATCACATACAAAATGGTCGAAGCCAACATGGTAAATAAAATAATTCCAGAATGGCTCAATTCATTACAACAAAAGGCCTCGAAGGGCTAACAACCATTGTATTTAAAATTAAAGTCAATCAGAGCTAAAATGGAAGGGTGGCTTTCATCTGGAGATATTTTGACTTTTGAAGCTCGAGGCATTTTTCGCATAAAGACTTGTGGGACCTAAGTGTCACAAGTTCTGCTTCCAACTTCTGGGCTTTTTCGAGGAATGATAGTCTAAGGTCTAGCTCCTTAGTCATTTCAGAGTCATCGAATGCCAAAAGATCAGCCTTGCGTTTCTTGGCTTCAGAGATTTTGTTCTGCAATTCCTTTATCTGGGATTCCCAAGAGGCAATATTACGGTCATGACTTTTGATCTCGAGTTTGTTCTGCTCTTTTATCTTCTCCAACTTTGTCACTTTATTAGTCGACTCTCCAGCAGCATCCTATGCAGCTGCCTCAGATCCAGCTTTTTCGTCATTGTCCTTCGAAATTTGGGGTAGCCGGTTAAGGTCAGCAACAATTTGTTTGATCATGATGCCTAGCTCCAGGACAATATTGCTAACTTCAGGAGAAGCAGTTTGAATGTCGACTTGTTTGAGAAGTTTCTTCAAGGAGAGGTGGGCAGTGGGGTCAGACCCCAAGAGTTTGAAAAGGTCAGCTTTGAAGATTTTCTCCTTAATCATCAAGAGTGTCTCATCTGCAGACTTGCTGGAAGGTTTGTCTTCAGAAGCTATCGAAGCACTGAGGATTTTCTCAGAAGAACTCCCTCATCTGCTAAGCATCGCCTTTAGATACTCAAGACGCTTATTTTGCCTCAAAGTAGCAAGTTCCTCTGGGGAAAAAGTCATAGGCGTTCCAGTCGAAGCTTTTGTACTTTCAAGAGCAACATCGACCTTGGGAACAGGGTTGGTCTGGTCATGGGTTTGTCCTTGGTTAGTTTCACCACCACTTTTATTTCCATCATCATGTTCTTCATCCTCTTCGAGATCATCATCATCTTCACCAGGTGCATTATGGAACATCGATTGATCTTCCTCTTCCATTTTTCCATCTTGATCGACATGGTCTGGATCAACACCATCCTGGCCGCTGCCACCTAGGTTTTCCACCTTTGGTAAACCATCTTCAGACATGTTATCAGCACCAGCTTTATCATCATCCACCACCATAGCATCCTTGTTCACTTCTGCTTGGGTTTCCTTATCTTGGTCACCTCCGCGTTCAGAATCACTAGTTTGAGAGTGTTGTGTAGTGGTTTTTAGTGGCGAAGTCTCACGCTCCTCTGTGACCGTCTGATTGATTTCATTCATTGAGATTTTTCTCTAATCCTTTGGGGTGCCAGGATGATAGGTGGGTTCGTCAGCACTATTCAGAAGAGTCGCTGCAGAGGCAGACTTGGCCGGTGGATTTGTAGAAGTACCTGCATCACCCCGGGAAAAGAAATCAAATCGAAGCAGGAGTCAGTCAAATAAAAGAGGTAGGTAAAAATAAAAGTTTAAAGCAAATTATGGGTATACCTTAGAGCCTTCGACCCTAGAGTTGGAGTTATCGCTCTCAGGCTGTGTTGCGGCCACCTTCGATATTTCCTCAGGAGTAGGCTCCAAGACAGTAAAGGCAGTAGGTTTTTCCGTAATTTTGGAAACCTTCGCCTGAGTTATCCATAGGGCTTCAGCAATCTTGGGTTGTTTCCTTTTCCTGAGAGGTTGGTCGGTGTCGGGGGACAAATCATCATCATCCGAGTGAACTAGCACAATAGTTGTAGGTTCCTTTTTCTTGTGTTTTTTAGGAGTAGGAGGTGGTTTTCAAGATCCCTATCAAATAGAAGAAACGAAGTGTTAGAAGTATGACATCACATAATAAAGTGTGAACAAGTAAAATAAGGTTACCTTTTCTACCTTGCTGCTTTCTTCTATATTCACTTCGACCGGATTTTTAGCTGCTGGTCTCCTGGGTTGAACCTTCGTAGCTAAAAAATCAAACAAGTTATTACAAGCAAGAAAGTAAACAACTAAATGGAGAAAATCTAGTTCGAAGAACCTCCCATTCCACACCTTCATATATTTCAGATTTGATGTGAACATCTTCGATCCCAATATGAAGATGCCATTTGAAACTGTCTAGTGTATGTTTAGTCGGAACCACCCGCTGGGCTTTTGTTTTTTATTGTTGGTGAAGGATTTTGATAGAATCCCCACAGATGAACCAGTCTGGAAATGGAGGGGCAAAGGCCACTCCAAAATCAGCACTCGACAGTCGAGGAAATTTAGGGGGATACATATTGAAAGCCATTTCGTATC
The DNA here is from genome assembly GCA_022829125.1 of Lathyrus tuberosus. NCBI lineage: Eukaryota > Viridiplantae > Streptophyta > Magnoliopsida > Fabales > Fabaceae > Lathyrus > Lathyrus tuberosus. Next base: position 21,833,107 of record JALAZF010000022.1, on the reverse strand, counting down.
GTTTCTCGGGAGGAACGTATGGAGGAATTTTCAAAGTCTCCATTTTCTTTAAAAAAATTTACTTCAAAGTAACACCTGTCTCACAGACGGTTCGACTAAGATCATCTGGTCGATAAACAGTTTCAAAGTACTTATGGAATGCTTGGATCTCCTTGATATGCGTCGAAGTGCCTTTCTTAACTTTTTCCTGCACAAAGAGGAAATCCTTATTAAAATGTTGAGTGAATGTGGGAGCATCATAGAATTCTTCAGCATAATATGTTGACCACCATTCGCCAAATTCTTGGGTGCAGAGATAACTTGGCTCGAAGTCAATGGGAATAAGATGTGCCTTGCCCGCATACTGGGAGGAGTGTTTCGGCCTCAGTGTGACTTGCATGATAGAGGAGGAGATCAACTTTTTGATCATAGATACACTTGGGGAGCGCCTGGTCTAGCCCAAACTGTCGAGCAACCAGATTTGGTTGGTAGGTAATCAAGGTAACCTGACTCTTCGACAGATTCATCCTAAGAGGTATCAACCGAGGAATTAGGAAAGTTTCCTAAATCAGAAGGGACTCTGTTTCCTGGGCTATGATCGGGGCTGGGAATGGTCGAGTGAATCATTCTGGACCATACTTCCTTCCTGTAAATGGGGCCATGTTTGGTGTGAAATCATGACATTTCGCGAACATTATAACGTAGGTTAAGAAGGTTGGTCGAAGGGGCTTTCCATCATCGCTGGGAGTCAGTAGTGCCAAGCGGGTCCCTTCGACCCTCCTGTTCTTGATCTCTTCAGCATCTTCGTCAATACAACTTTTGTGAGGAAGACTTGCTTCGAATGAGGCATTAAGCCAGAGTTGAAATGACCAAAAGGGGCCAGAGAGAAGGAGGTTTCCTTTTTCACCCAGATCTTTAAGTTGAGCAGCACCATCGCTCAATGATTCATACAGGTTAGCCAATATCATTTCACTCAGACAGACATTGTAACCATTGTGAATTTGATTGGCCAGAGTGAGAAATTTTTTGGCCACTTGGAGTGACTTAGAGCAAAATACACAGTGGGATAGCCATAAAGCTAAAAAGGCTATATGCTCCACATCAGAGACCATCTGGGTTTCTTTGTCATGGTAATAAGCTATGTGGGTCGAATACGCAGTCCTAGACGTCAAAAAAGCTATGGGATCATCAGATTCTAGATCTGGGTCATAAGTGTTTCCATGTGGTTTGAGCCCTGTGATAGCAGCTACATCGAAGAGGGTAGGAGTCATCATCCTGAAAGGTAGATGGAAAGTATGGTGGGTGTTATCCCAGAAGTAAAGGGAGGAAACTAACTTTGTCGAACAGTAGATAGGTCCCGTTTTCGCCAACATGATAAGATCATAGATGCCCATATCTTTCCGGTCTTGGGACTTAACTTTTTCTAATTTCTCTATCTAGTTTAAGTAATCAGTAGGATCCTTGAACGAGGGAGTGGCTCGAAAAACCCTAAAGCCATTATTCATGTACCTTAAATATATGGTTTCATCCGTCGGAAGACGGGACTCATTAGCAGGTTTGGTTTCCTCGACCCTAGGTTTCTTAGCTTGACCTATAGGTTTACACTTATGATAAGTGGAAAAAAATGTCTTAATTTTTCTAAAGTTAATAGCAAGAGCAGGCAATGACCCAAGCAAAGCATAGGTTTTTCCAGAGACAATGATAGGAACAAGTACCTGGGAATTGTAAATTCTTCTTTGTTCTTCAATGTGTGGTTCCGGGATATACTGCTGGTTACCCACCATTATTGGGCCTGGAATCGTAGAGAAAAGAGGAAGGTCCGAGATTTTCTTTGGAAGCTTCATTCCCTTGGTAGTTTCCTTGGTGATTTTTGTGGACTCTTTGGTGTTCTTGTTTGATTCTTTGTTAGACCGAGTTGAGGAAGCCATTGTTACTCAAGTTGAAAGGAGAAAGAATCTGGGTGTGTAAGAGTTGAGAATTGGAATTTGAAAGTGATTTTTGAGGTTCAGAGAGTGTAAAAGAGGGAAAAGTATTAAGAGAAAGCTATTTATAGAGCAGTAAAGTGGAAACAGTTATCAAATCAAATTTAATGCTCACAAGCGAGTGGGATACGTGTCCCTCCGAGAAGCTTTGATGAGACGGTGGTAGTTATTGCCTACCCCCATGATTTCCTAGACTCTAGGAAACATGATGATGATGGAGATTCTCGCGTGGCTTGAGGAGACGTGTCAGGAATTGTAATGATGGCTATGACGTCATAGGCCTGCTAAAGGGAAGGTGAACAGTTTTGTAACGTTGGAACCATAAGTAACATCGAAACTTCACAAGGACTAAATGAAGCGTCGAATGACATTATCAAAAAATGCCTTTTTCTTCAATGGTGTCGAAAATGACATTTTTGGGGGGCAATTTGTTAGCTCCTAATTTTGACGCCTAGTATTGGATTAAGGGAATTAATCAAGGAAATAGGATTTCAGGGAAGACTTGGAAAACTTCGACTGGAATAGTATTTCCTGGAGTTCTTGTCGAAGGGTCCTTGTGCAAAAAAGGAGTATTTTGTGGACTTAGAAATATTTCTAGCGATTTGGGAATATTGTTCGACGGAAGCATTACTGATGACGTTCGATTCAAGATTTAAATTCAAATAAGGGAGGGAACTTTGTTCTTATCCTATTGTTGGCAGAAGACACGAGGAGCGCGTTTAGAAGACGAAGACATGCAGAATTCCATTTGTCTTGCTCTAGTTTGTAGGTTGTTAGCACTACTACAAAACGGCCAAACAACAACGCCAGGTTTACAACGACATCCTATACACCGTTCTTATAGTGCATACTGGATGCGCGCGCATTATTTTAATTAGAAATCTCAAGGGTATAATAACGGTTTTTATGAAAACCGTGGTGATACAATCTAGCTATCATGGGTTCGAACCTCATCGCCTTCAAATAGTTTATCCCTTTGATGTAAATGCTCCCTTTTTAAGTTTTATTAATATTTAACTAAAAAATAATAAGGATATCACGACGGATTTTTCTCAAAACCGTTATTACAAATTGAAGCTTCTTTTTATGTATTTTAAACAGCAAGTATATATATCAATTTATCCATTGAAACAACCCTAACACCAACGCTGTCACCATTGTCGGGAAGAAGACAACAACAACAACAAAGTGTTCTACTTTAAGGTGTTGCAATGTCACATTTGAAGACAAAATCATCCAAAGGTGTTTCTACGTCTTGTTCCAGTGTAAAATCTCGATCTGGAAATTTTTGTGGTTGTGATGGTCGTATGGTTTCGTATCAATGCAAGAAGGGACAAAATAAAGGAAGGCTTTTTTGGAGATGTCCATTTTGGAGGAGCGATGAAACATGTAATTTGTTCATATGGAATGAAGACGTGGGAGAAAGAGATGGAAATGATGATGAGAGCATTATGAAGTCAGAGTTGGAAGTTGTGGGCTATCTGAAGGTTATGTATAAGGATTTAAAGAAAAAGAACAAGAATTTGAAGAACAAACTGAAATCAGAGATATTTTCTGGAAATATCAAGATGTTATGTTTTTCTGTCTCCTTTATGTTTAATATTTACTTTGTTATGAAATGTAATAGTTGAATTAGGGTTCGAATTACATTGTTGATGTTTAAACTGCAGATGCATTGTGAATTACATTGTTGATGTTTAAACTGAAGATGCATTAAGTTAGAAGTTAAGGCGCGCCTTTTCTTTTTTATTTATTTTAAAATTCATAAATAAAAGGGTTATCACTATGGTTCTTCTGGTTAACCGTAGTGATATATTTATAATAAATGAATACTTATGTATACGGTTTTTATTTATTTTAAAATTCATAGATAAAAGGGTTATCACTACGGTTATTCTGGTAAACCGTAGTGATATATTTATAATAAATAAATACATATCTATACGGTTGTTATTGTTAACCGTTGTGAAATAGTTTACCCATATTTAAGCGAAATAACTTTCACTTAATTGACAGTAACGCCGTTGCCTTCAAAGTGAAACCCTATGACCCATTTTTTCTCTTCGTTTTCACCATTAGCCGTGAATCTTGTGCTTCATACATTAAGGTATTCTTCTTCTTCCATCTATTGTTAGATATTTCCCATTATCTCGTTTGTTGCATGTTGTTTTTGTTGATTGTTCTCATTTTTTCAGATTCGTTTTCACTACCTTAACAAAGACCATACTTTGGAAACTTCATAATGTTTGTGTTGCTATGGAAAAATGTATAAGAAGCATGAAGCTATGATGGAAACTTCATCCACCTTGTACTTTTTTTTCATAGCATCACGAGCAAAATGTTAGTAAATGAAGAAACAACAGTGTAAGCAAACTTTATCTAGTTTTAGAAGCAATGAAAAGAAGTATAAGAAGTATGAAGCTTTTGTGTAAGCTTCTTCCTCCTTATATTTCTTTTTCATGGCTTCACAAACTAGTTCAACATCATAATTGATTCCTGTTCCGCGATTAGTTTCATTAAAAGGTGATTTATTCCTGTTCCTCTCTTTACTCATCACTGGATTATGGTTTTACGGTTTGTTTTCAACTGAGGATGCTCATTTTTGAAGTATGCTTTGTTTCCTTTCAGGTTAAGGGGATGATACAGGGTGATGATGCTGGTGGAAGCTAGCGTATTATATCAGTTTATAATTTCTGGATCTGGTATAGAATGTTGTTTGAGTTTATCATATTCTATTTACATTGTTTGTTTAACTAACCCTCACTTAAAGTTTGCTGGTGGTAGCAAGCGTATTATTTGAGTTTATAATATCTGGATCTGGTATAGATTTTTGTTTGAGTTTATTATATTCTATGTAGATTGTTTGTTTCACTAACCCTCACTTAAAATACATTCAGTTAATTTGACATAGATACTTGTAATCTGCAAATTAAGTTGTATTTGAAAACCAACTTAAACAAACCAATGTTGTTTTCTGATTGCATGCCTCTCATCATTTATCTCACGTTCTTTTATATATAGATTATGGTATAATGATCTGGCTCCTTAGATGCATCTCCATCTTCCATTATAGTTAAATCAAAGATGAGGCAAATTATCCAATGTCTTGTTGATCTTATGGAAATTTAACTATAATCGAAGATAGCAATATATCGAAGGAATCAGATCAATAAACCACAATATATGTAAAAGAGCGTGAAATGCACGATGAGACGAATGCAATCATAAAACAACATTGGTTTGTTTAAGTTGGTTTTCAAGAACAGTTTAATTTGCAGATTATAGACATCTTCATCAAATTTAATTCATGTATATTTATTTAGTGAGGTGTTTGGAAAACAAGCAATCTACATTTAATATAATAAACTTAGGGTACTTACAACAATGGTTATATATTGTAACCGATATCATAAGTAATTTATGTTTTATATAAATTCGCTACTGATGGGTTTCGAACCCAGAACCTAAGTGTATGTATCGCAATGGTTTATTATCATAACCGTTGTGATATATGGCGCGCGTCCTGCCTTTCAACAACGGTTTCCAAACCGTTATAGAAATAGCGAACTTACAACGACAATCTACATAACAACGCCTTCGCCCGCGTCATTATATGTCATTCCCAACCGTTGTTAAATGGGTTTTTCGTAGTAGTGTAGTGGTAGTTATTTTGATTAGTATAAATAACAAGTCTTAGTGTTAGGATTTGTGTGTGTTCAAGTTTGTACAAATTCCTCAATTACTCAAAGTACCCGCGTGTAGAGAAACGAGTGTGTGAGAAATGTACATTTGATATAACACCATGTTTTTCATTTAATACAATTCAGTTAGTTTTTACCCAGAAGTTTATCTTTTACTTTCGCAAGTTATTTTCCAACGCACCTTCGGTCATTTCCCTGTATTACATTTTCTTTAAAATTTTCGAAGTAAACCTTATTTAAACTATGGATACTATCGAAGTGTTCATCTTTTTCCAAATATAATTTTAAATCATTTAGCACATGTTCTTGGATTCTATATGGTCGATCCTGCAAGTTACCCAATTTCTCATTGATTTGGTAGACCAGCGGTTGTTTACCAATTTTCACGGTAAATAGTAGGTTAGATAGGTTTTTACTTTTGGAAGAGTTAATTTCCAATAAGATTATAGTGTATCAAGTGGTAAGGGAAAGGGAGGTGTCTGATCACATACCTATATGGATTAAATCTAATAATGTAAATTGGGGTCCCAAACTATTTAAGTTTTTAAATTGTCGGTTTAATCATCCAGATTTTGATTCTTCTGTGGAGGGGGTGCGGAATTCAAGTAAACTTCATGGTTAAAGTGCTTTTGTAATGAAGGAGAAATTAAGGATGCTGAGAGTTAACCTTAGAAAGTGCAATGTTGAAGTTTTTAGAATGATTAATTTAGAAGTGGAGGTAGCAACTAAGAAGCTCAATGCGTTGGATTTGGAAGCAACTAATTTAGATGAGGAGGACGAAGGTGATTTAGCAAAAGGGAGAATGGATGCAGCCAATAAAGTTTGATCCAAGTGGAAGACTAAAGAAATCATTTTCAAGAAAAAATATAGGTTTAAGTGATCTAGAGAGGTATATGCTAACTCGAGATTCTTTCATTCTTTCTTGAAGCATGGATTTAGAAAGAATGGAATCATGTTTCTCCTCAAAATTAATGAGGTGGTGGATTATGCCAAGAGATTTAATAAGGCTTGCTTTCTCCTCAAAATTGACTTTGAGAAGGCCTATGATGAGGTGTCTTGGAGCTATTTGAAGAGAGTGTTAAGGTCGGTGGGTTTTGGTAATAGGTGGATGGAATGGATTAAGAAATGTGTGTTCTCAAGCAGCTTTTATATCCTAGTCATTGGGAGTCCCATGAAGGAATTTAAGGTTAGTAAAGGTTTGCTATTTATTTTGGCCGAAGAAGGTTTAACTAGATTGTTCAAGGATGCCATTACCAAAGGAGATTTTCATTCATTCAAACTCAACGATGATATTAAATTTGATTTACTCTAATTTGTGGATGATACTTTCATTCTGTCATACCCCAAATTTTGACCACTAAGATTTCCCATCATTGTGCAAATCATCATCACAATATGGAGGAACCATCATACCTTGTCAGTCTCCCCAAAGATGGGTGAGCATCCACTATAATCAAAATTAGGGTTTCAAGCCCCCTCTGAGTGCTTAGACAAAGGATCAATCAAGGAATGACATGATCTTCAACTTGTCTAACCTCTCAAACATCCACAATGGATCAAAAGGACTCCCACTTCAAGGATTAAGTACAAGGTTGCTCCCTTCTAGGTGGATCAAGTCTCAAGATCGCCGGTATCACCAAATTAGGGTTTTGGTCGACCAGGGCCTCCAGATGAAAAATTTCATCTAGACACAAGCCAAAGATCCAAAACACAACCTAATGTACTCCATGGAACCTCATGGACCCATTCATCAAGTCAATTTGGCCTCAGGGGATTCATACATCAAAAATCAGGAATTAGGGTTTCTTGACCTAATTCACCCCTAAGTTGACTTTTGAGACAAATCATGAACCAAGACCTCAAGAGAGGGTTTGAGGCTCTCTAATGAACTATATTGATCCATTTGGAACAATGGATTAATCCAAGAAGCTTGAGCAACAAGTCTCAATTTCATCTGCACCACAAGTAGGGTTTTAAGGAAAAAGTCAACTGTAACTTTGACTTTTGACCAGGACATGCTCCCAAGCCCTATGACATGCACCAATATACCCTAGGACACCCATGGAACATGTACATCAAGGTTGATTTAGGTCAAGGACATGATTTCCTGAGAAATTGCACAGTTTGGAATTCATCTGATAAAAAGTCAACTGTGCACAAAAGTCAACTTTGACTTTTTGAGATTTTTCACCAAAATGGATTTTTAACCCTAAAATGATGTTAATGTATGATTTGAATCATCATTCATCAAGAAAAATCAAGAAAAGTGGGATAACTTGTAAAAGGGGTAACCATAAAAACTTAGAAAATTTTCTAAGTTAAAAATAAAGTGACAAGGGTACCAACTTTGGAGGATCATAACTCCTAAACCACAAGGCCATTTTTTCTCATCCAAAGATGGATTTATAGCCCTCATTACCCTCTACAGAAACTTCAACTAGACCTAAGTCCAATTCATTAAGGATTTTGAGTTATGGAGTGATCAAAATGGCTGAAAAATGAAAATGTCACTTTTTCCAACACTTAGTGAAATTTTCACTAAGTCAAAATCTGCCTTCACTTTTTGCCAAATGTAGGGGGATTTTTCACTTGGATTCAAAAGAGATCAAAACCAAACATGTTCAAACAGTTGTTATATCATGTAAGGGCTTTCCAAAATGGCCAAGAACATTGCCAAATTCCATTTGGGCTATGAGTTATGACATTGTCAAATGGCCTTGTTGAATTCTGTCAAGGCAAGGCAGAATTTGCAATTTTGCTCGATTTGCCAAAATTGTGCAAATCCAAACACTCCTATCCACTTGGACACCTCAGAGGATTGAATCTAAAGGGGACAATCACTGAGCCAAGCCTCCAAAGTCCATGGAACAAGAAATAGCATGTTGAACCTAGAATGGCCAAAATAGGGACAAGACTCCAAATTTGGATTGAAGCATTCAATGGAAGCATCAAGGTGGCATGGACTGAGCCATTCTCATCTGAAATCAGTCAAGACTTATCCAAGACCAAGGGAACCAAAGCTCTGTGCCCTAACCTCTAGTCAATGGCTAGAGGAGACTTGGATTTTCATTTGCCAACATTGGCCAAACCTACTTAGCAGTTGCCATTCACTATTCCTTGCAAAACAAACTTGCTCTACTATAAATAGAGCTCAATTGTGATCAGTTTGAGTACACCAAAGCCATCTAACAGATGTTTTCCTCAAAATCTCTTTCTCTTGGCAAAAATGCCTTTCTTAGCAAGTTTTGCAGTTGAGGTGCCATCTTCAACTCCAAACCATTTCAATCCATTCCAAGCACTCAGACACATAACTTGGCACCTAGGGAAGCTATCCACATCATTGGAACCTAGCTGTAACACCTCCAACACAAATCACGATCACCAGCTGCAAGTGGTAAGCATGAGCTCTTCTAACTCTATGATCCATGCAATTTTTGCTGCACAATAATTTGGCCATATGTTCATAATCATGCATGGAATGTTTTCCCTTAATTAATTGCATTGTTTGAATCGTGTATCAAAAATCCTAGCCTTCATGCAGAAATTAGGTTTCTTGAGGATTTTTCATGATTTCTTGTTATATGTTTAATTTAAATGAAATTAATGGACATAGACATGATCGTGAGGTTGAGACGAGCATAATGATATGTGGATTGCATGTTATAATCAAGAATTCAGTGAGATTGGAGAGAAAATGCAAATCTGGCCAAGCCCAGAACACGCGCGTGTTCTTGGTGTGTTCTTGGCGCCTTCTTTCAAAATTTGAATATTTGAATTTTGTGATTTTATTTAATTGATTCAAAAATTAATTTCTCTCTAAGTTTTAATGATTTTGAGTTGATTCTTTTTTTAATAATTCACAAAAATGTTAAAATATTTTATTTTCCCAAAAAATCCCAAAAATATTATTTATTTCATATAATTGATATTTTTGCAAAGAATAATTATTTTAATTGTTTTTGACATTTTAAATATTTTTTCCACATTGATTTTGCACCTTTTAATGCTTTCTAATTATTTTGTAGGTCAATACTTAATTTTTGAAGCATTAATCCAAGATCACAATTTGTTTTTCATATGTTAAACAATTTTGATCATTTTAATTGAATTTTTATTCAATTAAATACATTTTTGAAAACAAATTAGGGTTTTTGGATTAAATCAACCCTCATAAATCATTTTCAAAACACTTTGGGCCTCTAATAGAGTGTAAGACCCAATCTTTTTTTTTACCAGATCATTTTGGGCCTCAGTGTATTGTATAAGTCCCGATACCGTCAAAAAACAAACGGCGCGATCGTCGCCTTTTCAAAATAACCCTTGGGCCTCTCCTTGAGTTATAAGACCCATTCAAAACAGTTTGGGCCTCTAACAGAGTGTAAGACCCAATCCCCTTTTAACCAAACCATTTTGGGCCTCAGATATTGTATAAGCCCCTCTGCGTTAAAAGAAAACCTCGGCGCGGTCGCCATTTTTAAACGAAAAATCAATTGGGCCTACCCTCGTGTTATAAGCCCCACTCTTTTTCTTTAAAACTTTTTGGGCCTCTTGAAAGAGTGTAAGACCCATCCCTTTGTACAGAAAACAATTTTTGGGCCTCGGTCACTTGTATAAGTCCCTCTGTACAAATTCAAACAGTGTGCTCACTGATAAAACCCTGGGCCTCTCCTTGAGCTGTAAGCCCCAAATCTTTCTTTATCAAAGCACTTTCTCCTTTGATTTTGAATATACTGTTGTTTTCAATCTTTCTTTGTTGAACAACTAACCAAACAGCATGGAAGCTCTACAACCGAGTAAGTGTTTATTGCTTTCATTTACCGCTTTCATATACATATAACTGTATTGTGGGGCTGTTTCACTGTAAGTCTTCTTTCATAAACTCATATCAACTGTGTAATAATAGTATAGATATTTCGAGTTTCCCCGGTAACTACGTCTAGAACTAGGTGACGTCGTTTCGTTTATTCGTAGAAATAGACAACTAGAACCCCAATAGGATCACCAGATACAGTCTTCTCTTCGGTTGTCCTCATTAGGAATTGTCAAGAAACTCTACTCCCAGAGATGAATGTATTCTCCGTGAATGGCATCTTTGAGTTTCTTCCAAATTCTCAAACTTTCCTGACTTTGATCTATTCTCGGTGAATAGCATTGCCTTGAATTTCTTGGGGTTTGGGGACCCACGGGCTTCTTAAAAGCATCGGCCTCCTCTTGGGCATCGTACAAGGACCCACAGGCTTCCTAAAAGCAACCCCGCCTCCTCTTGGGCTTAGTACAAGGACCCTACGGCTTCTTAGAAGTATTCACAGCCTCCTCTTAGGCTTCGTATAATGATCTCTTCCTCCGGGAATGATAGCCTCCTCTTGGGCTTAGTACAAGGACCCGTCGGCTTCTTAAAAGTTTCCAGCCTCCTCTTGGGCTTCATACAAATTGTCCCGACGACCTCCTAGAGGTATAGGAACAGAACTTAGTCATCCTCATAGAACAGTCCTTTCATAGAGTCTACTACTGTTTCTCAAAGCATAGTACAGAATATGAAACTCTAGACTTGGACAGTCTAACTTCCTTGAGTCTCAAAGACATTCTCAAGTGACCCCTTCGTTAAATAGGAAGGAAACCCACAGACTCGGACAGTCTCAATACCCTTTGGATTTCCCGTTTCCTCAAAGAAAAGGAAATATCCCTGATCCTCAAATCAAATCCCCGAGTACAGTGTTGCTCATATAAGAACTGATTTTCTCTTTAAAATCAGTATACTGGACCTGTCTGAACAATCACCATAGCCTCCTCTTGGGCTTTGTACAATGATTCTCCCCAGCGGAGTCAAACAACGTTTAGCCTCTCTCTCGGGCTTTGTACGAGACACATACAAGACTCCCTCGTTGAGTCAATCATCCCTTTTAGCCTCCATCTTGGGCTTTATACGAGATACAAAAAGGTTCTTATTGAGCCAAACAAACAACAGCCTCCATCTCAGGCTTCGTACGAGATACAAAAAACTCTCTTGTTGAGTCAAATAGCCTCCATCTCGGGCTTTATACGAGATACCAAAAGATTCATCGTCGAGTCAAAACCTTTTAGCCTCTCTCTCGGGCTTTGTACGAGACACATAATAGCCTCCTCTTAGGCTTTGTATAAGAAAACCACTGGTTAATCCAATTAACCTTTTAGCATCAAAGTTGTGCCTCGTTCACAGTACACAAACATCAACAACTCCTTCCCCTTCATCTAATCGCTGTAAGTGGCAAGCCTCTGGATTATCTACATCCATGCCACTGTCCCTCTTTTAGCATGAGAAATTCCTAAGGAAAGATAGCATTGCTCTACACTGAGTTAAAGTCTTCTCCTTCAGGTTAAAATCCCTTTAAAGGAAATTATGGCATTACTAGGATCCGCGTATCCCGGTTAAAGTAATTATCCTTTATAAAACAGTCGTAACAGACAAACCCCTCTTTAGAGATGACAAAATTCTCTCTAAAGTCAACACCCCTTTAGCTTCACACCTTGGGCTTTGAACAAGATACAAACCACCTTTCGCTTCACGTCTTGGGCTTTGAACAAGACACCAAAACAACCATTTCCTCCCATAGAATAAGAGGAACTACGAACGCTCTGATTTCCCTGTTTCGGTAAACGGGAATACGTAGGCATAGGATTGAAAGAAAAATCTTAGCGAGCACATTAAACAAAATCCCATATCTCCATCAATCAAAAGCAGTAATTCAAAGACATCAGTCCTAACATCCTAATCCTTGTTCCCCGCCAGAAACCTTTTGTCAAGGTAAAAAGAAAGAAAACCGTATTGGCGAAAATACAAATAACCAGTACAAAGGCCCCCCACATTGATAGCATCCGTAACCTAACAGACCGCTGTTTAAACTCAGTATGCAAAGCAGGGTTAATTGGAGACATCTATTTCCCTTCCTTCATCAGCTTTAATAGGATAAAAAATGAATCGACCTGTAGTTTAAGCTCAACCGCAGAGAGCGACCAGCGCTTAAGAACCGTGTCCAAAATCGCTCACTACACATTCTTAGGGAAGCTTTTCTTGGTCTAATATGGAATATCAATGAGTTTCTAATGGACTCCAAATTGGTTTCAGGTTTGAGCATCAATTTCCATAAGAACAAGGTTTTCGGGATTAACTTGCATGATTCAATTTTTAGAGGAAGCTATTTATTTTATAGCTTGTAGTATATGCAAACTCCCTTTCTTGTTCTTGGGGATTCCCATTGGAGCTAGCCCTACAAGAAAATCTACTTGGAATACCATTCTAGATAAATTCATGAGTAAATTAGTTATTTGGAGAGGGAGAAAGTTATCACATGTTTGTAGGGTGGTTCTCTTGAATTCAATTCTCAATAGTATGTCCATTCATTTCTTTTCACTCTTCAAGCCTCCTAGTGTGGTTATCAATGGTATCATCATGTTGCAAAGGGCCTTCTTATTAGGGGAGAATCGGGAAAGCAGAGAATCAATTGGATTAGCTGGAAAAAGGTTTGTTTGGATAAGGTCAAAGGTTGTTTAGGCATAACACATTGTGAGATTTTTAAACTTGCTCTTTTGTCTATATGGAAGTGAAAGATCCTCAACGAGAAGAGACATATTTGGTATGGTTTATTAGTATTTAAGCCTAGAGATATCAAAGCTCAATTAGTGAAGATTTTCCTATGTTAATTAAGGTGAAAGACTCAATTTGGTGGAGAGACATTAAATTACTTGGGCTGGCTCAAATGGATGAGGATAGTTCGTTCTCAAATTATTTTAGAGGTAAAGTGGCAATGGTCAATATCTATATTTTTTTAGGGTGATATTGGTCGACACAGAGCCTTTTAGCATACAATATCCATAGTTATTCTGCTTTGCAGAAAAGAAGTCTTTAAAAATAGAAAACGTTGGTTTTTTTAGTGATTCTAAGTGGGAATGGGATCTTCGGGATCTGGAGGTTTCTTGTGTTGCTGCATCTGACGAATTGCAATTTAGTTGGTTCATCTGATGTTAATTATGCATGATGTTAATTTAGATCCCAATGTTGAAGACTCTTTCGTGTGGTGGATGGATCAATTCAATTTTACAGTCAAATCTTGCTTTTGTGACTGTCTGAATTAAATGCAGATTCTGAATTACCCGTTAATATGCAGTAAACTTTGGATAGTTTGTGGAAGATCAAAGCTCTAAGTAAAAAAATCTTATTCGGATGGTGACTCTTTCTTAATATTCTCCCAACCCAAATTGTTAAGTATTAACAAGTGTGAGTATTGTGGATAATAGTCCCACATTGGATAGGAATGTGGTGACTTGAGCATTTATAAGTGGGAGAACTCACACACCTATCACCTTAAGGTTTTGGGTGAGTATGTGGTGTGTCTCTCACAAAGGTGTTTCTCTAGAAAAAGAAATCCCACAATGTTCAATGCTCCCTAGTAGAAATCTTCCCCTAACAGTGGTATCATGAGCCTTTGGTTCGAGTAAAGGACCGACTTACTTGTATCGAAAGTACTCCCCACAGGTCGTGGGTTGAGTGTCCCGTTGAAGAGTGTCAACGGCAGTACAAGGGTGCAGTTGCACAATTGAAGCTTCCGCTTAAGGGGGAGCATTGTGGATAAACTCACACTTGAGTGGGAGTGTTAAGTATTAACAAGTGTGAGTATTATGGATAATAGTCCCACATTGGATAGGAATGTGGTGACTTAAGCATTTATAAGTGGGAGAATCCACACACCTATCACCTTAAGGTTTTGGGTGAGTATGTGGTGTGTCTCTCACAAAGGTGTTGCTCTAGAAAAAGAAAGTTCCACAATGTTCAATGCTCCCTAGTGAAAATTTCCCCTAACACAAATGAAACTAGCTAGGAGAAAGGTCATCACAACTGAAGCTGATATGTGTTGTCCTTTTTGTTTTGTTGAGCAAGAATCATCCTTCCACCTTTTTGTTTCATGTTCGGTGGCTTATGATTTATGGAGAAACATTCTTCTTTGGTTGAGTGTTGCTCTTTATGTTACCACAGGTTTAATGAATGCTTGCTACAAGCTGTTTAAGAGTCTGCTCAGGAATAGGAGTCTAAAGACTGCTCGTGGTTTATTTTGGTTAGTGGTTTTCTAGGTGTTATGGACTAGTACAAATAATATTCTATTTAATGGTGATTTCAAAGTCATTCTGGAGATGTTATTCAAGGTCAAATGGTTATCTTGAGAATGGGTAGTAAATAAGTTCAACGGGTATAGTGAATGTAGCTTTTCTGTTTGGAGCATTTCTCCCTTGTCTTGTTTAACAAGGATTCCTTAATGTTCGTTTGTATGGGATATAATATCCCTTGTGCTCATACCAACCAATCTCTTTCTTATAAAAAAATTCTTATTTGAGAAAAAAAGATCCTACTACTATATTTTTCATAAGTGGATATAGAAGATGTAGTATTGGATCGAACTATAGCCTCAAAAGGGGTAACTTCAGGATTTGACAGGGTGGAATGTGCATGTTGCAGTTAATTGTTTTTCAAGCATGTAGTAGTTAAAGAAGGTTTATATATTATATTATATAGTAGCTATGTATGTCATGTATGAGTTGTTAAACGATGGCTATGGATCTAGAAGGGGGGTTGAATAGATCCCTTGAGTTTTACACGCAAATGGACTACAAAATTCTGTTTAAAAAAAATTATGTTTAACGGAAGCCGCCGCTGGATAAATCGTCTACAACGAACCTTCTACCAAAAGGATCGGATATGCACGAATATATTTTGGATGAGTATGAAGGAGAAAAATTCAGTTCTGAATATTTCACTTACAAACGCAGACAACAAATTAATCACTTGCTTGATGTTTATTCCAATCCAATGAGGTTAATTGATAAACAATTAAAAGCACTGTGTTCGAATTTTGCTTGAAAACAAATTATCAAACACGTAGTGTGCGTAAACACACTATGTGCAGAATTTCTATGGAGAATAATATGCAGCTGCTCTAGAACACAATTCAACGAATTGTATTGATTTAACCAAAAACAGTTTATCAGCGTACAATTATTCCACGACAGAAATTACGATAGTTTGCAACGTTACGAAATCGAACACTACTAAAATGTAAAAGAGTTAAGGGAAAGAAAGAGAACGCCCGAGATTTGATTAGGCAGTTCCCCAATAGTCCTCGCTTTGGGTACGTCTGCCCCCAACTCCGCAAAAGGAATTGAGATATATATATATGTTGTTGTTGCAAATTGTTTTTTACAAGAGAAAACTATGAACATACAAACCCCAAACGTCTTCGATTGTTGATGCAGAATTTTCTCTTCCCTTGATTCAAGATGAATCAAGTGCTCCGAATTTGGTTGATTCAATTACCGTCCCACGCTACTAAACCGAAAGAAAACTTCGTTCTTCAGTTACCTTCACTCGGTCAATTGAAATCTTCCAAGAATTCGAACCCAAACCTTCTTCTACGATCCTCTGATTACAGCTACTAAACCGAAACAGTTGCGCCAATTTCCGGTTACCTTCGCCCAGCCGAATCCCTGTAGAAAGAACAGTTTGTGCAAAAACCCCCAAAATCTCCTCGATTCTTGGAGGACAAACCCAACTGATTTGATTCAAGAAACACCTGCCAAACTCTCAACCCAGAAGATGAAGATCACACTTCCTAAATTCTGAATGTTATCACTTCTAACAATGGGGGACACAAACAAAGATGATTATGTGTGATTGTTTGTTTGCACAATGAAGAAGATGAAGATGAAGAGAGAACTGACATATATTTTTCACGTTTCTTTTTTTATTTGAAAAATGAAGACCCAAAACTATTTATATCAGAAAATATGACCAAAAGAAATAACAGAAAGTAACAGAAACGAAGTTAAGTGGAAAGGGCAAAAAACAAAGTCATGCGTCGACCTGTGGACTTTATGCGTCGACGCATAAAAGGTCAATTTTTGAGTTATCACCCACGGGTAAACGCATGACCTTTTTGAGGTCAGCGCATGATTGCTGAGGTCGACGCATAAGGAACATTTTTCAAGAAAATTCAGTTTTTTGAATCGTTTTTCACCAGACCAGAGTCAGACATACATGCTAAACACTATTAGATCATTTGTGGACATATATTTTTGGAAAGAATAAGATCTTATACATCTAGACACACAACCAACACGGACATGACCGACACGTGAAGTGATACCGCTCAAATTACAATCTAATGCATTTGTTGACATCATTAAAACAAGAAAGCTAGAAGGGTATCCCTCACATACTCCCCCTTTTTGATGATAGCAACACTTCCTTGATTGTTACGAGAGATGTAATTTGAGATGATCATGATCAATGCTCCCCCTTTCTTTAACACTTTAACATTTCTGTAGCTTGTATGTATTTATTCTTCTCCCCCTTTGACAACATCAAAAAGACGAGAGAACAGTGGTCAAAATAGCATATGAAAGTATGCAGTGGATCATCAAATATTTGCAACAACAAAAACAATTACCAGTATCCACATATGATACCGCTAATGTAAACAAGTAATGATTAAATATGGAACAACGATATTAAAGCAAAACATTCACTCCAGAAAAATTCAAATCATGACAGAAAAGTTTAGTACATGTCAACATAACAGAAAGCAGACAACAAAACACACATTCATGCACAACTAAACATGATGCCCTAAGATTTATGGTCTCCTCCCCCTGAATGGATAACCTCGTCCCCTGTGGTATTGACTTGGTGGTGGAAGCTCCTCTAGTTGAAGGTTGAGGTCAATCAAGGCGCTATTGAGGTTACCAAGGCTGTTGGCTAAATTTTGATTTTGCTGGGTCAGATTTGCATCCATTTGATTGAACCTATTCATAGCAGCATTTGCAAAATTGTTGAAGTTGGTGGCATGAGACGATATTTGGTTGGACAGGTTTGTGAGTTGTTCCTGCTGAGTCAGGTATCGAGTTTCCTGCTGTGCTTGAAATTCTTGATGTTGCAGAGACAACTCAGTCAGTCTTGCCAAAATTTCATCATTGGTTTGTTGATTATGCTGAGACGGTGGAGTTGGAGGAGAAAAATTATCTGGAAGCTGCCATTCAGAGTCCTCATCATGGGATGGAGGAACGTATGCAGCACCAAGGTTGGTCCAGCAGTTTTGTTGCCACTGACCCCCGCCTTGATTGGCATAGGATTCTTCTGGTTGATATCCCATCCATGCCTCATTGTCTTCTTGATTGGCTTCTTCTTCCGGTGGATTGTCTTGCATGACAACGTCTTCCTGTATCACCACATTTTCATCATTACCAACATGATCTGCATTACCTTGACTTCCTTCATCCTCACTTGCTTCAAGATGGACAGGTTCAGGATGGGTAGCTCTTGGTCTATAGATGAACCTTCGCTTACTTGAGTTCCAATAGTAACCCATCATGGACAAAGTTCTAGCCAGAAACTGTTGTTCAGCAGTAATGTGAATATGACAAATCTGTGGAATAGGAATGTCAAAGTGATTCAGAAAATTTGCCACAGCAGATGCATATCCAAGTGCTAAAAACTTTCCAGAGCTGCGAGTTGTAAACATTCTAGAAGCAAAGTAGTAAGGCCAGTTGATTTTAATCTTTTCCCTCAGGATGTAGATGAGATGCACCTCTGCTTGTTCAACTCTTGAGAGGCCTCCTTTCTTAGGCCTCAAGATGCGAGCAGCGATCCACTGAAGAATACGTTCCTTAAATTTCAAGTAACCTGTGGTGACACTCTTAGGAAATGCTTCACTTGCCACAAACTCAGCTGGATATGGTTCCCTCAACATTGAATTCAGAGCAGTTTTGAATTCATAGCCCTGAACAAAGGTCTTATCAGTAACCTTTGGGAGATTTTCATCAGTTTCCAACACAAACAATGTAGACCATACATCGTTTGTCACCTGACATTCTGTATTATTCATAGAGAATTTAAATTCAGCTCCACGAAATTTTCCTTTCAATCCACAATAGAACAGCCTAGTCAAGTCTTCACTGTACTTGTCATCACATTCAACAAATTCATTCAGATTTTGAAAGTTAATGAGTTCAGAAATTTCAGGAATGTGACAATCTTGACCCATCAACGGATAAAATCCATGTTGTCTAATAACAACCAGTTTAGAAAATATTTCCGCAAACGGAGTGGCTAACCATTCAGAAATTAAAGATTCAAACGTTACCCGTTGTGAGGATGAGCTTCTTGTTGGTCCTTGTTGTGATGTGGATCCTCTTCCTCCTCTTGTACCAGCCTTTCTTCTGGAAGCCATTGTTGAAAAAGGGTTTAAGGAAGATTCTCAAACTTGATAGTTTCAGAGGTAGAAGAGAAGATGTGTGAAATCCTTTGAATGCTTTGCAGTAGATATATAGAGCCTTCCCCCCTTTGCTAATTATTAGGGTTTTGATGAGGGTTTAGTGGAGATTTACTGAGATTAATGAGGTTTAAAGGAGTAGAATAGGGAGAGATTGACCACAAAAGCTAATTAGATGACATGCAATAATCATAGTTTAATGTGCAATGAGAAAACATAGGGAATGTAAAGCATTTATAGGTCGGCGCACGCAACCCAGAAACATAAAGAAGTCTGAACGAATTCTTCATGCGTCGACCTGTAAACCTTGTGCGTCGGCGCATGCTTCCTGAAAAAATTTTAAATTACTAGACCATGTGGCTATGCGCTTACCCGTGAGTTTAATGGGTCAGCGCATGAAATCAGGCGTCGACGCATGGAAGTGAAAAAGTGAGATTTTTGCAAAATTCTTGTTTCGAGCAGATAAATACACATATACACACAGAACCAAACATTCACATGAATGATAAGTGCTCAAAATGAAATAAACATCAAGATTAGAGTAAGTAACATGGCACAAAATGTTGATTAACCTCTATAAGTTGGAACGATATTACCTTGAACGTCATGACGGAGAGATCCCTCACATATGAATGAATTTCTTTTTGCATTGTTAGTAACATAACACAAGCATATATATATATATATATATATATATATATATATATATATGTGTGTGTGAAGATCATAATTCTAAAAGATGTTATGCACGATCCGAGATATCGAGAATGCCAAGTTCCCTACGGATATGAAAGAAAGGCTCTGTAGCTAATGGTTTTGTGAATATATCAGCAAGTTGATTCTTAGTGTCAACATGCTCAAAGATAACATCACCTTTCTCTACATGATCCCTAAGAAAATGATGGCGTATTTCGATATGCTTGGTGCGTGAATGTAGTACAGGGTTCTTAGTTAGATTAATCGCACTAGTGTTATCGCACAAAATTGGAATACGTTCAAGTTTTAAGTTGAAATCGAGTAATTGTTGTTTAAGCCATAAGACTTGAGCACAACAACTACCGGCGGCAACATATTCCGCCTCGACTGTTGACAAAGCAACGGAAACCTGTTTCTTGCTGTGCCAACTCACCAAGGAGTTTGCGAAAAAGTGACACGTGCCACTAGTACTTTTCCTATCCAACTTGCACCCGGCAAAGTCGGAGTCGGAGTAGCCAACTAAAGAACAAGCACCTCCTTTGGGATACCACAGCCCATACTTTGGAGTACCAGATAGGTATCGAAGTATGCGCTTAACTGCCTTCAGGTGGGATTCCTTGGGATGTGCCTGATACCTTGTACACATGCATACACTAAACATTATATCGGGACGTGATGCGGTAAGATAAAGAAGAGATCCTATCATACCTCGGTACTTCTTTACCTCAACATCCTTACCCTTTTCGTCACGATCGAGGTTAGCACTAGTAGGCATAGGAGTATCTATTGCTTTGCAGTTCAGCATATCAAAATGTTTTAGTAACTCAAGACAATATTTCGTTTAACTCACGAATGTGCCCTCTTCAAGTTGTTTGATTTGCAATCCGAGGAAATAGTTGAGCTCCCCCATCATGCTCATTTCAAACTCCCCCTGCATCAAACTAGAGAACTCCTTGACCAAGGTCATGTTAGTAGACCCAAATATAATATCGTCAACATAAATTTGTACCAAAATTAAGTATTTTCCTTGACGTTTAATAAAGAGGGTTGTGTCAACCTTTCCTCTTGAATACCCTTGATCAAGTAGAAATTTGCTTAGACGTTCATACCAAGCCCTATGGGCTTGTTTAAGTCCGTATAAAGCTCGCTTAAGTTTATAGACATGATCAGGATATTCATGTGATTCAAAACCTAGAGGTTGGGCTACATACACCTCTTCATTTATATACCCGTTAAGGAATGCACTTTTAACATCCATTTGGAATAATTTAAAGTTCTTTGTGCAAGCGTAGGCAAGTAGAAGGCGTATGGCCTCGAGTCGGGCAACCGGCGCATAAGTTTCCTCATAGTCGATTCCTTCCTCTTGGTTATAGCCTTGCGCTACAAGCCTAGATTTGTTACGCGTTATTACTCCATTTTCATCAAGTTTATTCCTAAACACCCATCGGGTGCCTATTACTCGATGATCTCGCGGAGGGGGGACAAGGTCCCAAACCTCATTTCTCCAGAATTGATTTAGTTCATCTTGCATTGATAGATACCAATGTTCATCGAGTAACGCTTCCTTAGAGTTTTTAGGTTCAACTTGGGAGACAAAAGCAGATGTAATAACAAAAGTTACTAAGTTTAGAGCGAGTAGTTACTCCCTTAGAGATATCACCGAGAATGTTGTCAATTGGATGGTCTTTTGAAGACTTCCAAGCTGGAGGAAGTTCATCTTCATTAGTATGATGATCATCCTCACTTTTCACTGGTTGGTGGTCCTTTTCCTCCTCAATACGCACTGCTTCAGGTTGATCAATTCCCTTATCAGTGTCCTTGAGTATGTCTTCAGTAGGTATACCTGCACCATGAAAAGAACTACCTTCTCCGACATTTCTCGGATAAGACTCGTCAAAAGAAACATGAACTGACTCTTCAACTACACGTAACCTTTTATTATAGATTCTATAAGCTTTACTTGACTGAGAGTATCCAAGAAAAATACCCTCATCAGCCTTGGCATCAAATTTTCCGAGAGTCTCTTTTCTATTATTTAACACAAAACATTTGCAACCAAATACATGAAGGTGAGAGATATTTGGCTTACGCCCTTTTAAAAGCTCATACGATGTCTTGTTTAGAATAGGCCGGATGAGCACCCTATTCAAAATGTAACAAGCCGTACTTATGGCGTCTGCCCAAAAGTATTTTGGTAATCCACTATCATTGATCATAGTCCTTCCAAGTTCTTCCAAAACTCTATTTTTAAGTTCCACTACCCCATTTTGTTGAGGAGTACGTGGTGCGGAAAAATTATGATCAATTCCGTTGGAATCACAAAATGCTTCAAATAAATGATTTTCAAACTCGCCCCCATGATCACTTCTGATTGAACCAATGTTTGTGTTTAACTTGTTTTGAGATAACTTAGCAAATCGTTCAAAGGCTGAAAAAGTATCACTCTTATTTTCCAAGAAAATTGTCCAGCAAAACCTAGAAAAATCATCGACTATAACAAACCCATAGTAGTTACCACCTAGGCTTTTAACCCTAGATGGTCCAAAGAGATCCATATGAAGGAGCTCAAGAGGTCTCATAGTTGAAACAATGTTTTTAGATTTAAAAGAGAACCTTGTTTGCTTCCCCATTTGGCATGCATCGCAAAGATGATCCTTTGTAAATTTAATTTTGGGCAAACCGACGACTAGGTCTTTAGAGACAATTTTATTAAGCAAATCAAAATTGATATGAGCCAAGCGTCTATGCCACAACCATGAATCTTCATTCATAGTGACTAAACACTTGTCTCCATCCAATGATACCTCGTTTAAGTCTAGCATATAGACGTTATTCACCCTCAAGCCCTTAAACACATTCTTCTTGTCGCAATCTTCAACTACGCAACAATCCTTTGAAAAAGAGACTTTATAATTTTTGCCGCATAGTTGACTAATGCTTAAAAGGTTGTGTCTAAGGCCCTCCACAAGAAGTACATCAGAGATAGTAGTAGATGAGGGGTTACCTATACTACCTTTACCGAGAATCTGTCCCTTGTTGTTATCTACGTAAGTGACAAACCCCTTTTTCTTTGACACAAAGTCGATGAAAAGAGATATGTCTCCGGTCATATGTCTTGAGCAGCCACTATCTAGAACCCATCTTCTTTCGGTGGTCTCAAGACTTTGTACCTACAAAAATAATCAAGGGAGAGTAGGTACCCAATTCTCATTGGGTCCTTTATGGTAAGTGAAACCAATATTGCCCTTGGGCACCCATTGATAAATGCCCTTTGGAACAAGATATCTCCGAAAGCGGCACTTAGCAATAGTATGACTGGGCTTACAACAATATAAGCAATCACGATTTGTTTGGAGTTTACCTTTGCTATCACTATCTCGAATCACATACGTGTATTTTTTATACGGATTATTCATTGTTTCACGATAATGTGATCGATCAATAGCAAACGTAATCTTAGGCTTGAGAGCCTTGTCTAATTTGGCTTTGAGGGTTCTCACCTCTTTTTGCCAAATGTGACAAGTACCACAGCCCCCAAGGTCAAACCATGTATATTCATCCTCATCGATATTAGTTTTTGATACATTCACCATAGAGTTTTTAAGATCTTCCAATTCCTTTTGGGAATCGGAAACCTTTTTCTCCAAATAGGAAAAAATCCTTTTATTCAAAGCTAAGCGTTGAAATGCTTCCTTAGCTTCGTGGTGTAATGTGTCAAAAGCTCTTTTCAATTCAGCATGAGACATATTTTGACATTTTTCATATTTAGAGTGTTTTACCTCTTTTCCTTTGTTGTGACGTGCCATGAGACAAAGGTTGACGGATTCACTTTCGTCACTTGAGGAGTCATCTTTCTTCGACTCGCTATCACTTTCCCAAGCGATGTACGCTCGTCGAGACTTGTTGGACTTTTTGTTTGAGCGACTCTTGTCTTTATCCTTATCTTTGTCTTTCTTTAAGGATGGACAATCCGGCTTGTAGTGCCCAGATTTTCCACAATTGTAGCACGTCCCCTTTACTTTGCCATTTTTATTTCCTTCACTTCTAGATTGCTTCCGGAACTTGACAAGATTTCTGTCCGAGTGCTGAATATCATTCTTGCGAATGTATCTATTGTATCTCTTCACAAATAAGCTCATATCATCACCAGATTCTTCATCCTTGTCATCTTTGGCTTCATCATCACTTAGCTCTTGATGTGTGGACTTTGAACAAGAAGCCTTAAGAGCTATCGACTTCTTTTCCGTATCTTTTGCCTTCTCTTTCTTTATACTCTTCTCATACTTATCCAAGCTAATGAGCACTTGCTCATGCTCATCGAGTTTACCAAAGAGTGTTGTGAGGTCTAATGTAGCAAGATCATTGGCCTCCTTGATAGCGGTAACCTTTGGTTGCCATTCCCTGCTAAGACACCTCAGAATTTTATTAGTAGAAACCTCATTTGGAATTGGTTACCAAGGACATGCAATTTGTTGATAATGTGAGTGAATCGTTTTTGCATATCCGCAATGGTTTCCCCTTGCTTCATGTAAAAAAAATCAAACTCTTGCGTAAGTGTATTAATACGAGCCAACTTAACATCATTTGTGCCTTCGTGAGCTACTTGTAAAGCATCCCACATGGCTTTGGCCGTTTCACAATGAGAGACTCTATAATACTCGTCAACTCCCAAGGAGGAGATGATCATATTACGAGCCTTCCAATCATAACTGTACTTTTTCTCGTCCTCCTCATTCCATTGAGCTTCGGGTTTAGGAACGACAACGCCTTCCGCGTTAGTCATAGTAATTGCCATGGGACCGTTTAAAATAACGTTCCAAACCTTCCGATCTAAGGAATTAATATGAACGCGCATACAATCCTTCCAGTAGCTGTAGTTTTCACCTGTAAAAACTGGAGCTCTATTATAAGCCCCCTTAGGTTCGTTCGCCATGATCCAAGAAGTTTTACCGAAGCACCAAAATGAACCGGAGCTCGTGATACCACTTGTTAGACGATGGCTATGGATCTAGAAGGGGGGGTTGAATAGATCCCTTGAGTTTTACACGCAAATGGACTACAAAATTCTATTTAAAAAAAATTCTGTTTAACGGAAGTCGCGGCTGGATAAATCGTCTACAACGAACCTTCTACCAAAAGGATCGGATATGCACGAATATATTTTGGATGAGTATGAAGGAGAAAAATTCAGTTCTGAATATTTCACTTACAAACGCAGACAACAAATTAATCACTTGCTTGATGTTTATTCCAATTCAATGAGGTTAATTGATAAACAATTAAAAGCACTGTGTTCGAATTTTGCTTGAAAACAAATTATCATACACGTAGTGTGCGTAAACACACTATGTGCAGAATTTCTATGGAGAATAATGTGCAGCTGCTCCAGAACACAATTCAACGAATTGTATTGATTTAACCAAAAATAGTTTATCAGCGTACAATTATTCCACGATAGAAATTACGATAGTTTGCAACGTTACAAAATCGAACATTACTGAAATGTAAAAGAGTTAAGGGAAAGAAAGAGAACACCCGAGATTTGATTAGGCAGTTCCCCAATCGTCCTCGCTTTGGGTACGTCTGCCCCCAACTCCGCAAAAGGAATTGAGATATATATATATATGTTGCTGTTGCAAATTGTTTGTTACAAGAGAAAACTATGAACATACAAACCCCGAACGTCTTCGATTGTTGATGCAGAATTTTCTCTTCCCTTGATTCAAGATGAATCAAGTGCTCCGAATTTGGTTGATTCAATTACCGTCCCACGCTACTAAACTGAAAGAAAACTTCGTTCTTCAGTTACCTTCACTCGGTCAATTGAAATCTTCCAAGAATTCGAACCCAAACCTTCTTCTACGATCCTCTGATTACAGCTACTAAACCAAAACAGTTGCGCCAATTTCCGGTTACCTTCGCCCAGCCGAATCCCTGTAGAAAGAACAGTTTGTGCAAAAAACCCCAAAATCTCCTCGATTCTTGGAGGACAAACCCAAATGATTTGATTCAAGAAACACCTGCCAAACTCTCAACCCAGAAGATGAAGATCACACTTCCTAAATTCTGAACCTTATCACTTCTAACAATGGGCGACACAAACAAAGATGATTATGTGTGATTGTTTATTTGCACAATGAAGAAGATGAAGATGAAGAGAGAACTGACATATATTTTTCACGTTCCTTTTTTATTTGAAAAATGAAGACCCAAAACTATTTATATCAGAAAATATGACCAAAAGAAATAACAGAAAGTAACAGAAACGAAGTTAAGTGGAAAGGGCAAAAAACAAAGTCATGCGTCGACCTGTGGACTTTATGCGTCGACGCATAAAAGGTCAATTTTTGAGTTATCACCCACGGGTAAGCGCATGACCTTTTTGAGGTCAGCGCATGATTGCTGAGGTCGACGTATAAGGCAGATTTTTCAAGAAAATTCAATTTTTTGAATCGTTTTTCACCAGACCAGAGTCAGACATACATGCTAGACACTATTAGATCATTTGTGGACATATATTTTTGGAAAGAATAAGATCTTATACATCTAGACACACGACCAACACGGACATGACCGACACGTGAAGTGATACCGCTCAAATTACAATCTAATGCATTTGTTGACATCATTAAAACAAGAAAGCTAGAAGGGTATCCCTCACATGAGTGTTATATTCATACATAACATACATATGTTATTAGCACTACTTCAAAATACGCATTCGGTAACACTAATTCTATTACTGTTATGCATTCCACCGTTGTAAAACCGCAAACTAGATGCCCTTGCTATTTTTTTTGAAGATATATAATCATGGTTGCTATAAACAACCGTGGTAATAAAGAAATAGTTACAAGCTTTGAATCCTAACAACTACATTTTTACATTTTTCCTATTACAAAAAGCGTGTGTCACTTAACTTCATAACTAAATAAAAAATTGAACATTATTTAACCATGGTTTTAGTCTGTAACCGTTGTAATAATATCTACATTTTACTGCAGTTGTTAATATCAACCATGATTAATGTTTTTCCTGATAAATTTAAAATAAAACAAATTCATTATTTCCTTCATAACACGCCCTAAGATAACTAGCGAACTAGCAAACCAACGAACAAGAGATGACAGCGATAGCAATTGTAAAATCTTCATCTTCACAATCTTCGTTCATTTGAATCTTTATTCTTGATAATTTTCACTATCTTCATTCTTGGTCTCTTCGAAGTACGGTATATTTTGTACAAACTTCACTCTCTTCCTCATCTTCGTAATTCTTGATAATCTTCACCATCTTCACTCTCTTGTTTGATTTTGAAGCTCATATGCTTTTTCCACATGCTTAAGATTTAGAGTTATATTATTGTACTGAATATGCTTTATGCTTTGTTGTTGGATTTTGTGGTCTGTTTCTTACAAAGTTCATATGTTTTATCCATATGCTTAAGATTTAGAGTTGTATTATTGTACTGAATATGCTTTAGGTTTAGATTTTGTTGTGCCATTCACAATACTGTTTTTATATAAATTTCAGAATTTATTATGGATCGTAGTTGGATGAAAGCTGATAGGTTAGATCCGGTATATGAGAAAGGAGTTCTTGAATTCCTTGAATCGCTGATCAAAATCTTCTCGACAATAATGGTATCTTTTATTGTCCTTGTGTTAATTGCAAGAATATAAATAAAGGTACGAAGGATAAGATATTCCATTACCTATGTTGTGATGGTATATGTCAAAATTATACAATATGGATGTGGCATGGTGAGGTGGAAAAAATTGATACCCTGCGTCACAAAGTCACGAAGTTGATGAAGATGAATATATGGATGACCCTCTAGAAGATATGTTCCGTGATATTGGAGAATCCTATTTTAAGAAAGCCCATATTTATGATACTTTATGTAGTGATAAGGACACCCTTTTATATAAGGGGTGCACAAGTATTACATGATTGTCTGCAGTTTTAAAATTGTTTAATCTGAAAGCAAAAAATGGGCGGTCGGATAAAAGTTTCACGGAATTTCTTAATTTGCTAAAACAAATGCTACCAGAAGATAACAATTTTCTTGATCGTTGTTATGATGCCAAGAAGATATTGTTTCCATTAGTTTTGGAGTATATCAAAATACATGCATGCCCTAATATATGCATATTATATAGGAAAGAGTATGAAAATTTTGATCAACGTCCGAAATGTGGGGTGTCGCATTACAAGCTGAAGGACAACAATGGTGATGACAATGACAATGAAAATGTTAGTAGGAAGAGGCCTCCTGCTAAAGTGTTATGGTACTTGCCAATAATTTCAATATTCAAGAGACCTTTTGCTAATGCGGATGACGCAAAGAATATTAGATGGCATGCAGATGAAAGAAAATATGATGGAAACATACGCCATGTAGCTGATTCTTTGCAATGGAAGAAAATTGATTCGTTGTTTCTGGATTTTGGCACTGAGCCAAGAAACCTTAGGCTTGGGCTTGCCACAGATGGAATGAACCCCTTTGGTAATATGAGTACTAACCATTCTTCGTGGCATGTTCTTCTCATGATTTACAACTTATCTCCTTGGTTGTGCATGAAGCATAAGTATATGTTGTTAAGTATGATGATTTCTAGACCACGACAACCTGGAAACAACATAGATGTTTATCTAATTCTGTTAATTGAAGACCTAAGACTTTTGTGGGAGGAAGGCGTTGAAGTTGATGATGCATATATTGGTGAAAAGTTTAAGATGTGTGCAATGTTATTTTGCACAATCAACGACTTTCCCGCATATGGTAATTTTGTTGGATATAATGTCAAAAGACACAAAGCATGTCCTATTTATGAATCTGATACATGTTATCACCAACTTGAGTTTGGAAAAAAGACTGTTTACCTTGGGAATTGCAAATTTCTAAAACCCGATGATTCTTATCGTAGATTGCATAAGGCTTTTAATGGAGAGAAGAAGTTTGATATCGCTCCTAAACCTTTAACTGGGGATGAAGTTTATAAACGAAATAACAAATTAATGTTGTCCTTGGAAAGAGAGAAAAAGAAAAATGGCAAGTTGCTGAGAAAAATATATGGAAAAAGAGGTTTGTGTTCTTTGATCTTCCATATTGGTCATGTCTCGATGTAAGACATTGTCTTGATGTGATGCATGTGGAGAAAAATATGTGTGATAGTTTGATTGGAACACTTCTAAACATTCCAGGAAAAACTAAATACAGTAAGCAATCTCTTCTCGATATGGAGGCGATGGGTATACGAAAACAATAAGCTCCAATAGAAAAAGGGAAAAGAACTTATCTGTCGCTGGCTTGTTACACTCTATGTAAAAAGGAAAAGAAAATTTTTTGTGAGTGATTGCATGGTATCAAAGTTTCCTAAGGTTACACATCAAACATCAAAAAACTTGTATAAATGAAAGATCTCAAGTTAATTAGTTTGAAATATCATGATTGTCATGTCTTGATGCAACAACTTCTACCAGTGGCTATCTGTGGCATCCTACATAAAAATGTGAGAGTAACTATCACCAGATTGTATTTGTTCTTCAATGCCATATGTAATAAATTTCTTGACTTCAAAAAACTAGATAAATTAGAAGATGAAGCTGCCATAATCTTGTGTCAATTGGAGATGTATTTTCCTCCATCATTTTTTGACATTATAGTTCAATTACTTGTTCATCTAGTTAGAGAAATCAGAATTTGTGGTCCAGTTTATTTAAGGTGGATGTATCCAATAGAGCGATACATGAAGATCTTTAAAGGATATACAAAGAATCATCACCGACTGGAAGCTTCGATTGTTGAAAGGTACATCACATAAGAAGCTATTGATTTTTGTACAAACTATTTGTCTGAAGCATAGTCTATAGGAATTTCAGAGTCTCATCATGCTGACACTGAAGGTAGAGGTATTTAAGGTTTAAATGTTAAGTCAATGGTTCAGGATGTAGTTATTCAGGAACATTTCTATATATTGAATAATCTTGATGAAGTTCAACCTTACGTGGCTACTCACAAAAGACTTTTGAAGAAAAGATATCCATGAATGAGTGAGAAGATGTTGTTGATTGAGCATAACAAGAAATTCCTAGATTGCTTTAGTAAAAAGATACCAAAAGATCATAGTGTATCCGAGACAATTAAATGGTTGTCGTTCATGCCAAAATTTAATGTGATAACTTGTACTGCATATGACATTGGTCATTATACGTTTTATACAAAATTGAAAGATGATCATAGTACAATACAAAATAGTGGGGTTATGGTTGAGGCGGAATCCATGTATTTCTATAGTTCGAAAGATAAGAATCCAATATTGGCATCTAGTGCGTTCTATGGTGTCATTGAGGAGATTTGGGAGATTGATTATGTTATCTTCAAAGTGCCTTTATTTAAATGCAAGTGGATTCTCAATAATATTAATGGTGTACAAACTGATGACTTAGGATTCACCCGGGTTGACCTTGGCAAGGCAAATTATATGACAGAACCATTCATCATGGCTTGACATGCAAAACAAGTTTTCTATATGACCCACCCTTCGGACACATTGGGGAAATGGTCAATCGTTCTCCGAGGAAAAGTAATTCCTAGTAGTGATGAAAGTTTTGATATTCCTTTTATTCCTTCTTACACAACAAAAGTGCCTACCACTTATGATGAAGTTGATAGAGATGATGTGCATGTTATTCGTATCGATCATAATGAAGGCATATGGGAAAATTAACAAGTAATTAGTATTTTATTCTTTATTCATAATTTAATTAATGTAAGTCATTACTTCTAAGTATATTTACTAATAAGTATGATTATTTGAAATTGTAGGTGTTTAAAGTCAATACACCAAGAGACAAGACACTAAGAGACAGAGAAACAAAACACTATAAGATATAATTATGTGATGTTATATAAAGTTTGTAGGTTTTTTTGTGCCATTTTTCATTTGATGTAATACATATACAATATTTGGTTCTTAATCCAATGTATAGGTTTGATGTAATACAATACAGTTCTACATTATGATACAGTTGTTGTTTCTGTTCTGATATGGCTCAAAAAAATAAAGGTTAAAAATGGAAAATTTTCAAAATGCAGAAAAATTATTTTAAAAAAACATATTACTTAGCGACAGTTGTAATATATAATCGTGGTTGTAGAGTGACTATTGTCATGAATAATATATTACACCAAAAGATGCGCTGGTGAGAATCGAACATGAGACCTTTATATATTACAACGGTTAGTTAGGGCAACCGTGATTATATATAGAGCGCTTTCAGGTTTTTTACAACGTTCATAAGACCGTGATTGTAAGTAGCACATATACAATCACACCCTACGTAACAACGGCAGGTCACGCATGATGTTATCCTATTTCTAACCGTTGTTGTATATGATTTCTGTAGTAGTGTAGTCAATAAATAGGTTGTTCACTCACTTGTTAAGAGAGAGGGTGGTTGTTATTTTGTTTCACTTTTAATCATTTAACACTCAATGAGAAAGTGAATGGAAAAACCGTTATAACAAAGTTTGTTTTGAAGGTTGAGAAACACAAGAAAGGGGGGTTTGAATTGGGTTTCAAAATTCGTCCCTATTTGCGGAAATTAAATCAATTGCGTTAACAAGTAAATAAAATAAATGAACACAATTATTTTATCCTGGTTCACTGTTAACGAAGTTACTCCAGTCCACCCCTCAAGGTGATTTCGCCTTATCACAAGGACCTAATCCACTAATCATCAACATGATTACGATCGCAATGGAAACCCTCCATTGCCTTCTTGAGAATCCTGGCATTCATTCGCCTCTCAAGGAATCATCCACTAACCTGTTAGAAACACGCTTAGTATTCTCAAGCTTTCTGGTCTTCACTCGACCGCTCAAGGAATCAACCTCCAAGCCGCTAAACCAAGACTTGGCCCTCTCGAGCATTCTGGTCATCATTCGACCGCTCAAGGAACATTACCTTTTTAAAGGATTTTCTTGTGAACTATATATGCTTCTTACAAGCTGATTACATAAATGAAGTACAATAGCAAGTTGTGAGAAACAACTCCTTGCTTTCTACTACAGAAGCTAACTAAAAATAAATCTCTAAGAGATTATAAAGCTCCCTAGTTCTATATTTGCTTAAAAGTTTTCTTATTGAGCACTGCGGCTTCTTATCATTAGCTTTAAGCTTCTGTACTCTTTTCTGAGTAGTTGATGCTTCATCCAGCTTAACTATCAAGATCAACTAAGTTACTATGCTTCACTTGTTGATGTTTCACTTGATGAGTTTCACATGGCTTTAGCATGTTTCATCGTTGTGTATTCTTCATCATTATGCTTCAGCTTCTTCTCTATTGAGCATTCTTCATTTAAGATTCAGCTTTCAGCATCTTGTACTCCTTTCTTGAGCATGTAATGCTTTTCCAATTCAACCATCAAGTTTAACTAAGCTAATATGCTTCACTTATAATGTCTCACTTGAGTAGTTTCATATGGTGTTAGCATAATCCTTGTTTGTGCACACTTGTAGTAGTAGCTACATCTTGCTTGCTACATGTTTATTTGTTTGTTGTGTTGAAAGATAATCCTTTGTATAAACAGCAATCAACAATCTTTTATCTTTCTCTCTTGTGATCAGCGGCTGCTTCAGCAATAAGCTATGAGTTTCTAGCCATGAGCAACATTTCTTTAAGCTTCCAAGTCTTTAATTTATAGAGCAAGAGAGAATAGATCCGTTGAGGGGTATTCTTGGAAACATATTCCAACAACAATATCCCAACATTCACATGAAGGAATGATCAACATCACTGTACAAAAAGCTACTCTTGCACCACCTTTTCGGGGTAGAGGCTACAGAGTTTTAATACTATTATATTCAGCTTAAAACCATTTTGATCTTCTGTCTTCTAGCATCTTCAGAGGCTTCGGATATCGACTTGATGAAGCGTGTTGTAGAAGAGTCATTCTTTGTGTAGTCTTCAAAAACTCAGTCTTCAGAATTCCAAGATCTTTGTTCAGCAGAATCTATCTTGTGAATCTTTATCACTCGTTCTTTTAGAAGCATAATCTTTAGAGTCTTCAGAACTTGTTCCTTCAGAACCTTATCTTCAGATCTTTAGATTTCATTAAGCACGTTCTTTGTCTTCAGAGTCTTCAACACTTCGTTTAATCAGAATCTTGTCTTCAGAAACTCTTCAAAACTTGATCTTCACAAATTGTGTCTTCAGAATCTTCAGAGCTTGATCTTCACAAATTGTGTCTTCAGAATCTTCAGAGCTTTGTTCACCTGAACCACGTCTTCAGAATCTTCAGAACTTGTAACATTTGAAGCACATTATATTAGAAAGTCTTGTAGACCTTTCTCATAAAGTCTTAATTAGAATGCCCAGAACTAACGTTCATTAGAACCGTTGTATTAGAAACATTCATGAATCTTGATTTTAACTTGTACACGTATATGTTTTCTTCCAGAGTGTTGATAATGGAGTTTGATGACGTCACAC
Source organism: Lathyrus tuberosus (assembly GCA_022829125.1). NCBI lineage: Eukaryota > Viridiplantae > Streptophyta > Magnoliopsida > Fabales > Fabaceae > Lathyrus > Lathyrus tuberosus. The sequence goes on along the minus strand of JALAZF010000022.1, from coordinate 21,799,957 downwards.
GCTTTCTTATCAGAGTCAGAATCATATTGACAACAACCACACACTAGACAGAAACCATATCATACATAATTGTTCTCTTAGATAACATGTGCAGTTATCATCAAAACTTAATGGCCAGATGTAGAACCAAATCTTTTTCTTACATGTTTTCCCTCTCTCTCTCTCTCTCTCTCTCTCTCTCTCTCTCTCTCTCTCTCTCTCTCTCTCTCTCTCTCTCTCTCTCTCTCTCTCTCTCTTTCTCTCTCTCATTCTCTCTCTCTTCTTGAATTGAATGGTTTCTTGTTTGATCAATAAACTGTCTCTATCTCACAATTTTACTTTATTATTGACATCAATTTTGACAACAAACTAGTGTGGTGAGCGTGGATCGAAATGGCTTCAACAAAGTATGAGATTGAAAAATTTTTGGAGAAAATGATTTTGGATTATGGCGGTTGAAGATGCGAGCCCTTCTTGTTCAACATGTTCTGCTAGAAACGCTGAAGGGGTCTAAAAATGTGGATGTTGCCCTATCGAAGAGGGAGAAGACAACAATAGTTGAAAAACCCAACAATGCCATCATATTAACCCTTAGTGATAAATTTCTCTAGCAGGTCTCAAAGGAGAAAACTACACCAACTATATGGATCACACTTGAAGGTTTGTACATTAGCAAGTCTTTGGTCAATCGTCTCTACCTGAAGTGTCATACCCTCATTTTTACCCTAGTATTTTCATCATTTTTGTATCATATCATTAGCATATAATTTAACTATTGTACATTCAAAATCCAAGAATATGTGTTGTTACTTTCATTTTTTCTTGTTGTCAAAGCTCAGGTATTGCAAGGTTGAATCAATGTTCGCTCGAGGTTATCAGGTCAAATGTGTGTGTAGTGATGGTTAAAATTCAAATGAGTTTGACCTAATCTTGGTCAAACAAGAGGTGTGCTTCATTCTCAAGTTATCAGGATGTGTTGAATTCAAGTGTTTCATGGTTCAGAATCATCTGGAACCGGTTCATTTTCGATTAAAGTTTATGCAGTGCATTGAGGTTCATCTTTCAAATCAATATTCTCTGATTTTCAAGGAATATTCATAATATTGCTCAAGAAGTTTCAAGGTGAAGATTTTGGTCCATCAAGAGTCAATTGGCAAAGTATTCAAAGGTTAAGGCGTCGTTTTCCAAAATATTATTTTGGTCCATCATTTCTTGCCAAGGTGAAGATTTTGGTTCATGCTTAGATGCATTTAGTCGTATGGAGTCCACGGTTCAAATTTTGGGCCACGGTTGATTAAATGGCAAGAAAGGTTTTAGTTCATTCCAAGATTGATTTTAATGAAGAATTCAAAGATGATGAGATTTTGCTTCAAGTGTATTTTTTGGATTCAAGTCAAGAATGGCATTAACATGAAAATTCAAGTTTCCATTATGGTTCCATCATGGTTAATTCAAGTTCAAGAAATAATAAGACAATTCCAAGTTTTGGTTCAAGCAACTAATGAGAGTGTAAATAGCAGGTGAAGCCTAAATTCCATTACATCATCCAAACAATTCATGATCATTAATTCACAAGCAAAAACCAAAGGCTTTGTTCAAGTCCAAATAAAAAGGTGCAAATAGTAATACATTCAAGTCTTAAAGTTACATTCAAGACAAGAGTCAACAAGCACATGATAAAAAAATGCAAGGTAACAGCCAAAAACAAAATAGAGGTTACATTTGAAGTACATAATCCAAACCACAAGAAAATCGTACTAAAGCAAGGGTACCATTAACAGGCCTAAATACAAGTTACACAAGTAAAAAATAAGGCAGAGGTAATAGTTGCAACAGTAAGACACGATGAAAAAAAAAGAAAAAAAGCACAGACACAATTTTCATCTACTGACTCCATAAGTCACGAATTTTACAAGCAAAGGGGGCCCATATTCTTCACGCACCCTTCATTCCATTTTGCAGGTGACTTAGAAAAGAAAAACAAAACCAATTCGTACCACAATATCTGGCCATTGATCCTTCATGCTCATCTGGATATATAACGCAAAAAACGTACATATTTGAGGGCTCCTCATCAGAGGCACAAACGAAAACCATTCATAAACCTTTGACAATATGACAACCTGCAAAAAAATCATCCACAAAACCATAATATCACTGCAACAAACTCAGGCTGTGTTTGGATATTGTAAAATGAACGGAGCAGAATGGGGAGGAACGGAATGGAGCGGAGCAGAATGAAATAAACATGTCATGCCATTGTTTGGGTATTTTATGACGAAATATAGATATTTTGTCATTCCGCACAAATCGGAGGATACAAAAAATGATGGAAAGTGATGGAATGGGATGGAATGCATTCCATCCGGTTCCGCTCCATTCCATCCTTTTTTAATCAATCCAAATAAAGGAACTTAAGTTTATACCATTTCATTCTATCCCATCTTATTCCATTCCATCAATACAAACATACCCTCAAGAACGAAAAAACAAAATCCAGAACTCACACCTCATGAACCTCACGAACCACGATTAAAAAACGCACAAAACCAAACTTTAACCTTCCTCTTGAATCATCTTTAAACTAATTTCAAACTAAAACACAAATCACAACCTCCACTGCAAACCTCGTATTCAATCATCCATCGCGTTCAAATCTTCAGAACAACAATAGCCAACCTCACGCAAAGGAACACAACAACAATCAAAGTGAGAAAAACTAAAAAAAAAACGTACCTAAAGATCTTCTCTGATTCTCATCTGTTACCATCGAAGGCCATTCTCCTTTCCTGTTTGGTTTCAATTTACCTTGTTGAGTGGAGATTTTGAAAATTTAAGCACAAATTTGAAGTAGGGAAGATCAAAATCATGTGAGGACTATGTATCTTCCGCAGCTGCCGCTGCAAGGTGTGCCGACTCGGAGATGTGGATCTGGCATTGAAGGTAGGAGAGGAAGCTCACGCGTGTTTTCCTTTTAAGACTGGTTGTTTTTTTAACTCTTCTCATGTCCTCATATAGGCTTAACCCATGTCTAATTGTTATTTCACACCTCCAAGCTAGCCTCCGCACCTCCCTCATTTCTTTCTGCTTTTTTGCTTTCTTATTTATTTTCCCTTTTTAAGATTTTCTAATATTTATTTTGTAGTTTGTTTTGATTTCTTGTTCAATAATGCTCTATGCATTTTCTTCATTAATTTGTTTGTTTACACCTTGATTTAATTTTTCTATCATGGTTGATGAAATTCTTAAAGATCATGGAATATTGATTTTCAAGGAGATTGAATCTTCATTATTTCAAATATGTTGATAAATGATCATTTGGATCATTCTCGACACTTTGAGATAGCGATAGGTTGCCTTTGATTAATCATGGAAATTCTTGATTAAAGATGAGACAATTCTCTTTTTCTTTTTGTGTGGCATGGCTTTAGTAGAATGATTCATATATCATTTCTCTAACATGTTTTTAACGTAAATATTGTTATTGACCGACCTCAGATAGGTGCGACTTCTACATAAGTCCACTTATGATTCTTAACGTAGCGGTAAATTGGTTCCGATTCGAGAAAGCGATCATTCGATTAATAACCATTAACAACTAACTTATAACTTCTGATTTTACATTACCACTCTTTAGTTTCTCATCATTTACTGTTCGTCATTTATTTCATCGCTCATTTATCATTCATGTCCTTACTTTATGTCTTTTTCTTTCTTTTTGATCTTTATTTCTTATCTCATAAAAAACACAAAAACATGATAAAATGATCAAAACAAAAAAAAACATCTAATCCTGGACTATGGTTACTATCCCTAGCATCATGGAGTTTTGGACCTTGTACTCAAACCCTAGCAATGGAAACTTGGACCTGGATTCTTTATTTTCATTGTATAGTTTAAGACACTGTACACACACAACTTTCTCTTGGCTACCTAACAACGAGACCCTTTATTTCTCGCATCATCTTCCCCTGTATTTTTCATGTATCCCTCTCCCCTTTGATGTACTTTCTTTACTTTCTCGCTTTTCATTGGTTGTGGTTTTTGCTTGCTAGTTACCCCTTAGGAACTAGGACCGACCTCAACCTTTTCCTCGAACCTTTGATCCAACATCAAATGGTAACCTCGCTTAACCCTTGTAAGTCGACCGCTTCGTGCGTCGCCATCAGCCTGTCCTATTTCAATCTCAAACCCATTTTCATAATCCTCTCGCGACAATAAAACCCTTGATCCAATGTCAAGCGACTATTTCTCAATAAACTAAAAAAAACATTAAGATATGATTAGAACTGCGCTCCACGAGCCTTAAGTGGTGGAGAAGGAGTGATAATGGAGATTTCCTACACTCACTCTGAGTATTTTGGACACAAGACGCTTGGCTTGGTAGTTCGAAATATTCACGTCTACACATAGTCTTTAGTGCAATTCAAATAAAAAATAATCTTTTTTCAAAAACCTAAAAATAACATTAACTCAACAAACTCTTTTCTCGCTGCCATGCGATCTTTCAAAACTCCTTTTGACAAGGTAAAATCAATAAACACACACCCGTAGTTCCCCGAACTACGGAGCTCTAATTTCCTCATTGCACCATGAGGATACGTAAACACAGGATTGCGAGATCCTGGCGAGCTACCTTTTTTCTTTTCCACCTTTTTCCTTTCAACCCTTTAACCATAGTTCCCCGAACTACGATGCTCTGACTTCTTTATTGCACTATGAGGATACGTAGGTACGAGATTGCGAAGTCTTGGAGAGCACCCTAATAAAAAACCCTCAACTTACCCTTAGCAAGTAACTATTAGGTAACGACACCCATTCACATGTAGACAACCTAGATGGTTCACGTTAAGTACAACGGATCTGAGGGGTCCTAATACCTTCCCCTTGCATAACTGAATTCCGATCCAGGTTTTGGTTGCAATGACCATACCCTATCCTTTCATATCCCCTCCCGTTCATGGGTTTATCGATATTTTCCCTTTCCCTCATTGGGAATAAATAAAGTTCGGTGGCGACTCTGTTGAGTCCATCCCGCGGATGTGCGATTGTGCATTATGAGTTCGTCTCTCTTTTTTTGAGGTACGACAGATGACGACTCTGTTGGGGATACGAGAAGCTTTTCTTGTAAGCGTCGATACGAGAACCTCGCTTGGAGTAGATTCTATTGAGGATATTGATGACCGTCAAGCTTTTGGCGTGGGCGATCAATGTTTTCCTTGGAATACATGACTCTAAGGACCTTTGTAGCACCTTGAACCATTGGCCTACTATAATTGATGCTCACGTAGTATGGGTCCCTGAGAAGCTTTTCTCACGTGGGTCGGTACGAAGATCTCATTCAGAATAGACTTTCTTGATGGAGTCATTTCCTGGCAATGACTGATATACACAATAAACAATCAAGGAAGTCTATGACTCTGAGACCCTTGTCTAGAACCCAATGTCGATGGTTACGTAGTATGGGTCCCCGAGAAACTTTTCTCGCGTGGTTCGATACGAATACCTCACCCTGAATAGATTCATATTACGGAGTTGTCAACCGACATGCTTCAATCATGTGTGATGAACAGTCATATGAATCCATGACTTCAGGGTTACTGTTTAACCTTAGATCCTACCTTGTTAGATCCCAGTTTTGGAAAGTAATCAGACTTATCCTCCGTCCGTACCTCGGACTTATGAGACCTTGTTCCTGTTTATGCATTTCACATCATTGCATCTATCTGCATACCATTGCATTCAATTATGCATTCATTGAAGTTATCAAGAAGCTCATGTTCATCCATTCTCATCTTCAGATTTGTTGAGTTACCATCAAGCTAATTCTGCAACACAAGTACGAAACTAGAACCAACATCAGAAGAAGAATGGCTGATCAAGAGCAACATAACGAAAAAGTCAGGGAAGACATTAATGAGTTGAAGAGCAGTGTGAGTAAGATCATAGAAATATTGCAAGCCTTGACTGCTAAGGAAGCTCATCCTCAGAGGACTGTCATCTCTGAAGTCAATAGTTCTGCTGTTGACCCGTGCCACCCCCGAGGCCAGCTTCTACTTGGCCAGAATTTCGATTACTAGTGAATTACTCCCCACCATTTGAGACTACTACAAGGGCTGGCCAAGCTATGCTGGCAGTATTCCAAGCTCCAGTAATCACTGAACCTCCACATGTTGTGCATACTGGTGCTCAAGATGCTTATGAAAATCCTCTCTTCGTGTACCATGCTACTGGTCCCCAATCAGAAAGTTAGGGAGAAGTTGGATATATTGAGGAAGTCAGAGACCAATGCCAGAATCTGGAGAAAAGGTTGAAAGTCGTGGAAGGAAACGATGTCGTTAATGCTGCAACAATGGACATGTGCTTGGTTTTAGACATAGTGATGCTTGCCAAATTCAAGACTCCAGAATTTGAGAAGTACAAGGGGCACACCTGTTCAAAGATCCACTTGGTGATGTATTACCGTAAGATGATTGCTTATACCAGCAATGAGAAACTACTCATTCACTGTTTCCAAGACATCTTGAGTGAAGCTTAAATGAAATGGTATATGGGACTTGAAAATAGTCGTATCCAAAGGTGGAAAGACTTGGCTGATGCTAGATATGGAACTAGATTTTCGTCAACCGCGGAACTTGTCTTAGAAAGAAAAATAAACCTTCAAAGAGTTTGCTCAATGCTGGAGAGAACTAGCTGCCCAGGTTGAGCCACCATTGGCATAGAAAGAATTGACTGAACTGTTCATGGAATCTCTACAACCTTTCTTTTAGGAAAAGATGATAGGCAGTGTGTCATATGGTTTTGCTGACCTAGTCACTATTGGAGAAAGACTAGAAGAAGGTATCAAGAATGGAAAAATTGCTAATGTTGTTGAAGCCTCTAGTGGTGCAAGAAAATCCTTTGGGAACTTACAAAAGAAGAAAGAGGGGGATACACATACTATTTTAGATGAAAGGAGACCTTATCGCATGCAACAACACTATGGTAAACCATATGTAGCTGCAGTTGCTCCTATGGTCAAAGTTACGCAAGCTCAGGCTCCTCAACAAGAGAATGATGGCCAGAACTAGAATTGTATTGCTAGGAGTATGACTCAATTTGACCCTATTCCCGTGACATACACTGATTTGTATCCTTACTTGGTCCATAAAGGTCTGATTACAACTAGACCTTTACCCTCTCCTCCAAATCCTCTTCCACCTAGGTTTAGGTCCGACCTCCACTGTGAGTTCCATGAGGGAGCAGTAGGCCATGATCTAGAAGGTTGCTTTGCGTTGAAGGCTAGAGTTCAGGACTTGGTTATAGGAGATGTTGCCACTTTCACGAAGAGAGTTCCCAATGTTATCAACAATTCTATGCCAAAACAAAGTGAGTGAAGACTGGGTCAGAGCATGACAAGTCATCTCCTAAAGCCAGTGGATCAAACAGGAAAGCTCATCCTCGATGTTGATTAGTCACTAGGCCTTGTTTTCTTTCCATTTGCATTTTTCTTGTTTGTATTGTGTTTATTTGCTTTCAAACTTGTTTATCTTCAATGTTAATATTAATGAAATGAGCATCACATATTTTGAATAAATTCATTTACATTTGTACATATTCATGTTTTACTTTCTCTAAATTCAAAAATATATCATTGTTTCTCTCAATCTTTCTTTATCAAACTATTATTTAAGCAAAGATTGGAGGAAGAATGACGAAAACAAAATACTCAAGTTGTTGAATGGTATGCTTTCAAATAAATGTTGTTGATGATGTAAAGCATTGTTTTAATTGTCAAACACTGGAGAAATATGGAAGCTAATCCCTAGTCAACCCCTTTGAGCCTAGAAGTTGGTGTTTCTTTCTATACGAAAAAAACCGCAATCTTAACCCAGGGAAGGGTAGTTCTCAATTAATTCGGATGTGCATTCAAATTCAAGAGGATCATTTCGTACACCTTTCAATAAGAGCTTCAAGCACAAGCTTTCCTTCGCGCACATCATAGAGTTGTTTAAGTAGCTAAAGGCAGTCACTATCTTTCCAGATCAAAAAAAAAAAAGAAAGCCCGCTAAGTCAAAACATAAAAAAGAGACTTAGGCAAAAATCAGGGCATCCCGGTGGGCTGAAAGCTTCAAAGAAGTAGTCCAGGCAAAATCAGGGATAACAAAGTTCAATAAACTTGTAAATGAGTTGATCATCATATCAAAATAAAAAAGGTCATGAAAAATCCTCAGCAAAACCAACAAAATATTGAAAGGGAGAAGTGACTGCTACCTAAAAAATACCCTTGGCTTTTGAGCCATCATCACCGGTGCAATTTCAAATCTCTTAGAACCTGAATGCATAGATTGAATTAGTTGACCATAGGACTGGAGACCATCGTGGAAAATGGGTTAGGTAAGAATTAAATTTTGAGCCTTATATCCTTTGTTTCGAAAACCGTGAACCAGACCATGTTGCAACCCTCAAAAGACCTAATTAACTCTAGGTTTGTTTTGAAAGCATACTACAATAAAGTTGCATAAATTGACTCCCAAGATATTTGCTACTCATTTGTTTTGGTATCATACCTTTGCTTTATCTTTCACTTTGAGTGTCTAAACCAATACTGCATTTTGACCAGTGATCCATTTGTTGTATCCCAACAATATCATTCTAATAATGACTTTGATTTCAAAAATTGCATGAGCACCGCATTAAAATTACCATATTTGAATGAACGTTTTATATGCAAGTAAGCGCTCATCATCAAGGAAGTTCAGACAGTTGAGAAACTTGATCGGTGATCCTATCAGGGGCATATCACAGTCAAAGATCTTGTCATTCAGAGAATATCTCTTCAAGACTCATGCTGGGGCAAGCATTTCAAGCACATAGTTGTTACACTGGATTTTTTGACCTAACTATGAATGACAAGTACTTAAGAGGCTAGCCATAAATGTGCCACTTGGAAGAAAAAAATAGATTCAGCATGATTAATATGACTCAAGGTCGGGGGTCACCTATAGTGATGCTGGTCGAAAGTGGTGTTGTCGAAAAGCCTAATGGAAAGCATAGGGACTTAATGAATTAAGCACCATGCTATGGTAACACTTAGTGAAATGGAATAAAAGGTCATATTGGCTAAGTGTAGAGTTCACTACAATGGTGGACAACACGTCGAAGCATGTTACTTTAATATATTCGATGATGGAAGTTTCGATGAGGATTATTAGTTCTTAGCGCCAACAGAGCAGTTAAAAGGTTCAAAGGAATAAGCAAGGCGGGAACTATTGCATATGCGTCGACAGTTACTCAGAATGTGGGTACGTCAAAGGAAAATGTACGTATGCGTTCCACCAATTTAATACATTCCAGCATTTTTATCTTAAAACGTCTTGTTTTTATGCATTTCAACCCTTTTTTACTTTCGACTGCCTTTACGTTTCCCGCACTCTATTTTCGACTGCCTTTATCTTTTCAGCAAACTTTACTTTTCTGCACTTTATCTTTCAGCACTTTATCTTACTGCACTTTATCTTTCTACGCAAGCACTTTACTTCATTTTACCTCGCATTTCGTTCGCACTTGCCTTGCATTTCAGTCACGTTTCTTTATCATGACGTCGTTCCAGAAGTTTGCGTTAACTTTTACGCAAGGCTAGCTACATAAGTTTGCGTTGAAGTTGAAAGGGCCTATATGGGCAGCATTTCATATGCTAGTATAGTGGGTTCTTTAATGTATGTTATGGTTTGTACCAGCCCAGACATAACATATGTAGTTAGCCTTGTAAGAAGGTACATGGACAACTCTGAAAAGGCGCACTGGCAAGCCTTAAAATGGATCCTAAGATACATAAAAGGATCTCTCTCTGGATATATTTTCACTAAGTTTGGTACAACAATTTGTTGGAAAGCGACACTTCAGAAGGTTGTAGCCTTATCAACCACTGAAGTTGAATATATTTCCCTCACTGAAGTTGTAAATGAAGCATTGTGCCTTGAAGGGTTTGCCAAGAAACTGAAACTTTAAGGTCAGCCAATCACTGTTAAATGTGATAGTCAAAGTGACATACATTTGTCAAAAAATTCAGCCTATCATGAGATAACCAAACACATTGATGTTATGCTGCATTTAATCAAGGAGAAAATTGAAAGGGGAGAAGTCAAAGTGATGAAAGTTTCGAGTGATCACAATGTTGCTGATATGATTGTTAAGAAATGTGGTTGGACCTAACTCAACCCTACAAAACCGGTTGGTAGAGTGAGGCTTACCCCAACTTATAAACACATGTTCATGCTATATATTGTCCGATGTGAGACTCCTAACACACCCCCTCACGCCCAGGACTAGACATCTGGAGCGTGGAAATAAATGGTGGGTGGCCCGATAGCAGAAACCTGATAGCAGGTGGCCCACCGGATCTTAAACGAAGCTCTTGATATCATGTTAAGAAATGTGGTTAGGCCTAACTCAACCCTACAAAACCGATTGGTAGAGTGAGGATTACCCCCAATTATAAACACATGTACATGCTATATATTGTCCGATGTGAGACTCCTAACAATGATCACCAAGTCATTACCAAGCAACGAGTTCTTCCACTATATGCAGTTGATAAAGTTGCATGATGATAACTAGTTTGTTTCCTTGATGTTTTGGAGTTTGTTTTAAGGTGGAGATTTGTAGTATTGGATAGAACTTCAATCTCGACAGGGTTAGCTTTAGGATTTGACAGGGTTGAATGTACATGTTGTAATCGAAGTGTATTCAAACATGCAGTAGTCAAAGATAGTTTATGTATTATGTTATGTAGTAGTCATGTATAAATGTTATCTTCATACATACATATGCTAGTAATAGATTGTTTTCTCAATTGTTAAGAGGGAGGTTCGTTGTTACTTTATTTCACTTTTAATCATTTAAAACTCAATTAGAAAATGAAATAACCGTTATAACCTACTTTATTCTCTCTCCTCTCGCACTTCTTGAATTGTATAGTTTCTTACTAGATTAAGAAACTCTCTCTCTCTCTCTCTCACACAGTTTCATTTTATTCTTGACATTGATTTTTATAACAAAAAAGTTAATGGAAAAAATTATACAATTTGAATTACACTTTTTATCTATGCATGGAAGAGAGAATGTTTATTCAAATGTTAGAGAGAGAAGCTCTAACCTCTTTCTAACTTTCCAAGCGTTACGGCTGAGCTTGAATACATCAGTGTCCATGGATTCCGGCTCAATCTCAACCAACATGGAATGGAAGCAGGTGACAAATAAGAAGGCAAAAAGAACGAATGTTAGGTGGGATGCTGAGGGGACTAGAGGACGTCAAGAAAAAGGGAGATTATCAACATTTTTCTTTACCGAGTTCGACAAAAAATGGAAAGCTAAGGACCTTTTTTTCGAGTTCAAGGAGTTAGGTGAAATAGATGAAGTAATCATTCCACCAAAAAGGGATAAGAAAGGAAGAAGATATAGGTTCGTTTGGTTCTTTAAGGTGGAAGATGAGAAGTTGTTGGCAACAAAGCTTGACAACATTTTTCTCGACGGGAGAAAACTTTTCGCGAACATTCCAAGGTTTAAGAGAAACGAACGTCATCAGAGACGTGGAAGCGTCACAACCAGGGGGGAAGAAGCGAAGCTCAACGTTAGGAATGGGAAACATGAAGAGTATTGGCAAGGTAACAGAAATCTTGGGAAGAAATATTGGAGATCATTTATAGATGTCACCAAGGGCATTGGAACACTTTGTAGGGCTGGTTTTAACGAAGGTAGCAACCTTGTTAAGCATTCTTTTACCACTAATGAAGATGGAAGAACCAACTACGAGAATGTTTTTGTCGAGATAGTGCATGTTTCGGGTAACGCTTTAAATATGAAGAAGATTTTTCACGACGAAGGAGAGTTCACTATCAGGATAACTCCTCTGGGTGCTAACTTATGCTTATTAGAAGATCTGATGGAGGGCGAGGTGAAGTATTTTCTGAAGGATCGTAAGGAGTGGTGGGGCCAGTGGTTCAAGGAGATACGCCCTTGGACACCTTCAGAGTTGACAAGGAAAGAGTGACATAGGTAAGGTGTTTTGGTACCCCTTGCCATGCTTGGGGGCCAAAGTTCTTTGATTTTATCTTTGAGACTCTGGGTTCGATGATTGCTTGCGACGAGAATACAATGCTCAAGAAGTCAATGGACATGGCTAGAATCAAAGTTAGAACTAGACGTTTTGCAGCTATTAATGAAGTAATCAGCATTTTGATCGATGGTATTCTGTTTAGCATAACTTTGGTGGAAGACCAAATTGGTCCATTGGAATTTTGCAGTAGGAAGGATTTGTCTTGTGAAAAAACCGATTGCACTGACTCGGTGAGGGGATCTTGCTCCGACGAGGAGGAGAGCGGAGGAGTCAAGGTCAGCGGCGATGGGATGTTTGAGAAAGGATCAGAGGATGTCAGAGAATGGATGGAGACAACTTACAAGGATTTAGTTGAGCGAGACATTATAAAGTCACACGCAAATAATTCTGACGCATTAAATGCGGTTATTAATGTGAGTACGACGTGCCAGAATCATAGTGGAGTGTTGAACACGTGTAATGATAGTAGTATCAGAATGAAAGGTGTAGAGGAGTTGTGCTCTTCTAAGAACTATTCCAGTGTAGGTGGGACCAATTGTAAGGCTAAAGCTTCTTTGGACTCTAATGGGCCACAGAGGTTGGGCTCAAAAGTTGGAGGCCCATTATCTTTCAATGAGGCATGTAGGGAAGTCAGAAAAAACAAGTCCACATGTAGGAAAAAGAGGGTAGTCAAAGACCTTGGAGATAAGGTGATAGTTAATCCTTCGTATTACACGTGTATTGCGCTCAGAAACAATAACTCTTCAGTAAAAACCTCTCTTAACGGGTCGATGAAGGAGTTTATCTCTGAAGATGATAGCATCTCTAACGGGTCTTTCTCAGCAGTTAGTTCTTTAACAGATTCAGAGGTGGTGAGATGCAACAAGAGGATTCTCAAAAAGTCCAAATCTGAGGTAGGGAAGAAGTTATGGGATCCAATTTCCAGAATGGGAGTTGTGAGCAAAAATGATAAAAGTGTAGCTATAAAGATCGTATAGGCTATGGAAGAAAGAGATAAGGTGGGGATGCTTGATAAGAAGGCGGATATCATAAGGTTACTATGAATATTGTAACTCTTAACATAAGGGGGGTGGCAACTTGGCGAAAAGGAAAAGGCTTAATTTCTTAATCAAGTCTGGCAACGTAGACATATGTTTTATTCAGGAAACGAAGTGCTCTGATTTTGAAAAAGCGATGGCGTGTTCTTATTGGGGCAACTCAGAGGTAGATTGGACGGCGACCAATTCGAGGGGTGCTTCATGAGGTATGGCCATTCTGTGGAAAATAAGTTCTCTGTCTCTTAATTTCAGTTTCTCAGGGCTGGGTTTTGTGGGTATCAACATCGGTTGGAAGGGTGGGATATACAACTTTGTGAATGTATATGCACCTTTCTCGTCGGTTGATAGAAGGGTGACGTGGAGTAGTTTGGTGGGTCGTAAACAAGGTAGCGTTAACGAAGATTGGTGCGTAGGGGGAGATTTCAATGAGGTGTGCTTTAGGGAGGAAAGAAAGGACATTGGTTTGCACCATAGCAGCAGAAACATGGAAGATTTCAGAAATTTTATTGAAGATATAAACCTGGTGAATATTCCTTGTGTAGGAGGTATGTTTACTTGGTTCAAAGATAATGGGAAGGCTATGAGCAGGATGGATAGATTTCTAATGTCTAATAAGTTGATTGAGAAGTGGTTGGTTTGCAACCAAAGAGTGGGTAAAAGATACGTATCCGATCACAGCCCTAAGTGGATTAAATCCGGGAAGATCGATTGGGGGCCCAAGCCTTTCAGGTTCAACAACGCTTGGTTCAAACATGAAGAATTTAAGCCTTTCATTCGAGACGCTTGGACAAAAATGTGATGGAAGGCAGAGGAGATTTTGTTCTGCATGAGATACTAAAAAGGATAAAGAATCGAATCAAAGTTTGGAACAAAGAGTGCTTCGATTGGATTGACCTGAAGGTGGAAGAGAAAGTTGGCAAACTTCATGAACTGGATTCTTTATTGGTAGACCAATTCGAAAACGATATTGAGGAGACAGTGAAGGATAGAACTTGTGTAACAGGTGACATTTGGAAATTGCTGAACACTAAGGAAAGCATGCTTAGACTTAAGTCTAGGAAATTATCGTTGAAAGACGGCGACAGAAATTCGAGATTTTTTCACAATTCTACGAAGGAGAGACATAGAAGGAACGCGATAACACTAGTTGACGGAGAGAATGGGAGAGTGGAAGGGGTTGAAGACGTAAAGGAGGAGGTTAAAAATCACTTTGAGAATTTTTTTAAGGAGCCCATTGATGCCAGGCCTGTTCCAGAAGGTCTTGAGTTTAGAAGGCTGAACGATATGGATACGGTATGGTTGGAGAGGGAATTCTCGATTGAGGAAATTAAGTAGGCTGTTTGGTCGTGCGATGGCAATAAAAGCCCTGGTCCAGATGGATTTTCGTTGGATTTTTTCAAACAGAACTGGGAGGTTTTGAGGGAGGACATTCTTAGAGCTGTTATGGATTTTCATCGAAGAGGTAAACTGATCAAAGCTTGTTATTCTTCTTTTTTAACTTTAATACCGAAGACCAAGAATCCTCAATCTCTCTCCGAGTATAGACCCATTTGTCTTGTCGGAAGCCTCCATAAGATTCTTTCTAAAATTTTAGCCGCAAGGTTAAAATTGGTTTTAGGGTCGATTGTCTCTTGCAACCAAACTGCTTTTGTTTCGGGCAAGAACATAGCAGACGGTGTTCTTCTAGTGAATAAGGTGTTGGATATGGGGAAAAGAGACAAGAGGAGTTGCGTTATTCTGAAAGTTGATTTCGAGAAAGCGTATGATTCTGTCAGCTGGAATTATTTGAGGTTCATCATGTCGAAAATGGGGTTTGGGGAGAGGTGGCTTAGGTGGATGGATGGTTGTGTTTTCTCAAGCACTATGTCAGTTATCGTTAATAGGAGTACTACTAAGGACTTCAAGGTCGAGAGAGGACTCCGTCAAGGCAACCCGTTATCTCCTTTTTTGTTTGTTTTGGTCACGGAAACGCTTACGGCATTGGTTAACAAGGTTATGGCTATGGGAGACTTGAAAGGCTTTAAATTTTGCGAAGAGGATGAGGTTAACATCTTACAATTCGCGGACGACACTATTTTAATGGTTGACGGATGTAGTAGTAATATTTGGAGCATGAAAGCAATTCTTAGGGGATTTGAATTGATGTCAGGATTGAAGATTAATTTCCATAAGAGTAAAATTTACGGTTTAAATGTAGGATATTGGTTCCCTGAGGAAGCTTCGGACTTTCTCTCTTGTAGTATTGATAGTCTTCCCTTTAAGTTTCTTGGTGTAAAGGTAGGGGACAACCCAAGGAAGTTAGCTATGTGGAAAGAGTTAGTTAGCAATTTGAAAAGAAGGCTAACTAGTTGGAAGGGTAGGAATCTTTCAATTGCGGGTCGTGCGGTGTTGATAAATTCAGTATTGAATGCCATTCCTATTTATTCGTTATCGTTTTTCAAAGCTCCTACTAAAGTGCTTACGAAAATACGACGCATTCAAAGCAACTTCTTATGGCGCATATGTGAGTATAAACGTATGATTCATTGGGTGAGTTGGGTTAACGTTTGTAAATCGCAGGAGGAAGGAAGCCTAGGTGTTAAGGATATCGAAGTTCTTAATATGGCGCTTTTGTTTAAGTGGAAGTGGATGTTGTTGAAAGATAAAGATGCGGTTTGGAGCAGTATTTTAGGGAAAAGATACAGGAATTACGAGTTAAAAGTGCAGATTGGAGATGTAGGGGTGTTATCAAATAGGGATTCAATTTGGTGGAGGGACTTAATTTTGTCCAACATGGTGTCAAATGGAGCAGTAAACAGCTTTATGGGGGCTGTCTTTTGCGAAGTCCACAATGGGAGAAGTACCACATTTTGGCATTCTAATTGGTTAGGTAATTAACCTTTGAAGGAAGCTTTTCCTGAGATCTTTTTCCGCGCGATCTGCAAGGATTGTGCAGTAGTGGAAGTCGGTGTTTGGGACAGTAGCGGTTGGAGATGGAAGCTAGAGGTTTTAGTTGATGATGTCAGTCAGGTCCTTGCTGAAGAGTGGAGCGACTTTTCGGTACTGTTACAAGATTTTGCTTTGGTCCAGAACAGCACTGACAGTTTCGATTGGCAGTGTGAATCTAATGGTTTTTTCAGTTCATTCCTGCTACTCCTTCCTTAATCAAGCTCGAACAGTCAGTCCTTATCCTGCTAGAGTTGTGACAGCAGTTAAACAATTGTGGGAGCTGAAAATTCCTTCAAATGTGATTTTTTTTGTGTGGAGGTTGTTGTTAGGTAGAATCCCTACTAAAGATCTCTTGTTCCAAAGGTTAATTTTATCAGATTTTAGGGACTTGCGTTGTGCCCTTTGCAATTCGGAGGAGGAAACCATCTTGCATCTTTTTGCTCACTGCTCGCTCACGGCTAGTATGTGGAGGAAGGTTTATGAGTGGATCGGATCTGAGTTTGATTTAACTCTTGAGGAGTTTGTGCAATTTTTCTTCAATTGCGACAAGATGAAGTCTAAGATGAACAGGTTGATAGCAGACGTTATTTGGTTAGCGTCAGTTTGGACTATTTGGTTGATGAGGAATGCCATTATTTTCAAGCTTGAAGAGTTTAGTTTCGTAGAATGTATGTCGGCTATTATTTTTAGATCGTGGAAATGGTTGCGCTTGTGCTGTAAGTTAGCGGACCGTTGTAATTTTTCTGTTTGGAATACTCTTCCTCTTCTCTGTTTCAAGAGGTAGTTGTTGGGCATTGCAACGGTGGCTGCATCAGAAGGTATTATCCAAATAACTGCAGGAAGTTTAGTGTCCCTCTCGGAGCAAGAACTTGTAGTTTGTTTTAAATCTATCAGAACTTATGGATGCTTCGGTGGTTATTCAGAAGTTGATTTTGTATTCTTGTTTAATTTGGTGGAACATCTAGTGAAGTTGAATACCCTTATTATAGTGTTGGTGGTATATGCTATATTAAGATTGTTCCTTCTCTGTTGCCATCATTAAGGGATTTGTGTCAGTTCCTGCTTAGTTTGAAATGCACTCTTTATAGCAGTTGCATTTCAATTTGTAGCAGTTTGTAACTGCTGGGGAGGGCTTTCCTTGTTTCCTTTTTGTACCTGTTTTGATTGGTTCTCTGCCCCCTTATGCTTGTATTTAGAGGATGTCTTAATCCTGAAAATTTTACCCCTTACCCCTACAATTATACCTATACCCCTACCAAAAAAAATTTATGACCAAAATACCCTTGTATAAATAGGTAAAAGTCAGATTTTTTTTCATTCCCCAGTTACCACACGTCTAAGTCATTCGGAGAAGATTTTCAAGTATTGCATTCCGGAACACTTCTACCAACTCTTCCGGTTCACATTTTCATTTCCGGAACACATAGCAAAAGTCATCCGGTGCATTTGATATTACCGGAACACATCAAGTAAGTCTTCCGGTGGTCTTTTTTGTTCCGGAAGTCATGGAAGAAGTCTTCCAGTTCATCTAGTTTATGAGTTTGCTTTCCGGAACTCTTTAGAGAAGTGTTCCGGAACGCTTCCAAAACATGTCAAACCGGAACTCTTCACTAAAGTGTTCCGGAACGCTTTTTTTTTTATTTATTTATTTTTTTTTAATATTTCATATTTATGTTTTTATTTTGACAGTGGTGCGCACACGAGGCAGAGACGGTTTGATCCCTAGGCGTGGCCTAGGACGGGGCGAATCATCGCGGGTGGCTGAGGAAGAGCATACCGGTGCATCTGCTTCAGCAGCGCAACCCGTTGGATATCCAGGAGGACCGTACGATACCTCTCTTTTGGTTACGTACGAACATCATGTTGCTAGACGTATATGGTTCGGTGAGGTAAATAAACTACAATTATTTGATATTGAATCAAAGTTGAATTTGTTATGTTGTAATTTATAATATATTTACGTTTAATTGTTTTCAGGAGAGGGGTTCGAAGAAAGAGCTGAAGGTAGCAGGTCATGGGTTGAAGCTGGCTCAGAGGGTTCCACAGCTTCTTCCTAGAGAGATGGAGAATTTGATAGCTCACTCTGGTTTAGCTTCACTTCAGAGGACGAGTATGTCGAAGATAGATACGAACCTGGTATCTGCATTTGTGGAGAGATGGCATATAAAGACATCTTCATTTCACATGCCGTTTGGTGAGATGACGATTACTCTGGATGATGTCTCTTGTCTGCTTCACTTGCCCATCAGGGGAGTATTTTGGAGCCCTCAAGATATCAGCGAAGGGCTTGCTGTTGATTGGGCAGTTGATTACTTGGGAGTTTCACGGAGAGAGGCACAAAAACATGTCCGTGCATGCAGAGGTTCTTATTATAAGCTGGAGTGGTTATACGATTTATTCGTCGAGCACAGAGCCGCTTCTAACTGGACATTAGCGACTAGAGCATATTTGTTGATGTTAGTGGGTTGTACCATTTTTGCGGATAAGACATTTACGCTTGTGGAGGCACGATACCTTGCGCTATTTATGGACTTGGGGGCCTTATCCGGATACAGTTGGGGAGCAGCTGCGTTGGCTACCCTTTATAGACATCTCGGAGATGCTTCCATGTTCAGTTGTAAGCAGCTCGGTGGTTATCCGACTCTCCTACAGGTATTTATTTTAATTGAGTTTATTTTCGTGTAATTAATTTTATTAAGTATAATAATTTTATTTTTCTAGTTTATTATGTTATAATTAATTATTTTAGATTAACTAATAGTTTTTATTTTGTAACAGTGCTGGATTCATGAGTATTTCCCAGTACTTGGAAGAAAAGGAGAGAATTGGACACCAGCTACTAATTTTGGTCTTCCTCGAGCGATGAGATGGTCCTATAAGCAAGGTGCCCTGAAGGTGGATGACTTGCGACCTATTCTGGATGAGCTGACACCTGACGATGTCATATGGCGCCCGTTTGAGGACCATAGAGCATGGCGGCAGTTTGATGAGTTGTGTCTGTATAGGGGGTGTCTGAGATGGGGTGACATTATTTTGCCATACTTGCCTGACAGAGTGTTGCGTCAGTTTGGATATAGGCAGTATGTTCCACCTCCACCTCTTGATCCTACGATGGCTGGTGATATTGATGTTGAGTGGATTAGTTACCATCAGAGTGTTGCAGATGTGATTCGTCCGACAGCACTAGCCACCACCCCATTTGAGACAGTTGATGGATATCTTCAGTGGTATTATCGTGTTTCGCATCCTCGTCTCATACCGCCCGGTCGTGACGCGCCAAGAGAGGTGCCAGTTCCCGTTTACGACGCAAGACCATCTGATCCTAGCTGGGCTCGTGTTTCTTCATTGATTCATCGTTATCTTCAGCGAGCTGGTGCTGAAGAGGATGATCCACAGTTTGCTGAATTGTTCGAGGCTTTACAGATTGCTCGTGATCATTGACTTATATTTATGTTTATGTTTATTTAGATTATGTCACTTATGTTTATGCTTATGTATTAACCTTTAGACTCTATTGTATTAACCTTTAGACTTTATTGTATTAACCTTAAAAATGAATAACTTGTTAATCACAGGATCTATTGTTTAGCTTTAAAATGAATAACTTGAAATAAGAAATGAATAACATAATTTATATTTCATAATGCGTTGGTAATATGGGCGTAAGTTGTTGCCAATGTTGTAGACGTGCTGCAAATCCTATCATCCAAGATGTTGCTTCTGTAGAACGAAACTTCTTCCAATCTACTGTCACTGGTGGTAATGGAAACCCTTCTTTCATGTTTACCTGAACAAAAAAAAAATCAAAATGTCAAGTAAAAATAACTAAGATATTTGGTTAGTCACATTAACTAAAAAAACTAAGTAAAAATAACTAAGTACCTGAACCCAGTGATTCCCGTTTACAAAACCAATGCAATAAAAGGATACATTTGGTGAAAATGAGGTTGTCATAGGGAAGAAAGTCAAGCATTCAAACCCTAAACAGACAAGTACAACATTATAACGATTCGCTATCAAGTAACCCATATCTGGTAGAGTCAACCATTTCTGTGGTGGTTGAGGACCAAATGCCTCTATCATCAAAGATTCTCTCACTCCTGCTAACCGTTCACCAAATAAATTGGCATACAAACTTGATCTTTCGTTATGTATTATTTCCAACCCCAAGTCTCGACGAACCATTGGCCAACCATCTTCACCATATCCATGCAATGAAGCAATGACTCTAAATCCACAATTACCATCTGATACAACATTAACTACATCATCAATATACGACCTGATGTGATTAGGAAACTGAAGGATGAACTGCTTAGATGACTGTGCAGATTTTGATATTTTCAACTTCTTCGAAGCCTGTGATGCCTGAGATTTCTTCTCTGAAGATTGTGATAATTTCAACTTCTTTGAAGTTTGTGATGGTTGAGATTGTTTCTGTGAAGATTGAGATGCTTGATCAACATACTCATGATACGAAGGGTCCCTATAAACATCATACCCTACTGGTTTTTTGCCTTTCTTCTTGACCCCCCCTTTGGTTTTTATTTTCTCAGGTGGTGGACACAAAGAAGTCATTGTGGGAAAGGCAAGTTCAAAAACCCTACTTTTTAATGCCCTTTTCCCAACAATATCTAGTGACCTAAACCTTTTCCATAACTCGTCTATTGCCCTACTCATATCCACCTCTGATCCATCATCTACGTCTTCCTCCAACTTACCTTCCATACTTAGTTTCTTCCAATGTACATGCACAGCATCTATTGGTATCGATATACCATCAATTCTATATCCTGTCAACTCACAAGCACAAGGTAATCCATAGGTTGTTCTAAGAGTACAACGACATATTTCCTTGTTAGTTCCTACATAATCAACCCGTGTTAACTCTTTAGCAATGCGTCTCAATGCAGCTCGAGACACTGAACCCCGTAAGTTATTGTAAAACGGACCTACGTGGGCATGCTCAACTTCATAAAAACTCTTTTGAAAAGAAGCTCTAATGTTGCCCAGCTGTAACTTTAAGTTGTCATTCATAGCCTCCCAACATTTGACCATGTCACCAATACTGTTCCCCAACATATACTTTAACTTCCAATGAGCAGACTCAACCCTAAAAAATAATACATATTAAAAATACAAAAATACAAAAAAAAACATAAAATTTAGAAATACTTAAAAAAAATATACAATTTAGAAATACTTAAAAAAAATACATACCTATTAGTCGTCATGTTACCCAAATGTAGCACTTGATCAATCCATGCTCCAACAAATCTTTGTTTATGTGGTGTCAACCATGTGTCATTCACATAATCAATAAATTCATTACATTCAACACACGCCTGCTCAAGTAGCTTCAACCGTTGATCATACTCAATCTCATCACTAGCCCATACAACTTCAGTCCATAATTGGTCAATTGTCTCTTGCTTTTCACGAGCCACGTATTGTTTCCGTTTTGCACCAACATTTTTGTTAATATGAAATCGACATAGCAAATTGGTGGACCTTGGAAACACAGTTTCAATGGCTTTCATCAAGGCAAGATCTCTATCTGTCACAATCACTTGTGGACACAAATCTTTCTTAACAAACAATTGTTTAAGCTTATCTAATACCCAACAAAATGTCTCAGTCTGCTCTGACTCAATATATGCAAATGCGACAGCAAAAGTCAACTCGGTTGATGTCATGCCAACAATTTCAAACAGCGGTTGCCTATATTTATTTGTCTTGTAAGTGTTGTCCATAACTAACACAATAGGAAAAATATTTAACAACTTAACTGAATCTGGATGAGCCCAAAATATATCTCTAATAACTTCAGAGTCGTCTCTTTTTCTACACCAATAAACATAACCTGCACCTTCAATAAGCTTAAACAAATGTTGTATCTCACTTCTAGGACCTCTGATCTCTTTTTCGATCGTACTCTTCTGCTTGTATATTTGTGTTATCCGAGTGACATTATCTGGATCTTGCTCTTGCAAGGAAAGCAATATATGTCTAGGTGGAACCTTTCTCTTTGTCAAATCAACAACATGTTGCTTTTGATCCGCAGTCAACCTACCGACAAATGCATGACCTTCTAATGTATCAGGCAGACCATGGTTATGAACTCCACATTTTACATCAACCTTCCATCCAGACCCATCTTTCGCCGGAGTCGACCTGATTTTAAATGGGCATCCACATTTTTTCGTTGCACTTTGGGTTCCACTACGACTATCCTTGTGTTTCCCACCTTTATCACAACCAAATATTAATTTGTTACTTCTTCCTCTCTTGCCTGTTTCAATATCTGAACGAGTGATGATAACTGTTACTTTATTCTGAATTCCGATCTCTTTAATCCATCTTATCACCTCTTCACGTGTACCAAATCTTTGATTAGTTAAAAAAGCATCAGACGTATCTACACATATTTGATCTTTATCACTTATTTGCAGAGGAATTTCTTTACCTACATTTAAAAAAAAAAAATTAAGAAAACAAACCGGAAGACTTACTTGAAGTGTTCCGGTGAACAAATTAAACAAACCGGAAGACTCACAACAAGTTTTCCAGAACACATTTAAAACAAACCGGAAGACTTGATGATAGTGTTCCGGTGACACAAAACTAATTCTATAAACCGGAAGTCTTTTAACAAGTCTTCCGGTACGTACTATTTAATTCACCGGAACTCTTATCAAAAGTCTTCCAGTGTGGAAATTTATTTACTGGAAGTCATTTTGTATGTGTTCCGGAACGAGCAAAATGAGGTAAATTTTTTTATCTCTGACACACGTCTGACAATGAACAGTAAAAGTAAAAAATAATAAAATAATAAAATTATTAAAATTAACCAAGGATAGAATTGGCATTTTTTTTAAAATGTAGGGATATGAGTATAACTGTAGGGGTATTGGGTAAAATTTTCCTTAATCCTGCTTTCCCGTCTATTGGGTTCTAGCACTCCTTGGGCTGGTTTTTAATCTAATTGCCTATTTAAAAAAAAAAAAAGTTAATGAAATAGGAGAATGAAAGGTTCCCGTAGTTACTTCGTTAATATTAATATGAAGGATTTTTTTTTTATAGAAAAAATATATGTTTATTTTCCTCTTTGCCTGATGATGATGGAACAAAGAGTCCAATTTATGTGTTAAATGCTCTTATGTTTATTAATTTTCACATACATAATTACATATCTAACTCATTAATTCATGCCATAGCAAGTTCAAAACAGGCAAAGAGAAAATTGGTTATAAACACAACTAAAAGAAAGACTTCCTCCTACACATTTGAATTAGTTGTAAGATTGATGAAATCACAGTTTCATTGTAATTTCATCAAACTAACTGTAAATTCAAACATAAACTATAAAATTCAAATACAACAAAGTTTCTCTCACAAACACCCAATAACAATCTGACACATGCCAAGAATGTGCCTAGATATATCTTCTTTATTTGTACTCTCCAACCACTACCTTAATGTACTTATATTGAACTAACCATACCAGATTCTGATGAATCCCTAGAAGCCATTCTGATACGATCTTTGTTAACAAAATTACAATGTTTTCTAATCTCTCCTTTGTTCCCGGTAAGCACACCAATATTTCCCATTTTAATCATCGCAGTCTCAAAGCTATCAAAGAAAGCATTTTTGTCAGCACTAAACTTGTTCACAATGGTAATAGTATCAGCACCAGATGTTGAGAAAAGCTCTTGATCACTCTGAAGCAAACCCTTTTTAACCTGAAGATTCGAGTAGTAGTTCTTGTCAAATCTATCAGGAGTAGTAGGGTCAAAATTCGCTAGGTTTGTTCCACTTCCACCCTTAGGGCATGTTTTGCGCAACTCTTGTAAGTAAGTTGTGTTGAGAGATGGATCAGGCTTTCCGGTATTGCTGAAGTTGTATAACCTATCGACGAATAAAGAACAGTGAGATCTTCCGAATGTATGAGCACCGGAAAGAGCAACTAGATCAGTAGTGGTGAGGCCTTGTTTAGCAAATGCAGCTTTGAGTTCATCTAATGTGTTGAAAGGAGCTGGAAGATTTGTATTAGCAAGTGATTGGTTGGCTGTTAAACCATCTCTTCTTCCTAATGGAACTTTCCAGTTAGGACCTTGTGCCTGTAATTACATCATCATTGATAAAATTAGAGCTTTACACTATGAAGCACAGACACAAACACAGACTCCAGACACGACACAGACACTTAAACTCATCATGTATATATAATATATGTTATAGTATATGATGTGGTATACCAAAATAGAGGAAATTTGTGCAGAAAGAGCAAGAATATCAGCGCAAGAAACTGTGTTAGGACAAGCATCTTCCACTGCTGTTTTGATCCTGTTTATAACATCTAAGCCTCTTAAAGAGTTGATATTAGGGAAAGCTTCTTGTTCTGTCACAACGGTATCAGTTTTATTCAGCAAAACTGATGCATCACAGCCCTGTTACAATGAGTAAACCGTGAGTAATTACTGAGTAAATTAGTGTTAGATTAGAAAGGCGTGAAAGAATGAATATGCAGGAAAGTATATAAGCATACTTGAACAAAACAGTCATGGAAGTGAAGTCTGACGAGACTAGCAAGCATTCTGGGATCTGTCTTGGAAACATTTCTTATGACTTCACGGACAATGGAATGAACATCTGGACAAGTGTTTCTGTAAAAAGATGTATCTAGCTGTGCATTAGAGGAGAAGGGTATGCCTCCAAGCACAACCACTATACAGCATAGAGCTGGAAATGTGAGACCAAAGGAGTTCATTTTGTTGTTGAGTGTGATTGGCAATTAACCAAGCCTCTATTTATAAGCAAATAAATGTTTTAATGCCAACGATGACAGTACTATCTCCGTTTTACAATGAGTGATTCATTTGAAATAAAATAGTGTTTTAAAATATATGATTTATTTTAATTTTAAATGCAATTTTTTCTATTTTATCATCTAATTAATATTACTTTCATCATTTCTAATACATCATAAGGATACTTTAGTAAAAATATCATTATCTTTTTTTATTTATTTATTTTTATTATTAATGTGTGTGAAAAATTAACTGAATCACTCATTGTGGGATGAAGGAAGTATTGTAGTTCCTTTTTTTTAATTTTTACAAATGACTTTTAAAGTATTGAGAGGCTGCTAACTACAAAAGTAAGGATTAGAAAAAACATGATATATGGAAGTAAAATCCATCAGGAACAAAAGTTGGATAGTTTAATAAATATCTATGAATAAAATAAATTAATATTTAATTATTTGTTTTTTTATGATATGGATATAGATTTGATGATATTCATATTCGTGGATATTAATATTTATTAATAATTAATAAAATTATATAAATATTAATTTGTTTAATTTAAAATTACTAGTATTATTATTATTTTATAAAATATAAAACTATTATTATTAAAAGTTTAATTATTATGTACTGACAGTGTAAAAAGTTTTACACTTTTAATACATCACCATCATCCGTTTGGGTTACTTTACAGATTATTAAATTAAAAATCAAACTCCTCTTTATATCCAACGGTTATAATTAACTGACAGTGTAAAATCATTTTACACTGCATTTCAATTAATTCCTTATTATTAATATTTTGTTGGATATAATATAATTATTTGATAAAATAAAAAAATATAATGATTGTAATTTATTTTGTTATTATTATTATATATTAATTTGAAATTGTATTGGTAGGATAGAAAAATTATATATATATATATATATATAGGGAACGTATCATATGAGAATGTCATTTTTATATGAGAACATAAGAATGAGTCTGAACCATTAGATTTTAAAATAAATTGAGGATATTATGTGTCATTTTTTTCTCTCTCCTCCATCATTTATTTTAATAATGAAGGAGAGAGAAAAATAAAAGCCACATATAATCTCCACCATTTATTTTAAAATCTAACGATTTAAATTCATTCTCATATTCTTACATAAAAATGACATTCTCATAAGATATGAACCATATATATATATATATAATTGTATTAACGAGTATCCGTTAATATTTGTTGGTATCTCAAAATGCACTAACAAATATCCAAATAAGCATATTTAATAAATAAAAGGATAGAGGTAGATTAGTATCCGTGTTTACGGGTAATCATTGTTTTTCATATACAAAATAATGGTATGACACATTTTTCTTTAAAAAATAATTCTTTTTAATAAAACTAACCGTGGGTTTTTCTCTACTATATAGATCACTTCTGTTTAATTCCGTGAATATAAAAAATTTAAATTTCATCTTTATTATTTGTATATTTTATAATTTTTTATTTTATGAGAATTTGTTTAAATAAAAAATGTCTATGTACAAACTAACTATATTTGATTTAATATTCAAACACATTTAATTAACAGTTCAAATATTTTAAATATTATTAAAATTATATATAATTAAAAATTATTGTTTTTCCATAATAAAAGCTTTTAGAATATCTTATAAATGAACTTTTAAAAAAGGCATACAAATTCAAATTATAAACCATTTTAAATTATTAAAAATTATAAAAAAATTGAATTTTATTAAGTGTTTATGGATGTTATTTTAATAATTAGTTTTAATATATACTTAAATATGTTTGATTAATTTTTAAATGTCATTTTATTTCATATAAATTTTATTTTAAAGATTCATTTTAAAATATCTTAAAATAATCAATATGAAAAAGAATGACTTAGTAGTCTATAAATAAATACTATGAAAAGTTAATAAACAAATGTCAAGTGGTTCAGTTGGCAAGGCATTAGGTCTTTTGCTTTAAAATTTAAGGTTTAAGTGCTATTAAATCTTCAAAAGATAAGCTTAGAATGAGAAGTGCTATTCAATTTTTTTAATAATATAAGTAAACGTAACTCTAATAACATCTCTTTTTTTTTGTTGATACTTTTATATAAATCAATTAATTCAAAAGCCACATTTAAAAAAAAACTTTATTAATTAAAAACAGATTCGACAATTAAAATGATTAATAAATCAAACTTATGAATATATTTGTAATTTTAATACATTAATAAACTATAATAACAACATCTTATCTTATGCATTCGGGGTCAACCCAAACCAACACGTTTAGAGGTTTGACAAAAAAAATTAAATTAAAAGTTTTAATATAAGAAAAATATTTTTATTTTAGATTAATGAATTATAATTTTAAATTTTTTTAAAGTGTGGAAATATTAAATTGTTCTAATTAATTTTATTTAATATTTTATTTTTAATTGATACTAAAATCAATCCATCTAAACACTTTACTAATCACTTAAAAAATCATATTTAAAACATTACTAAAGTTTTTATAAAAAAAAACTTAAATTTTAAATATTCTCTTATATTGGAGAACTTAAATGTTTATTATTTATGTAGGAGGGCTGTAAATGTGAGACCAAAGGAGTTCATTTTGTTGGTTTGAGTGTGATTGTGCATTAATCAAGCCTCTATTTATAGATAAATAAATGATTTAATGACTATGATGACGTGTAAAGTATTTTATTTTAGTTTTTGAAAAAATGACTTTTAAAGTATTGAGAGGCTGCTAAATGCAAAATAATGGTATGACACTTTAGCAAATAATTATTTTTATTATGATTAATAGTACTTTTTCTCTCTTATATAGATCATTTCTGCTTTATTCCGTAAATAAAAAAATTTAAATTTCATCTTTATTAGAATTTTTTACGTAAATACCCCTAATTTTGGAAAAAATTCCCTAAATAACCCATGTTTCAAAAATATTCCCAAAACGCCCCCATTAGGGTTTTGGTTTGAACTATGTCGCCAATGGAATTGGCGACTCCCTTTTAGAGGTTGAACCATGTCGCCAATTGCACTGGAGACACCCAACCAAGTCTCCAGTGCAATTGGCGACACAGTGTAATGCTTGAACTAAGTCGCCAATCCAAGTGGAGACACAGTGTAAAGCTTAAACCAAGTCGTCAATCTATGTGGAGACACCCTTCAAACTGAAATTTTTCACTATAAATAGGGGTGTTAAGCTTGGTTTGTTCCACATCTCTTCTCACAACTTTGTTTTACTCATAAAATGTATCGTCGTCGTTGGGGTAAAGTTATTTTTTCGTGAGACAAGCCACCGATCGACATACAAGGTATCAATCAACTTATTGTTGTATGTTGTTTAAATTGTTATAACAAAGAGAAATGCATTAATGAAAACATTTGGTTACAACAAACGAAAAGATAAGATAAATTATGATGCAGATGTTCCTCCAACATTGGGACAATGTTTTTTGTTGTGGCCGGGTTGACGACAGATACTGCATAGTCGTATCATTTTATCACCGATATCCATTTCGGTTCTTATACGCTTGCTGTTTGGGCGCCCTTTTTTCTTTCTTCTCATTTCATTGTTGTGCCAAACTATTTCACCTTGGTATGGAGGCCAATAATCCTCTATTAGTAGCACTGCGAAGCCTTTGCTGTATACATTCATAACATTAACCACCCTGTAAACATCAGATAGATAGCCATAAGCATCTTGACGAGCATGTGCGCATGCTGCAATGGCATGTGAGTAAGGTACACGGAGGGCCTGGAACTTGCCACAATCACACCAACCTCTGTTTAGCCTGACAGCATACGATAAATTGGGCCTCTCTTCATTAAAATCCATTGTTTCTTGTACACTGAATGATTGTCTATGTCGGTCAAAGATTGTAACTGCATGTGTACTGGCTTTGATAGCATCCTCCTTCATCAATTTCATAACGAATCATTCACACCAATGTCTCCCTTCAATCGGGCTGCCCGCACACCAATCACCCCCTCAAACTATAATGGCATGGGTCGCACGCTCAGTTTCAGTCCCCAAGACTTCACGGGAATGCAAGACATCCTAAGGGAACCATCTAGGACTGCTCCTGAGACTTCGACCCCTCAAACACCGGGCGTAAATCAACAACAAGGGGAACAAAGGGGGAGTACAACAAGCACAACGGCTGCAACGAGTGCAACGAGTGAGGGTCCCTAGGGGATGTGGAACTGGTGGCCAGTTGGATGCACCCGGTCACGAAGATTAATTAATGTAATATTTTATTGAATTAATGAAAATTTTATATCATTGTGCAAACAAAATCAATATAATATTCCAATATTTAAAAAAAAACACAAAACACACCATGTCTCCACTTGGATTGGCGACTTGGTTTAAGCTTTACACTGTGTCTCCACTTGGATTGGCGACTTAGTTCAAGCATTACACTGTGTCGCCAATTGTACTGGAGACTTGGTTGGATGTCTCCAGTGCAATTGGCGACATGGTTCAACCTCTACAAGGGTGTCTCCAATTCTATTGGCGACATAATTCAAACCAAAACCCTAATGGGGGTATTTTGGGGATATTTTTGAAACATGGGTTATTTAGGAAATTTTTTCCAAAATTAGGGGTATTTACGTAAAAAATTCTCTTTATTATTTATAGATTTTGTTATTTATTATTTTTTGAGAATTTGACTAAACAAAAAGTGGCACACTAATTGAGTATACAATTTTTTTTAATGTTTTTTAATACTAGCTAAGCTAATATGAGGTTACATATGTTATTTTTATTTTAATGATTTTAGATTTCACTTATTATTTTATTTTTATTTTTAATAATTTTGAATTATACAATTATTAAAACTAAAAGAATTAATAAACAAAATCAATGAACATAGGTTTGGTGGTTTATATTTCAAATAACATTAAATTAAAATAAACTAAATATATTTCAAATATATTTCAAACTAAAAGAATTAATAAACTAAATATATTTCAAATATATTTTATAACGAAAAAAAATTTCAATAAAAATTAAAATAACATTCGGTTTATTAACACATTATATTTATTTATTTTTAAATAACATTAAAACACATTTTAATATTTAATTTCTTAATACCATCTAAACACATTTAAATATTATTAAATTGTGTTTGAACCAATAAAATTTATGATTTAAATATAATTTTTTAATAACTCATCCAAACACACACACACACACACACACACACACACACACACACACACACACACACATATATATATATATATATATATATATATATATATATATTAAAAATATGTTTGAACGCTTAAATATTTAAACACATTTAAATACTTAATTTTTTTAAAATAACATTGAAAAAATTTAATAATTTAATCTTTTGAAATAATATTTAAACACATTTAATAAATATATTTAAATATTTTAGATATTATTTTAAAATATATAATTAAATACTATTGTGTCATAATAAGAGCTCTTGGAATATCTTATAAATGAACTTTAAAAAAAAAACTAAAACAATTCAAAATATAAACCATTTAAAAAAAATTAAAAATTATAAAAAAAATTGAATTTTATTAAATGTATTTGGATATTAATTTAATAATTAATTTTATTAATAAATATATTTGAATAACATTTATATGTCATTTTAATTCATATAAATTTTATTTAAACATTCATTTTAAAATATCTTAAAATAATCAATACGAAAAAAAGAACAACTTAGTAGTCAATTAAATAAATATGATAAAAAGTGAATAAAAAAATGTCAAGTGGTTCAGTTGGCAAGGCATTATTAGATCTTTTGCTTTAAAGTTCAAGGTTTAGATAAATAAATCAAACTTATGAATATATATGTAATTTTAATACATTAAAAAACTATAATGACAGCATATTATGCATCTAAAAGTTAAAATTTTTATTTATTTTTTCTTAGTAAAATAAAGTATGTCTCTTCTTGTCAACTATAAATATTATACGAACTAACTAGCAAGAAACTCATGTGTTTGCATGAATGAATTTATTTAATATCATATAAAATATATTTAGATACGCGTGTTAATTTGAAATTAAAAAAATTTTAAAAATAAAAAGAAAATTTTTCATATTTAAAAATAAAAAAAATCATCTTATTGATTAATGTAAAAAGATATTATTCTGATAATGATCTGGGAAAGGAAAGTTAGTGGTGTGCGCGTGATATTCAATAAGGGTGGCAAAACGAGTCTCCCGCTACCGTCCCGCCTTGCCTTAAACCCGTCAAAAAAAGGAGTGGAGCGAGCAAGTCCGTCAGTGAACTTGGGCTTAAAAATCTAACCCACTCCACTAAAGTGGCCGGTTGACGGGCGGCGGACTTGCCCACCTATATTATTTATTTTTATTTTTTTTATTTTTTAATAGATTAATAAACTTATTTTTACATTTCAATTAGAGTTTTCATTTATTTTTTTAAAAAATTTTTTATAAAGCATATTTTTAACAAATTTTACTTAAAAAAATTGTATATATTCAAAAATAAATGTATAAAATAGAATCATCAACAAGTATTCCAAAATAATAGTTCAAGTATTAACCTTCAACTAAAATAAAATAAATATTTTATGTGCTTGATAACTAGGTTTGCAGGCTGGCGGGGCAACCCGCCCCTCTTTTTGGCAGACTTAAGGCAGAGAGTGTTTAAATAGGGGAAATTAAGTGGGTAAGTTGGCACAAAATAATCAATGATCATATAAACTTAATTGTATTAAATAATTATATAAAAAAAAAAAGAGACACGTGTTAGATGGAGAGTGTAAAAAAGAAATTAACATATGAAAATAAAAAAAATTGTATCTCAAATGACAGTGATTCGTGAAATGAAAAGTTAATTGTGTGCATTATTTTTTTAGTGTTATCCAATTTAATACAGTATAAAATATATTTTGACACAGATGTCAATTTCAATTGAGTTATTTAATTATAATTAAAACGAATAATAATCATATAAAATATGATTATTTTTTAATATAATAATTATAAAATAATTATATTTGTATTTTAACTAAATCTTGTGTTTTAAAATTCAAAATTTTTTTGATGTTCTTTTTCATTAAATTAAAAAGATCTTCAAATTTCGTTATTTATATTTTAAAAAAACAAAATAGGAAAAAGAAAATAGAGTGAAAAAAAATTAAAATGAAAAAGAGAAAGTGTGAGAAAAAGAAATGTAAGGGAATTTTGAAATTTAAATTAAAAGAAAAAAAATGAAAAATGAGAAAGATAAAAGTAAAAAGTAGAAAATGAATGAAATGATAAAATGAGATAGTTTCAATTTTTTTTAGCATTTGTTAATTACAAATACGTTCTTTTGCAAATATAATTTTTTTAAATAAAAATAATATAAGATTTGGTGGTAGTTTATTTTAATGAATAGATAGTTGATTTTGAGTTTGATTATTAAATTATAAAAATATATAAAGCAACATTTACATTTTTTGAAATAATTAATAGTTAAAAACAAATTTTGAAAGTATTTGATATTTAATATTTAATTTTACCTAAATTACTTAATTTATCTATTTTATTTAGTGTTTGCCTTGATTTTGGTTAGGATATTGGTTATTAATTTTTTTCTTTTGCTAAGATCTGATTTGTTGACTGTGTATTCAACTATTTGAGATCTAATTTAATGTGCAATAGGTTAAATTAGTAGTAGATTTGAGGATATACCATAGATATACTAAAAAGTCTAAAACGGAAGAAAAAAATATCTACCCAGTAATTAGAATTTTTCACCTAAATAACCATGTTTTCAAGTATATAATTCCATTATATTCATGTTTTCACTATTAATATCAATATACTCATGTTTCAAAACAAAAAAAAAGACATTGCAGGGGGCGCCATTAAAAATGGCTACCCTGTTGAATTTGAAAGGGAGGCGTCATTGGTAATGGCTACCCCCTTGGATTTTAAAGGGAGGCGTCATACTCTCTGGAGCCCCCATTGTGAACGAATTTTTTTAACATTTTTCAAATAAATTAACATTAAACATTAATACATAAATAATAGTAATTCATAAATAATATTTAATAATTTTAATAATTATTACTCATTCTAAATATTTCTTTTTAATAATTACAAATTACATAGACAAAAGGCGAAACACAGTACATTAATTTTGTCGACGAGGTCGGGGCAAATTTCCGCCCGTACCACATCCTCGTGTACGTACGTGTCTTTGTTCTCTTCGCGGTGGCGGCGGCGGCAGCGTCGGGTCCACAGGTGCGGATGTTGTTAATGGGTTGTCGTCCGTCATCTGAAGAAATAGTGACCATGCAGACGAGTCAATATTAGGCAAGTCGTCCAGATTAAAGGTGTTTCCCATGCCTGTATAATTTTGTTGGGGTGGTTGGCTGGATGATATGTCAGGACGATAGTCTGCTTGGTCGTAAGCGGTCAAGGGTGTAAATGTCTGGGTGGGTAAGGTTTGGTTAGGTGTTTGATACTCCGTGTTAATCTAGGTTGTAGTGTCATAGGAGTATGATTGATATTGTGGTGGGTTTTGTTGGTATGGGGACTGAGTATAACCATGTTGAAATGGGGTGGATTGGTAAGGGGTGTTTTCATGGAATTGTGGTTGTGTGAGTAGGGGTTGGGTTGGATGTTAGCTTGGTTGATCGGTCCGCTGTTGAGTTCGTGATGATGTGGCTTGCTGGCGTGGGTCAACAAGATATCCAGCATACACTCCTGATGGAACATGTGTGGATGGCTGTAGGATATTCTCTCGCCTCTTCTGGGCATTCCAACCGTGCATCAAAGGTTTTGCTTTCTACAAACCTGTTACTCAAGTGGACGACACATGGTTGTATGGAAAATACAAAGGAACATTGCTGATGGCGGTAGCACAAGACGAAAATAATAATATATTTCCAATTGCATTTGCTCTGGTAGAAGGTGAGACAGGTGAGGCTTGGAGTTTCTTCCTCAAAAATCTCAGAACACATGTAGCCCCGCAACCCAACTTATGTCTGATTTCCGACAGGCACGCCTCTATTGTCATCGCTTACAATAATCCTGCAAATGGTTGGCATAATCCTCCTTCTGTCCATGTTTATTGTATAAGACACATGTCGCAGAATTTTATGCGGGAATTTAAAGACAAAAACCTCAAGAAGAAATTCGTGAACGCGGGGTATGCATTAAACCAACCATCATTCAGGTATTACTGCGAAGAAATAAGATTGTCAAACACAGAAGCATTAAGCTGGGTGGACAACATTCCGGTGGAGAAGTGGACAAGGGCATTTGATGGAGGATGTCGATGGGGTCACATGACCACCAACCTTGTAGAATCCCTGAAGAACGTTTTCAAGGGAACTAGAAACCTGCCCATCACTGCGTTAGTTAGAGCAACCTATTACAGGTTAGGGTCACTATTTGCAACAAGAGGCAAAAAATGGAGCACTGTTTTGGAATCAGGGCAGTTATTCAGTGAAAGCTGCATGACATTTATGAAGGACGAAACTGATAAAGCGACCTCACATTGAGTTACATCGTTTGACCGTCACGATTACAGCTTCATTGTTGAAGAGACAAAGGATCACAATGAGGGTCGGCCAATGGGATAATGCAGGGTGGAAATTCATAAATATTGGTGCGACTGCGGAAAGTTTCAAGCGCTCCGTGTGCCTTGTTCACATGTCATTGCGGCATGTTCTAGTGCTCGTCATGATCCGTTCTTGCAGCTATCAGAAGTTTACAAGGTTATGAACTTATTTGGTATCTACAGTAACAACTTTCCAGTGGTAGCTAGTGAGGACTATTGGCCAACCTATCATGGGGACACAATTTACCACAACGAAGACATGAGAAGAAACAAAAAGGGCCGCCCCAAAAGCACGCGAATTAGAACTGAAATGGACACATATGAGAAAATGGAAAGACTGTGTGGAATATGTCGTCTACCCGGGCATACACGAAAAAATTGTCCAAATGTTGGAACAAGTTCTAGATAGATTTACTTTTGTCATTAGAAAAGTTGTAACATTTGAATTTAATATTTATAACAACTACTGGTTACAGAAATTAAGAAACATCATACACCTAAGAAATTACACCAATCAAAACAATATCATCAGTTCCAAACATCATAGACCTAACGTCGTTGTCATTTCTAATTCGTAGCCACTCACGTCGAATATTTCTATCTTCGATCGAGAAGTAAGAAACTTGTCTTTCAATACTTCTAATTCGTTCACCATCTGCAATGTCTCCTTCTAACCATCGATTCAAATTCCTTCGTAGTTGCTCTAAGCTTTGGATATTCCAGAACAACATCCTTATCGGCGGCTTCGTTCTTGAAAAAATAACATGACCGTATCTTCTGAGATACATGATTGAATTGCTAAAATTTTAAGATACAAAGACAATTTTGTTGTGAATGAATATCCAAAAGTGTCATCTATTTATACAAGAGTTGTATCTAATAAAATAATATTTCATAAAAAATTAATATATAATATATTATAAAAAAA
The DNA here is from genome assembly GCA_022829125.1 of Lathyrus tuberosus. NCBI lineage: Eukaryota > Viridiplantae > Streptophyta > Magnoliopsida > Fabales > Fabaceae > Lathyrus > Lathyrus tuberosus. The sequence goes on along the minus strand of JALAZF010000022.1, from coordinate 21,764,578 downwards.
TAAATTAATTAAAAGGGGGCCTCTAAGGGGTATGACGCCCCCCTTTATATTTAAAGGGTGACTCCAAAAGGAATGACGCCCCCCTTTAAATATAAAAGGTGATTTCAAAAGGAATGACACTCCTCTATAAACATATATCACAACTCCCTTTGTAATGGCGACATCTGACAATTTTACATGGGGAGCCAAACCTGATGGCATCCCCCTATAAACACATTTTTTTAAACATGGATAAATTGAAAAATTTGAAAAAAAGCTGAGTATATTAAATATGGGTAAAATATTCCAGTAATTATGTTTCTGATAAGCTCACTACACAGTAACTATGTTGCAAGTGGTAGTGCTACTCTCAAGGTGGGACCTATATAGTAAAAGCAAGCCAACCAGAATTGACCATATTTATCACTCATCTGATGAAATCCATTGTATCATTACCTAACCAAAAGAAAGAAATGGGGCACGTTAAACCTACACGTGGCCAAGACGACAATTCGTACGTAAAATCTTAATTTTTCTTCATTGTCATTTGAAAGCAGATTACCCCATTATGGAGTAGTGGGAGAAAACTATTAAAAAACAAAAAGTGTCTTTACAATATATTACTACTGAATATGGATCCTCTGTTGTCTCTTTTGTGCCGCCCTCTCTCCTTTTTTAATCTAATGGTTAATTAATGCATAAAGGAAAAACAAGAATATGAAAGAGAAAATAAAAAAGACAAATATATAGTTGATATTGGAGCTGAATGGAAACATGAGAGAAAGTGCAGGAGAGGATCCAAATCCATTACTACTATAAAAGATGAAAGAGTGTGGTGTGGTGGGAATATATTTTTCAAAGCATAAGTGTTGCATTAAAATAAGGTGTGCTTTACAAAGCTAGGACACCAAGTTCGCAAGTTGGTCTTCTTTTCTTAGGACTATTAGTATCTTATCTTCTTAGTATTTGCAACCATCATTATCAGCATTAAACATTAGGTAGAGCCATTTAAACAAAGTCAAGTCAAGCATATTGAGGTCATATAATATAATATAACCAGCTAGCTAACACAAAGTATCAAGCATATCGAGGTGACATAATTGTCCAAATAAAGTAAAACAAGCTGTCTATATATTCAAAATAAAATATTTAACTTGCCATAAGGTTAAAGAAAAAGATAAAAGCCGGAAAAACACCAAGCAACACCATACTATGCCTAAAAGAGATTAGGGGCAGTTTGTTTTGAATTTTTTTTTAAAAATAATTTTTATAATATAATAAAATTTTGTAAAAAAATTTAAAAAGAAACGTATCATAAATACTTCAAATAAATATTTGGTTTGAATAATTATTTTTAAAATACTATTTTAAATATTTTATTATTTTATCGAAAAAAATTAAATATCAAAATTTCAAAACAATCACTTAATTTTGAAGCTATTTAAAAAAAAATTCATAAAAATCAATTTTGAGATACAACTTTTTTCAAAAATTGTAATTTTTATTATGTTTTGATTTTCAATAATGTATCTTTATGTTATATGATATCAAAATTAGTCTTGCAATTTAGAAAAAATAAATATAGAAAAACTTATAATATTTTGAAAAACAATTTTACAAAATCTACCATTTTTATAAATACAAAAAAAAATTCATTTTTTTAAAGATAAAACAAACAGACCCTAGATCTCAATCAGAAGAAATCGACATCAACAAAAAAAAAATTATCTACATAAACCATTAAGAACTTAACACCACAAAGTTAAAGAATCTCAACCTTCTATCATTTAGGACAAAGATTATGGTTCTCAGGTCACATAGAAAATGTGCAAGAGTTTGTCGTAGATATAGTCGTCTGAAATTTTTGAAAGAGTTTGTGCGAGAAGTTAAAGCTTACTTTAATTGAATCCTGTATTGTTTTAGGAGGCTTTAGTAAATTGTAAATTAATCGTAGAATATGTGTAAGGAGATCATTTTCTCCATAACTTAATCATTAAAAAGTGTTAGTATATTGTAAATCGTCTTGCACGCTTTCAAAGACAGCCCTAACCACAAACTTATTATGATAACACTCCTTATGTCATAAATTATAAGTCATTTTGCCAATAAAATTTGTCTTAAATTATAAACCACCTTACATTTTCAATGCAATATTAATAACATTTTTCCAATATACCCTCAAGTATTTATTATTATTTATTCTTTCAACTCTTTTAATTTCTCTCTTCACTATAATTATAAAGGTCGTTACTGTAAAATCATATATAATTTGTCTTTTGATAGAGAGTATTATTATTAATTAGATATTTTAATTATTATTTAATATAATTAATTAGTATTATTCTAGAAGTTTCTTAGGTCTTTTTTATTGTGCCACTTGGATGGTTAAGATATGTTTAGAGTTGTATATATAGTGTAGTGCTCTATTTGTATTGGTATCAAAGAAATCAAATGCAAGTCTTTATTTTTATTTTATCTCTCTCTTAATTGTATTTGTCGTATTAATTTTATAGCTTTTGCTTGTTTTGTTAGGGTTCTTAAATTAGCTTCCTAACATTGGTGCTTTCATTACTGCACTCAATCTCCCTTCCATGACATATTCTTACTACACTCATCCATTTTACCCCACTTTCACTCACTCATATTATTCCACTACAACAACCATTTATGCTCCACCACCCATAAACCCATATCTTGCAAGTTCCTATTCACAACCTGAAACACCTCAATCTCAAAATTTCTATTCACAGCTAGAAACTCTCAAACAATATTTGATTGAAACCCATGAGATCTCAACCAAATATAGAGAAGAGTTGAAGGAAGGAATTCAAAATTTGAGTTATTCTTTCAAAGCATCATCAAAAAAATATTATGATTCACAAAAAAAATGGAGAGAAAAATATTCTATTCAGAAAACTATAGAAAAACAGACTGAAGAAAAAGGGAAAATAGAACATTCTGGTTCACAAAGAATTTCTCCGGCGAAATTTCCGGCATCTCCTCCGGCGAAAATGACGACTCCGGTATCATTTCCGGCAAGAATTCCGACTCCGGCAACATCTCCGGGGAACTTTCCGACGGGATTTCCGACGTCTTCTCCGGTGATTGTACATTCGTCTTCTCCGGCGAAATTTTTGTCATCTATTCCGACGACAGCTCTATCGTCTTCTCCGACAAAAACAGTTCCATTGTTGGCAACAACTCTGGTTACACTTCCGGCATCATCTATGTTGTCTTCTATCCTGACGAAACAACTAGATCTATTTTCGAAAACACTATATTTGCAACCGGAATTGCTAAAATCTTTGCCGGAAACACAAAAACCTCTACCTGAACCACCATCGGAACTATCAGATTTTTATTTTTAAAATTTTAATTTGTTTGAATAGAAAAAAAGAAAGAACAAAAGAGAAAAAAAAAAGAAACGAAAAAAAAAAAGAAGAAGAAGAATAATAGTTGAAACAGAGACGAAGAAAAAAAAAGAAGAGGGAAGAAGCAGAGAAAGAAAAACAGAGTTAAGAAGAAGAAAAAAAAAAGAGACGTGAGAGAGCAAATTGGAAAGAGAAAGAGAAGAAAAGTAACGTGATGGGAAAAAGGAAAAACAAAAGAAGAAAGAGAAAAAAAGAGAGAGAAAGAAGGAAAAAAAAAAAGTGAAAAAAACTTGTTGATGCACACTCTACACCTAGCCGTTGTTTTGTCCGCTTCTCCTATCTGCATGGGGCCCACAAAACAGGCTGTCCCCCACTTTTTATTTAAAAAAAGAAACACCTATTTTTTAGATACATTTATTTATTTAGGCGTTAATTTTAGAACCTTGAGGACAAGGTTCAAGTGAACCCGTCGGTAATGATAGAGAGTATTATTATAATTAGATATTTTAATTATTATTTAATATAATTAATTAGTATTATTCTAGAAGTTTCTTAAGTCTTTTTTATTATGCCACTTGGATGGTTAAGATATATTTAGAGTTGTATATATAGTGTAATGCTCTATTTGTATTGGTATCAAAGAAATCAAATGCAAGTCTTTATTTTTATTTTATCTCTCTCTTAATTGTATTTGTCTTATTAATTTTATAGCTTTTGCTTGTTTTGTTAGGGTTCTTAAATTAGCTTCCTAACATCTTTCCTATAAAATAATAATTAAATTTATTGATTCGTGTGAAATATTTAAAACGTCTTATAATTTGAGGCGAAAATAATACTATTTACAAACCCAAAAAATACCCGTATCTTCTATATTCTTAAGAATATTCGAGGAACTTGAAAAAAATATGATATTACCAGTGGACTTCCCGTTGTGATGATTTAAGAGAATCATGCATCCGCGCATTAACATTTCAACTTTTGTGCCTGATAACACATACCCCCTATGTAGTTTCTTTCAAAATTGATATTCAGTTCTCAAAAGACTAAAACATACTTTTATTCTCTATTCGACAATGTTTTAAAAATCAAATCAAATCGTTCGATTCAATCGAGTGGATCAGAAATCAGAGATAAATCTGATTGAATCAACCTTTTAAAATCGCTAGTGGATCAAATCATAGTTAAACTGAAAAAATCGGATTGAACCGTTCAAAATCATTCGAACAAAAAAAACAGAGTCGGTTTTGTAAAACCATCCGATTCATAAAAAATGCATCAAATTGACCATTTTTTAATATTTTTTTTATTTTAATATGTTAATATCAAAACTTAACATGCATTCCTCAATCACAAAAAAAGAATTACATGTGTTTTTTTACAACCATACAATCTTCTAAGTTTTGTCACTCCATTATAATTTTTCTTTCAACCTCACTCTATCATCATCATGTCGTCACTTTCAAACATAGGCACGATGTCCAACTCAATATTGATTGTCGTTCAAGTCAATATTGTTTGTTGCTGTCAATTAATTCTTGTTTGTCGTAGTTCAACTCAAATTCGATTTTTTGTTGTTCAATGAAGTATATTGTATTATTTATATTTTGGTATTCTATGTTATTTAATTTAGGTATTCTTAATTATTCGAACTTTATTTAGTTATTATATTCTATTATTTTTATTTTGATTTGAATTAGTTTAATTTATTTTATTATACTCAGTAATTCTTTAGTTTGGTCAAAATATTCTTAAACGATGGTTGAAATGAAATGTAGAACTATGTTATGTATTATTGATATTGTTGTATTAAATTTGTAATTGATTTTTTAAATATTTATTTTGTTAAGTTGTGAACATATATTTATATGTGACATATCTATGCAATTAAATTTCATATTATTAGTTTAGTTAATAAACGGTTCGACAGTATATTTAACCGGTTTAACCAATTAAATTTTAAACCGTAAGTTTTACCGGTTTGATTTTCGGTCCAATTTTTAAAACATTATTTTTTTTTATAAGCAAATTAATGAGATTATAATCGAAGCACTAGGGGTGCCCGAACCCGAATAACCGAGTTACAAACTCACACAACTAACACCTACACACCCTACAAGAAGTGAATGGGATTTTTATACCATTCATATAGATTACATCGAAACGACGATTTTGGCCTAATCACCAACCAAGACCAAGATAAAGCTATGATCTTATTCACAATATTACCCGGATTGCAAAATTGATCCTAAAAAATAACTAGATTTCGCATATTCCAAATACACCACGTTGTCGCCAACCAAATAGAAAAAATCGATTCGTTGTGGCATTTCCCCTTCAACTTTAAGCACCATTCACTCAAGTGATTTTCCACTGTAGATGCCCCCAACGGAGTAATTCCAATCCACTGATAAATATTCCGCCACACCTCTAAAACACACAAGCAGTTGCAAAACAGATGTTCCGCATCTTCGTTATGACGAAAACAGAGAACACATACTAAATCACGCGCGTTATGAATTACGTTTCTTGAAGCCAAGTTCAAACGCGTAGGTAGCCTGTTTAACAACAACCGCCATCCGAACATCTTGAATTTTAACAGCATATCAGATCTCCAGAGGTCTCCCAGCCGAGCTGTGACGGAGGGAATTTGCAACAGTCCCTGATCCACCTGCATCAGCTTAATATACAGAGATTTGACAGTAAAAGTTTTTGAAATATCATAAGGTCATATGTACAAATCCTGAGCACCTTGCACTGGTGAGACAACGAATAGTAGTTCCATTAACTCAGTACATTGCTCTGATGCCATTCTCGTCAACGGACCAACACCAAAATCCAACCTCCAAACCCACCTATTATCAGTCCAGAACCCCATTTCACCAACCAAAGCATTTTGTTTCAAAGCCGCCTCATAAACCGCTGGAAACATTTCCCCAATTCTGAAATTTCCCAACCATTTTGTCCACCAAAATAGAATCAGAGCTCCATTACCCAGCCTGCAGGAAATGGCATCTGATAATAAACTACCTTCTGGCTCCTTATTACTTCACATTAGATATTTCCACCACAAAAACTCGCCAAATAACGGTTTCGTTGATTGTTTAGAAAATAACCTACAATCGATATTTCCATAACGAAACTGTATGAAATCGGACCAAATTGCATCCTTCTCTATTAGGAATCGCCATAACCATTTACATAAAAGCGCCTTATTAAATTGGCCCACGTCCTTGACTCCTAAACCACCCTCCTCCTTCGGACGACAAACTTGTTTCCAACTCACCCACGAAATACCCTGTTTATCCAAAGATCCGCACCAGAGGAATTTCCTTTGAATAACTATGATCTCTCTGACTACCTGAGACGGTGCCCTGAAAAACGCCAGATGGTGGATAGGCAGGTTTATTAATACCGAGTTAATAAGGGAAACTCTGCCCCTGATGGAGAGATTTCTTCCTTTCCAGGAGGAAAGTCTCGATTTGATGCATGCTATGACCGGCTTCCAAAAAACAGTTCTTCGATGATTCCCACCAACTGTCAAACCTAGAAACTTGAATGGAAATGAGTCCTTCTTACATGCCAAGAATTGTGATGTCGCATTCAAAAACATCTCTCCCACGCCAACTCCGTATAACCTACTTTTCCACGTATTGATTTGTAGCCCTGACACCATTTCGAAACATCTTAGGACCGCCTTAATTCCCCATAAATTATCCACAATTCCATCACATAATATGACAGTGTCGTCAGCGAATTGTAACAAATTAATGGAATTCGCGATATCCAAAGAGAAACCTTGAATAATACCCCTTTCAGCAGCTTTTTTCATCAAAACAGCCAGTCCTTCTACTACTAATCCAAACAAAAACGGGGAGAGCGGGTCCCCTTGTCTTAGTCCCCTAGTTACCTTGAAGTCTGTCGTAGTACCTCCGTTAATTAAAACCGACATGAAATTGGAAAATACACTTCCTTTAATCCAACGAATCCACATTGCACCAAACCCTATAGCTTCAAGCACCAAAACCAGATAATTCCAGTCCACACAGTCGAACGCCTTGGCGAAGTCAATTTTGAATAATAAACACTTTCTATTATTCCTCTTTGCGAAATCAATAACTTCGTTTGCTACGACAACTCCATCTAAAAGTTGTCTTCCCGGGATGAAAGTAGTCTGAGATTTAGACACCAATTTGCCAATTACTTTCTTCATTCTTGCTGCTAAAAGTTTAGCAACTACCTTATATATGCAGCCAATTAAACATATTGGCCTAAATTCATCCAGTTGCTGTGGATTAAGCACCTTCGGGATCAAAGTGATAAACGAGGATGACATTGTTTTCGGTAACCTCGCGCTGCTGTGAAATTATTTCACGCTATTAATCACATCAGTACCCACCACCTCCCAACAGGATTTAAGGAATTCCAAATTAAAGCCATCCGGACCGGGGCTTTTATTGCCATCCCCTTCGAACACCACAGAACAGATTTCCTCGTCGTCAAATGGTTCTTCCAGCATTAGCCTTTCCTGCTGTGAGATAGAATTGATGCCTGATAAATCCAGCACAGGTCTGCTACCAAAGGGTCTTTTGAACCTGCTGCTAAAATGCTTCACTAATTCCTCCTTTATATCATATACCTCCATCACCACACCAGCATCAGTCCTCAATGCCGAAATAGCATTGTTCCTACATCTTGCCTTAAAAAATGAATGGAAGTACCTCGTGTTACCGTCACCTTCTTTAACCCATTTGCCTCTCGCTTTTTGTTTAATCAAACTTTCTTTAAACATTAGGCCATTCCAAACCTCCTGTTGTGCTATTCCTCTACTAATAATCACTTCTTTGTTGCTGACTCCATCTTCCCCAAACAAGTTTTCTTCCAAGCAGTTAAGCCTTTCTATTCCCGAATCTACTCTCAGATCCAACCACCCAAACACTTGTTTATTCCACCATCGTAATCTAGTTCTCAAGGCTTTAAATTTTTCAGACAGAATGTACGTCTCACTGCCACAAAACTGGAATGCATTCCACTCAGCTTTGACAAAATTCAAAAACTCCGGATGTTCCTGCCAAGCCTTGAACGCCTTAAACGGTTTAGGGCCCCAATCAAGTTTATTGGCTTTAATCCAAACAGGCTTGTGATCCGAAATATCTCTATCCCCAACAACTTGAGACAATAGATTCCACTTGGAAATAAGTTCTTCTGACAACAGAAACCGATCCAATCTACTGCAACAACTACCATTAGAATTATACCAAGTAAACTTGCATCCCACAGCTGGAAGATCCACCACCTCCATTGAGTCCATAAACCAATTAAATTCCTCCATTTCAATTCTCGATTTCCCCCCCTTTTCCCTCTTTTCTTCCAGTGATCTAATGGAATTAAAATCCCCCCCACCAAACACCACACCCCGTCCGGCAATTTTGCTTTAATGTCAATAAGATCAACCCAAAGTTTCCGCTTCTCAGCCAAACCACAAGGTGAGTAAATGTTAATGATATACAAATTCATACCTCTACAAGATACCAAGACTCCCAAGAATCCTTTCCCACTAAAACTGAGAATAGGTTCACAGTAACTTTTCCTCCATATTGTAATTATTCCACCAGATAAACCAACTGCATTAGTAGCTGACCAATCGCACTCAGAACTCCCCCAAATGCTTTTCACAACTTTCTCCGACACCTGCTTACATTTAGATTCCTGAATCAGACAGACATCTGCCGCACCTCTAGCAATAATATCTCTAATTCTTCTTCGCTTCATCGAATTCCCACACCCACGAATATTAAAGGTTAATACATTCATGGATTCATAACTGTTACCTCCTTCGCGTCTTCGAATGCCTTTCTGTCCCGAGCTTCCATACTTCTGATAACACCTTCAAAATACTCATCGTCCTCGTCACCTTCTACTCCCAAAATTTTCATCGTTTTCCACACTTTAGAGGGCACATCTTCCATAGATTTCTTAATTTTGGAGTTGCCATGGTTCATATCTGAATCGTTAATTGAATCACAACAAAGGACCGAACCACCGAATATCTAGAATTTGAATCCTCCACTACCCTTTCCGTATCAGGGATATCACTGCACTGAGGTTCACGTTGGCTTTTTTTGCACTGGATACTCCTGGAAGAATGGATAAGATGAGAGAAGAAAGCCGGAGAAAAAGGAAACCTTCCACTTTGATAAATGTATTTTATCAACTTCTTTTTTCTTGCCTTAGGCCCAACTTGTAACAAGTTGACCCCAGTTGGTTCAAGTGAAATCGGGTCAGAAGCAGCTAAGCCCAAATCCATATGATCCAGATCCTCAAGGCCCAACTGAAATAACGTCCGCTCCAGATTATTACCATCCTCCGTTTGACCCACCAACTATCCACTCCCTATTGCCTCATTTTTCTTCTCCAGCTTACCCGCCTGTATCCTAGCTGTATGCTTTTTCAACTTACTATCTGATTCTACCTCTTTTACAATTAATGTACCGTCCTTATCAACTCTTCCCAACGTCTCCTTAACCATCATCCTTTCTCCACTTTCCATACACTCCACCTGACACACCTCACCTATCGCCCCAAAAATCTGCTTTTTACCGTTTTCCAAATCTCGGGAATTACCCCCTGCTCTGGCTGGACTGAGCCTGAACAGTAGGTGCAGTCTCCAACACCACTTCATCCGTCTCATCCTCACCTTCATCTTTCTCCCCGTCGCTATTACTGGATTCTCACGCGCCACCATCTTCATCACTTCCTTCTTCCCAAATATCTTCCTCCATTACAGTCTCCTCATCATATTTCTTCCCAACCATGATACGTTTCGGACCATGCATATCCTCCACCAGTTTCACACAATAAACGTTATAATTAATTTCAACGTTGAAAGTTTCGTTCAAATTAAGTGAATACTTAGTTCTGATGCAAAATCTGGCTACATCCATTTTAGACTGAGTTTCCATTTCATGGTCACAACAAACGAATTCCCCGACGCAACATGAGATAAATTTAAAGAATTCCTTACACCAAGCATGGCAAGGTAATCCATAACACCTACGCCACGTGAGTCTTTCATTATTAATGTCAGCCGGCGACCAAGGGTGTATGTCGGTGAACCAACACGAGACCCAATTCACATCTTCCTCAATCAGCATTTTCACATCGCCCTCCTCTGAATCCTCTAATAAACACAGGTTTGCTCCGATGGGAGTAGCAAGAATGCCAAAGTGTCCAGCTGCTTGCAGCGCACCTTGAATCTCATACGTAGAACCCGGTCTTGCCACAACACCAACAAATGCCTTCTCAAATCTCAAAAGTCCCTCTTTGCTAACATCAAATTTTAAATGTGCAAAGCTAGGTTTCAGTTCCTGCAATCTCTGCCTTTCAAATCTCTTTGTTGTTCTCCTTCCTTCCTCCTCCTCCTCCTTTCTTCTCCAGACCATAGCCGATTTTCTGGTAATCTGTGCGTATGACAAACCAATATTTGGATTATATCTTCTCTCTGAGGTAATGTTGGTCTTATGTTTTGTATCAACTACACCCCTCCTTGCTTCAAAACTCTTATCCGCCATTGTACTTCTTTGAAATCGCGGTAAATTAACATGGATTTTCTTGTCATTGATATGGATGCTGTCTAGCTTTGCTGCCATAGTTCTTGTATTATCCACCTTCCTAAAACGAACAAATCCATATCTCTTCCCCCTTTTGTCACGTTTAGCCGGAATAAACACTTCCTCAACTAATCCATACTCCTTAAACAAACTGGAACACTCCTTTGCGTCATATTCTTCAGGAAATTCCGTGAAAAAGAATGTAGTCAATGGTCCCTCGTTACCCTTATACTTTCCCTTGTTGGCAGACCATATAGAGTATCTGTCTTTCATTCCTCTAGAACCCTTTCTGTTAATCTTTATCCAGCCTTCATTATCTTCTTTATATCCCATATTTACTACACAATCTCGACAACCACCATTGTTATTTGAGATCATGAGTTTAAAAATTGACAATTGCAAAAATATATTAATTTAACAATTAATTACCGTTGTTTTAAAAAAAAATTCTATCGATCCACTCACAATAAATGTACCATTATTATTATTTATGTTTTTTTTCCAATACATTATATGTTAAATATAATTAAATTTTAATTAATTCTCAATAAATCGTTTTTCAATTTACAACTAATTTGGTAAAATATATTATTTCATAAATTTTATAAAATATTATTTATATTTGTCGTATAAGGACTTATATGTGTTAATTATTTCTAGAATAAAAGATAAAATAAATTTAAATTTGTTCATAGGAGCTAGAATTTTTTTCATAAGATTTCATGACAGCTCATGGAAATAAGTTCAAAACAACTTATATATTCATACATAGATCCTTATCATAAGCTCGCTCAAAGAGTCTCAAGAGTGATTATAACGATAACGATATTTAAGCTCAAATATGTTTATCCAGACAAATCCTAAATAATAATTTAATTAAAAACATTCAAGTTTATCAATTGATATGTTTTCGATTTTTTTTATTTTATTATGGAAAAATGAGGGATTATTTTTTTTTTTTCCACGCAAGGTGAAAATTGAAAACAAATTAGGAATTTTTCTAAAAAGAAAATCTATATTATTTGAAAATGAAGCTACAAATGTAAATTTTGTTCATATAGTCCAAAAAGGTATAAACATAAACCAACAACATATGTTGGGAAGCATAAAATGAGAAGATTTATAATAAAATTTTCTCAAACTCACTTAAATATGAATCCTTTTGTAGATTGGCAATTTAGTATAGGATAAAATTTAGACAATCAGAAAATATACAACTCAATGGTAACCAAGCTTAGAAGAATATTTGCATCATTTGCTCTTCATGAACAATATCATTATTTGCGTGTATTTCATCTCATTGGAGTTGATTGAAAATATACATGTTAATATTTTTTATGGTAGAGTATGATTGTTGGTGAAGACAATAAAAGCTTATGTGTTATTTTTAATTAAGATGAAAATTGTTAGAGTTGGTTGAAAATATACATGTTAAAGCAATCTCACGTCATTTAGTTTTGTGAATAAAGAGAGAGTTCAAGACTATATATATATATATATATATATATATATATATATATATATATATATATATATATATATATATATATATATATATATATATTTATATATAAGTTTTTTGAAATCTCACATCGTTTAGTTTTGTGAAGGAAGAGAGAGTCTAAAGACTATATATAGGATTCAAATTCTTCATTCCAAGATGCACCAGTTAAAAACACTTTAAACTTGTATTTGACTTTCTTTATTCTCTTATACTCTTGTATTAGAGTGTTGTGAGATGTGGTTAAATATTTATTTTGGAGGGTGAGAGTGTAATGGGGTCTAGGTTAATTGAGGGTATATTATGTGTTATAACAATTTTCACATAGTGTTATTCTCTATTGTCTATTGGCAATGGTTGTGATTTTTTCTCTGTTTTTGGAGTTTCCACATTATGTTCTTGTGTTGTGATTGCATTCCTCGATTTTATCTATACTTTGTTTATTTTTTTCCAACTAGTATAAGAGATTTTTGGTTCTATCAAAGGATAACTGTTCTTAGTATGCTCTGTGGTTGCAATTTTGTCTGATCATCCACATCAGAAAAGAAGGGCAGTGATGTGAAAGAGTTATTGAGTTGCAGTCACAAATTTCGTTGTGGAGTTTAGGCTAGAGAAAATTGATGGAAGATTTTTTTTACTTGTTGAAATTTCAAGTCAAATATTGTTGATACAATCAAGATTACACAAGGTGAAAGATTATGTCGGTGGTTGAAAAGCTTATTGCCAACAAGGAAGTTGCATTGCACCATAAAGTTTCAACCTAGTTTCGACACGTGAAAATTCTTGAAGTGGTTTAACTTCAAGTTAAGTATACTCTTTTTTATGGGAAGTATGATAGTTTTTTAAAATTATGATTGTCGAGAAGACAATGTGAAATTCTTATAGTGGTTTAACTTCAAGTGAAGTTTATTCTTCATGATAAAATATATGATTTTCGGTGATGACAATGTGAAATTCTTAGAGTGGTTTATCTTCAAGTGAAATATATTCTTCATTAGAGAGTATGATTGTTTTTAAAACTATGAATGTCAGTGAAGACAATGTGAAAATTCTTGGAGTAGTGTAGCTTCAAGTGACTATACTATTTATGATGGAGTATGATTGTCGGTGAAGACAGTGAAAGTTTATGTATTATTTTCAATCAAGGTGGAGATTATTGGGTTTGGTTGAAAATATACATGTTGATACTCTTTATGGTGGAGTATGATTATTGGTGAAGACAATGAAATCTTATGTATTATTTTCAATCAAGGTGGAGAGTATTAGGGTTAGTGAAAATATACATGTTGAAGAAGTCCCACGTCGCTTAGTTTTGTGAATGAAGAGAGAGTCCAAGGCTATATATATGATACAAGTTCTTTGAAATCCCGCATCGTTTAGTTTTGTGAAGGAAGAGGGAGTTAAAGACTATATAGAAGATTCAAGTTCTTCATTCCAAGATGCACCAGTCAAAAGCACTTTAAGCTTGTATTTGACTTTCTTTGTTCTCTTATACTTTTGTATTAGAGTGTTGTGATATGTAGTTAAATATTTGTTTTAGAGGGTGTGGGTGTACTGGTGGCCTGGGTTTTTTGAGTGTATATTATGTGTTGTAACAATTTTCACATAGTATTATTCTCTAGTTGTCTATTAATAATGGTCGTGTATTTTTCTCCGACTTTGGAATTTCCATGTTATGCTCTTGTGTTGTGATTGTGTTCCTCTTTTTTTTTTATTCTTTGTTTGTTTTTTTTCCAACACATACATCATGACAAATATTCTAATTAGTTAACTCAAAATCTAAGTCTTCGTCACCAATTTAAATCTCTTTTCTTCCTTATTATATACAAATTTCAAGCTTTTGTTAAAATCCATAAACTATGTTGCAACAAGTTTTGTTTATTCCCTTAAAAGGTTTTGATGATAAAAAATTATTTAAAGACCAAAAGGATTTTCTAACATATGTTCAAGTGTGCAGGATCATAAACTAAAGAATTCATCATTAATTCTGTTGAAAGTATAAGTGAAGAAGCAATAGTCAGATTCTGGTTACTCAGAATCTGAACATGTTCCTCAGACTCTGAAGGCATCAGACTCTGGACTCATGACCTAACTTCTGATGACAGCCCAATTTCTAAAGACGTGGAGAGCAGTTGATTCGTACACTGCATCAAAGCAGACTTGTCTTATTAGAGCCCCATATTTTTGGACAGAGTCAACTAGAGTTTGGTTTTACAAGGCTCAAGGATGGTGATGTGACATCTTCAGTCTGTACTACCTTTTGGTAGATACCTAGTTACTCAAAGGGTGTTATGGACAATTCTATTATTCAGTGGATAAAGCTTCTAACCAGATGCAAGTCTCCAAATTCTCGTTTGGCATACTTCTTCACTAAGGTTGTTGTTGTTCAAATCTTCAATGACTTTTTTTCTCGTCTCTATAAAAGAAAGCTGAAGACTCAAAGGAAGATGAACAACATCACAACACATTGAAAGATCGTAGCATAACTCTGAGTTGTTATTGAAACTATTATAGTATAAGATTTTAAGATTTCTTATCTTAGATTTATCTTAGAAATCTTAGAAAAGTTGAAAACCTTTATGATTATTGCACAAATGTTATACTTCTGATTGTGCATCAAAGTATAGTAGTTATCTTGTCTACTAAATTATTTTGTTTAAAGTAGAAGAAATTTCTTGCATGTACGCTTAAGAAAGGAAGTTTCTTGTGTATGTACTTGAGCAGGAAGTCTTGAAGCTAGGGTTTAAGTAGGAAGTCTCATTCAAGGGTGATTGAGCAGGAAGTCTTGAGCAGTGGCTTAAGTAAGGAAGTCTCATTCGTGGTAGATTGAGGAGGAAGTCTTAAGCAGTGACTTAAGCATTTGTAATTAGTTTTGTTATAGTGAAAAGCTCTTGTTGAGGCAAGATGACTTGACTGCTCTCAGTTTGGGAGATGAACTAGGATAATTTTTGTGTCTTGCTTGCATTTACTTCTGAACTTTATTTTTCGCTGCTATTACATAATCTGTCAACAGACTCTGAACTTCCGAGTTTAGAATTGGAATGAATTTTTGCATACACAATTCAACCCCCCTTCTTGTGTATTTTTCTCACCTTTAGTTGACCTCAGTGCACGGTCTGTGCTAAAGACTTAATTGTGGTACAAAGAATCGATACTGAGAAACTTACTTATAATATCATGTATGGTTCTGCCGTTTCATATGACTATAGTACTATTGAGGAAAGTCATTATTCTACTAAATGACCTTCATTCAGTGGTGATTCCACTCAGTTTGAGTGATGGAAGAGCAAAATGTATACTTACATCATTGGTTTTGATGATGAGTTATGGGGCTTACTTTAGGATGACATTGATTTGACTGTTGATGGTGCTGGGATGATGAAAGATAGAAAAACTCTTACACGAGCCCAAAAGAAAGTTTATAGAAAACACCACAGAGTAAGGGGTATTTTGATTGAGGCTCTACCTCACTTTGAATATATTAAAATCACTGATAATTCTATAGCTAAGACTATCTTTGAATCGTTGACTTCCACTTAAGAAGGGAATCGAAAAGAGAAAAAAGTGAAGGCTAATCGTCTTGTTTAACATTATAAGTTGTTCTGGATGAAGGATGATGAGGACATTGCAACCATGTTTTATAGGTTTCAAACTCTGGTATCAGGACTTCAGATCCTGAGCAAAAGTTACACTAGTGTTGATCATATAAAGAAGATCTTGAGGAGTCTTCCTATTAGGTACATACCAAAGGTCACAACTATTCAGGAGGCTAAAGACCTGAATACTATGAGTCTTAAAAGTCTGATCAACAACCTTCAGAGCCATGAAATGGAACTGAATGGGTATGAGCCAATGATTAAATCCAAAACACTGGCATTAAAGTCTATTGCTTAAAGACATTGTGGTAAAATAGTCAGATTCTCCAAAGTCTGTAAATATGAAGAAGTTTCTGATAGTGACTCTGATGAGGAAGAGATGACCTTTATCATCAGGAGATTCAAGCAACTGGTAAAAAGGAAAAAAACTTCTCTGGTAAAATTAATAGCTTCATAGGGTCTAATTCCAAGGATAATACAGATGATCAGAAGAGCTGCTTCAATTGTAAGAAGTCTGATCACTTTAGAGCCGATTGTCCTGATTTGCAAAAAGAAAGATCGAAGAGAAGAAGATTTCAGCAGGAAAGTTTCATAAAAAAGTTCAAGAAAAGTCTCATGGAAACATGGGATGAACTTGATAATGAAGGCGATTCAGACAAAGACGAGGGAGAGACAAATCTAGCTCTTATGAACATCACACCCTCAGATAAAAAAGATGATTGTACCTTTGATTCAGGCTCAAATGGAGAAGATCAGGTATTTTCTAACCTATCTTGTTCTGATTTAATTTTGTTTGTTCAAAAACTCATACGTCGTTGTCAAGATTAAGCTACACATATGGAAACATTGAAAAAAGGAATGTGATCTTTTAAAAGGAAGAACTTAAAATCTCTCAAAACAAAGTTGAATCATTGGAGAAAGATCACATTACTCAAGTTAATAAAATTTCTGATAAAACCTTGAGTAAGCAGGAAGTTGCTCTTCAAGATTGTACTATGACAGGTCTTGATAGAACAAGGCTTTCCTGCATAATATATGGGGTAAGCAAGAGCAGAGAAAAAGGTCTTAGCAACAATGAGAAATGTGATATCTCTAAAGCTCAAATCTTGAAGAACTCAGATGCTTCTTCTTCAACAAGTGCTTAGACAATGTTGAAAATGTGTTATGTGTCTGACTCTGATAAAGGTAAGAGTTGGAACAAATCAGAATCCAATATTATTTAAACAAAGGTTCTGAACAAAACAATACCTAAGATGTCAAAATTAAAGGTAGTGAAGAAGTCACAGCCTAAGATTCAACAATCAAAGGTTCTGAAGAATTTTGAACCAAGAAATCCAAATTCAAAGGTTATGAAGAAAGTGTGAGGGCAAGGTTCCTTTCTTACTTTTTTTTAATGATGTCAACACTAGGATATTTTGTACTTGTGTATTTTGGACGGTATCACCTTGTCTAAGCCATGCATTCATCTTTTACAAATGTGCATAAAGATCCATATACATGTATTTAGACATATAAGATCATACACTATGTCAAAAATGAGTTTTGAGTCATTTTTGATGCATTAGGTCGACTCACATAGGGTATAGGTCGGCTCACAATCAAGAAAAATGGTGTTTGAAACTTCCTGGCATGCTTGCGTCGACCCAGGATTCCTGCAGGTCGACGCACACTGAAATGAAAATGTTTGAGAATTCTCTGTCATGCATGCATCGATGCATGGCTCCCATGTAGGTCGACGCATGGACTTCTTTTATGTGAAGTTTTGCATTCTGTCTTGCTCAGGTTAACTCACAACTCATATAGGTCAACCTCTCGCGCGTATCCATCTATTTTTGTGTATCTTTGTGTTCCCGAACTCAATTTTTTTCTGTTATTCATTCATGCACATATATATTCTCATATGCATCACTTTGAAAACAGATGAAAATTGAAAGATACATTGCATTGCTTTTCATCTCCACTCTCACAATTGCATTCATCAATAATCACATATAATCATATTTATTGATTGTGCTTTGTCAAGAGTGATAACGTCCAAACGTAGGATTTGTAAATCAAGTTTGGGTAGAGATTTTGTGGGATTTTCTTCAATAAAACCATTTGGGTTTTGTCCTCCAAGATCTTGGTAGATTTCGGGGGGGGGGGGGGGGGGGTTTCACAAATCTCTGCATTACAGATTCAGCCGAGTGAAAGCCTTGAAGAACGGTGGGTTCGGTCAAGGGAGTAACGGTAACCAGAGGAATGTTTTGAAAGATTTGGGGTCGAACATCTTGTGATCGAAATCATCCAAGTGAAAGACGTGAATAACGGAAGGTTCGGTCAAGTGAGTAGCGGTAACCAGAGGTTTGTTCGAAGTGTTTGATATTCTTGATTCAGCTGGAATCAAGGGGAAAGAAGTGGTTAGATTCAACTTCAACAATTGGGTTAGATTGTTGGTTAGCTAGGATTTCTCTTGTACATAATTTTCCAAACAGATATTATACATATCTCAAATCTATTTTTAGAATTGGGGGCAGACGTACCTGAAGCGAGGACGAAATGGGAACTCCCTAAACAAATTGGGTGTCGTTCTCTCTCTCTCTCTCTCTCTCTCTCTCTCTCTCTCTCTCTGTCTCTCTCTCTACTTTACATTGTTGAAGTTTGTGTGAAATCAATTGTTAGAAATATTTCGATTGATTTGTAGTGTTTTAAAATTGTTGTTTAAAACCATTGTAATCACTTTGATTGCAAGTGTGAAAATTTTTGCACTACAAATTCAAAGGAAATTTGACTTGGTGTGTTTCGCACGCCAAGTGTTTGACATATTGATAGCACACAAGCTGTTCGTTAAAGTGTCAATTCAATTTTATCTCTTATTAAGCATTGGAAACTGGTTCACCTTAAGTGGTCTTTATTTGAATTGTTTGATTGGGAACCTTATTGATACCACTATCTCATCAATATTATTCCATTCGGTTTCGCATATCCGATCTCTCAAATAACTGTTCGTTTAGACGAGTTTTGATCCAAGGCCGTTTTCGCACAACATTTTTCAAACAATTTTTAAAACGCAAATTATTATTGAAAATTAGTGATCTATTCAACCCTCCTTCTAGATCAGTGTCATCGTCTAATAACTTGTATCACGAGCACCAGTTTATCTAGTGCTTCGCATATAGCTTATTAGAAAATGGCTAACGAACCTAAAGAGGCGTATAATAGAGCGCCGATTTTTAATGGTGAGAACTATGGTTATTGGAAAGATTGTATGTGGGTGCATATCAATTCTATTGATAGAAAGGTATGGAACGTTATTCAAAATGGTCCTATTGAAATAATTATGACCAATGCGGATAATGCTGTTGTACCTAAATCGGAAGCACAATGGAATGATGATGATGAGAAAAAGTTCAATTATGATTGGAAAGCTAGAAATATTCTCATATCTTCTTTGGGAGTTGATGAATACTATAGGGTTTCTCATTGTACTATCGCTAAGGCCATGTGGGACGCATTACAAGTTGCCCACGAGGGAATTAATGATGTCAAACTAGCTAGAATCAATACTTTGACATAAGAGTTTAATCTCTTTCACATGAAGCATGGTGAAACCATTGCAGAAATGCAAAAGAGATTCACTCACATAAATAATAGTTTAAATTCACTTGGTAGACCCGTTTCCAATGATATTTCTACTAACAAAATTTTGAGATGTCTTAATAGGGAATGGCAACCTAAGGTCAAAACGATCAAGGAAGCTAATAATCTCATGACATTGGACATTACAACATTGTTTGGTAAACTTGAAGAACATGAGCAAGAGCTCATAAGTCTTGATCAACATGAAAATAAAGAAAAGAAAGACAGATCAAAAGACACGGACAAGAAGTCGATTGCTCTAAAGACTTCTAGTTCAAAGTCCTCCACCAAAGCCCTTAGTAAAAGTGA
This sequence comes from Lathyrus tuberosus, assembly GCA_022829125.1. NCBI lineage: Eukaryota > Viridiplantae > Streptophyta > Magnoliopsida > Fabales > Fabaceae > Lathyrus > Lathyrus tuberosus. Next base: position 21,744,597 of record JALAZF010000022.1, on the reverse strand, counting down.
GTCAAGTGAGGACAATGAAGATTCGAATGATGATATAGGGCTGTTCGTGAGAAGGTATAATAGATACATTAGGAAAAATGGAATACAACATTCGGGAAAAAATCTCATCATCTTTAGGCGTCAATCAAAATCCTCAAAGCATGAAGGAAACAAGAATACAAAGTCAAAGGGTTCATGTTATAATTGTGGAAAGGTCGATCACTATAAGCCGGATTGTCCCTTGATGAAGAAAGACAAAGGAAAAGACAAACATCATCAACAAAATAAATTGAGCAAGACTAGAAGGGCATACATCGCACGGGAGAGTGATAGTGAGTCCTCAAGCGAAAGTAGCTCGAGTGATGAAGACGAATCGGTCAATTTTTGTCTCACGGCTTATCAAAAGAAGAAAAAGGATGTAAGTCATTCTAAATATGAACATATTGATAAAATGTCTCATTTCGATTTGTAAAATGCTTTTGAAGCTCTATACCATGAGGCAAAAGAAGCTTTCAAACGTTTAGCCTCAAATAAGGAAAAAAATTCACATTTATAGAAAAATATTTCTGATTCTAAAAATAAATTAGAAGCTCTTAAGAAATCAATAGTAGAAGCTACAAAAGCTAAAACTGAGGAAGACAAGTCTTCTTGGTTAAATTGGGGTTGTGAAACTTGTCACGTTTGGCAAAAGGAGGTTAGAACTCGTAAAGCCAAATTAGACAAGGTTTTAGAACCTAAAGTTACATTTGTTATTGATCGCTCACACTTTAAAAGTAGTATGATTAATCCTTATTAGAAATATACATATGTGATAAGAGATCAAAGTAGCAAAACTAACTCCAATTTTAACCTAACTTGTCTATATTGTTGCAAGAAGGGACACACCATTGCTAAATGCCGATTTAGGACATTCTTGGTTCCTAAAGGTATTTTATAATGGTTGCCCAAATGCAACCAAAGATTCACTCTCACACAAGGACCCAATAAAAATTGGGTACCTGTTTCCCTTGTTTAATTTTGTAAGTGAAATGTCTTGAATCTACGGAGAGAAGATGGGTTCTCGATAGTGGATGTTCAAGGCATATGACTGGTGACATTTCCTTATTCATTGAATTTGTTGCAAAGAAGAAATGATTTGTAACCTACGGTGATAACAACAAGGGAGCTATACTCGGAAAAGGTAGTGTAGGTAATCCCTCTTCTACTACTATCTCAGACATCCTTTTAGTTGTAGGTCTTAAGCACAATCTTATTAGCATTAGTCAATTGTGCGACAAAGGATATAAAGTTTCTTTTTCAAAAGATTGTTGCATGATTGAACATAATGATAAGAAAGATGACGTGTTTAAGGGCTTGAGGGTAAATAATGTCTATATGCTTGACTTGAATGAAGTATCTTTGACTAGCACTAAATGTCTTGTCACCATGAGTGAAGACTCGTGGCTATGGCATAGGCGCTTAGTGCATGTCAACTTTGACTTGCTAAATAAAGTAGTTTCAAAAGATCTAGTTGTCGGTCTACCCAATATAAAATTTTCAAAAGATCACTTATGTGATGCATGCCAAATAGGGAAGCAAACGAGGATCTCATTTAAAATTAAAAATGTTGTTTCTACTTCGCGACCTCTTGAACTTCTCCATATGGACCTTTTTGGGCCATCTAGAATCAAAAGCTTGGGTGGAAATTACTATGGTTTTGTTATTGCAGACGACTACTCTAGACTTTGTTGGACTATTTTCTTGGCTAGTAAAAGTGAAACTTTTTCAGCTTTTGAAAAGTTTGCCAAAGTTTCTCAAAACAAACTAAATTCTAGCATTGTTATTATCCGAAGCGATCACGGAGGTGAATTTGAAAATCGCCTCTTTGAGGAATTTTGTGATAAACATGGTATTGATCATAATTTTTCCGCTCCAAGAACTCCTCAACAAAATGGAGTGGTGAAACATGAAAATCGTATTTTAGAAGAGTTAGGAAGAACTATGATCAATGAAAGTGGTCTTCCTAAATATTTTTGGGTATATGCTATTAGTACGACATGTTATGTTTTGAATAGGGTACTTATATGTCCTATTCTCAACAAAACTCCCTATGAACTTTTAAAAGGTAGGAAGCCAAATGTATCACATCTTTATGTTTTCAGATGTAAATGCTTTGTTTTAAATAATGGAAAAGAAAATCTTGGCAAATTTGACTCAAAAGCCGATGAAGGTATCTTTCTTGGACACTCTTAATCTAGCAAAGCATATCGAGTGTACAATAAAAGATTAATTATTGTGGAAGAATCTGTGCATGTTACTTTTGACGAATCTTATCCGAAAGCTGTCGGGAAAGGTTTTTCTTTTCTTGGTGGAGGTGTATCTTCGGAAGACATACTCAAATACACTGAAGAAGGGATTGAACAACCTGAATCGGTGAAAGTTGAGGAGGAGGAAGATCACAACTCTGAAAAGATTGAGGAGGATCATCCAATTAGCAACAATGGCCTTCCTTTGGCATGGAAATCCTCTAAGGATCATCTAATCGAAAATATTCTCGGAGATATAGCAAAAGGAGTAACTACACGGTCTAAGATAAGTAACTTTTGTTATCACATTGCTTTCGTCTCTTAAATTGAGCCTAAAAACTCCAAAGAGGCCTTACTCGATGAACATTGGTTTTTGGCGATGTAAGAGGAATTGAATCAATTCAAAAGAAATGAGGTATGGGACCTTATCCCCCCCCCTCCGCGAGGCCATCGAGTAATTGGTACAAAATGGGTATTTAGGAACAAACTAGACAAAAATAGAGTTATAACTCAAAATAAGGCCCGGCTAGTGGCTCAAGGCTATAACCAAGAGGAAGGCATAGACTATGAGGATACTTATGCTCCGGTTGCCCGCCTTGAGGCTATACGCCTTTTGCTAGCCTATGCTTGTTCACAGAATTTCAAATTATATCAAATGGATGTTAAGAGTGCTTTCTTAAACGGATATATTAATGAAGAGGTTTATGTATCTCAACCTTCCGATTTTGAAAGTCATGATTATCCAAATTACGTTTATAAACTTAAATGTGCTTTGTATGGTCTCAAACAAGCCCCTAGGGCCTTGTACGAGAGACTTAGCAAATTTTTACTCGATCAAGGATACTCAAGAGGGAAGGTTGATACTACACTCTTTATTAAGCGTCAAAGAAATCACTCTATTTTTGTTCAAGTTTATGTAGATGACATTATCTTTGGATATACTAATATATACTTGGTCAAGGAATTTTCAAAGTTAATGTAGGGTGAGTTTAAGATGAGTATGATAGGGGAGCTGACCTACTTCCTTGGACTTCAAATCAAACAACTCGAAGAAGGAATGTTTGTGAGCCAAACAAAGTATTGCTATGATCTACTCAAGCACTTTGATATGGAAAATGTGAAAGCTATTGATACTCCAATGCCCACAAGTGTGAATTTAGATCGAGATGAAAATGGTAAGGTCGTCGACGTAAAGAAGTATAGAGGTATGATAGGTTCTCTTCTCTATCTCACGACATCTCGACCGTATATCATGTTTAGTGTTTGTATGTGTGCTAGATATCAATCATGTCCCAAGGAATCACATTTAAAAGCGGTAAAGTGTATACTTAGATACCTTTGTGGTACATCCAAGTATGGGCTTTGGTTTTCCAAGGGAAGTGATTTTAATTTGGGTGGCTATTCCGATTCCGATTTTTCCGGTTACAAATCGGATAGGAAGATCACTAATGGCACTTGTCATTTCTTTTCAAATTCCTTAGTGAGCTGGCATAGCAAAAAGCAAGTTTCTGTTGTTTTGTCAACTTCCAAGGCGGAATACGTCGTAGCCGGTAGTTGTCGTGCCCAAATCTTGTGGCTTAAACAACAACTACTCGATTTCAATGTTAAACTTGATCGTATTCCTATTTTTTGTGACAAATGAGCGCCATTAATCTAACCAAGAATCTAGTGCTACATTCTTGCACCAAACATATTGGGATTCGTCACCACTTCCTTAGAGATCATGTAGAGAAAGGAGATGTCGTATTCGAGCACGTTGATAGTAAAAAGCAACTTGCCGATATTTTTACAAAACCTCTCGCGACAGAACCTTTCTTTAACATTCGTAGGGAACTTAATGTTCTCGATATCTCAGATTGTGTTTAATGAATTGTTGCATGCTCTCTATCTATGCTTGTTTATATATTGGTTAACCATGTTTGAAAGCTTAAGCTATGCGAGGGCATTCATCTTTCATCACCATTGGAGGTACTATCGTTCCTATCTACTTGCTTTTTCTTGGCTAAGTATATGTTTCATATTATGTGTGAAGTGCAATCTTGTTGCGTAAATGATAGTTTTAATTTCCACTCTTATTCCATATTGATGTTTTAAATGGTATTGACTTGCTATTTATGTTTCTATGCATCATTTATGTTTTTTTTCTATTTTTTTCCTTCATTATTACTGCTTGACTCGACTTGTATAGTCTGTAGGTCAACTCATGGCCATCATAAATCAAGCATGGAAGTCTCTGCATGTCATGCATCGATCTGAGGGTCCCCCTTGCGTCGACTCATACTGAAACTTCAAATTTTTGAAAAATCTATTTGCATGCGTCGACGCCTAGAACCTAGAGGTCGACCCATCACTCGTGTTTTCTGAAATTTTTTTAAAATTAAAACCTCTAATGCATGTGTTGTGTCTTGCATCTTGTCATTTGTGTCTCTTGCATCTTTCACAACTCTCTTAACTCCTCCAAAACCCTAAAAAACCTCTTCAAGGATTCTAAAAGATTAGGGATTCAAACCTGAATTGGTGAAGGATTTCGCCTTTATACACTCATATATACTGCTGCAATTATGTCTCTTCATCAACAATAAAGGTTTATCTCACATGGCCACTTCAAGAGTGGCTGGTAAAAGGTCCGGTAGGGCTTCATCTTCTTAAACTCCGGTAAATTCTTAGTCTCTCCTTTCTTAAAAACTTGCTAAGGTATATGAGACAGTTTTAGGAAAAGATCTATTGTTAAGCAGCACGTATATTAACCTAAGGTAGCATATAGGATGCATATTCCTGAAATTGTAGATATTTTAAACCATCAAAAGTTTAATGCCTTCTTGGAATGTAGTACTAACTACAATGAAGATATTGTTAGAATGTTTTACGCGGGTTTGAAGGATAAATTTACTGGTTATGAGTTTGCCTACAAGATGAGAGGGCAAAAGTTACAATGTTGGTAGCACTGTATGGCGAGACTTGTTTGACATGTGACCTCGCCTTTCTCCTGATCTTCATATTACTGATACTAAGTTGGCTCCTCGGTATGAATTTAAGTCTGCGTTGAATTCCATGCTTAAGGACCATTATCCTGAGGAAGTAGTCGCAAGTGATTTCTTCCCCAAGTCGGTCACAACTGGTATGTTGAAATGGGAGGATCGAATCCTGCAGTGGATTGTCTCTCACATTTTGCATCTAAAGAAAGGTGGTTATTCTCGAGTTGATCAAGCTGAAGTTCATTTAGTTTATCTTCTCAAGAACAAAATCAAGGTAAACTGGCCCTATTATGTTGCAAGTCGCATTTATGCTTTGAAAGAAAGCATCAGAAGTCCATCATTATGCTACAGATCTTTCATCCAAAGCATATTAGATCATGCCAGAATTGTTATGCCAAGCATCCCTTACATATCTCTTTCTGCTGACCCAGAGTTTAGTCAAAAGATTATGACTCTTATGAGATACATTTAGGACAAGCTGTCATACCTTAAATTTTGACCACAATGTTTTTACACCATTGTGCAAATCATCACCACAATATAGATGTACCTTCATGCCTCATCAATCCTCTTAAAGATTGTTGAGCATTCACCTCAATCAAGAATTAGGATTTTTGAGCCCTCTTAGAGCACTCAGTCAAAGGATCAATCAAGAATTGGCATGATCTTCAACTTTTTAAGCCTCTCAAACATCCATGAAGGATCAATAGGTCTCCCACATCAAGAATCAAGCATAGGAATGCAACATCTCAAGTTAATCAAGCCTCAAGATCACCAGTGGCACCAAATTAGGGTTTTGGTCGACCAAAGCCTCCAGAGGTAAATTTTCATCTGGGCATGAGCCAATACTCCAAAACATGATTCAAGAAGCTCAAAGGGACCTACCTCATGGATCCAATCATGAGTTCAAAATAGCCTCAAGGGATGCATTCATCAAAAATCAGGAATTAGGGGTTCTTGACCTAATTCACCCCTAAGTTGACTTTTGAAGCAAGGCATGAGCCAAGACCTCAAGAAATATTTTGAAGACCTCAAATATCTTATATTGGACCTCTCACAATTTTAAATTGACACAAAGAACTTGATTCATGAGCAATATAAAGATTTGAATTCATCTGGACCACAAACTAGGGTTTCTGAGAAAAATTCATTTTGACCAAGACATGATCTCAAACCTTGGGACATGACTCAAGACACTTTAAAACACCTATGGAATCCATCCATTAGGTTTAATTTAGCCCAAGGACTTGATTTCATAAAGGATCACAAATTTTGAAATTCATCTGATAAAAAGTCAACTATGATCCAAACCAAGTTTGACTTTTGGGATTTTTTTGACAAATATGGCTTCTTCAAGTCAAAAACAATGTTAACTTATGATTTGGATCATCATCCATCAAGAAAAATCAAGAAAAGTTAGGATACTTGCAAAAGGGGTAATCTTAAGAAACTTAAAATTTCACTGGGTTATGAAAAAAATATTATTTTTACCCAACTTTGTAAGGCCATAACTTATGATCCAAGCAACCATTTTCTTCCATCTAAAGCTCAAATGAAAGCTCTCATTACATACTGCAAAAGTTAGGGTTTCATGGGATTTCCACTTTGACACTTAGTGAAATTTTGAGACAGAATCTGTTTGTGTTTTAGCCAACTTTGAGGTTATTTTTCTCCATGATCCACAACGATCCAAGACCAAATGCGAACATCAAAGTTGAAGTATGATGTGCAAGCTTTCCAAAGAGTACAAGAACATCATCAAACTCCATTTGAGCAAAGAGATATGAAGTGATCAAGATGCCCTGCTACAAACTGTTTTGCAAAATCAGTTTTGTCATTTCTTGCACCACACGATTTTTGAGTCAAATTGCAATGATCATAATCATACCATTTCAACATGGATCAGAATTAGTCATCACAAACCTGCCAGATAGTGCCAAAAAACCAAGAAATAATCTCATAAAAATGATGAAGTTTTGTCATGGATGCCTTGAATTCAAATGGCATTCATGTGCAATAGTGCACATTCAAAGATTTCACACTTCTCAGTTAAGATGCTCACATAAACAACAATAAAAACATCTGAGGAATATGGAGTTAGTCAAAAGTTAGCTATGACACTTGAGAGAGCTATTGTACCTTGCTTGAGAAGTAATGACACCAATCCAAAACCATTGAACCAAGCTCTTATCCTTCAAGCCAGCACTATTCCTCCAAGACAAACTTATTCACCTATAAATAAAGCTCAATTCTAATGTTTCAAAATGATGCGTCCGCAAGTGCACGGAAATATCGAAGTAATATAAAAGATTGTCGAACCCACAGAGACCAATGTCAACCTACCGTAATCTATCGTTACTTTGTAAAGCTAAGGCTAATGATAATTGAAAAAAGGGAAACTAGGACTAGAACTAAAATAAAACTAAGAAAATTTGATAATAAAGAGAGGCCGGAATATGGATTCCGCATTCCTAAATGACTTTGTAGAATTCGGGTACTAATTACGACTATAACTTAGTTCCGTAGAATATACCAACTTAAAGACTTCGCCTCACGCTCTCGCGGTATTAACTAAAGTCATGTTCCCTAATCCCAAGATTTTGCTCTCGCTCGCCCGGTAACTAGGAAATATATTTTGAAAGCCAATAATATCCTAAACATATCTAAAGCGCTCTCGCTGTATTTAGATATGTTGCCTAATTTCCACTATCCGGTTCGACCCCAACGCTCTCGCAGTGCCGACTCTAACCTTAATTAATTTCTCACTCTCGTGACAAAATCGTGTTAAATAACCTCTCACTCTCGTGACAAAGCTACTTAAATTAGACTTGGAAATTAAAACCAAAATAGAATTTTAATCATAAGTTCGTACCTATTATTTTCTACCGAGTCCCGCTGGTAACGACGGTCCTCATACGCCGGACTCTAAACTATTTAGCCAAACATGGAATTAATTAAAAACGCATAAATCATTACGGTTACGATAAAGAACGGTATAATATTTAAATTTGGCAAATAAAGCAATTATAATAAATAATGCGATAAAAAGAAACCTGTAAAGAAACTGGAATTAACTTTGAAAATGGCGGCAAGCTTTGATCCAAGCGTTACAAGGTATAGGCCTAATTACTAATGGTGTGGTAGTTCCTCGATGTGAGAGAACTACCACTTTTACAATGGTAATTTCTGCCTAAATCTATGAACAGCGCTTTCGCGCACAAAACTTGCGTCCCTTGAAACTAAATGATAGGTCCTATATATAGTGATAACAGGTTGGAAGTTACCTAAGAATTCATGTGAAAAATAGTGGAGATAATGGGAAGTTGGAGAAGCTGTGTTTGAGAGAATGTAGGAGAAAATGCTGATCGTGCGTGTGCATTGGTCTTCTTTGTCCACGTCTGCGTTTCTGAACATAATAACCACTTTGTGCGTGTGACGGTCGTGGTGAGTGTGTGACGGGTGTGGCAGCCTTTGGAAGCGTGGCGGTCGTGGTGGTTGTGTGACGGTCGTCACACACACCACTTTCCATTTTTTGTTTTTTTTCTTAGTCATTTCTTCCTGTTTTCTTCTCATTTCTTCATGTTTTTCTACTTTGCTCCTTTTTAGCTTGGACAATAAAATACCTGCGAAAACACTAGAATACTCGCGGAATAATCAGAACTTAAGTTGAAATAACGTAATTATTAGTCGTAAATCAAGGAAAATATATGATACATTTTCGTGTTATCAACACCCCCACACTTAAACCTTTGCTTGTCCTCAAGTAAAACATGACTCGTAAGACAAATAGTGCATACGGATACTCATCCTAGGATACCAACTCTACTTTGGTTAAGTTTGTGTCGATAGGTACTTGCTCACACACTAAGGATATCGTAACAACACAATTCCGCTTTTGCGGTCATCAACCTCCATCCTATACAAACCAATCCGAATCATGTCATTATACCTAAGCCTAACTCACTCATCATTCTTTTATCCCTTTTCATTCTGGCACAATCACATTAAGCCCGTTATCCTTTCACACTCATGGTAGGATGGCCTGTTAGCGACTATGATCTCATTATTATCATTTTTTTTCTTTCTTTTGGCACATTGTCTTAAATATCACTAAAGAAGTTTGCACCGTTGGGCTAAATGATCGGGTAAGGATCACCTAACTTAGAAGGAGTATTCATTTTTTTCTTTTCTTAATTTTCCTTTTAAGCCTGAGATCATACACTTATTTGCATCGACTTCCTACTTAGTGCGTGCTTAGGATGGTGCTGACTGCTAAATAGACTACTTAGGGACTACTAAGGGGGTGAGAACTTAAGGCTATGGCATAACAAGTACTCAAATTGATTTCCATAATTTAGAGGCTCACGGTGTTAAGATGATACCGATCTTGCAGAATTTTCCTAAGTCTCACAGTCTAACCTCAATTTCGTCTGTAACCTAAGATTTTCAAAAGAAACACTATTTTTAACTCAAAAATTTTCAAAATATTTTGTGTGGCTCAAGGGAATGGGGAAATCGATAGACAACATAAAATCACCATAAAGACTCGACAGCACATGCACAGACGGACGAAACGTTTAAAACAGAAAAAAATTTAAAATCATGCTGGAAAACAGTAAATCTAACTAGAAAACGGTAAAATGAAAGCGGTAAATGTTCCTCCCCCACACTTAAACCAAACATTGTCCTCAATGTTTTGATAAAAGGTGAAAAAGGAAAGATAGAACCTGTATGAATGCCATTGCGTGCTACCACGGCCAAATTCGCGCTGATTCTTCCCATGTTGTCCTTGTCTTCGCTGGCCACTTCTACTCCTGTGTCTTGTACTACGAGTTATCTAAATTTGCTGAAACTTCATTTTCTTGAAGCCGCTCATCATATTGCCTATTTTCGAAGGAAGTACCTGCAAAAATTGTTAGAAAAATACGGTGCGGTGTGTGCAGGTGGAACCTGACCATGGAAAGAACAAGGAGGATGTAAGTTACGAATGGGAGAGACATGCTTTCTCCCATCATACTCATCATTGGTGTCACCACCAGCAACGACATTCGCAGGAATGTGTGTGGGCACCAACTCATCTTAAGGGGTTGTCATCTAGAGATTTTTCGCCTAAATATGGCTGAGACGTGACAAGCGATACAATTCTTTATTTTCTGCAAACACAAACAATAAAAGTAAAACATTAAATTAAAAGTTCGTGGGTTTCCTCCCACGCAGGGCTTTGTTTAATGTCGATAGCTTGACGGCTAATAATTTTCGATTTCCATGGCCACTTATCAAGCCATCTCACATATCCCTCACCTTTTCTTCTCTTCCTTCTGTGGGGTGGTTCGTTCTTTTGAACTTGTGGTGGCGGTTCTGGATCTATCCTAAGTAATAGCTTTTCGAGTTTGGGCTTAGTTATTTCATCCATCACCCCAAAGCTTAACCTTACCCTCTCAACAGTAATGATATCCCTAGTTTCATGGTCCTCAAATTTTCTCTTTTTATGCGTGACCTCAAACAAAGATGCATCGGTGTAGATATTTTCCAATACCTCCGCATATGTTTTGGATTGGGATTCTACCTTTGGTGGGGTATATGGAGGAGGAACGACATTAGGTGCTTCCTTCGCTGCCTCTTTGACGACCTCCCTTTCAGGTGATCCCAGTGAATTTTTCTTAATCTCTACTTCTTCCTCACCAGAACTCTCCTCAACCTCAATATCACTCTCCTCAACCTCATTATCACTCTCCTCGGGATTCTCGATTTGTTTTTCATTAATGGTTGTTACAACATCCACATGCTCCTCCGGGGAGGGTCCTATAGGTGTCTGTGCAAGCAGGGAGATTTGAGTCTCCAATGCCTCAGTGTGAGTCGCGAGGGACTCGACTATTGTGTTTATCTGCCTAAGGTTTTCGTAAGTATCGAGATGTTGTCTTCTAAGCTCTTCATTCTAGAGAGTTTGTGTCTCCGCAAAGTGCTCCATCATGGATTCTAGCCTCGAATTAGTTGTTGTTTCAATGAAATCCTCCATTAATGCTTCGAGGTTGGAATTAACAGATTCTTGTGGTTCCTCGAAATATTGGGAATGAGTCAGTGTCGCATTGAAATCCTGCATTAATATTTCTAGGTTGGAATTATGAGATTCTTGCGGTTCCTTGAAATTTTGGGAATGGTAATCATAGGAAAAATTTGGTTGCGGTTCCTCAAAATATTGGGAGTATTGCGGTTGGTAATTGTAGAGAAAATTTGGATGCGGCTCCTCAAGATAATGTGAGTGGTTATCATAGAGAAAATTTGGGTGATACATGGTTTTTAAATTTAAAAATTTTTTTTTTATTATTTTTATGGGAGTGCCTTAGTCTATACGGTGCAACAACAGAATAACAATATTGACTGTTAGTCCCCGGCAACGGCGCCAAAAACTTGATGTGTCCGCAAGTGCACGGAAATATCGAAGTAATATAAAAGATTGTCGAACCCACAGAGACCAATGTCAACCTACCGTAATCTATCGTTACTTTATAAAGCTAAGGCTAATGATAATTGATAAAAGGGAAACTAAGACTAGAACTAAAATAAAACTAAGAAAATTTCATAATAAAGAGAGGCCGGAATATGGATTTCGCGTTCCTAAAGGACTTTGTAGAATTCGGGTACTAATTACGACTATAACTTAGTTCCGTAGAATATACCAACTTAAAGACTTCGCCTCACGCTCTCGCGGTATTAACTAAAGTCATGTTCCCTAATCCTAAGATTTTGCTCTCGCTCGCCCGGTAACTAGGAAATATATTTTGAAAGCCAATAATATCCTAAACGTATCTAAAGTGCTCTCGCTGTATTTAGATATGTTGCCTAATTTCCACTATCCGTTCGACCCCCACGCTCTCGCAGTGCCGGCTCTAACCTTAATTAATTTCTCACTCTCGTGACAAAATCGTGTTAAATAACCTCTCACGTTCGTGACAAAGCTACTTAAATTAGACTTGGAAATTAAAACCAAAACAGAATTTCAATCATAAGTTCGCACCTATTATTTTCTACCGAGTCCCGCCGGTAACGACGGTCCTCATACGCCGGACTCTAAACACTTTAGCCAAACATGGAATTAATTAAAAACGCATAAATCATTACGGTTACGATAAAGAATGGCATAATAATTAAATTTGGCAAATAAAGCAATTATAATAAATAATGCGATAAAAAGAAACCTGTAAAGAAACTGGAATTAACTTTGAAAATGGCGGCAAGCTTTGATCCAAGCGTTACAAGGTATAGGCCTAATTACTAATGGTTTAGTAGTTCCTCGATGTGAGAGAACTACCACTTTTACAATGGTAATTTCTGCCTAAATCTATGAACAACGTTTTCGCGCACAAAACTTGCGTCCCTTGAAACTAAATGATAGGTCCTATATATAGTGATAACAGGTTGGAAGTTACTTAAGAATTCATGTGAAAAATAGTTGAGATAATGGGAAGTTGGAGAAGCTGTGTTTGAGAGAATGTAGCAGAAAATGCTGATCGTGCGTGTGCATTGGTCTTCTTTGTCCACGTCTGCGTTTCTGAACATAATAACCACTTTGTGCGTGTGACGGTCGTGGTGAGTGTGTGACGGGCGTGGCAGCCTTTGGAAGCGTGACGGTCGTGGTGGTTGTGTGACGGTCGTCACACACACCACTTTCCATTTTTTGTTTTTTGTTTTTTTTCTTAGTCATTTCTTCCTGTTTTCTTCTCATTTCTTCATGTTTTTCTACTTTGCTCCTTTTTAGCTTGGACAATGAAATACTTGCGAAAACACTAGAATACTCGCGGAATAATCGGAATTTAAGCTGAAATAACGTAATTATTAGTCGTAAATCAAGGCAAATATATGATACATTTTCTTGTTATCACAAAACACACCAAAACAACAACAATGCTTGTTTTCTCACAAATCATTCTTCTTGCAAAATTCAAAGTTCTCAAAGAGTGAAAACTTGGAATTCTCAAACCAGTCCCATTCCACTCAAACCAAGCATCCAAACACTTCACAGAAGCATCATAGAAGTGATTCATAACCTCAAAACACTTCTGTAACATCAGAATCACCAAGTCACTATCCTTTTGCTCAAATTTTCCTCAAGGCTGTAGATTGAGGCAAGCCAAGTTATCCAGAAGGTTTTAATCCATTCTAATCATTGGAACACCATCCTTGGGGGTCAAGGAAGTTATCCAGGTCATCATCTTGCATCTGTAACACCTACATTGCAGAATTCGATTCTCACTTGCAAGGTAAACTTCCTCAAAACTGAACTCTATGAAACATGCATCATAAATATGTTTTCAAGTTACCAGCATGTTTCTGGGTGTTCATAGATCATTAAACCTCAATCAATTGCCATTTATCTTACGTGTATGGGATTTCATATAGTTCTTGCATTTTTAGGGTTCATCTGATTACAACATGATATCTTGTGATACACTTAAAATAAATGAAATTAAAAAGAACCATTCAATTCCTTGTTAAAAACACCCAACTTTGGTGTTTAAATCATGTCAAATGGTTGTGTATTGAGACAGATAGCATAGGTTTTGCAAATCAGAAGTTGACTCGAGGAAGAAGATGAAGTCTGGCGCGAAATTTGAATTTGCCACGCAGGTTTCATATATTATGTGTTGGTTTGGTATTTTTATCACCAGCACACGCTGGCTCAGTTGGCAAGGGCGTGTTTTGTGAGTTGGAGGGTGAGGTCGTGGGTTCAAACCCCACCTATGTCATTTTTGCCATTTTTCCCATTTTTCTCATATTTTTCATATTTTTCTTATTTAATTTTAAATATTTGTTTTAATATTTAAAATTAATTATTTTTAAATAATTTTTTGCACAAAAATTACCCACACATTAAAAATATTTTATTTACCAAAAATAAAAAAAAAAAATTTTACTTTGATATATTTTTAAATATTTCAAAGATTTTAATTTTAATTTGTTTTTAAACATTTTTAAATAATTTCTTTTTCTTTATTTTTCAAGACCAAATTGATTTTTAATCATCATGTGAATAAAACTTCATTTTTCAAACCTTGAACACAATTCACAACATGTTTATTGGATTTATTTGATATTTTTTTAATCATTTTTAATTGATTTTTCTTTTAAAAAATGTAAAAAAAAAATTAGGAATTAGGGTTTCCTTTAAAATTCAATCTTTTAAACTTCACATTAAACACGTTTGAGCCTCTAATAGAGTGTAATACCCAACCCCTTTTATAAATAAATAATTTTTGGGCCTCTGTCATAGTATAAGTCCCATTGCGATTTTAAAAAATAACGGTGCGTCCACTGTTTTTCAAATGGGCCTCTCCTTGAGTATAAGCCCCATTTTTCTTTCTTTCAATAATCATTTTTGGGCCTCTAATAGAGTGTAAGACCCAACCTCCTTGTACATAAATAAATTTTGGGCCTCTGCTGTAGTATAAGTCCCACAACGTCTTTCGGTATCGCAGTGCGATCACTGTTTTCAAATAAGCCATCTGGGCCTCTCCTTGAGTATAAGCCTCAATCTTTTGTACATAAAACTTTGTTTTTAACAATAAACAACTTCCATGGGCCTCTCCTTGAGTTATAAGCCCCATACCTCTGTTTTCAAAATTATCTGTCTTTTTTTTTAAACTGGTACTAAAGGGAGCATTATTCTCGGTGAAACCGCTCTTAGACCACTTGGGCCTCTCTTTGAGTTATAAGCCCCAAACCTTCTTTTCTTTTCATTAAAACAACAACTTTCTTCTAATTCAAATTCAAAATCAAAGTTTTCTCAAAATTTTCTTCAATTTCTTTAAACCCTAATCTTATAATTGTAATCATACAATTAATCACAATACACTTGGGCCTTTTTCAGAGTATAAAACCCAACATCTTTTCAATTTAATGCATACTTGTTTATATACCTGTTGATTTACTTATCTGTATATACTTGTGCATATCTGTCTAGAGTTTCCACAACAATTAAGTCATCCTTAGGTCAAACAGTAGGATACTTCTAACTTAGTCAATAACTAGTTCCCTCATAGGAAACTTCCCTCAATATAGTCTGCCTCCTCTTGGGCTTTATCCAATATGGAAATAAGAAAGACATTATTCCTAGTGAAACTTTTCTTAAGACTGTCAAAACTTTGAAACATATAAAAGAAATTCATTTCCCCAGAGAGGATTAATTCCCAGTGAAACCGCTTTTGAATTTCTTCAAACCGTAGAATTGTTCAACAAAGAAAGGACTTATTCCCGGTGAAACCTTTCTTGAACTTTTCTTAGGCTTGGAGCCACTGGCTTCTTAAAAGTTCCCCATAACCTCCTCTTGGGCTTAGTACAAGAACCAACAGGCTTCTTAAAAGTTCCCCACAACCTCCCCTTGGACTTAGTACAAGGACCAACAGGCTTCTTAAAAGTTCCCCAACCTCCTCTTGGAGCCACTGGCTTCTTAAAAGTTCCCCACAGCCTCCTCTTGGGCTTCCTAAAAGCATAGGATATAATTCAGTCATCTCTGCTAGTTCAATTCTCAGGAAAGTCAAAACTCCAGAACATCCAATCATTCAAGGGTTGATCTTCATCCCTAGAACCCACAACCTCCTCTTGGGCATCATACAAAGATTTCTCTCCAACCAGAGTCTACCTCTTCCTAAAAGACTTGGATAGTCTCAGCCTTCTCTTAGGATTCATACAAGTAGACTTGGAAAGTTTCATCTCCATAGTCTCTTCTTGGGCTTAACGCAAGGACCCACAGGCTTCCTAAAAGCATATGATAGATCCTGATCATTTAACCAATACACCAGTCCCCAGAAGAGTTAAAACTTCTAAGGTTTTCAAACTCACCTTTAAACCCCTTTGACTCCCAACAAAGCTTAACTTTCACCTTCAAAATCCCAGCCAGGGTCAATTTACCATCAACAAATCCTCAAAAGAATCAGAGCCTCATGGCATGTAGCAAATCAACTCTGCTTGAATCAACAACAAGAGTTAGTTTCCCTTTGGATTCCCCAATACAATTTAGACATTCTCTTGGATTTCAATAATCCTCAGCAAGAGTTAACCTCCTCTTAGGCTTTATATAATGATTTTCCCAGACAACCTCAATCTTGGGCTTTGTACAAGACAGATATAACACTCCCCAGAGGAGTCGTTTTTCTTTCAGCTTCAACCTTGGGCTTTGAACAAGGCACAAAAAAAACAACATCCCCACAGATGAGACCATGAGTCCCCTCTGTAGGAAGATGATTCTTCTATACATCACATATCAAAACAAACAATCAAAAACCTTTTTCCAGATAATTATTGTAAGTGGCACACTTGTTGATTCAAAATCCAAGATGGAGTCCTTCCCTTATCCTGGCTAAAATTTCTCTTTCATCTAACTGATATAAGTAGCAAGCCTCTAGATTCTACACATCCAAGCCAATGTCCCTCTCTTAGCATGAAAGATTCATAAAGGAAAAAGTGGTATTGCTCTACACTGAGTTAAAGCTTCTTCTTTCATGACATCTCTCTTATAAAGGAAATCATGGCATTGCTGGATCCCATATCCCAGTTAAAGTAATTTCTCTTATAACCATTTACTTAACATCTGTGATGAATAGGTGAGACTTCTCCCTTTAGAGATGACAAATACTTTCTCTCAGTCATCCTTTTAGCTTCAATCATGGGCTTTGAACAAGACACAAACACCCTTTTAGCTTCAATCTTGGACTTTAAACAAGACACAAATACTCTGCTAGCTTCAATCTTGGGCTTTGAATAAGACACTAAACTTTCCTCCCATAGAAATAGGAGGAACTACGATTGCTCTGATTTCCCAAATTTCTTTACGGGAATACGTAGGCATAAGATTACGAAATATTAGCGAGCACACAAATAAAAAATTCTAGGTCCAGGTACCTTCCCAAAAACAATAGAAAACCCGAAAACAACAAAAAACATTCTCTTAACCCTCCCAAAGGAGAAACTTTCCCGATCAATAGCAAATAAACACAAGAAAGCATTTCAAATAGTAGAAATACATGCAAACGAAGGTTCCTATAGATTATTATAGATACTCTGGGTGTTAATAGCTTCCCTTTGTATAACCAAACCCCGATCCCCGATCTCTTAGCATTTGTTAAAGAAAACACTTGCGTGCAGGGTTAGTTTAAGATATCTTCCCCTTCCTTTTAAACTTAATAGGATAAATACAGAAATCAGAAAGTAGCACCAAATAGCGGTAGGTGGTCGCTGTAACACCTCAAAATTTGCCCTCATGTTTCTAACTCTAACTGGCTTATGTTTCATTTCATTCTTGCATTTTCATTTGTGCATATCATTGGTTCTCAGCATGGGATCAAGGTATCCTTGTGAGCCCTCAAGAGGAGGATGTGTCTCAAGGCCAAAGCAAGAGAATGTACTCAATCTTGTGATGTTCATCAAAGTCTCTTACCAAGTTTGCACAATCATCAGAGGCATCAGTCATTTATTTTATCAGCAGACGGGTTGATCATTTCAGAATCAAGGTCATAAAGCAGGGTTAATTTGATCTTGTTTCAGACAGGTTTTATATCATGTTTCAGGCATCATTCAAGGGTATTATCAGTGGCTAAGGATTAGATATGAAGCAGGACTCAAAACAACTTGTATTGAAGCAATTTTCACCATTTTGCCTTGTTCCAATTGATTTGCATAGGTGTGCAATCAATTGCACTCCTTCAGTTTTCACATTTTGGCCTTTGCAAGGGTGTCCAATCGATTTGCACTACTGTGCAATCGATTGCACTGTGACGGATTTGCCTAAAACCTTCATTTTTCAGCACTATGTCAATTTCCAATGCACCACATTCACTTGGAATCAATGCTATATCAGTAAAAGGATCTAGAGAGCTGCAGAATTTGATTTCATTTCCATCCAATTTCCGCTCTAATTCCACATTCCCTTTCCAAGTTATTTTTCACTTCCAATTCCACTCACTCCAAACCTCACTTTCATTCCAAACCTAAGTCATATTTAAACCAATTTGATCCAAACCACACACAATTACACTTCATTTTTTCTGATTTTTCTACACTTCTCATTCAGAATTCTTTCTCAATTCTCTCTCACATTTTCATTGTCCATTTCCATCTTCAACCTCTCACCAAATCCCCATATTCATAGATTCACAAATTCTTCATTGGAATTTATGAATTCTTGAGCTAAACCTCCATCACATCCTCATTCTTGGTTCAATTCTGCAGTAGCAACTTATTTGGATCTAGATTTAAGATTTTGGAATCACTTCTTGGAGAGCTTTTGCTTATTTGTGGATTATTGCTTTGATCTTCAAGTGTTCTTGACAAAGCATCATAGATCTCTAGATTTCTTGCTTTGATTCATCAATTTTCGTGTACAACAATCACCAAAGCAATTCTCAGTTTTGTAGGTCTGGTACTGTGCAATCGATTTGCATCCTAGTGCAATCGATTGCACCTGTGTTTTTTCACTAAGAATTACTTTCTGTAACTGTGCAATCGATTTGCACCCTGCTGCAATCGATTTGCACCGATAACTTTTGTGTTTTTGGCTTGTTTGGAAGCATGTATTGATACCTATTCCACTCCTAACCTTCATGGCTTTGTGTGATGCATATTTGTGGAATTTTCTAGGGTTGTTTAACCTCTAGTTGCTGGATGTATGTGAATCTTTGATGCATGATTGTCCGATTGTTGATTTGTTTGCATTCTTGAAGCATGTTCTTGAGGCATATTGGTTCATGTGTGAATAATGACTTGTTGAACTTGTGTAATCTCTTGAAAATGAATGTGATGTGATACATGTGAGTATGATGCTGTGGTGTGCATAAGTTGGATCATGTATGCCTTTACCTTGCTTGAACATTTGTTTTCCTTTGAAAATGATCATGGTATATGTTCAACTAGTCTTGATGCATGTTAATGTGAAGTCGTCTTGCATGTTTGAATTGAATGATCATGATATGATTTAAGTTCTGACTTTTCTCCATCCTCACTTCATTTTGTTCACATCACTTTTGTATGCACACAATTTTCCGACACACGACTCTTGGAGTTTCACCGTTTATGATCATGTTTGCGTTTGTTGCATTCTTGATGCGATGAACACATATCACATACTCCTTGAGCATGCTAATTGTGAATTAATGTTTATGTTGCTGGAATTGTGTTGTGCATGTTTGTTTGCTTTCTATTCCTTGAGGTGCATACTTGTTTCAACTTGTTCACATGCTTAATGTTATGCCTCCTTTCATTATGTACATTTTTCCATGATGTCTTCAAGTCTATTCAACGTGATGTATGATGTGTTTGTGATCATGATTAATTGAGGAATGCATGATGTTGGATACACGTTCGCTATGCCATGATTGAATTGTATTCAAATGCATTGCATGTTGCCCTGTTTTCTACTGCTGACTATGTGCATAGGTGCTGTTGTATGTGCTGCTCTTTAGTATTTTACACCTATTTTTGTGCTAAATATGAGCTGTTGAATGCTGTTTAGTATGTTGGCTGGAATTTACTGTTGTATTGGTACAGATGCGTTGTTGTAGCTGCTGTTCTTGTTCATTCGTATCTCTCATTTCTTCTACTTCTTTTTCTCTCTTATGTGTCGGATTACATGACATACTGCTTCATTGTGTAGAACTTCTTCACATCCCGTTGGGATCCTAGCTCATCCTTAATTTTTTATTAAGGTGAGGTAGGATAAGCATTAGGTAGTGCTATCCCTCTCTCTTCTTTAGACTTAGGTTGTTCTTGAACCTCCCTATAGGGCCATCTTTTGCATGACAACTTTAGGATAGAATTCCCCTTAGTGTTTTCTTTTCCTTGAGTCTTCTCTTCTCATCTCATAATCCTTCTAAAACACTTAATAAAGGTTAACGTGTATTGCGCATGAGCTTTGTATATGGGAAGTGAAGGATAGGGGGTCTCCCTTCATTCTTCTAGGATGCTTAGTGTACGTCCTGTTGGGGACGATACGCGACGTATTCGTTCCTATGTTGTAGACTTGGGTGCAATGCAAGTTATGAACTAACTTCAATAAAACAAACTCAAACCTTTTTCATCCTTCGGGATTGTTAAGTTTCAAACTATTTTCAGAAAAGGGCACGTTACTTCCGTCTCGCCGCAAACAGGCATCAACCCTAACTACCGGACGCGAATGTAACGTCGCTCGTAAAAAACACAGACTTGGTTAAGTCGAACTACGACTGCTCTGATTTCCTCCTTCTGGTTAGATTGAGGATACGTAGGCACAAGACAACGATGTCTTGGCGAGCAACCTCCCCCTTAGTTCGTGTCTGAACTACGTTGACTCTGACTTTCCCATCGCACGAGGGAATACATAGGCCTAGGACTCCGAGGATGTCCTATCGAGTCTCTTCTTTTTCTTTTCTCCCCCGTTTCTTCGTTCTCTCCCATTCCTGTTCCTTTTCCTTTCCAGTAGCAGCGGAGCTCCAGACAACGACACCCTTTGATCGAGACAACCAGCGTGGATCCCATCGAGTATGATGGATGCGTGGGGGTGCTAATACCTTCCCCTCGCTTAACCGACTCCCTTACCCGTTTCTCTTGGTCGCAAGACCATGCTTTTCCCTTCCCTCAGGTTTACACAGTGTTTCCTTTCCCTCTCTTGGGATAAATACACATTGCTGGCGACTCTGTTTCTGCGCCACTTTTGTGTTTGTACTTGGATGAAAATCCCGGGAGCGACAGTCGTGTCCCCAAAAAAACCGACGCTACAGAAAAATGGCGACTCTGATAGGGAGTGTTAGGATTTCCTAAGAGGTTTAGGCATTGTTTTGCATTTATTTTTTTGCTATTTTACTTGCTTTCTTATTTTTATATATCATATGCAGTCAAATTATTTGCTATATCTGTTTAAATTACTATTATCTGGGAATGTGATTAATACGCATGTGGTGGGTCCGAGAGAACATTAAGATAAGTGGTGGCATATTCAGGAAGGCTTATAGGGAGTGAGTTCCGACCAAGCTAACTTGAAAGTCCACAGAATCAGTGGAGGTACCCTTTGGAATTACTGATGTTGAAGGAGCAAGTCGTGACAACATTACTTTTTTCGCTGGGTGCCCATGAAACTGAGGTTTATTTGACATTTAATCCCCTGACCATTGTTAGGTAGTGCGACGACTATCGGAAATAGTTGATACGCGATACTACACTCAAAGGAGATTCGGCTTAGGGATATTACAGCCCTCATGAGTTAGTCGGTTTACTGTTAATATTCTTGATAAGGGTCAATGATTTTGGGAACCTTTATTAGAACCCGTTCTACAGGTACAAAAATTAGACACTAGTACACACCTTGGGGATGGGTAGATCCATGACTCCACGCTCGTGACGATGAACCCTTAAACCCATGTTTCAAATGTTTTTGTTTGCTGCATTCATGCATCCATGCATTTCATTCATTAAAAAACTCTTTTTAAACAAGAAAAAAAATCTTTTTCTAAAAGAACTAAAACAATCATTGCAAATATCAGAGGTCGTACAATGGATTTCGGTAGAAGAACAACGCACAAGTACACCTTCATGATTCCAAAACTGGAAGACTTAAGGAAACTAGGAAGGATGATTACTAATCCCGAGGCTTTCAGAGCTAAGCACGGAGAACTGTTGTCTCTTTTGAAGGTCAACATGGTGGAAGGAGTCCTGTCTACATTGGCTCAGTTCTATGATCCAGTATACCGCTGCTTCTTCTTTCCAGATTATCAGCTCACACCAACATTGGAAGAGTACTCTCATCTGGTTAACTTACCTATCACTAACCAAGATCCATTTTCTGGACTGGAAGAAATTCCAAAAGATCAAGCCATTGTAAGAGAAACCTCATTGGAAGAGTCGGATATCAGGACTCACATGACCACCAAGGGAGGAATCCAGGGTTTACCATCTAAATTCCTAATGGAGAAAGCCCTATACTTTGCCAGTATAGGAAATATAACTGCTTTCGAGAATGTCTTTCTCCTACTCATATTTGGGTTATTCCTCTTTCCCAACATTGACAACTTCATCGATGTTAAAACTTTCAAGATATTCTTAATTGGGAACCCAGTCCGAACCCTGCTCACAGATGCTTATCATTCTATACATTTAAGGAATTTGTACAGTGGAGGGATGATCACATGCTATGTACAATTACTCTACAGATGGTTTATTTCCCGCTTACCCAAGTCTGCTGCTTTTTGGGATCACAAGAGTGGTCTGCGATGGTCACAGAAGATTATTTCTTTTACCAATTCTGACATAGATTGGTATAATCGGATCTATGACAGAATAAAAATCATTGAAAAATGTGGAAGTTTCCCCAATGTGCCCCTCATTGGTACTAAATGAGGGATCAACTATCATCCAATTTTAGCTCTTCGTCAGCTTGGATACCCGATGAAGAATGTACCATATAATATTCATCTAGAAGGTTTTTTCTTCAAGGAAGGAGAAAATGACAGGGCACTAAAGAAAGAAATAATGCATGCCTAGCAACATGTTCATAGGAAGGGGAGAGAGTCCCTAGGAAGGCCAAATTGCATCTTTGCAGAGCCTTACCTCTACTAGGTACAAACTAGAGCCATCAAACTGAAGATGTCTTACCCTCGTCAAGAAATTTTTCCCTTAAAGGAATCTGTTCTTTATTTCATGTCCGATGCGAAAAAACTCCAGATCGCTCTTAACAAAGTCCAATGCGAGAAAAACTCTTGGAAGAACAAGTACCAAATTATTAATTTGGAGTGCATAAAGATCCAAGAACTGTTGAAGGAAAAAGATGCTCTAATTGAGATATTGGAGCAGCATGCTATAGAAAGTCAAGAGGAGCGTAGAAGTCTACTCTCTCCTTTCACTTGGCAAAGGATCATCGACCCGACAAAAATTGAAGGGACCCGATAAAAGAAAAGAAAAATTCACGAACCAGCATCTGAGCTTTCCTCAGAGAAAACTCATGATCCATAGGCCTAGTTTTCCTTCTTGCACTTTGTAAAAAAAATTGTACTTTTCTCTGTAAAATACTGCAATCTTTTGAGTTCAATCAAAGGTTTCCACCACTGTATGATATTTACAACATAATTATTAAAAGTTCTTTTGAAAACAAAAACTAAAAACAAATCATTATTTGCATATCATTCATCATTCTCACATAACACATCTTTGTCATTGAGTCTCACACATGTGTCACACTCTAGAGTCAAACTGTCTCATTCATACAATACTCGGGCCAATCGGCAAAAGAAAATGGATGATCTCGAAGATGATAACAGAGAACTAAGAGAAGAAATCAATGCTCTAAAAGAGAGTTTGGAGAAACTCCACAACACGATTGAATCCTTGGTAGCAGCTCAGGATCAATCACCTCAAAGGACTGCGATCTCAGAGATTATGTCTACACCAGCGTTTGAGACACCTGGCAGTCATCCTCAGTACAACATGCCTAAAGGTTTTCCCTGGGGCATGCCTTTCAATTTTATACCTGAAGGATATATACCTCCGGTCACTGAAGACCCATAAGCTATAGCAGGAACCTCCAAACCTGAAGGTTACAAACTTCAGGTAAATGAAGATGTAAGGGTTACGACAGAAACTCCTGAAGGTTACAAACTTCGGGTCACTGAAGCGCTAAGAGTTACCGTCGTAATGTTTATACCATAACCAGTGGTACACACTATCCCAGAGGAACATATTCTGCAGGCCACTTCTGGCAGAAATGAAGAAGTATACGAAAGGATGAATGAATTCCAAGAATAGTTCTTGGAAATGCAGAAAGGAACTGCATGCCATTCGCGGACAAGACATGTTTAGCAAAGATGCTGCTGACCTCTGTTTGGTCCCAAACGTAAAGATACCGCACAAATTCAAGGTACCTAACTTTGAAAAATACAAAGGCAACTCTTGCCCTCAAAGTCACTTGGTAATGTACGCCCGAAAGATGTCTACCCAGACAGAAAACCAACAGCTACTTATCCACTATTTCCAAGACATTTTAACCGGTGCCGCACTCAAATGGTACATGGATTTAAACCGCACCAAGATTAGTACTTTCAGAGATCTTGGGGCAACCTTCATTCTGTAGTATAAGTACAATTTGGACATGGCGCCAAATAGGGACCAACTCAGAGCAATGTCCCAAAAAGATAAAGAAACCTTCAAAGAGTATGCTCAGAGATAGCGTGAAATCTCCGCCCATATTTGTCCTCCTCTCGAGGAAAAATAAATGACAAAAATCTTCCTGAAAATATTAAGATCATTTTATTATGACCGAATGGTCGCTAGTGCACCTAGTGACTTCACCGAAATGGTGAACATGGGGGTACGCCTTGAGGCAGCAGTCCGAGAAGGACGATTGGTCAAAGATGCAGAGACATCCAGCAGTACTAAAAGATACGGTAGTGCTTTCCAAAAGAAGAAAGAGCAAGATATCAGTAATATCTCTCTGGGTAAACAAATACGAAGGTATCAACCTCGACAGGTAGTAGCAGTAACTCCCGCTATCAACCCAGTGCTATCCCTGACATACCAAGCTCAGGTTGCTCAGAGCCAGCCAAATCAACAACTGTATCAGCGAAGACAACAACAACCTCTTCAGCAGGCTCACCCACAGTACCACAATAACAATCGTACCACGCGGTCCTCAGGGTTTGACCCTATACCAATGCTATACGCAGAATTATTTCCACTTCTGCTAGCCAAGGGGCACGTTCAAACTAGGACTCCTCTCTCAGTACCAGACAACCCACCTTTTTGGTTCAAAGCCGATTAAACTTGTAATTACCATTAAGGAAGATCAGGACATAACATTGAGAATTGCCTCACCTTCAAATCTGATGTACAAAAGCTCGTCAGAAACATAATTTTATCTTTCAAAGATACTTATCCGAATATTCAAACGAACCCATTACCGCAACATGAAAAGACTACGGTGAATTTGATAGAAGAAGAACCTGACAGCAGTTATCAAATTCACAATGTACGCCTACTGGGAAGAAATCTGGTGAAAATGCATTATAGGCAGAGCGGGTATGGCCATGTACCATCTCATAACTATCATCAATGTGATATCTGCTCTAAAAATAATCAAGGATGTGCCATTATACAAGCAGCTCTTCAAGAGCAGATGGATTTAGGCTGGATTCAGGATCACAGGATTCGTGAAGTAAATATGGCCCACGCACATCCAAACATTGTTCAAAATCATGACATCCGTGCAATGAATGCCAATCTAGTGGCAATGCATTCAAGACAAAGTCAATATTACAACTTGCCGCTGCACGACTACAACGCCTGCCTGATTTGCTCAAAAGACAATCAGGGATGCTCTTTTGTACAAGAGGCCCTCCAGCGTCAAATGGATCTTGGATGGATCCAAGACTACCATGAAAGGAATGATCATCAAGCCAATATGGTTCAGATCTTCGATATTCGTTTAATGAATACCAGCTTAGTGGATTGCATGCCAAGCAAGTCAGACTCGATTTTTTGTCATCACACAATTACCAGGACTGCAGAGATTGCTCCGAAAATGATCAGGGCTATGCACTTATACAAAGAAATCTTCATCATCTCTTGGACCACTGGTGGCTCCCAATCTACCAAGATGAAGACACGGATCAAGTTAGCATAACTAATGGAAATCTTGATAGACACCAAACTTGTGACATCCGCTTACTAAAAACGGACTTGGCAAAGATGCACTGCATACAGAGTGGGTACGGCCAGGTGCCACCTCGCAACTATGAACGCTGTGGAATATGTTCAGGAAATAACCAAGGATGATACCTCGTGCGAGCAGCTCTCTAGCATCAGGTAGACCGAAGGGAAACTCAACCATGCTTGAATTTTCAGTCAATCAACATGGTACAAAGTTGTCTCCCTATTCAAAACAAGGTCCGAGGACTACTAGACAAAAGCTTTGTCACAATCTCATACAAAAGAGAACATGTCAATCATGGAATTACCGAGGATGTTTTCACCATAATTCCTCTGCTCAATGAGTCAAAAATCCCTCTTGACAGTAGAAAAGTGTCTGACATTCCCAACCTAGAACCGATTGAGGTTACTTCTGACGCTCAAAAGGCCCAAAAATCCCCTGTGGTTATCTACCTGACATGCCCGATACCTTACAAGTTAGAGAAAGCTATTTCGTACAAGTACGGTGCGACTACAATAGAAGATGGAAAAGAAATTTCACTACCATCAGTTGTCAACATTGCTGATATCTGTCGAGTCACTCGAAGTGGCCGAATATTCAACAGAGGAGTTGGGGAACCTGCAAAAGAAAAGGAACCACAAGCTGAAAGTCCTAATCAACAAATTGGTTAATCCAGTAACACGAAACCCGTAAAGAACAACGATGAAATGATAAAGCTCATCCAGAAAAGCGAGTACAACATTGTGGATCAGTTGTTACAAACTCCTTCTCGGACATCCGTTTTATCTCTCCTGCTCAGTTCAGAAGCTCATAGGGACGCTCTACAGAAATTCTTGGAACATGCCTTTGTAGAACAAGATGTGACAGTAGGGCAATTTAACAGCATTATCTCCAACATCATTTCCTGCAACAATTTGGGTTTCAGTGATGAAGAACTTCCAGAGGAAGGAAAAAATCATAACATGGCACTCAATATCACAATTAATTGCCAGGACGATTAGTTATCCTGTGTACTGGTAGATACAGGTTCATCCTTGAACGTCATGCCAATATCAACTCTGGTACGATTATCTTTTCAAGGTACTCTGATGAGAGGCAGTGAGATCATCGTTAAGGCTTTTGACGGATCTAGGAAAACAGTTATCGACAAAGTCAATCTTCCCATAACCATTGGTCCTCACACTTTCCAAGTCACTTTCCAGGTCATGGACATCCGAGTGGCATACATCTATTTATTGGGATGACCTTGGATACGTGAAGCAGGGGCAGTCACTTCGACACTTCACAAAAAGCTGAAGTTTGTCAAGAACGACAAGTTGGTCATAGTATGTGGAGAACAAGCTTTAATCTTGAGCAACCTACCATCATTTTCATATTTATAACTAGAGGAGGTTGTTGGAACTCAATTCCAGGCGCTCTCGGTAAGCAATGAGAATCACCAAGACAAAGGAACGTTAATTTCCTCGTACAAAGACGCTCTCCAAATAATGGAGAGTGGTAACATAAATGGATGGGGGCAGATTGTAATTCCTGCTAATAACAAGACAAGAAAAGGTCTTAGTTTTTATCCAACATGTACCCATAATACAAAGAAGGATGAAAGCTTTCGTCCCATTCAGGATTTCTTCCACAGTGGAGGATTCCTCCATCCGATTTCTCAGGAAGTCCACACCACCGAGGAAAACAACTCTTCTGATACAGATGAAGAGTGGAAATCTTATCTCAACGATGAAGGTTATATATCTCAGGAATAAACATACATGTTATTCTACTCTCCAAAGCAAAGTCCCAGATATATACCAAGATCAGACGTCAGAATGATCTATGGAGATTGCGATCCTGAAGGATGTCGTTCTCCACCTAACTCATTCGAAGAAGACAATCTGATGAAAGACAACTTTAACTACGATTCTTATGATCCCCTGGATGATTTGCCTATCTGGAGGCCTTACATGGAAGATTCAGGGCAAAAGAGTCAGCCAGAGAATGCATATCTGCTGAATAACCTTGAGAAAAATCCACCTGTTCTCCCAGAGTCGTGGGAACCTTACCAGGAAAATTCTGTAAATGTCAAACATCATGTTGATGAAGTTGCAAGGATCGCAGGACAAGAATTTATTAACTTTGCATTTACTGAGGTCAACGTCATTGAAGAAGATGACTCATTTATTCCCACAGAAACTTAGGATACTTTGGGGCAGCCAAGCGGCAAGTACGACTTTATAATAAAATACACTGCTCCCGAAAGCTCTCGCATCAGATACGAGGACATCCAGCCAACTGGATGGGGAGATTCCCTTGAGAATGAAATTACTGTCGAAGATATAACATAAGAATCCTCCTAGTATAACTCTGCATGGGAAGAAGACTCCAGTAATCCCACTCCGCCAGAAATCAGTTTTGTTACTGAAGACAAACCGAGAAGAAAGATACCAGACTTTGTGATTCACAGAGGAGTTCGTCGCCATTGGGTCGCGGTCGATGTCCCGAATGTCGTTCATAAATCAAAGTAATTTCCGCGTCTTTGTTTTAACCTTTCACTTTGCCCGGGTGAAAAAGATGTTTTAATGGGCTTGCTTTTCTGTAAATGTCCCTCTTCGCTTCGCCCAAAGCGAAAGAGTTTTGTTTTATAGGGTTATGTTTCAAGAATCGACAAATCATGAATACGTAATGTCATTCTAAATTCCTGCATTTATTGCTATTTTCACTTTTCTCTTTTCCAGAAAATGGTAATCCTAAAAAACAACCCGAAATAAAAACAAACATTTTCAAAAAATATACATTGCATACACTTTTGCATTCTCTCTTCCTTTTCTAAAAAGAAATCATCACGTCATACATATTACTTGTTTTAAACCCCATTGAAACATACGATCCAATGTCTTCTCCCAACTTTGAATTCCCGGTATTCGAAGCCGAAGAAGATGAGGACGAAGAAATTTCGGATGAGATCTCCCGAATACTCAGACAAGAGAAAAGGTCCATTGAACCTTATAAAGAGTCGTTGGAAACGGTCAACTTAGGTTCAGAAGAAGAAAGGAAATAAGTTAAGATTGGAGCACTGCTTTGCCCAATTGTCAGAGAGGACTTGATAAAGCTTCTCAAAGAATTTTTGGATGTGTTTGCTTGGTCCTACCAAGAAATACCAGGGGTTGGATACCAGCATCGTGGAACATCACTTACCGCTGAAATCAGAATGTCCTCCGGTAAAACAAAAATTGAGAAGGACTCACCCTGATATGGCCATCAAAATTAAGGAAGAAGTGCAGAAACAGATCGACACAAGTTTCCTTGCCACCTCAGAATATCCTCAATGGCTAGCGAACATAGTGCCAGTTCCCAAGAAAGACAAAAAAGTCAGAATGTGTGTAGACTAGAGGGATTTAAACAAAGCAAGTCTAAAGGATGATTTTCCCTACCTCACATTGACATGCTAGTTGACAACACAACAAAATTCAAAGTATTCTCTTTCATGGATGGATTCTCGGGCTATAATCAAATCAGAATGGCGCCAGAAGACATGGAAAAACTTCATTCATCACGCCATGGGGCACCTTTTATTATAAAGTAATGTCGTTCGGTATGATGAACACAGGGGCAACTTATCAAAGGGCCATGACAACTCTGTTTCACGACATGATACACAAAGAAATCGAAGTATATGTCGATGACATGATCGCAAAATCTAAAACAGAAGAAGAACATGTAGAGCACCTATCAAACTTATTTCAGCGTTTGAGAAAATACAAACTCCGCTTGAATCCTAACAAATGTACATTCGGTGTTCGCTCTGGAAAGCTTTTGGGGTTCATCGTCAGCTAGAAAGGAATTGAGGTTGATCCCGACAAAGTTAAGGCCATTCAAGAAATGCCTACTTCAAAGACTGAAAAACAAGTAAGAGGATTTTTGGGACGTATGAATTACATCTCAAGATTCATATCCCTTATGACCGCGACATGCGCGCCAATCTTCAAGCTACTAAAGAAGAACCAAAGCTGCATATGGACAGAAGATTGCCAAAAATCTTTTGACAGCATCAAAGAGTATCTGCTAAAACCACTTATTCTGTCTCCTCTAGTGGAAGGAAGGTCACTGATCATCTACTTAATAGTCTTGGAATACTCCATGGGTTGTGTGATTGGCCAACAAGAAGAAACAAAGAGAAATGAGTCTGCAATTTATTACTTAAGCAAGAAGTTCACGGATTATGAAACTCGATACACTATGCTCGAGAAGACTTGATGCGCTCTGGCTTGGGCAGCTAAACGTCTTCGCCAGTACATGATTTGTCACACTAATTAGTTAATCTCTGAAATGGATCCGATCAAGTACGTCTTTGAAAAACCTGTTTTAACGGGAAGGATTGCTCGTTGGCAGATGTTGTTATCAGAATAAGACATCGAGTACCATGTTCAAAAACCCATCAAAGGAAGTGTTTTAGCCGATCATTTGGCACATTAACCGATTGACGATCAGGAATCAATCAAATTTGACTTCCCATATGAGGATATTATGTACCTGAAAATGAAAGATTGTGATGAACCGCTACCGAGCGAAGGGCCAGAGCCAGGATCCCAATGGGGACTAATATTCAACGGAGCTGTCAACGGTTATGGAAATGGAATTGGGGCAATCATCGTAATACCTCAGGGTACCCATATTCCTTTCACTGCCAGATTGACATTCAAATGTACAAACAATGAGACCGAATACAAAGCTTGTATCATGGGTCTCGAAGAAGCCATCGACTCAAGGATAAAGAACTTGGATGTGTTTGGAGACTCAACCCTAGTTATAAATCAGATCAAAGGAGAGTGGAACACATATCAACCAGGATTGATTCCTTATAAAGACTACGCAAGAAGGTTGTTACCTTTCTTCAACAAGATTGATTTTCATCACATTTCTCGTGAAGAGAACAACATGGCTGACGCATAGGCTATAGTATCCTCCATGATTGTTGTGAATCGATGAAACGAGAAACCCAAGATAGACATAATGCGCCTTGATATGCCGCTTACTTATTTGCAGTTGAAGCAGTCATAGATGATAAACTATGGTATCACGATATCAAATGCTTCCTTCAAAAACAAGAATACCAGTCTAGGGCATCAAGAAAAGATAGGAAGACCATTAGAAGACTGGATGACAACTTCTTCCTGAACAATGATGTGCTCTACAAAAGAAACTTCGACATGGTTTTGCTCAGATGTGTAGGCAGACAAGAAGCAAACATGCTAATGAAAGAAATTCACGAAGGCTCCTTTGGCACTCATGGCAATGGACACACAATGGCAAGAAAAATTCTGAGAGCAGTATATTATTGGCTGACAATGGAATCCGATTGCTACAAGTACATTAGGAAATGTCACAAGTGTTAGTTATACGCTGACAAAATCCATGTACCGCCAACCCATCTCAAAATACTTTCTTCTCCATGGCCTTTTTCTATATGGGGAATTGACATGATTGGCATGATTGAACCCAAAGCTTCAAATGGACATTGGTTCACCCTGGTAGCCATTGATTACTTCACCAAGTGGGTCGAAGAAGTATCATACACCAATGTGACCAGACAAGTGGTGGTCCGATTTATCAAGAACAATATCATTTTCCGTTATGGTGTTCCAAGTCAGATCAGTACTGGCAATGGATCGAACCTGAACAACACGATGATGAAAGAGTTGTGTATTGAGTTCAAAATTGAACACCATAACTTATCTCCCTACCGGCCTAAGATGAATGGAGCGGTAGAAGCAGCTAACAAAAATATCAAGAAGATTATTTAGAAGATGGTTGTAACCTACAAAGATTGGCACGAGATGCTACCCTTTTCTCTTCACGGTTATCGCATATTCGTCCGCACTTCAACAGGGGAAACCCATTTCTCTCTAGTATATGGCATGGAAGAAGTGCTCCCCATAGAAGTAGAGATCCCATCAATAAGAATCTTGATGGAAGCTAAGCTAACGGAAGCTGAGTGGTGTCAGAGCAGATACGATGAATTGAATCTGATCGGAGAGGACCAGAAGGAGATCGTCGCGGCCTTCGTGTGGGGCAAGAGTTGATGCTTGTAGGAGAGGAAAAGGGGGTGGAGGTACCTGCAAGGTACTCCGATGCCAAAGTAAGTGTTTGGTCAAAAAGGGGAAAAGCAAGTAAGAGATGTCAAGTATAGGGTATTTGATACCTTCCCCTCTCAAGCGAGGGGGTATTTATAAGTGGATTTCTAGCGAGCAAAGCGCCTGATTTACCAATGAGGGATTGCCAGATGGAGGGCAAGGCGCATGGCCATTTGACTTGGACTAGTTGTTTCCGTGATATCTGGGGAGGCAGTTGGTCCCGTGAACTACTCTGCGCGTGGAAGGGACATGCCCAACGGTTACTTTCTGCCCAATGGCTATAGTGTGCCCAACGGCTATATTGTGTCTATTGGGCCTGTTCGCCAATTATAATGGATTGAGCCTGATCCTTAGGGGCAGGAAGCCCTGCCCGGTCCAGAACAGGAGCCCCCCAAGTCGTTGCTCTGCTGGAGAGTAATGACTTAAGACATTTGTGACTACGACCGTACTGTCGGGGACGTGGTTGTTCGCGTGGAGTGTCCTATTCGTGCCCCGACCAGATGTGGTCGTTGGATGATCACGCTGAACGTCGGCCAAGATTTGTTACGTGCTCGCAGAGATTAGTGTTTTTGCCGAGCAGCCCTGCACGGATGCGTTCGTTTTTGACGAGGAGATTTGCTCGTGAGAGCCAAGGACTTGGGTGTATTTTCTGGAATAAGCCAGGCGGAGAGCTTTGTGACACGTGGTGAGCATTTATGGCTTTTATCAGTCCTAGGGCCGCATTAGCTATGATGACCTTCACGATCCCCCACGATCAAATGGTTATAAAAAGGTGGAGGAAGGTTTTATTTTCACAATTCTCACAAGTTCTCACTCCTTGCTCTTATTTGCTCTGCAACTAGTCCTCCCGCCGGAGTTCCTCGTCGCCACCGTTGATCCTCCTCTTCTCCGTCAACTTCTTCCTCTTCTTGTAAGTTTGTTCTTCCTTTTCTGTACTTTTTTATGAACCTTCGAGTTTTCTGGGTGTTGTTCATGGATTCTCCGGTGAGTTCATGAATTTTCCGGTTGAACTTCGTGTGTCCTTTGATGAACACATGAGTTTCCGGAAAATCCATGAAGAACATGAAGAACATGATGATTTCTAGGATAATTGTAGAGAATGTTTTGATGTAGATCTTTGTAGATTCTGGTTAGGCGTATAGTTTAGGTTTGTAGTCGGGCACTAGGCCTGTTCGGTTCCTTGTCGTGACTTTGGGGTGCGACGAGCCTGTGTCCTCGTTTTGCTGTATTAAGTCGTGGGGGCTTGCCCTGCTGGTCATTAGACAGGTGAGTTAGAACGGGCTCGAGGTTGTCCTCGGCTTCATCCTCGCCCTTTCACTTGATTAGTGGTGGAAGGGTGGATTTGATCTTGGATGTCGAATTCACTTGTCTTTCTCTGCTTTTTAGGTGAAAATGGCTGATCCTCGGGATGAAGTTGTGCCCGACCTTCAAGAGTCACACGGGGAGCCGGATGCGCCCGTCGATTATTCCAATATTAAGGTCGCAGAGGGGGACCTGGACTGGATAGCGCACGAACCTCTGTCGTTGCGATTGACCTTCACCGAAGAGGAGATTCGAGATTTTTCTCTGTTGGAGAACCGGGTAGGGGAGGCTCCTCGACAATGGAAAGCATTTCGTCCCGGGGAGAATTATAGAATTTTCTCTGGGTATCTGGGATTGCGTTTCCCAATGTACGAGTTTGCTTTTACGTAGGCCAAGATGCGTCTCCCGTTCACTGATTTTCAAGTGGCCCTCTTCACCCATTTGGCATTGTGCCCGTCGCAGCTTCACCCTAATGCTCTGGCCTTCATCCGGGCATTTGAATTAGTTTGTCGTTATCTTAATGTCGGGGCGACCGTGGATCTCTTCTTTTGTCTCTTTCAACTTTAAAGGAGTACCATGGGGACAAAACAAAGTTGGGTTTCGTTTAAACAGCAGAGCAGGCTATTCTGGCCGTACTCTGACTCGATTCGCAACTTCAAAGATAGGGTTCTGATCATGAAGCCTCTTTCTGAGGAGGCGAAAAGATCTATCTCGACTATCGAAAAGGTGACGGTTGATGGTCGGGAGGTGGATGGAGTTGTGTCCGTGTTTCCTCTAGAATGGGTCTACTCCCATTTTAAGCGTAGGACCGATCAATTCTTGGTGAAACACGAACAACTCTGCGAGGCCGACAAGGAGTCGTACAGGATCCTCCATGCTTATGTGGAGAGTTTTTCCCCGGCCTTCGTAGTTGATCGGGACGGGAAAGAGCTGATCGGGGATGATGGGGAGCCCGTCCAAGCAGCTAGATATATTAACATCAAAGCTCTCGAATGCAATAATGATGATGATGCAGTCCAATTACTTGGTATGGTCCGCTGTTCATTTTTTTATTTGTTCGAATTTCTGAGTTCTGACTTGTTTTGTGTGTTCGCAGGTATGATGGCAGACATGAAGGAACGCCTGATGAGATCTCAAGTGGCGAAAGTTCACAAGAAGTCGACCGCAGGTGTCAAGGCCGGGGTGCCTAAGCAGACCGTTCTGGAAAATTTTGCCGCTGGTCCTACCCCTGTCCCGGAGAGAGCCTCAACGCCGCTGACCCCGGACACCACCCATAAAAGGAAGAGAGATGTCGCGGGGACTTCTGTGGCCGCTGGTCCGGGAGGTTCTGGCACCGACCCATATGTTTTGCCCCCGTGTTATTCGCGTGGAAGTATGTTTAATGAGGGGAACTCAATTCCCGTCCAGGATTCTGAAGTCGAGGCCATTGTGGGTGCCAATCCTCAGGCGAAGAGGAAACAACTCTGCCAAGACGCTGCGGGAATGTTCAGGGTGCTCGAAGCGGCTCTTGCCCTAGGGGACGATGAAGCGGCTTCCCGTGTCAACCTTCGCACAACCAAGGCAAGAATTGTCGAGTTGGAGATTGATAATAATAAGTTGTACAATGATCTGAAGCAATTCGAAGGTCACGAGGAGGCCAAAGTATTGCTTCAGCAGGAAGTTACCCAGTTGAAG
The DNA here is from genome assembly GCA_022829125.1 of Lathyrus tuberosus. NCBI lineage: Eukaryota > Viridiplantae > Streptophyta > Magnoliopsida > Fabales > Fabaceae > Lathyrus > Lathyrus tuberosus. The sequence goes on along the minus strand of JALAZF010000022.1, from coordinate 21,709,607 downwards.
CTGCAGATGACCGCGGCCGACGAGGAGAAGGCGCGCTTGCAGGCCAGGATAGCTGAACTGGAGGGTTTGTCGGCAGCCTTCGAGGGTGAGAATGATGATGAGAAGTCCCTGAGGACCAGAGCTGAGCTGATCGGAAGGATTCGGATCCTTGGCGAGGACAACTTGAAGGCTGCTGAGTTTGGTTTTAATGCTGTTACAGAGCAGATGAAAGCCCTTAACTCGGACGTACATCTGCTGACCGACTAGATGGGTCTGTTCAATAGGGTTGTTAATGGTCAGGTTCTTCCCCCCGAGGACGGAAGCGAAGTTTAGGACTTTGTTGTTTTTAGCATGTTTTGTGGGTCTGCGTGCCCTTATCATTTTGTATGGGTGCTGCCCTTTTTTGTACTTACAACATTACCCGGTCATGACCGGTGTTTTAATATACTTGGATTTTGTGAATGTTTTATCTTGGACGTTTGCTCTGTTTATTTATATGTGTGTGCTCGGCGAGTTGTGAAACCTACCGAGGAGGGCGAAGTGGTTTTGCCCATGATGAGGCTAGGACTTTGTTTGAGGTACTAATCTCATAGGCTTGGACTATTCCCATCGCGAGCTGGGTGTCCTGCCTGAATGGTGCGGCAATGGCGGAGCTCAGTCGAGGTATCCCCTTGTGCACAGGATCTACTCGTACAACGAGCAGAAGCTGGCCGGCGTTGTAATGCGTGTCATGCTTCACCAGGGCACGATACGATGGTCGCGCAACTTTCCCCGTTTTGGGCGATTACGTCGGCAATTTGTCTATCTTTGTGGTTAAGGATTTAGCTGTAGTACTGCTTGAGTTTTTCAGCATTCCATGGTCGAGCAAGTTGTTTTTCGTCCAATGTTTCCAAGTAATACGCTCCTATGCCCGTTTTGGACTTGACCCTATAAGGTCCTTCCCAGTTCGCTGCCAGTTTCCCTTCGCGCGAATCCTTCTGGTTTCTACGGAGGATCAGACTGCCCACGGGGAAGTCACGTTTTATGACCTTGGCGTCATGTCGCAACGTTATCTGTTGTTTTAGTGTGGCCTCGCGGAGTGCAGCTCCTGATCTTATTTCTTCGACCAGGTCGACCTCCTCGCTTAGAGCCTGGTCGTTCAATTCTTCATCGAGGGGAGCTTCTGTCCTTCTGGAGGGTTCCCTAATCTCCACCGGTATTACCGCCTCTATTCCATACGCTAGTCGGAAGGGAGTTTCCCCGGTGGTGGACTGTGGTGTTGTTCTATACGCCCAAAGGACGCTGTGGAGCTCCTCGACCCATCTTTTCTTGGCCTCGCCTAGCCTTCGTTTTAGCCCGCGACCCTGTTCGCGGCCTCCGCTTGCCCGTTAGTCTGGGGGTGCTCGACGGAGGTGAAATGTTGTTTTGTCCCTAGTTTGGCAACGAAATCTTGGAAGTTTTTGTCCGTGAATTGGGTTCCGTTGTCGGTCACAAGGGCCTGAGGTACCCCAAATCTTGCGAGGACGTTCCTTTTGTAGAAACGCAATATGTTGAAGGCTGTGATCTTGGCGAGCGCTTCGGCTTCAATCCATTTTGTAAAATAATCGACGGCCACGATTAGGTACTTATTTTGATAAGATCCCATTGTGAAGGGGCCTAGAATGTCCATCCCATACCAGGCGAAGGGCCACGGCGAGGAGAGAGTCTTTAACTCGTTGGGGGGTGCTAAGTGCATGTCCCCGTGGCGTTGGCAACGGTCGCACTTTCGTACATGTTCTTTGACGTCGCGTTGCATGGTTGGCCAGTAATATCCTGCTCACAAAGCTTTCTGGGCCAGGGATTTTCCCCCTAAGTGTTGTGCGTTGATGCCCTCGTGAATCTCTTGTAAGATTTCGGGGACATGGGCCTCGTCGACACATTTCAACAGGGGGATGGAGAATCCTCGGCGATATAATTTGTTCCTGACCAGTACGTATGAACAAGCTCGTTGTTTAGTCACGCTGGCCTCCTTGTTGTCTTCGGGGAGTTCCCCCTTGGTGAGATAATTGTACACAGGGGTCATCCAACAAAGGGGATCTCCGATGACGTTAACATCTAGCAGGTCGGGTTCTACAATGCTCGGGCGGGCCAGCATTTCTTGTATGATGGATTTGTTCCCACCTTTTTTCCTGGTGCTGGCTAGTTTAGAGAGGATGTCTGCTCGGGTGTTTTGCTCGCGCGGGATGTGTTGAACTTCCCATGCTTCAAACTCCGCTATTTTTTCTTTTACCATTGCCAAATATTTGGCTAGTTGGTTGTTCTTTGCTTGGAACTCTCCCCGTACTTGGGATGCTACGAGCTGGGAATCTGTGCAAATTTTTATTTCTTTCGCGCCGACGTCTTTGGCCAGTCGTAATCTTGCGAGGAAGGCTTCATACTCGGCTTGATTGTTGGATGTTTTGAAGGAGAGGACCAGGGATAATTCGATCAGGGTCCCTTCCTCGTTCTCGAGGATAATTCCTGCCCCGCTGCCTGAGGGGCTTGATGCGCCATCCACGTAAATGATCCACTTCCGTGTCCCTCCTAGAGGGTATAGTTCCGGAGTCATTTCTGCCACGAAGTCAGCCAGGACCTATGCCTTGAGGGCTTTCCTCCCCTCGTAGTGAATGTCGAACTCGGCCAATTCAAGGGACCATTTTAGCATCCTGCCCGCCATATCTGGTCGGCTTAACAGCTGCCTAATAGGCTGGTCGGTTCTGACGACGATGGTGTGCTCCAGGAAGTAGTATCTGAGTCTCCTCACGGCGACTATGAGAGCAAGGGCCACTCGTTCTATTTGCGTGTACCTGACTTCGGGTCCCTGCAGGGCTTTGCTGGTGAAATAGATGGGTTTCTGCCCGTCAGTTGTCTCGCGAATAAGTGTTGCGCTTACTGCTTCGTTGGCCACGGAGAGGTACATGTATATGGTTTCCCCGCGGTCTGGTCGGGACAATACTGGTGGCTCAGACAAAGCTTGTTTGAAATGGGCAAGGGCCCGCTCGCATTTGTCCGTCCACTCAAAATTGGCTTCCTTCCGGAGTAATTTGAAGAAGGGGAGAGCGTGCTGGGCGGATTTGCTCACGAAGCGAGCAAGGGACGCGAGCATCCCATTGAGGGTCTGTATCGCCTTCTTCGACCGCGGAGTGGGGAAATCCACGAGTGTTTGGCATTTATCTGGGTTTGCTTCTATTCCACTTTCCGTGAGGTAAAACCCGAGGAATTTCCCTGCTCGTACACCGAAGGTGCATTTTTTTGGATTGAAACGCATTTTACACTTTCGAGCTTGGTCGAACACCTTTCGTAAATGGGTGGTATGGTCGGATTCCTCTTGGGATTTTACGATCATATCATCCATATATACTTCGAGCATGTCCCCGATTTCTAATCGGAAGACTTTATTCATCATGCGCTGGTACGTGGCCCCGACATTCTTTAGTCCAAAAGGCATTACGTTATAGTAATAGTTCCCCGAGGAGGTCATGAATGCCGTATATCTCTTGTCCTCGTCTGCCATTGGGATTTGGTTGTATCCCAAATAAGCGTCCATGAAGGACAAGAGCTTGAAACCTGCGGGATTATCTACGAGTTTATCTATGCTCGGTAGCGGATAAGCGTCTTTCGGGCAAGCCCGATTGAGATCAATGTAGTCAATGCACATGCGCCATTTTCCATTACTTTTCTTTACAAGTACAATGTTTGAGAGCCAGGTCGTATACCTGGCCTCGGAAATAAATTTTGCCTCTAAGAGGTCTTGTACAAGTTTTTCGGCAGCTTGTGCCTTTTCCTCGGATTGCTTTATTCTTCGTTGGGCAATGGCACGAGCAGCTGGATTTATTGTCAAGTGGTGACATGCAGTTTCTGGATCAAGGTCGGGCATATCCGCCGTACTCCAGGCGAACAGGTCGACGTTGTCGTCAAGACATTTCTTCAACTCCTTCTTTACCTCTTCGGGGAGACCAGCGCCTATCTTTACTCCCCTGTTGGGGTTATTGCTGAAGGTGATGATCTCGAATTCCCCATCTGGGACTGGTCGCAAAAGTGCGGGAGACGGGGAGCTTGTTGCTCCTGACTTTTTGTCTTCGTCACGATCTTATTTACCATCTTCAAGAAGCCTGCTGTCGAGGTCGATGGTATGCACGGGAAGCGTGGGCTTTTTGTCTGGCTGGCCACCTTCAGCTGGAACCTCATCTTCTCTTGGGCGCCTTGCTGATTTTGCCGTCGTCGCGATCTGGTTTTGCCCTTTTGTTGCGGCCTCAAAGCATCTGCGAGCAGCCTCGATGTCGCCATGTAGAGTTGCGACGTGCCCTTTCTCAGTATAGTACTTGAGTTTGAGGTGGACCATAGAGGGGACAACAATGAGTTTGGCGAGAGCTGGCCTGCCAAGGATACACTGATAAAGCGACGGGCAATCAATGACTAAGAACTGCGTTTTGATTGTCCGAGATGCCTCTTCCTCGCCAAAAGTGACTAGTATCTCCACGTAACCCCAAGGTCGGGCTGTTGCCCCATTGAATCCTTGGAGGTCCGATCCTACGTATGGTGAGAGGTTGGACTTGTTCAGCTTCAATGCGCGGAACAGGTTGGTATACATGATGTCCACGGAACTACCCTGGTCGACCAGGATTCTCCGAACATCGGTAGAGGACAATTTGGCCCTGATTAGCAGAGGAATGTGGGAATTTGGTGACCCTCCGGGTAGTTCTTCTCGGTAAAACGTGATCGGCTGTGAACGCCCTTTATTCTTTCTGATCGTGGACAACTGATCGGGGCTACTGTCTATCAGCTGCTCAAATTTGCGTTTGATGGACCCTATTGTAAGCTCATGGTACCCCCCACATGAGATGACCATGGCCGTAGGAAAGGCTTCCCAGGTGCTGTGTATAAATACCTGGGAAGTTGTGTCGAGGTGGTCAGGAACGAAGAAGTCTTCTGGTCGGCTGATGGCCATTGCGACCTGCGGGGGAGGACTGTATTGGGTTGATTCTGCCTCTTTCTTCGAATCGGAAGTGTCTCATCGGGAGGACTCTCCCTTCTTCACGTACTGCTTTAGGTGACCCTCTTTGATGAGGATCTCTATTGCGTCCTTAAGATGTACGCAATCTTCCATCACGTGGTCATGACTACGATGGAAACGACAGTATTTTCTTTTGTCGACGTTCCCTTTGGATGTGGTCGGTTTAGGGAACCTGACACCCCCTTGTTTAAATTATGTGTTGATGCATTCAGAGAGAATTCGTTCGCGCGAGGTCGTGAGCATGGTGTATTCCGTAAACCGGCCAGTTGGCCCTTTGCTTTTGCGAGGACGCCCATCGCGCCTTTTCTATTTCCCTTGCCGGGATGACTCCGGCTCGTCTTTTTTTGACGCTCGGGGTGCTTCGCGATCTCTTAAGTCCCGGGCGTGGAATGCAGCTTCTTTTTCCTCGTAACGGATGTAGTCTTCAGCTTTGCGAAGGAGTTTCGTCAGTGTCCGGGGAGCTTCGATCCCTACTGCCTTACGGAAATCGCTTTTGGGCCGGAGTCCCTTTTCGAGGAGGTACTTTTTCATGTGATCCGTTGTTCGGACTTCCACCGCCTCTTTGTTAAATATTTCAATGTATGCCCGCAGGGATTCATCTCGGCCTTAGATAATGGCCTCTAGTGTAGCCTTCGATTTGGGATGTCGCTGGGAAGCTGTGAAATGGCGGGCAAACTAGCTCTTTAACTCTCTCCATGAAGAGATGGATCCGCGAGGAAGTCATTTAAACCATGTCATCGCGCCCTTTCTCAAGGTGATGGGGAACACTTTGCATCTGATAGCCCCAGAGACGCCGTGATATTGGAGCATAGCTTCTATATTTTTGATATGCTCGCGGGGATCGGACGTCCCATCATAGGTTGTCAACGCGAGTGGTTTCTCCAATCCGCGGGGGATTCGAGTGTCCAGGATTTCTCTTGTGAGCGGACCGTGGACATCATCGTCACTGCTGGAACTAGGAGAGAGCGAACGGGAACAGCTGTGACCACGGCTTCGACTTCGGCGAGGAGACCGTCCGCAGGTGTGTCGGTGATCGTACTTATCCGTGTATCGAGACCTCTTGGAAACCGGGGAGTGCCTGGATCTCCGCGGGGGAGACTGATGGCGTCGTCGTGCCAGATCGGGTGTAGGGTTCCTCGATCTTAAACGTTTCCTCTCCAGGGAGAGGCTGTCACGTCTTCGCTTCGAGGGAGTCCGTGGACGCAGGGAAAGACTCGTTAGTTTTTCAAAAGCAAGGCGTTCCTGAAGGATATGCTCGAGAGCATTGAGCTTCTCCCCCTGCTGGAGGATTAGGAGGTTCGAGTTGTTAAGAGATGCGATGAGCGCTGCGGTGCTCGGATCAGCATCCTGGGGGACCGGGATGGGCTCGAAGGTGAGTTCCACAGCTGGTGCCCGTGGCTTAGGTTCGTCGGGTTTTGAGGAAGCAGGCCTTCCGTCTCTTCGGTCACTTTCCTGCGGGATATGCCCGACGAAAGCATGGTCATTGTTGTTGTTGTCCGCAGGGGCCACAGAGTCTTGGTGAACATCGTTCTTGATGAAAGCCATGTCGATCTGAGATTTGAAAGGATAAAGCTTTGGTCTTTTTTGAGCAAGAGAGAATCTTGGTTAAAGACGGGGAAGTTGGGATTCCCACAGACGGCGCCACTGATCGGAGAGGACCAGAAGGAGATCATCGCGGCCTTCATGTGGGGCAAGAGTTGATGCTCGTAGGAGAAGAAAAGGGGGTGGAGGTACCTGCAAGGTACTCCGATGCCGAAGTAAGTGTTTGGTCAAAAAAGGGAAAAGCAAGTAAGAGATGTCAAGTATAGGGTATTTGATACCTGCCCCTCTCAAGCGAGGGGGTATTTATAAGTGGATTTCTAGCAAGCAAAGCACCTGATTTACCAATGAGGGATTGCCAGATGGAGGGCAAGGCGCATGGCCTTTTGACTTGGACTAACTGTTTCTGTGATATCCGGGGAGGCAGTTGGTCGTGTGAACTACTCTGCGCATGGAAGGGACATGCCCAACGGCTATAGTGTGCCCAACGGCTATATTGTGCCTATTGGGCCTGTTCACCAACTATAATGGATTGGGCCTGATCCTTAGGAGCAGGAAGCCCTGCCCGGTCCAGAACAGAATCTAATCAAAGAAAAGAGAATGACGGCTTTATGTCATGGTAAGTTATATCAAAAAAGGATAAAGAAAGCGTTTGACAAAAAATTCCAACCTCGTATCTTCAGAGAAGGAGACTTCGTGCTCAAGAAGATACAATCATTTCTCACTGATCCCAGGGGCAAATGGACTCCGAATTACGATAGCCCCTATATCGTAAAGAAAGCCTTTTCAGGCGGTGCCTTGAGACTCATAACCATGGACGGAGAAGAGTTTGCTTACCCCATAAATGTTGATGTAGTCAAGAAATACTTCGCCTAAATAAAAAAAAAACGTCTCGTTGGACTGAAAACCTGAAAGGGAGGTCCAAGCAAAATTTAGAGGCATAAATAATGATCACCCCAATGGATTGAAAACCCGAAAGGGAAATCTAGGCAAAAGTTAGGGATTCTTGGCAAGTAACTGCATCCGACAAGATTGGCTCCCCAGCGGAAACGTCGTCTGCCGAGAAATCCTCAATCAAAGTCACCTTCAACAGAAGCTCACAAATATCCAGAATCCAAAGTTGGTAGAAGGATAACACTCATTATGTTTCAATGTAGCCCCTTTCCATCTAAATTACCATTTTCTAAACTTTGTAATGCTTCATGGGATCATGCGTTTGGCTGATTACCATTCTATCAATAAAAATTTGAGCCCTAATGCCTTTTGTTTGCAATTCTCATTCATTATGCTTTACGAAATGACATGTTTATTTGATTAACATTCTTGAAATACAAAAAAAAAACAAATTTACTTTTGTTTTCAAATTTACTTCTGCTTTTAAAATAAAGATGGCAATTTCCTTTTGATTATTGAACACAAGAGGAACATCAACAGCTTCTCCAAAAGCGGTCAAACTTCAAAATGCAGAATCAAAATATTTCTTGTGATCAGTATACCCCGGATATAAGATCAAGGACCCCGGACAGAACATCCCATCTGTCATCCCCAGTAAGGTTTCTATCCCCAGGAATAAAGAAAGGAACAAGATTTCCTTCCTCCAACAAGTTGCTACCTTTAGAAAATACCAGTAAAAGTTTTCACTCCCCAGGAGTCGCATCTTGTTACTGCCAAGAGTAGGTAAAGTTCAGCAACAGGGCTTTGTTCCCTCAACAAACTAGTGATACCTTTTATCCCCCACAGTGGCCAAGTATCCAATTGTGTTCATCACCAGTCTGTATGTCGTGTCTGTTTTGTCAGCATAAACATTCATATATACATCATGCATATTTGATTTATTTTCATGTTCATATTCATAATGAATAAGTTGTGTCATTCACTTTGGTGGTGTTTATTCCCAAAGTAAATTTCCTCTCTCCATTAGAGAAGTCAACCTTAGGTAGAAAGGATGTACCTTTTTCTAAATCCCTACCGAGCTTGATCCTCGTGGAAGAATTTTCTTCAGTTTCCTTTCCACACCAGGATAGGATAAAACCCCAGTTTGAGTTCTTTCACTCATCGGGAAATGTCTTGATTAGACAATCTCTCTCCAGTTTAATCCTGGATTAAAGTTGGTCTTCGACCACCATGATAACTTGAACCTCTGAAAGACAAGACGCCATTTGGTTTTACACCTTTGGAACTCCACTCTTCACCACTGAAGATGATATTTTGCTTTCCCAGATTAAAGAAAATCCCCAGAGGAAGCCTCTCAACAGAAGACTCTTGGCAATACAGCAGTTTCTCCCCCAAGAAATTTACTTTCACTGGAGTCATCAGCACCTCAAAATTGGATTACATTACATGGCATCTCTCTGAAAAGAGTAAGTATGATGTAATTTCCCTAGCAAATGACATCTCCCACAAGAGAAGTTTGCACACCTTTGCAATTCAGACAAATGGTCCCCACCAACAAGTCTAACATCAAAACTTTACTCATCCTATGGCATCCCTCCGAAGAAATCTCGAAGAGAAGTATGATGAAACACGTTTTTCCATCAAATGGCATCTCCCCAGAGAGAAGTTTGGTGAAAAACCTCGTAAATATCATTCCTTGTCATGAAAAGAACTCGACAAGAAGAAACTGAGACCAGTTCCATGGCTGAACACCAGGATCGAGGGGATGTTTATTTCGAAAAAGAAACTGAGACCAGCTTCATGGCTGAAAACTAGGATCGAGGGGAGGTTACACCTTTTCCTAAGTGACCTTACTTAGCAAAAGAAGATGGATGAGCAAATAGCTAACATTCACACCACAATCAAAATTTTGGGTATTCTGATATTTAATCCTCTTTTACCTTGAATGTTCGAACGCCTTCGTCATTCACACCTTCAGGTCCAAGAAGATTAAATAGGGGCATTTGTCATACCCTAAATTTTGACCATAATGTTTTCACACCATTGTGAAAATCATCACCACAATATGGATGTACCTTCATGCCTCATCAATCCTCTTAAAGATTGTTGAGCATTCACCTCAATCAAGAATTGACATGATCTTTAACTTGTCAAGCCTCCCAAACATCCATGAAGGATCAAGAGGTCTCCCACGTCAAGAATCAATCATAGGAATGCAACATCTCAAGTTGATCAAGCCTCAAGATCACCAATGTCACCAAATTAGGGTTTTGGTTGACCAAAGCCTCTAGAGGGAAATTTTCATCTAGGCATGAGCCAATACTCCAAAACATGATTCAAGAAGCTCAAAGGGACCTCATGGATCCAATCATGATTTCAAAATAGCCTCAGGGGATGCATTCATCAAAAATCAAGAATTAGGGTTTCTTGACCCAATTCACCCCTAAGTTGACTTTTGAAGCAAGGCATGAGCCAAGACTTCAAGAAATGTTTTGAAGAACTCAAATATCTTATATTGATCCTCTCACAATTTTAAATTGACACAAACAACTTGATTCATGAGAAATATAAAGATTCAAATTCATCTGGACCACAAACGAGGGTTTCTGAGAAAAAGTCAACCATACCTTTGACTTTTGACCAAGACATTATCTCAAACCTTGGGACATGACTCAAGACACTCTAAAACACCTATGGAATCCATCCATTAGGTTTAATTTAGCCCAAGGACTCGATTTCATAAAGGATCACAAAGTTTGAAATTCATCTGATAAAAAGTCAACTGTGATCCAAACCAAGTTTGACTTTTGGGATTTTTTTTTACAAATATGGCTTCTTCAAGTAAAAAACAATGTTAACTTATGATTTGGATCATCATCAATCCAGAAAAATCAAGAAAAGTGAGGTTATTTGCAAAAGGGGTAATCTTAAGAAACTTAAAATTTCACTAAGTTATGAAAAAAAGATGATTTTACCTAACTTTGAAAGGCCATAACTTATGATCCAAGCAACCATTTTCTTCCATCCAAAGTTCAAATGAAAGCTCTCATTACATACTACAAAAGTGTCCTACTGGTCCATAGTCAAAAGATGCATGGATTTTGAATTATAAAGCCATAAAGTTAAGGTTTCATGGGATTTCCACTTTGACACTTAGTGAAATTTTGAGACAGAATCTGTTTGAGGTCATTTTTCTCCATGATCCATAATGATCCAAGACCAAATGCAAATATCAAAGTTGAAGTATGATGTGCAAGCTTTCCAAAGAGTACAAGAACATCATCAAAGTCCATTTGAGCAAACAGATATGAAGTGATCAACATGCCTTGCTACAAACTGTTTTGCAAAATCAGTTTTGTCATTTCTTGCACCACACGATTTTTGAGTCAAATTGCAATGATCATAATCATACCATTTCAACATGAATCAGAATAACTAACCACAAACCTGCAAGATAGTGCCAAAAAACCAAGAAAGAATCTCATAAAAATGATGAAGTTTTGTCATGGATGCCTTGAATTCAAATGGCATTTATGTGCAATAGTGCACATTCAAAGATTCCACACTCCTCAGTCAAGATGCTCACATAAACAACAATAAAAACATCTGAGGAATGTGGAGTTAGTCAAAAGTTAGCTATGCCACTTAAGAGAGCTATTGTGCCATGCTTGAGAAGTAATGACACCAATCCAAAACCATTGAAACAAGCTCTTATCCTTCAAGCCAATACTATTCCTCCAAGACAAACTTATTCACCTGTAAATAGAGCTCAATTCTAATGTTTCAAAACACACCAAAACCACTACAATGCTTGTTTTCTCACAAATCCTTCTTCTTTCAAAATTCAAAGTTCTCAAAGAGTGAAAACTTGGAATTCTCAAACCAGTCCGATTCCACTCAAACCAAGCATCCAAACACTTCACATAAGCATCATAGAAGTGACCCATAACCTCAAAACACTTTTGTAACATCAAAATCACCACGTCACTATCCTTTTGCTCAAATTTTCCTCAAGGTTGCAGATTGAGTCGAGCCAACTGATCCAGAAGGTTTCAACCCATTCTAATCATTGGAACATCATCCTTAGGGGTCAAGGAAGCTATCCAGATCATCATCTTGCATCTGTAACACTTACTTTGCAGAATTTGATTCTCACTTGCAAGGTAAGCTTCCTCAAAACTGAACTCTGTGAAACATGCATCATAAACATGTTTTCAAGTTACCAACATGTTTCTGGGTGTCCATAGATTATTAACCCTCAATCAATTGCCATTTATCTTGCGTGTATGAGATTTCATATAGTTTTTGCATTTTTTAGGGTTCATCTGATTACAACATGATATCTTGTGATACACTTAAAATAAATGAAATTAAAAAGAACCATTCAATTCCTTGTTAAAAAACACCCAACTTTGGTGTTTAAATCATGTCAAATGGTTGCGTATTGAGAGAGATAACATAGGTTTTGCAAATCAGAAGTTGGCTTGAGGAAGAAGATGAAGTCTGGCGCGAAATTTGAATTTGCCACGCAGGTTTCATATATTATGTGTTGGTTTGGTATTTTTATCACCAGCATACGCTGGCTCAGTTGGCAAAGGCGTGTTTTGTGAGTTAGAGGGTGAGGTCGTGGGTTCAAACCCCACATATGTCATTTTTGCCACTTTTCCCATTTTTCTAATATTTTTCATATTTTTCTTATTTAATTTCAAATATTTGTTTTAATATTTAAAATTAATTATTTTTAAATGATTTTTTGCACAAAAATCACCCACACATTAAAAATATTTTATTTACCAAAAATCACAAAAAATACTTTTATTTTGATCTATTTTTAAATATTTCAAAGATTTTCATTTTAATTTGTTTTTAAACATTTTTAAACAATTTATTTTCCTTGATTTTTTAAAGACCAATTTGATTTTTAATCATCATGTGAATAAAACTTCATTTTTCAAACCTTGAACACAATTCACAACATGTTTATTGGATTTATTTGATATTTTTTTTATTATTTTTTAATTGATTTTTCTTTTAAAAAATGTAAAAAAAAATTAGGAATTAGGGTTGCATTTAAATTTCAATCTTTCAAACTTCACACTAAACACTTTTGGGCCTCTAATAGAGTGTAAGACTCAACCCCTTTTGTAAATAAATAATTTTTGGGTCTCTGTCATTGTATAAGTCCCAGTGCGATTTTCAAAAATAACGGTGCGTCCACTATTTTTCAAATGGGCCTCTCCTTGAGTATAAGCCCCACTTTTCTTTCTTTAAATAATCATTTTTGGGTCTCTAATAGAGTGTAAGACCCAACCTCCTTGTACATAAATAAATTTTGGGCCTCCGTTGTAGTATAAGTCCCACAACGTCTTTCGGTATCGCAGTGCGATCACTGTTTTCAAATAAGTCATCTGGGCGTCTCCTTTGTTTTTAACAATAAACAACTTCCATGGGCCTCTCCTTGAGTTGTAAGCCTGCATACCTCTGTTTTCAAAATCATCTGTCTTTTTTTTTTTTAAATTGGTACTAAGAGGAGCATTATTCCCTGTGAAACTGCTCTTAGACCACAAACTGGGCCTCTATTTGAGTTATAAGCCCCAAACCTTCTTTTCTTTTCATCCAAACAACAACTTTCTTCTAATTCAAATTCAAAACCAAATTTTTCTCAAAATACTCTTCAATTTCTTAAAACCCTAATCTTATAATTGTAATCATACAACCAATCACAATACACTTGGGCCTCTTTTTAGAGTATAAAACCCAACATCTTTTCAATTCAATGCATACTTGTTTATATACTTGTTGATTCACTTATCTGTATATATTTGTACATATTTGTCTAGAGTTTCCCCAGCAGTTAAGTCATCCTTAGGTCAAACAGTAGGATACTTCTAACTTAGTCAATAACTAGTTCCCTCATAGGAAACTTCCCTCAATACAGTCTGCCTCCTCTTGGGCTTTATCCAATATGGAAATAATAAAAGCAATATTCCCAGCAAAACTTTTCTTAAGACTGTCAAAACTTAGAAACATATAAAAGAAATTCATTTCCCCATAGAGGATTAGTTCCCGTGAAACCTCTTTTGAATTTCTTCAAACCTTAAAACTGTTCAACAAAGAAATGACTTATTCCCGGTGAAACCTTTCTTGAACTTTTCTTAGGCTTGGACCCACTAGCTTCTTAAAAGTTCCCCAAAACCTCCTCTTGGGCTTAGTACAAGGACCAACAAGCTTCTTAATAGTTCCCCAGCCTCCTCTTGGGCTTAATACGAGGACCCAAAGGTTTCATAAAAGCATAGGATATAATTCAGTCATCTCTGCTAGTTCAATCCTCAGGAAAGTCAAAACTCCAGAACATCCAAAGATTCAAGGGTTGATCTTTATCCCTAGAACCCACAGCCTCCTCTTGGGCATCATACAAGGATTTCTCTCCAACCAGAGTCTACCTCTTCCTAAGAGAGTTGGATAGTCTCAGCCTCCTCTTAGGCTTCATACAAGTAGACTTGGAAAGTTTCATCTCCATAGTCTCCTCTTGGGCTTAACACAAGGACCCACATGCTTCCTAAAAGCATGGGATAGATCCTGATCATTTTACCAATACACCAGTCCCTAGAAGTGTTAAAACTTCTAAGGTTTTCAAACTCACCTTTAAACCCCTCTGACCCCTAACAAGGCTTAACTTTCACCTTCAAAATTCCAGCCAGGGTCAATTTACCATCAACAAATCCTCAAAAGAATCAGAGCCTCATGGCATATGGCAAATCAACTCTGCTTGAATCAACAACAAGAGTTAGTTTCCCTTTGGATTCCCCAATACAATTTAGACCTTCTCCTGGATTTCAATAATTCTCAGCAAGAGTCAGCCTCTTCTTAAGCTTTATATAATGATTTTCCCAGACAACCTCAATCTTATGCTTTGTACAAGACAGATATAACACTTCCCAGAGGAGTCATTTTTCTTTCAGCTTCAACCTTGGGCTTTGATCAAGAAACACAAAAAAACAACATCCCCACAGATGAGACCATGAGTCCCCTCTATAGGAAGATGCTTCTTCTATACATCACATATCAAAACAAACAATCAAAAACCTTTTTCCAGATAATTGTTGTAAGTGGCACACTTGTTGATTCAAAATCCAAGCTGGAGTCCTTCCCTTATACTGGATAAAATTTCTCTTTCATCTAACTGATATAAGTGGCAAGCCTCTGGATTCTACACATCCAAGCTAATGTCCCTATCTTAGCATGAAAGATTCATAAAGGAAAAACTGGCATTGCTCTACACTGAGTTAAAGCTTCTTCCTTCATGACATCTCCCTTATAAAGGAAATTATGGCATTGCTGGATCCCATATCCCAGTTAAAGTAATTTCCCTTATAACCAATTACTCAACATCTGTGATGAATATGTGAGATTTCTCCCTTTAGAGATGACAAATTCTCTCTCTCAGTCATTCTTTTAGCTTCAATCTTGGGCTTTGAACAAGACACAAACATCCTTTTAGCTTCAATCTTGGGCTTTGAACAAGACACAAATACTTTGCTAGCTTCAATCTTGGGCTTTGAACAAGACACTAAACGTTCTTCCCATAGAAATAGGAGGAACTACGATTGCTATGATTTCCCAAATCTCTTTACGGGAATATGTAGGCATAAGATTGTGAAATCTTAGCAAGCACACAAATCAAAAATTCTAGGTCCAGGTACCTTCCCAAAAACAATAGAAAACCCGAAAACAACAAAAAAACATTCTCTTAACCCTCCCAAAGGAGAAACTTTCCTGATCAATAGAAGATAAACACAAGAAAGCATTTCAAACATTAGAAATACATGCAAACGAAGGTTCCTATAGATTACTATAGATACTCTGGGCGTTAATAACTTCCCTTTGTATAACCAAACCCCGATCCCCGATCTCTTAGCATTTGTTAAAGAAAATACTTGTGTGTAGGGTTAGTTTAAGATATCTTCCCCTTCCTTTTAAGCTTCATAGGATAAATACAGAAATAAGAAAGTAGCACCAAATAGCGGTAGGTGGTCGTGTCACCTAAAAAACCAACGCTACACAAACAACAAAAGACTTATGTGGTCAAGTCTAAGGGTTCAAATGGACAAATTCGGAACTTAGATGAAGTTGAAGAGGAAGAACAAGATGAAGATGAGGAAACTCATCGCATGGAAACAAAGGTTCCCTTTGAAAGTCATGACGATCGTGCTTGGTTGGGTGACTCTCTTGTTCAGGACACTAATGATTACCAAGGATGGGGTACGTGGCGTCAAAACACGTGGTCCGAGCAAGGCACCTCATATGTGCCTCCTTCTTCAAATCAACCTTAAATAGACAATTCGAACGTTCTTGAAATGCTCTAAATCATGAAACTTGAGCAACAAAACTTTGCAGTTATTCAAGAACAACTGTATGAAACAATACAAGGATAAATTCGTGCGCATAATGAGAACTTTGATCTCTTTGCATCAAGGGTCTTGGGTCGGTTCGATAAATTGCTGAAACCTCACTAAATCAGTATTGTGCCCTCTCATTGAGCTTCAACACTCTCAACCGAAGTGTCCTTGGTCTATGTGAATGTATGGATGATCAAGGAGCACATCAGGATCAATCATTCCAGGGGAGAGGTCAACCTCATAGGGGTCAAAGACCATAGTTGATTAATTTTTTGTCTTGTCTTTGCATTTCATGTTGCATTTTGTTTTGTTTTTGTTTTGTCATTTTGTTTTTCTCAAGACTTGTATTGAACACTGTATGTTGCATAATGCATTATTATTTCTCTATGATTCTTGAGCTATTTATTTCTCTATTATTTGCATTGACAACATTATATGTGGATGCTTGTTAATGTCGTATCTGTTGCAATAGCATATGTTTGTGTTGGTATGTGTATGATATGGTTACAAATGACTATTTGCTTCATTCTTTTTTATGTTATCAAAGGGGGAGAAAGCAAAAGTGAGTTCACAATGTTTAGAATTTTATGGGAGTGCATACAGTCAGGGGGAGAATGTCCTTCAAGTACTCAATGTTGGTAAGGTTTTGCCATCATAAAAAAGGGGGAGCATGTGAGGGCATGGCTCCTTTCTTACTTTGTTTTAATGATGTCAAAACTAGGATATTTCGTACTTGTGTATTTTGGACGGTATCACCTTGTCTAAGTCATGCATTCATCTTTTACAAACATGCATAAAGATCCATATACATGTATTTAGACATATAGGATCATACACTATGTCAAAATTGAGTTTTGAGTCATTTTTGATGCATTAGGTCGACTCACATAGGGTATAGGTCGACTCATAATCAAGAAAAATGGTGTTTGAAACTTTCTAGCATGCATGTGTCGACCCAAGATTCCTACAAGTCGACGCACGCTGAAATGAAAATGATTGAGAATTCTCTACCATACATGCGTTGACGCATGGCTCACGTGTAGGTCGACGCATAGACTTCTTTTATGTGCAGTTTTGCATTCTGTCTTGCTCTTGTCGACTCACAGCTCCTACAGGTCGACCTCTCATGCGTATCCACCTAATTTTCTGTATCTCTGTGTTCCTAAACTCAGTTTTTTTCTGTTATTCATTCATGCACATATATATTCTCATATGCATCACTTTGAAAATAGAAGAAAATTGAAAGATACATTGCATTGCTCTTCATCTTCACTCTCGCAATTGCATTCATCAATAATCACACATAATCATCTTTATTGATTGTGCTTTGTCAAGACTGATAACGTCCAAACGTAGGATTTGTAAATTAAGTTTGGGTAGAGATTCAGTGGGATTTTCTTCAATAAAACCATTGGGGTTTTGTACTCCAAGGTCTTGGTAGATTTTTTGGGGGGGGGGGGGGGGGTTGCACAAATATTTGCATTACAGATTCAACCGAGTGAAAGCCTTGAAGAACGGTGGGTTCGGTCAAGGGAGTAACGGCAACCGGAGGATTGTTTTGAAATATTTGGAGTTGAACATCTTGCGATCGAAATCAGCAGAGTGAAAGACTTGAAGAACGGAAGGTTCGGTCACGTGAGTAGTGGTAATTGGAGGTTTGTTCGAAGTATTTGATATTCTTGATTCAGCTGGAATCAAGGAGAGAGAAGTCGTTAGATTCAACTTCAACAATTGGGTTATATTGTTGGTTAGCTAGGACTTCTCTTGTACAGACTTTTGCATACAGATATTATACATATCTCAATTCTATTTTTAGAATTGGGGGTAGAAATACCCGAAGCGAGGACGAAAGGGGAACTGCCTAAACAAATTAGGTGTCGTTCTCTCTCTCTCTCTCTCTCTCTCTCTCTCTCTCTCTCTCTCTCTCTCTCTCTCTCTGTCTCTCTCTCTCTCTCTCTCTCTCTCTATCTATCTATCTATCTATCTATCTATCTATTTAATTTACATTGTTAAAGTTTGTGTGAAATCAATTGTTAGAAATATTTCGATTGATTTGTAGTATTTTAAAAGTGTTGTGAAAAACCATTGCAATCACTTTGATTGCAAGTGTGAAAATTTCTGCACTACAAATCCAAAGGAAATTTGGCTTGGTGTGTTTCGCACGCCAAGTGTTTGACATATTAATAGCACACAAACTATTCGTTAAAGTGTCAATTCAATTTTATCTTCTATTAAGCATTGGAAACTAGTTCACCTTAAGTGGTCTTTATTTGAATTGTTGGATTAGGAACCTTATTGATTCCACTATCTCATCAATATTATTCCATTCGGTTTCGCATATCCGATCTCTCCAATAAAGGTTCTTTTAGACAATTTTTGATCCAAGGCCGCTTTCGCAAAACATTTTTAAAATAATTTTTTAAAGTGCAAATTATTATTAAAAATTAGTGATCTATTCAATCCCCCTTCTAGATCAGTGACATCGTCTAACAGAAAGTAGAATCGAATACCTATGAACCAAAGGTTCAGAAGGGTTTAGATGTTAAAACTCACCCAAGATAAAACTTTTAAAAAAGAAAAGGTTGGAATGAGTATAGACCCCCAGTATCAGAGAAAGACTCAAAAGAGAAGAAAGCATGTCAAGACTATCCATAAAGAACCTGAAGATAGCTGGTTTATACCTGAGTGAATCGCACACTCAAAGATACAACAGAGTCACCACCAAACATTATTTAGTCCCAAAGGACAGGGAAAATATCGATAAAACCCAAGGAGAAGAGAAACAGGAATGGGGGTCGGTTATGCGAAAGGAAGGTACTAGCACCTTACGCATCCGTTGTACTCGACGGGAACCATTTCGCTTGCTTCTAGGCTTGGATGAGTTATCTATCTGAAGGCTTCTAGCTAAAAGAAGAGGAGAGAGAAGGAAAAGAAAGAAAGAAAGTGCTCACGGAGGATTGGGGCCCTCGTTCCTACGTACCCTCATAGTGCAATGAGGAAATCAGAGCGTCGTAGTTCATGAAACCAGGGAAAGAGAAAGGAGGAATGGAAGAAGGTGGAAGTGTGCTCGCCAAGATCATCGCGATCTCGTGCCTACGTATCATACATTCAAATGAATGCAGAATCAGAGCATCCGTAGTTCGAGGAACTAAGACGGAAAAGGAAAAAAGAAAGAGATGTCAAAACCAAGAGCGAAAGAAAGAAGGATACTCCGCTGGGGATTCCCAAGAAATGGTGTCAAAACCAAGAAAGAAATGCAAAAGAACGATAGTAACTGTTGAGGATAAAGTGCAAGAATGGTGTTGAAACCAAGAAAAGAAAGGAGCAAAAGGATAATAGAGACTCCAATGTGGAGGTAAGAGGACAAAGCGACTGTGTTGGGGATCAAACAAAGAAATGGTGTTGAAACCAATGAGATAAAAGGGTTCGGTATATTAACTAACTGGCAGTGGTTAACCGGAGAGAAAGAGATAACGAATATGGTGTGGATAAAGGGTTGGTTTCAACAGACAGGCTACAATGAACCAAAAGAAGAAAGTACTAAACCAAGAGAAGATGTTTGACTCTGAAGGGATTTCGGTATATTAACTGAGAAGCAGTGATTAACCGAAGAAAGAAAAGATTGCAACCGTGCGGGGAGAAAGGTTTTAACATATAGACTGTGATCAACCAGAAAGAACGGGTGTAGAACCAAACAAAGGTTGTGACCCAAAGAACGGGTGTAGGACCAAGCGAAGGTCGTGACCCAAAGAATGGGTGTAGGACCAAGTGAAAGTCGTGACCCAAAGAACGAGTGTGGGACCAAGCGAAGGTCGTGATCCAAAGAACGGGTGTGGGACCAAGCGAAGGTCGTGACCCAAAGGGGATGTTGGTATTGACTGAACAAACAGTACTTAACCAACAAAAAGGGGTATTGAACCAAAAGAGGTTACCAACCGCTGAGTATTCGGTGTTAATAGAAGAAACTATGATTAACCGCAAAGAGACGAGTGATTAACCAAGAGAAGGTGATTAACTCGAAAGGGCTCAGTATTTTAACAGACATATTGTGGTTAACTAAAAAAATGGGTGATTAACCAGGAGAAGGTGAGTAACCCAAGAAGAACTCAGTGTGTTAACAGATAGACTGTGGTTAACTGAGGAGAAGGGCAAATTGGTGTTTTAACTGACAGGCAGTGGTTAACAAATCATAGGGAGAAGAACCAAGAGAAGGTTGTGAACTCCGCAAGAGTTTCGGTATTTAACAGGCAAACTGTGTTTAACCGAAGAAAAAAGGATTAAGACTCTTCAGGGGAATCAAAAAGCAATGATTGACCACAAGAAAAGAATGTTGAGATAAGAGAGAGGGATGCTAACCCAAGATAATGATCCTAACCAAGAAGGTGGTGATTGATCAAAAGAGAGATTCGAATAGAGCAAGAGTGATCAAGGATCGACTCAACTGGGGAAGAGGGTACGCTACCGCCTGGGGATAGAGGTGACTAAGCCAGGCACAGGGTCAGTCGTCCCCTACCTGAAGTATTCAGAATGAGAGTAGGAATTCTCAATTCTCATTCCTTCCCTAACACACAGGGTGTAGTGCAGAAATTGAAACAGACAGTATAACAACTCCAAGTTGTACAGTGCTCTAGTGTCGCGTGAAACTCCGACTCTGCGGGGGAAAGAGAGAGAGAAAGCTCTAAAGGAAGCCTAAAGAGAAGCACCAACGGGAAGATCAATAATCGAAACAAAGTTTCGATTAACTAATAAAAAGGGAGGAATATGCTAACAATTTTCCAAAATGAATTGAAAAATTATTAAAGCAAAGAGTGCCTTATTGGTTATACAAGATTAAGCTCATTCTTGGAGAACAAACTTAATGCAAAACAAATGAGAGAAAGTGCAAAACAGTACCAAATGACATTTAGTATGCATCACAAATCATGTATCATGTGATCAAAGAAAGTGCAAAATGATCATGTTCACACAATGCCAAAAATATGCACAATTACAACATCGATAGAATCGAGCATTTGAAAATTGTAATCATGCTTCAAACTGAAGTGAAACAGCACCTAAAACATTCATAAAAGTCAAACATACAATCCATGGAGTTTAGAAGAGGAAAGAATGGCAAACACACTTGAAAAGGTATGAAAATGGCAAACTGGAGCAGTGTTAATCGATTAACACTTTTGCAACTGCAAAGTGTTAATCGATTAACACCTGCAGAAACGCAGATTTTTGCTGAAAAATGATGTGTTAATCGATTAACACTTTTGCAATTGCAAAGTGTTAATCGATTAACATCTACAGATACACAGATTTTTGCTGAAAAAAGCTGTGTTAATCGATTAACACTTTGCAGTGCAAAAGTGTTAATCGATTAACACTAAAGCAATGGCTGGAAATTTATTTTTCAAAAGCACTTTTGGCCACTTATTGATTGTGCAATCACTTCTATGCTAGGGCAAACAATTATGCACGAAAATCAAGTTTAACAACAGCAAATAATCAGCAACGGAATCAATTAATCCATCAAGATCATGGATCAAGTAATGGCATAATCAATTCACACACAAAAGTGCATAGAAACTACATCGCGAATGATACGAAAACGTTCGAAACAATAAAATGTGCAAAGAGATACCAACCTACAAGGTTGAGATATGCCTTGGTGATTGTTGCAAAGGATTCTTGATGAAGATAATAAAAGAAAACCAGAGAAATCTTCAATTGTAGCCGAATCGTACCGAAACCGAGCAAATTGCGACGAAACTTTCGAAATACGAATTTGAACCGTGGAATCTTGAAGCAAACACTTAAGATGAATCCAAAAGCTAATAAAAATCCAGAAAATCAAGTATAATTGCAAGATGATGAAGGTTAAGCTCAAGAAATAATCACTTCCAATGTAGAAGTGATTATTCTTCAATGGTGAAGAGCTATGGTGAGGTTTGGGAAGAAAATGTAGATGAAGATGAAGAAGTTGCAGAAAAATTCAGAGAAAATATGAGAGAATTGAGAGTGAGGTGTGAGAAATTTGTGTGAAAATGGTTGATCCCTTGAAAAATGATTGAAGGTTTGTTTAAATAGATTTTTGGTTTGGAGTGTGAGAGGTTTGGAATTAGGCTAGGACCTAGCTTAGGGTGGTTTGGACTTAGGCTAGGAGTTAGTTACATCTAACTCAGTTAGTTAATTGTCAACTCAGTGGGAACATCCCAATGTAAGCTTCAAATCCAAAGGTTCGTAATTTATGAAAATGAGGTGTATGGTAGTCTTGAATGGAAATGAAGCATTGTAGCAAATGTCAATGAATTACTTGAAGAGTCTAGAATATTCCACATGCTGCTAGAACTATGTAGAATCCCAAAATGTGGAGGAAAAGATGCTGTCATGAAAAAGCAGCAAATTCTGTCTGTTTTGCATGTGTTAATCGATTAACACATTTGCACTGCAAATGGTTAATCGATTAACCAGGCCAAAATTCCCCAATTTTGCTTGAAAAATGGTGTTGTGGCCACGGTTCCGATTTTCACCCTATTGCTTTGATGAATAGGCATAGAAACCCTTATTTTGTGCTTGTTTTGATGATGTGAAGACTTTGTGAAGATTCGATTAATCGGGCTATGAAAACCTGAAAATCCTACAACAAGAAACACATAGAGAAAAAATGTGAATGCGTATGCCAGCGATGCGAATGTACATGCTCATGCAAAAAGCAAAAAGGGAGGTCAAATTTCGGGTTACGACAGCTGCCCCTATTTAATCCTCTTGGACCTGAATGTACGAATTGTGCTAGCTTTTCGATGATTCGAGGTAAAAGGGGATTAAATAAAAGAGTAGCTTGAAAATTTGGCCGACGACGGCAAAAGGAGAGGTGCATGTTTTGGCTGAATATCTACTGGGGAGATGGATCAGGCCAAAAGAAAGGGAGAATGCTCGATGCGTATGCCATGTATGTGTTCTACTACATGATGCTTGATATCATACAATGCAAAGGTGCAAGCCGATGTGTTGTGCGGTGGTTAGGCAGAGATTGTAGCAAACCGAACTCGACATCCTCGATTGGGGGGAGAACCCACAGATGAAGACGGTATGCTGAAAAAAGGCCCCCAAATGGTGACGAAACCGCTGGGGAAGAAACCGATAAGTCTCAAATTTCTAGACTTTCACCATTGACACTGCCGGAGATAAGAGAATCAGGTCGATCTTCACACCATGACTGACTCTTCCTGGGGAATGAACCCAGAAAACTGCCATTTCCAAGCTGCCACTGACTCTGCTGTGGACACCCTGACTGATTCTGATATAGAGAATTACCAAGGTCTGAATGATTTTCTCTACTTGGCGAAGATGAGAAACCAAGTCATACCGCTGCTGGTGCGTGACGGTTTCGACATGCTGGGAATGATGCACGACCCGTTCTGGGGAAAAGAACAATTGTGTCTATTCTCGAGGTACATCATGACAACTTTACTGTGGACCTTATGGATCTGTTGGGAAAATGGAAGGTAATTAACCTTTCCGGATAACCATAATGGCGATTGCCGGGGAAAATGATGGCTCTGCTAAGGAAATAACAACTTCTTCAAAGAACCATCACAGTGTTGGTCGGGCCTTAGGCTTGCCAATGGATATTATCGATTATCCTGCATGAGTTACCTGTAAAATATGCAATGCTTAATGCTTTCTCCATTGATTTTTCTTTTTATTATTCTCAACGATTTATAGTATTATGTGATCACAAATAATCGTTTATTGATGAATTTTATTGAAATGTGAAAACATGTACATAAGGTGTGTACAAGGATGTAAAAATCCTTGATGAGGAAATTTGCAATAAAATTTAGAAACAAATGTAAATGGCAAAGGGAAATCATGTTTTGCATTGATTACAAAATTGGCTACCATCCAATGTAAGTCTAGGTTCCAACGCCATGCATCAATTGATGATGATTTAACTGCTCTGTTATCGTCTGAGGTCCAGCTATGACGAAGAAAGGCTCAAGTGTTCACAGTCAAATGCCTTTATCCCTAATTTTTTCCTGGACATTTTTCTATTTTTTTCGTCCATCGGGATACCCATTTTTGCCTAAGTCGCCCTTTTGGGTTTTCAACTTAGCGGGCTGTTACTATTTTTTTTTCATTGTCCCTAACTTTTGCATGGACATTTCTTTTTTGTTGGTCCATCGGGATGCCCATTTTTGTCTAAATTGTCCTTGTGGATGTCAATCTAGAGGGCTTTTTATCCTTTTTTTTTCATGCATACTATTTTTTTGACTGTATCGGAGTTCACGGGCGATGGCAACTCCTACCCATCCATGGTGGTGAGGATCAGGGCTCCGCCTGAGAAGGCCTTCTTGACAACAAAGGGTCCTTCGTAATTGGGAGTCCATTTGCCTCGTGGATCCGAGTGAATATGTGAGCATGTCTTGAGCACAAGTTCGCCTTCATGGAATGCTCGAGGGAGAACTTTCTTGTCAAAAGCTTGCTTGAGACGTCTCTGATACGATTGACCATGACAAACGGCTGTAAGGCGCTTCTCTTCGATGAGATTCAGCTGGTCATATCTGGATTGGACCCATTCAGCTTCATCAAGTTCTACTTCCATGATGACTCTGAGCGAAGGAATCTCGACTTCAATGGGTAGAACAACCTCCACACCATACACAAGTGAATATAAAGTTGCCCCAGTAGAAGTGCGGACTAAAGTTCTGTAGCCATGTAGTACAAAGGGAAGCATTTCATGCCAATCCTTATAAGTTTTGACCATTTTCTGGACAATCTTCTTGATGTTTTTGTTTGCTGCTTCAACGACACCGTTCATCTTGGGCCGATATGGTGAAGAGTTGTGGTGCTCGATCTTAAATTCTTGACACAACTCTTTCATCATCTTGTTGTTTAGGTTGCTTGCGTTTTCAGTGATAATGCTGCTAGGAATGCCATAGCGACGGATTATCTCTTTCTTGATACTGGCAACCACTTGTCGTGTGACATTTGCGTAAGAAGCAACTTCAACCCACTTGGTAAAGTAATCGATAGCAACTAGAATGAACCGATGACCGTTTGAAGCCTTCAGCTCGATCATTCCAATCATATCGATACCCCACATAGAGAAAGGCCAGGGTGAAGTCAAAATATTCAATGGAGTTGGAGGCACATGGATCTTCTCTCCGTAGATTTGGCACTTGTGACATCTTTTGGCAAAGTTGTAACAATCTACCTCCATTGTTGTCCAGTAATACCCAGCCCGAAGGATGTTCTTAGCCATAGTAGGACCTTTAGCATGTACACCCTCGTAGCCCTCATGTATGAACCTTATGACCGTGTCTGCTTCGCGTCTATCCACACATCTGAGCAACACGGAATCATAATTCCTCTTGTACAGTACACCACCACTTAAGAAGAATTTGGCGCAAAGCTGCCTAAGAGCTTTCTTGTCACTGATAGTAATACCCCCGGGATATTCTTGTTTTTCCAGATATCTCTTGATATCGTAGAACCAAGGCTTGTCATCAGACTCGTCCTCGATTGCTAAACAGTGTGCTGGTTCATTCAAATGATCAATGCGGATAGAAGGAGCTTCATTTTTTTACTTGACTTTGAACATGGAGGCTAAAATGGAAAGTGCATCAGCTAGTTGATTTTCCTCTCTGGGAACATGATGAAAAGAGATTTCATTAAAGTAGGGAATCAATTTCGCTACGTGTTTTTGGTATGGAACCAGCTTGGAATCCCGAGTCACAAAGTTCCCTCTGACTTGGCCAATGACCAGAGCAGAATCTCTATAGACCTCAAGAATCTTGATTCTCATGTCAATTGCCGCTTCAATACCATAGATACATGCTTCGTATTCAGCCATATTGTTGGTGCATGCAAAGCATAATCTGGCAGTGAAGGGAAGGTGAAAACCTTTTGGAGAGATGAGGATAGCGCCAATTCCAAGACCTTTAGAGTTGGAGGCACCGTCGAACATGAGCGTCCATCGCGCCCCTGGTTCGGGTTCTATGTCAGGGTCTGACGTCTGAAAATCTCTGATAAATAGAACATCCTCATCGGGAAAGTCGGACTTCATTTGTTGATAATCCTCTACAAGTTGATGAGCAAGGTAGTCAGACAAGATGCTCCCTTTTATTGCTTTCTGGCTAACATGTTGGATGTCATACTCAGTTAACAACATCTGCCACCGAGCAATCCTTCCAGAGACAACAGGCTTTTCAAAAATGTACTTTATCGGATCCATTTTGGATATCAATAAATTAGTATGGAAAATCATGTATTGTCTTAGGTGTCGAGCAGCCCGAACCAAAGCACAAGTTTCCTCCAAGAGTGAGTATCCGGTCTCACAATCAGTGAACTTCTTGCTCAGATAGTAAATTGCATGTTCTTTTCTGCCAGTGTCGTCATGTTGACCCAATACACATACCATTGATTCATCGAGAACGATGAGATAC
Organism: Lathyrus tuberosus; assembly: GCA_022829125.1. Lineage (NCBI taxonomy): Eukaryota > Viridiplantae > Streptophyta > Magnoliopsida > Fabales > Fabaceae > Lathyrus > Lathyrus tuberosus. The sequence continues at coordinate 21,683,349 of JALAZF010000022.1, read as the reverse complement.
ATGATTAAAGGCCTACCAGGAACCGACGGTACTAAGATCGGTGGTTCTTGCAAGTATTGTTTTATTTTGTCAAATGCTTCTTGAAAATCATTGTTCCATTCAACCGATAGACTTTTTTTTAGTAATTTGAACATCGGTTCACAGGTAGCCGTCAAGTGAGAAATGAATCTTGAAATGTAATTAAGTCTGCCCAGAAAGCCACAGACTTCTTTTTCTATTTTGGGAGGCGGTATGTTCTGAATTGCTCGAACCTTGTCAGGATCAACTTTGATGCCTTTCTGACTCACAATAAAGCCCAACACTTTACCAGATCAAACTCCAAAGGTACACTTCGCAGGATTTAACCACAGTCTAAACTTATGGAGTCTGCCAAACAGCTTCTTCAGATGAACCAGGTGATCATCTTCTGTTTTGGACTTGGAAATCATAGCGTCCACATAAACCTCAATCTCTTTATGAATCATATCGTGAAAGAGGGTTGTCATGGCACATTGGTATGTTGCCCATGCGTTCTTCAAACCGAATGGCATGACTTTGTAGCAATATGTACCCCATGGCGTAATGAAAGTAGTCTTCTCCATATCAGCTAGGGACATTTTGATCTGATTATATCCTAAGAAACCGTCCATAAACAAAAAGACAGAGAATTACGCTGTGTTGTCTACCAAGACATCAATATGAGGCAAAGGAAAATCATCTTTCAGTCTTGCCTTGTTGAGATCTCTATAATCCACACATATTCTGACTTTCCCGTCTTTCTTTGGAACTGGGACGATGTTAGCAATCCATTCAGGATATTCAGAGGTGGCCAGGAACCCAGCGTCAATCTGCTTCTTTACCTCTTGTCTGATTTTGAGTTCTATGTCGGGTCTAGTCTTCCTGAGTTTCTGCTTGACAGGAGGACATCCGGGCTTGAGTGGCAAGTGGTGCTCAACAATTTTGGTATCCAACCCAGGCATATCTTGATAAGACCAGGCAAAGATATCAACATACTCTTTCAGTAACTTGACTAACTCGGAGTGTACATGCTTTGTGAGGGATGCGCCAACCTTGACTTCTCTTCTGACTTCATTAATACCAAGATTGACAACTTCCACCGGCTCTTTGTGTGGCTGAATCTCATTCTGCTCATGCTCAAGGAGCCTTGCTAGTTCAGCTGGTAATTCACAATCTTCCTCACCATCTTCTTCGGCTTGGTTAATTGGAATCCCGCAATTACAATGGATGTTTTCCATGTTGGTATCAATGCATTTATTTGTTCTGCATGTTTATGAATATGTTTAGAATTAGCTATTTTGAAAAGTGAAAAATAAAAGAAACTTTTGCCATTTTGTCTGTGAAAAAGTAAAATAAAGAAAGAAAATAGAGCATGGTTTTGAATGCAAAATACTTTTATTTATTGATCACATAATATCGCAAAAGCGTGAGGCCCTTTACAAGCTCTCCACTCGTCTCGGGCGAGGACGAGGGAATGAGAAAGCAAAATGCATTACATTTTTGTTGGAAAAACCACAGGAATCACGGTAGATGTCCAATTGTTGAGCACGGAACCCGGCGGACACTTGCGCACAAAGCTTGAAATCTGGTTGCTAGGACCAACATCATCAATGGCAGCCACGATGTCACCCTTTTGAAAACCCGCGCTACTGAACTTGATCAAGTTGCACTGCATCTGACCATGTGAGCTAGATTATCGACCAGGACGAAACCCCAATTCAAAACGATTATGCTTTTCAACCACTTTAATCACATGCCCCCAGCCAGACAAGGCACCTCTCTCGATGGTTTCTTTAGCACTCTTGGTGGATGCTAACATTATTTGTGGTGATCTACTTTGACTAGTTGAAGCAGAGCTAACATCTTCAAACTCGAGACACTGCAATGACACCTCAGCTATGCCTTCATCGGTCTCGACGTATCGGAAAGATGATAACTCGCATACAATCAGATCCTCTTCACCACAGACGATGACCAGCTGATCGTCAAACATGAATTTCAATTTCTGATGTAAAGTGGAAGTAACTGCCCCTGCAGCGTGAATCCACAGGCGACCCAATAGGCAACTGTATGCAAGATTGATATCCATCACTTGGAAAGTAATGGTGAACAAATGCGGTCCAACCTTGATGGGTAAATCCACTTCTTTAATAACTTGCCTTCGAGATCCATCAAAGGCTCTGACAACTAAGGTGCTTGGCCTCATCCCACTCCCTTCTACTAGTATCTGACTCAATGTGCCCTTAGGCATCACATTGAGTGAAGAACCGGTATCCACTAGAACACGAGATAATAGGATGTTTATGCAGGTTACGGATATGTGCAGTGCTCGATTGTGGGCATCTCCTTTAGGAGGAAATTCTGATTCATTAAAGCCCAAGTATCTGCTTATTGTTATATTGGCCACTACGTCATTGAACTCGACAATGAATATATCGTACATCACGCGGGCAGCGTTCAAGACTTTCAACAAAGCTGATCGGTGCGCTGTCGAGCTCATAAGTAAGGACAAAATTGAGATCCTTGAGGGAGTTTGCCCCATATGATCCACAATTTTAAAGTCACTTCTCTTGATTAACTTTAGGAATTCTTGATCATTAATTGTCTCCTTGCTCCTTGAAACATCCTCAGACGGAATAGTTGGCACTGATACTATAGTAGATGCCCCTTGTTGAACAATAGGGGTTGCAGACGCAGTCTTCTCCTTGAGAGGAACAACAGTTGGAATTTGTACCGGCTTTGTAGTGACTTTCGGAGCGAACACCCGTCCACTACGATTCATACCTCTAGTGGTGGTAACATTCACAATCTCAAAATCAGCAACCGTTATCTCTTGACCTCCAGAAAACACAGTAGACCCATACCTCTAAGGTACCTCCTTAGAATTCTGATACGGAAACGGTTTTGGTGGGAAAACAACGATAGGTTGTACCTTCTTCTTAGGAGACTCAACAGGAACCCTCCTATAGACGATGGTGAATGGCTCGATAGAAGCAACTTCTTCAACAGGCTTAAATCTGGAAAATTGAACTTCACCTCGGTTCATCAAAATTTGGACACAACCCTTCAGCCTTCGACACTGGTTGGGATTATCGTCGCAAATCGGACACTTACCATGCAGCCCTTTCAACAGCCCATATTCATTCAATTTCTTGATAACCACAGTCATCGGAGTCTTTACCTCGTCAACATCCATGATCAATTCAGCCCTTGGACTATCCTCAATCATGTTCACTGCGGGTCCACCATGATTGGGCAATGGACTATGCTGAATGTTAGGACCTTCCTCAGCAAAAGTCAAAATCTTCCGATCAATGAGCTCTTGAACCTTGGTTTTGAACACAATACAGTCCTCTGTCGCATGTCCTATGTATCCGGCGTGATTAGCAGAGGACGCATTTGGATTATGCTTTGGGTTGAATGGAGGAATTGCAGGTGCAATCTCCTTGGGAACAATTTCCCCTTGATGAACCAAATAAGGAAATAATTTAGTGTAGGGTACCGGAATTCTGTCGAAATTCGGACGCTTACGATTTCCTTAATAGTTGTTGTTTTGCCAGTTTTGATTCTGCTGAATTTTGTTGTTCTGTTGATCTGTTGCTGACGTTGCAATTGTGGCTGATTCTGAGCATTCTGAACCGGTTGTTGCGGATGATACTGGTATGGAGGTTGTTGATATTATGCAGTAGCAATGTACGGATATGGATAATACGACATATGAGCCATGAGAGCTTGATATTGAGGAGAAACTTGAGTTGTCACAGCGTTGGCTTCACCTTCCTTTTTCTTTGACTGACTGTTCTGAGACTTTCTGTTGGCCGACTGCTGGGAAGCAACTCCAAAAATCTTTCCAGTCTTCAACCCATTCTCAATCCGTTCACCAATGGTTACGACATCAGCAAAAGTCGATGAAGAACTACCCACCATTTTCTCATAGTAGGATCCTTGCAATGTACCCATAAAGATATCAACCAACTCATTGTCAGAGAGAGCAGGTCTCACACGAGATTCCATCTCGCGCCATCTCTGTGCATACTCTTTAAATGTTTCAGCTGAGCGCTGAGACTGGTTTTGCAACTGTAATCTGGTAGGCGCTAGATCAAGATTGTATTTGTATTGTTTCAAGAATGCTTCAGACATATCTCTCCAGGTACGGATCTTGCCGTGTTCTAGACCCATGTACCAATCCAATGAAGCACCAGACAAACTATCTTGAAAACAATGAACTAGCAATTCATCATTATCAATATAGGATGCCATCTTCCTGCAGTACATAGTAATGTGACTATGTGGGCAACTCAAACCTTTATACTTTGGAAGCTCAGGTATCTTGAATTTCTGCGGCAGCACAACATTCGGAACCAAACATAAGTCTTTGGTTTCCATACCAAAAGCAGAAAACCCTTCAATAGCTCTGATACGGTTTTCCAATAACTTGTAACCAGCAGGTCTATGTTGATTAGCAGGCCTAACAAGGATCTAAGGATTTGGCAGCTGAGATGCGGCTGGAGTGTGCACTTGCGGAGTAGCAAACTGAGAAGGATATACCAATCCCTGATTAACCATCTGACCAGCATTCTGACCCAACTGAACACCAAACGGATAATTTGGAGGAGGTACCACAACAGATGAAAATGCCCCAGGGTAGGGCATCCCATAAGGAACATTTTGAATAGCAGTTTGAGCAGCCTGAGATGAAATCGGAACATGAATAGGAGGACCCCTATACACATGCTCTTCTTCATCAGGAGTTTCAATGTCAGCCAACCCAGGAGTCTGACGCTGAAGATTCTCATGATCATCACTCACCACTGGAGGTGGAACCGGAGTAGGCATACCCTACGGATATGCAGCAGCATTTCCATTGGGCTTGGGCACAATAAAAGGTTGATATGGTATGAAGGCACCATTATTTGTAATCTGAGGAGTGAAGTTCGGAGGCATGCCCCAAGGAAAAGCAACAGGCATTTTGTTCAAACTAGACTGAGAATTTGATGGATGAACAGCAGACTGAATCACAAACTCAACTGGCAATTCAACCGTAGCAGGAGAAGGGACAACAGTAGGAGTAGTTGTAACAACAAGAGACATAGTCACAACAGGAGTGACAACGGTTGCATCGGTGACAGTTCCAACAACAGTGACAGCATCAGCGACGTCCTTCTGAGCACGAAGGAGTTCCATAATAACATCCATGTCCGTCTGAAACTGATCCATCCGACCTTGGAATTGAGCTAAAGTTTCCTTATAGGCAGCGTTCTCAGCTTCAAAGTCAGCCATGATTCTGGATCTACTTGAGCGAGTGAAATACCGATGTCTAGTCGTCGTCTTGCTACAAGTGGAAGATGGACAGGGATAAGCAACAATTTTCCAGATGAAAGGACGTGCATATGTGTGCAAATGAATGTATGTTATGCATGCAAAAATAAAATTTTAAATTCCAGGAATTCTTAAACTTATCTTTGTTAACAATAATCATAAAGCATACAAGTAAAGGTGCAAAAGATAAGATTGGCAAGCAACTTCATTCATTCATTCAACAATAAAGGAAAGAAGTACAAGTCAAGTACAAATCAAATATCTGCTTTTGGGCTACAACAAGATCAGCATGGATCCTATCAAAGACCATCCTACAAACAGACAAGAAGTGGAAACCAGTCCAAGGAGTCTGATGTGGCAACACATCAGCATATGCATCCCTTAACAACCCAGGTAAGTCCTCAAGCGCGTGTTCAACGAATCTGGCTAGACGGTCGTGCCTCTCACTCCAATACTTCACGTCCTTCATGAGGTTGCGCAGCAAAGAATGATTAGGTCCCTGAAGCATATCCTGAAGAAAGGCCTCTTTCTGATCCAAGAGAACTTGCAAGTGACGGCTCTGTTGCATCCAATGAGTACTCTCTATGTTGAGCTGACTGATCTGCTCTCGGCTTTGATGTGCTTGATCTTGCAGCTTCTGAATCTCATCGAAGACTTTGTCGAGCTGGACTTGACATTGAGAAAAGTCCTTTGCCAACTGATTAACACGGTCTTGTTCACTTTGCCATTTTGTCTTGTACTCTGATAACTTCCCTCGAAGCTCTTCAAGCTATTTATTATAGCTCAACTCATCCTTGTAGGCTCGATACTGAGTATCGGCGAACTGTCTCTTCTTTGAAACAAGTCCATCATAGGTACTCTTCAAAGCATCACCCACTTTCCTTCGCTTGTTCTATTCAACTTCCACCTCTTTGAGCATGCGCTCGCGCTTCTGGTGGAGCTCAATTTGTAGGCTTTCCTTATCAGCTGTGGCTCTACCCAGGTTGAGACGAAGATCAGCATTCTCCTTCTTCAACATCTCAAGAGTCAGCTTGAGTTGATAGACTTCAGATGGAGAAACAATAACAAGTTCAGGAAGCTTGGCATTCATGGAAGGCTCAGAAGAAAATGGCAACAAGATCTCTTTGACTCGCTCTTTGACCCAAAGTGTGTAAGCTTCCTTGGCTATGCAACTCTTCTTACCCAAATTGGCTCTTCCTTCAAAGTGAATCTGATTCCAAGCGGCACTAAACCTCTTTAGTAATCCCATGTCATCAACCCCTTCATGAAAGATAAACTCTTCCACTACCTCAGGATCTGGCTTGGCAACCATAAGATATCCCAAGTGACGGAAGGCAAGTCTCGGATTGTAGTTAATTCCACCCTTTGTACCCAAGAGAGGTACATTAGAGAATTTACCACAATGAAGAATGATCTTAGTATCGTCGAAAACTCGAGAATACCAAGAAATGTCATCAGCAGTAAGAGACATGATTCATTGAGACCATTTGAGATTACCCTTATTCTCAACAAAGGACCCTTTTGTGGAAGGTGAGACACAAACCATCTGTACAGCAGAGGAGCACAATAGACAATGGTTCCCTTCTTCTTTTCATTCCTTGAATGAATAGAATGATAGGTATCAGCAATAAGTGTCAGAACAGGGTTCTTGGACAAGAAGGTACTGATGGCAGCCTGATCTATGAAATCCTCCATGTTCGGAAACAAGACAATCCCATATATCAGCAAAGCAAGAACGGCGTTGAAAGCCTTCCAATTTCCATCTGCAGCAAAGGAAGTGGCTTTGTCAACCAAGAACTTTGAAGCAAACCCTCAAATACCTTACCCTTTGGTCTTGAGATTAGCTTCCACATCATTCTTACTAATGCAAAAAGCATCAGCAATAAGAGGAAACTTCGGACAACCACTAGTGTAGACAAAGGGAACCTGCCTCTTGATCTCAACCCCCAGAATATAAGCATACTCCTCGAGTGTAGGTGCTAATTGATAATCCTGAAATGTGAAGCACCTAAGTGGCGGGTCATAGAACTGAACCAGTGTATGAATGGCAGTGATGTTGACTTCAGTGTTGAGGATGGCTAATAGATTACCATAATTGTCTTTGAAAACCCTTCTGCTATCTTCAACCACACAGAATGCTAAACCTCTCAAAGTACCCAGCTTAGGCTCCACGAACTTGTAGCTAAAGGTGCCTCGGCAACCAGTACTCATCTCTATGATAATGTCAACAAAGAATAAGCCTTCGAATAACCTGGAAATGCACATGCAAAAATTAATTTACATGATAAAATGATATGCAACACAAGAACAAGAAGTCGACACTGTCTGAACAATCAAATCTGAATAATCTGGACATCTGCATATAATTCTTTGTCGGTACAAAATCTGATGTGTGTGAGAGAACAAAGGTATGAAGTGGCTTGGTTTCCTGCAAAATCCCATCCCCCTCACAGGTGTGATCTAGACACAACAAGGTGGTCCCTAGAAAGGTCGCCCAAACCATAGGACTCAGAATGAAAACCCCCCACCGTAGCGAATTCTCACAGGACAGAAGTATTCTCAAGCGAATCAAGATCTGGGATGTGGCACTCGTGGTAACCCAACGCGCAAAATGCAAGCCTCACGACTATCCACGTTCTAGCCTATGTGTATGCTAAGCCCGGTGTTAGGACTTTTCTCTCCAATAATATCTACCTATCCCAACAAGAGCAGAGAATACAACAGATATCCATAACATACAGCATATCTATATTCAAAGCAGTAAAGAAATGAGATAAATAAACATAAATCTAAAGCAAGTAAAGTAAAGTGCAAAACATAACTAGGCGAGACCCCAACTTGCAAGCGCAAGGACTCCCCAGCAGAGTCGCCAGATGAAGATGGTTGGTTTATACCTGAGTGAATCGTACACTTAAAGATACAACAGAGTCGCCACCGAACTTTATTTAGTCCCAAAGGACAGGGAAAATAACGATAAAACCCAAGGGGAAGAGAAACGGGAACGGGGGTCGGTTATGCAAAAGGAAGGTACTAGCACCTTACGCATCCGTCGTACTGGACGAGAACCATTTCGCTTGCTTCTAGGCTTGGATGGGTTATCTATCTAAAGGCTTCTAGCTAAAAGAAGAGGAGAGAGAAGGAAAAGAAAGAAAGAGAGAAAGTGCTCGCGGAGGATTGGGGTCCTCGTGCCTACGTACCCTCATAGTACAATGAGGAAATCAAAGTGTCGTAGTTCATGGAACCAGGGAAAGAGAAATGAGGAATGGAAGAAGGTGGAAGTGTGCTCGCCAAGATCATCGCGATCTCGTGCCTACGTATCATACATTCGAATGAATGCAAAATCAGAGCATCCGTAGTTCGGGGAACTAAGACGGAAAAGGGAAAAAGAAAGAGGTGTTAAAACCAAGAGCGAAAGAAAGAAGGAAACTCCGCTGGGGATTCCTAAGAAATGGTGTCAAAACCAAGAAAGAAGTGCAAAAGAACGATAGTAACTGCTGAGGACAAAGTGCAAGAATGGTGTTGAAACCAAGAAAAGAAAGGAGCAAAAGGATAATAGAGACTCCACTGGGGAGGTAAGAGGACAAAGCGACTGTGTTGGGGATCAAACAAAGAAATAGTGTTGAAACTAAGGAGATAAAAGGGTTCGGTATATTAACTGACTGGCAGTGGTTAACCGAAGAGAAAGAGATAACGACTCTGGTGGGGATAAAGGGTTGGTGTCAACAACCAGGCTACGATGAACCAAAAGAAGATAGTACTAAACTAAGAGAAGGTGTTTGACTCTGAAGGGATTTCGGTATATTAACTGAGAAACAGTGATTAACCGAAGAAAGAAAAGATTACAACCATGCGGGGAGAAAGGTTTTAATAGATAGACTGTAATTAACCAGAAAGAACGGGTGTAGAACCAAGCAAAGGTCGTGACCCAAAGAACGGGTGTAGGACCAAGCGAAGGTCATGACCTAAAGAACGGGTGTAGGACCAAGCGAAGGTCGTGATCTAAAGAATGAGTGTGGGACCAAGCGAAGGTCGTGACCTAAAGGACGGGTGTGGGACCAAGCAAAGGTCGTGACCCAAATGGGATGTTGGTATTGACTAAATAAATAGTACTTGACCAACAAAAAGGGGTATTGAACCAAAAGAGGTTGTCAACCGCTGAGGATTCGGTTTTAAGAGAAGAAACTGTGATTAACTGCAAAGAGACAAGTGATTAACCAAGAGAAGGTGATTAACTCAAAAGGGCTCAGTATTTTAACAGACAGGCTGTGGTTAACTGAAAAAAATGGGTGATTAACCAGGAGAAGGTGATTAACCCAAGAAGAACTCAGTGTGTTAACTAAGGAGAAGGGAAAATTGGTGTTTTAACTGACAGGCAATGGTTAACCAATCAAAGGGAGAATAACCAAGAGAAGGTTGCGAACTCCGCAAGAGTTTTGGTATTTAACAGGAAAATTGTGTTTAACCAAAGAAAAAAGGATTGAGACTCTTCAGGGGAATCAAAAAGAAATGATTGACCACAAGAAAAGAATGTTGAGACAAGAGCGAGGGATGCTAACCCAAGATAATGATCATAACCAAGAAGGTGGTGATTGATCAAAAGAGAGATTGGAATAGAGCAAGAGTGATCAAGGATCGACTCAACCGGGGAAGAGGGCACGCTACCGCCTGGGGATAGAGGTGACTAAGCCAGGCACATGGTAATTCGTCCCCCACCTGAAGTAGTCAGAATGAGAGTAGGAATTATCCATTCTCATTCCTTCCCTAATACACAGGGTGTAGTGCAGAAATTGAAACAAACAGCATAACAACTCCAAGTTGTACAGTGCTCCAGTGTCGCGCGAAACTCCGACTCCGCGGGGGAAAGAGAGAAAGAAAGCTCTAAAGGAAGCCTAAAGAGAAGCTCCAACGGGAAGATCAATAATCAAAATGAAGTTTCGATTAACTAATCAAAAGGGAGGTATATGCTAATAATTTTCCAAAATGAATTGAAAAATTATTAAAGCAAAGGGTGCCTTATCGGTTATACAAGATTAAGCTAATTCTTGGAGAACAAACTTAATGCAAAACAAATGAGAGAAAGTACAAAACAGTACCAAATGACATTTAGAATGCATCACAAATCATGTATCATATGATCAAAGAAAGTGCAAGAATGATCATGTTCACACAATGCAAAAAATATGCACAATTACAACATCGATAGAATCGAGCATTTAAAAATTGTAATCATGCTTCAAACAGCAGTGAAACAACACCTAAAACATTCATATAAATCAAACATATCAATCCATGGAGTTTAGAAGAGGAAATAATGGCAAACACACTTGAAAAAGCATGAAAATGGCAAACTGGAGCAGTGTTAATCGATTAACACTTTCGTAACTGCAAAGTGTTAATCGATTAACACCTGCAGAAACGCAGATTTTTGCTGAAAAATGTTGTGTTAATCGATTAACACTTTTGCAACTGCAAAGTGTTAATCGATTAACACCTTCAGAAACACAGATTTTTGCTGAAAAAAGATGTTCTAATCGATGAACACTTTGCAATGCAAAAGTGTTAATCAATTAACACTGAAGCAGTGGCTGAAAATTGATTTTTCAAAAGCACTTTTGGCCACTTATTGATTGTGCAATCACTCCTATGCTAGGGAAAACAATTATGCATGAAAATCAAGTTTAACAACAGCAAATAATCAGCAACGAAATCAATTAATTCATCAAGATCATGGATCAAGTAATGGCATAATCAATTCACACACAAAAGAGCATAGAAACTACACCGCGAATGATACGAAAGCGTTCGAAACAGTAAAATGCGCAAAAAGATACCTACCTACAAGGCTGAGATGTGCCTTGGTGATTCTTGCAAAGGATTCTTGATGAAGATAATCAAAGAAAACCATAGAAATCTTCAATTGTAGCCGATTCGTACCGAAACCGAGCAAATTGCGACGAAACTTCCAAAATACGAATTCGAACCGTGGAATCTTGAAGCAAACACTTAAGATGAATCCAAAAGCTAATAAAACTCCAGAAAATCAAGTATAATTGAAAGATGATGAAGGTTAAGCTCAAGAAATAATCACTTCCAATGTAGAAGTGATTATTCTTCAATGGTGAAGAGCTACGGTGAGGTTTGGGAAGAAAATGTAGATGAAGATGAAGAAGTTGTAGAAAAATTCAGAGAATGTGAGAGAATTGAGAGTGAGGTGTGAGAAATTTGTGTAAAAATGGTTTATCCCTTGAAAAATGATTGAAGGTTTGTTTATATAGATTTTTGGTTTGGAGTGTGAGAGGTTTGGAATTAGGCTAGGACCTATCTTAGGGTGGTTTGGACTTAGGCTAGGAGTTAGTTACATCTAACTCACTGAGTTAGAGGCTAACTCAGTTAGTTATTTGTCAATACAGTGGGAACATCCCAATGTAAGCTTCAAATCCAAAGGTTCACAATTTATGAAAATGAGGTGTATGGTAGTCTTGAATGGAAATGATGTATTGTAGCAAATGCCAATGAATTACTTGAAGAGTCTAGAATATTCCACATGCTGCTAAAATTATGTAGAATCCCAAAATGTGGAGGAAAAGTTGTTGTCATGAAAAAGCAGCAAATTCTGTCTGTTTTGCATGTGTTAATCGATTAACACATTTGCACTGCAAATGGTTAATCGATTAACCAGGCAAAAATTCTCCAATTTTGCTTGACAAATGGTGATGTGGCCACGACTCCGATTTTCAACCTCTTGCTTTGACGAATAGGCATAGAAACCCTTATTTTATGCTTGTTTTGATGATGTGAAGACTTTGTGAAGATTCGATTAATCGGGCTTGGAAAACCTGAAAATCCTGCAACAAGAAACACATAGAGGAAAAATGTGAATGCGTATGCCAGCGATGCGAATGCACATGCTCATGCAAAAGGAAAAAAGGGAGGTCAAATTTTGGGTTACGAAAGGACCCATAAGAGTATAGGTACCTAAATCCCAAATTGTTTTTACTGCAAATTTTCCTTAGGGGAGAAGCAAAGTATCAAGCATAGTACCTGGACAGTGTCTACTCACGTCATATGACGGGAGAAAAGTATATGTTCCAAACCCTGACTCTAAAGGAGGAAAGCAGTGTGGGATTTTGAGGAGGCCATAAAGGAAATGTTATTGGTACAGGAACTATTGGTAACTTCTAAATCTCTGAAAATAATATCTGGTTAGTTAGGGGAATTAAACATAACCTACAGAGCATAAGTCAATTTCACAACAGTGGTTAAGAAGTTGTGTTTGATGAGAACTTATTTTATGTAATCAACAAGTCTGATAAAGCCATCTTATTCAAAGGAAAAAGGAATGGAAATGTTTACAAAATCAACCTCTCTGATTTGAGTTACCAAAAGCTTGTTTGCCTTATGCTAGTGAGTGACGAAAAATGGGTCTGGCATAAAAGGTTAGGTCATGCTAACTGGAGGTTGATCTCTAAGCTTAGCAAACTAAAACATGTTAAGGGGATACCAGATCTTGATTATCAATCAGATGCTCTGTGTGGAGCATGTCAAGTTGGAAAGATTGTCAAAACTTCTTTCAAATCCAAAAACATTGTTTCAACCTCAAGACCTTTGGAACTGCTTCACATTCACTTGTTTGGTCCTGTTGGGACTGCCTAAATTAATGAGAAGAAGTATGGTTTAGTCATTGTTGATGATTACATCAGATGGAATTAGGTTAAATTCCTCAAATCCAAGGATGAATCATATAAAGTATTAAGTAACTTCTGTACACAGATTCAGTCTGATAAGGAACTACAAATTTTGAAAGTCAAAAGTGATCATGTTGGTGAATTTGAAAACGAGCCTTTTGAAATATTGTGTAATGAACATGGAATTATACATGAGTTCTCTGCTCCTAGAAATCCATAGCAAAACGAGGTTGTAGAAAGAAAGAACGAATCATTACAAGAAATGGCTAGGACCATGATCCATGAAAATAATCTTCCTAAATATCTGCGGGCAGAAGTTGTTAATACTTTTTGTTATGTTCATAATAGGATCTATATCAGACCTATTTTAAAAAAATATCATATGAGTTATTCAAAGGAATAAATCAAAGTATATCCTACTTTCATCAGTTTGGATGTACTTGGTACATTATGAACAACAAGGTCTACCTAAAGAAATTTGATGCTAAGGCTCATAAGGGTATCTTCTTAGGATACTCTGATCGCTCTAGAGCATATAGAGTATATAAATCTGAAACCAAAATGGTTGGAGAGTCTATACATGTCAAATTCGATGACAAAAGGCCTGACCATGATACGTCAGATCCTGTTGAAAATATTGCAGATATGCAGGTTTCTGAAGAGCATCCAAAAGTTGGATCTTCACAAGTAAGGATTTCAAATGTCGGTGGTTTAGAAGCTGTTGAACAAGAAGATGATCATGAATCTGAATCCATTCCAAAAGTGTAAAATTCAGAAGAAGCCCGTGATGGTTCAGAAATGTATGCTCGACCTAAGAAGTCCTTCAGGTATAAGGATTCACATCCAGAAGATCTAATCATTGGAAACATGGATGATCCTTTGAGAACTAGACCGGGTTTTAGAGATGATAACTACATGTTAGGTTTCATTTCCTTGATTGAGCAGACTTTTGTGGATGAGGCTTTATCAGATGATGGATGGATTGTGGCCATGCAGGAAAAACTGAACCAGTTCCAAAGAAATTATGTGTGGGATCTGGTTCCAAGACCAAGTCAGAGGAACATCATTGGAACAAAGTGGGTGTTCAGAAACAATATGAATGAACTAGGAGAAGTGGTAAGGAATAAGGCTCGACTGGTAGCTCAAGGCTATAGTCAGCAGGAAGGTATGTATTTCTCTGAAACCTTTTCCCGTGTGGCAAAGTTAGAGGCAATCATACTTCTTCTCTCTTATGCTGTCAATCATAATATTATTCTTTATCAAATGAATGTTAAGATTGATTTTCTAAAAGAAGTAATTAATGAAGAAGTGTATGTCAAACAATCCCCTGGGTTTGAGGACTTAGTCCACACAGATTTTGTGTTTAAATTCAAGAAATCATTTTATGGACTCAAATAAGCTCCTAGAGCTTAATATGAGAGATTGAACAATTTCCTGTTGGAAAAGGGTTATGAAAAGGGCCAGGTTGACACTACACTATTCAGGAAGACTCTAAATAAAGAAATCTTAATTGTTTATATTTATATTGATGACATTATATTTGGTTCCACAAATGCATCTTTGTGTAAAGAATTCTCTGAGACCATGCAGGTTGAGTTCGAGATGAGCATGATGGGAGAATTGAAATTCTTCTTGGGAATCCAAATCAATCAAAGGAAGGATGGAACTTATGTTCATCAATCCAAATATACAAATGAGCTTATGAAGAAGTTTAATCTTGAAGATTGCAAGATTATAACAACTCCTATGCATCCCACCTATAGCCTAAACAAAGAGGAAAACAACTCAAAAGATGATCAAAAGTTATTCAGAGGTATGATTGGTTCTTTGCTTTATCTTACAACATCTAGGTCTGATATTTTATTCAGTGTGTGCTTGTGTGCAAGAGTTCAATCAGATCCTAGAGAAACTCATTTAACTATTTTTAAGAGGATCTTTAGGTAACTAAAAGGAACAACAAATATGGGACTTCTTTATAAGAAATCTCTTAGTTATAAGCTGACTGGATTCTGTGATGCTGACTTTTTCGGGGATAGAATTGAGAGAAAGTCCACTAGTGGTAACTGTCAATTCATAGGTGAAAACCTAATATCCTCGGTTAGTAAGAGACATACAACTATTACTCTCTACAGAAGAAGCTAAATACATCTCTGTTGCTAAGTGCTGCATAGAAATATTCTGGATGAAGTATCAGTTTAAGGATTATCAGATTTGTGGTAACAGAATCCCTATCTTTTGTGATAATACTGCTACTATCTGTCTAACAAAGAATCCAGTTCAACACTCCAAAACTAAGCATATTAAGATCAAACATCACTTCATAAGAAACTATGTTCAGAAGGGTGTTATAGATATTGAGTTCATTGATATTGATCATCAATGCGATGACATATTTACAACACCCTTGGCTTTTGAAAGGTTTGATTTCACCAAGAAGAATTTGAACATGGTCTATGTTGAAGAATAATGCTTGTGTCAAGCCAGAGTATCAAAATCCGATGTTGCTCAAAAGTAGCTCCAAACAGAGGCTATGAAACCGCTCTGATAAAAAGTGGCTTCTGATAAATTATCAGACTTTGAGACTCTGGAGGTGGATTATTTGCTTCATATTGCATTCACAAGTTTGATAGTTATCTTGCATAGTCTCTGTTGGGTAAAGACTGTTGGGTAGTGATGTGAAACTTCTTATTTTCTGTGAATATGCCCCTCTGTCATCATCTCACGTTTGTTTGCTTGTTTATTTGTTTTTACTGTTTGTTTTTTAAAGATGAAATTTGAGTGGTTCTAAAGTAAAGACGGTAATGTTTTGTAGCTTATTTGTACATTTTTTTTTTAATATTTCTTTTGTGCATCTTTTATCTTACTTCGTTTATATTACAGATTGATTCATAAGCATAGCCATAATTGAAGGAATTAAAAGACAACTAATGATTACTGAAGAGAAAAAGAAACTTTATTCATAAGGAAGATTACAAGATCATTCCTAAACACTTTCACATATGTCTCAGTCCAAGTATTCCTGATCTTATGTGTAAGTCTTCAGAAAAGACCTATAATCTTCATCCCACTCTTCATCTTCATCCTCTGCTGGAAACTTGCTTTTCTAAAAAACTCCACAAGATTTACCTTTCTCTTTGGTTTTCTAAGCTTTTGCAAGTTCTTCAGCCTTCTTCTTTTAGTTCTTTCTCTCCTCTAGTGCATCCTTTCTCTTTGAGTTGCAGATTTCTTTTGCAAAATCCTTCTTCTCTGCTTTGAATGTTCTCTTCTTTCTGCCCATTCTTGTGATTCTTTTTAAGCTGTGTGTTTTGTTGTTGTGCTTTACATATGCTTTTATAGAGTCTGAATAAAATCTCTTCTATCTTGAAGACTGTGTTCTTTGAGTCTTGTGCCTATGAACTTATTGTTTCTTGGAATCTATGTAGTCAGAATCTATCTTTGACCACCTTGAAAATTGTAGTTCGTATAGTATCTGCATTTATTATCTTTTTTTGTTGATGACAAAAGGGGGAGACAATACATGGAAATATTTAAGAAGGATAAAATTATTTATTAATGCTTTTAATTTACTTGAACCCTAATTTTATTCATTATTTTTTGGTAAATGTTTTCTTTTGAAGACATTATTTGTAATGAGTAATTTAATTAACATAGATAAAGAATTAAGGGGAGTTTTCAAACCTCGTCTTAATGGACTATTAGACTTAGGGGAAGCTTACAAACCTCACCTTAATGGACTGTCTAACTTAGGGGAAGCTTACAAACCTCAGACCCTGATGTTAGAATATGCTAAATAAATTAAAAGATAAAATTAACATATAAATGGTCTAAGGTGGAGCTTACAAACCTCAGCCCAAGGACTGACAAATTCAGGGGAGCCTACAAACCTCATACCTTGATATCATACTTTGTTAAGATTATCAGCAACCATTTTTTTTAAATACATTTGTTTGTCATCATCAAAAAGAGGGGGATTGTTGAAATAAGTTTTTTTTATCCCCTTAAAAGGTTTTGATGATAACAAAGTATTTAAAGAACAACAGGGTTTGCTAACATAAGTACAAGTGCGCAGGATCATAAACTAAAGAATTCATCAATAATCTTGTTGAAAGCATAAATGAAGAAGCAATACTTAGATTCTGGCTGATTAGAATCTGAACATGTTCATCAGACTCTGAAGGCATCAGACACTGGACTCATGACCCAACTTCTGATGACAACTTAGTTTGTGAAGACGTGGAGAGCGGTTGATCCGTACACTGCACCAAAGTAAACTCTTCTTATTAGAGCCCCATATTTTTTGACAGAGTCAACTACGGTTTGGTTTTGCAAGGCTCAGGGATAATGATGTGACCTCTTCAGTCTGTATTACCTTTTGGTAGATACCTAGTTAATCAAAAGGTGCTATGGAATGTGCTATTATTCAGTGGACAAAGCTTCTGACTAGATGCAAGTCTCCAACGTCTGTTTTGGCATACTTATTCACTAAGGTTGTTGTTGTTGTTCAAAACCTCCAACGAATATTTTTCTATCTCTATAAAAGGAAGCTAAAGACTCAAAGGAAGGTTAACAACATCACAACACATTGGAAGATCTTAGCATAACTCTGAGTTGTTATTGTAGCTATTATAACATAAGATCTTAATATTTCTTATATTAGATTTATCTTAGAAATCTTATAAAGGTTGGAAACCTTTGTGATTGTTGCACAACTATTATACTTCTGATTGTGTATCAAAGTATAATAGTTATCTTATCTACTAAAACAATTTGTTTAAAGTAGAAGAACTCTCTTGCTTGCGTTCTTGAGCAAGGAAGTCTCTTATCTGTGTACTGGAGCATGAAGTCTTGAACCTAGGGTTTAAGCAGGAAGTCTCATTCAAGGGTGATTGAGCAGGAAATCTTGAGCATTGGCTTTAGTATAGAAGTCTCATTCGTGGTAGATTGAGCAGGAAATCTCGAGCAGTGGCTTAAGCATTTGTAATTAATTTGGTTATAGTGAAAAACTCTTGTTGAGGCAAGGGGACTGGATTACTCTTAGTGTAGGAGAGAAACCAAGATATTTTTTGTGTGTTGCTTGCATTTACTTATGAACTTCATTTTCTGCTCTATTACACATTCTATCAACAGACTCTGAACGTAGTCCATACTCTGAACTTTTGAGTTTAGAAGTGGAATGAATTTTTGCATACACAATTCAACCCTTTCTTGTGTATTTGTCTCAACTTCATATTACTTATCTAAACATCATTCGAACACCGAGTTAATGTGCATGAAAAGTAATTGAATATTCACATGTGTCTAAGAAGTTCAAAAGTGTAAATGTAATGGAAAATATATACCCGAGAAAGAGGTGTTACGACAAATGTGTGAAAGATAAAATAACCTTTAAAGTAACAGATATTTTTGTTGGATGGTCAATTAAATCTCATAACCAACCACCTTAAACTAGAGAGAAACATAAATCAGCCTAAGAGTTGAGTTAGTTTTGACTTAAATTTTAAGCTAGTATCAGAGTCTACTGATGTGGATTGCCCATCAATTATAATCATTCACCAAGCATAATAGTTAAATGAAAAATGGAAAGTTCCAAATTAAAAGACAATTTATTAGAAGAATTGGTTGTGACACTTTGATGTTGAATATCATGCAATCAATATATTAAAAAAATGTTTTAGATTATTTTATATTCAATGGATCACACATACACGTGCACATGCATACATACTCACTCACATACATAATTATTTATGTAATTTAAAAATAATTGTTGTAAAAACATATGTTAAGACAAAGAAAGTTTCGAAAAAATAATTAAAATTGACTGAAGAAAATACATACTATTAATTCCTAAAATACTTCATACACATATTTGTTGATTGCCCTATTTTTTGGCGTAACTTGAACACTTTTGGCATAGATTTCATAAAAAAAATGAACTTCAAACAATTACTAAGACCTTTATCTATGCTCCATATACGTGTGTATACACGCACGCGCGCGCACACACACACACTACAAAAAACACATGCAACAACGACTAAAAAATATATATTATCACACAAAACCGACCGTGTTACGTAGGGTATGGTTGTATATGCGTTACTTACAATCACGGTCGTATAACCGTTGTAGAAAACTGAAAAGCGCGCTACCTATAATCACGGTTGTTTTAAATACCTATTGTGAAAGGCCTGTCAACATTTTTTAAAAAAAAAATTTCACATGTTTTGCATGACTACATTTATAACTTTCATTTCAATATACAACATTAAATATTTTAACACAACAACATCAAGAACAACAAAATTAACAAAAATAATAAGAACAATAACAAGAAGAGCAAGAACAACAACAACAATAACAACAAGAACACCAAGAAAAACAAAAACAACAACAACAACGACAAGAACAATAACAAGAACAACAGGAACAATAACAACAACAAGAACGAAAATATGAATAACAACAAGAACAACAAGAGCGACAACAAGAACAACAAGACCAGCAAGAACAATAACAACAACAACAATAACAAGAACTACACAAACAACAAGAATAATAACAAGAACAATAACAAAAACAATATCAACAACAATAACAAAAAAAAAGAATAACATGAGCAAAAACAAGAACAACAAGAACAATAACAACAACAACAATAAAAACAAAAAGAACAACAACAAAAGCAAGAACAACAACAACAAAAAAATCAACACCAACAACAATAAAAATAAATAAATAAATAGAATCATTAAACAATAACATTTTACCTGCAAAATCGTTAAACAAGAACAAACTGTAACACGTTAATGGAAGCAATGTTTCTGAGTTTCGTTTGGGGAAGAAATGATGTTTTCGAGTTTGGTTTAAAAGATGAATAATGTTTCATAAATGGAACAAGTTTGGAGGCAAAAGATGAAGTTTATCTAAGTACGTTTAGAAAAAAAGTGAATGAACTAAAATCTTTATATATATCTTAAAAAAAGACGCGACCTATAACCAAGGTTGATTTAAATATCCGTGGTGAAAAGTCTATCAGCATTTTTGAAAAATAAATAAATAACAAAAAATGTTGGTGTTGGGATTTAATAACAAAAAATGCCGATTTTGAGATTTGAACCCATGACCATACGCCACTTTTCACCACAGGTATTAAATCAACTGTGTTTATAGGTGATTAAATAAAATTAAAAAAAATGTATACGCATAAATATCACATATTACAACGGTTGATTGAATATCCGTATTAACGTGTGCGTTATTATGTGTGTTTTTCGTAGTAGTAGTGTTATGTATATATATATATAGGTTTATGCTAATGCACACCCATGTAGGTGTGCATTAGCAACATACACCTTAGTGTATTTTTGTGTGGGACCCACATTAAAAAGATGAAGAAAAAAAAATGTAGTGTATTTTTGTGTGGGGTCCACCAATTTTGGGTGTATGTTAGCATTTCTCATATATATATATATATATATATATATATATATATATATATATATATATATATATATATATATATATATATATATATATATATATATATATATATCAGACTTACAGTCAATTAATTTCATGCATTTCGCAAACAATTGTAAATCCTCGGAGTATAAGAGAGGTAACGGTAGGGAAATTTAAGTATTGATAATAATATAATCATTATTTTTTAAATCTTCATTTGACTATAACCCTTTAAACAAGTTATCATTATATATATATATATATATATATATATATATAAAAGCAAGGATTAAATTAAAAGAGTATTAGGGGTACTCTAACCCGAATATAAAAGACGGACAATCCATGAAGTTTAGACATGCAAAGGATCTCATACAAGCAAGAAAAAGCATGACAAAGTCATCCAGCAACAGTGGTAACCGGTTACTCTATATGCAGTAACTGGTTACTCAGTTCAAAATCAGCCAAAACACGCAGAAAAACAACAGGGTAACCGGTTACCCTATATGCAGTAACCGGTTACTCTGGGACAGTAGCAGAAAAAATAAGTTTCAAAAGTACTTTTCAGCAGCAAATGACTTATCCAAACATCCAAATGAACATGTAATCAACTAAGCACGAAATTACATTGAATTACATCAATCAATCATCAAATAGATCCAACAAAACACAACATTAACAATCAAAATCAAGCAAATGGATCAAAACACATTAGAACCCTTGGATCTACATTGCATAAGTTGAAATTAAGCTAAATCAAGTATGGATCTGAAATTAACCAACCTACAAAGCTAAGAATTGCTTTGGTAAGTGTTGCAAACGAAAATTGATGAATCAAAGCAAGAAATCCAGAGATCTAGGAAGCTTTATCAAGAACACTTGAAGATCCAAGCAATAATCCCCCAAATAAGCAAAAACTCTCCAGGAAGTGATTCCAAAACTTTGACTCTAGATCCAAACAAGTTGCTACTGCAGAATTGAACTAAGAATGATGATGTGATGGAGGTTTAGCTCAAGAACTCACAAATTCTAATGAAGAATTTGTGAATCTATGAATATGTAGTTTTTGTGAGGGTTTTGAAATGAGAGAAAAGTTGAGAGAATTGGAGTGAGATGTGTAGAAAGTTCAGAAAATGGATCAAAGTCATGGGAGGTTTGGAATGAATTGATTTAAATATGGACTAGGTTAGGAATTCAAACGTGGTTTGGAGTGTGGGTTAGTAAGAGGAATGGAAATTTGGAGTAGAATTAGGAGTTGAGTGTTTGAATTTTGGAGGGAAATGATGAAAATTGTGAATCAAAATTGAATCAATTCTAGATCCTTCTCATAATGCACATGGAAATCACATGATCACAATTGCTGAAACTTAATTTTTTTTCAAAATACGCTCAGAGTAACCGGTTACCCTAAATGTAGTAACCAGTTACTCAGTTCAAATTTTGAGTTTTGGCGCCTTTTGGAGGGAATCCTGGAGAAATGGCCTTTGACAGCTGTTCTGAACCATGTTAAGCCTCCGAAACTCAATGATTGATATTGCTACTGAGTAACACCTGAAATAAAACACAAATTCTTCCTGACAGCTCAAAATATCCTGCTGAAGTAATACTTTCTAGTGCCGAATCGCTGAGCAAAAATGACTGTCGGAACTTCTGATAATCAAAATCCTCCAGGGAGAAAAATAAATGCTCGAAAAGACCTTGAAAGCCATCTGCTTAGCTCTGAATATTGCTGAAATACCCTCTGAATTGGATGAAATGCTGAGGCGCAAGAAATACCTTGATCCCATGTCCAAAAGAACCATGCAAATGCAAAATGACGATGCGAATGAAAGGAAACATAAGCCAGTTAGAGTTGGGAATAAGAGGGCAAATTTTGGGGTGTTACAACTGCCTCTATTTGATCTTCTTGGACCTGAAGGTATGAAAGCAACGGCTTTCAGACAATCGGGATACATGGAGATTGAATACCAAAAGAATCCCATAAATTTGCAACCTGCAAAGGGAGAGAGGACTCCGCTAGGGACCAAGTAGCAAGAGGTAAAAACCATAACATGGACGGGTGTCGAAAGAACACGAACGAGTGCCAAAGATCAATATGGACGAGTATTGAAGAAAAAAGATCGAACACGGACGGGATTCGAAAGAACACAAACGAGTGTCTAAAGATCAATACAGACGAGTATTGAAGCAAAGGAGATCGAACATGGACGAGTGTCGAAAGAACACATACAAGTGTCTAAAGATCAATACGGATGAGTATTGAAGCAAAAGAGATCGAACACGGACGAGTGTAGAAAGAACACAGATGAGTGTCTAAAGATCAATGCAGACGAGTATTGAAGCAAAAGAGATCGAACACGGATGAGTGTCGAAAGAACACAGACGAGTGTCTAAAGATCAATACGGACAAGTATTGAAGCAAAAAGATCGAACACGGATGGGTGTCGAAAGAACACAAACGAGTGTCTAACATTGATATGAACGAGTATCGAAAATCAAAAGGCATACACGAACGAGTGTCGACTACGTCGGGGATAAACATAGACGAGTGTTGAAACATCAATACAGACGAGTACTGAAAAGATAGCCAAAATGAACACGGACGAGTGTCCAGAATCAATACGGACGAGTATTGAAAAAACAAGAGTCGAACACGGATTGGTGTCAAAAATCAATACGGACGAGTATTGAAGCTAAACAGGAAACGAACACAGACGGGTGTCGAAACTCAATACGGACGGGTATTGAAGAGCAATAAGCGAACACAGACGAGTGTTTAAATCAATACGGACGAGTATTAAGGAAACAAAAACAAACACAGACGAGTGTCGAAAGAACACAGACGAGTGTCCAAAAATCAATACGGACGAATATTGAAGAAACCAATACAAAGGAAAACCGGTAAGATCAAAACAAACACGAACGAGTGTTTAAAATCACGACGAGTAACTAAAAAATAATGTAAACAGGTATTGAGTAGCAAAAGCAAACACAAACGAGTGTTTAAAGTTCAATACGGATGAGTATTGAGGAAATAAGAGCAAACACAGACGAGTGTTAAAATCTCACTACGGATGAGTATCGAGGAATCAATAGCAAACACAGACGAGTGTTTACAAAAATACGGACGAGTATTGAGGAAATACAATCAAACACAGACGGGTGTTTACTGTGGCAGACTAAAACGGGATTAACACCTCTAATGCATGAACACCGCCCTACTCTGGGGGATAATTTGAAGACCGCTTGGACGAAGAGGTGAGAAGAAAAGAAACCACAGACTGTTGACCCTGACAAACAACTCTGCAGGGGGATACCGGATAGTCTCTTTGGATGACCAAACCCATTACTTGGGGAATGAAATTGAACGATATCACCTGAGTTACTGTGCTTCCTGCTGGGGAAATGCACGGCAAAAGAGAACTCAAACCTGGATTATGCTTCGAATGCATATGTTTGAATTTTTCTATGGCGTAATGCTCCATACGAAATGGAAATGCTACGCTTTTGGGAGGATGCAATGCTAATGATGCTTATGCAATGCAAAAGAGGCATCTCAGCGACATAAACGCTGAAAACGAAGGAAACTCCACCGGGGATGACAAACTAAATTGTCTCTGAGGTCACAAACCCTGCTAAGGAAAATCACACCGAACGACTTTCCTGATTAACAACCTCTGCTGAAGATGAAACCCTAAGAGAATTTCTCCTCTGCTGGGGATTATGAATAACCCTTGTTGAAGATAGAACGCAAAATCTGATATTGAAGAGTGCCAAAAACAATTGGACCTAAAACCTGCTGGGGATGTCAACCACCGTTGAACAACCCATTACGAGAATTGACACCAAACTCAGCTTGGGGAGAAGAGTTAGTAATACCAAACCTACCAAGGGATATTATTGAGCTTAACCCACTACTGGAGGAATGACTTTATCCTGTCGTGGATAAAACATATTGTTGTACTGTTGAACAACCCACTGCAAGAATTGACACCAAACTCAGCTTGGGGAGAAGAGTCAGTAATACCAAACCTGCCAAGGGATATTATTGAGCTTAACCCACTACTGGAGGAATGACTTTATCCTGCCGTGGATAAAACATACTGTTGTTGACGAGAATATACTTTCTGATATGATGAGAACAGTGGAATCAAGACTCTGTGGGGAAGATAAAATCTCCGCCCGGGGAAGATATCCAACAAGTCTTCTGCTGGAGATACCACATTATCCACCCTGGGGCAATCAACTTCTGAATGCTTGCTGGGGAATGATAAACCAATTTGACCCGGGAAAGCAATCCTCTGCACTCTTGCTGGGGAAAGCATGCTCTACTAAGGATGGTGAAATTTCACTGCTGGGGAGAGAAACTCTACTGGGGAGAAACAATCTTGCTACCCTGCAAACACACAACAACAACAGAATGTTCTATATGCAAAATGGCTACCTCGGTTACCATCCACAATATCCATTGCTTAAGCAATTTTCATTATTTTCTGATATGTTCCGCAAAGCTTAACGTTTTCACATGCAATGTTTATAAGAAATATTGGACGTTATTTGACCTTTTATCTTTTAGATATGGAAATATCAAGAGACATGCTTGCGGATTCTCGTCATCACGTGAGAAAGAATGCCTCAGTGTGGCGGAAGGATTTGTGCGAGGTGGGAGTTTTGCGGGATGACGATAATTGGTTTGTTAATTCAATAGTTTTTAATTTAGGTAATGGTGCCTCAGTTGATTTTTGGATGGACTGTTGGCTTGGAGATTCACCATTATGCATGAAGTACATATCTATTTTTTTTATGGCGGATCCGAGTCGAAACATGATAGCACAGAATGGCAGTTAGGAAGATGCAAAATGGAGGTGGGAGATATCTTTGCAGGCTGGTCCATTGCAGCTTGGAGATTCTGCGCAGCTTGAAGTGTTGCAGGAAGTGTTGTTGTTGCAGAATGCTACGGGGTAGCAGCTAGATAGCGTGGGATGGAGGGGGAATCCCGAAGGTTTTTCGGAAAAATCGTGTTACAGTAGGAGAGCAAAATGTTGTCTTATTAGTCAATCTTTAGATGCGACAATGTTGGAGTCGTTGCGGGGCTTATGGCAGTCGAAGGTTCCAAGTAAATTGTTATTTTTTTATTAGAGATTAGTGTTGAATCGCCTTCCTACTAGATTTAATCTTGAGCGACGCGGCGTGTTGATCGACATTTATTATTTAATTTGTCCGCTTTGTAATGGATGATCGAGGATTTGGAACATCGTTTTGGTTATTGTTCTGTTTCGATGGTTTGGTGGATTCAAGCTCTAGATTAGTTGCATATTGATCTTAATCTAGATTTGATGAGTCCTATTATTAGGATATAAGAGCTTGAGGTGGCGGTTAATTTGAAGTTTAAGGCGAAACTAGGGTGGGCGTTTGACCTTGCTATTTGATGGACGGTTTGGTTTTGTAGGAACTCAATTGTTTTCGATGGAGGATCTCTAGTCAAGTTCGACGGTTTGGGGATGATTAAGAGGTTGGTGTGGGATTGGATCAATGTAGGTAAAGTTGCGGTGTGCTCGCAATCTTGGGTGGATTGGTGTGTCCTCGTCTTTGGGTGATGCTGGTTAGTGGGGTGGCTCTTTCTTTTTGTCTGTTTTGGTTTTTCGGTTGACTTATCCGTTGGTTTGTATTGTGTTTTTGTTGTAAGGGTTGTGCACCCCTTGTGCCGTCGTTTTAATTAATCCTATTTGCTTATAAAAAAAGTTATGACTATAGACGTATCCCTTATGGATTTTTTCCCCTCAATTTTTAACCAAACGAGAAGAAAAGGTATTAACTTTTTAACATTAATAATTTATACGAGTCTTGCAAGCATATAGAAACAAAGGATATTATTATGAAAGCTATATGGAATACACACAAAGCACGTACGTAGCACAAAACAACATGGCATTAATATACTTAGCTATCACTTACTTACTATTAAATGCCAATCACCACATTTAAAGTAAAGTAAAACCCATTCCTTAGATTGAACTAACTAAATCCTCCTCTAACGATTCTGTGGAGCTCACAGTGGCAAGATCCAGTTCAGAAGATTTCTTGTTAACAAAATTGCATTGTTTTCTAATTTCTCCTTTCTTTCCCGTAAGCACACCAATATTTCCCATTTTAATCATTGAATTCTTAAAATTCTCAAAGAAAGTATTTTGGTTCTTTCCAAATCTGTTGACAATGCCAATAGTATCTGCACCTGGTGTTGAGAACAATTCTTGATCACTCTGAAGCAAACCCTTTTTAACTTGAAGATTGTTGTAGTAGTTCTTGTCCAATATATCAGGAGTCGTTGGATCGAAATTGACACGGTTAGTCCCTGATCCATTCTTAGGACATTCTTTCTGCAATTCTTTCAAGTATGTTATATCAAGAGTTGGATCCGGTTTACCAGTATTGTTGAAGTTGTATAATCGATCGACAAATAATGAGCATCGTGCTCTTCCAAATGTATGAGCACCAGCAATAAAAGCATATAAGTAAATCATAAATTATTTTTATTATAGAATACTTCTTTAGAAATTGTTGCATGCATGTATATATATTATACCTGAGAGTGCTACTAGATCATTGGTGTCGAGGCCTTGGACAGCGAAAGAAGATTTAAGTTGAGTTAGATTGAAGGAAGGAGATGGAAGATTTTGATTTGCAATCGTTTGATTTGCTGTTACACTATCCCTTCTTCCCAATGGAACAATCCAACATGGACCTTGGGTCTATCAATATAGATTATACTATATAATAAAGATTATACAGAAATAAAAGTCAAATGGACAATAAACTTCGTCATAATCATATTTACCAGAATAGACGATACTCCTGCGGCAAGTGCAAGAATATCAGCACAAGAAACTGTATTAGGGCAAGCCTTTTCCACCGCAGTTTTGATTCGATTCACAACATCTAAACCTCTCAACGAGTTGATATTCGGAAAAGCTTCTTGTTCGCTCACGATGGTATCAGTGTTGTTCAGCAAAACCGATGCATCACAACCCTATATCAACATTTACACAAGATCTTAGACACATTCATACATATAGATAATGTTGAGTTTGAGAAACGATTCGATATATACATACTTGAACAAAACAATCATGAAAGTGAAGCCTGATGAGACTCGCAGGCATTCGAGGATCCGTCTTAGAAACATTCCATAAAATTTGATATACAATAAAAGGCAATTGAGGACAAGTTTTACTGTAAAACAATGGATCAAGCTGTGGTTTTGATAAGGATGGTACTGGTAGCCCTCTTAACACAACCGCAACAATGCAAAGAGCTATTGCTATGAGAAGACAGAAGTTCCTTTTCATATCTGAGAGATATTAGAGATATAGATTTTTGAAGTTGTGCTTAACCAGGCATAATATGAGTCTTTATAGGGTCATAACATGACTATGTGTATGTAAAATGACTTGTGTTTGCTATGAATGTTACTAGTAATTGCTAAGATTATAACATGCATTCATACTTAAGATTAACAATTAAGTCTTTGAAAAACAACTTGCCAAAGAAGTCTTTGAAAAACTAATAAATAAATCATAATCTTGTTCAAAGTATTTCTACCAATTTAGGGTGATGTTACTAGCTAGTAATATATAGTTGAAAAAGAGGGATATAGACCTAATAAATAAGAAGAAAAAAAATAAAACATTGAATAAGATGAAAATAGTGACCTAATAAAGTATCAAATTTACTAAAAAATTAAAAAATAAAAAAGATAAATTGGTTTTTTTTTTTATAAGCAAGAATTATATTGAAACGGAGAACCGAGGGTTCTCAAACAGCTTACACAAAACGAGACAAAGCTCGAAAAAGAAAATTACAAACCAATTGAACATTAAGATAAATAAAACAAAGGGAATTTGCTAAATTCATAGAAGTTGCAATTGGGGTGAGTAATTTTCCCGATGAAGGTCCATCTCCACGCCAAGACTTTTATACTCCAAACCGTGTCCATAACATTCCATTGAGCGTTTCTAAAAATGATCCCGTTTCTTAATAACCACAAATGCCAAACCGTTGCTAACCAAACACAACCTACCTTCCCCATCTTCAACCTTTTCCGAAAGCCAAAACGACTCTAATTCATAAAGCTTTCCTTCAAGCAATTGGAATCAAAATCAACATAACCAAACCATTCTCCAATCTCCTTCCAAACCAATTTCGAAACAGAGCAAGACAAAAATAAATGAAAACCTGTTTCAATGGAGTTACGACATAAAACGCAACTAATGTTATTATCCGAGAGATAACAACCTCTAGTAGAAAGGTTATCCTTGGAGGAGAATCTATTTAAAAAACATCTCCAACCAAAACATTTAACCTTTAAAGGAACCTCCATCTTCCAAATTAATTCAAAAGCTCCATCGTATTTGTTAACAGGACCGAAAGGTATCCGAAATCCCGCCGCCTTAAGACGGAAATTAGCCACCGAAAAGACAACAGAGCTCTCCGACCTCCACTCAACTTCATCCCGTCGCTCCGGCATGAAATCCACGTCGGCCAACAACAATTGCAGCCGCTTAAGCTCCGAAGCTGCAAGACGCAGCTGCTGCCGCTCACCAGTTTCCTCCCTCACCTCATTGCTACGGTTCAGGGCAGCAACCGACATTGCCTGACTGTCTAAATGGACTGCTGCAGAATCCCCCCTGGCATTGTTTCCCTGCGTACCTGCTTCCCAAACAGCACTGGCCGTCTTGAACACATTAGAGGCAGACTCCCCTGCCAAACACCTCTGAGCATCAAAAACCGAAAGGCCAGCAATACCAAAATCCGACCACACCCATCTATCATTATGCCAGCCACCCATGCACGCAATAGAGACTTCTTGAGACAAGAAACAGCATACAAATTCTGGAATTTTTCTTTAAGACTGAAGTTTCCTATCCATAATCCATTCCAAAAAGAAGAGGAATAACCATTACCAATCCGAAAATTACTACTTGAGGCAAAGATGTCTTCCGGGAAATATTTTCCAAGATTAAGAATGTCCTTCCACCACGAAGAACAGCTTCTAGGCTTTTTCAACTCCCCACCCTCGCCTAATGTCTTCAGTTTTATATCATCGTAACGAGCCCTCAAGACATCGATCCAAAGAGAATTAGTTTCCGACAATATCCTCCACCTCCATTTATGAAGGAGAGCAATATTGAAATCATCAATCCTACGTAAACCAAGACCACCTCTATCAACCGGTAAGCAAACTTCTTTCCAACTCACCCAATGAATACACCGTTTACCCTCCTTACCTCCCCAGAGAAAATTAATTTGAATCGACGTAATCTCTTTGACAACCTTAACCGGAGCCTTGTAAAATGATAACATAAAAATTGATAAGCTAGATAACACCGATTTCAAAAGTGTTAACCTCCTTCCAAAGCTAAGCAATCTATTACTCCAACAAAGTAACCTCTTTTTCAACTTTGAAATCAAATTCGACCACATAAGAGCTTTATTTTGATGTAATCCAACGGGAATTCCAAGGAACGAAAAATTACTCTCTTCCTTTCTACAAGAGAGAAAAAAGGACGCCACATCCATAAAATTTGAGTTGACATTAACACCAATTAACTTACTTTTATACCCAACCCCGATACCCAACTCAAAACCTCTCAACACCGCCTTAATAGCCCAAATATGTTTCCAAGTACCATCTCCAACCAATAAAGTATCATCCGCAAATTGGAGGATATCCACAAAGCAACCACCGTTAAAATTAAAACCCTTGAAATTTCCATTCTCAACCGACTTCCGCACCATCCCTCTTAAACCTTCCGCTACAATCACGAAGAGGAAAGGAGAAAGAGGATCTCCTTGTCTCAACCCTCTTTCCACCACAAACTCCATAGTAGGGCTTCCGTTAACTAAAACCGACATTTTTCTAGTAAAAATCAAAACTTCCATCCACCTCACCCAAACGTCCTCAAAGCCCATTCTTCTAAGCATAAACCTAAGAAAAGGAAGGCTTGTAGTAAGTTTTGGTTGAATTTAAAGACTAAAGAGAACATGTTACTTCAAAAGTCGAGGTTAAAGTGGCTTAATGAGGGAGACACTAATAGTGGTATTTTCCATCGGGTTTTGAAAGAAAGGAGGAGACGTAATTTCATCGGTTCTTTCAATTCGGTTAGAGGTAGTGTGGTTTCGGTGGAGGAAGTTAAAGAGGAGGTTAGGGCTCACTTTTCTTCCAAATTCGTGGAATCGGATTTTGAGAGGCCGGTTCTTGAAGATCTCCCTTTCAAAGTTCTTAGTCTTGAAGATAGATCCTTTCTTGAGGCGCCTTTTTCGGAGGATGAGGTAAAGGAGGCGGTTTGGGGTTGCGAGGGGTCCAAGAGTCCGGGTCCGGACGGTTTCACTTTTTTGTTCATCAAGAATTGTTGGTCTTTTTTGAAGGAAGACTTTCTTAAATGTTTTAATTATTTTCACACCGGAGCGACTTTATCCAAAGCTTTCACCTCTTCTTTTTTGACATTGGTGCCTAAATCTCCCAATCCGTTGGGGTGGGACGATTATAGGCCGATTTGCTTAGTTGGATGTGTCTATAAAGCTTTGGCTAAGCTTCTCGCGGGTAGATTGAAGTTGGTCCTCGGTTCGATTATTTCTAGTAATCAAAGTGCTTTCGTTCCGGGAAGACAACTCCTAGATGGAGTTCTAGTGGCAAATGAGATGGTAGATTTTGCTTCTAAGGAGAGGAAAGAGTGCTTACTCTTCAAAGTCGATTTTGAAAAGATAAATTGGTAAACTTCTTCCAAATTAACAAGATCATAGTTTGAAAATAATAAGCTACCCCCAAATTTCCATGTTTAAAATTATGGTCGGTAAAGTTGAAGGAAGTTCACAACAAAAAAAATTTTCTATTTGCTACGGCAAATACACTAGCTAGTTCGTAACTAATTTCTATTAAACAAAATTAGTTGGCGTTTTGTTGTGGATTAACTACAACATATGCTGTAGCATGGATTGGGTGGCTAATTATCTAGGCAAAAGTTTCCAAGCAAAATTCCAACTAATATTTAAAATTTCCTAGCTAACCCAAAACTAAATCGTAGCAAAATGTCAGCCTTCACAATTGATTGGTTCACTCTATACTTTCAACTACTCACATTAAAGCAAATCTTACACTACAACAGTTTTAACATAATGACTAACAAAAAAGTATTTATAACTCATTAGCATCTTAGTTAGAAACTGCCTCAAAAATATAACTTATCTCCTATCGTGCAATCCTCCACTTGATGGCAATGATGTTGAGTTGCTAGCCAGTGGATCAGAACATTATATAAACAGAGCTTTAGAAGAGACAGCCACACAAACTCAACTTCAAAAATATAAAGTTGCGGTCTTCATCTGATTTCAACAATAAAGATGAAGAATAACCACAACAATCTGTCCTATAAGTCTTTCACATGATAACCGATAGTCAGGGGCGTTGATTCGCACCAACACTTAGCTTTATAATCCTGCATGCTCCTTCCAGTTTGAGAAGGGTAACTGCATAACCTGAACTCTAAGCTCTTGTGATGCAAGCTTTGACTCTTTGAGCTTTTTAGCAATGATGGTGCTGGAATCAACTGTCTTTACTGCTTAAGAGCAAATTCTTCAAGCCTCTGGGTTTTGACCGAAACCTACAATTGATACACACATTATACATTATAAACTGGTGGTGAAAATAAATAAAATCATTAAATATAAAAGAATGATATAGAAATTGACAGACAGCTAGCTTGAATACCTGGGGAGTTAACTGAGCTTGATATGGAGTCTGTACCAAAGCTTCAGCCATGCTAAGACCTGCTGATGTACTTGGAAGTATAGACCTAGAGATTGGAGTACCAGTTTGTTGTAGGGGTGGCAAACAGGCATGCCCGCCCCGTTTAGGCCCGCCCCGCAAATGCCCGCAAAAAAACGGGGGCGGGGCGGGGCGGTCATAGTTGAGGATGCGGGGCGAGGAGGACACATTGGAGGGTGAGGGCCTAAACCCTTGGCCCACCCCGCACTAAAGTGCGGGTAAAACGGGCATGCCCAACGGGCCGGGCCCGTTTTGCCACCCCTAGTTTGTTGTACCACCCATAGAAGAACTGCCAACAGGTAGAGATTGACTAGGAGTACCACCCAAACCAGGAGATTGATGAATATATAAGATTATAATTCAACTATAAAAAAATGTATAATATTTTGAATTGATGAATATATAAAACATTAAAAAAAACAGGACATTGAAATTACCAGTGATTAATTGAATATCCAAAATGGTGGGCTGAGCTGGTAACAACACTTCTAGCACTTCTCGACCATTGTGGAACTAAAGCAGGTTCACTTTTTCCATAACGAACACTGAACATGATCAGAACCAACACACAAAAAGCTGAACCAACCCCTTCACCAACCCCACTCCTAGAACAACGCAGTTATATGATGAATACTAAACTAAACAACTCACTCTAATTCTCACCTTGTCATTTGCCTCTAATCTAAACACCAAAAGATAAAACTATTCAAAACTCTAAAAGGTTAATCAGAAATTCAATAAGTTTATGAAAAAGATTATGAAATCCCTAAAAGCATGGACATTCAGTGAGAGCACATAAGATTGAATAATCCATTTATAGGAGAAAATTAAGGTATAAACAGGATGTACCAACTGCAATATCTACTCCTAACATTTATTTACAAGTTTTTTGAAAAATTCAGTCATAATCATGATTCATTCAATTTTAAAAGGAAACTGAATCTTCAATTTTAGCAAACTTT
Source organism: Lathyrus tuberosus (assembly GCA_022829125.1). Classification (NCBI taxonomy): domain Eukaryota; kingdom Viridiplantae; phylum Streptophyta; class Magnoliopsida; order Fabales; family Fabaceae; genus Lathyrus; species Lathyrus tuberosus. Next base: position 21,650,101 of record JALAZF010000022.1, on the reverse strand, counting down.
GAAATTTACTTACTCGTGGCATGTCAAAAGAATATACAACTTGGTAAAAGGTTATAAAATGTGGCTCAAAAGGAAGAATTGTCCCTCTTTTCTGTCTGGGTCTAGATTCCACACCATTATAAGATTCTCTTGAACTTGCTGCATAACAATTCCAAATTTGTTAAGATTCTAAAGACTTTATGAATCGTGTTTTCATGACTGGTATGAAAAAGATAGACCACCTATACGCGGTAAGTGTAGCAATTACTTGCAAGGTTGCATCAGATCTTCCCAAGCTTGTCGAAGGCCTTAAACAGTTATCAAAGTCAGAGTTTGCAGGATGATTTCAAAGACTGGTGAACATATCATAGTTGTCGTTAGTGAGCTGCACCTTGAAATCTGCTTGAAGGATTTGCAGGATGATTTTACGAATGAAGCTGAGATTTAAAAATTTGATCATATCATTTCTTTCTGCAAGACTGATTGAGAAGCCTAGCCATACTGTGATGAGAAAGTCACCAAACAAACCAAAAACCGTTTATACATGGAAGCAAGGCCAATGGAGGAAGGGCTTGCAGAGGCCATTGGTGATGGAAAGATTGGACCAATGCATGACTCCAAAAACCGTTCGAAAAGTACTGTCTAATGAGTTTGGTTGGGATAAGGAACTTGCCAAAAAAAATTCAGACTTCTATTTACAACAAATGCAGCAAGTCAACAATAGACAGATGTTGGAGATCTTGCTACATAAATATTCTGTTGAAGGTAACTCTGACTTCAACCACATTTGACCTTGATTCTAAATAATATCAAGGTTCACTACTAGACATGCATAAAACCCTGGTCCTAATGACTCAATAAGGAAATCCTAATGGAAATGCATTTCTTTATAATATATTTTTTTCCTTTTTTATTTTAATCTAGTACCACGTTTTTCGACATTCCATTGGTTTTCAACAGAATACCAATTCAAGTTATAATATCTTAAAGTCAAACTCAAACAATATTTACAAATCCTACACCACATCAACTAAATCAAACATAGTTTTTTTTTTAAATGGAACCACAATTAACAAAGAAAGAAACAGAGGCAAAGCTCATGCCTGAGCAGGGTAACTAATATACTTTAAAGCTTCAATTACCATAGCAAGACCAATAGTGTTAGTAATACCAGCACTCCAATAAGACCACCAAGGAGCACCACCTGAAATTCCACCACCCCAAACCTGTATCACTATACATAAATAATAACAAGAATTTAATTCATTGAATTTTTTTCCACCTTCAACAAATCACAACCAATAATATGTGTAATTGAGTTAGTTATGATCAGCCGACTCCTCAGTGTCGACGTGTCAATGTCGGTGTTGTGTTTCTGGTGTCCATGATTCATAGGTTATGATTAAAGCACATTTTTAATAATCTTACAATTAGGATTAACTGAGGCTAGCACTAGGATGCGGTGGAGACCTCCGTCGTGAGCTTCCATTAGAGCACCGAGATTTTACGGTTTGGTTTTTCTTTTTAGGTTTTTTACGTGAACCGAAATTTTCGGTCAGCGGTAAAAGACATCTTCTAAGAACACAGAAAATCAAAATCTTGATATAACTTGCAAATTCAAATGCCCATAAAGTTAGATTTACAGGAATAACACTTTAAACCAAAGCATCATATAAAAAAAGGTGACAATAAGATTAACTATGAAAAGATATAAAGCAAAACAGTATGAACTTGCCTCAGTTATCAGCGGTTTTGCATGTTCTTCCCATTCAGTAACCCACCTTGATGATGAACTGGTATCTAGTGCACCTGATTTGAGAACCTTCAATGAATCGCATGCAATAGGAAATCCCTTGAAGAGTGTCTATGTAGACCACCTATATGTGGTAAGTCATGGTTTTTGATGTCTTTAGGACTTCAACACAGTACTGAGGCCCTTCAAAAGGATCACGGCTCAACTGTATTTTAAAATTTAGAACTAGTAGTATTGACATGTTGCAAATAAGGTTCTTTACCTGCCAATATTTGGATTGGACCCTATTATGTAATAGATGAGAAAACCCTAAACAGCAACTTCACAAAATGAAAAGAACTCGTGTAGTGCAGAGGCATTCCTAAATCACATGAAAATACAAGCGCAATATAATCTTTGACTTTGAGATATCAGAACCTCTAAGTAAACAAGTAATCTATAATCAATAACATAAACATAGATACACATAAACTGATGTTGCATGATATAGAACATAACAATCCTTATCTAAAATATCAAGAGAAGAGCAACCGTTAATGATTATTGAACCCATCCCCAAATTAATTAAATTGATGAATAACAACACAATTGCAATGAAAATAGAATGCACCTCCATAGACAACTTTACTTTACTTGCGATTGCGAAGATTACCTCTCGAGACACCACTGAAACAGGAACCCTAAAAAAATAATTGAAAGTGTTAGATACGCTATCAAAACCTTAGATTAACTATAAAATATGGAGATTGATGTTGTAGATGGAAGAAATCGCAGTGATTCGGAGAAACGCAGTTCGAACATTATCGAAATATCGATTCTATGCGAGACGGTGTGAACGAGAACATTTTACTATCGATTCAAAGCGAGAATTCGATCGATTCAGAGCGAGAGTTCTGAATCTCGATCGATTCAGAGCGAGAGTTCGATCGATTCAAAGAATTTGTGATTCGAGGGAACGCAGAATAACTAGGGTTTTTCGTTTCTGATTCCTTTTTCTCTATAGCGTGAAGAGATTTTTTAATTTATTTTTAAGGCAAAATACCCTTTTTGGTCCCTTAAGTTTACCTCGGGTTTCATTCTGATCCTTTATCTTTAAAACGTTCCAAAGTGGTCAAAAGGTCCACGTTAGTCCTTTCCGTCTATTTTTTTCAAACGGCGTCAACTTTTGCTTGGGTGGCATTTGATGTGGCACTGGATCGTACGCGTGGCATGTGAGGTCATTAAATACCCAAAAAATTTCTAAATTTTTTTGATTTAGTCTAGATTCAAACCCAATCCATCATACTTGTTTGCCCAGGCCATCATACTTGCAAACAATAACATCTTACCACTACACCACTTCACAATTAATGTTTATTACTTCAAATCAGTTGATAATATACAATTGTTTCTTCAATTTTGCCACTACTATTTACCAGTATTTATTAAACGAGTTTTTGTTTTATTAAATTAGGGGAGAAGATTTTGAAGTAATTAATATATAATGAATAAAAGGTAAAAAAAAAAGTATATTTAGTATATTTTATATAAAATGCCAAAAAGTGTTTAATACTTTTTTAAGATATTTTTTATTGTTTCTTTAATAAAAATATGGATCTTTCTATGGAATACAGTTAATGTTTTCACAAGATCATGACTCAAATTTTTCTTTTTTACACAATACAATGTATACTAGGATTGATATTTTTTAAAAAATCTTTGCCTTATTCTGACCTGAAAAGATGAAACTAGAACAATAACTAAATTCATATACTCGTTAATAAAATTTATAAAAAACCAGAAAAAAAGATTACAAAAAACCATCTAAATTATGTCTGTACATTTTAATAAAAATGATAAACATGAAATTAATTGAGATACGCTTTTTTTTACTTACTTTGATTTTGTATTATTAGATTTTTAAAAAAGTCTCAACGAGACAATCGTTCTTTCATTAAAAAAAATTCATTGCATTTTTCCTTTGCAGTAAACTTTAATGAGCCATTTTTAATAGACATTCAAATGAAAGTGTTATGAATAGTTGGTGATATGCAATTCATTGAAGTTTTCATGTTTAATGATGACCTATACTTTTATGATTTCACTTTGTTTGTATTTCTCTTAATTTCATATTATTAGTGGAACGTATTAAAAAATAATAAATTATGATAAATGGGCATTTTTATCCTAATTTAATAAAACAAAAACTCGTTTAATAAATATTGGTACATAGTAGTGACAAAATTGAAGAAACAATTGTATATTATTAATTGATTTGAAGTAATAATCATCAATTGTGAAGGGGTGTAGTGGTAAGATGTTATTGCTTGCAAGCAAGATGCCTTGGGTTTGAATCTAGACTAAATAAAAAAAATTTAGAAATTTTCTGGGTATTTAATGACCTCACATGTCACGCGTACGACCCAGTGCCACATCAGATGCCACCTAAGCAAAAGTTGACGCCGTTTGAAAAAAATGAACGTAACGGACTAACGTGGACATTTTTGAACAATTAAATTACTAATTTAGAACGTTTTAAAGATAAGGGACCAAAATAAAACAAAATAAAAAGTAAATGTAAGGGAACAGAAATAGTATTTTGCCTATTTTTAAGTTAGAAATAAATAAAATAAAATAAAAAGTGAGCGAATCTTTTGTTGGTAGCCAAAGTTATTTTTTTAATTGGGATTAACTATGAAAATAATTGGAGGTTAAATTATGGAAACTAATCCAGTATTTTCTTGTACTGGTTTACCAATTATATTCTGCTGACTTGTTTCATAGCAATTCGAGAATATGATGTGAAGCCAATGTTTTAAAAACCGGACCAAACCGGTCGGTTCAATCGGTTGGACCGGGAACCAGAGATGAATCCGGTTGAGTCAACCGTTCAAAACCGCTGGTGGGTCAAAATCGGGGTTGAACCGTAAAAATCGGATTGAACCGTAAAAAACTATTCGAACCAAAGAACCGGAGCCGGTTTTGTAAAACCGATCTGTTCAAAAAAAAATCATCAAATTTTGGCCATTTTAAAAAAATTTTAAAAATTTTTAATATGTTAATATCAAAACTTAACATACATTTCTCAATCACAAAAATGAATTCCGTGTGATTTTTACAACCATACAAACTTCTAAGTTTTGTTACTCCATTATAACACACTCCATCATTATTATGTCGTCTCTTTCAAACATAGTCACAATGTCCAACTCTATTGATTGTCGTTCAAGTCAATATTTTTCGTTGTTGTCTATTAAGACTTGTTTGTCGTAGTTCAACTCAAATTCGATTTTTTGTTATTTAATGAAGTATATCGTATTATTTATATTTTGGTATTCTATCTTATTTAATTTTGGTATTCTTAATTATTTGAACTTTATTTTAGTTATTATATTCTATTATTTTAATTTTGGTTTGAATTAGTTTAATTTATTTTGTTGTAATTCTTTAGTTTGGTCAAAATATTCTTAAATGATGGTTGAAATGAAGTGTAGAACTATGTTAATGTTATGTATTATTGATTGTGTTGTATTAAATTTATAATAGATTTTTGAAATATTTATTTTATAAAATTGAAAACATATAATAATGTGTGACATATCTATGAAATTTAGTTTTATATTATTAGTTTATTTAATAAACGGTTCGACCATAGATTTAACCGGTTTAACCAATTGAACCTTAAACCGTAAGTTTTACCGGTTCGATCTCCGATTCGGTTTTTAAAACATTGTGTGAAGCAATATATTATACTGTTTTTTTTTTCAAAGAGAGCTACTTATTAAGGTTAGTTATTCCCAATATTTGACCCTTCTTTTACTTTGCTGTTGTAAAATCTTAATAACATGGCATTGTTAAATGAAAATCATGAATGCTTGTAAATTAACATGCCACACAAATCACAACATGTTTTTTGTCCCAAATCTTTTGGTAACTTTATAATATGCAATTATATCACTTAGTAAAATTTTTATTTTAAATTATTGCAGACAAATGCTTCACGACTAATGTTGGGCTTGGTTCGTCCTGGTTTTAACTTGAAACCCCAATTACTATGGGCTTTGACATGGTCAATTCAAGATGTGACAAAAAACAGAATAGTCTTAGAAACTTCTCCAGTCCATTTATATACCAACTTCTGGTACATATAATAGATTTTCATAAATATTTATCCCGAATATATAACATTAAATTCATTGTTGTTTCTTTTGTATTGGTTGTATTCTGCAAAATAATATAGTTTATTCAAACTGTTTTTGTTAAAAAGTACCCATGTTGGAACATATGTTTCAACATGTATCCCTTATCTGCAGAACAAGGCTACTAAGTGCACGCACACTTTTCAGTTACTTGGAGCGTGCTTTCTGTTACATTTGTAATAAGAGTTGTTGCTATTTTTCAGCAATCTAATTTATTTGATTATCCAACTAGGTTAAATTTAAATCAAAGTGATTTAAATTTGAATTCAAATCAAATTAAATCTTTTTAAGTGGAGCTGATTTGGAGAAACAAATCACAAATGAACCTCGACTATTTCTGAACGAAATCAAATCAAATATCCAAAGGAGAAAAGTCAAGAATTGATTGTTATATATATGACCCTCTCCATTCCTTGAAGATCACGAGCCTTAGTAATAGTTTGTGTTTTAGGTTGAGTTTTTTATTTGTGTTAATTGTACACAACGTTATTTCTTAAGTCACTTGGCATAATAGTTGGTTTGTGTACTTGAGTCGTAATTCAACATTGATCACTTTGATTATTGTTGTAGGTCACTTGAGATTTGTGATAGAGAAAAAGTGAGAAGGGGCTTCTTATACTTAAGGGTAGACCTAAATAAAAAGACACGAAGGGTAGAATTAAGAAGAAGGACATTGAATAAGGAACTCGTTCATCTAAGACACTTTGTACTAATTCTATTAAAGAGTGGATTTCCTTTCTTTAATAGAGTTCCCTCTAACATAGGTGTGGTTTCACATAAATGAATTAACACACCTTTTGTGTTTTTTATTACTTTTGCATAGAATCTTTACCAGTATCTTATTGTGTGTAATCTAATTTATCAAGTTGAATAAATTGTCTCAGATATCTGGTCCAACATTTGTTTTTGAGAAACAGTATTTCATTCCTCATTCCATAATATTTGACAAGAAATAAAAAAGGTTGTGCTTCATAGTACTAGGTCTAGACAGACTAACAATAGACATTAACGAGTCTCTGTACATTTATGTGTAAGCTCTAATTATTAAGACATACTCCCTCCATTCTTTTTAAGTGTCACTTTTGAGTAAAATTTTGTTTCTTTTTAATTGTTATTTTCAAAGTTCAAAATAACATTAATGGTTGTTTTGTCAAAATTATCTCTAGTTATTTCTTGAAGAGGGAGAAAAAGTTAAATGAATTAATAAATAATTAAGTATATTATAGGTAAAAAGACAATTATTACTTAAAAAGTAGTAAAAATTATTAGCTTTTTTAGCATGTGCAAAAAGTAAAAAAAAAATTTAAAAAGGATAGTGGTAGTATTTTTTAGTACTTTGTTTCTCAATCTCATAAAAAGCGTAACATTTTGAATAATTGTATGTCATTACTTCTAATAATTCAACTTATAGGAGATCGCCATATTCAGGTTTCTTGTTAAAATAAGAGTGTTCTTAAGGGAAATAAAGGGAAATAATGAATTATTAGAAAAGGGAATCTATGATTTTTTTACATCTGACTCCATACATAAGGTGCGTGAATTATGGAGATTTAAAATATATTGGTTAAGACTAAAATTATTTAAAAAATTAAAGTTTGAAAATATTTAAAAATAATTGGTTGAATATATAAACAGCAGAAAATCAAAGAAAATATAATAAAATAAAGAGATAAGGGATAAAGGGAAACACTTGAGATTTATACATGTTCGGTCTTAAATGACATAATAATGTCTCCAAAAATTATTATTAAGAGTGTCCAATAAACATGAGAGCTTTTAGAAGGAAATGCCCACAAACCTCCTTATACAAGAAAATGAAGTTTTAAGGCTAACTTCCAAATCAAACAACAAACAAGGCTTAGAGTGGTCATCCTCCAAGCATGACCGATATTTTCCACTGCATGATTGCAAATCAAGATCGAGTTTTGAGGTGGCTATCCTCCAAAGTCAACCGGTGTTTTACATAGGTTGACCACGAACCAACTTGAGATTTTATACTACCTAATCTTTAACCGACTAAGCTTTTAATAGGATGAACTCAGGAACCAATTGAGATTTTCACTAGGCTAATCTCGAACCGATTTAGCTTTTAACCAGGCTAGGATTAAGAACTGTTGTGGAGATTTTAATGGTTGATCTTCATGAACCAAAATAAATTTTTTCTTGGAGAAACTCACAAACCAAACGGAGACTTCCAAAGACAATCCTCAAACCAAACAAGAGTTTTTACTAGTTTAGTCCATAATCAAAATAACTTCCTACACAAAAAATATTTACTCAAGAGATAATACACTCTTGGTAAATTACAATTAAGCCCTCATCTAAAACAAAAATTATCACTTAGACTCAATAACTCTCAAAGCACTATGGCTAAATATATGTGAGAAAAAAGAGAGATTTAGAAAAAAAAATATGAGAAAAATGAAGGTGGGATCAAAGATTGTTTTCTGGATGTTAAAAAGTCATAGGGAAGCTCTCTCTATTTATAGACCAAGGCGTGGTATAAATTTGGAAACAATTCATTGGCCAAATCAATGTCATAATCAATTAGGCCAATCGATTATTGACCTTCAATTATCATTTGTTCAAGCCACAAATGGAAGGTTTTTATATTTAATTGATATCCATCATTAATAGACAAACTCAATTGATTGTAGACTCAACTTAATGTAAATAATCGATTAGTTCATTAGGTCTAATTGATTATTTAGTTGGAAAAAGTCTTCCATTCATTCAAACACCCCCCAAATAATTTCGTTAGTCCCTAAAAACATTTTTTGGTGGTTTAAATCAAATATGAGAGGTTTCTCAAAAACTTTTAATGTATGTGTGATTTTTACATAGTATTTCTAGAAATACCCTTGTGTCTTTACAAGACATAGTCACTCAGACAGACACGGTCAGACGATCTTTCATACTCCCTCTCATTCATAACTCTAATACTTCTATTCTTGGCATCATTATCTTATAGTTTAGTATCATACAAGAATTTTGAATCTTCTTAATGAGGCTTGAGATATCTTCATGTAGATTACCATCATCTGAGAGTTGATAGGCTAAATCACCCATGAACCTTGAAATAGATGTCTTTACTTGAATGCCGTTTGAGCATAATGTCAACTTCAAAATGATGTCTTGATTTTCAAGAGTATCTTCAAGAGAATAACTTGATTTGAGAGGATATCTTAATAAATCATATTTTTCATCTTCGATTGTTTGAGCTATATTGAATAGATAATGACTTCACTGGATATCATTTGATATTAAGTGTTGTCATCATCAAAACTAAATAGTTACTTAGTTGACTTGCAGATTTTATATCATAAACTTCACCACCTTGGATCATCTTGACAATACCTACAAGCACATAGATCCACATTCTCTCTCTTTTTGACAATGACAATGCATCTCTTAAGGGGGTGGTAAAAGAGAAAATAAACAGATAACTTTTGGAGTGGTTAAACTCCCATTCACATGAGTAAAGAGTATACTCCACTCCATATTTGAGTATATTTATCCCCTTTTGTCATAATAAAAAGGTGGAAAAAATATGGAAGAAAGTAATGCAAGTACATAACTCACAAAGATCAAACATGTTTTACTAGAGAAAGGAAAATATTATTTTATTAAGAGATAATTTGAAGTACGAAAAGCAGATTTTTAAAACACTTAATAGCTAAAACATAGACACAAAGATAAGACTATTCGTTGTCACCATTCTCATTTCTATTTATGGATTTTCCTTTGAGTTCTTTATGGGAGAAAAAACTACCTTGTGTATCTTTTTCACAAAAAAAGTTGTTTCTTGAGAGATCACGTGGATGGCATTCATAACTCCTTCATTGACCGCATGATGAATGTTTGTAACTTCATCTTCCTCTATGAAATAATACTTTAATTCTCCTCTAACGACATGAACCTTCATCTTTCCGAGGTATTGAATTGATTTGATGGTGGATAGAGTCGACATTTTCTTCTGCAAGATCAACTCCTGCTCTAGCTAGAATCTTTCTGATCAAGCACCCATAAGATAATCTAGCCTAATGATTATATTAGCATTAGGACATGTGGTTGAACATTACTCCTCAATTTGTTAGGTGATGTTCGATTAACAACCTCAAATGGACTATATCATCTCTTACAAGGACTTTTAGGTTTCCTTGTCTAGGAAGAAGAATTCGAGTAAGCATATAGTGTGCAACTCGACACTTAGCTTTCAAGAATTTTGTTTTAAGAGGAGGCTTCTTAATTGATTTCTAGCAAGTGTACTAAAAATTATTGAAAGTAAAAAATGATCTGTCTCCACAAGGATTATTGTATTTTAACAAAGTAATCAAAACATGTTTTAAAAGGTAAACTTGGGGGTTCGCAAAGATTTTGTTTGAAAGTAAAAGTAAAAAGTTATTAGAAAATATAAGATTAAAGTCGATCAGGTTTTATTTGAATCCCCTAAGTCTCACTTTGGTGCATAACTCACTAACTTATATGACAACTCCCTAATTCCTTAGGTATGTTCGAAGTTAAATTAGGCACTATCAGAATGTTAATTCACAAGTCATAACTAATTTTTTATCCCTAAATCAATTACTAAGGAAATAAATTACTCTATATCAAGTGTATAAGGCTAGAGTCAGTAATCCCTACAAATCTAGGTTCAATTTATGCGCTTGTCAACACATAAAAAGCAATGCACAAAAGAGTAATCGAATACACTTTACAATATCAATTTAAGCAAATAATATATAAGCAAATCATATATCTGTTAGCTCATAAATTCGACGCTCATATGAAGTTGGAAGTGTTGATGGGAATGTTGAGCTCTTGAAGAGGTTTAGAGAAGCTTCCGACAGGATCTGTGTGATAGGTTTCAGTCGAATGTCTCGTAAGAGGAAAAGATGTCTTTTTGGGATTTAGAAAATATTTCTAAGAGTTGAAGAGGGTACCTTTCGACCGAGGATGCTGATGACGTCCGACGCTGGGAATTTAAATTCAAATAAAGGAGGGAGTAGTTACTGTGGTTCGCTCTTGAAGATTGACAGGTGGCGTACATCCAAGTGATGGAAGCATGTAATGCGACACTTGTCATTCGCTTTTTATATCAGTCAGTTTATAGCAGTTAGTTTTAGGCATTATAAATAAGGGTTCTAGCAATAGGATTCGGGGGTGTTGTGTTCACTTTGTACAAGAAACTCTAAATTCACTCAAAGTATCCGTGTGTTGAGAAAAGAGTCTTGTGAGAATGTACGTGATGTAAACACCATTTATCTTTCAATGCAATTTACTTCAACATTTTCGTTAAGCTTTTATCTCCTATTTAACGCAAGTTATATTTATGCACTTTCTATAGTTTTCAACCTTTACTGCACGCCTTCGACTTTTTCTTTTACCATTGTTCAGTCTTTTAATTTGACATTTTAAAAACATGGTCTAGATTATGCTTTCAACCAACTTTGTTTATGAGTTATGTCGAAGTACTTATTTCCTTAGAATGCGCTTTAGATCAATCGTTAGCACATGTCCTAGGATCAATCTGATCGATCCTGTGAGTCACCAAAGTTAGATTTGGAAGATTAGTGGTTGTTTACCAATTTTCACGACAAACAAATTGGCACGCCCAGTGGGACAGTGCTAACTTGATAAAGATCTTTCCAAATATTTTTGAAAATCTTCAGTCATAGTGTCCTTCTTAAAAAGCTTCGTTGCATGTTATTGAGAAGTGGTAAGGTAGCCACTACAAACGAAGAGAGACCAAAGAGAAGATATACTAGAAAAATGGCGACGAACACTAGTCAGCCAAACAATCCAAACCCTCAAGGGAGTGGTTCTAATCCTCAGTCAAGTAATTCGAATACCCTGCCTAGTGACATAAACCCTCAAAATATGTCTAGGAATGATGTGATACCACCTCCAGTCCCTTCGACGAGAGAGCCGGTCCCACCTCCTGTTATGTCTGACCCAATGCCATCAATGACAGGACCAGGGTCGACATATATAAGGGCTTACACTCAACCTGTTTTGGAGTACGTTGGGCCACAAGCATCTAATCCCCAAACTCCACAGGAGGAACTTCGAAATTTAGGCATCTTCCCCTCCAGGATTTTCACAACCCTTACCAAGGAATCCACCTTATGGAATGCCAACATCAATAATGAAAAGCCTCCAAAATGCCCCCCTAGTATTCTCAAACAATGTAATGTCTTCGCCATTACAGGGGTCGGGATCTGGGATAAATGTGGGTCAAAACAGCCAAAGTGTAGGTATAGGATATTCCACTCAAGGTCCTAGTCTGACAAACACATCTATAGCATGTTTAAGACAACAAATGGATGAGAGTAACCTACAAATGGTACAAACTTTGTCTCAAACTATGGGGGAAATTTTCCAGTCTTTGATTCTGAACACTACCCAAACTAACTAACAACTAGCAGCGCAATTGGCGCGCATGGCAAAATTTATGGGGGTGTTGGCCCCTGTACGAGGTGCGACTGTGGTGGAGAATATCCCACGACGGAACCTAGAGACTATGCCTGAGGCCAACCTGGAACCCCCTAAAGTCAAACTCCCCAGAGTCGAACCACCTAGGAACCAAGGGCCAATTCCTGAAGAAGGGGAACAAGGGGTAGTGATAGTGAATAGAAACTAAGATACTGATCATGTTGTACAACAGGTTCGATGTAACAACATAGCAGCGAATAACAACCTAGCAGCCATGGTCGAAAGAATAATGGATCGAAATGGGGTGAATTTTGGCTTTACTAGGCCAAACTATACCTCACCCGTAGTGGATTATATCATGTAATCAGAATTACCCCCTAGGACGAAGGTCCCAAAGTTTACCAAGTTCTCAGGAGATACAACTGAATCTACTGTCGAACACGTAGCCTGGTATATGATCGAAGCTGGAGAGATCGTAAATGACGAAAGTCTTAGGGTAAAATATTTCCCAAGTTCTCTCACCAAAAATGCTTTTACTTGGTTTACAACCCTACCTCCTAACTCAATCTGTAATTGGACCCAGTTAGAGCGCTTGTTCCATGAACAATTCTATATGGGGCAAACTAAGATTAGTTTGAAGGAGTTGGCCAGCATAAAGCGAAAGTTTACTGAGCGAATAGATGATTACCTAAACAGGTTTCGATTACTTAAGGCTAGGTGTTTTACTCAAGTGCCAGAGCATGAGTTGGTCGAAATGGCCGCTGGTGGCCTTGATTACTCTATTAGAAAGAAATTGGATACCCAGTATCTGAGAGACATGGCCCAACTGGCTGATAGGGTTCGATAGTTAGAACGTCTGAAAGACGAAGAGACTAAGTTCAATAAGGGTAAAAAGGTAGCTTATGTTAAATATAATGAGGATGTCGAAGGTTTGTACGACGAACCATTATATTTTGACGAGAGTGAGGTAGACGTTGCTGAGTTAAAGCAAGGTCCTCCGTATGCTTGTAAAATGTTAGTCCCTTCGACTGGAAAAAATTCTGGCGAATCCGAAAAGAATGATAAGTTTCCCAAGAAAACATACACTTTCGATATCACCAAATGTGATGAAATTGTTGATTTGTTGGTAAAATATGGGCAGATGATAGTGCCTCTTGGTGCTAAAATGCCACCTTTAGAACAAATAAAAAAGAGAGGATTTTGTAAGTACCATAATTTTTTAGGTCATAAAACTTCTCAATGTTTTCTTTTCAGGGATCTGATGCAAAATGCTATTCAGGAGGGCAGGATGAAATTCGGAGAGAAGAACAAAGGTCAAATGCTCATTATGCTGAGCCAGAGGTATATATGGTTGCGGTTACTGATGACTTCGACCGTTCAGTCAATATGGTTGAAATTACTGATGATTTCGCCAACAAGGTTGTGTTAGCCAATGTTACTGAAGACCTTGATATTTATGTTATGGAGAAACTCATGAGAGAGGCCGTTGATAGCTTCGACGAAGCCACTGAGGGTTTAAATGATGGGATCAATGAGGGTTCCAACATGATGCTGGTTACTAAAGAGACTGCTAAGAGTTTCGTTAAGATGGATAAGGCTGCTGAGGGCCTTGATGTGGACTTCTGCAATCTAAACCTTAGTACCGATGTCGACATGGACATCAACATGGTCGAGATTACGCAATATCAGACCATGGAGGTGGATGAAGCAAGCCGCCAAGAAGAGCGTAACAAAGTGGCGTATCCAAAACAGGATGAAACTATCATTGAATTCCTTCACCGCTGCCAAAAGAAGGGATTAGGCGTCATGTTATGCCCCAGATGCAGTGCAATCTTCGATCAAAAGGCTGCTCACAATCTTGAAGGGATTAGGAAGGCTAAAGAAAGAAGGGAGCAGAGATCATCTCATGGTCAAAGAGGTTTCGACCCTAGAAGGTCCTCTTCAAAACAAGTAGGAGGAAAAACATAGTTCCCAGGGGCCAGACCCAGTACCTTAAACCAACAAGCAATGCACCGATAGGGAGCTGGATGAAACCTGTCGAAGGAAAGGAGAAAGGTCAGAAAAAAGGCAGAAGTTTGATGTGGGCAAAGGCTCTTCAATAGAGTATTGAAAGGAGTTTCAGACATCTAACAAATCGACATATGTTTCTGGAAACTATAAGGGGAAGAACCCGATGTCGCGATCTCAATGGAGGAGAGAGCAACGTCGAAGGAAGACTCTCAGGGAGGCCCAGTCGAAGGATCAAGGAGAGTCCAGTACTAATATTCCTACTGACAATAATTGAGGGAATCCAATGAAGGCTACTGAAAAAATACCTATAGGACGAAAACTGTTTGCCTCTCAAGAGGATAAACCTGAGAAGACTGTTGAAGAGGATGACTACATGACAGACAACTTCGACTCTGAATCTGATGCTTCTCTTGACATCATAGTCAATGTGGTGTTTGTGATGCCCAGAGAGTTCGACCAGCTCACAGAAGTCGAAGATTTAGATGCCTGCACTGAGGCAGAGATGGCAGCACACAAGCCGGTATGCTACTATATTATGAATAATGGGTGTGTCGAAGAGCACAACGCTTTTTTTGAGCGACCCACAGAGGAAATTAGGGGTCACCTAAAGCCCCTCTACATTACTAGCAAGGTGGAGAACGTGCCAATAAATAAAATATTAGTCGATTGTGGCGTAACAGTGAACTTGATGCCACACTTATTACTTAGCAAGATTGGAGAATATGATACTGACACTAAGCCACATAACATGGTTCTTTCGAATTACGAAGGAAAAGTTGGCTCTACTCTGGGGGTGATACAAGTCGACTTAACAGTGGGGACAATCACTAGGCCTACTGTCTTCATGGTAGTAGAAACAAAAGCCAACTACAATCTGCTCCTAGGATGAGAGTGGATACATGGCATTGGTGTAGTGTCATCTTCGATGCATCAACGCATCACCATCTGGAGGCCAGACGACATAGTTGAAAACATTGAGGATGACCAGGGGTATTTTAAAGCACCAATCAATCATGTAGACAGACGTCAGTTCGACAAACATTTGGCTCACATTGCCCTCTGTGGTCCAGAAGATTTTGAGTTTGTCCCAGACGACGAGACATTTTGCTCATTGTACTTACACCCCGTCGAAGGTTTCCGTTGGGATAAGGAGGTGCCAGGGGAAAGACTTCCATACCTTGGCGAGCCTGCAGTAGACCCCACGGGGTGGGGGAGTGAATTCAGTGATAATGACTGAGTTCGAAGTATTGAGAAGAATTTCGTCCTACGTGGCTGAAACTAGACTACAAGCGGCTTTGGAGGTTGCTAACGAATATATGGCTGGCAAAGCCAATCCTGAATTCCACCAAGTAGGTCTTGGTAAGGACTTCGATCCAGAGCCACCTGATAAGGTTCAGGGTGTAGAGCAAAGCCAGAGGCTTGACACCATTTATGACGATGAGCCTTTGGGATTTGAGAAGGATCCGCTGGCAAGTAACACTAAGATGCTAGCCCAGGATCCACTGGAAGAAATCGACCTAGGAGAATGGGTGATCAAGAGGCCAACATATGTTAGTGCCAATCTTGACCCACAACTTAATGTCAAAGTTACCCAGCTGTTACAGGAGTTTAAAGACTGTTTTTCCTGGGACTACAATGAAATGCCCGGTTTGAGTAGAGAGTTGGTCGAACACAGGTTGCCGATCAAGCCTGGGAAGAAGCCAATCAAACAGAACCCAAGACGGTTTGCCCCAGAGGTTCTCTCGAAGATAAAGGAGAAAGTCGAAAGACTCCTTCGATGCAAATTTATCCGCACTGCCAGGTATGTCGAATGGTTAGCTAAAATTGTACCTGTTATTAAAAAGAATGGTTCCTTAAGAGTTTGCATAGACTTTAGAGATTTAAATGCTGTAACTCCTAAGGATGAGTATTCTATGTCTGTGGCAGAAATGCTAGTCGATTCTGCCGCAGGACATGAGTATCTTAGTATGCTAGATGGGTACTCTGGCTATAGCCAAATATTCATTGCTGAAGATGATGTCCCCAAAACAACTTTTCGTTGCCCTGGAGCCTTAGGCACCTACGAGTGGGTGGTGATGCCTTTCGGCCTCAAAAATGCTGGGGCAACATATCAATCTTCCATGATTATATAGAGACTTTCATGCAAATATATATTGAGGATATTGTGGTCAAGTCTATTTCAGGGAAGAATCATTTAGACCATCTTCGACACTCCTTTGAAAGGATGAGAAGGCATGGTCTTAAAATGAATCCTCTTAAATGTGCGTTTTGTGTGCAGGCAGGGGATTTTCTAGGCTTTGTGGTCCATAAAAAGGGGATCGAGATCAACCAGAACAAGACCAAGGCCATCATGGAAGCGAAAGCACCATCAACGAAAAAGGAGCTGCAGTCGCTGCTGGGCAAGATCAATTTCTTGAAAAGATTCATATCAAACCTAAGCGAAAAAATGCAGGCCTTTTCACCATTGCTTCGATTCAATAAAGATGGGTTCGAATGGGAGCAGGAGGAGCCTGTAGCCTTCGACAAGATTAAGGAACACCTGAGTCATCCCCTAATTCTTTCCCCACCTTGTAGGGATATGAGTATGAGATTGTACATAGCTGCATCAGACAAAACCATAGGGAGCATATTGGCTCAAGAGGATGAGGATGGTGTCGAAAGAGCAATTTACTACCTCAGTAGAGTTTTGAATGATGCGGAAACTAGGTATAGCATGATAGAAAAATTATGCCTATGCTTATATTTCTCTTGTACAAAATTGAAGCAATATATAAAGCCAGTTGAAGTTTATGTTTCGTCTTATTTCGATGTTATTAAACACATGTTGTCTAAACCTATCTTGCATATGTCGCTCCCGGGATTTTCATCCTAGTACAAACGCGAAAGTGGCACCGAACAGAGTCGCCAGCAATGTGTATTTATCCCAAGAGAGGGAAAGGAAACACTGCATAAACCTGAAGGAAAGGAAAAGCATGGTCTTGCGACCAAGAGAAAGGGTAAGGGAGTCGGTTACGCGAGAGGAAGGTATTAGCACCCCCACGCGTCCATCGTACCCGATGGGATCCACGATTGCTTGTCTCGATCAAAAGGTGTACGAAACTGGATACTGGAAAAGAAAGGAACAGGAAAAGGAAAAAAAAGGAAAAGAGAGAGAAAGAGAAACAAATGTAGGGAAAATAAAAGAAGTGCTCGCATGGGCCCTACCCCACTGCCTACGTATCTCATCGGGAACATGAGAATCAGAGCGACGTAGTTCCCCTTACTAGGGACGATTTGTTTGTGTTTTTTAGAGAACGGTTTACGTTCTGGCTCAGGTGTTGCAGGCTCGCTGGTCCGAGTGCGTTACCATCTTGCAAGAGAACGAGTAGGAGCACGTTCGTACGCTAAGAATTCCCGAAGGAAAGACGTTGTTGTTTGTTTTTGTCTTTTAAGAGTTTTTTCCATTTATTTGCATATGACAGTGTATCTGAATCTTAGTCATTGGAATGTGTACATTCTCACATTCCAAGATGGAATGAGCAAGAAGACACACTAAGAGCGAAGAAGACCCCCACACTTAGTTCCAATTGTCAAGGTTCAACCACACTAGCATACTTGTGTTTATTAAGTGTTTGTTGATTATGAAATGAAGAGGTGTTTTTTATTATTTGCACCTTCAACAAGTATTGCATTTAGGTCCCTCATACAAGATCAAATGTTTAACACATTGACCCAAGATGGGGTATATGCTATACATTCTAAGATTATAAGAGAAGACCCCTTTATAATCTTTTCTTTATATGAAAGGCCTAAATGCAATAAATGCTTACCTTTATTGGATGTTTTTGGATTTTCTTTGAGAGATGAGAAGAGAGACCCAAGAGAGGAGAAAAAAAAAGGTAAAATCTAATGGGGAGACTAAGACACACTTAGTGTTATCATGCATGGATATCCTAAGGTTAGTGAGGTTTAGAAGAGAAGAAAGAAACTCCTTAGTGTTGTATGTGCTCCTTGCTTGAAGAGAAGATAAGAGAGGATGAGAAGAAGAAGAGAAGAAAGCTTAGTATTCTTCTTACTTCTTAATGAAGTTAAGAAGGAACCTAAGAAGGGATGGTATGCAATTAAACAAATGGTGGCATCAAATGCCTCACAATCACACTTTGAAAGCATTAAAGGAGTTAAGGGAAGAAGGTAGGATGTGGAAGCATATCCACATCCAATTTACTTACCATTTGCACCTAAAATGTTAGAAATATCACATATTAACAAATGATAAGCAAGTAAG
Source organism: Lathyrus tuberosus (assembly GCA_022829125.1). NCBI lineage: Eukaryota > Viridiplantae > Streptophyta > Magnoliopsida > Fabales > Fabaceae > Lathyrus > Lathyrus tuberosus. Next base: position 21,631,482 of record JALAZF010000022.1, on the reverse strand, counting down.
CACACAACCAAAGAAGAATCAACAATTAAAGGCTCAAACCACTTAGGGGCAGTAGCTAAAGGTCCTAATTGACTCCTAATAGTAGTGCATCTAAATTGGGTAAAAGAAGTGAGGGTAAGTTCTAAGTAACCACCTTTACTTGTGGAAGAAGAAAGAAGATGAAGAAGTAAGAAAGATGATGTTAAAATGGCCAAATAAATCAAGTTAAATCAAGCTCCAGAATTCAAACATGTCTTCTATAAATGTCAATTACAAATTACTTAAGTCCATTACAAAAGCAAACAATCATTGGTGAATGAACGAAGAAGAGATGAAGTGAAGGAGTTTTCATGTTTTGAATTCATTTAAGTCACCTACATGAGATGAAATGATCATACATTTATGGAATGAGTTGAAAATGAATGAAGTCAGTATGCTAACATGTTCAAGATGTAATTGGTCATGCATGAATGAGCATACAAGCATGAATGGAGGAATATAAATGCAAACACAAGTCATTTAGGTCAAACTATTCACATAAGATGTTCAACTTTAGATGAGTAATCAAGACATGGCAAAATGATGCACCACCGACCAAATATGATTCATGCAAGTCTTAAGGTATCTAAAATAACCTAAAAAGAAACCTCAAACAATGGCACAAGTGCCTTTCATCAATCAAAGTTAGGTTCATGCAATTACAGCTCAATTAGAGGTACCTTAAAGAACAATTCAACTAAAAATAGCTAACTACATCCAAAAATTATGAAACTTGGTCAAGATACTATAAAAACAAAACCAAAACATGTCACAAAATTTCACTCAAAGATCCACTAAATTAAGCATTTAGATCAGGGGTCAAAAAGAATGGAGAACCAAAGTTAATCATGCAAAAGAGTGAAGTCAAAGTATAATGAGAAAAATGTAAAAAAATGTAAACAAAATTTTTTTATGAAGTTTAATGTGATATGAAATGAATGAAATAAGAATGAACTAAAAATGTTTAATGGTTTAGGAGAAATAAAAGTTTGAAGTAAAGGTATGAAAATAGAAACTATTTCCAAAAGCAATAAAAGAAAATTATGAATTAACATGCAAATATTCACAAAATTGTAATTAAAAATGATGGAAAATTACTTTAATATGTCAAGATGCAACTTGAATTTTCATGGAATTTTTAATGATATTTTGGTATTTTTAAAATGCAATTATGAAACAAGTAAAAAAAATGAAAATAAAAAAAGAAATGCAATGTGCATGGGGGTGCAGGCGTAGTAATTCAACAGTTCAGAATGATTGGGCTTTAAAACAAGGAGGTGTGGATAACATTCTGGCTAAGTCCAATTCAGAAACAAGGCACATGAGTAGCACGTGAATTTTAATGTGCTGTAAGCACTAGGACCACACGATCATGAACAATGAACGGTCATGATTAAAACGTGACAAAACCCTAGCAATCAAGTCACCGGCCGGAGAGGGACCTCCGGTCACCTTCTCCGGCCAATAGCCACCACCTGCAACTCTCGCTCTTCACCAAAATGCGCAAATCATATACCAAATTGAAGCTGAGCTAACGCAGATCATGAATTCAGTGACAAAATATACAAACAGTTCATGACATGAGAGAACCGAACCAAGGAAAATTTGCCCTAATATTTGGTCTATGCCTCTAAAGGCCTATCAACTAGCCAGGCAAGTTCTTGAGCTTATAGGAAGCTGCAAGAACCTGAAAACAAACTCACATCAAGTCTATAATGGATGAAACTCGTACCTGAATATTGGAGATTTGGAAATACTCTTCAGAAAACCAGAGATCTTAGCTTCTTCTTCAACCTTGGAGCTTCACGAACTTAGCAAAATAAATGCTATACAACCAATGGTCTTGAGAGCAGAGATTCAATGTTGAACAATGCTTGCAAAATCTTGAGGATTGTGTAGAAAAGCTTCAATTCAATGCCATTGATGATGATGAAGATGAAGTAGATGAAGGAAAGATGGTGAAGCTCGTGTGAAATCAGAGGGAAAATAGAGAGAATGTGAGGGAGAGTTTGAAGTGTTTTGAAGTGAAAAAATGAGAGAAATGAAGCTGAAAATGAAAATGTGAAGTGAGATTTTCTTTTATAGTAGGCTTTAACCACGGTTAAACTGAGTGAGGTTAACTGAGTTAAAGTGGTTATGCTGAGTCCACCCTAACTAACTGAGTCAAGTTAGTTAGGGCGAGTGGTCAAGGTTGGGTTATGGTGAGGTGGAGGTTTAGAGTGTTATGGTGAGGAGCAAGTGGAAGGAATGGTGAGGATGAGCTGTTCTGGTGTGGCAGCAAGAGAAACTTGCTTCGCAAGTTTTGTTCTTCCTCTTTAGTGTATAATGGTCATGAGCAGCACGTGCAAGTAAGAATTTGTTGGTTCAAATGAGGAAAAGTGGCAACAACACTTGCTTTTGGCATTTTGGTGACAGTTGGAAACATGGTGATTTGATGATGTTTTTCTCCCTATTTAATGGATGATTTGGTGTGTTTTTGGAGTCATTAGAAAGAGGGAATATAATGCAACAAGTTTGGTTTGAGATTGAAGTTGATATGAAGTGTGTAAGAGGTTGGAAAATAGCCTTGAACATCAAGGTTTGGAACTGTGTGGTGGGCGTGGGAAGCAGGTCATGGCATGGCAGTGGACTGCATGAAATTTCAGCCTAATAAACCTAACTTGAGACCAAAATTTCCCCTTTATAAATTGATCAAATGGAATTTTGTCCAACATGAAAATTGAAGGTGACATTGCAATGAACAACTTTCATGTTGAAAACTTTTCCATTTGAGGCTTTTATCTTGATGAAAAATGGGTGGACATTTGGCTCACCAACTGTTTGAGAAAATGACTGCGCGCGTGCCCTGAAAATCTTGGTCATGACCTAGCTTTGAACCTACTTTGCTCAAACTTTGATCAATCATATCTCACTCAATTTGTATCCAATAGAGATGTTCCACATATGGATGTGAAGCTTAAAACAAGATCTTTTGTTGTGGCCGAGTGGAATTTTCATTTGGTGCTTCAATTTTAAATGACCTTGGTTCAAACTCTGATGCAAAATGGCCAAAACTTGCTATTTTTAGTAACCCTTCTTCTTCCAAAAATGGCAACTTTCCACCTCTTGATTTTTTCATGATTCCTTTGGAGTTTCTTGACCAAATTTTGTACATTGGACACATATAACATGAATTTTATGGATTTGGCCTCAAAAAGTCAAGAGTTGACTTTTCCTTCTGATTATTTGACTTGGCCCCAATTTTCCTGATTTTTTATCTTTCTTCCAATTGAACCACTTCTAAAACCAATTGAGAGGCAATTTTCCACATACATACACTTAAGAACATATAGAATACCATGACATCAAGTTTTGTCCAAAAAATCAAAGATATCCTGATTTAATTGGAAACCCTAGTTTAGGTGCCCACCTCCTAGGAGAAAAATGTGCAGTCTTCAATTTCAAATTCCTCAGAGTATGTTGTGTATCCTCTTAAAGGATGATGATATATACCATTTAAGGATGATTTTGGATCAATGAGCTATCTCTTTTGAGGGTTTTCCTTCAGTTTTGGAACCTCTTGCATAGTGAAAGATGTAGTGCTTCAATCTCCCATTGAATCTCACTTCCTTGAGGTTTTGGATGATCAATTGAGATAGTATGAGACATGAAAGACCTCTTGGATTGCCTTGAGGAAACTTGATTGACCTTTTTGTGCTTTGAATGATCCCTTGATTGTCCACCTTCCACCTGATCACATGCCCTGATGGTAAGAAGGATGTTATGCTTCATTTTTCTATGTTAAATGCAATGTAATGTTAATGAGGTGGATATGATATGATAGATGATAATGCTATGCTAATATAACAAATAGGGAGAGCAAATTTTGGGGTATTACAGCATAGTCGAATCGGTAAATGGGCACTAGCATTGACTGAGTACTCTTTAACGTATAAGCCTCTGAAGGCGGTTAAAGAACATGTGGTAGCAGACTTTATAGTCGACCACTCCATAAACGAAAGCATGTTGAATTATGTTGAATTGGAACCTTGGAAGTTATACTTTGATGGCTCTAGCCACAAAGATGGCACAGGTGTAGGTGTGCTGATTATTTCTCCAGATAAAATTCCAACAAAATTTAAGTACAGGGTCGAAGGATTTTGTTCCAACAACGAGGCTGAGTATGAAGCCTTAATAGCTGGACTTGAAATTTTGTTAGAATTGGGGGCAACTCGAGTCGAAATAATGGGAGACTCAGAGTTGGTCATAAAGCAAATTACAAAGGAGTACAAATGTGTTAAGGAGAATCTTATCATGTACTTCGTAGTGGCCAACAGACTATTGAAGAAATTTGAAGTAGTCAGCATTCGGCACATACCTCGACTGGAAAATCAAGTGGCAATGACTTGGCTCAGGTTGCTTCTGGGTATAAGGTTTTGAAGGAAAATTTACAAGAGGCAATCGAAGCTAGAGGCAAAGTGGTATCTGTTGGATTATGTCCATCAGACCTAGAAGTGACAAAGCTTGGATACGCTAATGAAGAAAATTTTGAGATTTTTGCAATAGACAACTTGACGGATAAAGGCTGGAGGAAGCCTATAGTTGAGTATTTGAAAAATCCGACAGCATCCACAGAGCGAAAGGTTAGGTATCAAGCCTTAAGTTATGCCCTTCTAGGCAATTAATTGTTTAAAAAGACCCCTGAGGGGTCTTACTTAAGTGTCTTAGTGAAATAGAAGCATATCTGGCCCTTTCGATTGTCCATAGTGGGGCATGTGGGGTGCATTAGGTAGGCCATAAGATGAAGTGGGTATTGTTTCGACAAGGCATGTATTGGCCTACGATGCTAAAAGACTGCATTGAATTCGCCAAGGGTTGCCAAGAATGTCAAGTTCATGCTGGCATACAACATATCCTTGCAAGTGAGTTGTATTCCATAGTCAAGCCATGGCCTTTTAGAGGTTGGGCTTTGGATTTGATTAGAGAGATTCGACCGACATCCTCCAAGAATCAGAGATACATTTTGGTAAGAATTGACTACTTTACAAAGTGGATTGAGGCGGTACCTTTACCAAATGTGGATCAAGAGGATGTGATTGAGTTTATTCTAAAATACATCATTTACAGGTTTGGAATCCCAGAAACGATCACAACAGATCAAGGATCAGTCTTTACGGGTCGAAAGATGCAGGAATTTGCAAAAGAGATGGGTTTCAAACTCCTAACCTCCACACCTTATTATGCTTAGGCTAATGGTCAAGTCGAAGCAGCTAATAAAGTGGTGATCGGCCTGATCAAGAAGCATGTGGGAAAAAAGCCTAAAAATTGGCATATGACATTGGACCAGATCCTCTGGGCATGTCGAACCTCTCCCAAGGAAGCAACTAACACTACTCTTTTTCGATTGACCTTTGGTCACGATGCAGTGTTACCTATTGAGATATATCTCCAGTCGGTTAGGATTCAGAGACATCATGAAATTCCCTCTGAGCTTTATTGGAATATGATGTTAGATGAACTGGTAGATCTGGATGAAGAAAGACTTAAAGCCTTAGAACTTTTGAAGAGACAAAAGAAAATAGTGGAGAAGTCTTATAATAAGAAGGTTAGAATCAAGACCTTCTCACTTGGAGATTTAGTTTGGAAGGTAATCCTGCCTATGGATCGAAAGGTTAGAGCCTTGGGCAAATGGTCCCCAAAATGGGAAGGCCCGTTTCAAATTACGCAAGTATTTTCTAATGGAGCCTATGAAGTTGAAGAATTAAATGAGGATAAAAGAATCTTGAGAGTAAATGGAAAGTATTTGAAAAAATATAAACCAGCACTTCAAGAAATTAAAATTGTTAAGGAGTAATTCGACATAACAAGGGAAAAGCCAATAATGGTATTTATGAATGCCAAAATGGCTTAGTAGTCATTACATATAAATGCCTCAAAGGGCCATAGAGCATCAAATTAAAAAAAATTACAAAGAGAGTAACAAGCTAAAAGGGGAGATTCTCCTTCATCTTCAAGTACTTCGACTTCTGGAGGTCAAGATGCTTTTCACATAAGGCCTTATCAGATTTTAAGTGTGCAACTTCCTTCTCCAGTCGTTGAGCTTTTCAGCAAAAGTTATGGCATTTTCAAGCTCTTTCGACAAGCCAGAGTCATCGAAGGCAGACAATTCAGCGTTACGCTTTTTTGCCTTTTAGATCTTGGCTCGAAGTTTCTTGATCTTTCGCTCCCAGGAAGTAATACTTTCTTCATTGGAGGTGATTTCTTGCTTGTTCTTTTCTTTTGTTTCCTCCAATTCGGCTACCTTATTTTCAGAATCAGTGGTAGCAGTCCAAGCGGCAGCCTCACTTCCAGCTTTGGTTGAAATGGCCTTTTCGATTTGGGGCAGGCGTTTGAGGTCACCATGGACTTGGTCAATCTTAGTGCCAAGCTCTAAGATGACGTTGGCGGATTCTGGAGAAATAGCGTGAATATCAACTTGCTGGAGGAGAATTTTCAAAGAGATGTGAGTGACATCATCCATCTGTAAGAGTATGAAAAGGTCGCCCTTAAAGATCTTGTTTTTGATCTTCAGAAGGATATTGTCCTCAGGCTTACTTGAAGGCGGATCCCCAAAGGTAGTCGAAGCACTGGGAGTTTTATCAGATGAGCTTCCTCGGCGCCCAAGAAGGATCTTTATGTATTGATGAGGGTTGCTAGCTTTCAAGGCATCCAGTTCCTCTTGAGAGAGTCCTGCTCCATACACAGTCGAGGCTGCCTTGCCTTCAGTCACAACAGTAGGTGTTGGGATAACAATGGCTTCGACATGGGTTGGCTCGTTGATAGGTCCTTTGTCAGCTTTCTCCTCCTCACCTTTATTCTCCTCCTCTTCATCTTCGTGTATTTTGTCTTCATCTTCATTGTCATCATCATGGCCATCAAGTTCAGATTGGTGCATGGTCTCATCATCATCTTCTTCAATTTCTTCCTCTCCTTCTGGGTTAACATTGGCAGCCCCAATGGGTTCGTCATTTGGGGATCCCTCTTCATCGACCAAGGGTGGGTCTTCATCCATGGCGGAAGCTTTTGGATTCTCTGTGTCAGGATCCTGCTGAACATCGTCTGCCTTATGGTCGGAGCCATCTGTCTGAGATTGCTGGGTAGCAGTCTTTGCCGGCGAAGGGGGAGCTGTTTCAAACCAGGCTTGTTAATTTCACCTAGTGAACTCATTCCAGAGCCCAAGTCAGAAGCGGGATGGTATGTGGGCTTACCTTGGCTATTCAGAAGGGTGATGGGAGAAGGAGGATTGTCCACCGGTGGGAATGAACCACTAGCATCAGCCTGAATCAAATCGAAGCAAGTCAAATTAAGGAAAACAAAGTAAATAAGTTTTATTTAAAGAAAAATATGACAAGTTACCTTGACTCCTTCAGCATCAGGGCTAGAGTTATGGCTTTCAGCATGGCCAGCAGCTAGTTTAGAGGCGGTTGCAGAAGGGGCTTCTGCAGCTTTACTCGTAGTAGTGGTCTTTTTGGGGGCTTTAGCCGTTGTAGGCTCAGATTGGCCATCAGCAGCACCAGATTCTTGGCTTGGCTTCCTCCTCTTCTTGAGTTTCAAATCTTTAGGAGGAGATTGGTCTTCATCCTCGGAATCGAAGATAATTTGGGCAATGCCTCTCTTTGACTTCCTTTGGGGTGTCGGAGGTGGTTTGCGAGAAGCCTGAAATTGAGAAGCATTAGGGGGAGAAAGAATAATCAACGAAAGGAAAAGGTGTGTGATGTACCTTGCTGCCTCCGTCTTTGGCTTCGAATAGGTGCTGAGGGGTGTTCTTTTTGGGAACAGCTACAAAACAAGCCAAGTAACCACATGTCAGTAATGATAAAGTTCAAGTGAAAGAGCATAAAATCGAAGAATCCAAACCTTCATGTATTTCAGATTCGATGCGAACATCTTCAATACCGACATGAAGGTGTCCTTTGAAACTGTCTAGCGTATGTTTAGTCGGAATCACCCGCTGAGCCTTGGGTTTTGACTGCTGGCGAAGGATGTTTATAGAGTCCCCACAGATGAACCAATCTAGAAATGGAGGGGCAAGAGCCACTCCAAAATCAGCAGATGGCAGTTGAGAATTCTTTGGAGGAAATAGTGCGAAAGCCACTTCATAGCATTTCTCAGGAGTAACATATGAAGGGAGTTTCAAACTCTCAATTTTCTTTAAAAATTTCTCCTTTAGCATAACCGCAGATTCGCGGACAGTTCGACTAATATCGTCTGGTCGATAAACAGTTTCAAAGTACTTCTGGAAGGCCTAAATCTCCTTAATATGAGCGAATTTACCTTTCTTGATCTTCTCCTGCACATCAACAAAAGCTTGGTCAATCAACTGAGCAAAGCTGGAGACATCAAGGAATTCTGCAGCATAATGTTTCGACCACCAGTCGTGGAATTCTTGGGTGCAGGGATGAGAAGGTTCAAAGTAGACGGGAGTCAGGAGTGATCGATGAGCATGTCGCGCAAGGTGTGTCGAACTCTCTATGGCATCATAGATAGTGTTGGGGAGGATAACATGGACTTTCTTCTCGTACAGACACTTGGGTAGAGTCTGGACTAAACCAACCTGTCGAGAGACAAGATTTGGTTGATATGCCATCAGAGAGGTTTGGCCCTTTAGCAAGTTGAGTCGATGAATAATAAATCGAGGGATGAGGAATGCCTCCCAGACACGCTGTGATTCTTCTTCATGTTTTTTGAACGAAGGAGGAAATGGCCTGGTAAACCATTCAGGACCATATTTTCGTTCAGCAAAGGGCGCCATCCTAGGTGTGAACTCATAGCGCTTAGCAAACATTTTGACGAAGCCAGAGAAGGATGCCCTGAGTGACTGCCCTTCTTCGTTTGGGGTCAGTTGCACCAGTCGAACCCATTCGACTCGTCTCTCCTTAATCTCCGCAGCTTCTTCATCCATAGGCCCTTTGTTGGGAAGGTTGGCCTCAAAAGTGGCATTAAGCCAAAGTTGAAGCAACCAAAAGGGTCCTGATAGCAAGAGGTTCCCATTGCTCGCTTGGTCTTTCAGACGACCAGTACCTTCGCTCAAAGACTCGTACAGACTGGCCAATATCATTTCGCTTAGGCAAATGCCTCGACTAAGGTGTAGTTGATTGGCTAGGGTGAGATACTTTCTTGCCACATGCAAGGATTTGGTACAGAACACGCAGCGAGAAAGCCACATAGCCAGGAATGCTATATGTTCTTTGTCCTCGATTGTGTCAGTTTTCTTGCCGTGATAGTGGTTCATGAAATGAGTATAGGTGTGTTTGGTGGTGGCGAACCCTATGGTGTCTAGAGTATCTATCTCAGGGTCGTAAACCAACCCACGAGGCTTTAGTCCTATGATAGCGGTTATGTTAAACAGAGCGGGCGTCATCATCCCACAAGGGAGATGAAAGGTATAGTGGGTACTATCCAAAAAATACAAAGAGGATGCCAGTAAAGTCGGACAGTAAGCGGGTCCAGTCTTCGACATCATAATTAAGTCGTAGATTCCTAAGTTCTTCCAAGTCTCTGCTTTCACTTTCTCCAACTTGGCTAACCAGTTCAAATAGAGGTCAGAATCCTTAAAATACGGGGTAGCCCTAAACAGCCTAGACCCATCATTCAGATACTTCAAATCCAGGTTCTTTAGGGCTACATTGTCATGGGGTTCAGAGGTTACCCTAGTTTTGTCTTTCTGCCCTAGAGGTTTGGTTTTACGATATGATGGAAAGAAGTCACTAATGGTGGTATAATCTGTATCTAAAGAAGATAAGGGACCAGATAAAGCTAATGGTTTCCCAGAAACGGTGATAGGAATCAGTACTTGGGATTCGTAGATGTGTCTTTTTTTCTCCTTGAGAGGCTCAGGGATGAATTGCTGATTCTTTACCACCTTGGGTCCATTTAATGTGGCGAATGGAGGGAGTAGTGATGCACCCTTTTGTCCTTTGAGCTTCTGGTTTTTCTTTGGGTCTTGAGTAGTAGCAGTTGAAGAAGCCATTGGTGAAAAAATTTGAAGAAAGGAGTTTGTTGAAGGTGAAGGGTTGCACGTTTTGGAAGAAAGGAGAAGGTGCGTAGTGGATACTTGGGAGTGGAAAAGAAAATAAAAGTAGTTTCTGAAGAAACTATTTATAAAGTGCTTTGGAGACATGAAAGGGCTCACTAATCATCATTAAGGGGCTAAGGCTAGTGGGACACGTGTCCTCCCAGGAGCCAAAGTAAGGGTGGGGCAGTTGCCACATACGTCCACGATTTCCTAGGCTATAGGAGAGGTTATGGTGATTTGCGGCTTGATGTGATTTCTGAGGGGACGTTTCAGTCATAATCATAATTGGCTGTGATGTCATAAATTTGATTGAAAAGAAACTGAATAGTTTCTGGGAACGTGGGTTAATCAGTTTTGTTTAGACTCCTATGCATGGTCGAAAGATGGCGTCGAACGAACACTATCAAAAAATGCCATTTTCTGCGATACTGTCGAAAAAGACATTTTTGGGGGGCAATTTGTTAGCTCATAAATTCGACGGCCATATGAAGTTGGAAGTGTTGATGGGAATGTTGAGCTCTTGAAGAGGTTTAGAGAAGCTTCCGACAGGATCTGTGTGATAGGTTTCAGTCGAATGTGCTCGTAAGAGGAGAGGATGTCTTTTTGGGATTTAGAAAATATTTCTAAGAGTTGAAGAGAGTACCTTTTGACCGAGGATGCTGATGACGTCTGACGCTGGGAATTCAAATTCAAATAAAGGAGGGAGTAGTTACTGTGGTTCGCTCTTGAAGAAGGACAGGTGGCGTACATCCAAGTGATGGAAGCATGCAATGCGACACTTGTCATTCGCTTGTTATTTCAGGCAGTTTATAGCAGTTAGTTTTAGGCATTATAAATAAGGGTTCTAGCAATATGATTCGGGGGTGTTGTGTTCACTTTGTACAAGTAACTCTAAATTCACTCAAAGTATCCGTGTGTTGAGAAAAGAGTCTTGTGAGAATGTACGTGATGTAAACACCATTTATCTTTCAATGCAATTTACTTCAACCTTTTTGTTTAGCTTTTATATCCTATTTAATGCAAGTTATATTTCTGCACTTTCTATAGTTTTCAACCTTTACTGCACGCCTTCGACTTTTTCTTTTACCATTGTTCAGTCTTTTAATTTGACATTTTAAAAGCATGGTCTAGATTATGCTTTCAACCAACTTTCTTTATGAGTTCTATCGAAGTACTTATTTCCTTAGAATGCGCTTTAGATCAATTGTTAGCACATGTCCTAGGATCAATCTGATCGATCCTGTGAGTCACCAAAGTTAGATTTGGAAGATCAGCGGTTGTTTACCAATTTTCACGGCAAATAATATCTCAACAAATCAAATATAGGTTAATCTCCTTAAACCTAATAAAAATGAAATTAGCTACTCATTGGAACATAATTTACACAACAGAGTAAAATAAATAATATATGAAATTCTTGTAAGAAATTGGTATTTGAATGATGAAAACTCTTTGTTCCTAGCTCCAATATTTTCTTTGCTGTCAAAAACAATTTATAATTCGTACAAGAGATTTCCAAACCCTTCAAGAGCTGCTAAACTGCCTTTTTAACATGTTAAAATCTAGAACCGATCGTGCCACAATGTCTATATGTCGTGCCACAATATCTATATGTCGTGCCACAATGTGATGGAAAGCTTCACATTGTGTTGCGATGCCTTTTATCGTGGAACGATGGCATCTTTTATTGGCCTTCGTGGCACGAAATTGACCATAAATTTTCCAGTAGCTTTCAAGCGTTTTCTTCTTTATTTTCTTCACTTTTCTTTCTTTTCTTTTCTTTCTTCATTTATCTTCAATTTCTTCACAAAACCAAGACATATTAAACCAAAATTACATCAAGCATATGAAAATTCTCACTAAAATTATATCATGACACACACTCATAAAATCTTCAAACTTATATTGTTGTTTGTCCTCAAGAAACTCGCTTGTAATTTGAAATTTTCAACATAAATAACATCCTTACCCTTACCAATGACACCATCATTCTCTTGTTTCTGATCATCAATTATATTTCATGCTTAATTCAATCTAGATAAATCCAAAATATTCTTTCAAACTGTCACATGTACTAAACATGTCTCTCATCTCACCTTTGGTATCACTCAATTTGAACAGGGTGATCACACAATCAACATACAAAGGCGTTTTATCATAAGTTTTCAAAATTTCGAACAAAGTCAATCAAAGTCATTTCATATTAGTCACTTTTGAGTTCTCTCAATGTTCTTATTAAGCTTATATCAAGGTAGGATAAATTTGGAATAGTAGGCTTAAATCTTTGGAGTTAAATACCTATTTTCCTTATGTCCATGTTCCTTTCATAACAAATCTTTACCATTTCAACCAAGTAATAGAGAATAACAATTTATTGGTTAACGTAGACCCACTTGTTTTTTATGAAGCTGTATTTTAAAAACATGTACCTTAAGGTGCATTTAATCATTTTTAGTTAAAGCTTGTGTTGCGGAGAAAAATATACCTGAGCGTAACGAACGCTTGAAATACAACAAATTTACTACCGAAGTTCATTTATTCCAAAAGAAAAGGGAAAATGTCGATAAAACTCTTAAAGAAAAATAAAATGGTCGTCACAACCAAATTCAGGTTCAGGAGTTTGTTATGCGAGGGAATGTATTAGCACCCCACACATTCGTTGTACTCAACGGGAACCATTTAGTTAGTTTTGGGAATAAGTGTTAGTGTGATGTTAATTATTTTCTTCTAGTTATTAAAAATTTGAAATGAAAAATAAAAGGACTAAGAATAGGTTTTTATTAGGGTTCTTGACAAGATTGTGAGTCTTGCTCCTACGTATCCTCTAGTGCAATTGAGAATTCAAAGCTACGCAGTTCTTTGCAAGAAAAATGATAATTTTGTTTTTTTTTTATTATAGTGCTTGACGAGACCTTCAGTCTTGCTCTTATGTATCCTCTAACGATGAGGAATTCAAAGCTACGTAGTTCTAGGTTGCAAATGTTTGTGTGTTGGTCGATTTTAGCGAAGGATACTTAGGTTGTATTCGAGTGGTAAAACATTGCTTGCTACCCGTGCATGGGAGAAGTGAACGTTGTATTATTTGTGTTGAAAAATATATTTCTTTGATCGCATTTGAGCGGAAATGTTGCTAGCTACTCGCGCATGGGAGAATGAAGCGTTAGTTTGTGCTTCACGCCGGAATGGATAAAACATCATTCATTTTTTGAAAAAGGTTTTGTCGCATTGAGGCAGAAAAAAGTTTGAATAGTTCAAGTTGGTTTTAGGTGGACAATGAATACTCGAGTTATGAAGTGTACACTAACCATTCATTTATTCGAGGAGTGGAAGGATGTGCATCCCCCATTCCCTTTTCGTCCAAGTTTAGAATTTTGAAAATTATTGGTGGAAGATGAATATGTGAATCAGCGAGGTGTCTTCCTCCCACTTGTTTATTCGAGGAACACAAGGATGTGTATCCCCATACCCTTTTTATCCAAGTTTGATTAAGGTATTTTATTCAGAAGACGAATGTTCGAGCAATGAAGTGTACACCAACCACTCATTTATTTGAGGATCAGAAGGATGTGCATCCCCTATTCCCTTTTCAACCGGTTTTATTGAGAAAAAGATTTCGAAGCGTTTTGATCAAGCGTGGAAATTGACTTGATGTTGATCAAGTGTTTGATTCACATTTTGAATTTAATTTGATTATGAAATGCTTTTGAATTTGATGAAAAAAGTGATGAAATATTTTTGAAAATTACTTGATGTTGATCAAGCTTTTTTTTTTGTTTTTTAAAAGATTGATTTTAATAGTCATTAAAATTATTTGTTTAATTTAATTAAATAAAAAAAAACAAATTAAAACAAAAATAAAATTGGTGTGTGGATATACAAAGTGTGGTAAGAGGGAAAAAAACAAAACATTGGTGGTCTTAGCCCAAAGGATAACAAAAATAAATAAATAATAAATAAAAAAAGAAGGGATGCAAAACCCAAATAAGGGGTGGCACCCCAAAAGGGCCACCCGGGCCAAAAGGGAGTCCCAACTCCTCCCTCACAACAACAGGGGGTGCGAGGAGGAGAACACGAGTGTTGATGAGTAAAAGGGCAAAGGCCCAGCAATCCTAAAAAGGGTGAAGGATTAGGTGTAAAGTGTATGGCCATCAGATTGTGATCAGATGGCCCTAAACAAATTTGAAAGATCAAAACAATGGCCCTTAGATCATGATCAAAGGCCAAGATTCAAGATGCTATGGTGGGGGCTCGTGTACACGAGTCCCTTGGGGCAAAGATCTGAGGGATTAGAAGAGACCATATGGCCACCTTCAAAGAGTGAAAAGAGATAGTATTTGTTAACCCTCTTATTTTTCCCCTCTCTCTCTCTCTCTCTCTCTCTCTCTCTCTCTCTCTCTCTCTCTCTCTTTAATATGAGAGTTATCTCTTGTTCTCTCAACCTCTCGCTCAAGAAGAGGATGAAGAACACGTTGAATGTTCTTCATCCTCAACCCAGAAAACCTCAAACTTAGCCAAAAATCAAAACTCAACAAACAAGCCTAACTTAATTTCTCATTCCTAAACATGAATCCGACCTTGTAGCGTCGATTTGTTTTGTGACGCGGCCACAACCGCTATTGGTGCTACTTTCTGATTTCTGTATTTATCCTATGAAGCTTAAAAAAAGGGGGAAGATATCTTAAACTAACCCTGCAGACAAGTGTTTTCTTTAACAAATGCGAAGAGATCAGGGATCGGGGTTTGGTTATACAAAGGGAAGCTATTAACACCCAGAGTATCTATAGTAATCTATAGGAACCTTTGTTTACATATATTTTCTACTATTTGAAATGCTTTCTTAAGTCTATCTGCTGTTGATTAGGAAAGTTTCTCCTTTGTGAGGACTGAGGGCATGTTTTTGTTGTTTTTGGGTTTTCTATTGTTTTTCGGAAGGCACTTGACCTAAGATTTTTTATTTGTGTGCTTGCTAAGATTTCACAATCTTATGCCTACGTATTCCTGTAAAGAGATTTGGGAAATCAGAGCAATCGTAGTTCCTCCTATTCTATGGGAGGAAATGTAGGTGTCTTGTTCAAAGCCCAAGATTGAAGCTAAAAGTTGACTGAGAGAGAATTTATCATCTCTAAAGGGAGATATATCACCTATTCATCACAAATGTTGAATAATTGGTTATAAGGGAAGTTACTTTAATTGGGATGTGTGGAATCCAGCAATGCCATAATTTCCTTTATAAGAGAAATGTCGTGAAGGAAGAAGCTATAACTCAGTGTAGAGCAATGCCATTTTTCCTTTATGAATCTTTCATGCTAAGAGAGGGACATTGGCTTGGATGTGTAGAATCCATAGGCTTGCCATTTACATCAGTTAGATGAAAGAGAAATTTTAGCCATGATAAAGGAGGGACTCCAGCTTGGATTTTGAATCAATAAGTGTGCCACTTACATCAATTATCTGGAAAAAGGTTTTGAATGTTTATTTTGATATGTGATGTATAGAGGAAATATCCTCCTGTAGAGAGGACTCACGATCTCATATGTGGGGATGACGGATTTTTTGCCTTGATCAAAGCCTAAGGTTGAAGCTAAAGAAGGTTGAAAACTGACTCCACTGGAGATGTTTTATTTGAGTATCTTATTTGAAGCCCAAGATGATGAAGCTGAAAAGTTTGAGTATAGCTTTAAAGAAAACTAACTCAACTGGGGAATATGATGTTTGTCTTGTACAAAGCCCAAGATTGTGGCTGACTGGGAAAATAATTATATGAAGCCTAAGAGGAGGCTAACTCTTAATGAGGATTATTGAAATCCTGGAGAAGATCTAAACTGTGTTGGGGAATCCAAAAGGAGACTAACACTTGCTGGAGATTTGAGAAGAGTTAATTTATCATATGCCATGAGGCTCTGATTCTTTTGAGGATTTGTTGATGTTAATATGACCCCGACTGGGGATTTTTAAGGTGAAAGTTAAGATTTGTTGGGGGTCAGAAGGGATTTAGAGATGAGTTTGAAGACCTTATGGGTTTTGACTCTCTAGGGAATTGATGTTTTGGTAAAGATGATTAGGATCTATCCTATGCTTTTAGGAAGCCTAAGAGTCATTGTGTTAAGTCCAAGAGAGAGGATATGAGGGTGAGACTTTCCAAGTCTAACTTATATGAAGCTCAAGAGGAGGTTGAGACTGTCCAACTCTCTTTAAGAAGAGGCCGAATCTTGGTTGGAGAAAGATCTTTGTATGATGCCTAAGAGGAGGCGGTGGGTTCTTGAGATGAAAATCAATTCTTGACTGATTGGATGTTCTAGAGTTTTGACTTTCTTGAGGATTGAACTAGTAGAGATGACTGAATTCTATCCTATGCTTTTAGGAAGCCTTCAGGTCCTTGTACTAAGCCCAAGAGGATGCTGGGATGCTTCTAGGAAGCCAGTGGGTCCTTGTACTAAGCCCAAGAGGAGGCTGAGGGGAACTTCTATGAAGCCTGGTGGGTCCAAGCCTAAGAAAAGTTCAAGAAAGGTTTCACCGGGAATTATTCCTTTCTTTATTGAACAATTCTAAGGTTTGAAGAATTCAAAAGAGGTTTGACCAGGAATTAATCCTCTTCTGAGGAAATGAATTTCTTTTATATATTTCTAAGTTTTGACAGTCTTAAGAAAAGTTTCACCGGGAATAATGCCTTTCTTTGTACCATATTGAATAAATCCCAAGAGGAAGCAGACTGTAGGGAGTTTCCTATGAGGGAACTAGTTATTGAACTAAGTTATGAGTTTCCTGCTATTTATCCTAAGTGTGAAATGAGGATCACCTAACTGTTGAGGGAACGTAAACAGATATGCACAAGTATATACAGATAAGTGAATTAACAGGTATGTAAATAAGGATGCATTGATTTGAAAAGATGTTGGGTCTTTACAATCTGAAAAGAGGCCAAGTGTATTGTGATTGGTTGTATTGATTACAACTGTATGATTAAGGTTTTTAGAAATTGAAGAAAGTTTTGAGAAAACTTTGAATTTGAATTTGAATTAAAAGAAAGTTGTTGTTATTTTAATGGAAAGAAAAGAATGTTTAGGGCTTATAACTCAAAGAGAAGCCCAAGTGGTCTAAGAGCAGTTTCACCGGGAATAATGCTCCTCTTAGTACCAGTTTAAAACAGACAAATGATTTTGAAAATAGAGATATGGGGTGATCGGTCATTTTCATACGTTATTTCACTATTTGTTTTAGTTAATATTTTTGTCATCGTTTATTTGTTTTACATCTCTTTTACCGCATTTTATGCCTTGGTTGTGTTCTTTAGTATTTTCAGGTTCATATAAACATTCAGGAGGAATCGGAACAAAAAACAAGAAAAACCGCAAGATTCGGAAGAGTTTGAAGTAGGAGGACAGTGGCCTGACACGGCCACCCGTGTCGCATGACACGACCCGTGTCAGGAGAGTACCAAGAAGAGGAGATTGTGGAGATATGGCAGGGGGCTGACACGGGTGCCCGTGTCAGCTGACACGACCCGTGTCAGAAGATCTGGAGCTAATTCTTTTTTTATCAAAGTGCCAGGGAGCCAACACGGCCGCCCGTGTCGCCTGACACGGCCCGTGTTGGCTGGAGTGTGTTTTCTTCTAATTTTCTTGGAATTTCTGCCTTTTGGATCTTTGAGGGTATTTTGGACATTTCCCCATTAATGTTTTGAGCCTGAGAGTATTTAAGATATTTTTGTTGAGAAAGGAAAAGGGGACACTTTTGGAGAGTATGAAAGAATTACAGAAGAAAGAATAGAGCGCTAGAGGATTAGGAAAAGAGGAGATTATCATGATCGGAAGAAATTGAAGATCAACTTTAATCACCAATCCTTGTAATGTCTTTATTTTGTATTTTGTTTTCTCTGAATATTATGAGTAGCTAAACCCCCCAATGCTAGGGGGGGTGTCCCTGAATTGTGATGTAATGAACCGCTGTTGAATTATTTGATGAGATTATGTTTTCTTGCCTTAATATTTTGTTATGCAAATTATTTATATTTATCGATCGGTTAAATTGGGAACGATTTACGATTAGGGATTTGGCCTGAAAAACCAATCTATTGATTTTGCATAATAACGTTACGGTAGATATTGCCTAGGAATTGGGATATCCCGTAGTGACTAAAAACTTTGTCAGAACTATTGCTTGATGTTCTTTCTTAACTGCTAAGGAATTAGGGTCAAGGGAAAATATCAAAGGTTTTTCGGTTAAGGAATTTAAGAAAAATATAGGAGGGTCAGTAAAATTAAGGTTTTGAGGCATGACTCTCTAATGATAATTTCGGGTTCTTACTGATCAATTTATACACCTTTCCCTAGCATATTTCATTATAATCATAAAAGTACTTTTTATTGTTCTGCTTATTTTACATTGTTATTATAGCTTTTGTCAACCCAAACAAACCCCAAAAGTAATTTTTGTTTAATTGAAATAGCATCTGCACTTATAATTACACGCAGTCCTCGAGAGATCGACTCTGGGGATAACCCCAATTATTACTACATCGTTAAATAGTACACTTGCTATTTACCGATCAAGTTTTTGGCGCCGTTGCCGGGGACTGCCAAATTATAAGTGTTGTGTTAATTTAATTGGAATTTTGTCACCCTGTGACTAAAATTTTTATTTTTATTTTTCTGTTATTTTTCTTTTCATTTTTCTTATAACTTTTGGATTATTGAGGTTGCTTCTAATCTTCGTCTAACATTTTTATGCGAGGAGAATCCTTAGAAATTTTTCTTTTTGACGCAGAAATTGAAAGAACGCTACACGAGAGGCGTAGACAAGCAAAACTTACAGCGTCTGAAGCTGAACCGTCCAAGCACTCAAACTCAGGTTCAGAGTCAGACGAAGATACAGTGACCATGGCTGGAAATCAACCAGCGGAGAGACTTCTGGGCGATTACGGTAGGGCAAATGCACCGTCTGGTAAGTTGACCATTGTGAACCAACCGGTGAATGTGCCGAATTTCCAGCTGCATCCTAGCACCATCACTCAACTTGAGAGGAGACCTTTCACCGGAAAGGTTAATGAAGATGCCAACAAACATCTGCAAAGATTTTTGACTATGAGCACCACTCTCAAGATTTAGGGGCACACGGAGGAAGCAAAGAAGTTAAGAATGTTTCCTTTCACTCTGGCGGAAGAGGCTGAAGAGTGGTTCTACTTGTTACCTGCTAGGAGTATTGTCACTTGGGAAGAGATGGAGACGGCATTTCTGAATGAGTATTTTCTGGCATCTGTTTATATCCGAAAAAGATGTGATATTGTGAACTTTAAATAGACGGACGGAGAATCTCTCTGAGATGCATACAAGAGGTTCAAGAAAGTTTTGGTAGCCTGCCCGACTCATAACATGGATCAAACTGAGCAGATGCAGGTGTTCGTCAATGGCCTCCAGATAAAGACTAAGCAACTAATTGATACAGCTGCCGGTGGCTCATCTAATTTTACAACAGCCACTGGTGTCAAAAAGATCATTGAAGCCATAGCCGCTAACGAGCATTTGGAGCTGTATGATCGCAGTGAGAGCCGACCAGAAAAGTTGATTGATTTAAAGCTTACCGAGTAAGTGGTAAAGATGGAAGACCAGATTGCAGCTGAGGTAGAGAGAAGACTTAAGAAGATGAATCTTGGTACTCAAAGTGTGGCACAAGTTCAAACTGGTTAACCCATGAGTTGTGAGATTTGTAGTGGACCCCATTATACTGCACATTGTGTTGCGACTCCGCAACAAGTTGAAGAAATAAAATTCCTGAGGCAGAATAATCCCTACGCTCAAACTTATAATCCAGGGTGGAAGAATCATCCTAACTTCTCCTGGAAAGATCAGAATAAACAACAATACCCACAACAGCAACAAGCTCCCCAAAAAGCACAATGGGAGATTTCCATTGAGAAGATGGCCGCTCAAAGCTTCTAATTTCAAGAAGAGACAAGAAGTAATATGAGGAACACAAGTGCTTCCATTCAAAATCTTGAAGTTCAGATGAGTCAGATAGCACAACAATTAGCAAGTTCTCAGACACCCGGCGCCCTCCCAAGTGCCACAATCCCCAATCCGAAGAATCATGAGAATGTCAATGTGGTTACCGCAGAAAGCTAGGAAGTTGCAGAAGAAGAAGCCAGGCCAAAAGAAGAGAAAAGAAAAGAAGCGGTTAAACCTAAGATCAAGTTACCGTACCTCTCAAGAGTGACAAAGAAGGAGACATAAGAAAAAGACTTTGAGAAATTCAGCTCATTGTTCAAAAAGTTAGAGATTAATATGCCCTTCTTTGAAGCACTTGAACAAATGCCTCTATACAAGAAATTCATGAAGGAGGTCATTGGAAAAAAGAAACCTAGTGGAGAGGAGGTAAAGAGTCTAATTGAGGAGAGTAGTGAGGAATCACAAGGTAGGAGAATCCCCGCCAATCAGAAGGATCCTGGATCTGTTGCAATACCGTGCACTATAAAAGATAGAAATTTCAAAAAAGTTCTGATTGATTCCGGTGCTAGTGTTAGTCTCATGCCATTATCTATCTATAAAAAATTGGGAATTGGAAGGGTGAGCGATGCGGGAACGAATTTAAAATTTGCAAACCACAGAACTGAGAGATCTTATGGGCTAGCTAAAGATGTGTTGGTGACGGTCGGTGAATTTATCTTTCCAGTTGACTTTGAGATCATGGATATTCCGGAAGATGAAGAAACCCCTATCATCCTCGGTCGACCTTTCCTGCTCACTAGTCGATGCAATTTCGATATTGAGAAAGGCACGGTGACTTTTAAATCTTTTGATGAGGAAATTACTTTAACAGTGTTGGATATCAAGAAGCGAAATGAAGGTAAAGGTAAGCAAGCTTCGCTTGGAATGATCGAAATGGTGAAAAAAGGCATAAGTACGAAACCCCATCTTGAAAAAGTCTCCGACATCATATCTAAGGATGAAGTCTCTCGGGCATGTAGTGCACATGTCAACATTGTAAATCCATTCGTGAAAGCAGGAAAAGAAAGAAAAAGAGACATAGAAGGAAGGATAAGGAAGTGGGAGTTGACTTGAGGCAAGAAGTAGTCCGTATTGCTGAACATGACAGGAGCTCTGTTGCGGAAAGGTCAAGCAACAAAAGCAACAAAACGTGTAAACTGAAGTACCCCCCATAGCATTGGGGAGTAACCCGTCGAGCCATGCGACGTTAAAAGAAGCGCTAAGTGGGAGGCAACCCACGCTTGTCTGATTAATTACTTTCTATTTGTTGTTTATTTTTGTTTTGGTTGCAGGAAATAATCCGGATCCTACATGTGCAAACGATGATGTAGCAGTGGTGCGGCATTACCGTCAGCATCTTGAATCAGGATCTATGTGAGTGACCTCTCTCGCTCTTGTTCTAACACTTTGGGGTTAATGTCTAGTTCAAGTTTGGGGGGAGGATTACTGTTTTTAGTTTTTCCTCTTTGTAACACCCCAAAATTTGCTCTTTTGTTTTGAAGCTAACTGGCTTATGTTTCTTTGCATTTCTTGCATTAGCATTTGTGCATAGCATGGGTTCTTAGCATGGGATCAAGGTACTTGGTTCATCTCAAAGGAGTCTCAAGCCTCAAGGTGTTTTGTGGAGGTCATCATATCTTCATAAGATCAAGAATGACAAAGGATTTCAAGTGAATCTTTCCCTCCTAACCAGAGGGACCAAATTAGGGTTTTTGGGTTCAAAAAGCTTCTTGAGAAAACTTTGTGGATTCAAGCATGCTCTCATGGGTTCCATATGCTTACAAACACTCATAGAGGAAGGCTTGGCTAGTGGTTCATTGTGGAAGATGTTCAGTGGATCAGTTGTTGTGAACCAAGAAAAGTCAACTGTAAGGAGGAAAGTCAACCATGGAATTTTGAGGTCCTCTTCATGATTTTTAAGGTCTTATGCCCTCATATGGTCCTCAAAGGCTAGGATTCATACCATTCATCAAGACTCAAGAGTTTGTGCAAAAGTTACTATTTTTGGAAAATGACCTATAATGTGAAACTTCCATTTTTGACAACTTTTCAAACCATCTTCAACTTGAATTTTCATCATCAAAGAAGCTTCAAATGAATTTTCCTCAAACATGAAAGTTGAAGATCTCTCTCTCCCCTTTCCAAAAAGTACTAGATTATCTCCATACCATTTGTGAAACTCAAGTTATGATCAAAAGATGGCAAGGTGCTTTTTAGGGTTTTCTCATGTATCCATCTTTCCACCTTTTGCATTTTGGTTCAAAATGACTTGTAATTGTTTCTAATGACTCAAGTCATATTGCAACATCCAAGCACACATCCTAAGGACCATATTTGACCCTTGAATCACTCCAATCCGTGCCATGTACTTCATGAATTTCACAAAATGCAAATTTGCAAGATGGATTGAATCTCACAAGTCAGACCACTACAAGGCCCAAACCCAATTCCATTATGATCAGCAAGTAAAATGGAGATGCATCATACTTATTTCATGACCAATGCACGTGTGATTAAGGGTGTGCATCACAACTTGCATTTTTGGCAAATCACTTTGGATAGCCTTAATCAAGGGATTAATCAAACCCTAATCATGCTCAAAGCTCTAACCAAGTGTATATAAGGAGACTCACACGTTCATTCACACCTCATGCATTCTCATTTGCTCTGAATTTCATTTTTCACTCAAAACTTTCCTTCTTCGAAACTCACTCCTCACAAGGGTTTCTGAAGTACTTTTTCTATATTCTTGATCCACATACTCCATAGAGCAAGAATCAACCATCGTTTGAAGCTTTAAGCAAGGATCTCACCATATACGAATTTGAGTTGCTCACTTTTAAACTTCAAGATCCAGCCTGATTCAAGCCTCATATTGCATTTATTTTGCAATCAGAAGTTCCAAGGAGTAGATCTGCAGCTTTCTGAAGGATTTCTTGGTGTATTTTGAGCTCTACAAGTTTCAGGTTAGTGTGATTTTCTTGATCATAGAACTCAATTTTCTTGTGTTCTTAATGATCCTTATGCTTTGCTGGTCATCCTGGTGTGTTTAGATCTTGATTTGCACGTGTATTATGGTTGTAATGTGGATCTGAAGTTTTTGAGTTCAAACTTTTTGTCTTCGATTTGTTTAATCTATGCATGATCTATTGATTTGAGTGTGATATTCATGATCCTTGTTGAATTCTGAGTTGAATGGTGTACTTGTTTGTGATTTCTGGGGTCAACGGAGAAGACGATCGGAGCTAGGGCTCCGGCGTCTGGTTTGTTTTCAGGCAGGTGAAGGTTTAGAGGAAGAAGATGAAATCTGGACCGTTGGTGGTCCAGATCTGATGGTTCACGTTCAGCCAGATCATTTAAAATCTTCATTTATTTTATTGATTGTGTGTTTTTAATCCATGCTTCTTATTATGCACACACAGATCTAACCCTTGATATTGCATGACTTTGTGATTTGTTGACTTGATCTGGTGCGTTGGATTGATCTGATGGTTTATGGTTTGCCAGCACATTAAAATGGGAGTGTGCCTCTCACGTGTTTTTTTATTTTTATTTCATATGTGTGTGTGTGCTAATCCATGATTGTTACCATGCGCGTGTGATCCTGAGCGTTGATCGTGTATACTTGTGATTTTGTTTGACTGAATGTGGAACGTTTGATTGATCTGATGGCGTGTATGAGTCAATTATTGTTGACTGAAGTTCATGTGAATGTGTTGACTTGCGCTGGATTTGGATTGGGCCTCTGTTTGCTTTTCCCACCCCTCTTTCTGAGCCCATTCAATTTTTAAACGTGTGAATTGCTTATGTTGCACCCCTGGCTTGTATTATTTTCTTTTTATTTTATTTATTTGTTTCATTCTCATTTTTATTTTTTAAAATTAGTTTTATGCATCTAAAAATCACCAAAAAAATCATGAAGCATCTTTGGAATTTTATAAAATTTTGTCAATTTTTATTTTCCATTTTTATTTTATTTTGTGCCTCTGAATTAATTGTTTGATTAATTTTCTTTGTGAATAGTCTCAATTGTGCACACCTTGTCTTATTGATTTTTGTTCTCATCATTGGTGTATGATTTGCATCCCATTCTTTTTGCATATTTCAGAAGACATCTTGAGGTCCTTAAAAATATTTTTCTCATATTTTTAAACTCATTTCATATTGCATTTTAGTCCCTCTATTTGTGCATTATTATTCTTTGTTCTTATGCAACTTTGAAGCATTGTTTGAGGTACTTAACCTGTGAATTTTTGTGTGATCTTTTGGCATGTTGCTAGCTTCTGACTTAGGTCACTTAGGTTTTAATTCCACAATTTTTGAATGTCATCTGATATATGTTTGATTATTTGTGCTTAAGTGAATTATGCATGATCATCTCTTGACATCTCTTAACCCTAATTGTTTTGCCATGCTTGTTTGATTGAGTTTCTTTGTGATTCTTTGCATGAGCATTTGATATGATGTTTACCCCTGGTTGAGGTCCCTTATGACCAAATTTTGTAATTTGTGGATCATGTTTGGGTATGCTTTAAGTGTTTGTACTTTGACTTCCTTTTGTGGACTTTCTTTGGTGCATAATGTTTCATGTTTTGATCTTCTCTTGCACATGAGAATTGTTGATGATGGTATGATCTTGATTCTGACTTGCTTTCATCTTCATCTTATTTTTCTCATTTCATCTTGATATGAAGTTCATTGGTGCTTAATTGTATATTTCATATAAGTATGCTTGCATTCTTTCATGATTACCTTTGCATGCTTACTTGAGATGTTTTGCATGATCTTTGAGACTTGTGTATTGATGTAAGTTGGATATACTTGATATGATGTGCTTGCTGCACTATCTTGCTTCTTATCTCATCCTTCTCTTTCTCTTTCTTCTCTTTCATTCTTTTTCTCCCATGAATCTCAAGACTTGTTTAAGTCTTGGATTCTCTCCCTTTAGAGCTACCTAGTCCAACTTAATTTTTGATTAAGCTTGGAGTAGGATTAGCATTAGGTTTTAGGTAGTTGTCCCTCCTAAGCCTCAACAACCATAGGTCTCCCATGCATGATAACATTAGGACTCTTAGTTTCCCTTTAGAGTTTCCTTTGGGTCTTCTCTCTTCTCATCTCAAAACTTATTGAAAACACTTAATAAAGATAAAGTGTATTACGCACGAGCCTTAAGCGTGGGGAATGAGAAATGAGGGGCTTCCTCTCATCTTTCTAGAGTGCTTAGCGGGCGTCCTGTCTTGGGACGATTCGTTAAGTATTCGTCCCTGTGCCCTAGACTTTGGTGCAATGCAAGTTATAAACTAACTTCAATCCACTTCTGTCTAAAAAACACAAAAACAAATTCAAATCCTTTTTATCCTTCGAGATTGTTGGGTTTCAAATTTCATTTTCAGAAAAGAGCTCGTCGTTCATGTAAAAAACACTTACCCATTCGTGGTCATACCCACGAACTACATTAGCTCTGATTCCTCTCTCTCGTCCGATTGAGGATATGTAGGCACAAGACAACGATTGTCTTGGCGAGCAAC
Source organism: Lathyrus tuberosus (assembly GCA_022829125.1). NCBI lineage: Eukaryota > Viridiplantae > Streptophyta > Magnoliopsida > Fabales > Fabaceae > Lathyrus > Lathyrus tuberosus. The sequence goes on along the minus strand of JALAZF010000022.1, from coordinate 21,605,923 downwards.
CTTCCCCCACAGTTCCTGTCTGAACTACGTTGACTCTGACTTTCCCATTGCACTGAGGGAGTACGTAGGCCTAGGGCATCAAATATGTCCTACCGAGTCCGTCTTAGTCACCCTCATCCCCGTTTTCTTTTGTTCAGCCATAGATAGTAGGACAGCTCACCCTCCGTTTAGACAACAAGCGTGGATCTCATCGAGTACGATGGATGCGTGGGGTGCTAACACCTTCCCCTCGCATAACCGACTCCCGAACCCGGACTATGGTTGCGATGACCATGTCTTTCCCCCTTTCTCTTCAGGTTTATGCAGTGTTTCCTTTCCCTCTCTCGGGAAATACACATTGCTGGCGACTCTGTGTTTTCTGCCCCACTCTCGCGTTTGTACCGTTGGATGCGAATCTTTTGGGAGCGACAGCTGGCGACTCTGCTGGGGATCGAACCCTTTGCTGGGGACAAGTTGACCTCTTGCTGGTCCATCCCCTTTAGCGAGTCGATCCTAGCGCTTGTTTGTTTTTTTCGTTGGGTGTTTATTTGTTGTGCTTTATTATGTTGTATATTACTGTTTTACAACTTTTATTGCATTGCATTTTATTTTATTACTGTCATGCTGGATATTGCTGTATTGTGCTGGCTGGTTTCTGTTTGGCAGGTTGGGTTGTTCTGAGAGATAAGCCCAATACCTAGGCTTGAGTACACCCTAGGACTAGAGTGGAGAGTAGGGGACCTACGTGCCATCTTGGTGCGTTTGTGTGTTCACGAAATTCACAACCAGACGAGGCTATCTTGGGACGCATTCTGACGTGTGTGTCTTGCGCATGTTAGGGTGTTTATCTAGAGAGCTGTCGACTCTGGTGACCGTTTCTCCGATACCTCAGTTGCGCCTCTCCTCCCGACCTGTGATAATGGCAGACCAGAAATGGCAAACCCATTACACTTGTCGATCCGAGGACCCAATGCTGAGGGACTTGAAGAAACGAAAAACACAAGTAAGGGGGTTTGAATTGGGGTTTTCAAAAGTTAAAGCAAAAAAGGACACGTTGGTTATCCTGGTTCGTTTGAACTCAAACTACTCCAGTCCACCCGCCAAGGTGATTTTGCCTCTCTCTCTTAAGGACTTAATCCACTAAACAATAAGGATTACACAATCACAGAGACAACTGTCAATGTCTTCTTGAGTTTTAACCACAGCTCGGTTATCTCAAGGAATTACAAATGTAAATTAACAAGTGTGTATAAGGTGCTCCTAATAAGCTATATCACAACTGTGATGTTTACACAATATTTTGATCGAATTTGAAAACTGATGCAACTTGATGAATTGTAAGGTGTATGCGCGCAAGTATATTTGTCATCTGCAAGGGCTCCATTAAATAGATGAAATTATTTTGATCCGTTGGAGACGTGAGAGCTATTTTTGGAGGATGATAAAAAGCCATTGAATGCTCTTTCCAAAAATACAGATTTTGTCTGGCCCAAACCGTTACTTTGAGATACTCATAAATATAAAGGATAGCGTATCAAAGTCCATGTTGAATTGTTGAGTTATCAGAGTTTCTGGATCAAGGCAGCTTTGGTGCTGAAAGCATGACACATTCTTCATCAGAACTTCGCTAGTTTAGACCTTGTGATGCTTCTATATCAGAACTTCGCTAGTCTAGATCTTGTGATGCTTCTATATCAGAACTTTGCTTGATAGAAATGATAGCGCAGAATGAGCTTGCTTCTGAATCAGAATTTCTTTACTTTAGAACTTTCCTACATAACATAAAAACTAAATTAAGGAGCATCAAGTTCTAAATAATATAGTATTTGTTATCATCAAAACTATTAGGAATGTAGAATCAATTCTTGTTCTAACAATCTCCCCCTTTTTGATGATGACAAAAACTTATATTTTGATAATTAATTAAAAGAGTATGGAGTATAGAGGACTCCCCCTGAGTTGAAGATTTCCTTGAAAATGTTGATTTAAGATTTCCAAGAAGTTCTGATTGCCATTTTCCTGCTTTCTTAACAATATGTGGAAACAGAGAGGTTAAAATGTTCGAGACATAGTCCCGGTGCACTGTTATATTTCAAAATATTCTACGTTCTCCCCCTTTGTCATTAATCAAAAAGCAAAAAAATATATGAGAGCACAAGTAAGCAACATGAGCAAGATAATTGCACAAAATAAGCAAGATAATAGAAACATAAAAGAATCTAAGGTTGAGGAGCAGGTGGAAGTCTTGTGAACAAAGCTTCCAGAAGGCCTTTGATCTGATTAGCGAATTCTTCTTGCTTGCCAAGCATCCCTTTAATTTCTGCGTTTGTTTCATCCTGTTTGTCCAATCTTTTTCTTACTGCCTCATTCTCTTTCTTCAACTCATCCAGAGTTTTTAGCACTAGAGCAGATGAAGTTGACTCTACAGAAGTTACCAAAACCTCAGAGCTTTTAGCAGAATCTTTCTTTGGAGAGGCTTCAGGTGATTTTTCTTCGACTTTAGCAATTACCAGAGTTTGATGTTCAGAGATTTCTTCCTGAGGTTCTAAAACCATAGGAGCTTTCCAGCCTAGATGAAGAATGGGTTTCTTTTCCCAGAATCTTAGAACCTGCTCATTGAAGATCTTCATATGGTCACAGAAGTTCTGTTGAGCTATATCATAGCTTAGTTCCTTCATCTTCTGAGATTCAGAGTTAAACCACTTTCTGAATTTGGTCCAGATGTAGTCAGAAGCAGCTGGATTCAGATTATCCATACAACCCTGCTTTAGAAAGTTAAACCATTTATGAATTTCCACCTCGAATGCCAATAAAGAGTTACCAACATATGTTTTGGAGGTCTTTGGTTTTGGTTTTGGAATGGCTATTTTGAGAGAGGTTGAGGTAAGTTTGTCTAGAGCTTCTAAGTCAATTATAGTTCTGAGGGGATCTTCTGAGAGATTTGTTGGAGGAGAGTCAGAAATGAGAATGGGAGAGGTAGGTGATGTAATTTCTGAAGAGATGACATCTTGTGGGGGACTGGTGAAATTAGGTGAGGGTTGAAAGATGTTGAGAGGACAGTTGATACCAGGAATAGAGGTGTCAGAGTTTTGAATTTGATGTTCTGGTTGGGAAGAAGTGAAGAGAGGTTCAAGATCAATGTCAGACAGAACTTGTGTAAGTTCTAGTTGTGGGTCAATAAAATCAGAAGAAGTGGGGTCAATGTCGATGTCAAAATCGTCAAGGGTTTGCGGTGAAGGTGATGGATTTTCAGAAGGTTTAGGAGAAGATGAGGTTTTAGATGTGGATACCAATATGGATTTGATGACAGAAATTAAAGAAGAGTTACCTTTCTTTTTAGCAGCTTTGGGGGTTTTCTGAGGGGTTTCTTCAGAGGCTTTCCTTTTTCTTGATGTTCTGATGGCAACTTCTGGAGGTGCTTGCCTGAGCTGTTGCAAAGAAACTTCTGGAGTGGTTCCATCAGATTTACACGCATCCAGATATCTGAGAATAATTTCTGGATGAGTATCTGCTGAGAAGAGAGGAAAATCTTTCAGAGGTATTTTCCTGGTGGTGATGACTTCCTTAGTGATTTGGGTTGGATCCTTCTTGATGGTCTCAATAATTTTCATCTTCTTGAGGTTCTTTGCATTGAGTGGTCTTCCAGCAATAGTTTCTAGATCAAAGATTTTCTGAGCTTCAGTTAGGTGTTCTATCAGCTTATTCTCTGTTAGAATATTTGAGATAAGTCTACCTAGAGGGATCCAATCTCTCTTGGTTCTTTCGTCTTCTCTTGTTTCCTTGACACTGTTCTTCAGATGATTGAATAGACTGTGAGGAAGATTCACTTTGGTAAAGGTGGAGATGAGGTACAGAAGGTACTGTTGATCGTTGTTGATGTAGTCAGAAGAGCTTGTAGGTTTCCTGTGATAGATACAACCAAGAATGATTCTGGCCCAAATTCTGTGACGATCCTTTAGGTCTTTGATTTTGTTGGAGTGTTGTCCAGAGGTGAAGATTTCCTTTGAGATAGTTTTTAGGTCAGAGCTCTTTTCCATCTCACTGCATCTAATTCCTGATCCATCATGATCAATCAGTTTACCAATAAGATCTTCAGTGATGACAATCTTCTTTCCCATTACATACGAAGTTACTTGATGATTAGAGACCGATGCAAAAATCCAGAATTCCTTAACGAGTTAGGGAAAAATTGGACCCATTAAGCGATTAAAGTATTTGGTCCATCCTTGAAACTCAACCTCAGGAGTAAGGTCATACCCATTTTCTTTCATGCTTTCAAAATCCACGATGAGTTCACAGAGAACTTCAAGAGAGGCAATGGGAGTGAGAAGAGTTCTTGAGGGCTCAACGTGCCTTTCTTCAATGATTTGGTCAGTAGATTCTTGAGACATTGCTTGTTGAGAGCTTTGTTGAGAGCAGGAGGCCATTGTTCACAGACTTAGGGTTTAGTAGAACACAGAGGAATAAGAAATGTAGAAACAAAAACAAGAATTGCAAATAAGAAGGAGAAAGCGATAGAGAGCTAAGTGAGTGATAGTGAGCGTGTGAGGGCGTTAGAAGTGACATATATATAAGAGTGACCAAGAAATAAATAGCAATTAAAGAGAATAAACATAATGATTAATAGCTGTAATGATTTCTGACAAGGGACATAGCGTGAAAATTTTTGGGAACAGTTACCGATGTGACTTGGCGCCTCGATATGTCAACACAGACGTTTCAGTTTTCCAGAGTTTGACACGTGTTTGCTAGAGTGAACTTAGTGATCTATCCTTGAAATGAAAAGTTCAGATCTTCTGAATATATTATAAGGCAAACTTTCTTCTCACTTCTGAAGAATTATTGGTCAGATGTTCACAAAAAGAAATTCTGAGAGTTAAAAATATAGAAATTACATTTTCATTCTGGACATAATTCTATACAGAGATTTTTCAGAATGAAATTAAATCTATCTTCAGCAAGGGGTTTGGTGAAAACATCAGCCCATTGATGGTCTGTGTCTATAAATTTTAAGCAAAGAATTCCCTTCTGAGTATAGTCCCTAATGAAGTGATGTTTAATTTCTATATGTTTAGCCCTAGAATGCAAAATAGGATTTTTAGAAAGACAGATGGAAGAAGTATTTTCACAGAGGATAGGGATGTTACTCTCGTAAATGTGAAAATCTTCAAGCTGATTCTTCATCCAGAGCATCTGAGTACTGCATCCAGCTGCAGCTATATATTCAGCTTCAGCAGTTGATAGAGCAATGGTGGATTTTCTTTTGCTGGACCAAGAGATTAAGTTGTCTCCCAGAAACTGGCAGCTACCAGAGGTACTTTTTCTTTCTATTCTATCTCCAGTAAAGTCAGCGTCACAGTATCCTACCAATTTGTATTCTCGGGACTTTCTATAGCAAAGACCAAGATTAGTAGTACCTTTCAGATATCTGAAAATTCGCTTAACTGCTGTTAAGTGAGATTCTCTAGGATCTGATTGGAATCTAGCACAAAGACAGACGCTATAGAGAATATCAGGTCTTGAAGCAGTTAAATAAAGGAGAGAACCAATCATACCTCTGTAGAGCTTCTGGTCTACTTTCTTACTTACCTCATCCTTTTCCAGAATGCATGTGGGATGCATATGAGTTTTGGAAGGCTTACTTTCTGACATGTCAAATTTCTTCAGAAGATCTCTGACATACTTGCTTTAATGTATGTAAATTCCTTCTGGAGTTTGATTGATTTGAATTCCCAAGAAAAACTTGAGTTCTCCCATTAAGCTCATTTCAAATTCTGCCTGCATAGTCTTAGCAAATTCTATGCCCAAGGAGCTTTTAGTGGATCCAAAAATTATATCATCTACGTATATTTGACAGATCAGAATGTGATTTTTAAATGACTTACAGAATAGAGTTGTGTCCACCTTTCCTCTGGTAAAATCATTTTCTAAGATAAAGTTACTTAGTCTCTCATACCAAGCTCTGGGAGCTTGTTTTAGACCATATAACGATTTCTTAAGTTTATAAGCATATTCTGGATGTTTTGTGTTTTCAAAACCAGGGGGTTGATGTACGTAAACTTCTTCATCAATGTAACCATTTAAAAACGCAATTTTGACATCCATCTGATAAAGAGTGATGTCATTATTTACAGCAAATGAAATTAAAAGTCTGATAGATTCTAACCTTGCGACTGAAGCAAAGGTTTCTGTATAGTCTATCCCTTCTTGCTGACTATAACCTTGTGCAACCAGTCGTGCTTTGTTTCTGACCACTTCTCCTTGTTCATTCAGTTTGTTTCTGAAGACCCATTTGGTTCCAATGATGTTGAAGCCTTTGGGTTTAGGGACTAGATCCCATACGTCGTTTCTGGTGAACTGATTCAATTCTTCCTGCATTATGAGTATCCAATCATTGTCTGAGAGTGCTTCGTCAATAGAAGTGGGTTCAACCAGAGAGACTAATCCCATGAGATATTCTTCAGTCTTTTTGAATGAGGATCTAGTTCTGATTGGGTCATCTTTCTTTCCCAGAATTTTGTCTTCGGGATGTGTTAGTGTACTTCTGGATTGTCTTTTCTGGATGGGTTCTTCAGAAATTGTAGTGACGTTTGGATTTCCTTCTGTAGTGTTTGACTGTTTTTCTGATGATCTGATTTCAGTGCCTGTAATTTGAACTTCTATTTCTGCAAGAGATTCATCATGCTTTGGCTTTTGAAGGCCAAGCTTATCATCAAATCTGACACAAATGGATTCTACCACATTTCGTGTTTCTGTGTTATATACTCTGTATCCTTTTGAACGTTCAGAGTATCCTAACATGAAACACTTTTGTGCCTTAGAATCAAACTTGTTCAGAGGATCATTAGTGTTTAAAATAAAGCAAGTACATCCAAATGGATGAAAGTATGAAATGTTGGGCTTTCTGTTCTTCCACAATTCGTATGGAGTCTTTTCCAGAATAGGTCTTATAGAGATTCTATTCTGAATGTAACATGTTGTATTAACTGCTTCTGCCCAAAAGTGTTTAGCCATGTTAGTCTCATTGATCATGGTTCTGGCCATTTCTTGTAGAGTTCTATTTTTGCGTTCTACAGCTCCATTTTGTTGTGGAGTTCTAGGACAAGAGAAATCATGAGAAATGCCATTTTCATTAAAAAATATTTCCAAATTTTTGTTTTCAAATTCCCCACCATGATCACTTCTGAATTTTACAAATCTCAACTCTTTTTCATTTTGAATTTGGTTACAGAAAGTAGAGAATACAGAGAGTGACTCGTCCTTGTGTTTTAAGAACTTTACCCATGTTCATCTGCTTTAGTCATCTACGATTACTAATCCATACTTCTTACCACTGATGGATGCAGTTTTCACTGGTCCAAACAGATCTATATGTAGAAGTTCTAATGGTCTGGAGGTAGAAACAACATTTTTTGGTTTAAAAGAGGGTTTAGAAAACTTGCCTTTTTGACATGCTTCACACAGAACATCTGAGCTGAACTTCAGGTTAGGAAGTCCTCTGACCAGATTGAGTTTGTTAATCTGAGATATTCTTCTCATACTAACATGCCCCAATCTTCTGTGCCAGACCCATTGCTCGTCGTCAGCAGACAAAAGACATTTTACATTCTGACTTTTTAGTTCAGAAAGCTTTATTTTATAAATGTTGTTCTTTCTCTTTCCATTAAAGAGGATTGTTCCATCTTTCTGACTAACTGCCTTGCAGGACTTTTGATTGAAGATTATATCATAACCGTTATCACTTAATTGACTTATGGATAACAAGTTATGCATTAATCCATCTACTAATAGAACATTAGATATAGAAGGTAGAGTACCGTTACCTATGGTTCCCGAGCCAATGATTTTTCCTTTCTGATTGCCTCCGAAACCTACATACCCTCCAGCTTTAAGTTCCAGACTTTGGAACATATGCTTTCTTCCCGTCATGTGTCGCGAGCATCCAGAGTCCAGGTACCATGATTGGTGTTTCAATCTTGCTGTTAAAGACATCTGCAACATATAGGATTTTATCCTTAGGTACCCATATTTCTTTGGATCCTTGTTTGTTAGTGTTCACAAAATTCTGATTGAGTTTTGGTTTCTCAATAGAATTTGAAGAGTAAGATTCACTAGTATATTTTATATCATGTTTGTGTCCATATGTGAAGTGAGAGTTTAAAGGAGCATATTTTATGATCATATCATCAACTTGTTTAGGTTTATATGGAGCTTCTCCTCTAGGATTAACATATCCTATGCCTTTTCTCCCATTTCTACTAACTCCATAGATCATTGAAGCCATTTTGCTTCTGTCTATGTTTTTAGCTAGAAATTTTTGAAAATCATAGTCGTAATGTTTTAAAATGTTATCAAAACTAGTGGGAACTACTGAGTCAGATTTTTTCCTGAGATTTTTAAGATTCAAAGGAGTTGAGTTTTGAAATGGTTTCTTTTAACTCAAAATTTTCTGCTTTCAATTTTCTGTTCTCTTCAGACTCAGATACCAGATCATCTTTCAAATTCTTATATTTGAGCTGAAGTTTCTGATAATTTTCAAGAATTTCAGATAGGCTATATTCTAATTGAGATCTAGAAAATTTAGAGAATACCTCTTTAGTTTCTGAGTCAGAGTCTGATTCTGATGAGTTGGAGTCATCTGATATATTGGCCATTAGGGCAATGTTGGCGTGTTCATTTTCTGATTTAGATTCTGATTCAGAAGATTCCGAGTCATCCCAGGTAGCCATAAGACTTTTCTTTCTTTCCTTGTTAAACTTCTTATTTGGCTTTTCTTTCTGCAGCTCAGGACAATCACTTTTGTAGTGTCCAGGTTCCTTGCATTCGTAACACACCACCTCTTTGTTTCTTGACTTTTTGTGTCCAGAAGATGGTTCAGAATGACTGCTTGATCTTCTAGAGTTTCTGAATTTCCTTTGCCTATTTTTCCATAGTTGTTGGACTCTTCTGGAAAGGAGTGATAGTTCATCTTCTTCTGAGGAGTCACCAGAGCTTTCTTCTTCTGCCTGAAAAGCTTTTGTTTCATATTTATATTTAGATTTAAAAGCAACAGACTTACCTTTCTTCTGGGGTTCATCTTCTTCTAGTTCTATCTCGTGACTTCTTAGAGAGCTGATCAGTTCTTCAAGAGATATTTCGTTGAGGTTCTTGGAGAGCTTTAGTGCTGTGACCATGGGTCTCCACACCTTTGGTAAGCTTCTGATGATCTTCTTGACATGATCTGCTGTTGAGTACCCTTTATTCAGAACTTTTAATCCAACAACCAGAATTTGAAACCTTGAGAACATTTTCTCAATTGTTTCATCTTCTTCCATTTTGAAGGCTTCATACTTCTGGATGAGTGCCAAATCTTTGATCTCTTTGACTTGAGTGTTGCCTTCATGCGTCATTCTCAGAGAATCAACTATGTGTTTGGCTGATTCTCTGTTTGTGATCTTCTCATATTCTGTGTGAGAGATCGCACTTAGGAGAATTGTTCTGGCCTTGTGATGATTTCTGAAGTCTTTCTTTTGTTGATCCGTCATATTTTTCCTTTCAATCTTCTGACCGTCTTTTCCAACAGGATGAGTGTAACCATCAGTTACCATATCCCAGAGATCGTCGTCATGATCCAGAAAGAAACTTTCGATTAAGTCTTTCCAGTAATCAAAATTTTCACCATCGAACACTAGTGGTTTGCCACTGATTTTGTCATTGTAGTTCTGAACGGGTTCCGCCATAGTGTTTTTCTTGAAGGATCTTTTTTTTCTGACACGGTTAAGTGTTAGCACCCAGAACCAGGCGCTCTGATACCAATTGAAGAAACGAAAAACACAAGAAAGGGGGTTTGAATTGGGGTTTTCAAAAGTTAAAGCAAAAAAGGACACGTTGGTTATCCTGGTTCGTTTGAACTCAAACTACTCCAGTCCACCCGCCAAGGTGATTTTGCCTCTCTCTCTTGAGGACTTAATCCACTAAACAATAAGGATTACACAATCACAGAGACAACTGTCAATGTCTTCTTGAGTTTTAACCACAACTCGGTTATCTCAAGGAATTACAAATTTAAATTAACAAGTGTGTATAAGGTGCTTCTAATAAGCTATATCACAATTGTGATGTTTACACAATATTTTGATCAAATTTGAAAACTGATGCAACTTGATGAATTGTAAGGTGTATGCGCGCAAGTATATTTGTCATCTGCAAGGGCTCCTTTAAATAGATGAAATTATTTTGATCCATTGGAGACGTGAGAGCTATTTTTGGAGGATGATAAAAAGCCATTGAATGCTCTTTCCAAAAATACAGATTTTGTCTGGCCCAAACCGTTACTTTGAGATACTCATAAATATAAAGGATAGTGTATCAGAGTCCATGTTGAATTATTGAGTTATCAGAGTTTCTGGATCAAGGCAGCTTTGGTGCTGAAAGCGTGACACACTCTTCATCAGAACTTCGCTAGTTTAGATCTTGTGATGCTTCTATATCAGAACTTCGCTAGTCTAGATCTTGTGATGCTCCTATATAAGAACTTCGCTTGATAGAAATGATAGCGCAGAATGAGCTTGCTCCCGAATCAAAATTTCTTTACTTTAGAACTTTCCTACATAACATAAAAACTAAATTAAGGAGCATCAAGTTCTAAATAATATAGTATTTGTTATCATCAAAACTATTAGGAATGTAGAATCAATTCTTGTTCTAACAGGACTCTCATAGGATGACCTTATTTTTTAGGGGAATCAGTTGAGGCCTCCTCGATTGATGATGATGCCAAACCAGAAATGGTGAACGTATCATCATTTCTCGACCTGAGAGTCCATGATATTGAGGATCCTCGCCTTTCTAGAACCCACATGTGAGAGGGGATGGGTGTTTACAGGTTTGCAGGAAATCAAAACCTTCAACATACCCGGTTTTCTGGATTTCTCATCAGTGTTTGATTATCTGGGTTTCTGGTTATCTCAGTGGTTCGGTATTCTAGAATTCTAATTTTCTGGGTTATGGTTCTCGTTCACTTAACAGCACAACACATCCAGCAGTGATGCCTTGATCCCATGCTTGCATGTGCATATCATTTTTCTTGCATTCTAACATGTTTGACATTTTTCAGGGCTTGCATCTTACTCTTGATTCCGGTTTTCTGAGGTTGCCTTAGCATGGATGTCCAGAGAAAGAAGGTTGTGGCTTATTCGTTCCCAGACCCGACCTTGACGTTGATTCACAAGCTGATTAGTATGGCTGGTCCCGGAGTTCGTACAGAGTTCAGTGGAGAGTATGGGAGACTTCAGAAGTTTGTCTACAATATCTCCAAGTATGAGAAGGATGCCATTCATACACTTCTTCAGTTCTATGATCTGACTTTGTGTTGCTTCACTTTCCCAGACTATATCTTGGCTCCAACATTGGAGGAGTTCTCATTTATTTTGGGAATCCCCATCAAGCATGACGTAGTATTCTTTTCTGAAGAACGCCCCGGGATAAAAGAAATGGCCATTGCTCTTCATATTGGTGAATCCGCTCTTAGCAGTAATATTGTGGAGAAACAAGGAGCTAAGGGTTTCTTATTGAAGTTCTTGTTTGATCAAGCTTGTACACATGTTAAGGAGAGGAATTGGACTGCTTTCCAAGTTATTTTGGCTATGTGAATCTATGGGATTGTCCTGTTTCCCAATGTTCCTGATCTGGTGGATATGCATGCTGTCATAATCTTTATTTCAAAGAATCCTATACCTACCTTGCTAGGTGATGTGTATCACTCAGTCCACTACAAGAATGAAAATGGGCGTGGGAAAACTGTGAGTTGCTGTGCACCACTCTTATCTACTTGGTTTCTGAGTCATCTCCCCGAAGCTGGCGCTTTCGTTGATACGAGAGATTCTCCGAAATGGTCAAAGAGGTTAATGGGCTTGACTACTGACAACATTGTTTGGTCAAAGAGGTTAATGGGCTTAACTGCTTGACTGTTGATATAGAGAAGTACGATAAGTTATGGGCTGAGAAGGAGAAACTCCAAGAGGAGAATCGTGAGCTGGGCAGAGAGGTTGGTCAGTTGAAGCACGAAAAAGGCGAAGCTATCCATGTTGCCAGGTTGAAATCATAACTTTTGGCTGTGAAGGAGAAAGAATTGTCTAAAGAAGCCACAGCCAGAGAGAAAGTAGCTCAAGCGTTGAAAAGTGTTAGCAAGGTCCTTCCGTCCAAAAAGAAAGAGTTGGCTTATGCTATGTCAAGAATTCACAGGTTTCGTGACCGTCGGAATATAGCAATTACTGCCAACAGGTTGAAAGAGGACAAGTATCTGGAACAGATTGAAGGTTTGAAGACAAAGCTTCAGAAAAAGGATAAGGAGATTTTATCAGGGATCTTTGAGAGGAGAGCAATTGAGGAAAAGCTCAAGGAAACCATGGTAGATATGGAACAACTGAAGATCCAAGCCGAAGTGAAAAGAGCCAGAAGCGAAGGTCCAAGTTCAGATGGAGCTTCTGGAGAAGATGATTGGGAATTGCATAGTCGTTATTTAACAGGGATCTTGCACATGAGGGATCTTTTGATTCAAGAGTTGATTCAGAGACCAGAGCATCCTAATACCAAGAAGCTTCTCAAGGAAGTGCAGAATTGGTGCAAAAAGAATGACGAATGGGGAATTCTAGCACGGCTAAGTCTTGATGATATGCCTTAGTTTCCTTGCTGCTATTTTCTTTGTATTTCCGGGATCACCGCCAGGCTTGTTGGTCGGGGTCTTTGTTTATGCTTATTAAGACTTGTGTTGTAACAGATGCTTATTCTCTTTATATGATTAGGAATTCAGTTCTCTTCTGTTGTTAAAACTGGAATCAAGGGATAGATTGCCTTGATAATGTTCATACATGTTTGCATTTGCATTTGCATAATCATCTCATTTTGCATAGCAGGTTATCTCGGATTCTCTAGATTTCTTATGCTCTCTCTTTTTTCAGTCAGGATTGATCAACCAGCTCATCGGTATTCTACCAGGCTTAATCAACGTAGAGTGATGGACAAAGTTCAGGCAGACATGGTAGTTATGCAAGCTCGCATCGATCAATTCATGGAGATGATGCAAGGTGTGGTGCAGAGCCAGAATGAATTCAGAACTCTAGTTCAGCCTTTGGTGGCGCAGGTTGATGAAAATGGTATCTTACATGGTGGTCTTCTTAATCGTGTTATTCCTCCGGGCGGAGGTGGTGCTGGTATCAACATTCCTATCCCTGGTGCTGGTGGACAGGGTGGGATTCCTTCAGTGGTTGGAGAAGGAAGCACTATTCGAGCTATCCATGGCCATCGTTTTGATGATCAACAGGATGCTGTTTTTTCAGTCAGAAGCTTGGACGCTGGCTCTCTTGTGGTCAGTGATGAGAGGATTCGTTTAATCGAGGCACAACTAAAAGGGGTTGTGAAGCAGGATGATCTGGGAATAGATTTGGACGACCTAGGGTTGGTCCCTGATATTGTCATTCCGCACAAGATTCAGATTCCTACACTGGAGAAGTATAATGGTTCTACCTGCCCGAGAACTCATGTAAAGGCGTATACCAGGAAGATGGCTGCCCATGCCAAAGACGAAAAGCTAATGATGCACTTTTTCCAAGACAGCCTGTCCGGCGCGTCTTTGGAATGGTATATGGCGCTAGAAAGTAGAGATGTTCGTACTTGGAGAGAGTTAGCTGCAACTTTTATCAAGCATTACCAATACAACACAGACATGGCTCCCAACAGAACTCAGCTATTGAGCATGTCCCAGAAAAATGATGAAAGTTTCAAAGAATACGCGCAAAGGTGGCGTGAATTGGCGGCTAGGGTACAACCACCAATGCTGGAGAAGGAGATGTTGGATATGTTTATGGACACACTTCTTAAGCACTATTATGTAAAGCTATTGCCTTATTCACTAGGCAAGTTTGCAGATGTGATTGCGATCGGACAGAAGGTAGAGGTTGGAATTAAGGCTGGAAAAGTTTCTAGTGGTGACGGAGCATCCTCCGGGCATGGAAAAAAGCCTTTTAATGGTTATAAGAAGAAAGGAGAGGCCAATGCTGTATCATCTTACAAGGGAAAAGGGAAATAGCGCCAGAATAATAATCAACAAGTAGCATCGGTAACTATCCCAGCAACGTTACCTCCACCACAGCAACAAAGGAATAATGTTAATCAGAACATGCAGCAGGGCCAGTATCAGAATAGACAAAGAAATGCAGAGAGGCATTTTGAGCAACCACCGATGTCGTATGCACAGCTGTTGCAACATTTGCTGCAGTTGCGTCTAGTTGAGCTCTGTACCCTGGCTCCACCAACAGGGGAACTCCCACGAGGCTACGATGCTAACGCACACTGCGATTTTCACTCTGGTGCTCCGGGGCATACTGTGGAGAAATGTAGGGCATTTTATCACAAGGTGCAAGACCTTGTAGACTTCAAAGCTATCAATTTCTCGAATGATAGGCCCAATGTTATTCAAAACCCGATGCCTGATCACAATGGGCCGAGGGTGAATGTGATAATTGAGGAATGTGAAGCTTTGAATTTGATCATGGATGTTGAGGAGCTGAAGACTCCGCTGGCTGTGGTTAAAAATAGGTTATTGAAGGGTGGCATCTATCCGGGTTATGATGAGAACTGTTCAGATTGTTTGACAAAGGATAATGGTTGTGATTCGTTAAAGATGGGTATCCAGAATCTGATTGATGAGGGCTGTTTACAGTTTGATCGGTGTAATCAACAAGAAGACGTTGTCAGTGAGAAGGTTGCTACTATCACTATTCCGTTCAAAACAATTACTATTTCAGGTCCGGCAAGGCCACCTCCAGTTATTATCACAAGGGCTGGACCCATTCAGTATGAAAGTACTAAGGCTATTCCCTGGAATTATGGCGCAGAGGTGTTTGTCAATGGACAAAAGCAGGAATTAATGGTTACTTCATCAGTGAGTTCTAATCCTGAGGTTAAGGTTGAGACCGATGCTATAACAAGAAGTGGTAGAGTGCTTACTCCTGTTAATGATCAACCCAGTACTTCTAGGCAAGATAAGGGAAAACAGGCAATGGATGGTCCTGTGCAGCCTCCAGTGATTATTGATTCTACAGTAAAGCCGGTTGATGATGCTTTTTCTGAAAATGTAGAGGAGTCTATGAGACTCATCCGGAAAAGTGATTACAAAATTGTGGACCAGTTACATCAGATCCCGTCCAAGATTTCTATTATGTCATTGTTGTTGTGTTCTGAAGCTCATAGGAATACGCTTCTGAAGGTCTTGAATGCGGCCTATGTTCCTCAAGAGATTTCTGTTGACCAGCTGGAAGGGGTTGTAGCGCACGTAAATGCGGGTAATGGCTTAGGCTTTACGGATCTTGATTTGACTCCCGCTGGGAGGAATCATAACAATGCCCTGCATATTTCGATTGAGTGTCGTGGTTCACTGATGTCACATGTGTTGGTTGATACTGGATCATCGTTGAATGTATTGCCAAAGAAAACATTAATGAAGTTATATACCAGGGGACTTATTTGTACACCAAGCGACTTGGTGGTGCGAGCTTTTGATGGCTCGAAGAGATCTGTCTTTGGTGAGATTGTGCTTCCGATCAAGGTTGGGCCGGAAATCTTTGATGCAACATTTTATATAATGGATATTCAGCCAACATACAAGTGTCTATTGGGTCTTCCTTGGATCCATGGTGCAGGCACTGTAACCTCCACTTTGCATCAAAAGCTGAAATACATGGTAGATGGTCACATGGTGACAGTGTGTGGAGAGGAGGACATAATGATTAGTCAGCTGTCGACCTTTAAATACGTGGAAGTGGATGATGAAATCCATGAGACGCTGTGTCAGGGGTTTGAAAAAGTGAAGGTGTCTGAAGAGGTTATTCAGTTTGAGGATCAGTCCGAGACCACAGAGCAGCCCGCAGTGGCAGATCAACCTGAGGTTTCTATGTCTTCGTTTAAAGACGCCAAGGCTATAGTCGAAGCTGGTAGGTCACAGAAGTGGGGCCAAGTGATTAAAATTCAGCCGAAAGGGAATACCTATGGATTGGGATACAAGCCACCCAGGAGAGCCAGGGATCCTCCCAAATTCTATGGCCCAGTCCATTTTACCAGTGCCGGTGTTTTCTTCGACAGAGTTAATGCCATTGAGGAAGAAGGGGACAGTGATTGTGATATGGATAGCTGGATCCACCCTTGCGTCCCAGGAGAAAATCTGTGCAACTGGTCTTCTGAAAAAGTCATTCAAGTGACTGGCTTCGAGTAATTGCTTTGTTTTCCTATTATGTTAATCCTGCGTTCTGCCCAAGACATAGTGATTTTATTTGTAGGGCTTTTAACTGTTGCATGTTTTGCTTTATCATCAATAAAGGACTTTTCACACTCAAATATTTTGATCTCTGTCTTTCTGTTTTATTTTTTATGCATTAAAAACCCACATCAAAATGGCAATGTGTTTTCTTTTGTTGCATACATAATAAAACATACCTCATTAATCATGCAGGTCTCTTTGTTCAGATGACACCGATCATGACTCAGCTATAGCTCGGTATGACTTTGACAATCCAATCTATCAGGCAGAAGAAGAGACTGACGAAGATTGTGAACTGCCCGAAGAGTTGGCCAAATTGTTAAAGCAAGAGGAGAAGGTTATCCTACCTCATCAGGAGGAAATTGAGATTGTGAATCTGGGGACCGAGGACGCCAGAAAGGAAGTCTGGATAGGGGATGCATTGGAAGACAGTGTCAAGGGAAGATTGATTGAAATGCTCCGTGAGTATGTGGACATCTTCGCCTGGCCTTACCAAGACATGCCTGGGCTCGATACTGATATTGTTGTACACCGGCTACCACTTAAAGAAGGTTGTGCTCCGGTCAAACAAAAGTTGAGAAGAACTAAACCGGAGATGTCTGTCAAAATCAAGGAAGAGGTTCAGAAACAGCTAGATGCCAGTTTTCTTTCCGTAACAAATTATCCTCCATGGGTTGCTAACATCGTGCCTGTACCTAAGAAGGATGGGAAGGTCAAGATGTGTGTTGATTACAGGGATTTGAACAAAGCAAGCCCAAAGGATGATTTTTCGCTCCCTCACATTGACGTGTTAGTTGACAACACTGCTCAGTATTCGGTGTTTTCCTTCATGGATGGCTTCTTTGGGTATAACCAAATCAAGATGGCCCCAGAGGACATGGAGAAAACAACGTTCATAACACCGTGGGGAACATTCTGCTACAAAGTGATGCCCTTTGGATTGAAAAATGCAGGGGCAACCTTTCAGCGGGCGATGGTGACTCTCTTTCATGATATGATTCACAAAGATATTGAGGTCTATGTTGATGACATGATTGCAAAGTCACAGACGGAGGAAGAACATCTGGTGAATCTTCAGAAGCTATTTGAAAGATTGAGAAAATTTAGACTGAGGTTGAATCCAAACAAATGCACCTTCGGGGTGAGATCAGGAAAATTGCTGGGGTTTATTGTTAGTGAAAAAGGCATCGAGGTTGATCCTGCGAAGGTAAAAGCCATACAAGAAATGCCTGTACCGAAAACAGAAAAAGAGGTTCGTGGTTTCTTGGGGAGATTAAACTACATTGCTAGGTTCATCTCGCATCTCACAGCCACGTGTGAACCAATCTTCAAGTTGCTAAGAAAAGATCAAGCGGTCAGGTGGAATGAAAATTGTCAAAAGGCGTTTGAAAAGATAAAAGAATACTTGCAGGAACCTCCGGTCCTTATACCACCAGTACCAGGACGACCTTTGATTATGTATCTCACGGTTCTTGAGAATTCAATGGGTTGTGTGCTCGGTCAACAAGATGAGTCAGGTAGAAAGGAGCACGCCATCTACTACCTGAGTAAAAAGTTTACTGATTGCGAGTCAAGGTACTCGATGCTGGAGAAAATATGTTGTGCGCTCGCTTGGGCCGCTAAGCGTTTGAGGCAGTATATGTTAAACCACACAACCCTCTTGATTTCAAAGATGGATCCGATCAAGTATGTGTTTGAAAAGCAAGCACTTTCTGGGAGAATAGCCCGTTGGCAGATGGTTATGACGGAATACGATATTCAGTATGTTTCCCAAAAGGCCATTAAGGGAAGTGTTTTGTCAGAATATCTTGCCGAACAGCCAATTGAGGATTATCAACCGATGAAGTTTGAATTTCCGGATGAGCATATCACGTATCTGAAGATGAAGGATTGTGAAGAACCTTTGCCTGATGAAGGACCTGAGATTGGATCTCAGTGGAAGATGGTTTTTGATGGAGCTGTTAATTCATATGGTAACGGAATCAGGGCAATCATTACGACTCCAAAGGGTTCTCATATACCCTTCACTGCCCGATTAGCGTTCGTATGCACCAACAATGAGGCAGAGTACGAAGCATGCATCATGGGGTTAGAAGAAGCAATTGATTTGAGAATCAAGAACCTCGATGTTTATGGTGATTCTGCGTTGGTGGTTAATCAGATTACATGTGAATGGGAGACTCGTCAAGCGAATCTTGTTCCGTATAACAACTATGCCAGAAGGTTGTTACCTTTCTTTGACAGAGTGGACTTCCATCACATTCCCCGGATAGAGAATCAGATGGCTGATGCGTTGGCAACGTTGTCATCGATGTATCAAGTGAATCGTTGGAATGAAACTCCTTCAATCAGAATCATGCGCTTGGACAAACCTGCTTTTGTATTTGCGGTTGAAGGTGTATCAGATGGCAAGCCTTGGTATCATGATATCAAAGTCTTTTTGAAGAGTCAGGAATACCCAGCTGGGGCATCTTTCAAGGATAAAAAGACATTGAGGAGGTTATCAAGAAACTTCTTTTTGAACAAAGACGATGTGTTATACAAAAGAAACTTTGACATGGTCTTGCTACGTTGTGTTGATGAACACGAGGCATGCCTGTCAATGGAAGAAGTTCACGAAGGTTCCTTTGGTACTCATGCCAATGGGCATGCTATGGCAAGAAAATTGTTAAGAGCGGGGTATTATTGGATGACTATGGAGTCTGATTGTTTTAAATACGCCCGGAAATGTCATAAATGCCAGATTTATGCTGATAAGGTGCACGTACCGCCTACTCCTCTGAATGTTTTGTCGTCACCTTGGCCTTTTGCCATGTGGGGCATTGACATGATTGGGAAGATCGAGCCGACTGCTTCGAATGGACATCGTTTTATCCTGGTGGCTATTGATTATTTCACGAAGTGGGTGGAAGCAGCATCGTATGCCAATGTCACCAGACAAGTGGTAGCCCGATTTATTAAGAAGGACATCATCTGCCGGTATGGAGTCCCGGAGAGGATCATTACTGACAATGGTTCAAATTTGAACAATAAGATGATGAAGGAGCTATGCCAGAGCTTTAAGATTGAACATCACAATTCTTCTCCCTATCGCCCAAAGATTAATGGGGCTGTTGAAGCGGCTAATAAGAACATAAAGAAGACTGTGCAGAAGATGGTAGTGACATACAAGGACTGACATGAGATATTGCCTTATGCTTTGCACGGATATCGTACTTCGGTACGCACATCAACTGGGGCAACCCCTTTCTCACTGGTGTATGGTATGGAAGCAGTTCTGCCATTAGAAGTTGAGATTCCTTCTTTGAGAATTCTGACAGACGTGAAGCTTGATGAAGCTGAGTGGGTGCGTTCCCGGCTGAATGAACTGAACCTCATTGAAGAGAAGAGATTGAAAGCCATTGCGCATGGCCGGTTGTATCAGAGTAGGATGAAAAAAGCATTTGATCAGAATGTGCATCCTCGGTGTGTCCAAACTGGTGAATTAGTCCTGAAAAGGATCACTCCTCCTCAAACAGATCACAGGGGCAAGTGGACTTCGAATTACGAAGGGCCATATGTAGTAAGACAAGTTTTCTCTGGTGGAGCCTTATTACTCTCAACTATGGATGGCGAAGATTTTACGTCCCCTGTGAACGCGGATGTAGTCAAAAAATACTTTGCATAAAAAAGACCCGCTGGACATAAAAAGAAGGTTCAGGCAAAAATGGGGCATCCTGGCGAACCATAAAAAGAAAAGGTTCGGGCAAGGCTGAATGAACTGAACCTCATTGAAGAGAAGAGATTGAAAGCTATTGCGCATGGTCGTTTGTATCAGAGCAGGATGAAAAAAGCATTTGATCGGAAAGTGCGTCCTCGGTGTTTCCAAACTGGTGAATTAGTCCTGAAAAGGATCACTCCTCCTCAAACAGATCACAGGGGCAAGTGGACTCCGAATTACGCAGGGCCATATGTAGTAAGACAGGTTTTCTCTGGTGGAGCCTTATTACTCTCAACTATGGATGGCGAAGATTTTACGTCCCCTGTGAACGCGGATGTAGTCAAAAAATACTTTGCATAAAAAAGACCCGCTGGACATAAAAAGAAGGTTCAGGCAAAAATGGGGCATCCTGGCGAACCATAAAAAGAAAAGGTTCAGGCAAAAATTAGGGATAAAAAGGAAAAAGAAATAAACCCTCAAGGTTGAAAACCTGAAAAGGCAACTTTGACAAAAATGGGTATCTCGGTGGATTGAAAACCCGAAAAGGGCGATCCAGGCAAAAGTTAGGGATTTAAAAGCAAAGACTACGACCCGCGTTCGATCTGTGATCACTATTCACACTTGGAAATTCGAAAGAAAGGAATCAGTCCAGTCAGTCATCTTCAAAGGCCAAAGCATCTGCGGATAAACAAGTCATATGGGTTATAGCTGAGTCGAGTCGTGGTGGATGTTAGTTCCCCACATTGCCGACATGTGTATTTTCTTTTACTTTTTGCGCAATTACCTCTTTTCAGGAATTGCTTCCAAATGTAAATGCCTATTTACAGGCTGATCATTCAATAAAGTTTGTATTTCAGTCAAAGAGCTTTTGTTTTTTTTTCTTTTTGTTTTACCTGTTTTGTTTGTGAAAATGTCCGATATTTTTGATAAACATTACATGCTAAAATGTTGAGCTTTGTGAAACAAGTTGGAAAGCAGTGGCAATTGCTTAGACGACAGTCACTATGATGATAATCAAAGTAATCATTTTTGCACGTAGACCTTCCTGTTGGTCTTGCAGGATAACAAGTTTGTACCTCCCTAGTAGAGTTGCTCTCCTTAACTTTGAAGTCTGATCATCCTCAGCAGTTTGCTGCTCTCCCCAGTCAGAGTATCGAGGATCGTCTTCCTCAACAGAGTATAAAGAGGTAATTCCCCAAGCGGAGTCGTTGAGGATCGTCCCCCTCAGCAGGATATAAGGGGTTTACCCCCAGCCAGAGTTGTGATTTGGCTCATCTTTCCTCAGCAGGTAGCCGGAAGTTGTTATTTTTATAGCCTCTCCTGCAAGAGTCTGATAGAGTGCCCTCGTTGATTAAAGACAGTGTTTCCCCACTGAGCATGGGGCAAGCTATTTTCCTCAAAGTTTCTTTCAGGTTATCCCCAAGCAGAGTTTGTTGGCGATTAGTATCCCCAACAGGTTTTGAATCTAGGTTCTGAAATATTTGGTCATCCCCGGCGGAGGAGTTTCCATCTTCAGTTTTCAGTTCCCCCCCGATTAAGTGGGTTTTCTCTCGGAGATTCATTCATCTCCAGCAGAATTGGTGATTGTGATCTTCCCTAGCAGGGTGAAGTTTTCCTCAACATGTTCTTTGGTTTGATGACAATATAGTTTGTCGTCCTCAGTGGAGTTGCTTCTGTTCTCAGCGCTTATTTCACTAGGACGGTCTTTTTGCATTGCATAAGCCTTTTTTACATGGCATCCTCCTAAATGCGTAGCATTTCCACTTCGTGTGGAGCATTACGGCAAAATTCAAACATATGCATCCGAAGCATAAGCCAGGTTTGAGTTTTCCTTCGTCAGGAAAGCCGGATTTCAGGAAGATATCATTCGGCTTTACTCCACAAGTGTTGGGTTTAGTCATTCAAAGCAATATATGACAGTCCCACGACAGAGTGTTTTGCCAGGATTGTGAACCCATGATCTCTTTTCACCCCTTTCGTCCAGGTGGTCTTTTGATTCATCCCTTCAAGGTTTTTACCTTGACACCCGTCCGTGTTTCCTTCGGCACCCGTCCGTGTTTGAACCTTTGATTTTAATACCCGTCCGTATTGACCTGTTGATAACGCCCGTCCGTGTTCAGTTCATCATTTTAATCCCCAATAAGGCCAATCCCCAGTAAATTTAACCTTTTTACACCCGTCAGTGTATTTTTTCGATACCCGTCCGTATTAAACCTTTTTACACCCGTCCGTGTACCTTTCGATACCCGTCCGTATTGATTCCTTATACACCCGTCCGTGTACCTTTCGATACCCGTCCGTATTGAACCTCTTTACACCCGTCCGTGTATCTTTCGATACTCGTCCGTATTGAACCTTTTTACACCCGTCCGTGTATCTTTTCAGTACCCATCCGTATTGAACCTCTTTACACCCGTCCGTGTATTTTTCGATACCCGTCCGTATTAAACCCTTTGATACCCGTCCGTGTATCTTTTCGATATCCGTCCGTATTGAACCTCTTTACACCCGTCTGTGTATTTTTTCGATACCTGTCCGTATTGAAACTCTTTACACCCGTCCGTGTATCTTTTCGATACCCGTCCGTATTGAAACCCTTTTACACCCGTCTGTGTATCTTTTTGATACCCGTCCGTATCTGATATCTTTGATTCCTTGACACCCGTCCGTGTTTATCCCCAGCATAGCTAACACTCGTCCGTGTTGTGACAGTGCAACATTTATTGCTTGTTCCCCAGCGGAGTCGTCCCTCCTTTGAGGATTGCAAATTTCAGGTTTCTTTTGGTATTCAATCTCCATGAATCCTTTGAACGCATGACAGTCGTTGCTATCATACCTTCAGGACCAAGTTGATTGAATAGGGGCAGCTGTAACACCCACAAATTTGCTCTTTTGTTTTGAAGCTAACTGGCTTATGTTTCTTTGCATTTCTTGCATTAGCATTTGTGCATAGCATGGGTTCTTAGCATGGGATCAAGGTACTTGGTTCATCTCAAAGGAGTCTCAAGCCTCAAGGTGTTTTGTGGAGGTCATCATATCTTCATAAGATCAAGAATGACAAAGGATTTCAAGTGAATCTTTCCCTCCTAACCAGAGGGACCAAATTAGGGTTTTGGGGTTCAAAGGGCTTCTTGAGAAAACTTTGTGGATTCAAGCATGCTCTCATGGGTTCCATATGCTCACAAACACTCATAGAGGAAGGCTTGGCTAGTGGTTCATTGTGGAAGATGTTCAGTGGATCAGTTGCTTGTGAACCAAGAAAAGTCAACTGTAAGGAGGAAAGTCAACCATGGAATTTTGAGGTCCTCTTCATGATTTTTAAGGTCTTATGCCCTCATATGGTCCTCAAAGGCTAGGATTCATACCATTCATCAAGACTCAAGAGTTTGTGCAAAAGTTACTATTTTTGGAAAATGACCTATAATGTGAAACTCCCATTTTTGGCAACTTTTCAAACCATCTTCAACTTGACTTTTCATTATCAAAGAAGCTTCAAATGAATTTTCCTCAAACATGAAAGTTGAAGATCTCTCTCTCCCCTTTCCAAAAAGTACTAGATTATCTCCATACCATTTGTGAAACTCAAGTTATGATCAAAAGATGGCAAGGTGCTTTTTAGGGTTTTCTCATGTATCCATCTTTCCACCTTTTGCATTTTGGTTCAAAATGACTTGTAATTGTTTCTAATGACTCAAGTCATATTACAACATCCAAGTACACATCCTAAGGACCATTTTTGACCCTTGAATCACTCCAATCCGTGCCATGTACTTCATGAATTTCAAAAAATGGAAATTTTCAAGATGGATTGAATCTCACAAGTCAGACCACTACAAGGCCCAAACCCAATTCCATTATGATCAGCAAGTAAAATGGAGATGAATCATACTTATTTCATGACCAATGCACGTGTGATTAAGGGTGTGCATCACAACTTGCATTTTTGGCAAATCACTTTGGATAGCCTTAATCAAGGGATTAATACCCTAATCATGCTCAGAGCTCTAACCAAGTGTATATAAGGAGACTCACACGTTCATTCACACCTCATGCATTCTCATTTGCTCTGAATTTCATTTTTCACTCAAAACTTTCCTTCTTCTAAACTCACTCCTCACAAGGGTTTCTGAAGAACTTTTTCCATATTCTTGATCCACATACTCCATAGAGCAAGAATCAACCATCGTTTGAAGCTTTAAGCAAGGATCTCACCATATACGAATTTGAGTTGCTCACTTTCAAACTTCAAGATCCAGCCTGATTCAAGCCGCATATTTCATTTATTTTGCAATCAGAAGTTCCAAGGAGTAGATCTGCAGCTTTCTGAAGGATTTCTTGGTGTATTTTGAGCTCTACAAGTTTCAGGTTAGTGTGATTTTCTTGATCATAGAACTCAATTTTCTTGTGTGCTTAATGATCCTTATGCTTTGCTGATCATCCTGGTGTGTTTAGATCCTGATTTGCACGTGTATTATGGTTGTAATGTGGATATGAAGTTTTTGAGTTCAAACTTTTTGTCTTTGATTTGTTTAATCTATGCATGATCTGTTGATTTGAGTGTGATATTCATGATCCTTGTTGAATTCTGAGTTGAATGGTGTACTTGTTTATGATTTCTAGGAAATTCTGGTGTTGAGGTCACCGGAGAAGACGACCGGAGCTAGGGCTCCGGCGTCTGGTTTGTTTTCAGGCAGGTGAAGGTTTAGAGGAAGAAGATGAAATCTGGACCATTGGTGGTCCAAATCTGATGGTTCACGTTCAGCCAGATCATTTAAAATCTTCATTTATTTTATTGATTGTGTGTTTTTAATCCATGCTTCTTATTGTGCACACACAGATCTAACCCTTGATATTGCATGACTTTATGATTTGTTGACTTGATCTGGTGCGTTGGATTGATCTGATGGTTTATGGTTTGCCAGCACATTAAAATGGGAGTGTGCCTCTCACGTGTTTTTTTATTTTTATTTTATATGTGTGTGTGTGTGTGCTAATCCATGATTGTTACCATGCGCGTGTGATCCTGAGCGTTGATCGTGTATACTTGTGATTTTGTTTGACTGAATGTGGAACGTTTGATTGATCTGATGGCGTGTGTGAGTCAATTATTGTTGACTGAAGTTCATGTGAATGTGTTGACTTGCGCTGGATTTGGATTGGGCCTCTGTTTGCTTTTCCCACCCCTCTTTCTGAGCCCATTCAATTTTTAAACGTGTGAATTGCTTATGTTGCACCCCTGGCTTGTATTATTTTCTTTTTATTTTATTTATTTGTTTCATTCTCATTTTTATTTTTTAAAATTAGTTTTATGCATATAAAAATCACCAAAAAAATCATGAAGCATCTTTGGAATTTTATAAAATTTTGTCAATTTTTATTTTCCATTTTTATTTTATTTTGTGCCTCTGAATTAATTGTTTGATTAATTTTCTTTGTGAATTGTCTCAATTGTGCACACCTTGCCTTATTGATTTTTTTTTTCTCATCATTGGTGTATGATTTGCATCCCATTCTTTTTGTATATTTCAGAAGACATCTTGAGGTCCTTAAAAATATTTTTATCATATTTTTAAACTCATTTCATATTGCATTTTAGTCCCTCTATTTGTGCATTGTTCTTCTTTGTTCTTATGCAACTTTGAAGCATTGTTTGAGGTACTTAACCTGTGAATTTTTGTGTGATCTTTTGGCATGCTGCTAGCTTCTGACTTAGGTCACTTGGGTTTTAATTCCACAATTTTTGAATGTCATTTGATATATGTTTGATTATTTGTGCTTAAGTGAATTATGCATGATCATCTCTTGACATCTCTTAACCCTAATTGTTTTGCCATGCTTGTTTGATTGAGTTTCTTTGTGATTATTTGCATGAGAATTTGATATGATGTTTACCCCTGGTTGAGGTCCCTTATGACCAAATTTTGCAATTTGTGGATCATGTTTGGGTATGCTTTAAGTGTTTGTACTTTGACTTCCTTTTGTGGACTTTCTTTGGTGCATAATGTTTCATGTTTTGATCTTCTCTTGCACATGAGAATTGTTGATGATGGTATGATCTTGATTCTGACTTGCTTTCATCTTCATCTTATTTTTCTCATTTCATCTTGATATGAAGTTCATTGGTGCTTAATTGTGCGTTTCATGTAAGTATGCTTGCATTCTTTCATGATTACCTTTGCATGCTTACTTGAGATGTTTTGCATGATCTTTGAGACTTGTGTATTTATGTAAGTTGGATATACTTGATATGATGTGCTTGCTGCACTATCTTGCTTCTTATCTCATCCTTCTCTTTCTCTTTCTTCTCTTTCATTCTCTTTCTCCCATGAATCTCAAGACTTGTTTAAGTCTTGGATTCTCTCCCTTTAGAGCTACCTAGTCCAACTTAATTTTTGATTAAGCTTGGAGTAGGATTAGCATTAGGTTTTAGGTAGTTGTCCCTCCTAAGCCTCACTAACCATAGGTCTCCTATGCATGATAACATTAGGACTCTTAGTTTCCCTTTAGAGTTTCCTTTGGGTCTTCTCTCTTCTCATCTCAAAACATCTTGAAAACACTTAATAAAGATAAAGTGTATTGCGCACGAGCCTTAAGCGTGGAGAATGAGAAATGAGGGGCTTCCTCTAATCTTTCTAGAGTGCTTAGCGGGTGTCCTGTCTTGGGACGATTCGTTAAGTATTCGTCCCTGTGCCCTAGACTTTGGTGCAATGCAAGTTATAAACTAACTTCAATCCACTTCTGTCTAAAAAACTCAAAAACAAATTCAAATCTTTTTATCCTTCGGGATTGTTGGGTTTCAAATTTCATTTTCAGAAAAGAGCTCGTCGCTCACGTAAAAAACACTTACCCATTCGTGGTCGTACCCACGAACTACATTAGTTCTGATTCCTCTCTCTCGTCAGATTGAGCATATGTAGGCACAAGACAGTGATTGTCTTGGCAAGCAACCTTCCCCCACAGTTCCCGTCCGAACTACGTTGACTCTGACTTTCCCATTGCACTGAGGGAGTACGTAGGCCTAGGGCATCGAATATGTCCTACCGAGTCCGTCTTAGTCACCCCCATCCCCATTTTCTTTTGTTCAGCCATAGATAGTAGGACAGCTCACCCTCCGTTTAGACAACAAGCGTGGATCCCATCGAGTACGATGGATGCGTGGGGTGCTAACACCTTCCCCTCGCATAACCGACTTCCGAACCCGGACTATGGTTGAGATGACCATGTCTTTCCCCCTTTCTCTTCAGGTTTATGCAGTGTTTCCTTCCCTCTCTCGAGATAAATACACATTGCTGGCGACTCTGTGTTTTCTGCGCCACTCTCGCGTTTGTACCGTTGGATGCGAATCTTTCGGGAGCGACACTCTTTGTACGGGGCATGTCTGTTTTATGTGTTGTTTTATGAAAACCTCTCTGAATTCGCCCCAAATTAGAACCGTAAAATTATTTTCTTGTGAATACTGTGATTTGCAGATGGTCAAGAAAGTATATAGAGTTTAAGGGAAGAGGAGTTAGAACTAGGGACATTGGGAAAGTTTGAAAACTTAGGAATGACCCGAACACCCTAGATTCCCTGGAGTAAGAAAGCGAGTCCAACGTGTAGATTTGTGCCATAGTACTTGGATTTGAGAAGTATTCCCCGATTAGTTCATAGTGATAGTCTGACATAACTAGAAAGAATTGCATGTATAAGGTTGATTGATAGAATGACTTAAGGCACCGAAAAAGTGAATAATGGCGATAAAGACAACTTGTCCTTCTAAGTTGGGTAACCCTCACCCAATTACTTACCTAACGGCGGTTGAGTCTCAATTGTCGTCCCTAAGTGGACTAATAAACGCCAATGAGCGAGAAAAAAGAGATAATGGTGCCTATAAAAACTTTTGATCAATCTTGTAAATGTGAGGGAAAACGGAAAAATGCCTTAATCTGATTATCCGAATGAAAGGGGTAGAAAATCGAAGAAAAGACTTAAGCCTAAAGCATAGTTGGAGAGGTAACCGAAAAGGGGGATTTAGGTCCGGGTTTTACCGCGGTATGTGTTTGTGTAATACCTTTGTTAACGGACGATTACCAAGAGAACTAGTTTTAGCCGATCGGAACAAAGGCTCACGTATGAGTATCGACACACCTTACCTTCACAAGTCTTTCATTTGATATGTACCGTTTGATCTGAAAAATATTTATGCAAGCTTGTTGCTTGAGGTCAAGCAATGGTTTAAGTTTGGGGGAGTTTGATCGGTCATTTTCACACGTTATTTCACTATTTGTTTTAGTTAATATTTTTGTCATTGTTTATTTGTTTTACATCTCTTTTACCGCATTTTATGCCTTGGTTGTGTTCTTTAGTGTTTTCAGGTTCATATAAACATTCAGGTGGAATCAGAACAAAAAAATAAGAAAAACCGCAAGATTCGAAAGAGTTTGAAGTAGGAGGACAGTGGCCTGACACGGCCACCCGTGTCGCATGACACGGCCCGTGTCAGGAGAGTACCAAGAAGAGGAGATTGTGGAGATATGGCAGGGGCTGACACGGCCCATGTCAGAAGTTCTGGAGCTAATTCTTTTTTTATCAAAGTGCTAGGGAGCCAACACAGCCGCCCGTGTCGCCTGACACGGCCCGTGTTGGCTGGAGCATGTTTTCTTCTAATTTTCTTGGAATTTCTGCTTTTTGGATCTTTGAGGGTATTTTGGACATTTCCCCATTAATGTTTTGAGCCTGAGAGTATTTAAGATATTTTTTTTGAGAAAAGAAAAGGGGACACTTTTGGAGAGTACGAAAGAATTACAGAAGAAAGAATAGAGCGCTGGAGGATTAGGAAAAGAGGAGATTATCATGATCGGAAGAAATTGAAGATCAACTTTAATCACCAATCCTTGTAATGTCTTTATTTTGTATTTTGTTTTCTCTGAATATTATGAGTAGCTAAACCCCCCAATGCTAGGGGGGTGTCCATGAATTGTGATGTAATGATCCGCTGTTGAATTATTTGATGAGATTATGTTTTCTTGCCTTAATATTTTGTTATGCAAATTATTTATATTTATCGATCGGTTAAATTGGGAACGATTTACGATTAGGGATTTGGCCTGAAAAACCAATCTATTGATTTTGCATAATAACGTTACGGTAGATATTGCCTAAGAATGGGGATATCCCGTAGTGACTAAAAACTTTGTCAGAACTATTGCTTGATGTTCTTTCTTGACTGCTAAGGAATTAGGGTCGAGGGAGAATATCAAAGGTTTTTCGGTTAAGGAATTTAAGAAAAATATTTGAGGGTCAGTAAAATTAAGGTTTTGAGGCATGTCTCTCTGATGATAATTTCGGGTTCTTACTGAGCAATTTATACACCTTTCCCTAGCATATTTCATTATAATCGTAAAAGCACTTTTTATTGTTCTGCTTATTTTACATTGTTATTATAGCTTTTATCAACCCAAACAAACCCCAAAAGTAATTTTTGTTTAATTGAAATAGCAACTGCACTTATAATTACACGCAGTCCTCGAGAGACCGGCTCTGGGGATAACCCCAATTATTACTACATCGTTAAATAATACACTTGCTATTTACCGATCATGGGGCTTACAACTCAAGGAGAGGCCCATAGAGGTTATTTATTGTTTAAAACAAAGTTTATGTACAGAAGATTGGGGATTATACTCAAGGAGAGGCCCAAATGATTTATTTTGAAAAAAGTGATCGCACCACGATACCGAAAGACGTTGTGAGACTTATACTCTAGTAGAGGCCCAAAATTTATTTATGTACATAGGGGGGTTGGGTCTTACACTCTAATAGAGGCCCATAGATTTTGATGATTTGAAAATTAAAAGGTTTGGAACTTACACTCTAGCAGAGGCTCAAAATTTATTTAAAAGAAAAGTAAAGGTGGTGGGTCTTACACTCTTGACAAAAGCCCATAGATTTAGAATAATTGATTTTGAAAGATGTGAAGAGTGATGGGTTTTTGAATAGAGATATGTTTATCATGGTAAGAGTTTATGAAGGAAATACTTGTTCATTGAAGCAAGGATACAAGTTGAACATGTTAAGACAAGTTGATGACAATCAAACATGTATACAGAGGTATTTACAAGACACAGTTCAAGTGTTTTAGGAACACATAAACATGGCATAATCAACACAAAGACATAGGTATATGTCAAGGTGATACAAACATGTAAAGGAAACCATATATTAGGTCAAAACATCAAGTAAAAAGTCTCATGGTATGGATTAAGCTCAACATACATTTACATGTAAACATATACTTGAAAACACATTAAAAACAAGTGAGAAAAAGGTTCTACACACTCACAACCTTATTCAAAACTTATAAAAGATGTATATGGTTCACACAAATCATTTTGAGTAAGGAAAGGCAAGGCATTTTTTTAAAAGAATCAAAAGAAGTCTTAAGAAAACCCTAAAAAGTTACATACTTTGAACATCCAAGAATGCATAAAAAAATAAATATTTTTGGGAATTTCTTTTTACAAATAAAAAAAGACATTATCATGAACAATTTGCAAAAAGAATAGGTTCAAAATGATTAAAAATGAGAAAGTTATGATAGTTTGAAATTGTGAAGAAAAGTGAGAAAATAAGTGATAAAAAATAAAGGAAGATGATGATCTGGATAGCTCCCCTAGGCCTCAAGGAAGGTGTTGAAGTGCTTGGAATGGTTTGAATCCTTCTGAATTGAGTTACTCGAATCCAACTGTAGCTTATGATGTATTTTGAGCAAATGGGGTATGACTTGGTGATTCTGATGTTACATAAGTGTTTTGTGGTTATGGATCACTTCTATAATGCTTATATGAAGTGTTTGGATGCTTGGTTTGAGTGAAAATGGGCTGGTTTGAGAATTCCAAATTTTCACACTTTGAGAACTTTGAATTTGGCAAGAAGGAGGATTGTGAGAAAAAAAGAATTGTAGTTGTTTTGGTGTGACCTGAACGAGGCAATATGACCTCTATTTATAGGTTAATGGTTTTGTCTTGGATGAATAGCTTCAGATTGGAGGATAAGGGCTTGGTTTAATGGTTTTGGATTTATGCCATTACTTCTCAAGCAAGATACAATAGCTCTCCCAAGTAGCATACCCAACTTTTGACCAATTCCACATTCCTCAGTCATTTTTATTGTTGTTTATGTGAGCATCTTGACTGAAATAAGTGGAATCTTTGAATGTGCACTATTGCACATAAATGCCATTTAAATTCAAGGCATAAGGTGACAAAGTTCATCATTCCAATTTGAGATTTTCTTTGATTCTTTGACTCAATTCTGCAGGTTTGTTGTGACTCACTCTGATCACATTGAATTAATGTAGCTCTATGATCATTGCACTTGATAAAACAATCGTGTACTATAAGAAATGGCCAATCTGATCTTGGCAAAACAGTTGCAGCAAGGTGTATTGCAACCTCCATAACCCCTTGCTCAAGTGGAGTTATCTCATGCTCTTGGGCTCTTTGGAAAGTTGGGATCGTGTACTTCAACTTTGATGTTCACCATTGGAACTGATTCATCTTGGATCATGGTTAAAAATCCTTCCACATTTTGATGTTTTGACTGATTTTACTTAGGCAGATTTTCACTAAGTGTTGGAATTCATTTCACACTTTTCTTGATTTTGATCACTGCATAACTCAAAATACAAGCATTTTTTACCATGGATCAGTAGGACAATTTTGTAGTATGTAATGAGAGCTTTCATTTGAGCTTTGGATAAAAGAAAATGGTTGCTTGGATCACAAGTTATGGCCTTGCAAAGTTGGGTAAAAATCACTTTTTTTCATAGCTTAGTGAAATTTCAAGTTTCTCAAGATTGCCCATTTTGCAAGTAACCTCATTTTTCTTGATTTTCCTTGATTGATCATGGTCCAAATCATAAGTTAACATTGATTTTGACTTGAAGAGGCCATATTTGTCAAAAAATCTCAAAAGTCAAACTTGGTTTTGATCACAGTTGACTTTTTATCAGATGAATTTTGAACTTTGTGATCCTTTATGAAACCAAGTCCTTGGGCTAAATTAAACCTAATGGATGGATTCCATAGATGTTCTTGAGTGTATTGAACCATGTCCTAAAGTTTGAGATCATGCCTTGGTCAAAAGTCAAAGGTATGGTTGACTTTTTCCCATAAACCCTAATTTGTGGTTCAGATGAATGTGAATCTTTATATTGCTCATGAACCAAGTTCTTTGTGTCATTATAAACTTGTGAGTGGATCAATATGAGATATTTGAGGTTTTCAAAGCATATCTTGAGGTCTTGGCTCATGCCTTACTCCAAAAGTCAACTTAGGGGTGAATTAGGTCAAGAAAACCCTAATTCTTGATTTTTTTGGGTAAATGCATCCCCTGGGGATATTTTAAACTTATGAATGGACTCATAAGATTCTATTGAGATTCTTGAATCATATATTGAAGTATTGGCTCATGCCCAGATGAAGATTTCCCTCTGGAGGCCTTGGTCGACCAAAACCCTAATTTGGTGACACTGATGATCTTGAGACTTGATCAACTTAAAATATTGCATTCTTGTGCTTGATTCTTGACGCGGGAGACCTCTTTATCCTTTATGGATGTTTGAGAGGTTTTATAAATAGAAGATCATGTCAATTCTTGATTGATCCTTTGCCTGAGTGCTTTGAGAAGGCTCAAAACCCTAATTCTTGGCTAGAGTGAACACTTAACAATCTTTGAGAGGATTGATGAGGTAAATCCAAATTGTGGTAATGGATTGCACAATGATGTGACGTCTTATGGTCAAAATTTAGGGTATGACAGATGCCCATATTTAATCTTCTTGGACTTGAAGGTGTGAATAACGAAGACATTCAGACATTCAAGGTAAAAGAGGATTAAATATTAGAATGCCCAAAATTTTTATTGTGGTTGTGAATGGTAACTATTTGCTCACCCATCATCTTTTACTAAGTAATGATATTTAGAAAAGGGTAAAACCTCCCCTCGATCCTGGTTTTTAGCCACGGAACTGGTCTTAATTTCTTTTTAAAATAAAACTCCCCTCGATCCTAGTCTTCAGCCATGGAACTGGTCTTAGTTTCTTCTTGTCGAGTTCTTATCTTGACAAGGAATGCTATCTGTGATAGTCTTTTTATCAAACTTCTCGCCGAGATTTATTGGGGAGATGCCATTTGATGGAAAAAGATTTGATTTCAGACTTGCTGGGGATAACCATTTGTCTGAACTGCAGAGGTGTGCAAACTTCTCTGGTTTGAAGATAACATTTTCTTGGAGAGGTTACATCATACTTCCCTTCGATACTTCTTCGGAGAGACGCCATGTGATGTAATTCGATTTTGAGGTGTTGATGACTTCTTTGAAAGTAGGACAAACTTCTCGGGGAAAGACTGTCATTTGTCAACTTCATTTGGAAATCTACGAGGGCAAAAACAAACTTCCTTGTTTGCCGATCGGTAGATATTTCTTGGAGGATGTGATGTCCATGTTGCCAAGAGTCTTTTGTTGAGAAGCTTCCGCGGGGGATTTTCCTTAATCCGGGACAGCAAAATATCATCTTCAATGGTGAAGAGTGATGTTCCAAAGGTGTATATCCAAACGTCTTCTTGCCTTTCAGTGGTTCAAGTTATCAAAGTAGTGAAGGACCAATCTCAATCTAGGAGTAAACTAGAGAGAGATTGTTTAGACGATACATTGCCTGACGAGGAAAGAACTCAAACTGGGATTTTATCCTATCTGGCGTAGAAAAGAAAACTAACAACTCTAATGGAAATAGGACATTTATCACTTGGGGAATGAGTATGACCAAAGTGATTGTAATGCAATATGAAATGAATATGAATCAATTATGCATGATGTATGTATGAAATGCTTATGCTGACAAAACAGACATGACATATCGAATGGTGATGAACACAACTAGATACTTGACCACTATGGGAGACAGGGGTATCACTGGAGATTTTGCAGGTAGTACTTTTGTTTGGGAACATGGATTCCTGTGTTTGTTCTGATTTCCGAAGGTACAAACCTGCTAAGGATAGAAACTCGTTCTTGCTTTTCAAGGGTAGACCCTACTGGGGAGAAAATCCAAGCATTGGTTCTCAAAGGTGGGAACTCTACCGGGGATGACAGATGGGACATTCCATCTGAAGTAATTAATCATTGATTCAGGGTGTACTAATCACAAGGAGTATTTTGATTCTTCATTTTGAAGTTTGATCATTTCCGGAGAAGTCGTCGATATTTCCTTTTGTGTTCAGTAATAAAAAAGAAATCACCATTCTTATTTTAAAAGCAGAAGAAAAATTTGAAATTTCCGTTTTGAAAATAAAAGTAAATTCTTTTTTTTTTGTTTCATGAATCGTTGATCATATTAAAATGTCATTTTATAAAGCAGAATAAATGAGAATTGCAAACAAAAGGCACAAGGGCTCAAATTTTTATTAATAGAATGGTAATCAGCCTAATGCGTGATTCCATGGAGTATTACAAAGTATAGAAAATGGTAATTTAAAGGGAAATGAGTTACGTTGAAACATAATGACCACTATCCTCCTACCAACTTTGAATTCCAAGTATTTTTGAGCTTCTGCTGAAAGTGACATTGATTGAGGTTTTCATGACGGATGACGTTGTCGCTGGCGAGCCAATCTTGTCGGATGCAGTTACTTGCCACAAATCCCTAACTTTTGCCTAGATTGTCTTTTTAGGTTTTCAATCTATCAGGATGATTATTGTTTATGTCTCTAATTTTTGCCTGGACCGCCCTTTTGGGTTTTCGGTCCAACGAGATGTTTTTTTATTATTTTTTATTTAGGCGAAGTATTTCTTGACTACATCAACATTTGTGGGATAAGTAAACTCTTGCGAGTCTCAAGGCACCGCCTTGTCATACCCCAAATTTTGACCACCAAAATTTCCCATTACACTACAAGAAAATTGGCAAATTGCGACGGTTCATTTTGGAAGATTATGACGGTTAGAACCGTCGCAAATTGTAAGTTACGACGGTTTCAATACTATCGCGGAAACATGCGTCGCGAGGCCGTATTGCGACGGTTGTGAAAACTGTCGTACCAACCGTCGTTATTTTCACGACGGGTAGCTAACTGGCGTAATCTCCAAATTGTGACGGTTTTTAACCGTCTTAACTTGCACTTAATTTGCGAAAGTATATTGATTTTTGTTTTAATTGTTGATTGTGAAAGTATATTGTGGCGGTTTGAACCGCCGCAATTTGTGAATATTTTTTTAAAAAAATTATGCACTCAATTTTTTAGTATTATTATAAAAAAAACAAAATAAAAAATAAAAATGATACAGAAATATATTCTAAAAAAACAAACTAAAATATGAAAAACAAAACACATCAAAATATAGTAAATGATGACAGAAATATTTGTTAAGTAACAATAAAATGATGATGCTCAGTGAGCATTCAACACAACAGCAACATCAAATCTCAATGTTCCATGTGAATATATAACAACACCAAGTACACTAATGGAAAGACTCCTATTTTTCTATACAAATTTTTATTTTTATAGGTGTGTCGATTGAATCCATGGGAGCTTAATGTTCCTTGAAATAAAGTTATAGGAGACCACATATTGATGCTCAAGCGGCCATTTAGAATTTCAGAAAAAAAATTGAAAAAAAAACATAGTTAGTCTTCTTCCTCAAAATCGTTTCCACCGGCAAAACAATAGGGGCAAATCCACCACAACTCTTACCTCTCTCCCACCTGCATAATGCTTTCTCATACAACATTATGTTGTTGTGGTTAAAATGGTTTATGTTTGCTGTGAGATATACAAGTTGGCAAGTTGCAGAGAAAGAGTTCTTCCCATTATTAAAACACTGCAAGCACATGCTTTTAAATGATCAGTGCTTACTCCAAGTGTAGCTAAATAATTTGAATGCTTTGAATTAACTAGTGCTTGTTCCATGTGTGTGCTAGATATGAGTTGTTTAAATCATTTCATTTTGTATGATGTCTTAGGAATGAAATGAGTAAACATTTTCATGTATTGAAGTTGTTATTTGTTTCTGCTATTTAGTTTTGACATGTTAATTGAAATTACTCATATTTCAACTAGCAATGCTAATCAAAATAGTTTAAGAAAAATGGTACCTGGGTCACCTAATTTTTTTTTATTGTTTATTTATTTATTTTTCATATCTGCATGTGCATATGTGTGTGTTACATGAAGTTTACCTTGAATTGTCTTCCAACAAGAAGGATTTGTCATCTTCGCCTACATCGTCTGTCATTAGCAACTTTAATCTAGTAGTTACCTGCACAAGTATATAATAGTAATTACTGTTAACAAAATATATTCAGAGAAAACACGAATTTCATTCTACTTTCATTGGATTCTGAAACTTACATCTGTTGATACACTTTTGGAGTTCTCATTTTCATTTTCATCCGAGTATAATGTACATATTCTATAAAGCTGTTGAGAACTCAAGACCTGAATTTACAATTAACAATAAAATGCTCATCTCTTTTCATTTTCATTTACATCTTTCAATGTTTTGAAACTGTAGTTAGTTTAGAGCTTAGAAAAGAATCAATGGAGGTTGCAACTCGACGATTGAGGGTGGATGATTCTTGGATCGTGATTGACACCGCGAGAGATTTTGATTCCTCTTCCCTTTTCCTTTTGTAGTTTCCATTTGTTGTGAGTTTGTATGTAAGTTTACCTTGATTATATGTATATTTATTGCTCATGGTGTTGTATAAAATGTATTTTACAAATTAATGTTGATGAATGACTTCTTTATTTGGGTTTGAGTTGCGGTAGACATATCCTCGTTGAATCCGAATTTAGAACGAGCATTTATTAGGTTCTAGACTCTAGAGATAGATTTAGGCTTAATATTCACTTGAGTGTCGATTCTTAATGCTTCCGTGTGGTCGAGTTGCGTGAGACATCACCTCTGAGGCGATGCGGTTGTTCTCTCAATTTTGCGTTGGACGTAACCTTTATTCTGAGCGATACGTGATAATGTTGACGAGTGATTTAGGTTGCGTGCAACTGAGTAGTAAGTTTGAGTATTTGATAGGGTAGATGAAATGTAAACTCGAGAGTTCTCTACTCTCCAAAGAATGAATTATTTTTATTTTCATAAGTTTTAATTCTCGCATTTACTTTAAACCCATTTTAAACCCAAACTCTTTAACATTTAAATTGTCGAACGACATTCTTTCCCTTGAATCGATCTCTGTGG
The DNA here is from genome assembly GCA_022829125.1 of Lathyrus tuberosus. Lineage (NCBI taxonomy): Eukaryota > Viridiplantae > Streptophyta > Magnoliopsida > Fabales > Fabaceae > Lathyrus > Lathyrus tuberosus. The sequence continues at coordinate 21,568,715 of JALAZF010000022.1, read as the reverse complement.
ACACGATGAATTCCTGGATAAATACTTCCAAATCTTTTTGTTGCTTGCCGCTTTACCGCTTCAACACTTTTACAAGAAAGAGCCAATACTTGTTCCTGAGGATTCCAACTGGTTTTGATCATTCTAAAAGCTTCTAAGGGATCAGTCAAAGGTGTCTAAAGCATTGGATCACTTCTGGCACAAGCATCTTGAAAGATAGCATAAGGAGCTTCAAGAGGTAAGTACATGACAACTTGAACTCTTTAAATTATGCATTGCTTTGATGTCCATTGATCAAAGACATCTCATACATATCATATGTGTTGTGTTTGAACCAATTCACCATGTTATTATTGCTTGTATGATGTGATAACATAGAACTTGCAAATCTTGGCCTATTTTGAAACCACTATCGAGTTTTAAAACAGAAGCATCTTTAGAAAATTATAAAAGCACCATTAGATTCCTCATGAAATTCTAGGCAGTATCCATCTAAATTTTGTCCAAATCCATAGAGAAATGAGGAAGTTAGAGCCTTCATGCTAGAGGCCTAAAATCAGGTCAGCCTTGGGCAAGGACTAGGCCTAAAACCTTGTCACCCATATATGTTTATGGGGTGGTTTTGATACACGGATTTATCACCACCTTAGTGGTAGCGCGCATGTGTGTTTGGACGGGAGGTTATGGGTTCAAGACCCACCCAGACCATTTTTCCATTTTCCCTTATTTTGATATTTTTCACATTTTTTCATGGTTTTTATTAATTAATTCCAAAATTAATTTCTCTCTCAATTTTAATTATTTTTTATTGGTTCTTTCTCTGAAAATTTACAAAAATATTAAAATATTTTATTCTACAAAAATTTCACAAAAAATAGTATTTATTTCACATATTTGGTATTTTTTAAAGAATTATGTTTTTATTTGTTTTTAGGCATTTAAAAATATTTCTTTCTCTTGATTTTTCAACTTCAAATGAATTTCAAGATTTCATGTGATTAAGCATGATTTTTCAAAATATTTTTCAAAATTTACAAATTGTTTTTGAATATATTTGATATTTTATATCATTTTTTATTTAATTTCCTTTAAAAATTATATCTTTTAAATTCAAAAATTAGGGTTTTCTCTAAATTTTGATTTTTTTAAACTTCACATAAACACTTTATGGCCTCTAATAGAGTGTAAGACCCATCCCTTGTCACATAAATAAATCTTGGGCTTCAGTCATTGTATAAGTCCCACTATGTTTTCTAAAACTGCGGCGCGATTGTCGCCATTTAAACAAAATCATCTGAGTCTCCCTTTGGTTGTAAGTCCCATTTTTCTTCTTTTTTCAAGCTCTCTTTTGAGCCTCTAATAGAGTGTAAGACCCATCCCTTGTTGTTCAAAAACTTTTTGGGCCTCAGTCATTGTATAAGTCCCGACACGATTTTCAAAATAACGGTGTGATCGTTGTTTTCATCTAGGCCTCTCCTTGAGTTGTAAGCCCCATATTTTTGTATAAAATAAACTCATGGGCCTCTAATAGAGTGTAAGACCCATCCCTTTGTAAATAAACATTTTTGGGCCTCAGTCATTGTATAAGTCCCGATACGATTTCAAAAATCTCGGCGTGATCGCCGCTTTCAACACAAAAATCATCTGGGCCTCTCCTTGCGTATAAGCCCCAAACTTCCTTTTAAAACAACTTTCCTTTTGATTTAGATTCAAATTTATAGTTGTATCCAAACTTTCTTCAATTTCTTGAATAACTAACCATACAGCTGTAACACTGGAAGCTTGCTCACCTGTAAGTTCTACCAGTTTTCTTTTACATACTTGTTTATATATATATATATATATATATATATATATGACTGTATATCTGCTTAGAGTTTTCTCCGACAATTAGGTCTAGGATTAGATTAAACCAATGGTCACTTTTTCAACACAGTCAAAACTAGTTCCCCATAGGAAATTCCAAATACAGTATTGCCTCCTCTTGGGCTTATACAATATGGAACAGAGAAAGGCATTATTCCTGGTGAAACTTTTCTCAAGATTGTCACTATCTAGAAATTTGTCTAAGAAATTCATTTCCCCTAGAGAGGATTAATTCCCGGTGAAACCTCTCTGGAATTTCTTCAAACCCTAGAATTGTTCACTAAAGAAATGATTATTCCTGGTGAAACCTTTCTTGAACTTTTCTTAGGTTTGAACCCACAGGCTTTGAAATTCTGGTACCAGATATGTGATGTTACGTGTGATGTCATAACACCACACTCTGCAATGGACAATGTAAAGCAACAATAAATCAACACAATGAATTTTTCACCCAGTTCGGTTTTAACTACCTACGTCTGGGGGCTACCAAGCCAGGGATGAAATTCACTACTTGTAGAATTAATTTACAGACTCAACAACCTCGTTGACAATCTCCTAAACTTAATTCCTACTAATGAACTTTCTACCTAAGAGACCACTTAGGTATGAGAACACTACTCAATCCCTAAATCACTTCAGTGATATAATTCAAAGATCACACACTTTGAATAACACTACTTGATTCTGCTTCACAGCTTTGATCAAGAACAACTCAAAACAACAATACCAATTCACACTCGAATGGTTTACAAACACGAAGACACAACGACACTCAGTCTTTAGCTCTTTTTCTTCGTTGTTTTTCCTTCAGGAATGATGCGCATTATAAAGCTATTTGAATTGGGCTTGGACCTGCTACAATATCTGACCTGATTTGTTATTTAAAATTGAATCTTCAAAACAGATTTTCTCTCTCAAAATCTTTTTAAATCTTCAGCCTTTAAACCTCCCTACAAATCTGCATCAAATCTCTATGCAACAGAGAATATCTATCCCAAGATATCCGCAACCAATGAGACTAACAGCTCTCCCAATATCCAGCTAAAACGCAAACCCTAACAACATCATTAAACCTGATGTTATTAATCTTCTGCAGACCTGATGTCATGACATCGCATGTGACATCAGACTACACAACTCCAACAAGTTAAACACTTAACATAAACCAATGTTAATACTCAATGTTAAGACATCACCCATGTGACATCTACATTAAACAGCTTTGTTTTACCAAAATTCTAGCCAATCCAAGGACCAACAATCTCCCCCTTTGGCTAATTTTGGCTAAAACAATCTCTGCAACATCAGAGACTTCAGCAGCGGATGAACATGAATATCACAGCTTCATAATGCACACTCCAATACTCTGCTACCTACTAACTAAATAGCAGCATTTCTTCAAACAGCTGCACCGACTTCAAACACTAAATAGCAGCATACGGCAAGCTCCCCCTCAAAGCAAGAACAAGCATATCAGCTACTGTTCAACAACTCTCCCCCTCAACATGTGCATTTCAGCATCACACTAGCTGCACTCCTTAGCATTGTACAATGACTAATTCTTCTTCTTGGCATTGCAACACCTTGACTAACTCTTGGCTAGCTCTCCCCCTTTTTAGCCACAATTGGACAACCCTCAACAAGTAAGTCCTACTCACTACAGTTAGTCCTAAACAGGCTCTCATTGTCAGTCTAAAGTCAGCAAACAAGACAAGACAAATCATAGAACATAAAAACATAAATAGTGCATAAATAGGCACAAAATTCAACTTACATATTAGGCACATCAAGTGCAGAATCAAAAACAGCAAAAAAAGCTAAACTACTATCTAGAAAAAGCAGCAGGGAAACTAGTCTTCATCAGAGCTGGCCCCATCTTCATCATCAGTGCTAGGTCCACCTTTTTTAGAGCCTGGTACTTCAACATCATCATCACCTTGTTCCAAGGATTTGATCATCTGCTCAATTCTTAACTTCCTAGCAGTGCTAGTACTGATAACCACATCAAGATCTTTGCATGTTGCCTTCAATTCTTCAATCAACTCAGCTTTAGTACTGGCCTTTTTAACATCAGAACTTGATGTTACAACAATGTCTGGAACATGATGTCCAGCAAACAACTTAGGATACAAGGACAAGGCTGACTCCCTCTTGCAAGCTATATATAAACTTGTTAAGGTTTTAGGATGTTGCTCCAAGATGATTCCACAAACAAGGGATGGGAATGCGATGGGTAGCTTGATAGCATTTGTTTCAGCATGTTTCACCACTTGCTCAAATATGTAGCTTCCATGGTCAAACTTGATCTTCTTCCCAACAGCATAGATAAACCTACCCAATCCAACAGCTATTGTTGTCTTGTGGTTTGTTGGCACCCAGTTGGCAGCTCCAATTCTGTGAAGAATTGCATACTTGATGCTAAGTTTACTGGCCTTCAACTTCCCTTTCAATGGCCAAACCTTTTCCTGACCAGCTGTAATCTCTTTACATATTTCATTATCAGTCATCTCAAGTTCACTATACTCTTCATCATCTCTTCCCAGATACTTGTTGATAGTACTAGGAGAGAAATTAATGCACTTTTCTCTCACATAGACTTTCATGAAATCAATGCTCTTTTTATCAGCAATATTTCCAGAAATGTTGACAACAAATTCTTTGACAAGGCCCTCATAGCACTTAGGAAATTTGGTCACAGTCTTCACCAACCCAGCCTCATTAATCAGTTCCATAATATCCTTCATCTCTAATGCTTCTTTCCCAAGCTCCCTCTCTATAGCTAGTCTTCTCTGACAAACAAATTTCCACATTGATGCACTGCTGGCATAATGAAAGGAAATGTTGTCAACTGGTACTTCAGGGACTTTGTCAGAGATTCTCTTCAAAATTGTTCTTCTGACAGGTGTGATGTCATGAGCATCATCTTCAACATCAAAGTCAGAATCATAATCTTCCCTGATCTTCCTCTTTTTGGAGGAAGTAGCAACATTGCTCCAAGGTTTTGTAGGACCAACAACAGCAGTTTTCTTCTTGCCTTCAGAAGACTTCTTTGGAGAGGATTCAACTGTCTTTCCTTTCCTTGTCTTAAGTCTCTTAGCAATGCTTGGAACAGCTTTTCCAATGACTTCATCATCAGATAGATCAACCACATTAATCACATCCTCATTCTTTTCTTCACCAGGAGTAGCTTCAACAGGTGATGTTCTAACATCCCCCTTAACATTAGCTTCCTCATGCACATCATCTTCTTCCACTCCCACTTCAGAATCTTCAATAACAGACATAGCAAGTCTATGAAGATTTGTAGCTGCACTTTGCATGTCACTCTTTTCCCTTTCAGAATGTTCAGCAGGCATTTGCCTCAGTGGTCTAGATATACCCTTTATAGGAAGCCCTTTCTCAAAGATCTTATCAACAATCTGACCTAAGCTTTTGTCAACATCTACCCTTTCTTCAACAGTTTGAGAAGAGGATGACCTAGGTGCTGTTTTATCACTAAATAGAACACTAGTAACAAGCTTCTTTGTTTCATTATCTCTAAAGATAGTCCCAGCCCTTTTTGAAACAAGTTTAGAAGGTCTAGATTTACCTGACTCTGGGAGCATCATGGAAATAGGTTCTACATTCAACGCTTCTTCTGCAGACCCGTCTTCTAAAGAAACCCTAGCCTTATCTCACGAAGAGCTTTGAGAAACAAATTTCTTTGATGGAGAAGACATCTGGTTTGACAAGGTTCCCTTTAGGCAGTATGAGTTTCGAGACAGATGATTCTTCTTGTTGAAGGAGACGAATAGTCGGGAGATATGATCCTTGATGAAACGTGATATTGCTACAAAAGGGAATGATGGTCTAAGGTATGGCGCCTGATTTTGTGTATCCCTTAAAGACTAATCAATGAGTTTCTCCCTCCAAATTAACTTTCCTTTTAAAAATTTAAAAGGATTCACATTAAGAGTAATTAACCCTACTTGACCTTTCAGCAGACTTTCACACTTGTTGTCACAATCTGATGTTACAACATCAATCTTAACATCACCAGATAAACTGTCCACTTAAGGTACCCTTTGATAGCAGTTATCTCTGGATCTTATTCCCTTCATCACTATCTCATTCTGCTCATTTGTCACCACACACTCATCTTTGGTGTAGCTGACCTTATAACCATCATCACAGAGTTGACTTATGCTAATTAAATTAGCACTCAACCCTTTGACAAGAAGTACATTGTCAAGATCAGGTCCCTCATGACACTTCACTTTTCCAACACCTTGTACCACTCATTTCTCTCCGTTTCCAAAAGTAACATCAATTGAGGAGCAAGAATTGACATCCACTAATTGGTTTCTGAAACCAGTCATGTGCTTTGAACAGCCACTGTCAAAGTACCAGCAATCCTTAGCAGAGTGTCTATCTGAAAAGTGATCCAATAGACACTTAACCTCTTCTTTAGGAACCCACTGTTTAACAACCTTGGGCCTGTTCACCTTCTTTCTGGGTTGAGGGTTAGACTTGGGATAACCATGGAGCTTGAAACAAGAAAACTGCATGTGTCCAAATCTGCCACAGTAAAAGCACCTAATTTTGTCTTCTCTGAAGTGGTTAAACCTTCTGCCACCTTGATGATGATACTGTTGTGGCTGCCACCCATAATGTTGTCTTCTTCTCCCATAGTTTGACTATCTTCTATGGTAAGGATGCTGACCTTTTGGCTGTCTTCTATGGTGATGAGGCTTCCTTCTTCCATAATAATAAGGCACAACATTATTATATCCATAGCCATACATGTTTCCATGATGTTGAGACATCTAATGGAACATGTTCTGTTTAGACCTAGAAGCCTGCATGCTCTTATGATATTGTGGAGGCATATACTGCCTAGCTCCAGAAACATGTGCCTTCCTTTGATGAGGACCATGAGCATGCCTCTTCCCAACATTTTGAGGTTGTGGATGAGCAACCTGCTTAGGTTTAGGATCCTGTCTCTTTGTGTGATGTTGAGACATTGGTTGAGACATCTCCTTCTTGGTTCCTGAAGTGCTTGCTTCAGCAGATACTTTTTCCTCAACCACAAATCCTATGCCTGACTTATCTCCAGCAACCTTTTCTGTCTGAAGGATCTTATCCAGTGTGTCTGTACCACAGTTTAGCATCCTAACCGATTTAGTCATATGATCAAGATGAGCTTTGACTAATAAGACTTCATTTTCCAAATCAGCTTTAGCAGTCTCAAGCTGAACAATCTGTTTCTTCTGTTTTTCACTTTCTTGACAGATTTCTGCACTCTTTAGACAAAGCTCTTGATAAGTGGATGCTAACTCCTCAAAAGTCAGTTCCTCATCACTTGAGTCACCATCAGAAACAACTGTTCCAGTTAAAGCTTTGACATGCTTAGCTGACTCTCCTTCACTTTCAATTTCAGAGTCTGACAAAGAAACTGTCATTCCTTTCTTCTGCTTCTTTAGGAATGTGGGACATTCTTTCTTAACATGTCCATAACCTTCACACTCAAAGCACTGAACACCCTTGTCTTGAGCAGTCTTCTCTTCATCTTTCTCCTTAGACTTGCTGATGTCAGAAGCGATGTTCTTGGCATTAGGCTTGAAGTTCTTGTTCATTCTTTTGAACACCTTGTTGAACTGCCTTCCCAACATAACAATGGCCTGAGATAGATCCTCTTGGGATTTAGCACTATTCCCTTTCTCTTCTTGAGCATCTGAAACCAAGGCTATACTCTTTGGCTTCTTTTCAGGTTCTTCCTCATTCAACCCAAGCTCAAAAGTTTGAAGAGATCCAATGAGCTCATCAACCCTCATCTGGCTGATGTCTTGTGCTTCTTCAATGGCTGTCACCTTCATCTTGTACCTCTTAGGAAGGGACCTAAGGATCTTTCTTACAAGCTTTTCTTCTGACATCTTTTCTCCAAGAGCACTGAATGCATTGGACAACTCAAGGATACTCATGTGAAAGTCATGGATAGTCTCATCTTCCTTCATCTTCAGACTTTCAAACTTTGATGTTAGAATCTGAAGTCTTGACATCTTAACTCTAGATGATCCTTCATGTGTAGTCTTCAAGATGTCCCAAGCTTTCTTAGCAACTTCACAGGTATTGATCAACCTGAATATATTCTTATAAACTCCATTGAAAATAGCATTTAAAGCTTTTGGAATTACCAAGGGCAAGCTCATCTTCTTCCTTGTTAAGACATAACAAGTTAAACACTTAACATAAACCAATGTTAATACTCAATGTTAAGACATCACCCATGTGACATCAACATTGAACAGCTTTGTTTTACCAAAATTCTAGCCAATCCAAGGACCAACAGGCTTCCTAAAAGCATCCCCAGCCTCCTCTTGGGCCTTGTACAAGGACCCTCAGGCTTCTTAGAAGTTCTCATGCCTCCTTTTGGGCTTAGTACAAAGACCCATAGACCTTCTATAGGTATAGGACAGAACTTAATCATCCTTTGATAGTTCAATCCTCCAGAGAGTCAGAATCTCAAAACATCAGACCAGTTTAGGGGTTATTCTCATCTCTTAAAACATCAGCCTCCTCTTGGGCATCATACAAAGATAAACCTATTCATACAAGTAGACTTGGACAGTCTCATCTCCTTTTGGATCTCAAAGAAACCCTAAAGTTTCCTAAAAACATAGGATAAACCCTGATAATTTCATAAAACACCAACAGAGTTAAAACCTCCATAGGTTTCAAAACTCAATCTTTAAACTCTCACTATAAATTTCCCCAGCTAGGGTCAAATTACTATCAATAAATCCTCTATCAGAACCTCAAGGCATCTGATATTTCAACTCTTCTGAAATCCCCAGCAAGAGTTGATTCCCCACTTTGGACCTGCCTATGGATCTCACCAATCCTCAGCAGAAGCTAGCCTCCTCTTATGCTTCAAATAAGATATTCCCCCAACCATCCTCCTCTTAGGCTTTGTATAATGATCACCCCTCAGCACCTTTTAGCCTCAATCTTGGGCTTTGTTCAAGACACATATAAATATTCTCCAGTTGAGTTAGTCAAAATCCTCTTTTAGCCTCAATCTCGGGCTTTGTACAAGACACATATAAAACCTCTCCAGTAGAGTCATTTCTTTTTTAGCCTCAATCTTGGGCTTTGTACAAGATAGACAAAATATTCCCCGGAAGAGTCAATTTCTTCTAGCCTCCTCTTAGGCTTTGTATAATGATCTCCCCAAAAAAAGAGTCAATTCTTTTATTTTTAGCCTCAATCTTGGGCTTTGTACAAGACAAATAAAACACTCTCTTGTTGAGTCACTTTTCTTTTTAACCTCAATCTTGGGCTTTGTACATGACAAATAAAACACTCTCTTGTTGAGTCAGTATTCTTCAGCCTCAGTCTTGGGCTTTGTACAAGACAAATATAAAACCCCCTAAACAAAGTCAAACTTTTAGCTTTAACCTTGGGCTTTGATCAAGGCACACAAAAACCAAAATCCCCTCAGAGGAAATCAAGAGTTCTCTCTGTAGGAAGGCATTTCTCTGTACAATCACATATCAAAACAGAAATCAAAACAAACCTAATTCCAGATAACTGCTGTAAGTGGCACACTTGTTGATTCAAAAATCCAAGTTGTAGTCAATCTCTTATCCTGGTAAATCCCCTCTTTCATCAAATTGATGTAAGTGGCAAGCCTCTAGATTATTTACATCCAAGCCCATGTCCCTCTCTTAGCATGAAAGATTCCTGAGGAAAAATGGCATTGCTCTACACTGAGTTAAATTTTTCTCTTTCAGGACAAATCCCTTATAAAGGAAATTATGGCATTGCTGGATTCCATACATTCCAGTTAAAGTAATCCTTCTTTATAATCAGTTACCCAACAACTGTGATAAATAGATGAGATATCTCCCTTTAGAGACGATAAATTCTCTCTCAGTCAAACCTTTAGCTTCAATCTTGGGTTTTAAACAAGACACAAATAACCTTTCAGCTACAATCTAGGGATTTGAACAAGACACCAAACATCTTTCCTCTTATTCTATAGGAGGAACTACGATTGCTCTGATTTCCCTGTTATCTTTACGGGAATACGTAGGCATAAGATTGAGAAATCATAGCGAGCACACACTAAACAAAAACTTTAGGTCCAGTACCTTGCCAAAAACATCGAAAAACCCGAAAACAACAAAAATACTCTCTCAAACATTCCCAAAGGAGAAACTTTCCCAATTTATGACAGATAAACACTAGTAAGCAGATAACGGTAGAATTTGCTAAACGATCTATGGATAACCATATATAGAATGGGTAATTGACAACTCCCCGTTGTATAACCTGACCCCGGACCCCCCAATCTCTTAAGCATTTGTTAGAGAAAACATTTGCGTGCAAGGTTAGTTTTAGATAGCTTCCCTTTCCTTTCCAGCTTCATAGGATAAATAAGAAATCAGAAAGTAGCACCCAATTCCAACCAATGGTGATAAGGTGGTCGCGTCACCGACAAAAATCGCACTCTAAAGAAAAATGGCGACTCTGCTGGGGAATAGAACTAGGATTAGGATTCCTAAGAGGTCTAGGTTGTTTAGCATTTTCTATACTATATATATATATATATATATATATATATATATATTTACTGTTATTCCTACTTGATATCCGTGTTTAATTTCTGTCAAATGGGAATGCGATTGATACGCATGTGGAAAGTTTGAGAGAACATTAATATAAATTGTGGCGTCTCCAGGAAAGTCTGATAGGATGTGAATCCCGACCAAGCTAACCTTGCAGACCACCAAATCAGGCAAGGTACCCGTATGGATTCTCTAATGTTGAACGACCGATTGTCGTGAAAGCATAGTGTTCCCAGTGCGTTACCCATGACCCTGAAGATTTAGTAGACATTAACCATACGGCCATTTGGTAGTGCGGTGACTATCGGGAATAGTTGATACGCGATACTACACTCAAATGAGATTCATCTTAGGATATTACAGGTCGCTCGAGTGAATCAGCTTGCTGTCGGTATCCCTAGGGGGGTCAATGATTTTGGGAACCTTAGAACCCGTTCTACAGGTATAAAAATTGACCAAAATAGTACAAACTTCGGGGATGGGTAGAGCCATGACTTCATGCTCCTGACGTTGAACCCTTGAACCCATGTTTTCAAATGTTTTTGTGTGCTGTATTCACGTATTCATATAAAAAACTCTTTTCAAACAAGTAAAAAAATCTATTTTTTCAAAAAAAAACTAAAATAATAATTGCAAATATCAGATATTGCGTTATGGATTTCGGTAGAAGAAAGACGCACAAGTACACCTTCAAGGCTCCAAAACTAGAGGATTTAAGGAGGTTGGCAAGGATGGTTACCAACCCTGAGGCTTTCAGAGCTAAACACGGGGGACTGTTGTCTCTGTTAAGGGTCCACATAGTTGAAGGAATCCTGTCTACGCTGATTCAGTTCTACGATCTAGTTTACCATTGCTTCACATTTCCGGATTACCAACTGGCACCAACATTGGAAGAGTACTCTCATCTGATTGATTTACCTATCACTGATCGAGCTCCATTTTCTTGACTAGAAGAAATTCCAAAGGAACAAACCATTGCAAGAGCGATCTCTTTGGACGAGTTAGAAGTTAGGACTCATATGACCACCAAAGGAGGAATCTAGGGTTTACCAGCTAGTATAGGAAACGTAACTGCTTTCGAAAACATCTTTGTTCTGCTCACATATGGGTTATTCCTTTTTCCCAACATTGACAGCTTCGTCGATACCAATGTCGTTAAGATATTTCTGATTGGGAACCCCGTACCAACCTTGCTCGCAGATGTTTATCATTCTGTACACTAAAGGAATTTGTACAGTGAAGGAATGATCACATGATGTGTACCCTTACTTTACAAATGGTTCATTTCTCATTTACCCAAGTATGCTGCTTTTTGGGATCACAAGAGTACTATACAATGGTCACAGAGAATCATGTCTCTCACCAAATGTGACATAGATTGGTACAATAGGATTTATGAGGAGATAGAGATCATCGACAGATGTGGAAATTTCCCTAACGTACCCCTCATTAGAACTAAAGGAGGAATCAACTATCATCCAATTTTAGTTCGCCGTCAACTCGGATACCCGATGAAGAATATCCTGCATAATGTTCATCTGGAAGGTCTTTTCTTTAAGGAAGGGGAAAATGACAGGGCACTAAAGAAGGTATTAGTGCATGCCTGGCAACATATTCACAAGAAAGGAAGAGAGTCTCTAGGAAGACCAAAATGTACCTCCATGGAGCCTTATCTCCACTGGGTACAAACTAGAGCCGCTGAGGATGCCTTACCCTCGCCAAGAAGTTTTTTCGTTAAAGGAATATGTCCTTTATTTCATGTTTAATACGGAAAAACTCCAGGTAGCTCTCAACAAAGTTCAATGTGAGAAGAGCTCTTTGAAAAACAAGTACCGAATCCTCAATGTGGAATGTACCAAGATTCAGGAACTATTAAAGGAGAAGGATGCTCTGATCGAGATATTAGAGCGGCATGCTATAGAGAGTCAGGAAGATCGAAGAAATTTGGTTGCTCCTTTCACTTGGCAAAGGACTGACAATCCGACAACGCCTGAAGAGGCCCGATCAACGAAAAGGAAAATACCGGAACCAACATCTGAGCTCTCTTCAGAGAGGATTCAGGATCCATGAGTTAGACATTTTCCTTACAACACTTTGTAAAAACTGTGCTTTTTCCTTGTAAAATACTGCAATCTTTCGAATTCAATAAAAGGGGTCTCCCCCCCCCCCCTCACTGTATGATATTTGCAGTCTATTTGTTGAAGTTTCTATAAAACAAAAACTAAAATATATCATTGCATATCATTCATCATTCTCACATAACGCATTTTTTTCTTATATTTGAGTCTCACGTATGTGTCGCGATTCTAGAGTCAAACTGTCTCACTCATACAATACTCGGGCCAATCGCCAAAAGTAAATGGACGATCTCGAGGAAGAGAACAGAGAGCTGAGAGAGGAAATCGATGCTCTGAAGGAAAGTTTGGAAAAACTTTACAGTGACATGCAATCCCTGGCAGCAGCTCATGAGCAGCGGCATAAAAAGACTATAATCTCTGAGATCACGTCTACGCCCATAATGGAAACGCATGAGAATCATCCACGGTACAACATGCCCAAGGGTCGTCCCTGGGGCATGCCTCTAAACTTTATACCTGAAGGATGTATCCCACCGGTCACTAAAGACCTAGAAGCCATAGCAGGAACCGCTGGACCTGAAGGTTACAAACTTCGGGAAAGTGAAGATGCAAGTTTACGACCGCAACTTCTGAAGGTTACAAACTTCAGGGCACTGAAACACCAAGAGTCACCGCTACAATGTTTATACCATAACCAGTGGTACACACTATCCCGAAAGGACAGATTCCACAAGTAATTCCTGGTGGAATGAAAGACATGTATGAAAGGATGAATGAGTTCCAGGAACAATTCTTGGAAATGCAGAAGGAACCGCATGCCATTCGCGGTCAAGACTTATTCGGAAAGGACGCCGCAGACCTCTTTCTGGCCCCTAATGTAAAGATACCACACAAATTCAAGGTGCCTGACTTTGAAAAATACAAAGGCAACTCTTGCCCTTAAAGTCATTTGGTGATGTACGCTCGAAAATGTCTACCCAGACAGAAAATCAACAGCTACTAATCCATTACTTCCAAGATAGTTTAACCGGTGTCGCACTCAAATGGTACATGGGTTTAAACCGCACCAAGATCAGTACTTTCATAGATCTCGGCGCAGCCTTCTTTCAGCAGTATAAATACAATTTGGACATGGAACCAGATAGGGATAATCTTAGAGCAATGTCGCAAAAGGACAAAGAAACTTTCAAAGAGTATGCTCAGAGATGGCGTGAAATTGCCGCCCAGATCTGTCCTCCTCTTGAGGAAAAAGAGATGACCAAGATCTTCCTGAAAACCTTGAACTCATTCTATTACGACCAAATGGTTGCAAGTGCGCCCAGTGACTTCACTGAAATGGTGAACATGGGATTACGCCTTGAAGAAGCAATCCGAGAAGGACGATTGTTCAAAGATACAGAGCCATATAGCAGTACTAAGAGATATGGTAGTGCTTTCCAAAAGAAGAAAGAACAGGAGATCAGTAATATCTCTCTCGGAAAGCAAAGGCGAAGGTATCAACCAGTAGCGGCAATAACTCCCGCTATCAACCCAACGCCATCTTCGACTTATCTACCTCAGGTTGCTCAGAGCCAACCAAGTCAACAATAGTATCAGCAAAGGACGCAACAGCCTCTTCAGCAGGCTCGTCCATAGTATAACAACAACAATCGTACGACACGACCATCAGGGTTCGACCCTATACCGATGTTGTACGCATAATTATTTCCACTTTTACTGGCCAAGGGGCACGTCCAAACTAGGACTCCTCTTACAGTACCGGAAAAACCACCTTTTTGGTTTAAAGCGGATCAAACTTGCCCTTACCATCAAGGAGGATCGGGGAACAACATTGAGAACTGTCTCAGCTTCAAGTCTGATGTATAGAAGCTTGTCAGGAATGAGATCTTATCTTTCAAAGATACTAAACTAAATGTTCAGAAGAACCCGTTGCCACAACATGAGAAGACTACAGTAAATTTAATAGAGGAAGAATTTAGCCGCAGTTATCAAATTCACGATGTACTCCTATTAGGAACCAATCTGGTCAGGATGCATTGCAGACATAGCGGGTACGGTCATGTACCACCTCACAATTATCACCAGTGTGATACCTGCTCAAAGAATAATCAGGGGTGTTCCGTAGTGCAATCAGTATTACAAGAACAAATGGATCTAGGTTGGATTCAGGATCACAGAATCCGTGAAGTCAACATGGCCTAGGCACAGCCCAACATTGTTCAGAACCACGATGTCCGTGCAATGAACGTCAATTTGGTGGCGATGCACTCAAGGCAAAGACAATATTATAATCTACCACGACATAATTACAACACTTGTCCGATCTGCTCAACAAGTAATCAGGGATGCTCTTTTGTACAAGAGGCCATTCAACGTCAGATGGATCTCGGATGGATCCAAGACTACCGTGAGAGAAATAACCATCAAGTCAATATGGTTCAGATCTTTGACATACGCTTGATGAATACCAGTATGGTAGAACTACATGCTAAGCAGGTTAGGCTCGGCTTTCTGGCTTCACACGATTATCAAGACTGTGAAGAATGTCGTAAAGACGACCAAGGGTGTAGGCTTGTCCAAAGAACACTTCAACACTTGTTGGACCACTGGTGGCTTCCAATCTACTTGGATGAAGCTACACAACAGATTAGTATGACTGACGCGAATATTGGTAGACATCAAAATCAGGATGTCCGCTCGATGGAAATAGATCTAGTAAAGATGCACTGCATATAAAGCGGGTGTGGCCGGATGCCACCCCATAACTATGAGCACTGCAGAGTTTGCTCAGAGAACAACCAAGGATGCTATCTCGTGCGAGCGGCTCTTCAAAATCAGTTGGACTGGAAAGAGGTTCGACCATGTTCAAGTTCTAGGTCGGTCAACGTGATACAAGACTATCTCCCTGATCAAAGCAAAGACGTTGTCATAATCCCTAACCATGGGAAGACCAAAGACGTTTGCGCCATAATCCCTCTACTCGATGAATCAAGAATCCCTCTTGACAGTAGAAAAGTTCCCAACCAGGAACTGATTGAGGTTGCCTATAATGGCCAGAGAAATCAAAAAGCTCTTGTGGTTATCTATCTGCCAGGTCCGATACCGTACAAATCAGAGAAGGCTATCCCTTACAAGTACGGTGCAATGACCTTTGAAAATGGAAAGGAAACTCCATTACCCTCTGTCGTGAACATTGCCGACATCAGTCGAATCACACAGAGCGGCCAGATTTTCAAAAGAGGAGTTGGAGAACCTGCTAAAGGGAAGGAACCTCAAACAGAAGTTCCCAATCAACAAGTCAGTCAATTCGGTAATCCAAAACTTATAAAGAACAACGATGAGATGCTGAAGCTCATCCAGAAAAGCAAGTACAACATTATGGACCAACTGTTGCAAACTCCATCTAGAATCTCTGTGCTATCTCTCCTGCTTAGTTGCGAAGCTCACAGGGAAGCTCTGTTGAAAGTCTTAGAGCAAGATTTCGTAGAACAAGATGTGACGATAAGTGTGTTTGATAACGTCATTTCCAACATCACTTCTTGCAACAACTTAGGATTCAGTGATGAAGAACTGCCGAAAGAAGGCAAAAATCATAATATGGCGCTTAACATTACAGTCAACTGCCAGGACAATGCTTTAGCCAACGTACTGGTGGACACAGGATCATCTTTGAATGTTATACTAAAATCAAATCTGATGCGACTATCATTTCAAGGATCTCCGATGAGAGGCAGTGAGGTCATCGTCAAAACCTTTGACGGATCTAGAAAAATAGTTATCGGCGAAGTTGATCTTCCCATAACCATCGGTCCTCACACTTTCCAAGTCACTTTCTAGGTCATGGACATCCGAGCCACATACAACTGTTTATTAGAAAGACCTTGGATACACGAGGCTGGGGCAGTCACTTTGACACTTCACCAAAAGCTAAAGTTCATAAAGAATGACAAGTTAGTCATAGTGTGTGGAGAACAAGCTTTAATCGTGAGCAACTTATCCTCATTCTCCTGTGTAGAACTAGAGGAGGTGGTTGAAACCCAGTTTCAAGCACTATCGGTGAGCAATGAGAATCAATAAGAAAGAGGGACATCAATCTCCTCATACAAAGACGCTCTCAAAGTGATCGAGAGTAATAACGTAAAGGGATAGGGACAGCTCGTAATTCCTATGGATAACAAGACAAAGAAAGGTATTGGTTTCTCCTCAACCTGTACCTGGACTGCCAAGAAAGATGAAAGTTTTCATCCCATTCAGGACTTCTTCCACATTGGAGGCTTCCTCCACCCAGTGTCTCAAGAAGTACACACAATCAATAACAGTGACTCCTCCGATACGGACGAGGAATGGAAATCTTATCTCAACGACAACGGTTATATGTCTCCGGAAGAAGCGCGCATGTGTTAGCTCATAAATTCGATGCCTGTATTAAGTTGGAGGAATTAATTGGTGTTAAAACTCTTTGAAGAGGTCCAAAGGAGTGTTCGACTGGACCTTCATGTTGAATTTAAGTCGAAGATGCTTGTATAAGGAAAGGATAAGCTTGGGACTTAGAAATATTTCCAAGAAGTTGGAAATAAACTTCGACCGATATTATTGATGATGTCCGACACTAAGGGATTCAAATTCAAATAAAGGAGGGAGTAGTTATTCTTATCCGCTCCTGAAAAAGACAAGTGTCGCACATCCAAGGGACAGAAGCATGCAGCGCGACACTTGTCATGTGTTAATTGTTTTAGGGAGTTAACAGTAGTTAGTTTTATTATTATAAATAGGAGTTCTAGCAATAGGATTCAGTGTTGTGTTCACTTTGTACAAGTTACTCCAAATTTACTCAAAGTATCCGCGTGTAGAGAAACGAGTCTTGTGAGAATGTACGTGATGTAAACACCATTTTCTTTTTCAATGCAATTTACATGTTATTGAGAAGTGGTAAGGTAGCCATTACAAACGAAGAGAGACCAAGGAGAAGAGACACAAGAAAAATGGTGACGAACACTAGTCAACCAAACAATCCAAACCCTCAAGGGAGTGGTTCTAATCCTCAATCAAGTAATTCAAATGCCTAGCCTAGTAACACTAACCCTCAAAATGTGTCTAGGAACGATGTGGTGCCACCCCTAGTCCCTTCGACAGGAGAGCCAATACCGCCTCCTGTTATGTCTGAACCAATGCCATCAATGGCAGGTTCAGGGTCGACATATACAAGGTCTTACACTCAACCCGTTTTGGAGTACATTGGGCCACAAGGATCTAATCCCAAAACTCCACAGGAGGAATTTCAACGTTTAGGCATTTTCCCCCTCAAGGATTTTCACAACCATTACCAAGGAATCCACCTTATGGAATGCCAACGTAAGTAATGCAAAGCCTCCAAAATGCCCCCCCCAGTATTCTCAGAAAATGTAATGTCTTCGCCATTACAAGGGTTAGGATCTGGGATAAATGTGGGTCGAAACAGTTAGAGTGTAGGTGTAAGATATTCCACTCAAGGTCCTAGTCTGACTAATACTTCCATAGCATGTTTAAGACAGCAAATGGATGAGAGTAACCTACAAATGGTACACATCTTGTCCCAAACTATGGGGGAAATTTTCCAGCCCATGATCCAGAACACTACCCAAAACTAACCAACAATTAGCAGCGCAATTGGCACTCATGGCAGAATTTATGGGTGTACCAGCCCCTGTACGAGGTGTGACTGTTGTGGAGAACATTCCACGACAGAACCTAGGGAACATACCTGAGGCGAATCTAGAAAACCAGGGGATAGTCGAACCCCCTAGGGTCGAACCCCCTAGAGTCGAACCACCTAGGAACCAAGATGGTGACCATGTTGTAGAACAGGTTCGATGTAATAATGTAGCAGCAGATAACAACCTAGCAACCATGGTCGAAAGGATAATGGATCGAAATGGGGTAAATTTTGGTTTTACTAGGCCAAACTATACATCACCGATAGTAGATTACATTCTCCAATCAGAATTACCTCCTAGGACGAAGGTCCCAAAGTTTACCAAATTCTCAGGAGATACCACTGAATCTACTGTCAAACACGTAGCCCGGTATATGATTGAGGCTGGAGAGATTGCAAATGACGAAAGTCTTAGGATAAAATATTTTCCAAGTTCTCTCACCAAAAATGCTTTTACTTGGTTTACAACCCTACCTCCTAACTCAATCTGTAATTGGACCCAGTTAGAACGTTTATTCCATGAACAATTCTACATGGGACAAACCAAGATTAGTTTGAAGGAATTGGCTAGCATAAAACGAAAGTTTACTAAGCCAATAGACGATTACCTAAATAGGTTTTGATTACTTAAGGCTAGGTGTTTTACACAAGTGCCAGAACATGAATTGGTTGAAAAGGCCGTTGGTGGCCTTGATTACTATTAGAAAGAAGTTGGATACCCAATATCTAAGAGATATGGCCCAACTGGCTGATAGGGTTCGACAGTTAGAACGTCTGAAAGACGAAAAGGCTAAGGCGAATAAGAGTAAAAAGGTAGCCTATGTTGAATATAATGAGGATGTCGAAGGTTATATGATGAACCATTGTATTTCGACGAAAATGAGATAGATTTTGCTGAATTAAAGAAAGGTCCTCCATATGCTTGTAAAATGTTAGCTCTTTCGAATGGAAAAAATTTTGTCGAACCTGAGAAGAATGATAGGTTTCCAAAGAAAACATATACTTTCGATATCTCTAAGTGTGACGAAATCTTTGATTTGTTAGTTAAAGATGGACAAATGATAGTGCCTGCTGGAGCTAAAATGCCACCTTTAGAACAAAGAAAAAAGAGAGGGTTTTGTAAGTACCATAATTTTCCGGGTCATAAAACTTCTCAGTGTTTTCTTTTCAGGGATCTGGTGCAAAACGCTATCCAGGAGGGCAGGCTGAAGTTCGGAGAGAAGGGCAAAGGTTAAATGAAAATTGACTCTGACCCATTGCAAATAGTGGATGCCCATTATGCTGAGCCCATAGAAGTACATATGGTTGAAGTTGCTGATGACTTCGGCGATTAAATCAATATGGTGGAAATTACTAAAGATTTCGCCAATGATGCTGTTTTAGCCAAGGTTACTGAAAGCCTTGACATCAATACCATGGAGAAACTCATGAGTGAGGCCGCTGACGGCTTCAACAAAGCTACTGATGGCTTAGATGATGGGATCACTAAATAGTCTAACATGATGCTGGTTACCATAGAAACTGCTGATAGTTTCGTTAAGATGGAAAAGGCTGCTGAAGGCCTTGATGTAGACTTCTGCAATCTGAATCTAAGTGCTGATGTCGACATGGACATAAATATGGTCGATATTACACAACATAAGACCATGGAGGTTGATGAAGCGAGCTTCCAAGAAGAGCGTAACAAAGTGGCGTATCCAAAACAGGAAGAGACTATCATTGAATTCTTTCACCGCTACCAAAAGAATGGATCAGGTGTCATGCTATGCCCTAGATGCAACGCAATCTTTGATCAAAAGGCTGCTCACAATCTTGAGGGGATTAGGAAGGCTAAAGAGAGAAGGGAGCAGAAAACATCTCATGGTCAAAGGGGTTTCGATCCTAGAAGGTCCTCTTCAAAACAAGTGGGAGGAAAAACACAGTTCCCAGGGGCCAGACCCAACACCTTCAAACCAACAAGTAATGCACCAGTGGGAAGCTGAATGAAACCTGTCGAAGAAAGGGAAAAAGGTCAGAAAAAATGGCAGAAGTTTGATGTGAACAGAGGCTCTTCAATAAAGTATTGAAACGAGTTTCAGACTTCCAATAGGTCGGCTTATGTCTCTGAAAACTATAAAGGGAAGAACCCGATGTCGTTGTCTCAATGGAGGAGAGAACAACGTAGAAGGAAGGCTCTCAGGGAGTCTCAGTCGAAGGACCAAGGAGAGTCCAGTACTAATGTCCCTACTGATAATAACGGAGGGAATCAAATGAAGATTGCTGAAAAAGTGCCCGTAGGGTGAAAATTGTTTTCCTCTCAAGAGGACAAACATGAAAAGACTGTCGAAGATGATGAAGAGATGACAGACAACTTCGACTCTGAGTCTGATGCTTCTCTCGACATCATAGTCAATGTGGTGTCAGTAATGCCTAGGGAGTTCGACCAAATTACAGAGGTCGAAGATTTAGATGCTTGCACTGAAGCAGAGATGGCAGCACACAACCCTGTGTGCTACTATATTATGAATAATGGGTGCATTGAAGAGTAGAACGCCTTCTTCGAGCGACCTATAGAGGTGATGAAAGGCCACCTAAAGCCCCTCTACATTACTGGATAAGTGGAGAACGTACCAATAAACAAAATATTAGTTGACTGTGGCGCAACAGTAAACCTGGTGCCACATTTCTTATTGAACAAGATTGGCAAGTATGGTACTGATACTAAGCCACACAATATGGTTCTTTTAAATTACGAAGGAAAAGTTGGCTCTACACTGGGTGTGATACAAGTTGAATTAACAGTTAGGACAATCACTAGGCCTACTATCTTCATGGTAGTGGAAACAAAATCCAACTACAATCTGCTCTTAGGAAGAGAGTCGATATATGGCATTGGTGCAGTGCCATCTTCGATGCATCAACGAATCACCATCTGGAGGCCAGATGGCATAGTCGAGAACATTGAAGCTGGTCAGGGGTATTTTAAAGCACCAGTAAATCATGTCGACAGACATCAGTTCGATAAACACTTGGCTCACATTGCCCCTTGTGGCCCAGTAGATTTTGAGTTTGTCCCAGATGATGAAACATTTTGCTCATTATACTTATATCTCGTCGATGGTTTCCGTTGGGATAAGGAGGTGCCAGGAGAAAGGTTGCCATACCTTCGCGAGCCTGCAGTAGACCCCATAGGGTGGGGAAGTGAATTCAGTGACAATGACTGAGTTCGAAGCATTGAAAAGAATTTCGGCCTATGTGGCTGAAACCAAACTACAAGCGGCTTTGGAAGCTGCCAATGAATACATGACCGGCGAAGCGAATTCTGGATTCCACCAAGAAGGTCCTGGTAAGGACTTCGACCCATAGCCACCTGATAAGGTTCAGGGTGTAGAACAAGGCCAGAGGCTTGATGCCATTTATGATGATGAGCCTTTGGGATTTGAAAAGGATCCGCTGGCAAATAACATTAAAATGCTAGCGCAGGATCCGTTAGAAGATATTGACCTAGGAGAAGGGACAACCAGAAGGCCAACATATGTCAGCGCCAATCTTGACCCACAACTTAAGGTAGAAGTACCCAGTTGTTGCAGGAGTTTAAAGACTGTTTCGCCTGGGACTATGATGAGATGCCTGGTTTGAGTAGAGCCTTTGGGAAGAAGCCAGTCAAACAGAATCCAAGACGGTTTGCCCCAGAAATTCTCTCAAAGATAAAAGAGGAAGTCGAAAGACTCCTTCGATGCAAATTCATCCGCACTGCCAGGTATGTCGAATGGTTAGCTAACATTGTACCTGTTATTAAAAAGAATGGTTCTTTAAGAGTTTGTATAGACTTTAGAGATCTAAACTCTGCAACTCCAAAGGATGAGTATTATATGCCTGTGGCAGAAATGCTAGTCGATTCCGCCGCAGGACATGAATATCTTAGCATGTTAGATGGGTACTCTGGATATAACCAAATATTCATTGCTGAAGATGATATCCCCAAAACAGCTTTTGTTGTCCCAGAGCCTTAGGCACCTACGAGTGGGTAATAATGCCTTTTGGCCTCAAAAATACTGGGGCAACATATCAACGAGCAATGAACTCAATCTTCCATGATTATATAGAGACTTTCATGCAAATATATATTGATGATATTGTGGTTAAGTCTGTTTCAGGGAAGAGTCACTTAGACCATCTTCGACAGTCCTTTGAAAGGATGAGAAGATATGATCTCAAGATGAATCCTCTTAAATGTGCGTTTTGTGTGCAGGCAGGGGATTTTCTAGGCTTTGTGGTCCACAAAAAGGGGATCGAGATCAACCAGAATAAGACCAAAGCCATCATGGAAGCGAAAGCACCATCAACAAAAAAGGAGTTGCAATCACTGTTGGGCAAGATTAATTTCTTGAGAAGGTTCATATCGAACCTAAGCGGAGAAACACATGGCTTTTCACCATTACTTCGATTCAACAAAGATGGGTTCGAATGGGGGCAAGCTCAACAAGAAGCCTTCGACAAGATCAAGGAATACCTGAGTCATCCTCCAATTCTTTCACCACCTTGTTGGAATAGGAGTATGAGATTGTACATAGTTGCGTCAGACAAAACCTTAGGGAGCATGTTGGCTCAAGAGGATGCAGATGGTGCTGAAAGGGCCATCTACTACCTCAGTAGAGTTTTGAATGATGCAGAAACTAGGTATAGCATGATTGAAAATTATGCTTATGCTTGTATTTCTCTTGTACAAAATTAAAGCAATATATAAAACCAGTTGATGTTTATATTTCGTCTCATTTTGATGTTATTAAACATATGTTGTCTAAACCTATTTTGCATAGTCGAATTGGTAAATGGGCACTAGAATTGACTGAATATTCTTTAACATATAAGCCTTTAAAGGCTGTTAAAGGACAAGTGGTAGCAGAATTTATAGTTGACCACTCCATAAATGAAAGCGCTTTAAATTACGTCGAACTGGAACCTTGGAAGCTATACTTCGATGGCTCTAGCCATAAAGATGGAACAAGCGTAGGCGTGCTAATTATTTCTCCTGATAAAATTCCAACAAAATTTAAGTACAAGGTCGAAGGACTTTGTTCCAACAACGAGGCTGAGTATGAAGCCTTAATAGCTGGACTTGAAATTTTGTTAGAATTAGGGGCAACCCGAGTCGAAATAATGGGAGACTCAGAGTTGGTTATAAAGCAAATTACAAAGGAGTACAAATGTGTTAAGGAAAATCTTATCATGTACTTTGTAATAGCCAACAGACTACTGAAGAAATTCGAAGTGGTAAGCATTCGACACATACCTCGACTAGAGAATCAAGTAGCCAATGACTTGGCTCAGATTGCTTTTGGGTATAAAGTTTCGAGGGAAAACTTACAAGAGGCAATAAAAGCTAGAGGTAAAGTCATGTCTGTTGGGTTATGCCCATCAGATCTAGAAGTAACAAAGCTTGGATACGTTGATGATGAAAATTTTGATATTTTTACAATAGACAGCTTGATGGACAAAGACTGGAGGAAGCCTATAGTCGAATACTTACAGAATCCAATAGCGTCCACAGAGCGAAAGGTCAGGTATCGAGCTTTAAGTTATGTTCTTCTAGGTAATGAATTATTTAAAAAGACCCCTGAGGGAGTCTTACTTAAATTCCTTAGTGAATCAGAGGCGTATCTTGCCCTTTCGACTGTCCATAGTGGGGCATGTGGGGCACATCAAGTAGGCCATAAGATGAAGTGGCTATTGTTTCGACAAGGCATGTACTGGCCTACCACGCTAAAGGATTACATTGAATTCGCCAAGGGCTGCTAGGAATGCCAAGTTCACGCTGGCATACAGCATATCCCTGCGAGCGAGCTGCATTCCATAGTCAAACCATGGCCTTTTAGAGGTTGGGCTTTGGATTTGATTGGAGAGATTCGACCAGCATCCTCCAAGAATCAGAGATACATTTTGGTGGGTGTTGACTATTTTACGAAGTGGATTAAAGCGATACCATTTCCAAATGTAGATCAAGAAGATGTGATCAAATTCATAAAAAAATACATCATTTATAGGTTTGGAATTCCAGAAACGATCACAACAGATCAAGGATCAGTCTTTACTGGTCGAAAAATGCAGGAGTTTGCTAAAGAGATGGGTTTCAAACTCTTAACCCCTACACCGTATTATGCTCAGGCTAATGGTCAGGTCGAAGCAGCCAATAAAGTGGTGATTGGTTTGATTAAAAAACATGTGGGAAAGAAGCCTAGGAATTGGCATAAGATATTGTACCAGATCCTCTGGGCATGTCGAACCTCTCCCAAAGAGGCAACTAACACTACTCCATTTTGATTGACTTTTGGTCATGATGCAGTATTACCTGTCGAAATCTACCTTCAATCAACAAGGATCTAGAGACATCATGAAATTCCTTCTGAGTCTTATTTGAATATGATGTTAGATGAGTTGGTAGATTTGGACAAAGAAAGACTTAAAGCTTTAGAACTTTTGAAGAGACAAAAGAAAAGAGTAGAGAAGTCTTATAATAAAAAGGTTAAGATTAAGACCTTTTCGCCTGGAGATTTAGTTTGGAAGGTAATCCTGCCTATGGATCGAAAGGTCAGAGCCTTGGCCAAATGGTCCCCAAAATGGGAAGACCCATTTCAAATTACGCAAGTATTTTCTAATGGAGCCTATGAAGTTGAAGATTTAGACGAAGATAAAAGAATCTTGAAAGTAAATGGCAAGTATTTGAAAAAATATAACCCAGCACTTCAAGAAATCAAAATTGCTAAAGAATAATTCGATGTAAAAAGGAAAAGCCAACAATGGTATTCATGAGTACTTCGAACATTGTACTTAAAGGTAAACATTACAAAGAAATTAACAAGCTAAAAAGGGAGATTCTCTTTCATCTTCAAGTACTTCTACTTCTGGAGTTCAAGACGCCCTTCACATAGGATTTTGTCAAATTTCAAACGTGCAACCTCTTTCTCCAGTTGTCGAGCTTCCTCAGCAAAAGTTATGGCATTGTCAAGTTCTTTCGACAAGCCAGAGTCATCAAAGGCAGACAGCTTAACATTGCTCTTTTTGGCCTTTGAGATCTTGGCTCGAAGCTTTTTGATCTTTCGCTCCCAGGAGACAATGTTTTGTTCATTAGAGGTGATCTCCTGCTTGTTCTTTTCTTTGGTTTCCTCCAATTCTGCTACCTTATTCTCAGAGTCAGTGGCAGAAGTCCAAGCAGCAGCCTCACTTCCAGATTTGGTTGAAATTGCATTCACAATTTGAGGCAGCCGCTTGAGGTCAGCATAGACTTGGTCAATCATAGTGCCAAGCTCTAGAATGATGGTGGCAGATTCAGGGGAAATAGCATGGATGTCGACTTGTTGAAGGAGATTTTTCAGAGAGATGTGAGTGACATGATCCATCTGCAGGAGTGTGAAAAGGTCACCCTTAAAAATCTTCTCTTTGATCTTCGGAAGGATATTGTCCTCAGGCTTGCTTGAAGGCTGATCTCCAGAGGCAGTCGAAGCACTAGGAGTTTTGTCAGAGGAACTTCCTCGACTGCCAAGAAGGATCTTTATGTATTGTCGAGGGTTGCTGGCCTTCAAGGCATCGAGTTCCTTTTCAGAAAGGCCTGCTCCATACACAGTTGAGGTTACCTTGCCTTCAGTAGCAGCAGTAGTTGCTGGAGTAGTAGTGGTTTCGACAGGGGTCGGCTCATTATCAGGTCCTTTGTCAGCTTTCTTCTCCTCACCTTTGTCCTCCTCTTCTTCATCTTCATCCATTTTATCATCAACATTTCTATCACTGTTGCCATCAAGTTCAGACTGGTGCATTGTCTCGTTGTCATCTTCTTCCATCTCCTCACTCCCTTCTGGATCAGCATCTTTAGCACCAAGAGTATCATCCACTGAGGAGCCATCTTCATCAACCAAGGTTGTATCCTCATCCGCGGTGACGGCTCCTGGATTTTCTGTTTCAGGATGCTGCAAACCATCGTCTTCCTCATGGTCGGAGCCATCTGTTTGGGATTGTTGGGTAGTGGTTTTTGCTAGCGAAGGACGAACTGTTTCAAAGTCAGGTTTGTTAATTTCACCTAGTGAACTCATTCAAAAGCCCAAGTCAGAAGTGGGATGGTATATAGGCTCACCTTTGCTATTCAGAATAGTGGTTGGAGAGGAAGACTTCACCACTGGTGGGTTCGAGCCACTGGCATCAGCCTGAATCAAATCGAAGTAAATCATATCAAAAGGAAACAAGGTAAACAAATGGGCACTTTAAAAAGTGAAATGATAAGTTACCTTGATACCTTCAGTACCAGGGCAAGAATTATTGCTTTCAGCATGATCTGCGGCTGGTTTAGAGGCAGCCCCAGAAGAGGCTTCTACAGCACCACTGGTAGTGGTTGTCTTTCTGGAGACCTTAGCCATTTTAGGTTCAGATTGGCCACCAACAGCATCTGTTTCTTGGCTTGGTTTCTTCCTCTTCTTTATCTTCAAGTCTTCAAGAGAAGATTGGTTATCATCCTCCGAATCAATAACAATTTGGGCAGTGCCCCTCTTCGACTTCCTCTGAGGTGTCGGAGGTAGTTTGCGGAAAGCTTGAAATAATGAGAAGCATTAGGGGAAAGAAAGACTAATCAACGAAAGGAAAAGGTGTGTGACGTACCTTGCCGCCTTCAGCCTTTGCCTCGACCAGTTATTGAGGGGTGCTCTTCTTGGGTACAGTTGCAAAACAAACAAAGTTACCACAAGTCAGTAATGATAAAGTTCGAACAAAAGAATACAAGATAAAAGAATCTAAACCTTCATATATTCCGGATTCGATGCGAACATCTTCGATACCAATATGAAGGTGTCCTTTGAAACTGTCTAGCGTATGCTTAGTCGGAACCACCCGCTGAGCCTTGGGTTTTGATTGTTGTCGAAGGATTTTTATTGAATCCCCACAGACGAACCAGTTTGGAAATGGAGGGGCAAGAGCCATTCCAAAATCAGCAGTGGGCAGTCGAGGAGTCTTCGGAGGAAACAGTTCGAAAGCCATTGCATAGCGTTTCTCAGGAGGAACGTATGTAGGGAGTTTTAAACTCTCCATTTTCTTTAAAAATTTCTCCTTCAGCGTAACTGCGGCGTCGCGGACGGTTCGACTAATATCATTTGGTCGATAAACAGTTTCAAAGTACTTATGAAAGGCTTTAATCTCTTTAATATGAGTGGATTTACCTTTCTTGATCTTCTCCTGCACATCAACAAAAGCTTGATCAATCAACCGAGAGAAGCTAGAAACATCAAGGAATTCTTCAGTATAATGCTTCGACCACCAGTCGTGGAACTCTTGGGTGCAGAGATGAGAGGGTTCAAAGTAGACAGAAGTAAGGAGTGGTCTATGAGCATGTCGAGCGAGGTGTGTCGAACTTTCTATGGCATCATAGCTAGTGTGGGGAAGGATCACATGGACCTTCTTCTCGTACAGGCATTTGGGTAGAGTTTGGACCAAACCAAATTATCGAGATACTCGGTTGGTAGGCCATCAAAGCTGTCTGGCCCCTTAGCAGGTTGAGTCGATGAACAATGAGTCC
This sequence comes from Lathyrus tuberosus, assembly GCA_022829125.1. Classification (NCBI taxonomy): domain Eukaryota; kingdom Viridiplantae; phylum Streptophyta; class Magnoliopsida; order Fabales; family Fabaceae; genus Lathyrus; species Lathyrus tuberosus. The sequence goes on along the minus strand of JALAZF010000022.1, from coordinate 21,540,962 downwards.
AGGGATTAAGAACGCCTCCCAGACACGCTTTGATTCTTCTTCATGCTTCTTGAATGAAGGGGGAAAGGGCCAGGTAAACCATTCAGGACCTAATTTTCTTTCAGCAAAGAGGGCCATCCTTGGTCTGAAATCATAGCGCTTAGCAAACATCTTGATGAAGCCAGAGAAGGATACCCTAAGTGTCTGCCCTTCTTCAGTAGGGGTTAGCTGCACCAGTCGAGTCCATTCGACTCGTCTCTCCTTAATTTATGCAGCCTCTTCATCAACGGTCCCTTTGTTACAGAGACTGGCTTTAAAGGTTGCATTAAGCCAAAGCTAGAGCAGCCAAAAGGGTCCTGACAGCAAGAGGTTCCCGTTGTTTTCTTGATCTTTTAGGCGACCAGCACCTTCACTTAAAGATTCATACAAACTGGCCAATATCATCTCACTCAGACAAATGCCTCGATCATGGTGCAATTGGTTGGCCAGAGTTAGGTATTTCCTGGCCACTTGCAGAGATTTGGTGCAAAATACAGAGTGAGAAAGCCACATAGCCAAAAATGCTATGTGCTCTTGATCTTCGACTATGTCAGTTTGTTTGTCATGGTAATGTTTCATGAAATGGATGTAAGTGTGTTTGGTGGTTGAAAACCCTATGGTGTCTTGAGCATCTACCTCAGGGTCATAAACTAGTCCATGTGGTTTTAGCCCTGTAATTGCAGCTATGTCGAAGAGGGTGGGTGTCATCATCCCACAAGGGAGATGGAAGGTATAATGGGTGATATCCCAGAAATAGAAAGACGATACTAATAAAGTCGAACAGTAAGCAAGACCTGTCTTCGACATCATAATCAGGTCATAAATCCCTAAATCCTTTCAAGTTTCTGCTTTGACTTTCTCTACTTTGGTTAACCAGTTTAAGTAGAGGTCATCGTCCTTGAAATACGGGGTTTCTCTAAACAACCTAGACCCATCATTCAAGTACTTTAAATCTATGTTTGTTAGGGCTACATTATCATGAGCCTCAGATGTCACCTTAGCCTTATCTTTTTTGCCCTAAGGGTTTAGTTTTGCGGTATGAAGGAAAGAAATCACTAATGGCTGCATAATCTACACCTATAGTAGACAAAGGACCAGATAGCACTAATGGTTTTCCAGAAACGGTAACAGGAATCAATACCTGAGACTCGTAGATATGCCTTTTTTCTTCCTTGAGAGGTTCAGGGATGAACTGTTGGTTCTTCACCACTTTAGGTCCACTCAATGTAGCGAAGGGAGGAAGTAGTGGCATGCTCTTTGGCCCTTTGGCCTTCTAACTTTTCTTTGGATCCTGAGTAATAATGTTTGAGGACGCCATTGTTGAAAACTTGAAGAAAGTGGGTTTACTGAAGGTGAAGAGTTGAAAGTTTTGAAAAGGAAGTGTTTAACGAGTACTTGGGAGTTGGAAAAGTAAAAATAGTTTCTGAAGAAACTATTTATAAAGTATTTGAAAATAATAAAATGTCACTAATCATCATTAGGGGCTAAAAGCTAGTGGGACACGCGTCCTCCCAGGAGCAAAAGTAGGGGCGGTTGCAGTTTCTACCTATGCCCACAATCTCCTAGACTCTAGGAGAGGTGATGATGGTTTAGGATTTGATGTGATTTCTGAGGAGATGTTTTAGACATAATCATAATTGGCCATGACGTCATAAATGTGATTGAAAAAAACTGAACAGTTTCTTGAGACGAGGGTTAGTCAGTTATATTGACACCTATGTAGGGTCGAAAGATGGCGTCGAATGGACACTATCGAAAAATGACTTTTCCTTCAATATTGTCGAAAAGGACATTTTTGGGGGGCAATTTGTTAGCTCATAAATTCGATGCCTGTATTAAGTTGGAGGAATTAATTGGTGTTAAAACTCTTTGAAGAGGTCCAAAGGAGTGTTCGACTGGACCTTCATGTTGAATTTAAGTCGAAGATGCTTGTATAAGGAAAGGATAAGCTTGGGACTTAGAAATATTTCCAAGAATTTGGAAATAACCTTCGACTGATATTATTGATGATGTCCGACGCTAAGGGATTCATATTCAAATAAAGGAGGGAGTAGTTATTCTTGTCCGCTCCTGAAAAAGACAAGTGGCGCATATCCAAGGGACAGAAGCATGTAGCGCGACACTTGTCATGTGTTAGTTGTTTTAGGGAGTTAACAACAGTTAGTTTTATTATTATAAATAGGAGTTCTAGCAATAAGATTCGGTGTTGTGTTCACTTTGTACAAGTTACTCCAAATTTACTCAAAGTATCCGCGTGTAGAGAAATGAGTCTTGTGAAAATGTACGTGATGTAAACACCATTTTCTTTTTCAATACAATTTACTTCAGCCCTTTTATCAAGAATTTATCTGTTACTTTATTGCAAGTTACGTTTTAGCATTGTGTCTTACCTTTATATTTTCAGCCTTTCTTTGATGTCTTCAGCCTTTTCGACTTAAAGTTCTTGCACATCTCTTAAAAACCACATTTTAGATAAAACTTCTCTTTATGAACACTGTCGAAGTGTTTAGTTCTTCAGAATTTACTTTAAATCAATTGTTAGCACATGTCCTAGGATCAATCTGATCGATCGTGTGAGTCACCAAAGTTAGATTTGGAAGATCAGCGGTTGTTTACCAATTTTCACGGTAAACAACATGCTATTCTGTTTTCCCAAGCAGAACCCGAGATATATACCAAGATCAGACGTCCGGATGATCTATGGAGATTGTGATCCTGAGGGATGCCGTGCTCCACCTAACTCATTAGAAGATGATCTAATGAAGGACAACTTCGATCAAGATTATTATGATCCCTTGGATGATTTGCCTATCTGGAAGTCGTATACAGAAGACTTGGGGGAAAAGAGTCGGCCGAACGAGGCCTATCAGCTGAGTAATATTGAAAAGAACACCCACGTCCCCACCAAGCCATGGGATCATTACTCAGGACATTCCAAAACTATCCAACACAATGATGAACCTGCTAAGATTGCAGGACAAGAGTTCATAAAATATGCTTTTCCTGAAGTCAACGTCATTGAGGAAGATGACTCGTCCACTCCCGCGGAAGTATGGGACACCTTAGCACAGCCGAGTGGCAAGTAGGACTTCTTAGTCAAATACACCGCTCCTGAAAGCTCTCACATCAGATACAAGGACATCCAGCCAACTGGATGAGGAGATACTCTTGGGAGTGAAAACACTAAGGAAGACACAACAGAAGAGTTCGTTTATGACAACTCTGCTTAGGAGGAAGACTCCAATGATCCTACTCCGCCAGAACTCAGCGTCATTTCTGAAGACAAACCAAGAAACAAGATACCAAACTTTGTGACTCACCGAGGAGTTCATCGCCAATGGGTTGCTGTCGATGTTTCGAAAGTCGTCCATAAGTCTAAGTAATTACCATCTTTGTTTTAACCTTTCACCCTGCCCAGGTGAAACAAATGTTTTTATAGGTGTTCTGGACTGGACCAATGGCTAAAATTGGCCCAATTCACCTCTGCTCCAGAGCGGCCCAAATTGTTTAAGTCCAATCCACAGAGGGGCAAAAGGTACCTTTCTGCCCCTCCAACCGGGCAAGGAATGCAACGTTCCTCCCTGGAATTACTGCCCGTCACGCACGGCTTCATTGCTCCCTAAACAGCTATGGGCAGGTGCCCGAAACTATGCCTATGCCCGACATAACGGCTAGTTTTGGGCACCCTGTCCGACATAACAGCTAGTTTGGGTAGTTGCCTATTCTTTGGGGGAAAACGGTTATTTCGCCCCAAAAATAGGACCGTTGGCCACGCGCTGGGGGCTCTATATAAACCCTCTCTCTTGAGAGGGTCAGGTATCCAATATTCACCCTAAGAATTCATACTTTGTACTTGCCCCTTTTCTCTGACCCTTTCTCACTTGAGCGTCAGAGTGCCTTACAGGTACACCCTCTCATCTCCATACGACCAGCATCCCTGACGCACTTGGCGGCCTGATTCTACAGGATCTGATCCAGCCTTCACGATCAGTGGCGCCGTCTGTGGGAAGCTTTGTTCTCCCCATCTTTCTTTCCTCAGTAATCAAAGATCAAAACAATTCTCAAACATCATCACGATCATGGCCTCCCAAGATCGCTCCAAGGATGCTCTCCAATAAACAATCCTCCCCGTCAACAAATCTGACGTTGATGGTCAATCATCTCTCCTTCGAGATGCCCGTTTCCTTAGGGATGGAGCCACTGCTTCTCCTTCCCCTACCCCTACTGATCGCAACAACGATCAACCGTCTCTCGACCTCCAGTTCGTTCCTGTTCCGCCCAATGCCGACCCAGCCGTGGCAGCCCTCCTTGAGGCACTCAACAAAACTAACACCCTGATCCTGCAGCAAAACGAGAGGATCGGGGCACTGAAAGAGTCTCGCCGTCCAAGATCCCCTCCTACGCAGAGGAACCAGCGACGATAAAGAAGCCCACAGCCACAGAGAGAAATCGACCGAAGACTGCGCCAAGAGCATGATCCTTGCGTAGCTCGAAAGCGCGACCAGATCTCCCCGCGTGACCAGCATGATCATGACCACAAAAGGACTCGAAGGAACGAGGAATCTCCTCCGATCAAGTCCAAAGGACGGGCACACTCACCTTCTCCTCGAAGGAACCGCTCACCTTCTCCTCGAAGGAACCGCTCACCTTCTCCGCGAAGGAATCGCCGACACGAGCATCCCATCCGGTCACCATCATACACCAGTTCTAGTGACGACGACGAGCCTCGCGGCCCGTTGTCCCAGGAGATCTTGGCCACCCGTCTCCCAAAAGGCTTGGAGAAACCCCCGTCACTTGGCACATACGACGGGACCACCGACCCCGACGAGCACATCGAGAACATCAATGCGCTGCTAGACTACCGCGACGTACGGGGCGCCATCAAATGCAGATTATTCCCGACCACGCTTCGGAAGGGAGCAATGACATGGTATAAACAACTGCCTGAGGAATCCATCACCTCGTGGAAACAACTGGGCAGGATGTTCTCGTGGCACTTCACAGCATCTCGCCGCCATCCCAAATCTGAGGCCTCCCTCGGAGCCATAATCCAGGGGAAAGACGAACCTCTCCGCACATATATCGAGAGGTTCAACAAGGAAGCTGTGCAGGTCCTGACGACAGATAAGATGAAGAAGTTCCTGCTCGAACAAGGGGTCCGCCCGGACGCCGAGTTCTGTAAAGCCATTGGCCTCGCGCCACCGAGGAACTTAGACGCCCTCCTCCTCAAGGCCCAATCTCACATTCAATGTGAAGAGAAGATTGCGGCCTGCAATGACCGAGCATCTCGCCGCCAGGAGAACGCTCGGGCCTCTAAAGGAGAAGAAGCCTCGACATCTCGTCGGGGTGAACGAAGGCACGAGGACCGTCCTCGCGACTCCTGTGACAGCAAAGGGCCCTCCGGGCGTTTCCATGATTACACTCCCCTGACCGTTTCCAGGGAGAAGATTTTGACCGAATGTGCCAATTCGGAGTTCAAACAAGCCGGGGTCCGCTTCCCGAAACAGCTGCCGAACAGACCAAACGTGGACAAGTCAAAATATTGTCGCTTCCACAAAAGTCACGGCCATATTACGGAGGACTGCATCCATCTGAAGGATGCCATTGAAATACTGATCAGGGATGGCCACCTGAAGCAGTTCGCGAAGAAGAAGGACACTCCTCGGCAGGACGCCCAGGAGTCCATGAAGGTCGAGGAGGAGGTACCCTCCTCGGAAGACGCCAACATACAGGTCGTTATGTCCATATCGCGACCCGAGGACTTCAACGTCCCTGACGGGCTCAGCGTCCCTGCATATTTTGCGGTCCACAACCTGTGGGAGACCTTTCCCTCCGCCATGGTCATCTCTGGCCGGGGTTTCAACAAAGTTACTGTGGGGTCCGTGAAACGGAAGTTCAAACACCTGATCAACACCAGCTTGAACAAAGTGACCACGCTTGATCAGGCCCCAAAGGGTTCCATCCCCATCTCCTTCTACAGGGAGGAACTCCTCGGAGGCTCCCCGAACTCAAGCATTATGTTGCTCATCAGAGCCCAAATGGCAAACTTCGACGTTCGCCGAATCCTAGTCGACCAGGGCAGCTCGGCCGACATCATGTACTCCCAGCTGTTCTCAACGCTTCAGCTGGACGAATCGCACCTTACCCCCTACGTAGGGTCCGATTTACAGGGATTCAATGGGTCTGTGACCAAGCCGTGGGGTTACATCGAGCTGATCGTGACCTTCGGAGCAGTTGAAACGGTCAGATCCATCAAGGTGCAATTTCTGGTAATCGACTGCCCGTCGCTTTACCAATGCATTTTTGGAAGGCCAACTCTAACCGAGTTGGTAGCAGTGCCCTCGACCGTCCACCTGAAGATGAAGTATTACACTTCGAAAGGAATGGTCGCCACCCTCCACGGTGATATAGAAGCTGCCCGACGGTGTTTTGAAGCAGCTACAAAGGGGCTCAACGCCATTGCGCCCAAGCCTAAAGCGTCGAGCAAGCCAGCACTGCCAAGCAGCCCCGAGGAGGCCAAGCCTCTGCCCCAGGTCGACTCTATCGACCTCGACAGTCGTTTCCCCGAGGACCAACAGGAGGAACGAGCAGCTTCAGCCAGCCCGTCCACGTCATCCAGCAGCAACTCCCATCCGATGCGCCCAATCCCGGATGGCAACTTCGAGATAGTTCTGTTCGGCGAAGACCCCCAACGGGGAGTGAAGATCAGAGCTGACCTGCCTGACATCGCGAGGAAGCAGCTCAAAGCATGCCTCAGAGAGAATGCCGACCTCTTCGCATGGAGCGCCGCGGAAATGCCCGATTTGGATCCGTCCACCGCCTGTCACCAGCTGACAACTGACCCGGCCATTAAGGCCGTAGCACAACGTAGAAGGAAGCAGTCTCTGGAGAAAACGGAGGCTGCTGAAAAAGCTGTAAAGGACCTCCTCTAGGACAAATTTATTTTGGAAGCCAAGCACACCACTTGGCTGTCCAACATTGTATTGGTTAAAAAATCTAATCGAAAATGGCGCATGTGCATTGATTATACCGATCTCAATAAGGCATGCCTACCCCCTCCCCAATATTGATAAACTTGTTGATAATTCTGCTAGTTTTAAACTTTTATCATTCATGGACGCCTACTCGGGCTACAATCAAATCCCAATGGCAATGTCCGACAAAAAGTACACGGCCTTCATGACCGAATCGGGCAACTATTACTACAACGTAATGCCCTTCGGCTTAAAGAACGCCGGAGCAACGTACCAACGAATGATGAACAAAGTGTTTCGGGGAGAAATAGGCGACATGCTCGAAGTCTACATGGACGACATGATCGTAAAATCCCATGAGGAAACCGATCACACCGCCCATCTACGAAAAGTCTTCGAACAGGCAAGGAAATACAAAATGCGCTTCAATCCGGAGAAGTGCACGTTCGGTGTCCGGGCAGGAAAATTCCTCGGCTTCTACTTAACAGACGAGGAATCGAGGCCAACCCCGACAAATGTCGGGCATTCTCCGAGTTTCCTACGCCCAAGTCCAAAAAATCCACCCAGTCCCTCAACGGGATGCTCGCGTCACTATCTCGTTTCATGGCCAAGTCCGCCTAGCACGCCCTACCATTCTTCAAACTCCTCCGCAAAGAGGAAGCATTTGAATGGACCGAGGAGTATGACAAGGCCCTTCTTCATCTGAAACGGGCACTCTCAGAGCCGTCAGTCCTCTCTTGGCTGGACAATAGCGAAACACTATACTTATATCTGGCCGTTGCGACTGAAGCAGTGAGTGCCGCTCTCATCCGCGAGACGCCTGACGGGCAGAAACCCATTTATTTCACAAGCAAAGCGTTGCAAGAACCAGAGTTAAGGTACCAGCAAATAGAAAAGGTGGCGCTGGCCCTCATCAACACAGCCAAAAGATTAAGACACTACTTCCTGGCTCACACGATCGTGGTTCGAACAGATCAACCCATAAAGCAGCTGCTCGGACGACCAGATATGGCCGGTTAAATGCTCAAATGGTCGCTAGAACTGTCTGAATTTGACGTTCAATACGAGGGAAGAAAAGCCCTTAAGGCCCAAGCTCTAGCCGACTTCGTTGCGGAGATGACATTTGCAGACTCCCCCGCGAGCGAAGCGCGCAAGTGGACCATCTTCGTCGACGGTGCCTCAAGCTCGGTAGGAAGCGGCGCGGGGATCATACTGGAGAGCGACAAAGAAATTATCGTTGAGGTATCACTCACACTGTCTTTCCCAACCTCCAATAACCAGGCAGAATACGAAGCCTTCCTCGCTGGGCTACGCCTTGCCGAGGACCTGGGCGCGCAAGAAGTCGTCATTTGCACGGATTCACAACTCGTGGCCCTCCAGGTCCGGGGTGAATACCAATCCAAAAACAACAACTTAACCGAATACTTGGCCCTGGTAAAGAAGGAAGTGTCGAAGTTCACAACAGTGGAAGTGAAACATGTTCCCCGCGAACATAACGTGCGAGCACACGTGCTATCCAAACTAGCCAGCACGAAGAAGAAAGGCAGAAACAAGTCCGTCATATAGGAAGTACTTCCTTGACCCAGCATCGAGAAGGCCTCCCCGACACTCGACGTGCAAGTGATCAGCGACAACAACTGTTGGATGACCCCAGTCTACAACTATCTCGCCAAAGACAAACTCCCGTCCGACCCAAAGGAGGCCATCATAGTCAGGCGAAGAGCCTGCTCTTATGTCTTGGTCGAAGATAAACTCTACAGACGGGGATTCTCCATTCTGCTGCTCAAACGTGTTGAGGAGGAAATGGTTGCACACATCTTGAGCGAAATCCACGAAGGAATCAACGCCCAACCTCTTGGCGGGAGGTCCCTTGCTCGAAAGGCTCTCCGTGCAGGATATTACTGGCCGACCATGCAAAACGACGCGAGAGAGCACGTGAAGAAGTGCGATAAATGCCAACGACACGGGGACATGCACCTGGATCCACCCAACGAGCTCAAAGTTATGTCCTCCCCGTGGCCATTCGTCTGGTGGGGCCTAGACATCCTAGGACCCTTCGTGGTAGGATCAAGTCAGAACAAATATCTCATAGTGGGCGTGGACTATTTCACAAAATGGATAGAAGCAGAAGCTCTAGCCAAAATAAATGCCCTCAACATCCCGCGTTTTTACAAATGAAACATCCTTGCATGATTCGGTATTCCCCAAGCGATAGTAACGGACAACGGGACGCAATTCACGGACAGGAAGTTCCAAGACTTCGTCGCCCAACTGGGCCCGAAACAGCACTTCGCATCCGTGGAGCACTCTCAAACAAACAGGCAAGCTGAAGCGGCCAACCGAGTCATCCTTCGAGGCCTCAAGTGAAGGCTGGACGAAACAAAAAGGGCATGGGTCGAGGAACTGCACAGCGTACTGTGGGCATACTGTACGACTCCACACTCAACGACCGAGGAAACACCTTTCCGTCTAGCATACGGAACCGAGGCTGTAATTTCCGTCGAAGTTCACGTGCCCTCTAGGCGGACAGAGTCGCCCCTAGACGAGGAGATGAACGACGAGTCTATAAGAGAAGAGCTCAACCTTGTCGAGGAGATCAGAACTGGGGCAGCCCTCCACGAAGCCTCACTAAAATAAAAAATTACCATCAGGCACAACGCCAAGGTGATACGGCGAGAGTTCGACGTGGGGAGCCTTGTTCTAAGAAGAAACCACATAGACTCTCGCGAAGGCAAACTAGCAGCCAACTGGGAAGAACCCTATCGCGTCCGGGCAAAAACGGAAAATAGGGCCTACTACCTAGAACATCTCACTGGGGAAGAACTTGCTCAACCATGGAACGCTGAAAAGCTAAAACAATATTACAGCTAAATCATCGGTTCGGCCCATCGCAACGACGAACGTCGGCTACCGACCACTATGCACGTCTAGGTACAAGCGTCGCATACGATTAAAGCATAACCCCGCTCAGTAACGAGCCGGGTAATTGCTCGACAGCGGTCCTCGATCGAGCATCGTCGTCGTCAAAGTACCACGATTGGCAGAACCCTAGCTCGTGATGGGACGTTCACGCCGCGAACTCAGGCCTCAAACGCGACCTGAGCTCCGCTCCCCGCTAGGACATTTCCCGGCAGTTTGACCAGTTCCCCATACTGCCGAACACATCTATTATGAGCAATCCCCCCAAAAAAATATTCACGCAAGTCAAATACCCCCTATCACGGGCGGACATACATTCACAGCGAGCATGAATACGATACTTAGCAAAAATAAAAGCAAGTAAAATCATGCAAACAACAGACTAAATATGTGATAATTTAACAAGTGGCTGACAAGACCACAATTGTACGTTGTTACATAAAACGGGGGCCATGCCCCCCAAAAATAAATTACAATAATTCAACGGCACGCAGGATGGACGGATTACAACAACATCAAATAACAAACTCCTCACTCATCAGCATGCTCGGCAGGCTCTGGCTCGGGTCCCTGATCCTCTGCGGGTTGATCCTCGGGGGTACCTCCAAGGACACCATCGGGCACGGCAATACGGCCATCCTCGACATGAGCCAGGTAGTGAGTACCCTCGGCAGAAATTTCAAGCCCAGGGTTCACCACCCGAAGCAGTATATGAGCAACCAGCTCGGATCTAGTCTTCAAATTTCTCACGTCGTCCGGCTCGTCAGCACCCGGTACATTGACCGCCTTCAGCTCCCTGATCAGCTCCTCGGCAGCTTTCTTCCCCGCCGCCAGCTTGGAGTTCTCCTCTGTCAACCTGGCTGCTTCCTCTTCAGCCTTCTTCCGAGCCTCGCCGACAGTCTTAACCTCTTCCTTAAGGGATGCCATAGAAGCGCGGGCATCATTGAGTTCGGATTCAGTCTCGGAGTCCCCTTCAGCATACACTGCCGCCATCTCTAGCATCCTGACCAAGGCAGAAGCGTCCTGGGCCACCAGCGCCCTCTTGCTCGGGCGATCCATACCTTCCAAGCGAAGAGATTCCTCCCGAGGAACAACTAAAGAGTTGCCTTCGAAGAACCTCCTATCAAGGATGCAGGGAGGAAGCTCGAACTTCCCTTTCACCGCTACTCGAGTAAGGTCCATGGCATCAGTAATCCTTGGCCACTTTGGTCGCCCGGCCAAAGGCAGAGGAGATCTCCGGGGGCAGGAGTGGGAGAAGTAGAGGTCCCCGCAGCAGGTTGCGCCGAAGGAGGAACACGGCCCCCAGCAAACCGAGATTTCGGAGGAGCCGTTTTAACTTTGTTCCTCGCCAGAGCGTTCATCACAACCCGATCATGAGCCTGAGGCATCTCACCTGCACAAGCAAAACACGAACGCATTAGATACGAGAAAAAGAAATAACATGAACAAAATCTAAATAACTAAGACTACCGAGCAGTTTCTTAGCGTCCTCGGGAGTTTTGCACTCCAGCAGTGCCTTAACATTGATGAATCTACGCTCAACTCTCTGGCTCCCGTCCTCCTCGAAGATAGGACTGCCCTTGCTCGTCCAGTACTCAGCAAGCCGGAAGGAGTTGACCCAGTTCATCAGCGCCTCATACGCCGCGGTGTCCTGCTCGAGCAGCTCGCTCGGTTGGAAGACATAATCACTGGGCTCCCTAGTGAAGTGGTCGGGTGACCAGTGGATGGGGAACTTGTAAAGTCTCCGCCCAATATACTTCCCTTCCTCGTCGTGCAGCTCGTTCCCATCCTCGTCAACCTCTATCTCCCAGACATATGTGCTGTCCTGGGCAGCTTCGGACAAGGGTTCCATGACATAACAACGTTCCTTGAACGTCCTTATTGACTCCGAAAAAGGCTTGAACAGCTTGCGGGGCTGCTTCAACGAAACCCAGTCGTACTTCCTCCCCGACAGCTGCCGCTGAAGATGGAAGACAGTGAAGAACAGAGGGAGAGTAGTCCTTATAGCAAGATGCTCACACACCAACTCAAACACCCGGATAAAGGCCAGAGAGTTCGGATGCAGCTGCGTGGGGGCCAACCTTAAATGCTCGAGCACTGACTGCTAGAGATCGGTGAATAGCAGCCTCAAGCCCAGCTCCTTGAAGGCATATTCGTACATCGTAAAGCGGTCCCCGAAGTTTGTGTAGACCCGCTTGTCCTCGGAAGGGAAGTACACCTTCCACTCTCCCTCCGTCCCGATTACAGTAAAAGCATCCCCCGCAAGCTTGGACACGTGCTCAGCAGGCTCGGCCGCCTCCCATTCCTCCGCAAAATCATCAGCAACATCCTCGTCCATATCATCCCGAACCTCTTCTTCCCCGACATCACTTGGAGTGCTCAAAGACGACGAGCTCGAAGCCGTCGAGCTACTCTTGTCCGAGGATCCTGTTTCCTCCTCAGAGGTGTCTAAAATAACTTCTCTATCCGGCCCCGTCGCCATGACGATCACCTAAAAAGCAGAGAAGAATGTGAATTCGACAGCAAATCAAATCCACCCTTCCACTGCTAAGTCAAGTGAAAGGGCGCGCAAAGGGCTAAGGACAGCGTCCCCGACCTAAGCCCTAACATCAAAGGAAAGGTTGGAACCTCCCCGCGAGGAGCCGCTCGAAACATATCATCGACTGACGAGGAGCTTCCCCGCACTCAATCCCAGTTTCCATTCGAAGCTCCGCCGGAAATCACGAAGCTTCACCGGAATCTGGAGTTATTCTGCCGGAAAACTCATCATTCGTTCAGAAAATGAAAAATCACGACGGTTACGCAAGTGTCGCCATCGCGACGACGCCGTCAACCGCCCTCCTAACTGGAACACGCAGACACGTCCGCTGACATGTCAGAAGTAGAAAAGTGGCACGACCACCGTCCACCACCAACAGTCACCAGAAATCCATCTATTTTGTCCTCTAAAGCTAGCCCTAACCACATGCAATCTACCACTAACAACAAACAGAAGCAGAATGAGTTCCAGATCAGAAAACTTACTTGATTTGAGTAAAGAAAGGTGCTGCTCGGAAGCCTGTTACGGTGGTCGGAGAGGCAGAGAACGGTGACGGGCGAGAACTTGGAGGAGACGAAGAGAAATCAGAAAGAAAAAGTCCCAAATGGAACGATTTTCCCCCTTTTTATACAAAGGGGCACGTGCAACCACGCGCCCGTAGGCCATAATGACTACCCACTAGCCATCATTGCCTATCAACTGCTACACGGAGCTCAAGGCACACGTGGTAACCCAACGTTTCTAATTCTGTCTGACCCTTTGTCTCCCCGGACACCGGGCAATAAGGTCATGACCACGAATCTCACGAACATCTGGGGCCACTAGCACTTTGAGACAATCCTCCTCGTCTTCAAACGACGACTCTACACTGGATCCCCGGACCAACGAGCAGTCCTTAAGTCATCACTCCCATGCCCGGGAGCAACGACTTGGGGGGCTCCTGTTCTGGACTGGACCAATGGCTAGAATTGGCCCAATCCGCCTCTGCTCCAGAGCGGCCCAAATTGCCTAAGTCCAATCCACAGAGGGGAAAAAGTTACCTTTCTGCCCCTCCAATCGGGCAAGGAATGCAACGTTCCTCCCCATAATTACTGCCCGTCACGCACGGCTTCATTGCTCCCCGAACAGCTATGGGCAGTTGCCCGAAACTATGCCTATGCCCGACATAACGGCTAGTTTTGGGCACCCTGTCCGACATAACGGCTAGTTTGGGTAGTTGCCTATTCTTTGGGGAAAACGGTTATTTCGCCCCGAAAATAGGACCGTTGGCCACACGCTGGGGGCTCTATATAAACCCTCTCGCTTGAGAGGGTCAGGTATCCAATATTCACCCTAAGAATTCATACTTTATACTTGCCCCTTTTCTCTAACCCTTTCTCACTTGAGTGTCGGAGTGCCTTGCAGGTACACCCCCTCCTCTCCATACGACCAGCATCCCTGACGCACTTGGCGGCCTGATTCTACAGGATCTGATCCAGCCTTCACGATCAATAGGGCTCACTTTTTTGTAAATGTCCCTCTTCGCTTTGCCCAAAGCGACAGAGTTTTGTTTTATAGGGATGTATTTCAAGAATCGACAAATCATAAATAAATAATGTCATTCTGTCATTCTCGCATTTATTTCTGTTTTCACTTTTCATTTTTCAGAAAATGGTAATCCTATAAAAATAAGCATTTTTCAGAAAATACACTACACACACTCTTGTATTCTCTCTAACTCTTCTAAAAACGAACCATCACGTCATGAAGATTGCTTGTTTTAAACCCCATTGAAACGTACGATCCAATGCCTTCTCCCAACTTTAAACTCTCGGTATTTGAAGCTGAAGAAGAAGAGGACGAAGAAATTCCAGAGGAGATCTCCTGATTAATCAGACAAGAGGAAAGGTCTATTGAGCCTCACAAAGTGCCGTTGGAAACGGTCAATTTGGGTTCAGAGGAAGAAAAGAAAGAAGTTAAGATTGGGGCACTGCTCAGTCCAACTGTCAAAGAAAGCTTGATAAAACTTCTCAAAGAGTTTCCATATGTATTTGCTTGGTCCTATCAGGACATGCCAGGGTTGGATACCAGCATCGTGGAACACCATCTACTACTTAAGCAAGAAATTTACAGACTGTGAAACTCGTACACTATGCTGAGAAAACTTGTTGTGCTCTAGCTTGGGCAGCCAAACGTCTTTGCCAGTACATGATCTGTCACACTACTTGAATAATCTCCGTAATAGACCCAATCAAGTACGTCTTTGAAAAACCTGCTCTCACAGGAAGGATTGCCCGTTGGCAGATGTTGTTATCGCAATACGACATCGAGTACCATGCTCAGAAAGTCGTCAAAGGGAGTATTTTAGCCGATCATTAGGCTCATCAACTGATTGACGATCAGGAATCAGTCGGGTTTGACTTACCAGACGAAGATGTCATGTACTTGAAAATGAAAGATTGCGATGAACCACTACCCAGTGAAGGGCCAGAACCAGGTTCCCAATGGGGGCTAATTTTTTACGGAGCCGTCAATACTTATGGAAACGGAATTGGGGTAATCATCGTAACACCTCAGGGTACCCATATTCCTCTCACTGCCAGATTAACATTCAAGTGCCCAAACATCGAGGCCAAATATGAAGCTTGTATCATGGGTCTCGAAGAAGTTATTGACTCGAGGATTAAGAGCTTGGATGTGTATGAAGACTCGACCCTGGTTATCAATCAGATCAAAGGAGAGTGGAATACATACCAATTGGGATTGATTCCTTACAAAGATTACGCGAGAAGGTTGTTACCATTCTTCAACAGAATCGAGTTTCATCACATTCCTCGTGAAGAAAATCACATGGCTGATGCACTAGTCACTCTCTTTTCCATGATTAGTTTAGGTCAATGGAACAGCGTACCTAAGATTGACATAATGCGCCTTGAAAGGCCCGCTTACATTTTCACAATTGAAGCAGTCATAGACGATAAACCTTGGTATCACGATATCAAGTACTTCCTGCAAAAACAGGAATACCCGTCTGGGGCATTAAGAAAAGTCAGGAAAACCATCAGAAGACTGGCTGGCAACTTTTTCCTGAGTGGTGATACACTCGATAAGAGAAACTTTGACATGGTTTTGCTCAGATGCGTAGACAGACAAGAAGCAAACATGTTGATGAAAGTGATTCAGGAAGGATCCTTTGGCACTCATGCCAATGGACACACGATGGCGAGAAAAATACTGAAAGCAGGATACTATTGGTTAAAAATGGAATCTGATTGCTACAAGTACATGAGGAAGTGTCATAAGTGTCAGATATACGCTGACAAAATCCATGTACCGCCTACGCATCTCAATGTTTTTTCTTCTCCATGGCCTTTTTCTATATGGGGAATCGACATGATTGGCATGATCGAACCCAAGGCTTCAAACGGACATCGGTTTATCCTGGTAGCCATTGACTACTTCACCAAGTAGGTCGAAGCAGTGTCATACACCAATGTAACCCGACAAGTGGTAGTCCGCTTTATAAAAAACAATCTCATATGCCGTTATGGTGTTCCAAGCCAGATCATTACTGATAATGAATCCAACTTAAACAACAAGATGATGAAAGAGTTGTACGCTGAGTTCAAGATCGAACACAATAACTCATCTCCCTACCGGCCTAAGATGAACGGAGCGGTAGAAGTGTCTAACAAGAATATCAAGAAGATTGTTCAAAAGATGGTTGTAACCTGCAAAGACTGGCACGAGACACTACCCTTTTCTCTTCACGATTATCGCACATTTGTCCGCACTTCAACAGGGGCAACCCCTTTCTCTCTAGTATATGGCATGGACGCAATGCTCCCTATAGAAGTAGAAATCCCATCAATCTGGGTATTGATGGAAGCTAAGCTAATAGAAGCTGAATGGTGTCAAAGCAGGCACGATGAACAGAATCTGATCGAAGAAAAGCGAATAACAACTCTATGCCATGGTCAGTTGTATCAGCAGAGAATGAAGAAGGCTTTCGACAAAAAGGTTCGACCCCGTGTCTTCATAAAAGGAGACCTTGTGATAAAAAAGATACAATCATTTCTCACTGATTCTAGGGGAAAATGGATTCCGAATTACGATGGCCCTTATGTGGTTAAGAAAGCCTTTTCGAGCGGTGCCTTGAGGCTCGCAACCATGGATGGAGAGGAGTTTACCTATGTGACGCCCCCAATCTATACCCCCAATTAACATGCAATTAAAGCACTAAAAGAAAATTCAAAATTTCGTCAGAGTACATTTGAATTCGCGGCATAGAAAGGGAGAAATCACATCATCTGTAACCAAACATACACATAACATGCAACACCTGCCCATAATGATATGCAACTGTGGGGTAGCAATCACACAGAGGAAACTTTGTTCCTTACACCCACCTTTCAGAAATTAGAATTAAAGCGGAAAATCTAAAATCTGATTAACATATATACATATACACATATAAACAGTTTGTCATACATCAGGTAGCATATGTACAACCAAACTATATCATCAGATGTACAAAATAATAGCACGCGGCCACCCTAACTACCCGGAGTCACATATCAGAGCCGACCGACCAAAAGAATGAAGACGCAAAGCTTCACAAAAATAATACCTCCAGCAACTCTAATCTACAACGCCTCATAGAGCGTTATAAAACAGCAGAAGGGTGAGAAAAACAACCATAATATAATTGCATAAAGTTATATACTAACACCAGGAATGCACAAATAACATCTTCTCACCACAAATGCACCACAAGCAGATATAACACAGTACAATTACACATATTCCAATCACATTATTCACACACACAATTAATATGCACATTTAATCCATGATTATGCAAATGCACAGAGACCGACACAACGACTCTATGCACATGCCATGCGGTACCGACTTCCATTGTTTCTCATGTCTCATCATCAGTTCACTCAGGAACTATTGGAACCATCGCTCGTTACTGAGAATCTCAAGTAACTCCCCGTCGGGCCTACGATGTTCACCCGTCGCTTTAGGTCCTCAGGCATCGCCTCATATTTTCGAGGCACACGACGTTAAGGATTGCTTTAAGTCTCCAAAGGAGCCCACAATCGTCTATAACCACCGCTTTAGGTCCTCAGGCATCGCCTCATATTTTCGAGGCACACGATGTTATAGCAATTTCCTTCAGGAATTAAACCGTCACTCAGGACGTTCAACAATGCACACTATGATGCTTGGCATACAATGACTCATGACATTCACATTGCATCCATACACACATTCATAATCATGCACATTTATCAAATACCACACTTAGCATTTTCTTGCCTTTCGACCACAAAGCATCATCACATCAGCACATAAGTCATCTCACGTACAAAACAACAACATACGGCATAATACACGTCAATTCCACACCATTAAAATGACAAAAAATCGATAACCGACACTATTCACATTTCCCGACATAATTTAATCGGCTAACAATTCTCAAAACATCATAATCATAAAGTACAACTCGATACCTTTCCAACGACACCAAGAATTCAAAAATCGGATAATCGGAACCAAAGTTACGGACAAAACCGAAAACACATTTTGAAAAATCACATTTTTGCAATTCTCCTATTCATACGCGTACCACCACTATCCATACGCGTATTGACAGAACAAATTTCCTTCACAAAATCACGTTGCCAAAAACCATACGCGTATGCACCTCGCCCTTACGCGTATCACCAGAAGGCCGTGAAAACATGCATTTCATACGCGTAATGCCCCAAAAACAACACAATGTTACGCGTAACGCCTTGGCCCATACGCGTATTGGCAAGTCCCTTACGCGTATTGCCAGGACAAACCCAGAAAAATTCTGCAGAACAATTTCTGCATTTTCCAAATCCAATCAACCAATTTTTCGCCTAAAACTCAGAAAATGACAAATTTGAATTGCAATAACACACAACCAACATGTATAGACAATCTAAAACACAATCAACACAAGTTTTGACACATTCAAATCAATTTCTAATCAATTATACCAAATATGGGTTTTACTCATTTTCTTCCAATTCAATCCAAAACAACAACAAACACACATACATAATCGTATACAATCATAGAATAATCGAGTTTCGCACCCTTACCCGATTTAATCGACTCAACAACTTGCTCTTGATGATTTTTTCCACTCTTTCTCCAATTTTCTCTCTTCTCCTCTTTTCTTCTCTTTTTCCTTCTTTCTTCTTTCTTTCTCTCTATTTTTCTTCCCCTTTTCTTTTCTATTCTTACTAACTTATCCAAATATCTATGAAATGTCCAAAATACCCCCACACTCAAATATTTCGCAAACGTTCCCAAAACGCGATAAAATATAATCACGACGAAAAATAACATATTTTCACATAAAAGTCGAAAATAAAATAAAATAATAATAAAATAATCAAAAAGACTCAATAAAATAAAGTTGGCAAAACTGGGGCGTTACAACTCTTCCCCACTTAGAAATTTTCGTCCTCGAAAATATTACCTGATACAAACAACTCTGGATACGACTCCCGCATCCTACTCTCCAACTCCCACGTCAAATTTCCTTCAGCAGCGCCTCCCCACGCCACTTTCACAAGTGCAATCTCTTTGCCCCTCAACCGCTTCACCTCGCGATCCAAAATACTAACCGGTAATGCCTCGACCGTAAGGTTATCTCTTACCTCAACCTCGTCCATTGGAATAACATGTGAAGGGTCCGGAACATACTTCCGAAGCTGTGAAACATGAAACACATCATGCAAATTCGACAGATTCGGCGGCAACGCCACACGATACGCCACAACACCAACTCTCGCAGATATCTGGTAAGGACCAATAAATCGAGAAGTAAGCTTCTTAGATTTCAAAGCACGACCAACACCCGTTACCGGCGTAACTCTCAGAAATACGTGATCACCCTCTTGAAACTCAAGATCCTTCCGTCTCCGATCATGATAACTCTTTTGTCTATCCTGAGAAGCCTTCATTTTCTCACGAATAAACTTTACCTTTTCCGTCATTTGTTGCACCAAATCCGGTCCAACCACCGAACTTTCACCTGTTTCGTGCCAACATAACGGCGTTCGACATCTTCGTCCATATAAAGCCTCAAAAGGTGCCATTCCAATACTAGAATGGAAACTGTTATTATACGTGAACTCAACCAAAGTAAGATAACCGTCCCACGCACCACCTTGTTCCAAAACACAAGCTCTCAACAAATCCTCCAACGACTGAATAGTTCTTTCGGTCTGACCATCCGTCTGCGGATGATAAGCCGAACTCAACCTCAATCTAGAACCCAAAGCCTTCTGTAAACTTTCCCAAAATCTAGATGTAAACCTAGGATCTCGATCCGAAACAATACTCAATGGAATCCCATGCAATTTCACAACCACACTGATATAGATCTCAGCTAACCGTTCCAAAGAAAAACTGATGTCAATCGGAATAAAATGCGCCGATTTAGTCAGCCTGTCCACAATCACCCAAATAGCATTATGCCCACGCTGAGTGTTCGGTAATCCCGTCACAAAATCCATCGAAATGCTATCCCATTTCCACTCAGGAATATCCAACGGTTGCAACAAACCACTAGGTCTCAAATGTTCCACTTTCGATTTCTGACAAGTCAAACAAGCATACACAAACTGAGCCACATCTCTTTTCAAACCAGACCACCAGAAAATCTTCTTCAAATCTTGGTACATCTTATTCGCACCCGGATGTATACTTAAATTACTTCGTTGTCCTTCCTCCAAAATCATTCTTTTCAACTCTGCATCATCAGGAATACAAATACGACCACGGAATCTCAAAACACCAAGATTATCCACCTTGAAATCCACATTCTCATTCCTCATCAAATCAACGAATTTCAAATCCAGCTTTTGTTTCTCACTAATCGACAACAAAAATTCATTAGCAACCTTCAACATTCCAAGCCTTACACTAACCGAAGTCACTTCACATACCAAACTCAAGTCTCTAAACGACTCCAAAAGTTCCCACTCCTTAACCATCAATGCGGACATATGCAACGATTTACAGCTCAATGCATCGGCTACCACATTAGCTTTACCAGGATGGTAATTTAAGCCAAAGTCGTAGTCTTTCAAGAATTCCAACCATCTCCGCTGCCTCATGTTCAACTCTTTCTGATCAAATAAATATTTCAAGCTTTTATGATCACTAAAGACTTCGAACCTTGCACCATAGAGATAGTGCCTCCAAATCTTCAACACAAAAACTACAGCCGCTAATTCAAGATCATGGGTAGGATAGTTTTTCTCATGAACTCTTAACTGTCTTGAAGCATAAGCTACAACTTTACCTTCCTGCATCAGAACACCACCCAAACCAATTAAAGAAGCATCACAGTACACAACAAACGGTTCATTAGGATCAGGTAAAATCAGAATAGGAGTTGTCGTCAATCTTCTCTTCAGCTCACAAAAACTTTTTTCACATTGAATATCCCAAATGAACGCTTTGCCCTTACAAGTCAACTGCGTCAAAGGAAGAGCTAGCTTAGAAAAACCTTCAATGAACCTCCGGTAATAACCAGCCAAACCCAAAAAGCTTCGAATTTCAGTAACGGATCTAGGAGCCTCCCATTGTAGAACTGCTTCTACTTTAGATGGATCCACAACAATACCATTACCTGAAATTACGTGCCCAAGAAAACTCACCTCAGACAACCAGAATTCACACTTGGACAATTTGGCAAAAAGCTTCCTTTCTTTCAAAACCTGCAAAATAATACGCAAATGCTCTGCATGTTCCTCACGAGACTTAGAATAGATCAAAATATCATCAATAAACACCACCACAAAACGATCCAAATGCTCGTGGAAAATACGATTCATGTATTCCATAAACACACCAGGCGCATTAGAAACCCCGAACGGCATCACCGAATATTCATAATGACCGTAATGTGTTCTAAAGGCCGTCTTCTGAATATCCTCTTCTTTCACTCTTATCTGATGGTACCCCGATCTCAAATCGATCTTACTAAACACACAAGCCCCAACCAATTGATCCATCAGATCATCAATCCTTGGAAGCGAATACTTATTCTTAATCGTCACTTTGTTCAACTGGCGATAATCAATACATAATCGCATACTCCCATCTTTCTTTTTCACTAACAAAACTGGAGCACCCCAAGGAGAAACACTTGGCCTCACGAACCTCTTTTCCAACAACTCATTTAATTGCTTTTTCAACTCCACCAATTCAGATGCCGACATTCTATAAGGTGCCATAGAAACAGGTCTAGTAACAGGAACTAGATCGATCGAAAATTCCACCTCTCTCACCGGCGGCACATCTGAAATATCATCAGGAAACACCTCAGGAAATTCGCACACAACAGGAAACACCTCCAATGAAACTTGACTATCCACAGTCAAAGATGCAAATAATCCAAACAACTGAGCTTCATCCGCCAAAAGTTTCTTCAACTCTTTGGTAGATAAGAAACTCGAGTCTTCATCTTCCTCAAGAGAAGGAAACCTTACAAGCTTATGATAACAGTCAATGTGCACCCGATTAAATTGCAACCAGTTCATTCCCAACACCACATCTAAACCTTCCAACGGTAAACACACCAAATCCATCACAAAGTCTTTACCATAAATGGTCAAAGGACAACTCAAACACACCAAAGAAGTAGTTACTGACCCCATCGCTGGAGTATCAATAACCATCTCACCATCCATCGAAGACAACCCAAGATTCAAACGTTACGCGCACTCAGACGAAATAAACGAATGAGTCGCTCCAGTATCAATAATAGCAATTAAAGGCGTATTATTAATAAAGCAAGTACCTCTTATCAGACGATCAGCACTTGAAGTCTGAGTTCCCGCCAATGAAAACACTTTCCCACTAGTCGGAGCTTTCTTCTGATTCGGACACTTCGAGCTAATGTGACCAGGTTCCCCACAGTTATAACACTTCACTACATTCTTCCTTTTACAATCAGCTAAAACATGTCCGATACCACCACAATTAGAACACTTAATCACATTCCCCCTACATTCATGCTGGCGATGACCCAATTCACCACATTTAAAACACCTAGGAGCATTAGACATACCCCCTCCACCTGACCTTCGATCAAAATTACCCCTTTGTTTACCTTTATCAGCCGGTGACACATACGGACCACCACGGAACTGTTGTTTCCCTTTCCTGTCACTTACACTTTTATAGTGAGCAGAACGAGCCTTACTATCTTCATCATAAATCCTACAGCATTCTACCAAATCAGCAAACCTTCGGATCCTCTGATAACCAATAGCCTGCTTTATCTTAGGACGCAAGCCACTTTCATACTTCACACACTTTGAAAATTCAGCAGTCGCTTCCACATAATGAGGATAAAACTGCACAAGTTCCACAAACTTAGCAGTATAGTCAATAACCGACATATTACCTTGTTTTAGCTCTAAAAACTCAATCTCCTTCTTTCCTCGGACATCCTCGGGAAAATACTTCCTTAGAAACTCTCGGCTAAACACCTCCCAAGTGATCTCTTCTTCCTCCTCCTCAGCTTCCAACACCTGACGAGTACTGACCCACCAGTCGTCAGCCTCTTCGTGTAACATATGAGTGCCCAGCCTCACCTTAACATCATCGTCATCACAATCCATTACCCTGAAAATCCTCTCAATCTCTTTCAACCACAACTGCGCACCATCCGGATCATGCTTCCCTTTAAAGACCGGCGGCTTATTCTTTCTAAACTCATCATTTCCGGCAGCATTCGGTGCACCCTGCACAGCTCGTGCCATAGCCTCCATCGCCGCAGCCAAAGCAGCATCATTACGACCAGCCATATTCTGTTCGTTTAAACACAGAAACTATGGTTAAACAACAACTCGTCCAACACAACTCACCCAATGTGCCAGACACAACAGACACAACAAACACAACTGACACTGACGTAGCTTTGATACCACTTAATGTGGCGCCCCCAATCTATACGCCCAATTAACATGCAATTAAAGCACTAAAAGAAAATTCGAAATTTCGTCAGAGTACATTTGAATTCGCGGCATAGAAAGGGAGAAATCACATCATCTGTAACCAAACATACACATAACATGCAACACCTGCCCATAATGATATGCAACTGTGGGGTAGCAATCACACAGAGGAAACTTTGTTCCTTACACCCACCTTTCAGAAATTAGAATTAAAGCGGAAAATCTAAAATCTGATTAACATATATACATGTACACATATAAACAGTTTGTCATACATCAGGTAGCATATGTACAACCAAACTATATCATCAGATGTACAAAATAATAGCACGCGGCCACCCTAACTACCCAGAGTCACATATCAGAGCCGACCGACCAAAAGAATGAAGACGCAAAGCTTCACAAAAAGAATACCTCCAGCAACTCTAATCTGCAACGCCTCATAGAGCGTTATAAAACAGCAGAAGGGTGAGAAAAACAACCATAATATAATTGCATAAAATTATATACTAACACCAGGAATGCACAAATAACATCTTCTCACCACAAATGCACCACAAGCAGATATAACACAGTACAATTACACATATTCCAATCACATTATTCACACACACAATTAATATGCACATTTAATCCATGATTATACAAATGCACAGAGACTGACACAACGACTCTATGCACATGCCATGCGGTATCGACTTCCATTGTTTCTCATGTCTCATCATCAGTTCACTCAGGAACTATTGGAACCATCGCTCGTTACTGAGAATCTCAAATAACTCCCCGTCGGGAGTACGATGTTCACCCGTCGCTTTAGGTCCTCAGGTATCGCCTCATATTTTCGAGGCACACGACGTTAAGGATTGCTTTAAGTCTCCAAAGGAGCCCATAATCGTCTATAACCACCGCTTTAGGTCCTCAGGCATCGCCTCATATTTTCGAGGCACACGATGTTATAGCAATTTCCCTCAGGAATTAAACCGTCACTCAGGACGTTCAACAATGCACACTATGATGCTTGGCATACAATGACTCATGACATTCACATTGCATCCATACACACATTCATAATCATGCACATTTATCAAATACCACACTTAGCATTTTCTTGCCTTTCGGCCACAAAGCATCATCACATCAACACATAAGTCATCTCACGTACAAAACAACAACATACGGCATAATACACGTCAATTCCACACCATTAAAATGACAAAAAATCGATAACCGACACTATTCACATTTCCCGACATAATTTAATCGGCTAACAATTCTCAAAACATCATAATCATAAAGTACAACTCGATACCTTTCCAACGACACCAAGAATTCAAAAATCGGATAATCGGAACCAAAGTTACGGACAAAACCAAAAACACATTTTGAAAAATCACATTTTTGCAATTCTCCTGTTCATACGCGTACCACCACTATCCATACGCGTATTGACAGAACAAATTTCCTTCACAAAATCACGTTGCCAAAAACCATACGCGTATGCACCTCGCCCTTACGCGTATCACCAGAAGGCCGTGAAAACATGCATTTCATACGCGTAATGCCCCAAAAACAACACAATGTTACGCGTAACGCCTTGGCCCATACGCGTATTGGCAAGTCCCTTACGCGTATTGCCAGGACAAACCCAGAAAAATTCTGCAGAACAATTTCTGCGTTTTCCAAATCCAATCAACCAATTTTTCGCCTAAAACTCAGAAAATGACCAATTTGAATTGCAATAACACACAACCAACATGTATAGACAATCTAAAACACAATCAACACAAGTTTTGACACATTCAAATCAATTTCTAATCAATTATACCAAATATGGGTTTTACTCATTTTCTTCCAATTCAATCCAAAACAACAACAAACACACATACATAATCGTATACAATCATAGAATAATCGAGTTTCGCACCCTTACCCGATTTAATCGACTCTACAACTTGCTCTTGATGATTTTTTCCACTCTTTCTCCAATTTTCTCTCTTCTCCTCTTTTCCTCTCTTTTTCCTTCTTTCTTCTTTCTTTCTCTCTATTTTTCTTCCCCTTTTCTTTTCTATTCTTACTAACTTATCCAAATATCTATGAAATGTCCAAAATACCCCCACACTCAAATATCTCGCAAACGTTTCCAAAACGCGATAAAATATAATCACGATGAAAAATAACATATTTTCACATAAAAGTCGAAAATAAAATAAAATAATAATAAAATAATAAAAAAGACTCAATAAAATAAAGTTGGCAAAACTGGGGCGTTACAACCTACCCCACGAATGTTGATATAGTCAAGAAATACTTCACCTAAATAAATAAAAAAAACAACGTCTCGATGGATTGAAAACCCGAAAGGGCGATCCAGGAAAAAATTAGAGACATAAGCAAAAATCATCCCGGTGGATTGGAAACCTCAAAAGACAATCCAGGCAAAAGTTAGGGATTCATGGCAAGTAACTATGTCCGACAAGGTTAAATCCCCAACGGTAATACCGTCCGTCGAATGACTTCAATCAAGGTCATCTTCGACAGAAGCCCAGGATGTCCAGAATTCAAAGTTGGTAGAAGGATAACGGTCGTTATGTTTCAATGTAGCCCCTTTCCCTTTAAATTACCATTTTCTAAACTTTGTAAATGCTCCATGGGATCACGCGCTTGGCTGATTTCCATCCTATCAATAAAATTTGAGCCTTAGTGCTTTTGTTTACAATTCTCATTTGTTTTTGCTTTACAGAATGACATTTTTAACACGATCATCGATTCTTAAAAAAATGAATTTTTACTTGTCAAATTTTTATTCTGCTTTTAAAAATAAAGATGGCGATTCCTTTTGACTTTGAACATCGAAAAAAACATCGATAGCTTCTCCGAAGATGATTGAACCTCAAAGTGCAGAATCAAAGTACTCCTTCTAAACCAGTGCACCTGAATGAAGGATCAACTGTTTCAGATGCAATGTCCCATCTTACTTCCATGGCAGAGTTCTTTCCTCTTAAGACCGATTGGCGATTCTCTCTTCCCCACAGGGTCTACCTTTCCAAAGCAAGGCAGGATTGCTATCTTGAACCAATGATACTTTTCATCCCCCGCAGTGGCCGAGTATCCAGTCATGTTCATTCACTAGTATGTATGTCACGTCAGTTTTGTCAGCATAAACATACATACATCATGCATAATTGATTCACATTCATAATCATTATGCATTACTATCTCTCTGGTCATGCTCATTTCCAAGTGATACAATCCTATTGTCAATCAAGTTGTCAGTTGTCCTTTCCGTGTCAGATAAGATAAAATCCCGGTTTGAGTGCTTTCCTCGTCAGGAAATGTATCGTCTAAACAATCTCTCCCCGGTTTATTTCTGAATTGGAGACTGTCTTCGACCACTTTGAGAACTTGAACCTCTGAAAGGCAAGAAGATATTCGATAGACACCTTTGGAACATCACTTTTCACCATTGAAGATGATATTTCTCGCTTTCCCGGATTAAGGAAAATCCCCAGAGAAAGCCTCTAAACCGAAGACTCTCAGCAATACATCGGTTTTTCTCCCAAAAATTCGATGTTAATGAAGTCATCAGCACCTCAAAATTGGATCACATCACATGGCATTTCTCCGAAAAGATCTCTAAGAAAATTATGATGTAATATCCCCAAGCGAAAAGAAGTCTCTCAAGAGACTCATTTTTCCCCAGTAGAGTCATCAAATGGCATCTCCAACAGAGAAGTTTGCACACCTCTACAGTTCAGACAAATGGGTGTCCCCAGTAAGACTGTCCTCAAATATTTTCCATCAAATGGCGTCTCCCCAGTATAGCTCGGCGAGAAGTTTGATGAAAGCAGCTGCAAATAGCATCCCTTATCGAGGAAAGAACTCGACAAGAAGAAACTGATACCAGTTCCGTGGCTAAAAACCAGGATCGAGGGGAAGTTTATTTCAGAAACTGAGACCAGTTTCGTGGCTAAAAACCAGGATCGAGGGGAAGTTTATTTTAGAAACTGAGACTAGGACCGTGGCAGAAAACCAGGATCGAAGGGAGGTTTATTATTTCAAAAACTGAGACCAATTCCGTGGCTAAAAACCAGGATCGAGGGGAAGTTTATTTCAGAAACTGAGACCAGTTCCATGGCAGAAGGCCACAATCAAGGGTAAGTTTATTGCAAAAGAAACTAAGACCAGTTCCATGGCTGAAGATCAGGATCGAGAGGAAGTTTTACCCTTTTCTAAGTAACATTGCTTAGCAAAAGAAGATGGATGAGCAATTTTCCATTCCTAAACACCGTTAAAATATTGGGTATTCCGATATTTAATCCTCTTGCACCCTGAATGTCCGAATATCTGCGCCATTCACACATTCGGGTCCAAGAAGATTAAATAGGGGCATCTGTCATACCCCAAATTTTGACCACCAAGAATTCCCATTATTGTGAGAATCATCACCACAATATGGATGTACCATCATGCTTCATCAATCTCCTTAAGGATTGTTGAGCATTCACTACAATCAAGAATTAGGGTTTTGAGCCCTCTCAGAGTACTCCGACAAAGGATCAATCAAAAATTAACTTGATCTTCAATTTTTCTAGCCTCTCAAACACCTATGAACGATCAATAGGACTCCCACATCAAGAATCAAGCACAAAGTTGCAACATTCCAAGTGGATCAAGCCTCAAGATCGCCAGTGTCACCAAATTAGGGCTTTGGTCGACCAAGGCCTCCAGATGAAAATTTTCATCTGGGCATGAGCCAATAATTCAAAGCATGATCCAAGATTCTCAAAGGGACCTCATGGACCTAATCATCAAGTCAAAATAACCTCAGGGGAAGTATTCATCAAAAATCAGGAATTAGGGTTTCTTGACCTAATTCACCCCTATGTTTACTTTTGAGGCAAGACATGAGCTAAGACCTCAAGACATGATTTAATGGCCTCAAATACACCACATTGATCCATTTACAACAATGGATTGATCCAAGAAGCTTGATTCACAACTTTCAAATTCATCTGGACCACAATTAGGGTTTTGAAGAAAAAGTCAATTGTGCCTTTGACTTTTAACCAAGACATGCTCCCAAACCTTGGGACATGATTCAATACACCTTAAAACACCTATGGAATCCATCTATTAGGTTTGAATTGGGTCAAAAACTTGATTGCACAAAGGATCACACAGTTTGGATTTCATCTGACAAAAAGTCAATTGCGCCCAAAATCAAGTTTGAGTTTTTGAAAATTTTCACAAATGTGGTTCCCCTAAGTCCATAACAATGTTAATGTATGGTTTTGATAATCATTAATCAAGAAAAATCAAGAAAAGTGAGGTAACTTGCAAAAGGGGCAACCTTGAGAAACCAAATTTTTTCTAAGTTATGGAACAAAAGTGATTTTATACCAACTTTGCAAGGTCATAACTCCTAAACCACAAGGCCTTTTTCTCCCATCCAATGCTCAAATGAAAGCTCATCTTACATACTTCAAATATGTCAACTACATCTCATTCTAAATCCTCATGGATTTTGAGTTATGGATTGATCAAAATCACAAAAAGTGGAAATGACCACTTTTTCCAACACTTAGTAAAATTTTCAACAAGTCAGAATCTGTTTCACTTTTTCCAAACTTTGAGGCCATTTTCCACCTTGATCCAAGCTGAACCAGGTCCATTTGTGAACATCAAGGTTAAAGTATGTCATGAGAGCTTTCCAACAAGTACCAGATCATCTCCAAATTCAATTTGAGTAGGGAGTTACAACCCTTGGAACATGGCATCAAAGACTGGTTTCTTCCCAAGGAAGATTATAGGTCATTTGCTCGAATTAGCTAAATCAGAAAATTTCAAGTCTTTTTATCCATTTGGACACCTCAAGGGATAACATCTAAGGGACAATGTCTGATCCACAAGCCTCCCAAGTCCAAGGATCTACATGTAGCTATGTGTCCCCTAAAAAGGCTAAAAATCTCAAAGACTCAAATTTTGTTTCAATGCATTCAATGGATTCACAAGGTGGCAAGCATCAAGACATTGCTAACTGAATTGAGTCAAGCCTTATCTCTGAACCAAAGGACTCATAGCCTGTGCCCTAACCTCAAGTCAATGGCTAGAGGAGACTTGAGATTCCTTTTGATCACCATTGGCCAAGGGACTGTCTAAGCCTCCATTCACTATTGATGCCTAAACAAACATGTTGCACTATAAATAGACATCAATTGTGGCCAATTTGAGTACACCAAAGCACAACAACACCTGCTTTCCTCAAAATCTCTCTCATTATGCAGAAATGCCTTCTTTTGCAAGTCACCACTGAATTTTGAGTTAGAGACCAATTCCACCACAGCTCATGATCCAAACACATCCAATGTATCATATATAAGCTGTTCAAATACTCATCCTTGATCTGAAACACCAATATCAGAAAGTCAACCTCCAAAACCTCAAATTTTGACTTTTCTGCATTTTACAAGCCATGTCTTGATTCAGTCACTTTCAAAACCAAACAAAGCTACAAACATACTCCAAATATCATCCTCAAACTGTCCCAACAGGTTTCCCTCAACTGTAACACCATTTGAGTGAGTTACCATTTTGGTCATTTTTGCCACTTTTGCAAGAAAGAGCCAATACTTGTTCCTGAGGATTCCAGCTAGTTTTGATCATTCTAAAAGCTTCTAAGGGATCAATCAAAGGTTTCTAAAGCATTGGATCACTTCTGGCACAAACATCTTAAAAGATATCACAAGGAGCTTCAAGAGGTAAGTACATGACAACTTGAACTCTTTAAATTATGCATTGCTTTGATGTCCATTGATCATAGACATCTCATACATATCATATGTGTTGTGTTTGAACCAATTCACCATGCTATTATTGCTTGTATGATGTGATAGCATAGAACTTGCAAATCTTGGCCTATTTTGAAACCACTATCGGGTTTTAAAATAGAAGCATCTTAAGAAAATTCTAAAAGCACCATTGGATTCCTCATGAAATTCTAGGCAGGATCCATTTAAATTTTGTCCAAATCCATAGAGAAATGAGGAAGTTAGAGCCTTCATGCTAGAGGCCTAAAATCGGGCCATCCTTGGGCAAGGGCCAGGCCATGGCGCCTTGGCCAGGCCTAAAACCTTGTCACCCATATATGTTTATGGGGTGGTTTTGATACACGGATGTATCACCACCCCAGTGGTAGCGTGCATGTGTGTTTGGATGGGAGGTCATGGGTTCAAGACCCACCCAGACCATTTTGCCATTTTCCCCTATTTTGCTATTTTTCACATTTTTTCATGGTTTTTATTAATTAATTTCAAAATTAATCTCTCTCTCAATTTCAATTATTTTTTATTGGTTCTTTCTTTGAAAATTCAAAAAAATATTAATATATTTTATTCTACAAAAATTTCACAAAATTATTATTTATTTCACATATTTGGTATTTTTGTAAAGAATTATGTTTTTATTTGTTTTTAGGCATTTAAAAATATTTCTTTCTTTTGATTTTTCAACTTCAAATGAATTTCAAGCTTTCATGTGATTAAGCATGATTTTTCAAAATATTTTTCAAAGTTGACAACTTGTTTTTGAATATATTTGATATTTTATATCATTTTTTATTTAATTTCCTTTGAAAATTATATCTTTTAAATTCAAAAATTAGGTTTTTCTCTAAATTTTGATTTTTTAAACTTCACATAAACACTTTTAGGCTTCTAATATTAAGGTGTGAGAAAAACACAAGAAAGGGGGGGGGGGGGGGGGGTTTAATTGGGTTTTCCATGCTGAAAGCTTTTTCTGAAATCTCAATCAAAGATCATAAATTAACTAACAATAAGAAAGACACATGATATATCCTGGTTCACTTGAAAAACTATCAAGCTAATCCAGTCCACCCGCCAAGGTGATTTTGCCTTAGACAAGGACTTAATCCACTATAACCAAACTGATTACAATCGCACGAGCTAACTGCTGGTGACTAACAACACTAAAACACACTATTTTAGTCTTCCTAATAATTCTGACCCAACTGGTCCATTAGGGAACAATGCACAAGCTAACTGCAAGTGACTAACACCACTAAAACACACTGTCTTAGTCTTCCTAAAAATTCTGACCCAATTGGTCCATTAGGGAACACAAACAATCTGTTTGTTACAAGGTTTGTTTACAACAATGATGCTTCTACACAAGCAGGGTAAACATACATTTTAAGCACAATCTAACTTAGAGAAAATCTACAGTAAACATTCTTCTTCTTTGTATTGTGGAGCTTTACTGTTCACTCATAAGTTTCTTCAGATTCTTGAGTTTCTTTCTTCATATGTATCAGTGTTTAGATATTTCTTCTTTTACACTGAGTATTACATCGTTTGCTGCTCACTCATGATTAATCATGCTTGTACGCATGCATCTGTTCTTTTTCGCTCATGCTCATCAGCTGCTTCTTCATTGAATGATCAAGTCTTTATATAGCCAAAAATAGATTTGTTGGAGGGCAGATCAGTAATATGATGAGAGTACTCGCGACTTGAAATAATGCCGTTATACTGGGTTTGAAAATCGTACACTGAATATGTCCTTTGTACCACCCAATCTGAGTAGTGGAAAAGAACATGCTTTATCTGTACTATGTACTATTTTCCCATGCAAACGTTTCATCGTCTTCTATTCATCAGAGGCTTCGGAATTGATTTGATTGAAGCATGATCAGAAGAATGAATCATTGGGTCTTTGGAGTCTTGAGTCTTCAGAGTCTTCAGAACTTGTTCAGCCGAACCTTATTTTCAGAGTCTTCAGCACTTCTAGTTCAAAACCTTGGTTATCAGAATACTTAAGACTTCAGATCTTCAGCACGTCATTCAACAGGACCTTGTCTTCAGAATCTTTAGCACTTAGTCTTCATAACCTTTAACCTTCATAATCCTTAAGTCTTCAGATCTTCAGCACGTTGTTCAGCAGAACCTTGTCTTCAGAATCTTCAGCACTTAGTCTACAGAAGTTAACGACCTCAGAAGCACTACAGGCTTCAGCATAAGAACATCAGAGTCATATCCAGAGATCAGATCCAAGAGACGTTACAATAGCAACATAGTGTCTTCTCAGAATCTTTCTGACGTACAGTAGATTAGAATCAATTCTTGCTTCTTCACATAGAAGTGACCATAAAGAATATCAGAGTGATGTAGCACACGGTCTTTATTAAAATCAGAACCTGTTTTTTAAACCATCAGAATAACAAACGTTAGAGTACCTAAATTGTTCTTCACACAAATACTCCATTGTTATCATCAAAACATCAAGAAAAGACGCAGAACCAAATCTTGTTCTAACAATCTCCCCCTTTTTGATGATGACAAGACCATGTATTTTGATAGAACAATTTATACAGGGTAATCACCATAGTCTAAAAATTCAGAGTTTAAGCTCTCAGCTCCCCCTGAATTTGTTAATCTCAAAATTTCATTTATGCTTGTTCAGAGTCTCCCCCTGATCCCAAGACTCACAAAATAAAATTTGAGTTCTTCAGAATATAACAATAGAGAAGGAATGCTTCCCTACAACAACTCATCGGAGTGTGACTAGAACACTAGGTCTTCATCTCAGAACCTTGTTACTATCAGATCTTGACGAAAAATCAAAACATGATCTTGAGTCTGATTGGATGATGCCACGCATCTCGCATCAGAACTTCTTATCAGAACTTGATGAAGAATCACAACTTCTTAAGTATCAGAGTTTGATTGGAAGTGACTTCTCTTTTGTCCAACTTAGATTCACCAATCTTATCAGATTCAGAGCCTGACTGATTTTATTAGAATATCATCGTTGCATAGCATATCTTCTGAATGGTATCTCTGAATCAGAGAATTGACTTGACTTGCTTTCAAGGAGATTTCTTCTTTTGATGCTTTAAATCTCAATTTCATACTTTCAGAGAGTTCACAACTTCTGATCACTATGATATCAAACAAGATTTCTTGACTTTCAGACAGTTCACAACTTCTGAACAGTACTGGAACATCTGTTTAATCAAACCAGATTTCTTGACTTTCAGAGAGTTCACAACTTCTGAACAGTACTGGAATATCTGTTTAATCAAACCAGATTTCTTGACTTTCAGACAGTTCACAACTTCTGAACAGTACCGAAACATCTGTTTGAATAATCATATATTCTCAAAGTGTACAACTTCTTAGCCATGATTATCAGAGTTGAAATTATCCATAAAATTTGCAATCTTTTTATGTTCAACCTGTCTAGAATGCTAAGTGAACTTTTTCAGAGTTCCTTAATTGAAACATCAAACAAACAGTTAGTTGCAAAAAGCATTATATAAGCATTATGTAATGTTTAAGTTCGAGATTCTGAGAATAAGTACTATCAAAATCATTTAACTTACTCCCCCTTTTTGTCATAATCAAAAAGATAATGAAATATCATTTATATTAAAGGATCAAAACAATGACAGAACCAAACAAAACAAGGCAAGATCCTAAGGTTCAGAACCAAAGAAAATAAAAGCCTAAGTGCCTAGGTGCCTAAGTTCCAAAAGATGAAAGATTTGCAGGCAGCTTGTTTAGAATCTGTTGAAGCAAATTCTGAAGAGAGTCGTTGACAACCTTCTGCTCAGCAATGCTTTCCTTGAAGATCTTATGTTTTTCTTTCATAGTCTGATGATCTTGTTTGATTTCATCAATTACACATTCCAAGCGCACAAGAACAGGTTCAGAGGATGGAGCAATCAGAGCGGCTTGTTTGGCTTTCTCTGCATTTGCAGCTTCTTGTGCCATCCGGACAGCTTCATCATTTCTAGCTTCTTCTTCTGCTAAAAGTCTTGCTGCTTCAGCAGCTTTTGCTTCAGCTTCTTTTTGCTTTGCAGCAAGGAGCCTGAATTGCCTTATCCTTTGCTTTTCTTCTTCCTTGTCTTTCACCAGTTGAACTGAGGCAACTTTAGACGCTTCTGAGAAATTTGAGATTCTCTCAAATTTAGAGTCTAACCATTTCTGAAACTCTCCCCAAGAACACTCAAGCTCTATATGCTTAGTGCTTGTGCTGGATTTTGCTCTTAATTTGGCTACCATTTTTAAAGCCTTGTTATGAAACACATTAATGCATTCATCAAGAGTTTTGGGAAAGGGTTTTTCATAAACAACCAAAGCCAAGTTAGGTTCAGTAGAAGTTATTTCAGGAGGTATTTATTCATTTGTTGGTTCAGGAGTAGGTATTTGCTCAAGAAGATCTGAGACTGTATAGGGCTCAGAGGTGACAATTTCAATGGTCTCAGAACTTGTTTCTTCAGAGAGGTTAGGTGAATGAGGATCAGAGTGTTGAGACACAGATTCAATAGCGTCTATTCTAGATTGATGGAAAGCAAAGTATAACAAGTCTTGAGAAGATGGGGAATCAGGTATTGGGGATTGAGTAAGTGAGGTGGTTATGGATGAAGTGAAAGTGGGAATACTTTCAGATGGAATAGGTGTGGTGATTGATGAGAATTGAGTTTGTTGAATAGTGGTTTTACATAAGGAGGTTGTTGGGGGTGGAACTGAAAAAGATGGTGGTTTAAATGTGACTTGAGAAATGGTAGTGGAAATTTGAGTAGTATTTGTATCAAAAGTGGTTGGTGACGATGAAGCATTAATAGATTGCGTAGCAGCTATTGAAATAGATGGAACAGAAACAGACTTACTAGATCTTTTAGAGTAAGAAGCTATAGCTGGATTTTTGGAAGTTCCAATCTTACCATCCTTCTTCCTCTTTTTGGATTCAAACACTCCTTCAACTTGTTTCCTTTTTCCTTTGGGAGGATCAGCCAGAGTTGGTGCAGGAGAAAGATCATTATAACTAAACTTTGACATGTCAAGTCCTGCTTCTCTCATCATAGCAACAACAGTGGCGATTAACTCTGGGCTGTCGCCTTTTGAATACAGGGGATAGTCCTTCACCGGAATCCTGTGTTTAATCACAGAAGCAGTGGATACCGAATGAGGTTTCACACGTACTTCCTTGATTATCCTCGTATTCTTAAGTGCCGTGGCATTTAGGGAATCTCCAATGCTCGGCGTCAAATCTTCTGTATGCATGGCTTCTTTAGTTAGAAATTCTACTAATCCGCTTTCAACAAAAATATCAGAAAGCAACCTTCCAAACGGAATGTACGTGGGAATAGGTTTTTCTGGCAAAGCTATTGTCTTTTTCTTGGCCACCGTATCCCTTAAATGATAGAACAGAATGGAGGGTAGACACATCTTCTGTTGTGTAATCAAATAGTACAAGATGTACTTCTGATTGGCGTTGAAGTAGTCATAAGAACTTGATAGAGGTATTGGATTGATGCAGCTCAGAATGATCTTGTGCCAAATCCTTAGTTTATCATGTAGATCCTTACCCGTATACTTCGATTTCTCCAGAGAGTAGTTGGTGAAGATAGTTTTGTCAATGGTTTCATTCACAAACTTGCAGTTTCCTTTCATTCCATAGACTCGCTTGTTTTTCAAGAATTCCATTTCCAGAAGGTCTGAGATTAATTTCTCAGTAATAACTATCTTCTTTCCCAGAACATGAGAAACTACATGAAGATGGTCGCATTCTGCTTGTCTCCAAAAGTCCTTCACAAGAGCTTAAAAAATGGGACCCTTGAGCCTTTGAAAATATTGATTCCAACCTTGAAATTCTAGTTCAGCAGAAAGATCATACCCATTAGCAGCAAGATTGTCAAAATCAACATCTAGTTCTTTAAGAACAGTCAGTGTCTTTGCCTCAATAATACAGTTAACTGAAATACCCCTTTGTATGATATGATCTTTGTCAATCACAGGGAGTGATGAGGATGAGGTTGAAATGACATTTGAGGTGGTTGCTGAGGTTGAGGACGGAGGAGCTGAAGAAGATGATAACCCAGTAGAGGGGTTCAATAATTGTTCCATTTCGCGAATTGAACTACTTCTTGTTGAGAGGTAGTCATCATGTTGATTGTTGAGATAGAAGGAATGATGATGAAGTTCGTTGTTGAAAACGAAGAAAGCACAGAGAGCAGTTTGAAGGGAAAGAGGGTTTAGGGTTTCTAAGATGTAAAAGGAGTGAAGTGGTGTGAGTGGGTATATAACTTGTGAGTGGAGTGGAGTTGAGTGAACGTGACGTGTTAAACATAATAATGAAAATTAATAAATGAGTGTAATCACGATTTAACTAATTCCAAGAAAAAATATTGCTCACGCGTTAATCATCCTTTAATTAAGTGACACGTATTGAATTCCTCAGAGTATGGAAAACTGAAAGGTTTCTATCTGATCAGAGACACTTATGACAAAGCACTTTCCGATGACTAAGGTTTAAAATAAATGCTTTAGAGTTTGAATGAAAATCTGATAACTTTAGACTCTGACTAAACACATCTGATTCTGATGAATTCCTACTCTGGACAGTAGTCCATTTTCAGATGCTTCAGAATAAATAAGAATTTATCTTCATCCAAGGGTTTTGTAAAAATATCAGTCCATTGATGGTCTGTATAGATTTTAAATATAGAATTCCCTTCTGAGCATAGTTTCTAATAAAATGATCTATATGTGCTTAGTTCTAGAACTTAAAATTAGATTCTTACATTAGTATTATTATAAAGGATAGAAAATGTTACTCTTATTTATCTGATGATCTTCCAGCTGATTCTTCATCCATAGCATCTGCGCACTACATAGAGACATGGATATGTATTTTGCTTCTATTTTTGAAGGAGTAATTGATGATCGTCTCTTGCTTGACCATGAGATCAGATTCTTCCTTTTTCACATAACATGTTGAATGCATTGGAGTCTTCGCTGGTGTGCAGTCCATCATGTTGAATTTCTTCAGAAGTTCTTTTGCATACTTGCTCTGATGAATGTATGTTCCTTTTGATCTTTGATCAAATTGAATTCCCAGAAAGAATATGAATTCTTTTATCAGACTTATTTCAAATTCAGCCTTTCTCATCTACCTTGTTTCTGAAAACCCATTTAGTTCCAACGACGTGAACATATTTGGGTTTCTGAACAAGATCCCAGACGTCATTTCTGGTGAATTGATTCAGTTTTTCTTGCTTGGCCAGAATCCACTCATTTTCTTTTAGAGCTACATCGACTCTTGTTGGCTCTGTCAGAGACAATAGATCCAGAATAGTTTCTTCAGAACAATTTTTGACTGAATCAGCTTTATCTCCCAGAATCAATTCTTCAGAATGAGAAGTCTTTTAATTTATTCTTCTTTTGATAAGATGAGTTGTTCCCAGCTTCTGATAAGGTTGTGTCTGGATCTGGAGAATTTGAATCTTTGTCTTCTTCTCTTGAATCTTCTACTTCTTTGATTCTGATGACGTGATCTTTAGATCTACAACCTTTCAATTAGCTTTGACTTTTCAGAGTCAAGCTTATCATTGAGTCTGAAATGAATTGATTCGTCTACAATTCTTGTTTCTGTGTTATGAATTCTATAGCTTTTACAGCGTTCAGAATATCCTAATAATAAACACTTTGAGCAACGAATCCAGAGCCAATGGTTTCTTCTTACTGGTTTCCTTAGAAACTGACGAAGCTTCCAGGCTTAAGTTCCAGACTTTGAAACATATGCCTTCTTCTCGTCATGAATCATGAGCAGCTACTGTTCAGTTACCATACCTGGTGTTTCAACTGATTTGCTAAGAATATCTCTGAGCAAGAGTCTGAGTCTGATTCAGGTTCTGATGATATTTAGTCTTCTGGATCTCCAGATGTTGCTACCAGCGCAACCTTTGCTTGTTCTTCATCAGATTCATCTTCTTCAGAATCAGAGTTGTCCCAAGTTGCCATTAGACCTTTCTTCGCTTTGGAGAGGTTCTTCTTAGGCTTCTTGTCCTTCTTGACCTTTGGACACTCGTTCTTGTAATGACCTGGCTCATTACACTCGTAGCAGATAACTTTCTTTCCAGAGTTAGCTTCTTCTATTTAGATGATGACTCTGAGCGACCTTTGATTCTTCTGAAGTTTCATTTGGATCTTCTGATTCTTCCTCAGCTTGATAAGCCTTTACCTTTCTAGATTTAAACTTAAGAACGATATATTTACTCTTCTTCTTCTTCCAACTCTATCTCATAATTTCTCAAATAACTAACACACTCTTCAAGACTTACGCTGTTGAGATCTTTTGATAGCTTTTGAGCTGTTACCATAAGTATCCATTTCTAAGATAGACTTCTGATGATCTTTTTCATATGTCCAGCAGTTGAGTAGCCTTTGTTTAGAACTTGAGTTCTTATGATGACTTTGTATTCTTTCTTCTGTTGGTTGATTATATCACTTCAGGATATTTTAGCACATGTAGCATCAACTGGGTGAATGTAGCCATCAACTACCAAATCCCAAAGATCTACATCAAAACCAAGAAAGAACTTTTCTATTTTGTCTTTCCAGTAGTCAAACCTTTCACCATCAACGACTGGTAGTTTGGCACTGTAATGATCTTCCCCTTTAGTAGTGGTATTAACAGTAACTACCATGTTATCTCACACAAATACTGGATCGGTACTGAACATTGTTAAGTGCTGATAAGACATTTATCACAAACAGAACCAGACTCTGATACCAATTGAAGGAGTGAGAAAAACACAAGAAAGGGGGGGGGGGGTTTGAATTGGGTTTTCCATGTTGAAAGCTTTTTATGAAAACTCAATCAAAGATCATAAATTAACTAACAATAAGAAAGACACACGATATATCCTGGTTCACTTGAAAAACTATCAAGCTAATCCAATCCACCCGCCAAGGTGATTTTTCCTTAGACAAGGACTTAATCCACTATAACCAAACTGATTACAATCGCACGAGCTAACTGCTGGTGACTAACAACACTAAAACACTATTTTAGTCTTCCTAATAATTTTGACCCAACTGGTCCATTAGGGAACAATGCACAAGCTAACTGCAAGTGACTAACACCACTAAAACACACTGTCTTAATATTCCTAATAATTCTGACCCAACTGGTCCATTAGGGAACACAAACAATCTGTTTGTTACAAGGTTTGTTTATAATAATGATGCTTCTACACAAGCAGGGTAAACATACATTTTAAGCACAATCTAACTTAGAGAGAATCTACAGTAAACATTCTTCTTCTTTGTATTGTGGAGCTTTACTGTTCACTCATAAGTTTCTTCAGATTCTTGAGTTGCTTT
The DNA here is from genome assembly GCA_022829125.1 of Lathyrus tuberosus. Taxonomy (NCBI): domain Eukaryota; kingdom Viridiplantae; phylum Streptophyta; class Magnoliopsida; order Fabales; family Fabaceae; genus Lathyrus; species Lathyrus tuberosus. The sequence goes on along the minus strand of JALAZF010000022.1, from coordinate 21,501,319 downwards.
CTTCATATGTAACAGTGTTTAGATATTTCTTCTTTTACACTGAGTATTACATCGTTTGCTGCTCACTCATGATTAATCATGCTTGTACACATGCATCTGTTCTTTTTCGCTCATGCTCATCAGCTGCTTCTTCGTTGAATGATCAAGTCTTTATATAGCCAAAAATAGATCCGTTTGAGGGCAGATCATTAATATGATAAGAGTACTGGCGACTTGAAATAATGTTGTTATGCTGGGTTTGAAAATCGTACACTGAATATGTCCTTTGTACCAATAAATCAGGGTAGTGGAAAAGAACATGCTTTATCTGTACTATGTACTATTTTCCCATGCAAACGTTTCATCTTCTTCTATTCATCAGAGGCTTCTGAATTGATTTGACTGAAGCATGATCATAAGAATGAATAATTGGGTCTTTGGAGTCTTGAGTCTTCAGAGTCTTCAGAACTTGTTCAGCCGAACATTGTCTTCAGAGTCTTCAGCACTTCTAGTTCAGAATCCTTGGTTATCAGAATACTTAAGTCTTCAGATCTTCAGCACGTCGTTCAACAAAACCTTGTCTTCAGAATCTTCAGCACTTAGTCTTCATAACCTTTAACCTTTAGAATCCTTAAGTCTTCAGATCTTCAGCACGTTGTTTAGCAGAACCTTTTCTTCAAAATCTTCAGCACTTAGTCTTCAGAAGTTAACGACCTCAGAAGCACTACAGGCTTCAGCATAAGAACATCAGAGTCATATCCAGAGATCAGATCCAAGAGACGTTACAATAGCAACATAGTGTCTTCTCAGAATCTTTCTGACGTACAGTAGATTAGAACCAATTCTTGCTTCTTAACATAGAAGTGACCACAAAGAATATCAGAGTGATGTAGCACACGGTCTTTATTAAAGTTAGAACCAGTTTGTTAAACCATTAGAATAACAAACGTTAGAGCACCTAAATTATTCTTCACACAAATACTCCATTTTTATCATCAAAACATCAAGAAAAGATGCATAACCAAATCTTGTTCTAACATAATAGAGTGTAAGAACCATCCCTTGTCACATAAATAAATCTTGGGCTTCAGTCATTGTATAAGTCCCACTGTGTTTCCTAAAACCGCGGCGCAATCGTCTCCTTTTAAACTAAATCATCTGGGCTTCCCTTTGGTTGTAAGTCCAATTTTTCTTCTTTTTTCAAACTCTCTTTTGGGTTTCTAATAGAGTTTAAGACCCATCCCTTGTTGTACAAAAACTTTTTGGGCCTCAGTCATTGTATAAGTCCCGACACGATTTTCAAAATAATGGTGCGATCGTTGTTTTCATCTGGGCCTCTCCTTGAGTTGTAAGCCCCATATTTTTGTATAAAATAAACTCTTGGGCCTCTAATAGAGTGTAAGACCGATCCCTTTGTAAATAAACATTTTTGGGCCTCAGTCAGTGTATAAGTCCCGATACGATTTCAAAAATCTCGGCGCGATCGCCGCTTTCAAAACAAAAATCATCTGGGCCTCTCCTTGATATAAGCCGCAAACTTCCTTTTAAAACAACTTTCCTTTTGATTTAGATTCAAATTTATAGTTGTATCAAAACTTTATTCAATTTCTTGAATAACTAACCATACAGCTGTAACACTGGAAGCTTGCTCACCTGTAAGTTCTACCAGCTTTCTTTTACATACTTGTTTACATATTTCATCTGTATATATATATATATATGCCTGTATATCTACTTAGAGTTTTCCCCAGCAATTAGGTCTAGGATTAGATCAAACCAGTGGTCACTCTTTCAACACAGTCAAAACTAGTTCCCCATAGGAAATTAAAGATACAGTCTTGCCTCCTATTGGGCTTATACAATATGGAACAGAGAAAGGCATTATTCCCGGTGAAACTTTTCTCAAGACTGTCACTATCTAGAAATTTTTCTAAGAAATTCATTTCCCCCAGAGAGGATTAATTCCCGGTGAAACCTCTCTTGAATTTCTTCAAACCCTAGAATTGTTCACTAAAGAAAGGATTATTCCCGGTGAAACCTTTCTTGAACTTTTCTTAGGTTTGGACCCATAGGCTTCCTAAAAGCATCCCCAGCCTCCTCTTGGGCTTTGTACAAGGACCCTCTGGCTTCTTAGAAGTTCTCATGCCTCCTCTTGGGCTTAGTACAAGGACCCAAAGACCTCCTACAGGTATAGGACAGAACTTAAGCATCCTTTGATAATTCAATCCTCTAGAGAGTCAGAATCTCAAAACATCAGACCAGTTTTGAGTTAATTCTCACCCCTTAAAACACCAGCCTCCTCTTGGGCATCATACAAAGATAAACCTCTTCATACTAGTAGACTTGGAGAATCTCATTTCCTTTTGGATCTCAAAGAAACCCTATAGTTTCCTAAAAACACAGGATAAACCCTGATCATTTCATAAATCACCAACAGAGTTAAAACCTCCATAGGTTTCAAAACTCAATCTTTAAACTCTCACTTTAAATTTCCCCAGCTAGGGTCAAATTACTATCAATAAATCCTCTGTCAAAACCTCAAGGCATCTGATATTTCAACTCTTTTGCAATCCCCGGCAAGAGTTGATTCCCCACTTTGGACCTGTCTATGGATCTCACCAATCCTCAGCAGAAGCTAGCCTCTTCTTAGGCTTCATATAAGAAATTCCCCCAACCAGCCTCCTCTTTGGCTTTGTATAATGATCATCCCTCAGCACCTTTTAGCCTCAATCTTGGGCTTTGTACAAAAAACATATAAATATTCTCCAGCTGAGTCAGTCAAAATCCTCTTTTAGCCTCAATCTTGGGCTTTGTACAAGACACGTATAAAACCTCTCTAGTAGAGTCATTTCTTTTTTAGCCTCAATCTTGGGCTTTGTACACGACAGACAAAATATTCCCCAGAAGAGTCAATTCCTTCTAGCCTTCTCTTAGGCTTTGTATATAGATCTCCCCAAAAAAAGAGCCAATTCTTTTCTTTTTAGCCTCAATCTTGGGCTTTGTACAAGACAAATAAAACACTCTCTTGTTGAGTCAATTTTCTTTTTAGCCTCAATCTTGGGCTTTGTACAAGACAAATAAAACACTCTCTTGTTGAGTCAGTATTCTTCAACCTCAATCTTGGGCTTTGTACAAGACAGATATAAAACTCCCTAAACAAAGTCAAACTTTTAGCTTCAACCATGAGCTTTGATCAAGGCACACAAAAACCAAAATCCCCTCAGAGGAAATCAAGAGTTCACTTTGTAGGAAGGCATTTCCCTGTACAATCACATATCAAAACAGAAATTAAAACAAACCTAATTCTGGATAACTGCTGTAAGTGGCACACTTATTGATTCAAAAATCCAAGCTGTAGTCCATCTCTTATCCTGTTAATGGAAAGCCTCTGGATTATTTACATCCTAGCCCATGTCCCTCTCTTAGCATGAAAGATTTCGAAGGAAAAATAGCATTGCTCTACACTGAGTTAAAGTTTTCTCCTTCAGGACAAATCCCCTATAAAGGAAATTATGGCATTGTTGGATTCCATACATTCCAGTTAAAGTAATCCTCCTTTATAATCAGCTACCCAATAACTGTGATAAACAGATGAGATATCTCCCTTTAGAGACGATAAATTCTCTCTCAGTCAAACTTTTAGCTTCAATCTTGGGCTTTAAACAAGACACAAATAACCTTTCAGCTTCAATCTTGGGATTTGAACAACACACCAAACACCTTTCCTCCCATAGAATAGGAGGAACTACGATTGCTCTGATTTACCTGTTATCTTTACGAGAATACGTAGGCATAAGATTGCAAAATCTTAGTGAGCACACACTAAACAAAAACTTTAGGTCCAATACCTTACCAAAAACATCGAAAAACCCAAAAACAACAAAAATACTCTCTCAAACATTCCCAAAGGAGAAAATTTCCCAGTTTATGACAGATAAACACCCGTAAGTAGATAACGGTAGAATTTGCTAAACGATCTATGGATAACCATATATAGGATGGGTAATTGACAACTCCCCATTGTATAACCTGACCCCGGACCCCCCAAACTCTTAAGCATTTGTTAAAGAAAACATTTGCGTGCAAGGTTAGTTTTCGATAGCTTCCCTTCCTTTCCAGCTTCATAGGATAAATAAGAAATCAATGGCGATAAGGTGGTCGCGTCACCGACAAAAATCGCACGCTACACACCTGAAAAGGCTTTCTTAACAACATAGGGGCCATCGTAATTTGTAGTCCATTTTCCCCTGGGATCAGTGAGAAATGATTTTATCTTCTTGAGTACGAGTTCTCCTTCTCTGAATACACGAGGTCGGACCTTTTTGTCAAAAGCTTTCTTTATCCTTTGTTGATATAAGTCACCATGGCATAAAGTCGTCATTCTCTTTTCTTCGATTATGTTCAGTTCATCGTATCTACTTTGACACCATTCAGCTTCCGTTAGCTTGGTTTCCATCAATACTCTCATTGATGGGATCTCTATTTCTATGAGGAGCACTACCTCCATTCCATATACTAGAGAGAAAGGGGTTACCCCTGTTGAAGTGCGGACAGATGTGCAGTAACCGTGAAGAGCAAAGGGTAGCATCTCTTGCCAATCCTTGTAGGTTACAACGATTTTCTGAATGATCTTCTTGATATTTTTGTTAGATGCTTCTGCCGCTTCATTCATCTTAAGCCCGTAGGGAGATGAGTTATGGTGTTCAATTTTGATCCATTATCAATAATGATCTGGCTTGGAACACCATAACGGCAGATGATATTGTTCTTGATAAATCGGACCACCACTTGTCTGGTCACATTGGTGTATGATACTGCTTCGACCTATTTGGTGAAGTAATCAATGGCTACCAGAATGAACTGATGTCCGTTTGAAGCTCTGGGTCCAATCATGCCAATCATGTTAATTCCCCATATAGAAAAAGGCCATGGAGAAGAAAGAACTTTGAGATGTGTTGGCGGTACATGAATTTTTCCGGTGTATATCTGTCACTTGTGACATTTCCTCATGTACTTGTAGAAATCGGATTCCATTGTCAGCCAATAATATCCTGCTCTCAGAATTTTTCTTGCCATTGTGTGTCCATTGGCATAAGTGCCAAAGGATCCTTCGTGAATCTCTTTCATTAAGATGTTTGCTTCATGTCCGTCCACACATCTGAGCAAAACTATGTCGAAGTTTCTCTTGTAGAGCAGGTCATTGTTTAGGAAGAAGTTGCCAACTAGTCTTCTGAGAATCTTCATATCTTTTCTTGATGTCCTAAGTGGGTACTCTTGTCTTTGAAGGAATCATTTGATATCATGATACCATGGTTTTTCGTCGATGACGGCTTCCACTGCAAATATGTAAGCAGGCCTATCAAGGCGTATTACGTCAATATTGGGTACGTCGTTCCAACGATTTACACTAATCATGGAGGATAAGGTAGCCAGTGCATCATCCATTTGGTTTTCGTCACGAGGGATGTGATGAAAATCAATCTTGTTAAAGAAGGGTAACAACCTTCTTGCGTAGTTGTCGCTCCCGAAAGATTCGCATCCAACGGTACAAACGCGAGAGTGGCGCGGAAAAACACAGAGTCACCAGCAATGTGTATTTATCCCGAGAAAGGGAAAGGAAACACTGCATAAACCTGAGGGAAGGGAAAGAACATGGTCTCACGACCAAGAGAAACGGGTACGGGAGTCGGTTACGCGAAGGGAAAGTGTTAGCACCCAACACATCCATCGTACTCGATGGGATCCACGCTTGTCGTCTGCATCAAAGGGTGTCGTCGTCTGGAGCTCCACTGCTACTGGACCGGAGAAGAAATGAGAATGGAAAGAACGGAGAAACGAAGAAGAAAAGAAAAAAAGAAGTGACTCGATAGGACGTTATCATTGTCCTAGGACTACGTACTCCCTCAGTGCAATGGGAAAGTCAGAGTCAACGTAGTTCGGACGGGAACTGTGGGGGAAGGTTGCTCGCCAAGACAATCGCTGTCTTGTGCCTACATATCCTCAATCGGACGAGAGAGAGGAATCAGAGCTAACGTAGTTCGTGGGTACGACCACGGATGGGTAAGTGTTTTTTACGTGAGTGACGAGCTCTTTTCTGGAAAAAAAAAGAAGTTGAAACCCAACAATCCCAAAGGATAAAAAGATTTGAATTTGTTTGGTGTTTTTTAGACAGAAGTGTTTTAAGTTAGTTCATAACTTACATTGAACCAAAGTCTACCATGCGGGAACGAGTGAATTGCATGGTCGCCCCCAAATGGGACGTATGCTAAACACTCTAGAAGAGGAGAGGAGACCCCTCATTCTTCATTTCCTACACTTAAGGCTCGAGCGCAATATACGTTATATTTTATTAAGTGTTTTCAAGAAGTTTTGAGATGAGAAGAGAGAAGACACAAAGGAAACTCTAAAGGGAAACTAAGAGTCCTAATGTTATCATGCACGGATATCCTATGGTTAGTGAGGTTTAGGAGAGACGACTACCTAAAACCTAATGCTAATCCTACTCCAAGCTTAATAAAAAATTAAGTTGGACTAGGTAGCTCTAAAGGGAGAGAATCCAAGACTTAATCAAGTCTTGAGATTCATGGGATGAGAAAGAGTGAGAGAGAAGAAGGAAGCATCTTAAATGCTAAAGCAAACACAAGTGTGAAAGCTTAAAAGAGAAAGGAGAAGTTAGAATGTGGATAACTATCCACATCCCATTCACTTACCATTAGCCCCTACATGGTTAGCAAAAACAAACATAACCAACAATAAGACAAATGAAACCCAAACAAGTCACAACCCAAAGAGAAATGGTTACAAACCAAAACAAACTCATCCAAGTCAGAATGTACACCTTAGAGGTGACCCATAATGTTTACTAAACAAACTCAAGCAAAGAGAATGCAAACAAGTGGCAAAACATCCAAGAAGATCATCAAAGAAGGAGTAGAAGAAGAATGAGTGGATATGCAAGGTGATCATGCAAGAATGCTTCAAATAAAATCAAAGTCAGAATGTGGATGACCTAAACATGTGCCTAAACATGATGTACAAATGTCACACAAGACATACAAGCAAGTATCCAAACATTAAGAATCATTAGAAGAAGAAGAAAGAAGCATGTACATGAAACATGTTCAAGTATGCAAGATGAAACATGAATAGCATATGACATGAATACAAAGCTCCAAGGTCAGAAACATACATCATATGAGATGCAAAGAAGAGATATGGAATGGTATACACAAACCAAACACAAACCAAGAAGAGGCATAGATGACAAGAAGTGAGAAGATAAGTCAAAAGAGGCATGTAAATCAAACATTGAACATGTGCACAAAATATGCAACAACCTCACACCAATGACCTATAATTACAATCAAATGACCTATAATGGTTCAAACATGGTTTATGAAGTCAAAGAAACAATCCCAAATAATGGCACAAGTGCCATCTCAAACAAGTAATCAAACATGATCAAAGATGTGCACAAAAGAAGACCTCAAACAAAGAGCAATCAAACAATTAGCAAATCATCTTCAGAAATTACCAAATTAAACCTCAAAACTCCTCAATCAGTGGCAAAGAACATATTAAAATCTCATACAAAAATTCACAAGATAAGTCCTTTAATCAATCATGCAAAGTCACATGGGAACTATGAGCTAATATGCAAAAGAGAGGGACCAAAATGCAATATGAAAAGAGTTTAAAAATATGAGAAAACTATTTTTAGGAACTTCCAGATGTTGATAAAATAATGCAAAAAGAATGGGTTCAAAATGTTTTATAGATGATGAGAAATAAAATCAGCAAGGCAGGGTGTGCAAATAAGAACAATTCAAAAAGAAATTCAAGCAACACCTAATTCAGATGCTAAAAATAAAATACAAAATGGAAAATAAAATTTGGAAAAGTTTTATAAAACCCTAAGGAAGATTCATGATTTTTTTCATAATATTTGGATGCATAAAACTATTTTTAAAAATTAAAAAATGAAATGCAACAATTAATGAAAATAAAAATAATTGAAATAAACATGGGGGGTACAAACAGCAAGCAATTCAAGTTTAAAAAGGAAAATGGGCTCAGCAGGGGGGTTCAGAAAGCAAGTCCAGTCCAAATAAAACAATTAGCGCAGCCAAACAAAAAAAGGACTCAGTCAACCATCTGGACTCACCTGAGCCATTGGATTAATCAAACGCTCCATATCAAGTCAACAAAAGTAACATGTAATCATGATAAGTGGTTCAGATCCATACACACACATTAATAATGATGCACATGCACACACATAATTAATCAGAAATTAAAAGGAATCACGTGAAAGGCACATGAGGAATTAATGCGTTGGCACAAATGCAACCATCAGATTAAATCAACGCATGGTAATCAGTCAAAGAAATCACAAGTAATCCAGATCTATGGCTCAGATTTCATGCGCATGGTAACAAATATGGGGTAACAAACACACAAACCACAAAATAAAAATAAATTTTAAATAACGTGGCAAAACGTGAGCCCTAAGATCTGGACCACCAACGGTCCAGATTACGTCTCCTTCCTTGAAACTCAGGCGACCTGCAAATGAAACCAGGTGTCGGAGCCCTAGCTCCGGTCACCTTCTCCGGCGACCTGCACACCAAAATTCTCCAGAAAATGTAAACGAGTACATCATCTTGTTCAGAATTCAACAAGGATCTCAAATATCATGTCCATTTTACCAAAAGATCAACATACAAGTCAAATCGAAGGAAATAAGTTTGGATCTAAAACTTTCAATCTCAAAATTCAAGCAATTCACACGTCCAAAATCAAAACCAAACACATCAGCATCATCAGTGAACATCATAGATCATCATGCAAGCTTAAAATTCAAGTTATAAGATCATGAAAAGTGAGCTAACCTGAAGATTGCAGAGCACGAAATACACCAAGAAACCTTTCCAAAAGCTGCAGATCTTCCTATTTTGAGCTCTATTAGCAAAATAAATGCAAATAGAGGCTTGAATTTGGCTAAATCTAGGAGTTTGAACTTGAACTAACTTGAGATGCACTTGCTGAAAACCTTGCTCTTAGCTCAAAACAATGGTGGATTCTTACTCTACCAAGTGTGTAGATCAAGAATATGAAGAAATTTCTTCAAAAACCCTTGAGATGAGAGAGTTTCGAAGAGAGAAAGTTTTGGTGAGAAAAAGAGATTCTGAACAAATGGGAGCGCATGACCTAGCAATGAGGGCATGAGTTAGCTTATATACACTTGTTTATTCCCCTGATTATGATTAAGGTCTTGTTAATTCCTTGATTAATGAGTTTTGGATGATTTTGCAAATTTGCACTTTGAGTTATACACCCTCCTCCACGCGTGTATTGGCAAGCTTTTCATGATGGATCACTCACAAATCTTGTACTTTTTGGAAATGGGAGAGAAAGACCTTCAACTTTCATGTTAGAGGAAAATTCATTTGAAGCTTCCTTGATGATGAAAAGTCAAGTTGAATGTGGTGGAAAAATGGCCAAAAATGGAAAGTTCTCATTATAGGTCATTTTCCAAATTTAGTAACTTTTGCACAAACTCTTGATTCTTGAAGAATGATGCCATCCATGCTATTCCTTGACCAAATAAAGGTACATGGACATGGGAAACATGATTTGAACCCTTGAAAACCCATGGTTGACTTTCCTTATGAACTGTTGACTTTTGCTTACTTCACAAGTAACTGATCCACTGAACATCCTCCACAATGAATCACTAGCTAAGCCTTCCTCCATGAACACTTATGGGCATATGGAATACCATAAGAACATGCTTGAATCCACAAAGCCCTTCAAGAAGTCCTTTTGGAACCAAAACCCTAACTTGGGCCATCTGATTGGGAGAGAAAGATTCACTTGAAATCCTTTGCCATTCTTGATCTTGTGAAGATATGATGAACTCCTCAAACCACCTTGAGGCTTGAGACTCCTTTGAGATGAACCAAGTACCTTGATCCCATGCTAAGAACCATGCTATGCATAAATTCTAATGCAAGAAATGCAAAGAAACATAAGCCAGTTAGCTAAAACAAGAACGCAAATTTTGGGGTGTTACAGCTGCCCCTATTCAATCAACTTGGTCCTGAAGGTATGATAGCAACGGCTGTCATGCATTCAAAGGATTCACGGAGATTGAATACCAAAGAAACGTGAAATTTGCAACCCTCAAAGGAGAGACGACTCCACTGGGGAACATGCAATAAATGTTGCGCTGTCACAACACGTACGAGTGTTGGAAACCAATACATACGATATATTAAAAAGTCTTGAAATAAACACAAACGAGTGTTAGCTATGCTGGGGATAAACACGGACGGGTGTCAAGGAATCAAAGGTATCAGATACGGACGGGTACTGAAAAGGTACACGGACGGGTGTAAAAAGGGTTCAATACGGACGGGTATCGAGAAGGTACACGGACGGGAGTAAAGAGTTTCAATACGGACGGGTATCGAAAAGGTACACGGACGGGTGTAAAAGGTTCAATACGGACGGGTACTGGAAAGGTACAGGGACGGGTGTAAAAAGATTTCAATACGGACGGATATCGAAAAGGTACACAGACGGGTGTAAAAGGTTCAATACGGACGGGTACTGGAAAGGTACACGGACGGGTGTAAAAAGATTTCGATACGGACGGGTATCGAAAAGGTACACGGACGGGTGTAAAAGGTTTCAATACGGACAGGTATCGAAAGGGTACACGGACGGGTGTAAAAGGTTTCAATACGGACGGGTACTAAAAAGGTTGTATAGCAAATTTTATCGGGGATTAATCTCGCTGGGGAATGGAAAGCAACACAGACGGGTGTCATCAAAAGGTCAATACGGACGGGTATTGAAATCAAAGGTTCAAACATGGACGGGTGCTGAAGGAAACACGGACGAGTGCCTAATGGTAAAAACCATTGAGGGGATAAACCAAAGGACCACCTGGACGAAACTCCAAGAGAATACCCACTCAGCTGGGGAGGGAGATGAATACTGAAGATGGAAACTCCTCCGCTGGGGATGACCAACTGTTTCAGAACTTGGATTTGATGCCTGCCAAAAAACGATTGGACTTAAGACCTGCTAGGGATACCACTCACCACCAGACTATGCTTGGGGATTTGAGCTTAATCTGCTGCTAGGGAAATAACTTTACCCTCACCCTTCCGGGGATTAGATCAAGTCGTTGTCGTTGAGACTATACTTTCTGACCAACTGAGGAAAGTAGATTCCAGGACTCTGTGGGGATAATAACATCCTTGTCCAGGAACTTCCTGCTGGAGATACAACAACATCCACCTTAGAGTAATTAACTTCTGAACGTTTGCTGGGGAATAGTAATTCAAACACAACTTCGGCTGGGTATACAATCCTCTGTACTCCTGCTGATGGGGACGATCCTCAACGACTCCGCTTGTGAGAAAAAGTAGTTGTCAACATCCACTCTGCTAGGGGATAAACACATGTTTCCTGACTAGCTAAGGAAGAAACGACTGCCCCATACTCCGTGGGGAAACACCACCTTCTGAAGAAAGGTGAGCCAAATCAATAACTCTGGCTGGGGGAAAACCTCTTATATCCTGCTGAAGGGGACGATCCTTAACGACTCCACTCGGGGAATTACTTCTTTATACTCTGTTGAGGAAGACGACCTTCGATACTCTTATGAGGAAGAGTAATGAACTGCTGAGGACGATCAGACTTCAAAGTTGGGGAGAGCAAAACTCTATTGGGGAGGGCAGCAAACTGCTGAGGATAATCAGGCTTCAGAATTGGAGAGAGCAACTCTACTGGGGAGGTACACCTGTCATCCTGCAAAACCAACAGAAAGGTCTACATGCAAAAATGATTACTTTAATTATCATCATAGTGACTGTTGCCTAAGCAATTGCCACTATTTTCCAACTAGTTTCACAAAGCTCAACATTTAGCATGTAATGTTTATCAAAAATATCGGACATTTTCACAAACAAAACAGGTAAAGCAAAAACAAAAGCTCTTTGATTGAAATACAAACTTTATTGAATGATTAGCCTGTAAATATGCATTTACATTTGGAAGCAATTCCTGAAAAGAGGTAATTGCGCAAAAAGCAAAAGAAAATACACATGTCGGCAATGTGGGAAACAGACATCCACCATGACTCGACTCAGCTATAACCCATATGACTTGTTTCTCCGCAGATACTTTGGCCTTTGAAGATGACTGACTGGACTGATTCCTTTCCTCCGAATTTTCCAAGTGTGAATAGTGATCACAGATCGAACGCGGATCATAGTCTTTGCTTTTAAATCCCTAACTTTTGCCTGGATCGCCCTTTTCGGGTTTTCAATCCACCGGGATACCCATTTTTGCCAAAGTTGCCTTTTCAGGTTTTCAACCTTGCGGGTTTATTATTTTTTTTTCTTTTTACCCCTAATTTTTTCCCGAACCTTTTCTTTTTATGGTTCGCCAGGATGCCCCATTTTTGCCTGAACCTTCTTTTTTTGTTCAACGGGTCTCTTTTATGCAAAGTATTTTTTGACTACATCCGCGTTCACAGGGGACGTAAAATTTTCGCCATCCATAGTTGAAGGTAATAAGGCTCCACCAGAGAAAACCTGTCTTACTACATATGGCCCTACGTAATTTGGAGTCCACTTGCCCCTGTGATCTGTTTGAGGAGGAGTGATCCTTTTCAAAACCAATTCACCAGCCTGAAAACACCGAGGACGCACTTTCTGATCAAATGCCTTTTTCATCCTGCTCTGATACAACCGGCCATGCGCAATGGCTTTCAATCTCTTCTCTTCAATGAGGTTCAGTTCATTCAGTCGGGAACGTACCCACTCAGCTTCATCAAGCTTCACGTCTGTCAGAATTCTCAAAGAAGGAATCTCAACTTCTAATGACAGAACTGCTTCCATACCATACACCAGTGAGAAAGGGGTTGCCCCAGTTGATGTGCGTACCGAAGTATGATATCCATACAAAGCGTAAGGCAACATCTCATGCCAGTCTTTGTATGTCACTACCATCTTCTGCACAATCTTCTTTATGTTCTTATTTGCCGCTTCAACAGCCCCATTCATCTTTGGACGATAGGGAGAAGAATTGTGATGTTCAATCTTAAAGCTCTGGCATAGCTCCTTCATCATCTTATTGTTCAATTTTGAACCATTATCAGTAATGATTCTCTCTGGGACTCCATACCGGCAGATGATGTCCTTTTTAATAAACCGGGCTACCACTTGTCTGGTGACGTTGGCATACGATGCTGCTTCTACCCACTTCGTGAAATAATCAATAGCCACCAGGATAAAACGATGTCCATTCGAAGCAGTCAGCTCGATCTTCCCAATCATGTCAATGCCCCACATGGTAAAAGGCCAAGGTGACGACAAAACATTCAGAGGAGTAGGCGGTACGTGCACCTTGTCATCATAAATCTGGCATTTATGACATTTCCGGGCGTATTTAAAACAATCAGACTCCATAGTCATCCAATAATACCCCGCTCTCAACAATTTTCTAGCCATAGCATGCCCATTGACATGAGTACCGAAGGAACCTTCATGAACTTCTTCCCTTAAAAGGCCTGCCTCGTGTTCATCAACACAACGTAGCAAGACCATGTCAAAGTTTCTCTTGTACAACACATCGTCCTTGTTCAAAAAGAAGTTTCCAGATAACCTCCTCAATGTCTTTTTATCCTTGGAAGATGCCCCAGCTAGGTATTCCTGACTCTTCAAGAAGACTTTGATGTCATGATACCAAGGCTTGCCATCTGATACCCCTTCAACTGCAAATACAAAAGCAGGCCTGTCCAAGCGCATGATTCTGATTGAAGGAGTTTCATTCCAACGATTCACTTGATACATTGATGACAACGTTGTCAACGCATCAGCCATCTGATTCTCTATCTGGGAAATGTGATGGAAGTCTACTCTGTCAAAGAAAGGTAACAACCTTATGGCATAGTTGTTATATGGAACAAGATTTGCTTGACGAGTCTCCCATTCACCTGTAATCTGATTAACCACCAACGCAGAATCACCATAAACATCGAGGTTCTTGATTCTCAAATCAATCGCTTCTTCTAACCCCATGATGTATGCTTCATACTCTGCCTCATTTTTGGTGTATATGAACGCTAATCGGGCAGTAAAGGGTATATGAGAGCCCTGTGGAGTCGTAATGATTGCCCCGATTCCGTTACCATATGAATTAACAGCTCCATCAAAAACCAACTTCCACTAAGATCCAATCTCAGGTCCTTCATCAGGCAAAGGCTCTTCACAATCCTTCATTTTCAGATACATGATATGCTCATCCAGAAATTCAAACTTCATTGGTTGATAATCCTCAATTGGCTGTTCGGCAAGATATTCTGACAAAACACTTCCCTTAATGGCTTTTTGGGAAACATACTGAATATCGTATTCTGTTAGAACCATCTGCCAATGGGCTATTCTACCAGAAAGTGCTTGCTTCTCAAACACATACTTGATCGGATCCATCTTCGAAATCAAGAGGGTTGTGTGGTTTAACATATACTGCCTCAAACGCTTAGCAGCCCAAGCGAGTGCGCAACATGTTTTCTCCAGCATCGAGTACCTTGACTCACAATTAGTAAACTTTTTACTCAAGTAGTAGATGGCGTGCTCTTTTCTACCTGACTCGTCTTGTTGACCGAGCACACAACCCATTGAATTCTCAAGAATCGTTAGATACATAATCAAAGGCCTTCCTGGCACTGGCGGCATAAGGACCGGAGGTTCCTGCAAGTATTCTTTAATCTTTTCAAACACCTTTTGACAATTTTCATTCCACCTGACCGCTTGATCTTTTCTTAGTAGCTTAAAGATTGGTTCACACGTGGCTGTGAGGTGCGAGATGAACCTAGCAATGTAGTTTAATCTCCCCAAGAAACCACGAACCTCTTTTTCTGTTTTCGGCGCAGGCATTTCCTGTATGGCTTTTACCTTTGCAGGATCAACCTCGATACCTTTTTCACTAACAATGAACCCCAGCAATTTTCCTGATCTCACCCTGAAGGTGCATTTGTTTGGATTCAACCTCAGTCTGAATTTTCTTAACCTTTCAAATAACTTCTGAAGATTCACCAGATGTTCTTCCTCCGTCTGTGACTTCGCAATCATGTCATCAACATAGACCTCAATCTTTTTGTGAATCATATCATGAAAGAGAGTCACCGTCGCCCGCTGGTAAGTTGCCCCTGCATTTTTCAATCCAAAGGGCATCACTTTGTAGCAGAAAGTTCCCCACGCTGTGATGAACGTTGTCTTCTCCATGTCCTCTGGGCCATCTTGATTTGGTTATACCCAGAGAAGCCATCCATGAAGGAAAACATAGAATACTGAGCAGTATTGTCAACTAACACGTCAATGTGAGGGAGCGGGAAATCATCCTTTGGGCTTGCTCTGTTCAAATCCCTATAATCAACACACATCCTGACCTTCCCATCCTTCTTAGGTACAGGCACGATGTTAGCAACCCATGGAGGATAATTTGTTACGGCAAGAAAACCAGAATCTAGCTGTTTCTGAACCTCTTCCTTGATTTTGACAGACATCTCCGGTTTAGTTCTTCTCAACTTTTGCTTGACCGGAGCACAACCTTCTTTAAGTGGCAGCCGGTGTACAAGAATAGCAGTATCGAGCCCAGGCATGTCTTGGTAAGACCAGGCGAAGATATCCACATACTCACGGAGCATTTCAATCAATCTTCCCTTGATACTGTCTTCCAATGCAGCCCCTATCCTTACTTCCTTTCTGGCATCCTCGGTTCCCAGATTCACAATCTCAATTTCCTCCTGATGAGGTAGGATGACTCTCTCCTCTTGCTTCAACTATCTGGCCAACTCTTCGGGCAGTTCACAATCTTCGTCAGTCACTTCTTCAGCCTGATAGATTGGATTGTCAAAGTCATACTGAGCTATAGCTGAGTCATGATCGATGTCATCTGAACAAAAAGACCTTCATGATTGATGAGGTATGTTTATTATGTATGCAACAAAAGAAACACATTGCCATTTTGATGTGGGTTTTTAATGCATAAAAAATAAACAGAAAGACAGAGATAAAAATATTTGAGTGTGAAAAGTCCTTTATTGATGATAAAGCAAAACATGCAACAGTTAAAAGCCCTACAAATAAAATCACTACGTCTTGGGCAGAACGCATGATTAACATAATAGGAAAACAAAGCAATTACTCGAAGCCAGTCACTTGAATGACTTTCTCGGAAGACCAGTTGCACAGACTTTCTCCTGGGATGCAAGGACGGATCCAGCTATCCATGTCACAATCACTGTCCCCTTCTTCCTCAATGGCATTAACTCTGTCGAAGAAAACACCGGCACTAGTGAAACGGACTGGGCCATAGAATTTGGGAGGATCACAAGCTTTCTTGGGTGGCTTGTATCCCAATCCATAAGTATCCCTCTTCTCCTGAACTTCAACCACCTGGCCCCCCCTCTGTGAGCTACCAGCTTCAACCACAGCTTTGGCGTCTTTAAACGAAGACATGGAAACCTCAAGTTGATTTGCCACTGCAGGCTGCTCTATAGTCTCAGACTGGACAACCTCTTCAGAAATCTTCACCTTCTCAAACCCCTGACACAACGTCTCATGAATTTTACCATCCACTTCCACGTATTTGAAGGTCGACAGCTGACTAATCATTATGTCTTCTTCTCCGCACACCGTCACTACATGACCATCAACCATGTATTTTAGCTTTTGATGCAAAGTGGAGGTTACAGCGCCTGCACCATGGATCCAAGGACGACCCAATAAACAGATGTACGCTGGCTGAATATCCATTATATAAAATGTTGCATCAAAGATTTCCAGTCCAACCTTGATCGGAAGCACAATCTCACCAAAGACAGATCTCTTCGAGCCATCAAAAGCTCGCACCACCAAGTCACTTGGTGTACAAATGAGTCCCCGGGTATCTAACTTCATTAATGCTTTCTTTGGAAATACATTCAACGATGATCAAGTATCAACCAATACATTTGACATCAGTGAACCACGACACTCAATTGAAATATGCAGGGCATGGTTATGATCCCTCCCAGCAGGAGTCAAATCAAGATCTGTAAAACCCAGGCCATTACCCGCATTCACGTGCGCTACAACCCATTCCAGCTGGTTAACAGAAATCTCTTGAGGGACGTAGGCTGCATTCAAAACCTTCAGAAGAGCATTCCTGTGAGCCTCAGAACACAATAGCAAAGACAGAATAGAGATCTTGGACGGGGTCTGATGTAACTGGTCCACGATCTTGTAATCACTTTTCTGGATGAGTCTCATAAACTCCTCTACATTTTTAGAAAAAGCATCATCAACCGGCTTCACTGTAGAATCAGTAATCACTGGAGTCTGAACAAAACCATCCATTGCCTGTTTTCCCCTGTCTTGCCTAGAAGTACTGGGTTGATCATTAACAGGAGTAAGCACTCTACCACTTCTCATTATAGCATCAGCTTCAACCTTAA
This sequence comes from Lathyrus tuberosus, assembly GCA_022829125.1. Lineage (NCBI taxonomy): Eukaryota > Viridiplantae > Streptophyta > Magnoliopsida > Fabales > Fabaceae > Lathyrus > Lathyrus tuberosus. The sequence goes on along the minus strand of JALAZF010000022.1, from coordinate 21,483,822 downwards.
CTTCAGGACTAGCACTCACTGGTGAAGTAGTCAATAATTCCTGATTTTGTCCATTGACAAACACCTCTGCGCCGTAATTCCAAGGAATAGCCTTAGAACTTTCATACGGAATGGGTCCAGCCCTTGTGATAATGACTGGAGGTGGCCTTGTCGGACCAGAAATAGTAATCGTTTTGAACGGAATGGTGATAGTAGCAACCTTCTCACAAACAACCTCTTCTTGTTGATTACCTCTGTCAAACTGTAAGCAGCCCTCATTAATCAGACTCTTGATACCTATCTTCAACGAATCATAACCATTAACCTTTGTCAAACAATCTGAGCAGTTCTCATCACAACCCGGATAGACACCACCCTTCAATAACCTATTTTTAACCACAGCCAACGGAGTCTTCAGCTCCTCAACATCCATGATCAAATTTAAAGCTTCACCTTCCTCAATTACTGCATTCACCCTCATCCCATTATGATCAGGCATCGGGTTTTGAATAACATTGGGCCCAACATTCGAGAAATTGATAGCTTTGGAGTCTACAAGGTCTTGCACCTTGTGATGAAACGCCCTACACTTCTCCACAGTGTGCCCTGGAGCACCAGAATGAAAATCATAGTGTGCGTTAGCATCGTAGCCTCGTGGGAGTTCCCTTGTTGGTGGAGCCAGGGTACGGAGCTCAACTAAACGCAACTGCAGCAAATGTTGCAACAACTGTGCATACGACATTGGTGGTTGATCAAAATGCCTCTCTGCATTCCTATGTATGTTCTGATACTGACCCTGCTGCCTGTTCTGATTACCATTATTCCTCTGTTGTTGTGGTGGAGGTAACGTTGCAGGGATAGTTACCGATGCTACTTGTTGATTATTGCCCTGACGCTGTTTCCCTTTTCCTCTATGAGATGATACAGCGTTGGCCTCTCCTTTCTTCTTATAACTATCAAATGGCTTCTTTCCATGCCCGAAGGACGATCCGTCACCACTAGAAACTTTTCCAGCCTTAATTCCAACCTCTACCTTCTGTCCGATAGCAATCACATCTGCAAACTTGCCTAGAGAACAAGGCAATAGCTTCTCATAATAATGCTTAGGCAGTGTGTCCATAAACATGTCCAACATCTCTTTTTCCAGCATTGGTGGCTGTACCCTAGCCGCCAATTCACACCACCTTTGCACGTATTCTTTGAAACTCTCATCATTTTTCTGGGACATGCTCAACATCCGAGTTCTGTTGGGAGCCATGTCTGTGTTGTACTAGTAATGCTTAATAAAAGCTGCAGCTAGCTCTCTCCAAGTATGGACATCTCTACTCTCAGAGCCATATACCATTCCAAAGACGCGCCAGACAGGCTGTCTTGGAAAAAGTGCATCATTAACTTTTCATCCTTGGCATGGGCAGCCATCTTCCTGGTATAAGCCTTTACATGAGTTCTCGGGCAAGTTGAACCATTATACTTCTCCAGTGTAGGAATCTGAATCTTGTGTGGAATGACAATATCAGGGACCAGCCCTAGGTCGTCCAAATCTATTCCCAGATCATCCTGTTTCGCAACCCCCTTCAATTGCGCCTCAATTAAACGGATCCTCTCATCACTGACCACAGGTAGGCCAGCGTCCAAGCTTCTGACTGAAAAAACATCATCCTGTTAATCATCAATACGATGGCCATGGATAGCTCGAACAATACTTCCTTCTCCAACCACTGAAGGAATACCACCCTATCCACCAGCACCAGTGACAGGAATGTTGATACCAGTACCACCTCCGCCCAGAGGAATAACACGATTAAGAAAACCACCGTGTAAGATACCATTTTCATCAACCTGTGACACCAAAGGCTGAACTAGAGTTCTGAACTCATTCTGACTCTGCACCACACCCTGCATCATCTCCATGAATTGATCGATGCGAGCTTGCATAGCTGCCATGTCTTCCTGAACTTTGTCCATCACTCTGCTTTGATTAAGCCTGGTAGAATACCGATGAGTTGGTTGATCAATCCTGACTGACAAAAAGAGAAGGCATAAGAAAACCAGAGAATCTGAGATAACCTGCAATGCAAAAATGATTATGATTATTGAAATGCAAATGCAAACATGTTTGTATATTCGCAGGGCGATCCACCCCTTGATTCCAGTTTAAAGATAAGATAGGATGAAACTGGTGTTCATATATAAATAAGAGAAAATCACTATCAGAAATTACAACCCAAGGTACCATAAAGAGCCTGAAACAAAATAAGCAAAAGTCCCAGCCAACAATTCTGGTGGTGACCCAAAATACAAAGAAAGAACAAACTACAAACTACAGAGTAGAGTTCTCCTTAATCATCATGATCTTGCACCCTGTGAGGACCACTGCCTGAGCTAGAGTTTTTCCCACTTAGACCTCTTCACCTCTGCTTGTATCTTCAGCTCTTCTATGGTTGCTATGGCTTCATTGAGTCGTTCCTCAACTGCGTGTCTTTGTAACGTCCCTGACAAGATCTCCTCGTCTTTCTTCCTGAGCTTCAACTTCAGACTCTCAATCTGCTCCAAATACTTATCCTCCTTCTGCTTGTTGGCTGTGATTGCAGTATCTCGGTAAGCATTGAACCTGTGAATCTTCGACCAAGCCTTGGCTAAGTCTTCCTTCTTGGATTTGAGAATCTTACTAACACCTTTTAGAGCTTGCCCTACCCTTTGCTTAGCTGCGACCTCTTCAGCTAGCTCCTTTTCTTTCTTAGCGAGAAGCTCCGTCTTCAACTTGGCAATGTGAACAACTTCACCACGCTCATGTTTCAACTGGTAAATTTCCTTTTGCAACTCACCATTCTCCTCTCGAAGTTTCTCCTTTTCAGCCCACAGTTTGTTATACTTCTCTATCTCAATCGTGGTCGGAGATTCAATCAGCAAGGGGTAAGATGGAGGTTCTCTGCAGAATGGTAAAAGTACACTTTCTACTCTCCTCTGAATCCAGTCTTCATACGCAGGGAAGGCTTTGTTGTTACACTTTCCAAAAGAAGTCTTTCCTTTCTTATGGCGATCTCTCCAAGCATTTGCAGCTTCTTTTAACACCTCCAAATTGGCTTCCTCACTCACAAATAGAGACTCTTGAACATCTTGGCCCTTTGGCGGCTCTTTCAAAGCATACCCAAATTGCCTAATAGCAAGAATGGGGTTGTAATTAATTCCGCTCTTTCTTCCTATTAAAGGTACGTTTGGGTAACCTCCACAACTAATTAGGATCCCCTGGCCCAGCAAATCACGATTAATCCAAATCAAGTTGTCAGCCCTTAATCCCATTAATCTCTTTGACCAATCCAAAGTTTCTTTAGTGTCCTCGAATGCCCCAGATTTGGGAAGACGATCAGCAAACCACTTATAGAAAATTGGAGCACAAAAGTAAAGAGGTTCGCCTCTCCTCTTCTCATTCTTATAGTGCATTGAATAATACAGATCCCCAAGCAAGGTAGGTACCAGATTCTTCATGGTGAATAACCGGACAACGTGCACGTCTACAAAATCCTTCACGTTAGGGAATAACGCCGTTCCATAAACACACATAGCCAGGATGGCATTGAACACCGGCCAACACTTAGCCTTAGCACAAGTAGTAACCTGCTCGATCAGAAACTTCGTGTGAAAGCCTTGATAACCCCCTTTACTAGCAATATTCTTCTTCAACAAAGACTGGTCCAAACGTAAAGCAGCAGCAACCCTTTCCAGATCAGGAAATTTCTTAGAAGGATAGAAAGGAGCTTCTTCTTTGACTGAAACATCCAAAATGAGAGCATACTCTTCCAACTTCGGAGCCAAAAGATAATCCGCAAATAGAAAACATCGAAGGTGAGGATCATAGAACTGTGCCAGAGTGTGCAGGGCCCTGAACTCATAGTTGGTAACATTCCGGACGAAACTCAGAATCCTTCCATATTCTCCTCTAAAATCTGCCAATACCCCAGGTTTTTCCATAGCCGAGATCTTGTGCACATCATCTAAATGAAGCTCTGGGAACTTGTACAGGATGATATTCTTTCTTTCTCCAGTGCCGATACTCATCATGGACAGTCTTCGGACAATCGGAATCAAAGTTAGGATGCAACCCTACAAATGAACAAACATGTTAGAATGCAAAATGCAAACATGGGATCAAGGTATCCATGATGCTCAAAACTGCTGTTGTTCTACTGACTGAATAAGACCCTAAATACCAGAAACCCAGAAATCCAGAATAACAGCCCAGTCAAACTGCCAGAATATCTGGATAATAACAGTACACTGACGAGAAATCCAGAAAACCGGGTAGGTTGAAGGCTTCGGTTACATACAAACCTGCAAACACCCATCCCTTCTCACATGTGGGTTCTAGAAAGCCAAGGATCCTCAATATCACGAGCTCTCAGGTCAAGATATGATGATACGTTCACCATTTCTGGTTTAGCATCATCACCAATCGAGGAGGCCTCAACTGATTCCCCTAAAAAACAAGGTCAACCTATAGTAAGTTCCCAGCATTGGGTTCTCGGATCGAGAATGTGCAATGGATTTGCCATAGAACATGGTCTGCCACTGTCACATCTCGGGAGGAGAGGCGTTGCTGAGTCCTCGGGAGACGGTCGCCAGAGTCGACAGTTTTCCAGGTTATATTCCATCATCTGCCCCAAATGAGCAGGATAGAACATTACCAAGGAAACCTCGTCTGGATGTGGAGTTTTCATGTATACTAAGTCTGGCCAAATGCCAAATAAGTCACACTACTTTCCACGCTAATCATAGGTGTATGCTCAAGCCTGGGTATTGGGCTTTTCTCTCATGAATCCAACCCACCCTACAAACAGAAAATCCAGCAGCAGAACACAGCAATATCCAGTATGACAGTAATAAAATGAAATGCAATGCAATAAAAGCTGTAAATACAGTAAAACAAGTAAAACAACAATACAGTAATATACAGCAAAATGAAGCACCATAATAAACACCCAATGAAAAACAAACAGACAAGCGCTAGGATAGACTCGCTAAAGGGGATGGACCAGCAAGAGGTCAACCAGAATCCCCAGCAGAGTCGCCAGTTGTCGCTCCCAAAAGATTCGCATCCAATGGTACAAACGCGAGAGTAGCGCGGAAAAACACAGAGTCGCCAGCAATGTGTATTTATCCCGAGGGAGGGAAAGGAAACACTACATAAACCTGAGGGAAGGGAAAGAACATGGTCTCACGATCAAGAGAAACGGGTACGGGTGTCGGTTACGCGAAGGGAAGGTGTTAGCACCCAACACGTCCATCGTACTCGATGGGATCCCCACTTGTCGTCTGCATCAAAGGGTGTCGTCGTCTGGAGCTCCACTGCTACTGGACCGGAGAAGAAACGAGAACGGAAAGAACGGAGAAACGAAGAAGAAAATAAAAAAAGAAGTGACTCGATAGGACGTTATCGTTGTCTTAGTGCTACGTACTCCCTCAGTGCAATGGGAAACTCAGAGTCAACGTAGTTCGGACGGGAACTGTGGGAGAAGGTTGCTCGCCAAGACAATCGCTGTCTTGTGCCTACATATCCTCAATCGGACGAGAGAGAGGAATCAGAGCTAATGTAGTTCGTGGGTACGACCACGGATGGGTAAGTGTTTTTTACATGAGCGACAAGCTCTTTTCTAAAAAAAAAAGAAGTTGAAACCTAACAATCCCGAAGGATAAAAAGATTTGAATTTCTTTGGTGTTTTTTAGACAGAAGTGTTTTAAGTTAGTTCGTAGCTTACATTGAACCAAAGTCTACCATGTGGGAACGAGTGAATCGCATGGTCGCCCCCAAATGGGACGTATGCTAAACACTCTAGAAGAGGAGAGGAGACCCCTCGTTCTTCATTTCCTACACTTAAGGCTCGAGCGCAATATACGTTATATTTTATTAAGTGTTTTCAAGAAGTTTTGAGGTGAGGAGAGAGAAGACACAAAGGAAACTCTAAAGGGAAACTAAGAGTCCTAATGTTATCATGCACGGATATCCTATGGTTAGTGAGGTTTAGGAGAGATGACTACCTAAAACCTAATGCTAATCCTACTCCAAGCTTAATCAAAAATTAAGTTGGACTAGGTAGCTCTAAAGGGAGAGAATCCAAGACTTAATCAAGTCTTGAGATTCATGGGATGAGAAAGAGTGAGAGAGAAGAAGGAAGCATCTTAAATGCTAAAGCAAACACAACTGTGAAAGCTTAAAAGAGAAAGGAGAAGTTAGAATGTGGATAATTATCCACATCCCATTCACTTACCATTAGCCCCTACATGGTTAGCAAAAACAAACATAACCAACAATAAGACAAATGAAACCCAAACAAGTCACAACCCAAAGAGAAATGGTTACAAACCAAAAGAAACTCATCCAAGTCAGAATTTACACCTTAGAGGTGACCCATAATGTTTACCAAACAAACTCAAGCAAAGAGAATGCAAACAAGTGGCAAAACATCCAAGAAGATCATCAAAGAAGGAGTAGAAGAAGAGTGAGTGGATATGCAAGGTGATCATGCAAGAATGCTTCAAATAAAATCAAATTCAGAATGTGGATGACCTAAACATGTGCCTAAACATGATGTACAAATGTCACACAAGACATACAAGCAAGTATCCAAGCATTAAGAATCATTAGAAGAAGAAGAAAGAAGCATGTATATGACACATGTTAAAGTATGCAAGATGAAACATGAATAGCATATGACATGAATACAAAGCTCCAAGGTCAGAAACATACATCATATGAGATGCAAAGAAGAGATATGGCAAGGTATACACAAACCAAGAAAAGGCATAGATGAGAAGAAGTGAGAAGATAAATCAAAAGAGGCATGTAAATCAAACATTGAACATGTGCACAATATATGTAACAACCTCACACCAATGACCTATAATTATAATCAAATGACCTATAATGGTTCAAACATGGTTTATGAAGTCAAAGAAACAATCCCAAATAATCGCACATGTAACACCCCCAATCTATACCCCCAATTAATTAAAGCAGTAAAAGAAAATTCAAAATTTCATCAGAGTATATTTAAATTATCATGGCATAGACGGGGGGAATCACATTATATTGAAACAAATCATACAACACCTGCTCATAAAGATATGCAACAGTGGGGTAGCAATCAACATAGGAACTCAGTTCCTTACACCCACATTTCAGATTTAGAATAAAAGCGGAAAATCTAAAACTGAATATCATATATATATATATATATATATATATATATATATATATATATATATCACATGAAAAATTTGTCATACATCAAGTTATACATGCACAAGCCAAAAGATATATATACATAATACACAATAATCACAAACGGCCTCCCTACCTACCCGGTGTCACATATCAGAGCCGACCGACAAAAGAATGAAGTCCTAAGCTTCACAAAAAGACCTCCAATAACTCTAATCTGCAATGCCTCATAGAGCATTATAAAACAGCAGAAGGGTGAGAAAATCAATCATAATATAATTGCATACAATTATATATAACGCAAAAATACACATATATATACGGTTCTCACCACAACTCACACCATAATTCAAACACAAGGCAACACAATGTATAATTCATATTTCCGTCACCAAGATGTACCAACCATGCACAATACAGGTATTACCAACACATATCCATATATCAATTTATCAATTTTATCCACAATTCCACACATAACCAACCATAATGATTTATGCAAATGCAAGAGACCGACACAACGACTCTATGCATATGCACATGCGGTACCGACTCCCATCAATTCTCAACACCAGTTCACTCAGGAACTATTGGAACCATCGCTCGTTACTTAATGTAACTCCCCGTCGGGCATACGATGTTCCCCATCGCTCACACCTCTTTGTATAAGGCACATGATGTTTATGGATCGCTCACACTTCTTTGTATAAGGCACACGACCCGATCGCTCACACCTCTTTGTATAAGGCACACGACCCGATCGCCCACACCTCTTTGTATAAGGCACACGATCGTCTATAATCATCGCTCACACCTCTTTACATAAGGCACACGATGTTATAGCGGATTCCCTCTGGAATCAAACCGTCACTCAGGACGTCTCAAGAATGCACATCATGATGCTTAGCATACAATTACTCATGACATTTAATATGCACACATAAATGCATTCATCCACATCAACAAAATCACACTTTGCACTTATGCCCAAAACAATGCATTTAATTGCCATACGACCACAATTCATCTCAATACCATCTAAACACATGCATTTACATCATACAACAGCACCTTGCACGATACACACTAGTTATAAACAGTTATAACGACAAGAATCGGCAACACGACACTATTCCCGATTTCTTACATAATTAAATCGGCTAACAATTTCCAAATCATCATAATAAGAAAGTACAGCTCAATAGCTTTCCAACGATACCAAGAATGTAAAAATCGGATAAACGGAACCCAAGTTATGAAAGAAAAACGAAAAACAACATTTTGAAAAGTCCCATTTTACAATTATCCTGACCATACTCGTACGGCCCCTTGTCATACGCGTATTGCCCTGATTCCTCGTCATTCCATACGCGTATTGCCCAAGGTCATACGCGTATGGGCAGAAATTCATTTTTTCCCAAAATTCACGTGTAAAAGTCCATACGCGTAATACCCAACACCGTACGCGTATGCCCTAAAATGTTACGCGTACCATACGCAAATGGGCAGATGACCGAGAAAATTGAAGATCCATACGCGTTTTGGCCCATGCCTCGCCCATGTTACGCGTATCGCCAAGGTCCATACGCGTATGAACATGCCCCATACGCGTATGACCTGGAAAAACCAGAAAAAATTCTGCAGAACAAAGTTCTGCGTTTTCTCAACTAAAATCCTCCAATTTCTCACCTACACCCAGAAAATTACCAATACATTGCATAACAACATGTATCTATCATGTAACAACAATAATGAGCACTAAAACATGATTTCCAACACATTTAATCGATTTCTAATCAATTTTTCATAATATGGGTTTTACTAAATTTTTCCACTTCAATCCAATAACAACCACAACCACACATACATAATCATATTCAAGCATACAATAACTGAGTTTCGCACCCTTACCCGATTAAATCGATTCTAGAAGTTGATTTCTTGAATTTCCAAGTTTTTCTCACTTCTCTTCTCTTCTCCTCTTTTCTTCCCTTTTTCCTTTTTCTCTTTTTCTTTCTCTCTATTTTCTCTCTTTCTATTTTCTATTCTTTCTAACTTAAGAAAAATATTATGAAATGAACAAAATACCCCCATACTCAAATATCTCGCAAACGTTCCCAAAACCCGATAAAATATCACAACATTGAAAAATAACATATTTTCAAATAAAAGTCGAAAATAAAATAAAACAATAATAAAATAATCAAACAACTCGATTAAATAAAAACTGACAAAACTGGGGCGTTACAACTCTCCCCCACTGATAAGTGCAAAATGTACATATTTTTGTATATAAGTTTTGTTGCACTTATTGATACTTTTTGTTAAATATCATACGAATAAACCCCGCTTTGTTCGTAAATACGTTTACTTTACGTTTTTGGTGTATAGTGCGGTACCGTGTAAATATCATTGAGTTTAATTGATTTTCATTTATTTTTACAGGTGTTCCAGCAATGGGATTTATCCATATTCATAAAGAGCATTGAATAGGCTTTCCAACGCTTCAAACCGTGCGTCAATCGGAGTTACGGTTCAAGAGTTATGATCAAAACAAGTTCTGCCATACTGTCATGTTCGCACTGCGAACCCCCGTGGCGAGAACTCGCTGGCGCACTCGCACTGCGAACCCGGGGGCGAATGAATAGTGCCTGAATGCTTGAAAAACACAATATTTGCAGCCCAAAAGGCGGTTTACGTTCGCAGTGCGAACGGGGACTCGCAGTGCGAACCTGGGCAGTAACTTTTGCCTATTTTAGTCATTTTTCATCATTTTTTATGTGATGGTTTTGGGGGTTTTTGCTCCAACTCCATCAAACTTCGTGTCTTCATAGGATTAGCTTAGAAAACAACTGTGGAGCATGCATACGGATGATCCGGAGTGGAGTGATCGTCGAACGGCTCCGACAATCCGCGAGATGTTTGGTTCATTTCTCTTCTTCTTTATGTTTTTCTTTATGGTTGGGTTGTGTATATGTATTTGCTACAATCTCATGTATATTTTTCGCCCATGGCGTTGTATAAAACTTGCTTTACAAATCTTTATTGGTGATTGTCTCTGATTTTTGCTTTATGCGCGGGGTTTGGGGTACGTTAGAGATAACTGTCGCAAACGTCGATTAGGGATGATTGTCTGTTAGTTTTTGGATTCTAGAGATAGATTTAGAGCTAACAATCTTCAATAGGTGTCGAAGCTTAATGCCTTCCGTGTTTCGAGGCTTCGCTCGCGAGAGTGACGAAGAGAGTGGCACGGTTGTTATCTCAACTGTGCGTTAGACATAACCTTTATTGTGAGCTATGCTGGGTGATATTGAGGAGTATTGTAGGTGGAGTATAACTGGTTGGTAAGTTTAAGTTTGTGAGGAGTGATTTATATGCATTGTCGGACGAGTTTTTCTCTCTAAAGAATGAATTTGTTTTATGCTTTAATGTTTACTTTTCTGTTTTCTTGTTTGAAACCATTCAAAACCAAACTCATTAACGCGAGAGACTGTCGAACGACATTCTTTCCCTCGAACTGATCTCTGTGGACACGACATAAATCCCGAAGGGAATTCTTCCGAAAATAAATATTTTTGCTTGCTTGCCCTATACTGCACTCAACAAAATGGCGCCGTTGCCGGGGATTAGTTTTGATATTGAATCGCATTGCGATAGTTTCTTTGTTTTTGAGTTTTGTATATATCGTATATATTGTCTATTTCCATTATGTTTGTTCAAGTGTTGTATACATATTGTTCCTGTAATGTTTGTTCAAGTGTTTGGTTATGACGCTTGCTTTTGGTTTGCGCGGTGAGGCATCACCATGGCATGAATGAAGGAAGTTTCTAGCTAAGCACCGTAAAGGCGTCGAGCTTACGACGTAAAACAAGCATGTTTTATAGTTTTTATTTTTGAATGTTTTTGGTTGTTGTTTGCTCACATATTTTGATTGACTTATTTGAGGATGCTTTTGTGATTTTCCAAGTTGGTTCGTTTCAACTTGCGAATGCGTGGTAATGATTTTGTTAAGTTTTGTACACGTCTGAGGTATGTATTTATCGCTTTCTATACTTTAGCATATTCATGATACTTAGGAATTTTACAAACTTCCATGCCATCCATTCTTTTGTATACTTGTTCTATTGTGAATCACTTTAGTTCCCACCCTTTTTGTGAGGAAGCCTTTTATTGTTCATATATGCACGGAGTACCAACATTCTTGTTTTAACGGGATTTTATTATGTAGAATCTTTTGTTTGTGTTGATTATATGAAAGCATGAAAAGGATCAAGGCAATTGTTTCATTTTGAGCACAACCACCTTAGCCAAATAGTCAATTCACCTTGTGAGTGTGTGAGAATTCGTAACCCCTTTGAGCTTTTTGATCCATGTTTTTATTTGAACTTAATGCTTGTCTATGAGTATTTAGTTCACTTATTTTTTAATGGATTTTATTTTTTCTTGAACCTCAACTATGTGTTGTTGTATGGATTTTTTCCTTGCCTTAGAAAGTAGGGTGTATTCACATGATGGTGCGGTTGAATTCAAGTTGGGGAGAGGATAATTGTATACTTATTGGTTGGATTCTATGAGGATTGGAAAAGAAAAGAAAAAAGAGAAAAATTTGTGAAAAAGAAAAAGAAAGAAAAAAGGAAGAAAAAGAAAAATCCTTGAAAAAGGAAACAAAAAGAGTTCAATAATTGTGCTAAACAAGTATTGTGTGTTGTGTAGCACTTGGGATGAAAGAAGAAGTTTGATTGAAATTTTGTGTGTGAATCTTTGTGAGTTTTCACTCCCTTTGGTTTAGGCAAGTTTTTGTTTCAATTACCTTTAGAAATTGCCCCTTGTTTGTTTACCCGACCACGCTACAACCTTGAAAGTCCTTGTGATTCTTGCTTTTATGTTTTCAATGTGAATTGTTGGATGAATGCATAATTTAGTCTTTTGTTTGCAAGATTGTTGTGTGAGTGAAAAGAACCTCATTTTGTGTTTTTCATCTACCGATGATTGTTTTTACTAGGTGTGATTCACATTTGAACTTGTGTTGTTTTAGAATTTTTGGCATGACTTTTGTACTTTGCTTTTGTTTCGTGACTACGTTATCGTTGCAGTTTAGTGGTAAGTATTTACTTTTTGTGTGTACCGTTTTCATTTGAACCATTCATTCATTTCCGTTTTTCAAAACCTGTTGATTCGTCATTCTTTGGATATTGCTTGTGCATGTTCAAGTTTGTTTGATTCTTGTTTGTGGACAAACAATTATGTAAGTTGGGGAGAGTTTGATAAGTGCAAAATGTACAGTTTTGTATATAAGTTTTGTTGCACTTATTGATACTTTTTGTTAAATATCATACGAATAAACCCCGCTTTGTTCATAAATACGTTTACTTTACATTTTCGGTGTATAGTGCGGTACCGTGTAAATATCATTGAGTTTAATTGATTTTCATTTATTTTTACAGGTGTTCCAGCAATGGGATTTTTCCATATTCAAAAAGAGTATTGAATAAGCTTTCCAACGCTTCAAACCGTGCGTCAATCGGAGTTACGGTTCAAGAGTTATGATCAAAACAAGTTCTGCCATACTGTCATGTTCGCACTGCGAACCCCCGTGGCGAGCACTCGCTGGCGCACTCGCACTGCGAACCCGGGGGCGAATGAATAGTGCCTGAATGCTTGAAAAACACAATTTTTGCAGCCCAACAGGCGGTTTATGTTTGCAGTGCGAACGGGGACTCGCAGTGCGAACCTGGGCAGTAACTTTTGCCTATTTTAGTCATTTTTCATCATTTTTATGTGATGGTTTTGGGGGTTTTTGCTCCAACTCCATCAAACTTCATTTCTTCATAGGATTAGCTTAGAAAACAACTGTGGAGCATTCATACGGATGATCCGGAGTGGAGTGATCGTCGAACGGCTCCGACAATCTGCGAGATGTTTGGTTCATTTCTCTTCTTCTTTGTGTTTTTCTTTATGGTTGGGTTGTGTATATGTATTTGCTACGATCTCATGTATATTTGTCGCCCATGGCGTTGTATAAAACTTGCTTTACAAATCTTTATTGGTGATTGTCTTTGATTTTGGCTTTATGCGCGGGGTTTGGGGTGCGTTAGAGATAATCGTCGCAAACGTCGATTAGGGATAATTGTCTGTTAGTTTCTGGATTCTAGAGATAGATTTAGAGCTAACAATCTTCAATAGGCGTCAAAGCTTAATGCCTTCTGTGTTTCGAGGCTTCGCTCGCGAGAGTGACGAAGAGAGTGACACGGTTGTTATCTCAACTGTGCGTTAGACATAACCTTTGTTGTGAGCGATGCTGGGTGATATTGAGGAGTATTGTAGGTGGAGTATAACTGGTCGGTAAGTTTAAGTTTGTGAGGAGTGATTTATATGCATTGTCGGACGAGTTTTTCTCTCTGAAGAATGAATTTGTTTTATGTTTTAATGTTTACTTTTCTGTTTTCTTGTTTGAAACCATTCAAAACCAAACTCATTAACGCGAGAGACTGTCGAACGACATTCTTTCCCTCGAACCGATCTCTGTGGACACGACATAAATCCCAGAGGGAATTCTTCCAAAAATAAATATTTTTGCTTGCTTGCCCTATACTGCACTCAACACCCACTTAGAAATTTTCGTCCTCGAAAATATACCTGAGACGAACAACTCTGGATACGACTTCCGCATCCGACTCTCCAACTCCCAAGTCAAATTGCCCTCAGCAGCGCCTCCCCACGCCACTTTCACAAGTGCAATATCCTTGCCTCTCAACCTCTTCACCTCGCGGTCCAAAACCCTAACTGGTAACGCCTCAACCGTAAGGTTCTCCCTTACCTCAACCTCATCCATCGGAATCACATGCGACGGATCCGAAACATACTTCCGAAGCTGTGAAACATGAAACACGTCGTGCAAATTCGACAGATTCGGCGGTAACGCCACCCGATAAGCCACAGCACCCACTCTCGCAGATATCTGGTAAGGACTAATAAACCGAGAAGTAAGTTTCTTCGATTTCAATGCACGACCCACACCCGTTACCGGCGTAACCCTTAGAAATACATGATCGCCCTCTTGGAACTCAAGATCTTTTCGTCTCCGATCATGATAACTCTTTTGTCTGCTCTGAGAAGCCTTCATTTTCTCACGAATAACCTTCACTTTTTCCGTAGTCTGTTGCACCAACTCTGGTCGAACCACCGAACTCTCACCAGATTCGTGCCAACACAACGGTGTTCGACATCTTCGTCCATACAATGCTTCAAATGTTGCCATTCCAATACTTGAATGGAAACTGTTATTATACGTGAATTCAATCAATGTAAGATAACTATCCCACGTACCACCTTGTTCAAGAACACAAGCTCGCAACAAATCTTCCAACGACTGATTCGTTCTCTCCGTCTGACCATCCGTCTGTGGATGATAGGCCGAACTTAATCTCAATTTAGAACCCAACGCCTTCTGCAAACTTTCCCAAAATCTTGAGGTAAATCTAGGATCTCGATCCGAAACAATACTCAATGGAACCCCATGCAACTTCACAATCACACTGATGTAAATCTCAGCCAACCTCTCCAAAGAAAAACTGATGTCAATCGGAATAAAATGAGCCGATTTAGTCAGCCTATCCACAATCACCCAAATAGCATTATGCCCTCGCTGTGTATTCGGCAACCCCGTTACGAAATCCATGGAAATGCTATCCCACTTCCACTCAGGAATATCCAACGGTTGCAACAAACCACTAGGCCTCAGATGTTCCACCTTCGATTTCTGACAAGTCAAACATGCATAAACAAACTGAGCCACATCTCTTTTCAATCCAGGCCACCAGAAAATCTTCTTCAAATCCTAATACATCTTAATCGCTCTCGGATGTATACTCAAATTACTCCGGTGTCCTTCTTCCAAAATCATCTTTTTCAACTCCGCATCATCCGGAATACAAATTCTACCTCGGAATCTCAAAACACCATTAACATCCACTTGAAAATCACTATTCACATCTTTTTCTCCAACCAACATCAAATCCACAAATTTCACATCCAGCTTTTGCTTCTCACTAACTGTCATCAGAAAATCATTAGTAATCGTTAGCATTCCAAGCCTCATGCTATCCGACGTCACTTCACAAACCAAACTCAAGTCTCTAAACGATTCCAAAAGCTCCCACTCCTTAACCATTAAAGCGAACATATGTAACGATTTCCAGCTCAATGCATCGGCTACCACATTAGCTTTACCAGGATGGTAATTCAAGCCAAAGTCGTAGTCCTTCAAAAATTCCAACCATCTACGTTGCCTCATATTCAGCTCTTTCTGATCAAACAAATATTTTAAACTTTTATGATCACTAAAGACTTCAAACCTTGCACCGTAGAGATAATGCCTCCAAATCTTCAACACAAAAACCACAACCGCTAATTCAAGATCATGAGTAGGATAATTCTTCTCATGCACTCTCAACTGCCTTGAAGCATAAGCCACAACCTTACCTTCTTGCATCAGAACACCACCTAGACCAATCAAAGAAGCATCAAAATAAACCACGAATGGTTCATTAGGATTCAGTAAAATCAAAATCGAAGCTGTCGTCAATCTTCTCTTCAGCTCATTAAAACTTTCCTCGCACCGAATATCCCAAATGAACGCTTGCCCTTTACAAGTCAACTGGGTCAAAGGAAGTGCTAGCTTAGAAAAACCTTCAATAAACCTTCGATAATAACCAGCCAAACTCAAAAAGCTTCGAATTTTAGTAATAGATCTCGGAGCCTCCCATTGTAGAACTGCTTCTACTTTAGATGGGTCCACAGAAATACCATTACTCGAAATCACGTGCCCAAGAAAACTCACCTCCGACAACCAGAACTCACACTTGGACAATTTGGCAAAAAGCTTCCTTTCTCTCAAAACCTGCAAAACAATACACAAATGCTCCGCGTGCTCCTCCAGAGACTTAGAATAAATCAAAATGTCATCAATAAACACAACAACAAATCGATCCAAATGCTCGTGAAAAATATGATTCGTGTACTCCATAAACACACCTGGCGCATTAGAAACCCCGAACGGCATCACAGAATATTCATAATGACTGTAACGTGTCCTAAAAGCCGTCTTCTGAATATCTTCCTCTTTCACCCTAATCTGATGATACCCCGACCTCAAGTCAATCTTACTAAACACACACGCACCAACCAACTAATCCATCAAATCATCAATCCTTGGAAGAGGATACTTATTCTTAATCGTCACCTTATTCAACTGGCGATAATCAATACACAACCACATACTTCCATCCTTCTTTTTCACCAATAAATCTGGAGCACCCCACGGAGAAACACTAGGTCTAACAAACCTCTTTTCCAACAAATCATTCAACTGCTTCTTTAACTCAACCAACTCAGATACCGACATACGATAAGGTGCCATAGAAACAGGTCTAGTACCAGGAACTAGATCTATAGAAAACTCCACCTCTCTCTCTGGCGGCAAGTCTGAAATATCCTCGGGAAACACTTCCGGAAATTCACACACAACAGGAAACACATCAAGTGAAACTTGACTATCCACAGTCAAAGATGCAAACAAACCAAACAACTGAGCTTCATCCGCCAAAAGTCTCTTCAACTCTTTGGTAGATAAGAAACTCGAGTCTTCGTCTTCCTCAAGAGAAGGAAACCTTACCAACTTATGATAGAAATCAATATGAACCCTGTTGAATTGCAACCAATTCATTCCCAGAACAACATCTAAACCCTCCAACGGAAAATACACTAAATCCATCTCAAAGTATTTACCATAAATGGTCAAAGGATAACTCAAACAAACCAAAGAAGTAGTTACTAACCCCATTGTTGGAGTATCAATAACCATCTTACCATCCATCAAAGACAACACAAGATACAAACGCTTCGTGCACTCAGACGAAATAAACAAATGAGTCACTCCAGTATCAATAATAGCAACTAAAGGAGTACTATTAATAAAACAAGTACCTCTGATCAGACGATCTGCACTTGAAGTTTGAGTCCCCACCAAAGAAAATACCTTCCCACTAGCTGGAGCTTGCTTCGGTTTCTGACACTTTGTACTAGCATGTCCAAGCTCACCACAATTAAAGCACTTCACCACGTTCCTCTTACTGTAGCGAGCGATTTTGGACGCGGTTCTTAAGCGCTGGTCGCCCTCACTGCGGTTGAGTTTTAAATACAGGTCGATTCATTTTTTATCCTATTAAAGCTGAATAAGGAAGGGAAATAGATGTCTCTAATTAACCCTACTTGCATACTGAGTTTAAACAGTGGTCTGTTAGGTTACAGATGCTATGTGGTCGTGGGGCCTTCGTATTGGTTATTTGTATTTTCGCCAATACTGATTTCTTTCTCTGGGATTTTGTTAGGATACTGCTTCAGATTATGGTATATGGGATTTAGGGTTTTTGTTTAGTGTGCTCGCTAAGATCTTTTCTTTCGATCTTATGCCTACGTATTCCCGTTTACCGAAATAGGGAAATCAGAGCGTTCGTAGTTCCTCCTATTCTATGGGAGGAAATGGTTGTTTTGGTGTCTTGTTCAAAGCCCAAGACGTGAAGCGAAAGGTCTATTTGTATCTTGTTCAAAGCCCAAGATGTGAAGCTGAAAAGTTTATTTGTATCTTGTTCAAAGCCCAAGATGTGAAGCGAAAGGGTTGGTCTTTAGAGAGAATTTGTCATCTCTAAAGAGGGGGTTGTATGTCACAACTGTTGATAAAGGAGAATTACTTTAACCGGGATATGTGAATCCGGCAATGCCATAATTTCCTTTAAAGGGGATTTTAACCTGAAGGAGAAGACTTTAACTCAGTGTAGAGCAATGCTATATTTCCTTAGGAATTTCTTATGCTAAAAGAGGGACAGTGGCATGGATGTAGATGATCCAGAGGCTTACCGCTTACAGCAATTAGATGAAGGGGAAGGAGTTGTTGATGTTTGTGTACTATGAACGAGGTACAACTTTGATGCTAAAAGGTTGATTGGATCAACCAGTGGTTTTCTTATATAAAGCCTAAGAGGAGGCTAATATGTGTCTCGTACAAAGGCCGAGAGAGAGGCTAAAAGGTTTTGACTCAACGAGGGAATCTTTTGGTATCTCGTATAAAGCCCGAGATGAAGGCTATTTGACTCAACAAGAGAGTTTTTTGTATCTCATACAAAGCCCGAGATGGAGGCTGAAATTTGTTTGGCTCAATAAGAACCTTTTTGTATCTCGTATAAAGCCCGATATGGAGGTGAAAGGGGTAATTGACTCAACGAGGGAGTCTCTTATGTGTCTCGTACAAAGCCCGAGAGAGAGGCTAAACGTTGTTTGACTCCGCTGGGGAGAATCATCGTACAAAGCCCAAGAGAAGGCTAACTTCACTGGAGAAGGATCATTATACAAAGCCTAAGAGGAGGTTGTGGTTACTGTTTCAGTTGAGTGACAGGTCCAGTATACTGATTTTGAAAGAGAAAATCAGTTCTTATATGAGCAATGCTGTACTCAAGGATTTGATTCGAGGATCCGGGTTATTCCTGTTCTTTAAGGAAGTGGGAAATTCGAAGGGTATTGAGACTGTCCGAGTCTACAGGTTTCCTTCCTATTCTTGAAGGGTGCTTGAGAATGTCTTTGAGACTCAAGAATATTAGACTGTCCAAGTCTAGAGTTTTATCCTTTGTACTATGTTTTGAGAAACAGTAGTAGACTCTTTGAAAGGACTGTTCTATGCAGATGACTAAGTTCTGTTTCTATACCTCTAGGAGGTCGTCGGGACAATTTGTACGAAGCCCAAGAGGAGGTTGGAAGCTTTTAAGAAGCCGAGAGGTCCTTGTATGAAGCCCAAGAGGAGGCTATCATTCCCGGAGGAAGAGATTATTATACGAAGCCTAAGAGGAGGCTGTGAATACTTCTAAGAAGCCGGCGGGTCCTTGTACTAAGCCCAAGAGGAAGCGGGGTTGCTTTTAGGAAGCCTCTGGGTCCTTGTACGATGCCCAAGAGGAGGCCGATGCTTTTAAGAAGCCCGTGGGTCCCCAAACCCCGAGAAATTCAAGGCAAGCTATTCACAAGGAATAGATCAAGTCAGGAAAGTTCGAGAATTTGGAAGAAACTCAAAGATGCCATTCACGGAGAATACATTCACCTCTGGGAGTAGAGTTTCTTGACAATTCCTAATGAGGACAGCCGAAGAGAAGACTGTATCTGGTGATCCTATTGGGGATCTAGTTGTCTATTTCTATGAATAAACGAAACGACGTCACCTAGTTCTAGACGTAGTTGCTGGGGAAACTCTAAATATCTATACTATTATTACACAGTTGATATGAGTTTATGAAAGAAGACTTACAGTGAAACAGCCCCACAATACAGTTATATGTATATGTAAGCGGTAAATGAAAGCGTATAAACACTTACTCGGTTGTAGAGCTTCCATGCTGTTTGGTTAGTTGTTCAACAAAGAAAGATTGAAAACAACAGTATATTCAAAATCAAAGGAGAAAGTGCTTTGAAAAAGAAAGATTTGGGGCTTACAGCTCAAGGAGAGGCCCAGGGTTTTATCAGTGAGCGCACTGTTTAAATTTGTACATAGGGACTTATACAAGTGACTGGGGCCCAAAAAGGTTTTCTGTACACGGGGATGGGTCTTACACTCTCTCAAGAGGCCCAAAATGCTTTAAAGAAAAAGAGTGGGGCTTATAACACGAGGGTAGGCCCAGATGATTTTTCCGTTAAAAATGGCGATCGCCCCGAGATTTTCTTTTAACGCAGAGAGACTTAGACAATAAGTGAGGCCCAAAATGTTTTTTGGTTTAAAGGGGGGTTGGGTCTTACACTCTATTAGAGGCCCAAAAGTTTTGAATGGGTCTTATTGCTCACGGAGAGGCCCAAGGTTATTTTTCAAAAGGCGATGATCGCGCTGTTTGTTTTTGACGGTATCGGGACTTATACAATATACTGAGGCCCAAAATGATTTGGTCAAAAAAAGGATTGGGTCTTACACTCTATTAGAGGCCCAAAAATGTTTTGAAAATGATTTATGAGGGTTGAATTAATCCAAAAACCCTAATTTGTTTTCAAAATGCATTTAATTGAATAAAATTCAATTAAAATGATCAAAATTGTTTAACATATGGAAAACAAACTGTGATCTTGGATTAATGCTTCAAAAATTAAGTATTGACCTAAAAAATAATTAGAAAGCATTAAAAGTTGCAAAATCAAGGTGGAAAAAATATTTTAAATGTCAAAAACAAATAAAACATTAATTCTTTGCAAAAATATCAATTATATAAAATAAATAATATTTTTGGGATTTTTTGGGAAAATAAAATATTTTGTCATTTTTGTGAATTATTAAAAAAAGAATCAACTCAAAGTCATTAAAACTCAGAGAGAAATTAATTTTTGAATCAATTAAATAAAATCACAAAATTCAAATATTCAAATATTGGAAAATGTCGCCAAGAACAAAGGCAAGAACACGCACGTTTTTCAGTTTTGCCCAGATTTGCATTTTCTCTCCAATCTCACTGAATACTTAATCATATCATGCAATCCACATACCAATCAACTCGTTTCAACCTCACGATCATGTCTATGGTATTTAATTTCATTTAAATTAAACATATAACAAGAAATCATGAAAAATCCTCAAGAACCCTAATTTCTGCATGAAGGCTAGGATTTTTGATACACGATTCAAACAATGCAATTAATTGAGGGGAAACATTCCATGCATGATTATGAACATTTCGCAAAAGTATTGTGCGAGGAAATATGCATAGATTGAGAGATGACCAAGTTTAAGCTTACCTCTAGGTCGTGACAGCAAGAGCAAATTGATTTCTGAGTAGGAGGTGTTACAGATGAATTGTGATGATCTGAACAACTTCCTTACACCCTATGGAGTGTGTTTGAACGCTTGGACTTGACTGAGAATGGCTGGATCACTTCATGGTATCTCAACTGCACTTTGGTTAAAACCTTGAGCAATTGACTGGTGATTCTGAGAAATCAGTGTTCCAGTTGTTGTTTAAGTGTTTGATCAGCTCACATATGATGTATATGAGGTGTGTGTGTGATTGGTTTGAGTGGAATTGCTCTCTAATGAAAAACCCGATAGTGACTTGCTAAGAAAGACAGTTTTGAGAGTGAGAAGTGGTTTTTGAGAAAGGCAAGTGTTGTAGGCCTTTGGTGTACTTAAACTGATCACAATTGAGTTCTTTTTATAGTAGAGCAAGTTTGTATTGCAAGGAATAGTGAATGGCAACTGCAGCAGAGGTTTGTTCAATGTTGGCCAATGGAAATGCAAGTCTCCTCTAGCCATTGACTAGAGGTTAGGGCACAGGGATGTGGTTCCGTTGGTCTTGGATAAGCCTTGACTGATTTCAGATAAGAATGGCTCAGTCCATGCCACCTTGATGCTTCCATTGAATGCTATAATCCATAATTGGAGTCTTGTCCCTATTTTGGCAATTCTAGGTACAACATGCTATTTCTTGTTCCAAAGACTTTGGAGGCTTGGCTCAGTGATTGTCCCCTTTAGATTCAATCCTCAGATGTGTCCAAGTGGATAGGAGCATTTGGATTTGGCTGATTTTGGCAAATCGACCAAAAGTGCAAAAATCTGCCTTGCCTTGGCAGATTTCAGCAAGGCAACTTGCCAAGGTCATATCTCATAGCCCAAATTGAATTTGGTAATGTTCTTGGCCATTTTGGAAAGCCCTTACATGATACAACAACTGTTTGAACATGTTTGGTTTTGATCTCTTTTAAATCCAAGTGAAAAATCCCCCTACATTTGGCAAAAAGAAGGGTAAAATCTGACTTAGTGAAATTTTCACTAAGTGTTGGAACAAAGTGACTTTTCTTGATTTTGATCACTCCATAACTCAAAATCCATGAGGAATTTGGACATAGGTCAGTATGAAGCTTTTGTAGAGGGCAATGAGATCTACAAATCAAGCTTTTAATGGGGAACAATGGCCTTGTGGTTTAGGAGTTATGGTCCTCCAAAGTTGGCACATTAGTGTCACTTTTTCCATAACTTAGAAATTTTTCTAAGTTTTTATGGTTACCCCTTTTACAAGTTATCCAACTTTTCTTAATTTTTCTTGATGAATGATGATTCAAATCATACATTAACATCATTTTAGGGTTAAAAATCTATTTTAGTGAAAAATCTCAAAAAGTCAAAGTTGACTTTTGTGCACAGTTGACTTTTTATCAGATGAATTCCAAACTGTGCAATTCTTCAGGAAATCATGTCCTTGACCTAAATCAAACTTGATGGACATGTTCCATGGGTGTCATAGGGTATATTGATGCATGTCATAAGGCTTGGGAGCATGTCCTGGTCAAAAGTCAAAGTTACAGTTGACTTTTTTCTTAAAACTCTAACTGTGGTGCAGATGAAATTGAGACTTGTTGCTCAAGCTTCTTGGATTAATCCATTGTTCCAAATGGATTAATATGGTATATTAGAGACCCTAAAATCATGTCTTGAGGTCTTGGCTCATGATTTGTCCCAAAAGTCAACTTAGGGGTGAATTAGGTCAAGAAACCCTAATTCCTGATTTTTGATGTATGCATCCCTTGAGGCAAAATTGACTTGATGATTAGGTCCATGAGGTTCCATGGAGTATATTAGGTTATGTTTTAAAGCATCGGCTCATGCCCAGAGGAGAATTTCCATCTGGAGGCCCTTGTCGGCGAAAACCCTAATTTGGTGACATTGGCGATCTTGAGGCTTGATCCACCTAAAAGGGAGCAACCTTGTGCTTAATCCTTGAAGTGGGAGTCCTCTTGATCCATTGTGGATCTTTGAGAGGTTAGACAAGTTGAAGATCATGTCATTCCTTGATTGATCCTTTGTCTAAGCACTCAGAGAGGGCTTGAAACCCTAATTTTGATTGTAGTGAATGCTCAACAACCCTTGAGGCATTTGATGAGGCATGATGGTTCATCCATATTGTGATGAAGACTTGCACAATGATGGGGAATCTTAGTGGTCAAAATTTGGGGTATGACAGATGCCCCTATTTAATCTTCTTGGACACGAAGGTGTGAATGACGAAGGTATTCGGGCATTCGGGGTGCAAGAGGATTAAATATCAGAATACCCGAAATTTTGATGGTGGTTATGAATGGCAGCTTACGCATTCATCTTCTTTAGCTAAGCGATGATGCTTAGAAAAGGTAAACTTCCCCTCGATCATGGTCTTCAGCCAAGGAGCTGATCTCAGTTTCTGAAGTAAACTTCCCCTCGATCCTGGTTTCCTACCAAAGAACTGGTCTTAGTTTCCTGAAATAAACTTCCCCTCGATCCTGGTTTCCTACCGAGGAACTGGTCTAAGTTTCTTTTGTCAATAAACTTTATTGACAAGGGACGCTATTCGTAGTGGTTTTCCTCAAACTTCTCGCCGAATTTTCCTGGGGAGATGCCATTTGATGGAAAAACTTTTGATGTCAGACTTGCTGGTGAACCCAGTCGTCTGAGTTGTAGAGTTGTACAAACTTCTCTGTTGGAGACGCCATTTGTTTTTACTGGGGAAAGCGATTATCTTGAGAGGCTGCTTCTGCGTGGGATCTTACATCATACTTTCCTCGGGATCTTCCCGGAGAAATGCCATATGACGGGGTCCAATTTTGAGGTGCCGATGACCTTTTCATCAACAATCTTTTCGGAGCGAAATTGGCATGCTGCTGAATCTCTGATTACGAGGCTTTCTCTGTGGATTTTCCGTAATCCAGGAAAGCAAGGATATCATCTTCAATGGCGAAGAGTGATGTTGACTGAAGGTTCCTCTGGTTCTTCAGAGGTTCAAGTTATCAAAGTGGTCGAGGACCAACTTCCTTCCAGAAATAAACTGGGGACGAGGCTGTTCAGACACAGCGTTTCCTGACGAGGCAAAAACTGACGACTCTATTGAAAGAACTTCTATCACTAGGGGACAAGACCGACTAAAGTGATAGTGATGCAATATGAAATGTGAATGCAAATCAATAATGCAAGATGTATGTATGTATATGCTGACAAAACTGACACGACATACAAACTAAAAGATGAACATGACTGGATACTCGGCCATCGCGGGGCGAAGAAGTACCGCTGGTTCAGAATAGCAATTCCACCTTGCTTAGGAGAGATAGTCCCTGTTGGGAGCTACCGTTGGTCGGGCTTAGGAGGTAAGAACTCTGCCATAGGTATCAGATGGGAAAGCCGCATCTCATACAGTTGATCCTTCGTTCAGGCGTACTGGCCTAGAAGGAGTACTTTGATTCTGCACTTTGAGGCTCGCTTACTTCTGGAGAAGCGGTTGATGTTCCTTTGATGTTCAACAGTCAAAAGAAATTGCCGACTTTATTTTAAAAGCAGAAAAAGTTTTAACAAGTAAATTCATTTTCGTTTCATTTCAAGAATCGCTAATCATGTTAACAACGTCGTTCTTTAAAGCTAAAACAAATAAGAACTACAAACAAAAATACAAGGGCTCAAATTTTATCGATAAAATGGAGATCAGCAAAACGCGTGATTCCATTGAGTATTTACAGAGTTATAAAATGGTAATTTACAGGGAAAAGGGCTACGTTGAAACATAACGACCGCTATCCTTCTACCAACTTTGAATTCGGGGCATCCTGAGCTTCTGTCGAAGATGACCTTGACTGGAGTTTTCTGACGGATGATGTAACTGCTGCTGAGGGACTTGCCTCTGTTGAACATAGTTACTTGCTATTATCCCTAATTTTTGCCTGGATTGTACTATGATGTTTCCAATCCATCGGGATGATTTTTTTCATGTCTCTAACTTTTTCCTGGACCGCCCTTTCGGGTTTTCAATCCACCGAGACGTTTTTCTTTTTAGTTTCGGCGAAGTATTTCTTGACTACATCAACGTTTGTGGGGTAGGCAAATTACTCTCCGTCCATGGTTGCAAGTCTCAAGGCGCCGCCTGAGAAAGCTTTCGTGACCACATAGAGGCCATCATAATTCGGAGTCCATTTACCTCGCGAATCAGTGAGAAATGATTGTATCTTTTTAAGCACGAGGTCTCCTTTTCTGAAGACACGAGGTCGGACCTTTTTGTCAAACGCCCTCTTCATTCTCTGTTGATACAACTGACCGTGGCATAGTGCCGTTATTCCCTTCTCCTCAATCAGATTTAACTCGTCGTGTCGACTTTGACACCATTCACCTTCGGTGAGCTTAGCTTCCATCAATACTCGGACTGACGGGATCTCTACTTTTATGGGGAGAACAACTTCCATGCCATAACTAGAGAGAAAGGGGTTGTCCCTGTTGAAGTGCGGACAGATGTTCGATAATCTTGAAGAGCAAAGGGTAGCATCTCGTGCCAGTCTTTGTAGGTCACAACCATCTTTTAAACGATCTTCTTGATGTTCTTATTGGCCGCTTCTACCGCCCCGTTCATCTTGGGTCGGTAGGGAGATGAGTTATGGTGTTCGATCTTGAACTCTGCGCACAACTCCTTCATCATCTTGTTGTTCAAGTTAGATCCATTATCAGTAATGATTTGGCTTGGAACACCATAACGGCAGATGATATTGTTTTTTATAAATAGGACCACCACTTGTCGGGTTACATTAGCGTATGACACTGCTTCGACCCACTTGGTGAAATAATCAACGGCTACTAGGATGAACCGATGTCCGTTTGAAGCCTTGGGCTCAATCATGCCAATCATGTCGATTCCCCATATGGATAAAGGCCACAGGGAAGAAAGAACTTTGAGATGCGTTGGCGGTACATGGATTTTGTGGAAGTATATCTGACACTTGTGACACCTCCTCATGTACTTGTAGCAGTCGAATTCCATTGTCAACCAATAGTACCCTGCTCTGAGAATTTTTCTCGCCATTGTATGTCCGTTGGCATGAGTGCCAAAGGATCCTTCATGAATTTCTTTCATAAGCATGTCTGCTTCTGGTCTGTCTACGCATCGGAGCTAGACCATGTCAAAATTTCTCTTATAGAGAGTGTCACCGCTTAGGAAGAAGTTTCCAGCCAATCTTCTGAGGGTTTTTCTGTCTTTCCTGGATGCCCCAAGTGGGTATTCTTGTTTCTGAAGGAAGCATTTGATATCCTGATACCAAGGTTTATCGTCTAGGACTGCTTCAATCGTGAAGATGTAAGCGGGCCGTTCAAGGCGCATTATGTCGATCTTAGGTAGGTCGTTCCATTGACCTACGCTAATCATGGAAGAGAGAGTGGCTAAAGCATCAGCCATGTGATTCTCCTCACGAGGGATATGATGAAACTCAACTCTGTTGAAGAAGGGCAACAACCTTCTTGCGTAGTCTTTGTAAGGAATCAATCCTGATTGGTATGTGTTCCAATCTCCTTTTATTTTATTGATAACCAAAGCTGAATCGCCGTATACGTCCAAGTTTTTGATCCTTAAATCAATTGCTTCTTCGAGACCCATAATACAAGCTTCGTATTCGGCCTCGTTGTTCGTACATTTGAACGTAAGTCTGGCAGTGAAAGGAATATGGGTACCCTGAGGGGTAACAATGATTGCCCCAATTCCGTTTCCATAATGATTAACTGCTCCATCAAAGATAAGTCCCCATTGGGAACCTGGTTCTGGCCCTTCACTGGGTAACGGTTCATCGTAATCTTTCATTTTTAGATACATGACATCTTCGTCTAGGAAGTCAAACCCGATTGATTCTTGATTGTCAATCGGTTGATGAGCCAAATGATCAGCTAAAATACTTCCCTTAACGGCTTTCTGAGCGTGGTACTCTATGTCATATTCTGATAACAGCATCTGCCAACGGGCAATCCTTCCCGTGAGAGCAGGTTTTTCGAAGACGTACTTGATAGGATCCATTTCGGAGATTAACTAAGTAGTATGACGAATCATGTATTGGCGAAGATGTTTGGCTGCCCAAGCCAAAGCGCAGCAAGTTTTCTCAAGCATCGTGTACCGAGTCTCGGAGTCGGTGAATTTCTTGCTCAAATAGTAAATGGCAGACTCTTTCCATTTGGTTTCGTCTTGTTGGCCAAGTACACATCCCATTGAGTCCTCTAGGACTGTGAGGTAAATGATCAGTGGCCTTCCTTCCACTGGAGGTGATAGAATCGGCGGATTCAACAGGTATTCCTTAATACTTTCGAAGGCGGTTTGACAATCTTCTGACCAAACGCAATCCTGGTTCTTTTTTAGTAATTTGAAAATCGGTGCACAGGTCGCGGTCATAAGGAATATGAATCTGGAGATGTAGTTCAAACGTCCCAGGAATCCTCTGACTTGTTTTTCAGTTTTCGGAGAAGGCATTTCTTGAATGGCCTTGACCTTGTCAGGATCAACCTCAATTCCTTTCTGGCTGACGATAAACCCTAGTAATTTCCCTGAACGGACACCGAAGGTGCACTTGTTGGGATTCAAGTGGAGTTTGTACTTTTGCAAATGCTCGAATAGTTTTGACAGGTGGGTTACATGCTCCTCTTCTGTCTTAGATTTTGCAATCATATCATCGACATATACCTCAATTTCTTTGTGTATCATGTCATGAAACAGAGTAGTCATGGCCCTTTGATAGGTTGCCCCGGCGTTCTTCAAACCGAACGGCATTACCATGTAACAAAAGGTACCTTATGGGGTAATGAACGAAGATTTCACCATGTCTTTCGGCGCCATTTTGATCTGGTTATAGCCCTAGAATCCATCCATGAAGGAGAAGACTTTGAACTTTGTTGTACTGTCTACCAGCATGTCAATGTGTGGTAAAGGAAAGTCGTCCTTTGGACTAGCCTTGTTCAGATCCCTATAATCGACACACATTCTGACTTTTCTGTCCTTTTTGGGAACGGGTACAATATTGGCTAACCATTGAGGATATTCTGATGTGGCGAGGAAACCTGCGTCAATCTGTTTTTGTACCTCCTCTTTGATTTTGATCGCCATGTCTGGGTGAGTCCGTCTCAACCTTTGCTTTACTGACGGACATTTCGATCTCAACGGTAAGTGATGTTCCACGATGCTGGTATCCAACCCTGGCATATCCTGATATAACCAAGCGAATACATCGAGGAATTCTTTGAGAAGCTTTATCAAACTCTCTTTGGCAGTTGGACTGAGAAGTGCCCCAATCCTGATTTCTTTTCTCTCTTGTTCTGAACCCAAGTTTACCGTTTCCAACGGCTCTTTATGAAGTTCAATGGACCTTTCCTCTTGTCTGAGTAGTCGAGAGATCTCTTCTGGAATTTTGTTGTCATTTTCTTCTTCAGCCTCGAATATCAGGAACTCAAAGTTGGGAAAAGGCATCGGATCGTATGTTTCAACTGGGTTTAAAACAAGCAATCTGCATGACGTGATGATTCGTGTTTAGAAGAGATAGAGAAAATGCAAAAGTGTGTGCAGTGTATTTTTTTTTACTGCTTGTTTTTATTATTGATTTGTTTTTTAGGATTACCATTTTCTAAAAAAGCAAAAAGAGAAAACAACAATTAATGCGGAAATTACAGAACGACGTTATTTTATTAATGAATAAGTCGATTCTTGAAACTACAGCCCTATAAAACAAAACTCTGTCGCTTCGGGCAAAGCGAAGAGGGAAATTTAAAGAAAGCGAGCCCTATCAAAACATCCGTTTCACCTGGGCAGGGTGAAAGGTTAAATATGGCAATTACTTTGACTGATGAACGATCTTCGGAACCTCGACGGAAACCCATTGGCAGCGAACTCCTTGGTGAATCACAAAGTCTGGTACCTTCCTTGATTTGTCTTCAGAAATAACGCTGATTTCTGGCGGAGCATGATCATTGGAATCTGTCTCCCAGGCAGAGTTGTCGTAGGAGGATTCCTCTGTTGTATTATGCAGAGTATTTGTACTCTCAGCTGTATCTCCCCATCCAGTTGGCTGGATGTCTTCGAGCCTGATACGAGAGCTTTTGGGCGCAGTGTACTTGACCATATAGTCGTATTTTCCACTCGGTTATCCCAGGGTGTCCCACACTTCTTTGGAACTGGAGGGGTCATCCCTCTCGATGACGTTGACCTCAGGAAAAGCATAGTTGATGAATTCAAGTCCTGCAAACGTTGCGAATTCATCTTCATGTTGAGTAGTTCCTGAATGACCTGAGTGTTGATCCCATGACATGGTGGGGACACAGGTATTCTGTTTGATGACGGTCAACTGAGTTTCATTACTCGGCTGACTTTCTGGCCCCAAGTCTCCTGGGTAACGTTGCCACATTGGCAGACCATCCATTGGGCCATAATAGTTGTAGTCAAAGTTGTCTTTCATCAGAGTGTCCTCCTCTAATGAATTTGGCAGAGCACGACATCCTTCCGGATCACAATCTCCGTATATCATTTCGACGTCTGACCTTGGTATAAATCTCGGACTCTGTACGGGATAGCAAAATGGTATAGGCACCTCTTCCTGAGACATATAACCGTCCTCGTTAAGATAGGACTTCCATTCTTCATCTGTGTCAGAGGGATCTTCCTCATTGATAGCATGTACTGCTTGAGACACTGGGTGATGGAAACCTCCACTGTGGAAGAAGTTTTGAAGGGGATGAAGACTTTCATCGTTGGCAGCTGTCCGGGTACAGGTTGCAGAAAAACCAAGACCGTTCTTTGTTGTATTGCTAGTAGGAATGACAAGTTGTTCCCATCCGGTTGTATCGGTACTCTCGACCGCTTTGATAGCATCGTTGTATGAGGAAATTGAGGTTCCTCCTTGGGATTGATTATCCTTGCTCACCGACAGTGCTTGGAACTGAGTTCCAATAACCTCCTCGGGTTCTATACCAGCAGATGATGACAATTTACTTACGAGCAAGGCCTGTTCTCCACAGATTGTGACAAGTTGGTCGTTCTGAATGAACTTTAGCTTTTGGTGGAGGGTCGAAGTGACCGCTCCAGCCTGATGTATCCAAGGTCTTCCTAATAAACAACTGTACGTTGCACGGATGTCCATGACCTGGAAAGTGACTTGGAAAGTGTGAGGACCAATAGTTATAGGAAGATCAACTTCGCCGATAACTGTTTTTCTGGATCCGTCGAACGCTTTGACGACGACCTCGTTGATTCTCATCGGAGGGCCTTTGAATGATAATTGCATCAAAGTGGACTTCGACATAACATTCAGGGCTGACCCTGTGTCTACTAGTACGCTGGCTAAAGCATCGTCCTGGCAGTTAACTATGATATTGAGCGCCATGTTATGACGACGACCTTCTTCAGGTAATTCCTCATCACTAAACCCTAAATTATTGCAGGAAGTGATGTTAGAGACAATGCTATCGAACTGTCTGTTACATCCTGTTCCACAAAGGCTTGCTCCAAGACTTTCTGCAGAGCCTCCCTGTGGGTTTCTAAACTGAGTAACAGTGATAATACCTAGATCTTTGAAGGAGTTTGTAACAGCTGATCGACAATGTTGTATTCACTCCTTTGGATGAGCTTCAGCATCTCATCATTGTTTTTTGAAAGGTTGGTATTACAGGATTGACCGACCGGTAGATCGGGAGCTTCTATCTAAAGTTCCTTTTCGTTGTTAGGTTCTCCAACTCCTCGGTTGAAGATTCGACAGCTCCGTGTTACACGACTGATTCCTGCAATATTCACGACGGAGGGTAATGGAATTTCCTTTCCATTTTCAATTATCGTTGCACCGTATTTGTAAGGGATCGCCTTAGCTGATTCATACGGTAATGGTCCCGGCAGATAGATGACTATGGGAACCTTCTGGTTTTTCTGACCATCATAAGTAATCTCGATCCGTTCCCGGTTGGGAACTTTAGATTCGTCAAGTAGAGGGATAATGGCAAAAACATCCCTGGTCCTGTGATGACCAGAGATCATGACAACATCCTCGACTTGATTGGCAAGGTAGTCCAGCGACCAATTGATGGGTCCAAAACCCGGATATGGGCGAATCTCTCCACGATCCACCTGACCTTGAAGAGCTGCTCTCACAAGGTAACACCCTTGGTTACTTTCCGAATAGACGCTACAACGGTCATAATTGTGTGGTGGCACCTGGCCATGCCCACTTTGAATACAATGTAACCTCACTAGGTTAGCCTCCACAGATCGGACATCCTGACTCTGACGCCGAGTAGGGTTTCTGTTATTGATACTAATTTTGTGAGTATCTTCATCCATATAAATTGGCATCCACCAGTGATTTAACAAGTGCTGAAGTGCCTCCTGGACAAGGGTACAACCTCGATCGTTTTCGCAACCTGCTTTACAGCTTTGATAGTCATGTGATATTAAGAATCCGAGTCGGACCTGTTCAGCGTGTAACTCTACCAGGTTGGTATTCATCACGCGAATATCAAAGATCTGAACCATGTTGATCTGATAGGAATTCCTATCATGGTAATCTTGGATCCATCCAAGATCCATCTGATGCTGGAGGGCTTCTTGTATAAAAGAGCAACCCTGTTTGTTTACCGAGCAAGTCAGACAAGAACTGTAATCGTGCCGCGGCAAATTATGATACTGGCTTTGCCTTGAGTGCATTGCCACCAGATTGACATTCATTGCACGGATATCATGGTTTTGAATGACGTTAGAATTCGTGTAGACCATGTTAACTCCACGAACTCGGTGCTCTTGGATCCATCTGAGATCCCTCTGTTCCTGTAGAGCTGCTTGCACCACATAACATCCTTGATTGTTTTTAGAGCAGATATCACACTGATGATAATTATGAGGTGGCACATGGCCATATCCACTCTGTCTACAATGCATCTTGACCAAATTGGTCTTCAACAAGAGTACATCGTGAATTTGATAGACATTGTTAGTCTCTCCTTCTATTAAATTTACTGCAGCTTTCTCATGTTGAGACTGCGGGTTCGTGAGAACATTAAGATTTGTATCCTTGAAAGATAAGAGCCTACTCCTAACAAGCTTTTGCACGTCGAACTTGAAATTGAGACAAGTCTCGATGTTATGCCCTGATCCTCCTTGGTGATAAGGGCAAGTTTGATCCACCTTAAACCAGAAAGGCAGATTTTCCGGTACTGTAAGAGGAGGCTTAGTCTGAATATGACCCTTAGCCAGTAGTAATGGAAATAGTTCTGCGTACAACATGGGTATAGGATCAAACCTTGATGGTCGTGTTGTACAGTTGTTGTTATATAGAGGACGAGCCTGCTGAAGAGGTTGTTGAGTCCTTTGCTGATTAGGTTGGCTCTGCGCAACCTGGGCTTGATACGTAGGAATAGGCGCAGGGCTGATAGCAGGAGTCACAACTGCCACTGGTTGATAACGTCGCCTTTGCTTTCCGAGAGAGATATTCCCAATATCTTTCTCTTTTTTCTTAGGGAGAGCACTACCGTATTTTTTAGTACCGCTCGTCGATCCAGTGTCTTTTACCAAACGTCCTTCTCGGACAGCTTCCTCAAGACGTACGCCCATGCCTACCATCTCGATGAAATCACTGGGTGCACTGGCAACCATTCGGTCGTAGTAAAATGAGCTTAAGGTTTTTAAGAAGATCTTTGTCATCTCTTTTTCCTCAAGAGGTGGACAAATCTGAGCGGCGATTTCACACCACCTTTGAGCATACTCCTTAAAGGTTTCCTTGTCCTTTTGCGACATCGATCTGAGTTGATCTCTGTTCGGTGCCATGTCCAAATTGTATTTGTATTGTTGGACGAAGGCAGTGCCAAGATCTCTGAATGTGCTGATCGTGGCATGGTTTAAACCCATGTACCATTTGAGTGCGGCACCGGTTAAACTATCCTGGAAGTAGTGAATCAGTAGGTCCTGATTCTCCGTCTGAGCTGACATTCGCCGAGCGTACATCACCAGATGGCTTTGAGGGCAAGAGTTACCCTTGTATTTTTCAAAGTCGGGCACTTGAAACTTGTGCGGAGCTTTCACATTGGGGACCAAGCAGAGGTCTGCGGCGTCCTTTCCAAATAAATACTGACCGCGAATGGCTTACAGCTCCTTCTGCATTTCCAGGAACTGCTCCTGGAATTCCTCCATTCGGTCAAACATAGTTTCCTTTTTACCAGCAGGTATCTGTGGAATCTGTCCTTCTAGGACAGTGTGCACCACAGGGGGTGGTACCGTGACTATGGCAGCGAATCTTGGCATCTCCCGAAGTTTGTAACCTTCAGGAGTCTTCAGTATGCCCCTGGCATCTTCGCTTTCCTGAAGTTTGTAACCTTCAGGCCCAGCGGCTTCTGTTGTGATTCCCTGAACTTCAGTGATCGGCGGAACATATCCTTCCGGGATATAGTTAACATGCATGCCCCAAGGACGATCTTTCGGTATTTGATACCTAGGATCATACTTCTCCACTATGGGCGTTGAGGTGATCTCTGAGATCACAGTTCTTTGTAGTTGAGCTTCTGCCATGGCTTGCATGTCGTTACGAAGCTTTCTCATATCCTCTCTCAGAGCGTCGATCTCTTCTTTCAACTCTTTGTTTTCTTCTTCAAGATCATCCATCTTTTTCTGACGATTGCCCCGAGTATTATACGAATGAGACAGTTTGACTCTAGAACTGAGACACAAACGTGAGATTCGTAGGTAAGAAGAATACGCGATGTGAGAATGATGAATGCAATGATTATATTAATTGTTTTTTTTTGTTTAATCAAAATAAACTTCGACAATTAGATTGCAACTATCAAACGGTGGGGAAACCCCTTTTTATTAAAATTCAAAGGATTACAGAAATGGAAATACAGTAGATTACAAGGTGCAGAAACAGAAACCTAAGCTAATTGGTCCCGAGTCCTCTCTGAAGAGAAATCGGGTGCTGATTCTGATACTTTCCTTTTCTTTGACCGGGGCTCTTGGGCCGTTGTCGGGTTATCATTCCTTTTCCAGGTGAAAGGAGTGAGCAAATTCCTTTGGTCATCTTGATTCTCTACAGCATGTTGCTCCAAAATTTCAATCAGAGCATCTTTCTCTTTTAGTAATTGCTGTATTTTGATGCACTCTACGTTGAGGGTACGGTACTTGTTCTTCCAAGACCATCTCTCCTTTTGAACTTTGTTGAGAGTAACCTGAAGCTTTTCAGTTTCCGTCATGAAGTACATGACAGATTCCCTCGGCGGAAGAATTCCTTAACGAGGATAAGGCATCTTTAGCTTGAGAGCTCTAGTTTGTACCCAATGGAGATAAGGCTCCACCGAGACACAATCCGGTCTTCCCAGAGACTCTCGTCCTTTCTTATGAACGTGCTTCCAAGCGTGCACTATTTCCATCTTTAGTGCTCTGTCATTTTCTCCTTCTTTGAAGAAAAGACCTTCCAGATGAACACTCTGCGGGATGTGTGTCATCGGGTATCCAAATTGACGATGAACGAGAACTGGATGGTAGTTGATTCCCCCTTTAGTTTAATTTGAAAAACAGAGAGACTAGATGAGAAATTTTTTTTTAATGTTTTAATGTTTTTTAAATGAATGCAGCACACAAAAACATAGAAAAAACATGGGGTCAAAGGGTCGTTGTCATGAAGTCAAGGCTCTACCCATCCCCAAACGTTTATACTAGGGTGATTTGTGTACCTGTACTCATTATCATCAGCTCCTCCTAGGAAATCAAAACAACAAGCGGATCGCCAGCGAGTTGTAGAGCAATCTTAGAGTAAGTTCCATTCACCGAGAATAGATCACCAGCCTCAAATGAGGGTAGTATCGCGTAACAACTATTCTCGATAGTTTCCGCACTACAATCGGCTCATTGTCTAGGTGAGAGAATGGGTTGCATTGGTCAGCCTCCACTGAGGTTGATGGTCGACCTCGTCGCCATCACTTATCTTAAGTGTATACTCAATCTTTCCACATGCGGCATCACACGCATTCCCATTAGCAGAAAAATAAACACGTATAGCAATTAGGAAAAGTAGTATATATATTTGTCCTAATCATCCTAGACCTTTAAAGCTATGAATCCTAAGTTCCTGACAGAAATGGCTCCCCGGCGGAGTCACCATTCTGTAGTTTCTATATAAGGAAAAAAGACAGATCTGCCCCACGGTGGGCGCCATTTTTCTGTAGCGAGCGATTTTGGGCGCGGTTCTTAAGCGCTGGTCGCCTTCACTGCGGTTGAGTTTTAACTACAGGTCGATTCATTTTTTATTCTATTAAAGCTGAATAAGGAAGGGAAATAGATGTCTCCAATTAACCCTGCTTGCATACTGAGTTTAAACAGCGGTCTGTTAGGTTACGGATGTTATGTGGTGGTGGGGCCTTCGTATTGGTTATTTGTATTTTCGCCAATACTGATTTCTTTCTCTGGGATTTTGTTAGGATACTGCTTCAGATTATGGTATATGGGATTTAGGATTTTTGTTTAGTGTGCTCGCTAAGATCTTTTCTTTCGATCTTATGCCTACGTATTCCCGTTTATCGAAACAGGGAACTCAGAGCGTTCGTAGTTCCTCCTATTCTATGGGAGGAAATGGTTGTTTTGGTGTCTTGTTCAAAGCCCAAGACGTGAAACGAAAGGTCTATTTGTATCTTGTTCAAAGCCCAAGATGTGAAGCTGAAAAGTTTATTTGTATCTTGTTCAAAGCCCAAGATGTGAAGCGAAAGGGTTGGTCTTTAGAGAGAATTTGTCATCTCTAAAGAGGGGGTTGTATGTCACAACTGTTTATAAAGGAGAATTACTTTAACCGGGATATGTGAATCCGGCAATGCCATAATTTCCTTTAAAGGGGATTTTAACCTGAAGGAGAAGACTTTAACTCAGTGTAGAGCAATGTTATCTTTCCTTAGGAATTTCTCATGCTAAAAGAGGGACAGTGGCATGGATGTAGATGATCCAGAGGCTTGCCGCTTACAGCAATTAGATGAAGGGGAAGGAGTTGTTGATGTTTGTGTACTACGAACGAGGCACAGCTTTGATGCTAAAAGGTTGATTGGATCAACCAGTGGTTTTCTTATATAAAGCCTAAGAGGAGGTTAATATGTGTCTCGTACAAAGCTCGAGAGAGAGGCTAAAAGGTTTTGACTCAACGAGGGAATCTTTTGGTATCTCGTATAAAGCCCGAGATGAAGGCTATTTGACTCAACAAGAGAGTTTTTTGTATCTCGTACAAAGCCCGAGATGGAGGCTGAAATTTGTTTGGCTCAATAAGAACCTTTTTGTATCTCGTATAAAGCCCGTGATGGAGGCGAGAGGGGTAATTGACTCAACGAGGGAGTCTCTTATGTGTCTCGTATAAAGCCCGAGAGAGAGGCTAAACGTTGTTTGACTCCGCTGGGGAGAATCATCGTACAAAGCCCAAGAGAAGGCTAACTTCACTGGAGAAGGATCATTATACAAAGCCTAAGAGGAGGCTGTGGTTACTGTTTCAGTTGAGTGACAGGTCCAGTATACTGATTTTGAAAGAGAAAATCAGTTCTTATATGAGCAATGCTGTACTCAAGGATTTGATTCGAGGATCCGGGTTATTCCTGTTCTTTAAGGAAGTGGGAAATCCGAAGGGTATTGAGACTGTCCGAGTCTACAGGTTTCCTTCCTATTCTTGAAGGGTGCTTGAGAATGTCTTTGAGACTCAAGAATATTAGACTGTCCAAGTCTAGAGTTTTATCCTTTGTACTATGTTTTGAGAAACAGTAGTAGACTCTTTGAAAGGACTGTTCTATGCAGATGACTAAGTTCTGTTCCTATACCTCTAGGAGGTCGTCGGAACAATTTGTACGAAGCCCAAGAGGAGGCTGGAAGCTTTTAAGAAGCCGAGAGGTCCTTGTATGAAGCCCAAGAGGAGGCTATCATTCCCGGAGGAAGAGATCATTATACGAAGCCTAAGAGGAGGCTGTGAATACTTCTAAGAAGCCGGCGGGTCCTTGTACTAAGCCCAAGAGGAGGCGGGGTTGCTTTTAGGAAGCCTGTGGGTCCTTGTACGATGCCCAAGAGGAGGCCGATGCTTTTAAGAAGCCCGTGGGTCCCCAAACCCCGAGAAATTCAAGGCAAGCTATTCACAAGGAATAGATCAAGTCAGGAAAGTTCGAGAATTTGGAAGAAACTCAAAGATGCCATTCACGGAGAATACATTCACCTCTGGGAGTAGAGTTTCTTGACAATTCCTAATTAGGACAGCCGAAGAGAAGACTATATCTGGTGATCCTATTGGGGATCTAGTTGTCTATTTCTATGAATAAATGAAACGGCGTCACCTAGTTCTAGACGTAGTTACCGGGGAAACTCTAAATATCTATACTATTATTACACAGTTGATATGAGTTTATGAAAGAAGACTTACAATGAAACAGCCCCACAATACAGTTATATGTATATGTAAGCGGTAAATGAAAGCGTATAAACACTTACTCGGTTGTAGAGCTTCCATGTTGTTTGGTTAGTTGTTCAACAAAGAAAGATTGAACACAACAGTATATTCAAAATCAAAGGAGAAAGTGCTTTGAAAAAGAAAGATTTGGGGCTTACAGCTCAAGGAGAGGCCCAGGGTTTTATCAGTGAGCGCACTGTTTGAATTTGTACAGAGGGACTTATACAAGTGACTGAGGCCCAAAAAGGTTTTCTGTACACGGGGATGGGTCTTACACTCTCTCAAGAGGCCCAAAAAGCTTTAAAGAAAAAGAGTGGGGCTTATAACACGAGGGTAGGCCCAGATGATTTTTCCGTTAAAAATGGCAATCGCGCCGAGATTTTCTTTTAACGCAGAGGGACTTAGACAATAAGTGAGGCCCAAAATGTTTTTTGGTTAAAAGGGGGGTTGGGTCTTACACTCTATTAGAGGCCTAAAAGTTTTGAATGAGTCTTATAGCTCAAGGAGAAGCCCAAGGTTATTTTTCAAAAGGCGATGATCGCGCCGTTTGTTTTTGACGGTATCGGGATTTATACAATATACTGAGGCCCAAAATGATTTGGTCAAAAAAAGGATTGGGTCTTACACTCTATTAGAGGCCCAAAAATGTTTTGAAAATGATTTATGAGGGTTGAATTAATCCAAAAACCCTAATTTGTTTTCAAATTTCATTTAATTGAATAAAAATTCAATTAAAATGATCAAAATTGTTTAACATATGGAAAACAAATTGTGATCTTGGATTAATGCTTCAAAAATTAAGTATTGACCTACAAAATAATTAGAAAGCATTAAAAGTTGCAAAATCAAGGTGGAAAAAATATTTTAAATGTCAAAAACAAATAAAACATTAATTCTTTGCAAAAATATCAATTATATAAAATAAATAATATTTTTGGTATATTTTGGGAAAATAAAATGTTTTAACATTTTTGTGAATTATTAAAAAAAGAATCAACTCAAAGCCATTAAAACTCAGAGAGAAATTAATTTTTGAATCAATTAAATAAAATCACAAAATTCAAATATTCAAATATTGGAAAATGGCGCCAAGAACAAAGGCAAGAACACGCACGTTTTTCAGTTTTGCCCAGATTTGCATTTTCTCTCCAATCTCACTAAATACTTAATCATATCATGCAATCCACATACCAATCAACTCGTTTCAACCTCACGATCATGTCTATGGTATTTAATTTCGTTTAAATTAAACATATAACAAGAAATCATGAAAAATCCTTAAGAACCCTAATTTCTGCATGAAGGCTAGGATTTTTTATACACGATTCAAACAATGCAATTAATTGAGGGGAAACATTCCATGCATGATTATGAACATTTGGCAAAAGTATTGTGCGAGGAAATATGCATAGATTGAGAGATGACCAAGTTTAAGCTTACCTCTAGGTCGTGACAGCAAGAGCAAATTGATTTCTGAGTAGGAGGTGTTACAGATGAATTGTGATGATCTGAACAGCTTCCCTACATCCTATGGAGTGTGTTTGAATGCTTGGACTTGACTGAGAATGGCTGGATCACTTCATGGTATCTCAACTGCACTTTGGTTAAAACCTTGAGCAATTGACTGGTGATTCTGAGAAATCAGTGTTCCAGTTGTTGTTTAAGTGTTTGATCAGCTCACATATGATGTATATGAGGTGTGTGTGTGATTGGTTTGAGTGGAATTGCTCTCTAATGAAAAACCCGATAGTGACTTGCTAAGAAAGGAATTTTTTAGAGTGCGAAGTGGTTTTTGAGAAAGGCAAGTGTTGTAGGCATTTGGTGTACTTAAATTGATCACAATTGAGCACTATTTATAGTAGAGCAAGTTTGTTTTGCAAGGAATAGTGAATGGCAACTGCAACAGAGGTTTGTTCAATGTTGGCCAATGGAAATGCAAGTCTCCTCTAGCCATTGACTAGAGGTTAGGGCACAGGGTTGTGGTTCCCTTGGTCTTCGATAAGCCTTGACTGATTTCAGATGAGAATGGCTCAGTCCATGCCACCTTGATGCTTCCATTGAATGCTCCAATCCAAAATTGGAGTCTTGTCCCTATTTTGGCAATTATAGGTTCAACATGCTATTTCTTGTTCCAAAGACTTTGGAGGCTTGGTTCAGTGATTGTCCCCTTTAGATTCAATCCTCAGATGTGTCCAAGTGGATAGGAGCATTTGGATTTGGCTGATTTTGGTAAATTGACCAAAAGTGCAAAAATCTGCCTTGCCTTGGCAGATTTCAACAAGGCAACTTGCCAAGGTCATATCTCATAGCCCAAATTGAATTTGGTAATGTTCTTAGCCATTTTGGAAAGCCCTTACATGATACAACAACTGTTTGAACATGTTTGGTTTTTATCTCTTTTGAATCCAAGTGAAAATTCCCCCTACATTTGGCAAAAAGTAGGGTAAAATCTGACTTAGTGAAATTTTCACTATGTGTTGGAACAAAGTGACTTTTCTTGATTTTGATCACTCCATAACTCAAAATCCATGAGGAATTTGGACATAGGTCAGTATGAAGCTTTTGTAGAGGGCAATGCGATCTACAAATCAATATTTGAATGGGGAACAATGGCCTTGTGGTTTAGGAGTTATGGTCCTCCAAAGTTGGCACATTAGTGTCACTTTTTCCATAACTTAGAAATTTTTCTAAGTTTTTATGGTTACCTCTTTTACAAGTTATCCAACTTTTCTTGATTTTTCTTGATGAATGATGATTCAAATAATACATTAACATCATTTTAGGGTTAAAAATCCATTTTGGTGAAAAATCTCAAAAAGTCAAAGTTGACTTTTGTGCACAGTTGACTTTTTATCAGATGAATTCCAAACTGTGCAATTCTTCAGGAAATCATGTCCTTGACCTAAATCAAACTTGATGGACATGTTCCATGGGTGTCATAGGGTATATTGATGCATGTCATAGGGCTTGGGAGCATGTCCTGGTAAAAAGTCAAAGTTACAGTTGACTTTTTCCTTAAAACCCTAACTGTGGTGCAGATGAAATTGAGACTTGTTGCTCAAGCTTCTTGGATTAATCCATTATTCCAAATGGATCAATATGGTATATTAGAGACCCTCAAATCATGTCTTGAGGTCTTGGCTCATGATTTGTCCCAAAAGTCAACTTAGGGGTGAATTAGGTCAAGAAACCCTAATTCCTGATTTTTTATGTATGCATCCCTTGAGGCAAAATTGACTTGATGATTGGGTCCATGAGGTTCCATGGAGTATATTAGGTTATGTTTTGAAGCATTGGCTCATGCCCAGAGGAGAATTTCCATCTGGAGGCCCTTGTCGACCAAAACCCTAATTTGGTGACATTGGCGATCTTGAGGCTTGATCCACCTAAAAGGGGGCAACCTTGTGCTTAATCATTGAAGTGGGAGTCCTCTTGATCCATTGTGGATATTTGAGAGGTTAGACAAGTTGAAGATCATGTCATTCCTTGATTGATCCTTTGTCTAAGCACTCAGAGAGGGCTTGAAACCTTAATTTTGATTGTAGTGAATGCTCAACAACCCTTGAGGCATTTGATGAGGCATGATGGTTCATCCATATTGTGATGATGACTTGCACAATGATGGGGAATCTTAGTGGTCAAAATTTGGGGTATGACACTTACAATCAGCTGCAATGTGTCCTATACCTCCACAGTTAGAACACTTCCTAAAATCTTTCTTACATTCGAACTGACGATGCCCAACTTCACCACATTTTTAACATCTCAGAGGACCAGACATTCCTCCACTTGACCTTTTCTCAAAATTTCCCCTTTGTTTACCCTTATCAGCTGGTGTCACATACGGACCACCACAGAACTGTTGCTTCCCTTTCCTCTCGCTCACACTCTTATAGTGAGTAGAACGAGCCTTACCGTCCTCCTCATAAATCCTACAACAATCCACCAAATCAGAAAACCTCAGAATCCTTTGATAACCAATTGCATGCTTTATCTCAGGACGCAATCCGTTCTCAAACTTTACACACTTGGAAAATTCCGCAGTCGCTTCAGCATAATGAGGATAAAACTGCACAAGTTCCACAAACTTAGCAGTATAATCAACAACAGACATATTACCTTGTTTCAGTTCCAAGAACTCGATTTCCTTCTTTCCTCTTACATCTTCAGGAAAATACCTCCTCAAGAACTCCCGGCTAAAAACTTCCCAAGTAATTTCTTCCTCTTTTGCAGCTTCCAACACCTGACGTGTACCTACTCACCAATCATCAGCTTCTTCTAGTAACATATGAGTACCCAGTCTCACCTTCTGATCCTCATCACAATCCATCACTCGGAAAATCCTTTCAATCTCTTTCATCCAAATCTGTGCACCATCAGGATCATATCTTCCTTTGAAGACAGGCGGTTTGTTCTTCCTGAACTCATCATTACCAGCAGCATTAGGTGCACCCTGCACCGCACGAGCCATAGCTTGCATAGCAGCATCATTCCTACCAGCCATATTCTGTTCATTTCCAATAACAACACTTATGGTTAAACAAACAGCTCACCCAACCACAACGACCAACAAGGACTGACACAAACTGACACGGACTAACTCGGACTGACACAAACTGGCTCTGATACCACTTAATGTAACACCCCTAATCTATACCCCCAATTAATTAAAGCAGTAAAAGAAAATTCAAAATTTCATCAGAGTATATTTAAATTATCATGGCATAGACAGGGGTAATCACATTATATTGAAACAAATCATACACCACCTGCTCATAAAGATATGCAACAGTGGGGTAGCAATCAACAGAGGAATTCAGTTCCTTACACCCACATTTCAGATTTAGAATAAAAGCGGAAAATCTAAAACTGAATATCA
Source organism: Lathyrus tuberosus (assembly GCA_022829125.1). Taxonomy (NCBI): domain Eukaryota; kingdom Viridiplantae; phylum Streptophyta; class Magnoliopsida; order Fabales; family Fabaceae; genus Lathyrus; species Lathyrus tuberosus. The sequence continues at coordinate 21,441,493 of JALAZF010000022.1, read as the reverse complement.
TATATATATATATATATATATATATATATATATATATATATATATCACATGAAAAGTTTGTCATACATCAAGTTATACATGCACAAGCCAAAAGATATATATACATAATACACAATAATCACAAACGGCCTCCCTAACTACCCGGTGTCACATATCAGAGCCGATCGACAAAAGAATGAAGTCCTAAGCTTCACAAAAAGACCTCCAGCAACTCTAATCTGCAATGCCTCATAGAGCATTATAAAACAGCAGAAGGGTCAGAAAATCAATCATAATATAATTGCATACAATTATATATAACGCAAAAATACACATATATATACGGTTCTCACCACAACTCACACCATAATTCAAACACAAGGCAACACAATGTATAATTCATATTTCTGTCACCAAGATGTACCAACCATGCACAATACAGGTATTACCAACACATATCCATATATCAATTTATCAATTTTATCCACAATTCCACACATAACCAACCATAATGATTTATGCAAATGCAAGAGACCGACACAACGACTCTATGCATATGCACATGCGGTACCGACTCCCATCAATTCTCAACACCAGTTCACTCAGGAACTATTGGAACCATCGCTCGTTACTTAATGTAACTCCCCGTCGGGCATACGATGTTCCCTATCGCTCACACCTCTTTGTATAAGGCACACGATGTTTATGGATCGCTCACACCTCTTTGTATAAGGCACACGACCCGATCGCTCACACCTCTTTGTATAAGGCACACGATCGTCTATAATCATCGCTCACACCTCTTTGCATAAGGCACACGATGTTATAGCGGATTCCCTCTGGAAGCAAACCGTCACTCAGGACGTCTCAAGATTGCACATCATGATGCTTAGCATACAATTACTGATGACATTTAATATGCACACATAAATGCATTCATCCACATCAACAAAATCACACTTTGCACTTATGCCCAAAACAATGCATTTAATTGCCATACTGCCACAATTCATCTCTATACCATCTAAACACATGCATTTACATCATACAACAGCACCTTGCACGATACACACTAGTTACACACAGTTATAACGACAAGAATCGGCAACACGACACTATTCCCAATTTTCGACATAATTAAATCGGCTAACAATTTCCAAATCATCATAATAAGAAAGTACATACGCGTATGGGCAGAAATTCATTTTTTCCCAAAATTCACGTGTAAAAGTCCATACATGTAATGCCCAACACCGTACGCGTATGCCCTAAAATGTTACACGTACCATACGCAAATGTGCAGATGGCCGAGAAAATTGAAGATCCATATGCGTATTGGCCCATGCCTCGCCCATGTTACGCGTATCGCCAAGGTCCATACGCGTATGAACATGCCCCATACGAGTATGGCCTGGAAAAGCCAGAAAAAATTCTGCAGAACAAAGTTCTGCGTTTTCTCAACCAAAATCCTCCAATTTCTCACCTACACCCAGAAAATTACCAATACATTGCATAACAACATGTATCTATCATGTAACAACAATAATGAGCACTAAAACATGATTTCCAACACATTTAATCGATTTCTAATCAATTTTTCATAATATGGGTTTTACTAAATTTTTCCACTTCAATCCAATAACAACCACAACCACACATACATAATCATATACAAGCATACAATAACTGAGTTTCGCACCCTTACCCGATTAAATCGATTCTAGAAGTTGATTTCTTGAATTTCCAAGTTTTTCTCACTTCTCTTCTCTTCTCCTCTTTTCTTCCCTTTTCTCTTCTTCTCTTTTTCTTTCTCTCTATTTTTCTCTCTTTCTATTTTCTATTCTTTCTAACTTAAGAAAAATATTATGAAATGACCAAAATACCCCCACACTCAAATATCTCGCAAACGTTCCCAAAACCCGATAAAATATCACAACATTGAAAATTAACATATTTTCAAATAAAAGTCAAAAATAAAGTAAAATAATAATAAAATAATCAAACAACTTGATTAAATAAAAACTGACAAAACCGGGGCGTTACAGCACAAGTGCCTTCTCAAACAAGTAATCAAACATGATTAAAGATGTGCACAAAAGAAGACCTCAAACAAAGAGCAATCAAACAATTAGCAAATCATCTTCAGAAATTACCAAATTAAACCTCAAAACTACTCAATCAGTGGCAAACAACATATTAAAAACTCATGCAAAAATTCACAAGATAAGTCCTTCAATCAATCATGCAAAGTCACATGGGAACTATGAACTAATATGCAAAAGAGAGGGACCAAAATGCAATATGAAAAGAGTTTAAAAATATGAGAAAAATATTTTTAGGAACTTCCAGATGTTGATGAAACAATGCAAAAAGAATGGGTTAAAAATGTTTTATAGATGATGAGAAATAAAATCAGCAAGGCAGGGTGTGCAAATAAGAACAATTCAAAAAGAAATTCAAGCAACACCTAATTCAGATGCTAAAAATAAAATAAAAAATAGAAAATAAAATTTGGAAAATTTTTATAAAACCCTAAGGATGATTCATGATTTTTTTCATAATTTTTGGATGCATAAAACTATTTTTAAAAATTAAAAAATGAAATGCAACAATTAATGAAAATAAAAATAATTGAAATAAACATGGGGGGTGCAAACAGCAAGCAATTCAAGTTTAAAAAGGAAAATGGGCTCAGCAGGGGGGTTCAGAAAGCAAGTCCAGTCCAAATAAAACAATTAGCACAGCCAAACAAAAAAAAGGACTCAGTCAACCATCTGGACTCACCTGAGCCATTGGATTAATCAAACGCTCCACATCAAGTCAACAAAAGTAACATGTAATCATGATAAGTGGTTCAGATCCATACACACACATTAATAATGATGTACATGCACACACATAATTAATCATAAATTAAAAGGAATCACGTGAAAGGCACATGAGGAATTAATGCGTTGGCACAAATGCAACCATCAGATTAAATCAACGCATGGTAATCAGTCAAAGAAATCACAAGTAATCCAGATCTATGGCTCAGATTTCATGCGCATGGTAACAAGCATGGGGTAACAAACACACAAACCACAAAATAAAAACAAATTTTAAATAACGTGGCAAAACATGAGCCCTCAGATCTGGACCACCAACGGTCCAGATTACGTCTCCTTCCTTGAAACTCAGGCGACCTGCAAATGAAACCAGGTGCCAGAGCCCTAGCTCCAGTCACCTTCTCTGGCGACCTGCACACCAAAATTCTCCAGAAAATGCAAACGAGTACATCATCTTGTTCAGAATTCAACAAGGATCTCAAATATCATGTCCATTTTACCAAAAGATCAACATACAAGTCAAATCGAAGGAAATAAGTTTGGATCTAAAACTTTCAATCTCAAAATTCAAGCAATTCACACGTCCAAAATCAAAACCAAACATATCAGCATCATCCGTGAACATCATAGATCATCATGCAAGCTTAAAATTCAAGTTATATGATCATGAAAAGTGAGCTAACCTGAAGATTGCAGAGCATGAAATACACCAAGAAACCCTTCCAAAAGCTGCAGATCTTCCTATTTTGAGCTCTATTTGCAAAATAAATGCAAATAGAGGCTTGAATCTGGCTAGATCTAGGAGTTTGAACTTGAACCAACTTGAGATGCACTTGCTGAAAACCTTTCTCTTAGCTCAAAACAATGGTGGATTCTTACTCTACCAAGCGTGTAGATCAAGAATATGAAGAAATTTCTTCAGAAACCCTTGAGATGAGAGAGTTTCGAAGAGAGAAAGTTTTGGTGAGAAAAAGAGATTCTGAACAAATGGGAGTGCATGACCTAGCAATGAGGGCATGAGTTAGCTTATATACACTTGGTTATTCCCCTGATTATGATTAAGGTCTTGTTAATTCCTTGATTAATGAGTTTTGGATGATTTTGCAAATTTGCACTTTGAGTTGTACACCCTCCTCCACGCGTGTATTGGCAAGCTTTTCATGATGGATCACTCACAAATCTTGTACTTTTTGGAAATGGGAGAGAAAAACCTTCAACTTTCATGTTGGAGGAAAATTCATTTGAAGCTTCCTTGATGATGAAAAGTCAAGTTGAATGTGGTGGAAAAATTGCCAAAAATGGAAAGTTCTCATTATAGGTCATTTTCCAAATTTAGTAACTTTTGTACAAACTCTTGATTCTTGAATAATGATGCCATCCATGCTATTCCTTGACCAAATAAAGGTACATGGACTTGGGAAACATGATTTGAACCCTTGAAAACCCATGGTTGACTTTCCTTATGAACTGTTGACTTTTGCTTACTTCACAAGTAACTGATCCACTGAACATCCTCCACAATGAATCACTAGCTAAGCCTTCCTCCATGAACACTAGTGAGCATATGGAATACCATAAGAACATGCTTTAATCCACAAAGCCCTTCAAGAAGTCCTTTTGGAACCAAAACCCTAACTTGGGCCATCTGATTGGGAGAGAAAGATTCACTTGAAATCCTTTGCCATTCTTGATCTTGTGAAGATATGATGAACTCCTCAAACCACCTTGAGGCTTGAGACTCCTTTGAGATGAACCAAGTACCTTGATCCCATGCTAAGAACCATGCTATGCACAAATGCTAATGCAAGAAATGCAAAGAAACATAAGCCAGTTAGCTAAAACAAAAAGGCAAATTTTGGGGTGTTACAGTAGTCTTTGTAAGGAATCAATCCTAATTGATATGTGTTCCACTCTCCTTTGATCTGATTTATAACCAGGGCTGAGTCTCCAAACACATCCAAGTTCTTTATCCTTAAGTCGATAGCTTCTTCGAGGCCCGTGATGCAAGCTTCGTAGTTAGCCTCATTGTTTGTACATTTGAATGTCAATCTGGAAGTGAAAGGGATATGGGTAGCCTGAGGTGTAACGATGATTGCCCCAATTCCATTTCCATAAGCGTTGACGGCTTCGTCGAATATTAGTCCCCATTGGGAACCTGACTCTGGCCCTTTGCTTGGTAGCGGTTCATCGCAATCTTTCATTTTCAGGTACATTACATCTTCGTCTGGGAAGTCAAATTTGATTGATTCCTGATCGTTAATCGGTTGACAAGCCAAATGATCGGCTAGAATACTTCCTTTTACGGCTTTTTGAGCATGGTATTCGATGTTGTATTCTGATAACAACATCTGCCAACGGGAAATCCTTCCTGTTAAAGCAGGTTTTTCAAAGACGTACTTGATCAGATCCATTTTGGAGATTAACCAAGTAGTGTGAGAAATCATGTATTGGCGAAGACGCTTAGCTGTCCAAGCTAGAGGGCAACAAGTTTTCTCGAGCATAGTGTATCGAGTTTCACAGTCTATGAATTTCTTGCTTAAGTAATAAATGGCAGACTCTTTTCTTTTTGTCTCGTCTTGTTGGCCAAGCACACAACCCATGGATTCTTCCAAGACTGTTAAGTAGATGATCAATGGTCTTCCTTCCACTGGAGGAGACAGAATGATTCAACAGATATTCTTTGATGTTGTCGAAAGCCTTTTGGTAGTCTTCTGTCCATACACAACTTTAGTTCTTTCGGAGAAGCTTAAAGATTGGCGCGCATGTCACGGTCGTGAGAGATATGAATCTTGAGATGTAATTCAGACGTCCTAAAAACCCCCTTACTTGTTTTTCAGTCTTTGGAGCTGGCATTTCTTGAATGACTTGATCTTGTCAGGATCAACCTCAATTCCTTTTTGGCTGACGATGAATCCCAAGAGCTTTCCTGAACGAACACCGAATGTACATTTGTTGGGATTCAAACAGAATTTGTATTTTCTCAGACGCTCGAATAGTTTTGGCAAATTCTCCACATGTTCTTCTTCTGTTTTAGATTTAGCAATCATGTCATCGACATATACTTCAATTTCTTTGTGCATCATGTCGTGAAACAGAGTTGTCATAGCCCTTTGATAAGTCGCTCCTGCGTTCTTTAGACCGAACGACATTACTTTGTAACAGAATGTGCCCCATGCAGTGTTGAATGAAGTTTTCTCCATGTCTTCTGGCGCCATTCTGATTTGATTATAGCCCGAGAATCCATCTATGAAGGAGAATACTTTGAATTTTGTTGTGCTGTCAACTAGCATGTCAATGTGTGGTATGGGAAAATCATCCTTTGGACTTGCTTTATTTAAATCCTTGTAGTCTACACACATTATGACTTTTCTGTCTTTCTTGGGAATGGGCACTATGTTGGCCAGCCATTGAGGATATTCTGAGGTGGCAAGGAAACTTGTGTCAATCTGTTTCTGCACTTCCTCCTTAATTTTGATGGCCATATCTGGATGAATCCTTCTCAGTTTTTGTTTGACTGATGGACATTCTGGTTTCAGTGGTAAGTGATGTTCCATGATGTTGGTATCTAACCCTGGCATGTCTTCGTAGGACCAAGCAAACACATCCGAAAATTCTTTGAGTAGTTCTATCAAGCTTTTTTTGACAGTTGGACTGAGCAGGGCTCTGATCTTAACTTCTTTCCTTTCTTCTTCTGAGCCCAAATTAATTGTTTCCAACGGCTCTTTGTAAGGCTCAATGGACCTTTCCTCCTGTCTGAGTAGTCAGGAGATCTCATCTGGAATTTCTTCGTCCTCTTCTTCGTCGACTTCAAATACCGGGAACTCAAAGTTGGGAGAAGGCATTCGATTGTATGTTTCAATGGGGTTTAAAACAAGTAATCTGCATGATGTGATGATTCCTTTTTAGAAAATACAGAGAGAGTGCAAGAGTGTATGCAGTGTATTTTTTTGGAAAAAACACTTGTTTTTATTTTGGTCTGTTTTTAAGGATTACCATTTTCTGGAAAAGCGAAAAGTGAAAATAACAATAAATGCAGGAATTCAGAATGACATTCTTTATTTATGATTTGTCGATTCTTGGAACACAAACCTATAAAAAAAACTCTTTCGCTCTGGGCGAAGCGAAGAGGGACATTTACAGAAAAGCAACCCCTATAAAACATCCCTTTCACCCGAGCAAAGTGAAAGGACAAAACAAGATGCGGCAATTACTTTGATTTATGAACGACATTCAGGACATCGACCGCAACCCAATGGCGACGAACTCCTCTATGGATCACAAAGTCCAGTATTTTTCTTCTAGGTTTGTCTTTAGTAATGACACTGATCTCTGGCGGAGTTGGATCACTAGAGTCTTCTTCCCATGCAGATTGTCATAAGAGGACTCCTCTATTGTATCTTCAACAGTATTTTCATTTTCAAGGGGATCTCCCCATCCAGTTGGGTGGATGTCCTCATATATGATGCGAGAGCTTTCAGGAGCAGTGTACTTCACTAGAAAGTCGTACTTACCACTTGGCTACCCCAAAGTGTCCCAAGTTTCTGAGGGGATAGATGAGTCATCTTCCTCAATGACATTGACATCAGGAAATGCAAAGTTAATAAATTCTTGTCCTGCGATCTTTGCGTATTCATCAATGTGGCGTTGGACATCCTCGGAATATTATGGGTAAGGATTCCATGATTCTGGGAGAACAAGTGTATTTTTCTCAAGGTCATTCAGCAGATATGCATTATCTGGCTGACTCTTTTGCCCCGAGTCTTCCATGTAAGGTTTCCAAATGGGCAAATCATCCATGGGATTATATGAGTTGTAGTCAAAGTTGTATTTCATCAGAGTATCTTCTTCTAATGAGTAGGGTGGAGCACGACATCCTTCGGGGTCGCAATCTCCGTAGATCATTCTGATGTCTGATCTTGGTATATATCTGGGACTTTGCTTCAGAGAGCAATATGGCATGTATGTTTCTTCCTGAGATATATAACCTTCATCGTTGAAATAGGATTTCCACTCCTCATTTGTATCAGAAGAGTTGTTCTCCTCGATGGTGGGACTTCCTGAGATATCAGGTGGAGGAAACCTCCGTTGTGGAAGAAATCTTGAATGGGACGAAAAATTTCATCCTTTTTTGTAGTCTTTGTGAGTGCTGAATAAAAACCGAGACATTTTCTTGTCTTGTTATCAACAAGAACCACAACTTTCCACCATCCTTTTATGTCACCGCTTCCCATTACTTGGACAACGTCTTTGTACGAGGAAATTGACGTTCCTTTTTCTTGGTGATTCTCCTTGCTCACCGAGAGTGCTTGGAATTGAGTTCCAACAACCTCCTCTGGTTCTAAATATGAAAATGATGATAGGTTGCTTACAATTAAAGCTTGTTCCCCATATACTGTGACCAACTTGTAGTTTTTGATAAACTTCAGCTTCTGGTAAAGTATCAAAGTGACTGCCCCTGCTTCATGTATCCAAGGTCTTCCTAATAAACAACTATATGCCCATGACCTAGAAAGTGACTTGGAAAGTGTGGGGACCAATGGTTATGGGAAGGTCAACTTCACTGATAACTATTTTCCTAGATCCATCAAATGCTTTGACTATGATCTCACTGCCTCTCATCGGAGTACCTTGATAAGATAGTCGCACCAAAGTTGACCTTGGCATGATGTTCACTGAAACTCAAATTGTTGCATTAAGTGATGTTGGAAATAATGTTGTCAAATTGACCCACTGTCACATATTGTTATACAAAGGCCTGTTCTAATACTTTCTGTAGAGTTTCTTTGTGAGCTTCTGAACTAAGCAAGAGAGATAAAACGGAGATCCGAGAAGGAGCTTGCAACCTTTGATCCACAATCTTGTATTCGTTTTTCTAGATGAGTTTTAGCATTTCATCGTTATTCTTCACAAGTTCCGTGTTACTGGATTGACCAATTTGTTGATTAGGAACTTCAGCCTGAGGTTCCTTTTCTTTTACAGGTTCTCCAACTCCTCTATTGAAGATTCGACCGCTTCGGGTGACCCGGCTGATATTCGCAATGTTGACAACGGATGGCAGTGTAATTTCTTTTCCATCTTCAATTGTAGTCGTATCGTACTTGTATGGAATAGCTTTCTCTGATTTGCATGGTATTGGTCCTGGCAAGTAGACGACCACAAGGGATATTTAGGTCTTTCGACCGTCATAAGTAACCTCAATCAGTTCTAGGTTGAGAACTTTTCTACAGTCAAGAAGTGATTTCCACGTGCTTCAGTTCCTTGAGCAAAGGAATTATAGTGAAAACATCCTTGTTAATTCCGTAATTAACAGATTCTTTTTTATCGGAGACTGTGATAGTCCTTTTGTCCAGTAGTCTTTGGACCTTGTTTTGACCAAGGAGGCAATCTTGCACCATGTTGATTGACTGAGAATTCAGGAGAAATTGGGTTTCCCCTTGGTTTACCTGATGCTGGAGTGTTGTCCGCAAGAGGTAGGATCCCTGGTTATTTTCTGAACATACTCGACAGCGTTCATAATTGTGAGGTGGTACCCTGCCATACCTACTCTATATGTAGTGCATCTTTACCAAATCCGTTTCTAGTAAGCGGATGTCACGACTTTGGTGTCTGCTTGGATTTATGCTAACATGTTATGTGTCCTCGTCCTGGTAGACTGGGAGCCACCAATGGTCCAACAGATGCTGAAGAGTTTTTTGTACAAGTGCACAACCTTGATCATTTTCAGAGCAATCCTTGCAGTCTTGATAATTATGCGAGGACAGAAAATTGAGCCTGACCTGTTTGGCATGCAATTCCACTAGACTGGTATTCATTAAACGAATATCAAAGATCTGAATCATGTTGACATGATGATCATTCCTTTCATGGTAGTCTTGGATCCATCTAAGATCCATTTGACGCTGAAGGGCCTCTTATACAAAAGAGCATCCCTGATTGTCTTTTGAGCAAATCGGACAAGCGCTGTAATCGTTCAGCGGAAAATTGTAGTACCAAATTTGTCTTGAATGCATTGCCACTATATTGACATTCATTGCGCAGATGTCATGATTTTGAACAATGTTTGGATGTGCATGGGCCATATTTACTTCACGAATCCTGTGATCCTGAATCCAACCTAGATCCATCTGCTCTTGAAGAGCTGCTTGTATGATAACACATCCTAAATTATTCTTAGAACATATATCACACTAGTGATAGTTATGGGATGGTACATGGTCGTAACCACTCTGTCTGCATTGCATTTTCACCAGATTTGTTCCTAGTAGGCGTACATCATGGATTTGATAACTGCTGCCGAGTCCACCTTCTATCAAGTTTACTGAAGTTTTTTCATGTTGCGGCAACGGATTTGTCTGAACATTTGGGTTCGTATCTTTGAAGGATAAAACCCCATTTCTGATGACCTTTTGCACATCAGATTTAAAGCTGAGGCAATTCTCAATGTTATGTCCTGGTCCTCCTTGATGGTAAGGGCAAGATTGATCGGCTTTGAACCAAAAATGTGGATTGTCCCATATTATAAGAGGTGTCCTGGTTTGAACGTGACCCTTGGCTAGCAGAAGTGGAAATAATTCTTTATACAACACTGGTATGGGGTCAAACCCTGGTGATCGTGTAGTATGATTATTGTTATTGTATTGCGGACGAGCCTACTAAAGAGGTTGTTGCTGCCTTTATTAATACTATTGTTGACTTGGCTGGCTATGAGCAATCTGAGGTTGATATGTCGGAGCTGGCGCTGGGTTGATGGCGGGAGTTACTGCTGCTACCTGCCAAGGTTGATACCTTCGTCTTTGCTTACCCAGAGAGATATTACTGATATCTTGCACTTTATTCTTTTGTAAAGCACTACCGTATCTTTACGTACTGCTGGATGGTTCTGTATTCTTGACTAATCAGACTTCTCAGATTGCTTCCTCAAAGCGTACTCCCATGTTCACCATTTGGGTGAAGTCACTAGGTGCACTAGCAACCATTTGGTCATAATAAAATGAGCCCAATGTTTTTAGGAATATTTTTGTCATTTCCTTCTCCTCGAGAGGAGGATAGATTTGGGCGGCGATTTCACACCATCTCTGAGCATACTCCTTGAAGGTTTCTTTATCTTTCTGGGACATTGCCCTGAGCTAGTCCCTATCTGGTGCCATGTCCAAATTGTATTTATACTGCTGAACGAAAGCTGCCTAAGATCTCTGAAAGTACTGATCTTGGTACGGTTTAGACCCATGTACCATTTAAGTGCGACACCGGTTAAACTGTCATGGAAGTTGTGGATCAATAACTATTGGTTTTCTGTCTGGGTAGACATTTTTCGGGCATACATCACCAAGTGACTTTGAGGCAAAGAGTTTCCTTTGTATTTTTCAAAGTCAGGCACCTTGAATTTGTGCGGTATTTTTACATTAGGGACCAAATAGAGGTCAGCGACATCCTTACCAAACAAGTCTTGTCCGCGAATGGCATGCAGTTCTTTCTGCATTTCCAAGAACTGTTCCTGGAATTCATTCATCCTTTCATATACTTCTTCATTTTTGCCAGAAGTGGCCTGCAGAATTTGTGCCTCTGGGATAGTATGTACCACCGGTTGTGGTATAGACATTATTGCGGTAACTCTCGGCGCTTCAGTGATCTGAAGTTTGTAACCTTGAGGTAGAGGAGTCTCTGTTGTTACCCTTGCGTCTTCATTTAATTGAAGTTTGTAACCTTCAGATCTAGAGGTTCCTGCTATAGCTTCTAGGTCTTCAGTGACCGGAGGTATATATCCTTCAGTTACAAAATTTAGAGGCATGCCCCAGGGAAAACCTTTAGGCATATTGTACTGAGGATGACTGCCAGATATCTCAAATGCTAGTTTAGACGTAATCTCCGAGATTTCAGTTCTTTGAGGTGGTTGATTCTGAGCTCCTGCCAGGGATTCAATCGTGTTGTTGAGTTTCTCCAAACTCTCGTTCAAAGAGTTGATTTCCTCTCTTAGTGCTCTGTTCTCTTCTTCGAGATCGTCCATTTTCTTTTGCCGATTGGCCCGAGTATTGTATGAATGAGACAATTTGACTCTAGAGTGTGACACATGTGTGAGACTCAATGACAAAGATGTGTTATGCAAGAATGATGAATGATATGCAAAGAATGAGAATGATCTTTTTAGTTTTTGTTTTCAAAAGAACTTTTAACAATTATGTTGCAAATATCATACAGTGGTGGAAACCTTTTATTGAACTCAAAAGATTGCGGTATCTTACAGGGAAAAGTACATTATTTTATAAAGTGGGAGAAGGAAAACTAGGCCTAAGGATCCTAAGGTATTTCTGAAGAAAGCTCTGATGCTGGTTGCTGAATTTTTTTGTTCTTTGATCGGGCCCTTTCAATCGTTGTCGGGTCGATGATCCTTTGCCATGTGAAAGCAGAGAGAAAATTTCTTCATTCCTCTTGACTTTCTATAGCATGTTGCTCTAATATCTCAATCATAGCAACCCTTTATTTCAAAAGCTCTTGGATTTTTGTGCATTCCAAGCTGATAATCTGGTACTTGTTCTTCCAAGAGTTCTTCTCGCGTTGGACCTTGTTGAAAGCGATTTGAAGCTTCTCCGTGTCATTCATGAAGTAAAGAATGGGCTCTTTCAGGGGGAAAACTTCTTGATGAGGGTAAGGCATCTTTAGTTTGATGTCTCTAGTTTGTACCCATCGGAGGTAAGACTCTGCAGAGATGTAGTTTGGCCTTCCTAAGGACTTTCTTCCCTTCCTATGAACATGTTGCCAGGCATGCACAATTTCTTTCTTTAGTGCTCTGTCATTTTCTCCTTCCTTGAAAAAAAGACCTTCCAGATGAACGTTATGTGGTACATTCTTCATCGAATATCGAAGTTGACGACGTCCTAAAATTGGATGATAGTTGATCCCTTCTTTAGTACCAATGAGGGGTACATTGGGGAAACTTCCACATTTGTCGATGATTTTTATTCCATCATAGATCCGATTGTACCAGTCTATGTCATAATGGGTAAGGGACATAATCTTCTGTGACCATCGCATACCACTCTTGGGATCCCAAAAAGCAACAGACTTGGGTAAGTGGGAAATAAACCATTTGTAGAGTAATGGTACACAGCATGTGATCATTCCTCCATTTTAATAATTTTCCTCAAATGTACTGAATGATAAGCATCTGCGAGCAAAGTTGGGACTGGATTCCCAATTAAGAATATCTTGAAAGCATTAATATCAACGAAGTTGTCAATGTTGGGAAAGAGAAATAACCCATATATGAGCAGAACAAAGACATCCTCGAAAGCAGTTATGTTTCCTATACTGGCAAAGTATAGGGCTTTCTCCATCAGGAATTTAGTTGGTAAACCCTGGATTCCTCCCTTGGTGGTCATGTGAGTTTTGATATCTGACTCTTCCAACGAAGGTAGCTCTTGCAATGGCTTGATCTTTTGGAATTTCTTCCAGTCCAGAAAATGGATCTTGATCAGTGATAGATAAATCAATCAGATGAGAGTACTCTTCCAGTGTCTGTGTAAGCTGATAATCTGGAAATGTGAAGCAATGGTATACTGGATCATAGAACTGAACCAATGTAGACATGACTCCTTCCACCATGTTAACCTTCAAAAGAGACAACAGACCTCCGTGCTTAGCTTTGAAAGCTTCGGGATTAGCAATCATCCTTCCCTATTTTCTTAGGTCTTCCAGTTTTGGAATTTTGAAGGTGTACTTGTGCGTTTTTCTTCTACCGAAATCCATTGTACAACTTCTAACATTTTCAACGATTGTTTTAGTTCTTTAAAAAAAAGATTTTTTTCTTGTTTAAAAAGTTTTTTTAATGAATGAAATGCATGGATGCATGAATGCAGCAAACAAAAACATTTGAAATCATGGGTTTAGGGGTTCATTGTCACGAGCATGGAGTCATGGATCTACCAATCCCCAAGGTGTGTACTAGGTTCTATTTTTTTGTACCGGTAGAACGGGTTTTAACAAAGGTTCCCAAAATCATTGACCCCTCTCAAGAATATTAACAGCAAACTGACTGACTCATGAGAGCTGTAATATCCCCAAGATGAATCTCTTTTGAGTGTAGTATCGCGTATCAACTATTCCTGATAGTTACCGCACTACCTAATGGTCAAGTGGTTAAATGTCTACTAATCCTCAGTTTCAAGGGTGCCTAGTGTAACACCTTTTTCTACCCCACAAATATCGCAGCGGATTAAACATAAAATCAGAGTAAAATCAGAATCACCTCAAAGGGTGCACATTTCTCAATAAATTCAAATCAACAAAATTGCTCTGTAAACAACGGGTTTTCCTCAAAATAACTCAAAAGCCTTCAAAGGGAAGCAGAACCACCATAACCACAAAATTCCACAAAAGGGTTTTTAAAATAAAACCATAGTCATCAAATAACAACAAAATAACGACCAAATAAAACCTCAACATGGTTCGACTCAACGACCCAACCCGATGTTACACTATCAGAGCAAGACCCTCTACATCGACCAAAATGCAAATAAACTTCAAAAGTTCCTCGAAAGCATCCACGGTTAATCCTGATCACCTGCACGTTACCTACGTGGAGGCAACATTCAAACAGGCAGGGTGAGTAATCACAATTCATTATAATCAATATAAAAACAAGATATGTATAAAATGGCGTCATAATCATAAACAACATCATCAGAATCGTCAACAGGATCAACAACCACAACATCATAAACTCACATCAATAATGCCACATAAATGCAATGCACAACAAGACTCATGCATGTGGTACCAGTCGTCACAATCGATGGACACTTAGGCCATCACCCTCCAAAGATCCCCGTCATTAGGATCGGTTCCACACAAGAATCGGATCATGTCATAAACCACTTCACATCCACACAATGGGATGGAAGTCACAATAGACTGAAGTCTAACATCATCACTGAAGTGTTATGAATGCATGATGCACAACGTCATAATCATCATCATCAATAAAGTCATTACGTGCATCATTATTCATCAAAATCTCATATTCGTCATATCGTCATTTATTCATCAAAACATCATGCATCATCATCTTATAATCATCAATATAGCTCATGGTAATTCACATCAGTATTTAATCATCAAACATCAGGTATAAACAGCTAATAATCATCAATACACTCATGGTAATTCATATCATCACTTAACCATCAAACATCATATATAAACAACTCATAATCATCAATATACATCACGGTAATTCATATCATCAAACATTTCATGAAAACATCACGAAATCATCATCACATGATCATCAATAACATCATGGTAAATCATCAGAAAAATCACAGCATCAAACCATCAAGACAACACAACATCATGAGACAACTTTCGCGAACAGCAGGCGTTCGCTACAGAGTTCGCCGTGCGAACCTGTTCGCTGGGTTGTTTGCTTTGCGAGCATCTCGCGAACCCCAAAATCCCACACAAAAACCAGAGAGTTCCCATTCTGTCTCTCGCTCGCCACCCTCATTCGCTTTGCGAATCCACTCGTTGGGACATTCGTTTTGCGAGCTAGAAATAACACTTCAGAATTCATCCAGTATTCACCAACAAAATCATCGTGCATTTGCTGCGCTGCTCACTTTGTGAGCCTGGGGCGAGTGTTCGCCTTGCGAAGGAATTGTTCGCTTTGCGAACTCACGATTTCAGGAAATCGCTGCTACGCATCAGTAGCATAACAGACCCAAACACCTTACGATTTCAACCTCAGTTCACCCAAAACATCCCCAAAAATTTTCCCAAGGCATCAAAAGCATAAAACCTACGACATTTAGGTCGATTAATTCCACTGTCCTAACTCAAAATTACCTAAACCTTCACAAACCCTCAAGATTCTCATAAACCCCATAAATCCCTTTCTCATACAAGATCCCACATATCATCAAAAAGGTTTAGCCTCGAAGGCTTATTTTTACCCAAATCAATTCAACCCTTAATAATCCATCATCGATCCTCAGAAATACCCCTAAATCATCAATAATTCATAAACCCTTCAAAAACCCCAAAAACCTCAAAATCCACTTTACAACAAATCAAATCTCTATATTGAAAATAATAAAAGGTAATACTCCCCATACCTTAGATTGTCGATTTAGAGTTTTCTCTATTGAGTCTTCGGAAACCTTCTCGAATCCTAAGCTTTTCCCTCTTTCCTCAGAGCTCTGGCATTTTCCCTTCTTTTCACGATCTAACAAAATGAATCCTATTCCTCTCAATTTCTCCTTTTTGTTAAACCTAACCCTTGGGCCTCTAAA
Source organism: Lathyrus tuberosus (assembly GCA_022829125.1). Taxonomy (NCBI): domain Eukaryota; kingdom Viridiplantae; phylum Streptophyta; class Magnoliopsida; order Fabales; family Fabaceae; genus Lathyrus; species Lathyrus tuberosus. The sequence continues at coordinate 21,425,400 of JALAZF010000022.1, read as the reverse complement.
TTGGGCTTTCCCCAATTTACCCTCACTAATCCTCCTCAAAAGTCCTTCTTACCCTTAATTCCTTTAATATTATTTAAATAATAATACTAATATATTCATATTATATACTATTATTTAGATAAATAACCAAAACTCCACCAAAATGACAACGTCAACACAAACCACCAAATTCACAGAAATTCACAAATATTATATTTAAAAAATTAAATAAATATTCTAATAAATTTGGGGTGTTACACCTAATGGAAAAAGTAATGTTTTCACGACTTGCTCGTTCAACATCAGTAATTCCAAAAGGGTACCTCCACTGATTCGGCGGGCTTTAAAGTTAGCTTGGTCGGGACTCACTCCCTATAGGCCTTCCTGAGTATGCCACCACTTATCTAAATGTGCTATCAGACTCACCACATGCGTATTAATCGCATTCCTAGATAACGGTAATTTAAACAAGTATAGCAGATAGTATAACAATAAATGGTATAAAATGAGAAAGAAAATAAAAATAGCAAGAAATAAATTTAATGCAAAGCCTAAACCTCTTAGGAAATCTAATTCTAAAACTCCCTAGTAGAGTCGCCATTTTTCTGTAGCGTCGGTTTTTTTTTTACGCGACCACAACCGCTATTGGTGCTACTTTTTGATTTCTATATGTATCCTATGAAGCTTAAAAGGAAGGGGAAAATATCTTAAACTAACCCTGCGTGCAAGTGTTTTCTTTAACAAATGCGAAGAGATCGGGGATCGGGGTTTGGTTATACAAAGGGAAGCTATTAACACCTAGAGTATCTATAGTAATATATAGGAACCTTCGTTTATATACATTTTCTACTATTTGAAATGCTTTCTTAAGTCTATATGCTGTTGATTGGGAAAGTTTCTCCTTTGTGAGGACTGAGGGCATGTTTTTGTTATTTTCAGGTTTTCTATTATTTTTGGGAAGGCACTTGACCTAAGATTTTTGATTTGTGTGCTCGCTAAGATTTCGCAATCTTGTGCCTACGTATTCTCGTAATGAGATTTGGGAAATCAAAGCAATTGTAGTTCCTCCTATTCTATGTGAGGAAATGTTGGTGTCTTGTTCAAAGCTCAAGATTGAAGCTAAAAGTTGACTGAGAGAGAATTTATCATCTCTAAAGGGGGATATCTCACCTATTTCATCACAAATTTTGAATAATTGGTTATAAGGGAAGTTACTTTAATTGGGACATGTGGAATCCAGCAATGCCATAATTTCTTTTATAAAAGAAATGTCGTGAAGGAAGAAGCTTTAACTCAGTGTAGAGCAATTCCACTTTTTCCTTTATGAATCGTTCATGCTAACAGAGGGACATTGGCTTGGATGTGTAGAATCCAGAGGCTTACCACTTAGATCAATTAGATGAAAGAAAAATTTTAGCCATGATAAAAGAGAGACTCCAGCTTGGATTTTGAATCAACAATTATGCCACTTACATCAATTATCTGGAAAAAGGTTTTGATTGTTTGTTTTGATATGTGATGTATAGAGGAAATATCCTCCTATAGAGAGGACTCATGGTCTCATCTGTGGGGATGATGGATTTTGTTCCTTGATCAAAGCCTAAGGTTGAAGCTAAAGAAGGTTGAAAACTGACTCCACTGGAGATGTTTTATTTGAGTATCTTGTTTGAAGCCCAAGATGAAGAAGATGAAGAGTTTGAGTATAACTATAAAGAAAACTAAATCAATTGGGGAGTATGATGTTTGTCTTGTACAAAGCCCAAGATTGAGGCTGACTGGGAAAATCATTATATGAAGCCTAAGAGGAGGCTGACTCTTACTGAAGATTATTGAAATCTGGGAGAAGGTCTAAACTGTGTTGGGGAATCAGAGTTGAGGTTTGTATACTAACACTTTCTGGAGATTTGAGCAGAGTTGATTTATCAAATGCCATGAGGCTCTGATTCTTTTGAGGATTTGTTGATGTTAATCTGACCCTGGCTGGGGATTTTTAAGGTGAAAGTTAAGTTGTGTTGGGGGTCAGAAGGGATTTAGAGATGAGTTTGAAAACCTTAGAGATTTTGACTCTCTTGGGAATTGATGTTTTGGTAAAGTTGATTAGTGTAACGCCCATATATAAATACATACATCAAGAGTTATGGACACGGGTCACGGATATTTATTAAGGGATCAAAACGGTTCCGATTACGTGATCATATACACAACGTGATTGTTTTCGACCATCACAAGGCCACAATGCCTTAAGGCCACATTCGCCTTTTCACAAAACCACCATGGTTTACACACATGTTCCATACTAGTGTTTCACTCTTTTCTATACCATTTGGTAATCGACACACGCCTCGGCATCTTCTCCACGAGCGTTGTCATTAAATTATTCATCAATTTCCTAGCTTATTACTAGGTTCCAATTTAAGTTTCATGGTAAGGTTTCCTCACTCTACCTATTCCATATTTTTAACATGCATTCTCTCTCGATAATGTTTAACAACGATATTAGGCAAAGCATATTACAATTGCACATTTGAATCACATATAATAATTTCATCACAAGTTATACACAAGCATAAGAGAACCACATATAACGATTCATCGTATAAAACATCACTTTTTGGTTCCCTCCGATTCATTTAATCGGGCACCGAAATCAATACTTTTCACTATTTTTCCCGTAGGATATTTTCACAGCTCTACCTCGGCTAACATTATGCCATGATCGGACTTACGATCCAAAAGATATAGATTTCAACATATCACATAACATTATTATCATTCAAATGCCACTAATTAATTAATCCCTCATCATACTCAATATTTCCAACATAGATTTCTAACGGTACCAAGAACGTCTCGATCCGAGTTACGGATCAAAAGTTATGAAGGAAACAAAATGAAACAATCTGCTATGTTCGCTAGGCGAAACCCAGCGAGCGTTCGCTTTCCTTCGTTGCAGGCGAACCCTCGAACCCATTCGCTTCCGCTTCGCCCCAGGTTCGCTAGGCGAACCATGCGAAACCCAGAAATTCAGCAGCACTGTTATGGGTCCAAAAACAACATTTTTTCAACCAAAATCACTTCCTAGTCACACCATAACAATCAAAACATATTCCAATCATAATAACAAGTATACCCGATTATATTACTCGGTTTATTTCACGTTTTATCCGTTAGATTTCATTTTCTCTCAAATCTAACCTAAGTTCAAAACATGGATTTCTAGAACTTAGAGTGTCTAACTAGAACCCACCTGATAATCGAAGCGGTGGTTGAAAAAGATGATGAACAAATGGTGATGATCCAAGATTCTCTCTCTTCTTCCTCTTTCTCCACTTTTTATTTCTTCTTCTTTTTACTATCTTCTTTTTCTTTCTCTTTTCTCCAATTGATATTTTGTCATCTCAACCCAATTGATCAATTATTAGAGTTACCTTAAAATTCCCTCTTGAACTAATAAATATCAATCTGTCTCTTTCATTAAATAATTGATCTCTTCAGAGCTCATTAGTTGCTCTATTGATCCCAATTGATAATACTTAAAGTACTTATAGGATTCCATAAATCCTATTAATCCAAGATAGAGTACATAGATACTCATCTGATCTCATCTGATACCCAATTGAGCATTTAAATAATACAGGGTATTACACTCCCCCCCCTTAAATTTAAATTCGCCCCCGAATTTCCTCTATTCGACACTAACCATAACTTGTATCATTGTCTTAGATTCACACTTATCTTTACTTCCGTTCAAATTCTGACGTATTTCAATTCCAACTTGATTCCACAGACCAAATCCTTGTTTTCTCAATTGATCAAACTCCACGTCCTTAGTCCTACTCTTATTCCAATATCGAGTTAACTTCTAACTTTGCTTTTTCCATCCCTCATCTGTTGTTCCATACAAAACACTTAGTCGCATCTTACTTCGAAAAGAATGTACCATTCTACATTCCTCTGCTGAGTCACACAACAAACCATAACACCTTATCTTGGTTCATGAGAACAAACACTCATCACATCCTCGTGAGGTAATTCGGTGATTCCTTAACTTCATGTAATTACCGACAACTATCCTTTCATAAAGTTCTTAACGTTCAAAACCACTGCGTAATTCATCAAATGACTTCTCACCAGTTCCACTTAATCTGATAGTTCGTCTCTTTCGTATCACACAGTCAAAACAAGATCTCTGTATTTCCATACTTATAAGTGACAATTTCAAATCCTTATTATTCTGACCAACTCTTTCATCTATCACCTTCCACTGCTCAACCCAAACTCTAATAGTAGAACACCATGAATTCTTAAGAATTACCAAGTAGCTAACAGTCTACGGAGAAACACACTTATCCACTGGGGTCCTTGCTAACCAACGGTACAAGAAACTTACTGACGTCCTATGGTAAAACAATTTACTAATCGATTCTTCTTACAGTTTCCGACTTACTTAAGATTCCTTGGTGACACGAGATCTCAATCAATCACACGTAACACCATCCCAGAACTTCAAACATATACGAATCACCACTTATCAAAACTTAAACCATCCAAGGCACAATTGTGAGTTTCCACGCCACTCACCAGTTCACATACAACACTCCACATACACACACTTTCGAAGTCCATACTACTCTTCTTAGTTGAATCCACTTCTCTCAATCGTTTTGTTCCATAAATGATCCAAGTTATATGCTTAACTTCGAAACGTCCAATTCTTACTCGTACTTGGAAAGATAACTTCCAAATTTCATCCTCTGGGTAAGTACAACTGTACACATCTGATACCACTCTCGTCGTTTGAACAATTGGTCAACTACGCAACACCTTTCCAGGAGTTCCGATTTCAAAACACAAATCCTCCTTTCATTTACTCACAAATCTGGGTTTCCATCCACACAATACTCTCCAATCGGAGCAACATAAGGTAACAAAACACAGATGATGGTTCCTAAGGGATTTCACAATTTACACACATGTTAATCGTCTACCCGTCTGAACTAATCGGTTAACTTCTCAAAATTCAACGTAAAACACCTTTCATGCACGTGTTAATCGGTTAACCCCATTGTGTTAATCAGTTAACACTGCCGCAGGAACCGAAAAATAAATAATTTCTTTTAATTCAAAGCCATCCGTACTCAAACCATGAATCCGATTTGTTCTAACTTGAAATATCATTCTCAACTCGTGGCTCCTCAATTTGTATAACATTCACTAACCATGATCCACTCATGGTAAAACCGACAAGGTCAAAACATGCAGACGACACACCCCAACCATGCGACAAGGTAGAGATTCTAATTCTGACACGGTCACACCACAAAACTTCAGCGGGATAGTTCATTTTCCGCTCAACCCACTACACTAGCGGAAAGTAAAAAATGACGACATTCTAAGGTTTTTGCCACAACTCATACTTGATTCATCCACAAATAAAACCCAATTCACCCATTAAAGGTGTTTCAACAATCTCATCCATGGCAGTAGTAACCACCATGGGTAGAGAGAACGGAAAAGCTTGCAACCCAAGTCGCTTCACACATTGCATCGTCACAAAAGAGTGTGTTGCTCCACAATTAAAAGAATAAAATAAAATAAAAACAAAAATTCCAATTAACGAAAAAATGTACCAGAAATCAAGGAGTTATCCCCCTTTGCTTTCTTCGTATCCAAAGTATAAACTCGGTTGATACTCATTCCTTGTGCCTTATTCCTATTCTGAGGACAATCTCTGGCCATATGTCCCATTCCATCACAATGATAACACCTAAAAGTTCCATCGACGCACTTCCCGTAGTGATACTTGTTGCACAACCGGCACAACAAAGGAGTGTTAGGTCTAACACTTTGCACTTGCTCCTCTTTAAATGCTTGTTGTCTAGGCCTAAGTGGTTGATTTGATCTCCCACGATCACTCTGATTAGACCTACCCAAAACTCCTTCTGCCTGAACTTTCTTTAAACTATTCTCTGCCACATAACATTGCCTTAGCAATTCAACATAACTAGTGAACTCTCTCTGAGACACACTATGAGAAATTTCAGCCTTCAAACCAAAAAGAAACTGGTCAATTTTCCACCTCTCGTCTGGAGCATACATGGCCTGCCTAGAATAAGCAGCCAAAATCTCAAACCTCTCTACATAAGCAACCATAGTCAAAGTACCCTGTTTCAACTGTTGAAATTCAAATTCCTTTTTGGGTCCTTAAGGAACTAGGGAGATAATTCTCCATAAAATTAATCTTAAGTCGTTCCCAGACCTTAGGTACCTCTTGAATAGTCATCAAGGCTGAGGCACTCTCCCACCATCTCATGGCAGGACCCTTCAATAAATGAGAAGCGAATACCACCTTGTTCTCCTCGCTGCACTGGACTATCAAGAAAATTCTCTCCATGCCAGCTATCCATTCGTGAGCTCTTACAGGATCTAACCCGCCATGAAATTCCGGAGGATTCATGCGGATGAAATCCCGAAAGCTTCCACCTGCAGCTTCTGGAACAACCACTGGAGGGTGAAGACCCGCATTCATTTGTTGTATCATATGTTGCAGGAACTGATTCTGTTGCTGTTGCATCTGCTGTAAAAACTGAGGCCATAGGACCTGCTCCTCACCGCCTGGCGGATTAGTCCCTGCCTGAGTGGTTCTAGGTCTACTACGATTGTTTCTGCGTCCGTCATCCATGATCCTAAATGTCATATAGATAGGATTAAGTTGATCAGGCTCAATATCATAAATATAACACTTAAGACTAATGGCGACACCACACATATGAAACGGAAAGAAATACTTATACTATTTCATGGCAAGGTCGAGGATACGACCTGCTCTGATACCAACTATAACACCCATATATAAATACATACATCAAAGCATATATTATACATGAATTCCACGTTTGGTACTGAAAAACCAATAAGTCCCTAGTAAACACATTATACATATACATGCCCACAATAACTAATACAAAAAAACTATGGCATAAATATATGTACAAGATGTTCCCAAAGATAAATACTAAGAACTAGATCGACAATGATCTCTAAAAAACTCCACAACAGAAGCTATGCCATCAGACAAGTAAGGATAATCACATGGCCTTATCCTTACCCTTCGCGGACCCTGAAGTACCTGAAATATTCAACAATGGTGGGGTGAGATACATCAAATCTCAGTGAGTTCTCTATCTTATGGATTCTCCCAGCTTTACAAGGTTCTAGTCAATCCTAACTCAAGTCAAAAGGGGAGGGAAGTGACCTTGAGTTCACAATCTCACACTATATCGAAACATGTCTTGAGTTCAACAACTCAAACTTAATTATCACTAATAGGTAACACATACCAAGGCATCTTTCCCCGGCCAACCCTACAAGAGAGTTCAACTCGGGTCACAGATCCTTAAAAACGTAGACATTCATTCCCAGTCAGGCCGTCCAAGGGGTTATTAACACGGGTCCCGGAAGCTAACATAGATAACTTTCCCCAGCCAACCCCACACAAGAGGCACTTCAACACGGGTCACGGTTACCTACACATGGTACTTTCCCCGACCAGCCTACACAAGAGGCACTTCAACACGGGTCACTAATACCACCCACTAAGTAACTTTCCCCGGCCAGCCTACACAAGAGACACTTCAACACGGGTCACGGTCACTTACTTAATAAACACTTTCCCCGGCCAGCCTTTCTCAAGAGTTATGGACACGGGTCACGGATATTTATTAAGGGATCAAAACGGTTCCGATTACGTGATCATATACACAACATGATTGTATTCGACAATCATAAAGCCACATTCGCCTTTTCACAAAACCACCATGGTTTACACACATATTCCATACTAGTGTTTCACTCTTTTCTATACCATTTGGTAATCGACACACGCCTCGGCATCTTCTCCACGAGCGTTGTCATTAAATTATTCATCAATTTCCTAGCTTATTACTAGGTTCCAATTTAAGTTTCATGGTAAGGTTTCCTCACTCTACCTATTCCATATTTTTAACATGCATACTCTCTCGATAATGTTTAACAACGATATTAGGCAAAGCATATTACAATTGCACATTTGAATCACATTTAATAATTTCATCACAAGTTATACACAAGCATAAGAGAACCATATATAATGATTCATCGCATAAAAAATCACTTTTTGGTTCCCTCCGATTCATTTAATCGGGCACCGAAATCAATACTTTTCACTTTTTTTCCCGTAGGATATTTTCACAGCTCTACCTCGGCTAACATTATGCCGTGATCAGACTTACGATCCAAAAGATATGGATTTCAACATATCACATAACATTATTATCATTCAAATGCCACTAATTAATTAATCCCTCATCATACTCAATATTTCCAACATAGCTTTCTAACGGTACCAAGAACGTCTCGATCCGAGTTACGGATCAAAAGTTATGAAGGAAACAAAATGAAACAATCTGCTATGTTCGCTAGGCGAAACCCAGCGAGCGTTCGCTTTCCTTCGTTGCAGGCGAACCCTCGAACCCATTCGCTTCCGCTTCGCCCCAGGTTCGCTAGGCGAACCATGCGAAACCCAGAAATTCAGCAGCGCTGTTATGGGTCCAAAAACAACATTTCTTCAACCAAAATCACTTCCAAGTCACACCATAACAATCAAAACATATTCCAATCATAATAACAAGTATACCCGATTATATTACTCGGTTTATTTCACGTTTTATCTGTTAGATTTCATTTTCTCTCAAATCTAACCTAACTTCAAAACATGGATTTCTAGAACTTAGAGCGTCTAACTAGAACCCACCTGATAATCGAAGCGGTGGTTGAAGAAGGTGATGATCCAAGCTTCTCTCTCTTTTTCCTCTTTCTCCACTTTTTATTTCTTCTTCTTCTTACTATCTTCTTTTTCTTTCTCTTTTCTAACAAATATATATATATATATAAACCAATATTATATAATATAATCCAACAGGGTAAAATATCTCCAATTGATATTTTGTCATCTCAACCCAATTAATCAATTATTAGAGTTAACCTTAAAATTCCCTCTTGAACTAATAAATATCAATTTGTCTCTTTCATTAAATAATTGACCTCTTCAGAGTTCATTAGTTGCTCTATTGATCCCAATTGATAATACTTAAAGTACTTATAGGATTCCATAAATCCTATTAATCCAAGATAGAGTACATAGATACTCATCTGATCTCATCTGATATCCAATTGAGCATTTAAATAATACAGGGTATTACAATTAGGATCTATCCTATGCTTTTAGGAAGCCTAAGAGTCCTTGTGTTAAGTCCAAGAGGAGGATATGAGGGTGAGACTTTCCAAGTCTAACTTGTATGAAGCCTAAGAAGAGGCTGAGACTGTCCAAGTCTCTTTAACAAGAGGCAGACTCTTGGTTGGAGAAAGATCTTTGTATAATGCCCAAGAGGAGGCTGCGGGTTCTAGAGATTAAGATCAATTCTTGGCTGATTGGATGTTCTAAAGTTTTGACTTTCCTGAGGATTGAACTAGTAGAGATGACTGAATTTTATCCTATGCTTTAAGGAAGTCTTCGAGTCCTTGTACTAAGCCCAAGAGGAGGCTGGGATGCTTCTAGGAAGCTTGTGGGTCCTTGTACTAAGCCCAAGAGGAGGCTGAGGGGAACTTCTAAGAATCCTGGTGGGTCCAAGCCTAAGAAAAGTTCAAGAAAGGTTTCACTGTGAATTATTCCTTTCTTTATTGAACAGTTCTAAGGTTTGAAGAAATACAAAAGAGGTTTCACCAAGAATTAATCCTCTTCTGGGGAAATGAATTTCTTTTACATATTTCTAAGTTTTGACAGTCTTAAGAAAAGTTTCACCTGGAATAATGCCTTTCTTTGTTCCATATTGAATAAAGCCCAAGAGGAGGGAGACTGTATTAAGGGAGTTTCCTATGAGGGAACTAGTTATTGAACTAAGTTATGAGTATCCTACTATTTATCCTAAGTGTGAATTGAGGATTACCTAACTACTGAGGGAACTTAAACAAATATGTATAAGTATATACAAATAAATGAATTAACAGGTATATAAACAAGGACACGTTGATTTGAAAAGATGTCGGGTCTTTACACTCTGAAAAGAGGCCCAAGTGTATTGTGATTGGTTGTATTGATTACAACTGTATGATTAAGGTTTTGAGAAATTGAAGAAAGTTTTGAGAAAACTTTGAATTTGAATTTGAATTAAAATAAAGTTGTTGTTATTTGAATGAAAAGAAAAGAATGTTTGGGGCTTATAACTCAAAGAGAAGCCCAAGTGGTCTAAGAGCAGTTTCACCGGGAATAATGCTCCACTTAGTACCAGTTTAAAACAGACAGATGATTTTGAAAACAGAGATATGGGGCTTAGAACTCAAAGAGAGGCCCATAGAGGTTGTTTATTGTTTAAAACAAAGTTTATATACAAAAGATTGGGGCTTATACTCAAGGAGAGGCCCAGATGATTTATTTTGAAAATAGTGATAACACCGCGATACCGAAAGATGTTGTGGGACTTATACTCTAGCAGAGGCCCAAAATTTATTTATGTACATAGGAGGGTTGGGTCTTACACTCTAATAGAGGCCCATAGATTTTGATGATTTGAAAATTAAAAGGGTTGGGACTTACACTCTAGCAGAGGCCCAAAATTTATTTAAAAGAAAAGTAAAGGTGGCGGGTTTTACATTCTTGACAGAAGCCCATAGATTTAGAAAAATTGATTTTGAAATATGTGAAGAGTGATGGGTTTTTTAATAGAGATATGTTTATCATGGTAAGAGTTTATGAAGGAAATACTTGTTCATTGAAGCAAGGATACAAGTTGAACATGTTAAGACAAGTTGATGACAATCAAACATGTATACATAAGTATTTACAAGACACACTTCAAGTGTTTTAGGAACACATAAACATGGCATAATCAACACAAAGACATAGGTATATGTCAAGGTGATACAAACATGGAAAGGAAACCACATATTAGGTCAAAACATCAAGTAAAAAGTCTCATGGTATGGATAAAGCTCAACATACATTTACATGTAAACATATACTTGAAAATACATTAAAACCAATTGAGAACAAGGATCTACACACTCACAACCTTATTCAAACTTATACAAGATATATATGGTTCATACAAATCATTTTGAGCAAGGAAAGGCAAGGCATTTTTTAAAAGAATCAAAAGAAGTCTTAAGAAAACCCTAAAAAATTACATAATTTGAACATCCCATAATGCATAAAAAAATAAATATTTTTGGGAATTTCTTTTTACAAATAAAAAATAGACATTATCATGAACAATTTGCAAAAATAATGGGTTCAAAATGATTAAAAATGAGAAAGTTATGATAGTTTGAAGTTGTGAAGAAAAGTGAGAAAATAAGTGATATAAAAGAAAGGAAGATGGCCTCCATGGGTGTTGAACCCATGTCATCATGCTCACAGCACAAAACCTTAACCAACTCTACCACGCGCGCATTGTGTTAAAAGAGTGGGTGTATCACATAATATATTAAGGTTTTAGTTGAAAATGTTTGAAAATTAAAAGTGCAAAAGTCTGGGGCGAGGGGGATTCGAACCCCAGACCTTGCACATAAACACACACAAAACACACGCCTTCAACCACTGGGGTGGTAATACATCCGTTAATTAAAATGAAACAATAAATAAAAATATTGGAAAAGCTTCTAAGTTTGAAAAATGGCGTCATGGCCTTCTTCGTCCTCGAGCCAACTTCTGATTTGCAAGAAGCATGCTATCTCCTTCGTATCTCAACCATTTTAAAAAATGTAAATGTGGAAGTTGCTCATTTTTTAACAAGGAATTCAATGATTCTTTTTAATTTCATTTATTTTAAGTGTAAAACAAGTTATCATTTTATGAGCATATGAACCCTAAAAACGGCAAGAACTAAATGAAATCCTATATACAATAGATAGTATGCAATTGATTGAGGGAAAACAACATATATAGGTGCAGAAACACAATAGTAACTTAAAATAACAAAAATGATGCATGTACCAATGAGTTTGAGGCTTACCTCTGCAAGAAGGAATCGAATTATGTAATAGAGGTATTATAGATGCAAGATGATGATCTAGATAGCTCCCCTAGGCCTCAAGGAAGGTGTTGAAGTTCCTGGAATATTTTGAATCCTTCTGAATTGAGTAACTCAAATCCAACTGCAGCTTATGATGTATTTTGAGCACATGGGGTATGACTTGGTGATTCTAATGTTACAGAAGTGTTTTTTGGTTATGGATCACTTCTATAATGCTTATGTGAAGTGTTTGGATGCTTGGTTTGAGTGAAAATGGACTGGTTTGAGAATTCCAAATTTTCACTTTTTGAGAACTTTGAATTTGGCAAGAAAGAGGATTTGTAAGAAAACAAGCATTTTAGTTGTTTTGGTGTGATCTGAATGAGGCAATGTGACCTCTATTTATAGGTTAATGGTTTTTTCTTGGATGAATAACTTCAGATTGGAGGATAAGGGCTTGGTTTAATGGTTTTGGATTTATGCCATTACTTCTCAAGCAAGGTACAATAGCTCTCCCAAGTAGCATAGCCAACTTTTGACCAATTCCACATTCCTCAGTCATTTTTGTTGTTGTTTATGAGAGCATCTTGATTGAAATAAGTGGAACCATTGAATGTGCACTATTGAACATAAATGCCATTTGAATGCAAGGCATAAGGTGACAAAGTTCATCATTCCAATTTGAGATTTTCCTTGATTCTTTGACTCAATTCTGCAGGTTTGTTGTGACTCACTCTGGTCACATTGAATTAGTGTAGCTCCATGATCATTGCACTTGACAAAACAATCGTGTACCATAAGAAATGGCCAATCTGATCTTGGCAAAATAGTTGCAGCAAGGTGTATTGCAACCTCCAGCACCCCTTGCTCAAGTAGAGTTATCTCATGCTCTTGGGCTCTTTGGAAAGCTGTGATTATGTACTTCAACTTTTATGTTCACCATTGGACTTGATTCATCTAGGATCATGGTGAAAAATCCTTCCATATTTTGATGTTTTGACTTATTTTACTTAGGCAAATTTTCACTAAGTATTGGAATTCATTTCACACTTTTCTTGATTTTGATCACTCCATAACTCAAAATCCAAGCATTTTTTAACCATGGATCAGTAGGACACTTTTGTAGTATGTAATGAGATCTTTCATTTGAGCTATAGATGGAAGAAAATGGTTGCTTAGATCACAAGTTATGACCTTGCAAAGTTGGGTAAAAATCACTTTTTTTCATAACTTAGTGAAATTTCAAGTTTCTCAAGATTGCCCTTTTTGCAAGTAACCTCATTTTTATTGATTTTTCTTGATTGATCATGGTCCAAATCATAAGTTAACATTGTTTATTACTTGAAGAGGCCATATTTGTCAAAAAATCTCAAAAGTCAAACTTGGTTTTGATCACAGTTGATTTTTTATCAGATGAATTTTGAACATTGTGATCCTTTATGAAACCAAGTCCTTGGACTAAATTAAACCTAATGGATAGATTCCACATATGATTTTTTATCAGATGAATTTTGAACATCGTCATCCACTTATGTGGAACCAGAAGGGATAATCGGAACCCAGTTCCAAGCGCTTTCGCTACACAAGGACGATCAATCTGAGGGGGGAACTTCCATTTCCTCGTACAAAGATGCTATCAAAGCGGTTGAGAGTACCAATACAAAAGGATGGGGACAGCTTGTCATTCCTACTAACAATAAAATAAATAAGGGTCTTGGTTTTTCTGCAACCTGTACCCAGACAGCTGCTAACGATGAAAGTCTTCATCCCATTCAGAACTTCTTCCACAGTAGAGGCTTCCTTCAACCAGTGACTCAAGAGGTACATACCATCAATAAAGATAATTCATCTAATGTGGAGGAAGAATGGAAGTCCTATCTCAACGAGGATGGTTATATGTCTCAGGACGAAACGCATACCCCATTTTGCTTTCCTACACAGAGTCTGAGATTTATACCCAGGTCAGATGTTGAAATGATATATGGAGATTGTGATCCAGAAGGATGTCGTGCTCCACCAAACTCATTAGAGGAGGACGCTCTAATGAAAGACAACTTTGACCATGACTATTATGGCCTGATGGATGGCCTGCCAATGTGGCAGCTGTGCCCAGGAAACTTGGGGCAAGAGAATCAGCCGAACAATGAAAATCAGCTGAGCATCATTAAACAGAATACCTGCGTCCCCACCATGTCATGGGATCAACACCCAAGTTATCTTGAAAATACCCAGCACGACGATGAATTTGCAACATTTAAGTTCATCAACTATGCTTTCCCCGAGGTCAACGTCATCGAGAAGGATGACTCCTCCAGTTCCAAAGAAGTGTGGGACACCTTAGGACAACCAAGTGGAAAATACGACTATATGGTCAAGTACACTGCTCCTGAGAGCTCTCGTATCAGGATCGAAGACATCCAGCCAACTGGATGGGGAGATTTACCTGAGAGCACAAATGCTATGCAAAATACAACAAAGGAATTCTCCTACGACAACTCTGCCTGGGAGACAGATTCCAATGATCCTGCTCCACCAGAAATCAGCGTTATTTCTGAAGACAAATCGAGGAAGGTGCCAGACTTTGTGATTCACCGAGGAGTTCACCGCCAATGGGTTGTTGTCGATGTTCCGAAGATTGTTCATAAGTCAAAGTAATTGCCGTCTTTAACCTTTCACCCTGCCCAGGTGAAATGGATGTTTTGATAGGGCTCACTTTCTGTAAATTTCCCTCTTCACTTCGCCCAAAGCGACAGAGTTTTGTTTTATAGGGCTGTAGTTTCAAGAATCGACTTGTTCATTAATAAAATAACGTCGTTCTGTAATTTCCGCACTTATTGTTGTTTTCTCTTTTCGCTTTTTTTCAGAAAATGGTAATCCTAAAAAACGACTCACTAATAAAAACAAGCAGTTATCAAAAGAAAAATACACTGCACACACTTGCATTTTCTCTATCTCTTCTAAACACAAATCATCACGTCATGCAGATTGCTTGTTTTAAACCCCGTTGAAACATACGATTCGATGCCTTCTCCCAACTTTGAGTTCCCGGTATTTGTGGCCGAAGAAGAAGATGACAACGAAATTCCAGAAGAGATCTCCCGATTACTCAGACAGGAGGAAAGGTCCATTAAACCTCATAAAGAGCCGTTGGAAATGGTAAACTTGGGTTCGGAAGAAGAGAGAAAAGAAGTCAAAATTGGGGCACGACTCGGTCCAACTGCCAAAGAGAGTTTGATAAAGCTTCTCAAAGAAATCCCCGATGTATTCGCTTGGTCCTATCAGGATATGCCAGGGTTGGATACCAGCATCGTGGAGCATCATTTACCGTTAAGGTCAGAATGTCCGCCAGTAAAACAGAGGTTGAGACGGACTCATCCTGACATGGCCATCAAAATCAAAGAGGAGGTACAAAAATAGATTGACGCAGGTTTCCTCGCCACATCAGAATATCCTCAATGGTTAGCCAATATGGTACCCGTCCAAAAAAGGACGGAAAGGTCAGAATGTGTGTCGACTACAGAGATCTAAACAAGGCTAGTCCAAAGGACGACTTTCCTTTACCACACATTGACATGCTGGTAGACAGTACAGCAAAGTTCAAACTTTTCTCCTTCATGGATGGATTCTCGGGCTATAATCAAATCAAAATGGCGCCGAAAGACATGGAGAAAACTTCATTTATCACCCCATGGGGTACCTTTTGTTACAAGGTAATGTCGTTCGGTTTGAAGAATGTCGGGGCAACCTATCAAAGGGCCATGACTACTCTGTTTCATGACATGATACACAAAGAAATCAAAGTGTATGTCGATGATATGATTGCCAAATCTAAAACAGAAGAGGAACATGTGACCCACCTATCAAAACTGTTCGAGCAGTTGAGAAAGTACAAACTCCGCTTGAACCCTAACAAATGCACATTCGATGTTCGTTCAGGGAAACTTCTAGGGTTCATCGTCAGCCAGAAAGGAATTGAAGTTGATCCTGACAAGGTCAAGGCCATTCAAGAAATGCCTTCTCCAAAAACTGAAAAATAAGTCAGAGGATTCCTGGGACGTTTGAACTACATCTCCAGATTCATATTCCCCATAACCGCGACATGCGCGCCGATCTTCAAACTGCTCAAGAAGATACAATCATTTCTCACTGATTCGCGAGGCAAGTGGACTCCGAATTATGATGGCCCCTATGTGGTCAAGAAAGCATTCTCAGGCGGCGCCTTGAGACTTGCAACCATGGATGGAGAAGAATTTTCCTATCCCACAAATGTTGACGTAGTCAAGAAATACTTCGCCTAAACTAAAAAAAAACGTCTCGGTGGATTGAAAACCCGAAAGGGCGGTCCAGGCAAAAGTTAGAGACATAATCAAAAATCATCCCGGTGGATTGGAAATCTCCAAGTACAATCCAGGCAAAAGTTAGGGATTAATGGCAAGTACCTACGTCTGATCAGTTCAGCTCCTCAGTAGTCATGTCATCCATCAGAGACTCCAGTCAAGGTCATCTTCGACAGAAGCTCAGGATGTCCCGAATTCAAAGTTGGTAGAAGGATAGTGGTCGTTATGTTTCAACGTAGCCCTTTTCCCTGTAAATTACCATTTTCTAACTTTGTAAATACTCTATGGAATCACGCGTTCGGCTGATTTCCATCCTATCAATAAAATTTGAGCCCTTGTGCTTTTGTTTGTAATTCTTACTTGTTTTAGCTTTATAGAACGACATTTTAACATGGTCAACGATTCTTGAAATAAAACAAAAATGAATTTACTTGTCAAACTTTTTCTGCTTTTAAAATAAAGATAGCAATTTCTTTTGACTATTGAACATCAGAAGAACATCGGTCGCTTCTCCAAAGGTGTTCGAATCTCAAAGTGCAAAATCAAAGTACTCTTTCTAGACCATTACGCCTTGAATGAAGGATCAACTGTGTCAGAGACCATGTTTCGTCTCACATCCTCGGCCGAGTTCTCATCTCCTAAGCCCGACCAGCGTCGCTCCCAACAGGGACCGTTTCTCCTAAGCAAGGCAGAATTGCTATCTTGAACCAGCGACATTTCTACATGCCCCACTGTGGCCGAGTATCCAGTCGTGTTCATCCTTTAGTCTGTATGTTGTGTCGGTTTTGTCAGCATATACATACATACATCATGCATTATTGATCTACATTCATATTCATATTGCATCACTATCACTCTAGTCGGTCTTGTCGCTTAGTGATAAAAGTCATCTCAATCGAGTTGTCAGATCTTTCCTCGTCAGGAAGTGAATCATCTAAGTAATCTCTCTCCCATTTATCTCTGGATTAGAGACGGTCCTTGACCACTTTGATAACTTGAACCTCTGAGAAACAAGAAAACTTTCAACAAATATCACTCTTCACCATTGAAGATGATATATTCGCTTTCCCGGATTAAGGAAAATCCCCAGAGAAAGCCCTTCAAAATTGGGGTACATCGTATGGCATTTCTCTGAAAAGACCTCAGGAAAAGTATGATGTAACACCCCCAAACGGAAACAGTCTCTCAAGAGACTCGCTTTCCCCAGTAGAATCGACAAATGGCGTCTCCAAATAGAGAAGTTTGTGTACCTCTACCATTCAGACGAATGGGCTCCCCAGCAAGTTTGACATCAAAACTTTTTCCACTCAAATGGCATCTCCCCTGGAAAATTCGGCGAGAAGTTTGAAGGAAAACCGCTACAGACAGCGTCCCTTGTCAAGAAAGTTTATTGACAAAAGAAACTAAGACCAGTTACTTGGTAGGAAACCAGGGTCGAGGGGAAGTTTAAATCAGAAACTGAGACCAGTTCCTTGGTAGGAAACCAGGATCGAGGGGAAGTTTACTTCGGAAACAAAGACCAGTTCCTCGGTAGGAAACCAGGATCGAGGGGAAGTTGACATCAGAAACTGAGACCAGTTCCTTGGTAAGAAACCAGGATCAAGGGAAAGTTTAAATCAGAAACTAAGACCAGTTCCTTGGTAGGAAACCAGGATCGAGGGGAAGTTGACAAAAGAAACTAAGACCAGTTCCTTGGTAGGAAACCAGGATCGAGGGGAGGTTTATTTCAAAAGAAAACTGAGACCAACTCCTTGGCTGAAGACCAGGATCGAGGGGAAGTTTACCTTTTCTAAGCATCATCGCTTAGCTAAAGAAGACGAATGCGTAAGCTACCATTCATAACCATCATCAAAATTTTGGGTATTTTGATATTTAATCCTCTTGCACCCCGAATGCCCGAATACCTTTGCCATTCACACCTTCGGGTCCAAGAAGATTAAATAGGGGCATCTGTCATACCCCAAATTTTGACCACCAAGATTTCCCATCATTGTGCAAATCATCATCACAATATGGATGAACCATCATGCTTCATCAGTCTCCCCAATGATGGGTAAGCATTCACTACAATCATAATTAGGGTTTCAAGCCCTCTTTGAGCCTTAGGCAAAGGATCAATCAAGGAATGACATGATTTTCAACTTGTCTAACCTCTTAAACACCCATGAAGGAGCAAGAGGACTCCCACATCAATAATTAAGCACAAGAGTGCAACATTTCAAGTGGATCAAGCCTCAAGTTCATCTAATACAAAGTCAACTGACGCAGAAAGTTAAAGTTTGACTTTTGGTCAACTTTGAGCTTCACAAGCCATTACTCAAGAAAATATGATGGATGACTTAATTTGATACAAATTTAAATCAAGAAATCATGCAAAATTGCAAAATTGATCAAATTGAAAGAAACTTAGAAATTTTTTCTAAGTTAAAATCATGTTCAAGTGCACAACTTTTCAAGGTTGTAACTATTGACCCAAGCATCCATTGGTTTTGCGTAAGGGCTACTTTTAAAGAGGGTATTTGATACTTCAACATTGTAGAAGGAATCAACTCAAAATATCATAAGGATTAAAAGACATAAGTGATCAAAGTTGGGAATTCTTAATGTCCAATGTTCTGACATTTCATAGGACATCATTAATATTTTTCCAGCAAGAATGTCCCAACTTCAAGGATGTTTTTCTCCATGATCCAAGTTGATTCAGGAAAAACCCTGGGCATGAAAGTTGAAGTACGTCATCTCACCTTTCCAGAAAGTCCTAGAAAGATCATTTATCATTCTCGATCAGGGAGTTATGGACTCTGCAAAAGGCATTGATAAAACAGAATTTTCATGACAGCTTTTAGGACAGATTTGATCACACAAGTTCAAGGTCATTTTTGACAACTTTACAAGTCTTATCTTCACAAACCTTAAACATCAAAGTTGAAGAACGTTATCTAAGATTTCCAGAAAGTTGTAGAACGTCCATTTATCACACTCGAGCAGGAAGTTATGGAATTTACAAGAAGGCTTGCTGCATCTGTTTTTTATGACAGATTTTGTGCATTTTTTTCTTGTGCCACACAATTTTCAAGCTTTGTCACCGTGCAAGACAAGCATCAAATATGCAATTCACTTCAACTCAAAATATCATAGTGGATTAAAAGATAAGTGATCAAAGTTAGGAATTCTTAATGTCCAATGTTCTGACATTTCATAGGACATCATTAATATTTTTCCAGCAAGAATGTCCCAACTTCAAGGATGTTTTTCTCCATGATCCAAGTTGAACCAAGTCTAGGGTCAAACATCAAAATTGAAGTATGTCATCTCAGCTTTTCATAGAGTCCTGGAACAGCCATTTATCATTCTTGAGCAAGAAGTTATGGATTTTACAACAAGGCTTGCTGCAGCTGATTTTTAAGACATGTTTCAAGATAGATTTGCACATTTCTTGTGCCACACGAATTTCCAAGCCTTGTCATCATCTTAGACACATCTGAGGATCAAATCCAAAGGGGACAATCACTGAGCCAAGCCTCCAAAGTCCTTGGAACAAGAAGTAGCATGCCAAACCTAGAAATCCCTAAAAGAGAGACAAGACTCCAATTTTGGATTGGTTAGAGGTGGCATGGACTGACACATTTGCAACTGAATTCAGTCAAGATTCCTCCAACAAGTAGGGAACCAAAGCTCTGTTCTCTAACCTCTAGTCAATGGCTAGAGGAGACTTGGATTTTCATTGGCCAACATTGAACAAACCTCTGCTGCAGCCACCATTCACTATTGCTGCCAAAACAAACTTGCTCTACTATAAATAGAGCTCATTTGTGCTCAGTTTGAGTACACCAAAGCCATCAAACAGATGCTTTCCTCAAAATCACTTCTTTCACTCCAAAATGCCTTCTTTAGTAAGGAAATTCTGATTTTTTGAGTTAGAGAGCATTTCCATCACAGCTCATAATCCTAACACCTCATAAACATCATATGTAGGTGATCCAAACTATCACAAGTGACCTGTAACACCAAAATCACAAAGTCACCTCTCAAAACCTCAAAATTATACTTTTTTGCATTTTTCAAGCCATGTCTTGATTCAGTCACTTTCCAAACCAGATAAAACCTCAAACACACTCCAAATATCATCCTTGAATTGTCCCAAATGGTGTCACACATCTGGAACACCATTTGAGAGAGTTGGCATTTTAGCCACTTTTGCCCATTTTGCAAGAAAGTGCTCAAACTTGCTCCAGAGGTTTCCAGCTGATTCCAACCATCCTAAAAGCTTCTAAGAGGTCATTTGAGGGTGTCTAAAGCATCAAATCATTTCTGGAACAAAGCACTTGGTAGGTTGCACAAAATCTCCAAAAAAGAGGTAAAATGACCACATACATGCATCATATTGAACAATTCTTGAAGCAAAAATGTAGTCCTTAATGTGTATGATATGATCCTCCTACTGTTTGCACTTTAACATGTTTATATGTGGAGTTTATGTTGTTTTAAACTTAAGGTGCAGATCTGTTTTTTGCCTTGTGTGTGTTGTACATTAAGTTTCAGTATGTATGAGTGATACCATTGGATTCCTTGCGAAAAATTGGTCAAGATAGGTTTTTACGGATTTTAATTTCGTTAAAAATTGAGAGAGTTATGAGTGTTGAAAGTTTGATAAGCAAAGATGTTTAAAATCAACATGCAGTACTAATTTTTTGCTTTGTGTGTTCTGTACATTAAGTTTCAGTGTGCATGAGTAATACCATTGGATTCCTTGCGAAAAATCGGTCAAGACAGGTTCTTACGGATTTCAATTTCGTTAAAAATTGAGAGAGTTATGAATGTTTGAAGTTTGATAGCAAAGATGTTGAAAACCAAGGTGCAGTTCTGGTTTTTTAAGATGTCGAATGTGATATTGTGACATCTTCCCTTTTTCTCTTATCTTCAAAACTCATGAAAGATGTCGAATGTCATGTTGTGACATCTTTCCTCTTTTTCTTAGTTTATCTTCAAAACTCAACCAATTCTTTTACATAGCAAAAATCATCATTTTCCAATTCTGTTTTACACACTTCTTATTCATACTCCATAATATTTTTATCCACCAAAAAATCACAAAAAATATTATTATTTGATATATTTTTAATATATTCAAAAATATTGTTTTAAATTGTTTTAAATGCTTTTAAAATGATTTCTTTTTCTCGATTTTTAAAACCAAAATGATTTTAAATATTCATGTGGATAAAATACTTTTTCATAAACTTTAATCATTGTTTATAACATGATTAATGATTTTATTTGATATTTTTATCATTTTTTTCACTTGATTTTTCTTTGAAAAATGCCTTTAAAAAATGAAATTGGGGTTTCTTTGATTTTCACCCTAACAAATCTTTTCATTTTTAAACCTTTGGGCCTCTAATAGAGTGTAAGACCCAACCCTTTTTGTACAAAAATATTTTGGGCCTCAGTTATTGTATAAGTCCCGATACGTTAAAAATCTCGGCGCAATC
This sequence comes from Lathyrus tuberosus, assembly GCA_022829125.1. Classification (NCBI taxonomy): domain Eukaryota; kingdom Viridiplantae; phylum Streptophyta; class Magnoliopsida; order Fabales; family Fabaceae; genus Lathyrus; species Lathyrus tuberosus. Next base: position 21,403,545 of record JALAZF010000022.1, on the reverse strand, counting down.
GCCATTTTCAAACTGAAAATCATATGGGTCTCCCCTCGTGTTGTAAGCCCCATTTCTTTTCCTAAAATACACTTTGGGCCTCTAATAGAGTGTAAGTCCAATCCCTTTTGTAAATAAAATATTTTGGGCCTCAGATATTGTATAAGTCCCTCTGTACATTTACAAAGTTCGGCGCGATCGTCGCCTTTTAATAAAAAAGACTATTGGGCTTCTCCTTGAGCTATAAGTCCCATTTATTTTCATTTTAAACCTTTGGGCCTCTAATAGAGTGTAAGACCCAATTCCTTTGTAAATACCAAAATTTTGGGCCTCAATCACTTGTATAAGTCCCACGGTGTTTCCAAAACCTCGGCGCAATCGTCGCCCTTTCCAAAATCATCTGGGCCTACCCTCGCGTAGTAAGACCTGCTTCTTTTCTCTAAATCATTTTTTGGGTCTCTTGAGAGAGTGTAAGACTCATCCCTTTGTACAGAAAACCTTTTTCAGGCCTCAGTCACTTGTATAAGTCCCTCTGTACAAAACGATAGTGCGATCACTGATAAAACCCTGGGCCTCTCCTTGAGCTGTAAGCCCCAATCTTTCTTTTCAAAGCACTTTCTCCTTTGATTTTAAATATATTGTTGTTTTCAATCTTTCTTTGTTGAACAACTAACCAAACAGCATGGAAGCTCTACAACCGAGTAAGTGTTTATATGCTTTCATTTACCGCTTTCATATACATATAACTGTATTGTGGGGCTGTTTCGCTGTAAGTCTTCTTTCATAAACTCATATCGACTGTGTAATAATAGTATAGATATTTAGAGTTTCCCCGGCAACTACGTCTAGCACTAGGTAGAACCGTTTCGATCATTCTTAGAAATAGACAATACTAGATCCCCCATAGGAGCACCAGATGCAGCCTTCTCTTCGGTTGTCCTCCTTAGGAATTGTCAAGAAACTCTACTCCCTAGAGATGATCTCTTCTCCGTGAATTGTATCCCTTGAGTTTCTTCCAAATTCTCGAACTTTCCTGGCTTGATCTATTCTTTGTGAATAGCCTGTCTTGAACTTCTCGGGGTTTGGGGACCCACAGGCTTCTTAAAAGCATCCCCGGCTCCTCTTGGACGTTGTACAAGGACCCGTCGACTTCTTAGAAGTATTCACAGCCTCTTCTTAGGCTTCGTATAAATGATTTCTTCCTCCGGGAATGATAGCCTCCTCTTGGGCTTTGTACAAATTATCCCTCGGCTTCTTAAAAGTTTCCAGCCTCCTCTTGGGCTTCGTACAAATTGTCCCGACGACCTCCTAGAGGTATAGGAACATAAATTAGTCATCTTAATAGAAGAGTATTTCAAATAGTCTAGATCTTTCTACCGTGAACGTACTACTATTGTTTCTTTAAGCATATTACAAAAGATAAAACTCTAGACTTGGACAGTCTAATTTCCTTGAGTCTCAAAGACATTCTCAAGTCCCATTCAAAAATAGGAAGACACCCGCAGACTTGGACAGTCTCAAATACCCTTTGGATTCCCCGTTTCCTTAAGGAACAGGAAACAATCCCAATTCTCAGATCAAATCCATGAGTACAGTGTTACTCATATAAGAACTGATTTTCTCGTTGAACCAACATACTGGACCTGTCACTCAACTGAAACAGTAACTCTTTAGTCTCCATCTCGGGCTTCGTACGAGATACAAAGACTCTCTTGTTGAGTCAAAACTTTTAGCCTCCATCTCAGGCTTCGTACGAGATACCAAAACACTCTCTTGTTGAGTATAAAAGGCTCTCTTGTTGAGCCAATCTCCCTTTTAGACTCCATCTCGAGCTTCGTACGAGATACAAAAACACTCTCTTGTTGAGTATAAAAGACTCTCTTATTGAGTCAATCACCTTTTAGCCTCCATCTCGGGCTTCGTACGAGATACAAAATCACTCTCTTGTTGAGTATAAAAGATTCTCTTGGCGAGTCACCATCTTTAGCCTCCATCTCGGGCTTCGTACGAGATACAAAAACACTCTCTTATTGAGTATAAAAGATTCTCCTATTGAGTCAACCCTTTTAGCCTCTCTCTCGGGCTTCGTACGAGACACATAAAAACTCCCTCTTGTTGGGCCAATAGCCTCTTCTTAGGCTTTGTATAAGGAAAACCCCGGTTGAGTCAATCAACCTTTTAGCATCAAAGTTGTGCCTCGTTCACAGTACTCAAACATCAACAACTCCCCTTCCTTCATCTAATTGCTGTAAGCGGCAAGCCTCTGGATTATTTACATCCATGCCACTGTCCCTCTTTTAGCATGAAAAATTCCTAAGGAAAGATAACATTGCTCTACACTGAGTTAAAGTCTTCTCCTTCAGGTTGAACCCCCTATAAAGGAAATTATGGCATTGCCGGATTCACATATCCAGGTTAAAGTAATTCTCCTTTATAAACAGTTGTGACAAACAGACCCTCTTTAGAGATGACAAATTCTCTCTAAAGACAACACCTTTTAGCTTCACATCTTGGGCTTCGAACAAGATACAAATAGACCCTTCAGCTTCACATCTTGGGCTTTGAACAAGATACAAACCACCTTCAGCTTCACACCTTGGGCTTTGAACAAGATATAGATCACCTTTCGCTTCACGTCTTGGGCTTCAAACAAGACACCAAAACACCCATTTCCTCCCATAGAATAGGAGGAACTATGAACGCTCTAATTTCCCTATTTCAGTAAACGGGAATATGTAGGCATAAGATTGAAAGAAAAATCTTAGCGAGCACACTAATAAAAAAACCTAAAGTCCCCTATCTCCAACCAATCTGACAAATTCCCCATGAATAGTCCCAGTTTTCCACCTTAATAAAGTAAGAAGAAAGAAAGGCCCCATTACCATATAGCATCCGTAACCTAACAGACCGTTGTTTAAACTCAGTAGGCAAGCAGGGTTAATTGGAGACATATATTTCCCTTCCTTAGTCAGCTCACAATAGGATAAAAAATGAATCGACATGTAGTAAACCCCAAAGAGCGACAGCGCTTAAGAACCGCGTCCAAAATCGCTCGCTACACCAGGAATCCTCTGACTTGTTTTTCAGTCTTTGGAGAAGGCATTTCTTGAATGGCCTTGACCTTGTCAGGATCAACCTCAATTCCTTTCTGGCTTACGATGAACCCTAGTAATTTCCCTGAGCAGACACCGAACGTGCATTTGTTGGGATTCAAGTGGAGTTTGTACTTTCTCAGCCGCTCGAATAGTTTTGACTGGTGGGTCACACGCTCCTCTTCTGTCTTAGATTTGGAAATCATATCATCGACATATACCTCTATTTCTTTGTGTATCATGTCGTGAAATAGAGTAGTCATGGCCCTTTTATAGGTTGCCCCGACGTTCTTCAAGCCGAACGACATTACCTTGTAACAAAAGGTACCCCATGGGGTGATGAATGAAGTTTTCTCCATGTCTTCCGGCGCCCTTTTGATTTGATTATAGCCCGAGAATCCATCCATAAAGGAGAAGACTTTGAACTTCATTGTACTGTTTACCAGCATGTCTATGTGTGGTAAGGGAAAGTCATCCTTTGGACTGACTTTGTTCAGATCCCTATAGTCTACACACATTCTGACCTTTTCGTCCTTTTTCGAAACTGGTACTTTGTTGGCTAACCATTGAGGATATTCTGATGTGGCGAGGAAACCCGCGTCAATCTGTTTCTGTACTTCCTCTTTGATTTTGATGGCCATATCCGGATGGGTTCGTCTTAGTCTTTGTTTTACCGGCCGACATTCTAATCTTAACGGTAGATGATGTTCCACGATGCTGGTATCCAACCCTGTCATATCCTGATAGGACCAAGCGAATACATCGGGAAATTCTTTGAGAAGCTTTATCAAACCTTCCTTGACAGTTGGATTGAGCAGTGCCCCAATCTTGACTTCTTTTCTCTCTCCTTCTGAACCCAAGTTGACCGTTTCCAACGGCTCTTTGTGAGGTTCAATGGACCTTTCCTCTTGTCTGAGTAATCGGGAGATCTCTTCTGGAATTTCTTCGTCATTTTCTTCTTCATCCTCAAATACCGGGAATTCAAAGTTGGGAGAAGACATCGGATCGTATGTTTCAATGGGGTTTAAAACAAGCAATCTGCATGACGTGATGATTATTTTTAGAAGAGATAGAAAGAATGCAAGAGTGTGTGCAGTGTATTTTCTGAAAACTGCTTGTTTTTATTATGTGAGTTGTTTTTAGGATTACCATTTTTTGAGAAAACAAAAAGTGAAAACAACAATAAATGCGGAAATTACAGAACGACATTTATTTATGATTTTGTCGATTCTTGAAATTACAGCCCTATAAAACAAAACTTTGTCGCTTTGGGCAAAGCGAAGAGAGACATTTACAGAAAGTGAGCCCTGTCAAAACATCCGTTTCACCTGGGCAGGATGAAAGGTTAAAACAAAGACGACAATTACTTAGACTTATGAACGACTTTCGGGACATCGACAGCAACCCATTGGCGGCGAACTCCTCGGTGAATCACAAAGTCTGGTACCTTCCTTCTTGGTTTGTCTTCAGAAATGACGCTGATTTCTGGTGGAGCAGGATCGTTGGAATCTGTCTCTCAGGCAGAGTTATCGTAGACGAACTCTTTTGTTGTATCTTTCACAATATTTTGACTTTTAGGCATATCTCCCCATCCAGTTGACTGGATGTCTTCGAGCCTGATACGAGAGCTTTCAGGAGCGGTGTACTTGACCAAGAAGTCGTATTTGCCACTCGGTTGTCCTAAAGTGTCCCATACTTCTGTGGAACTAGAGGAGTCATCCCTCTCGATGACGTTGACTTCGGGAAAAGCGTAGTTGAGGAACTCTTGTCCCTCGCTCTTTGCAAATTCATCGTTGTACTGGATATCTTCAGAATGCCCTGAGTAATGATCCCATGATTCGGTGGGGATGCATGTATTCTTTTCAATGATGCTTAGTTGATATGCATCGTTGGGCTGACTTTTTTGCCCCAAGTCTCCCGGGTACGGCTGCCAGATAGACAGCTCATCCATTGGGCCATAATAGTCATAGTCAAAGTTGTTTTTCATCAGAGTGTCCTCCTCTAATGAGTTTGGTGGAGCATGACATCCTTCCGGATCACAATCTCCGTATATCATTTTGACATCTGATCTTGGTATATATCTCGGACTCTGTGCGGGATAGCAAAATGGCGTAGGCATCTCTCCCTGAGACATATAACCGTCCTCGTTAAGATAGGACTTCCATTCTTCATCTGTATCGGAGGAATCGCCCTCGTTGATGGTATGGACTTCTTGAGATATTGGGTGAAGGAAACCTCCACTGTGGAAGAAGTTCTGAATGAGATGAAGACTTTCATCTTTAGTAGCAGTCTGGGTACAGGTTGAGGAAAAGCCAAGACCTCTCTTTGTCTTGTTATCAGTAGGAATGACAAGTTGTCCTCATCCTTTTGCATTGTTACTTTTGATCACTTCGAGAGCATCTTTGTACGAGGAAATCGATGTTTCTTTACAGAAGCTTTGAGAAACATATCCGGGTGCACCATATCTAATATGAACCAATAAAGAAAAACGGTTTAAAAGCTCACGGTAGCAAGAAAATACTGATATGCACATCCGAAAAATGAAAAAGGTAAATTCAGAGATGCACATTCGGACTTAACGTTCATTTTTTCAGCTTAACAAGATTAATGCGAGCAATGAGTGACGAAAAAAGTGAACTTTACCTTAAATAGAAGATTATGTTGCTCCCTTTGATGTGATAAAACACAAGCGATGATTTGGATTCAAAAAGTTGATTGAGAATGAAATTTTTCTTTTAAGAATTTTGAGTTATGGAGTGTGAGAGAGATGATCATGCAAGGTGGTGATATATTCATTTTTCTTCTTGATATTTTCGGATATGCATTTTTGAAAATGTCACTGAATAGTTAAATAAACCAACTCAATGAAAATTGCATAGTAAATGGGTTCAAGGTTGTTTTCAAAGATGCATATTCGAATTCACTCTTGAAAGTTTCGCAGATGCATCACCAAATCAATTTTTGACAAAAATAGGGTGGCTGCTAGATTTACGCATAATGAGGTGATTTAAGATGCGTCCGGAGATAAATATCCGAAACACCTAAGAATAATTTTGGATTTTCAGAGATGTGAACCGATGTGAGCCACATCCTAAGAGAAGTAAAAGAAATCCCCTCTTTTTTTTTTATATAATTACTTTTATACATTGATCAAATAAAATGGATTTGAGTTGATTTAGATCATAACTAGTCTTTATCAAATTATATTAGTATGCTTTATAAATTAAAAAAAAAATTAATATGAATTAAAAAATAATCCTTAATACTTTCTGAATTAAAGAACCAAATCATGTGTAATCAATAATCGAGGTGTGTAAGGAGTCCCCTACAATTTTTTTTAATCAACCTCAAAAAATAATATTATCATGCATCCAACAAATATCATCCAATAGAGCTAAGAGGTTCACCTGCACAAACACATAAAACGAATAAAACTAGATGAATGCATAACCTTCCTACAAACACGTTAAATTTATCCCCAAGACAAATTTAGATACTAACTAAATTGTGACGATCGAGCATAAAAGATTCATCAACATTATTGTACTTCTAAAAAACATTATTGCAGTAAACTTTACAGGCTTTTCTAAACATTACTATTCCTTAAGATATTTAAAGTTTAGATATTCAAGAATCTACTTTTGTATTTGTATAAAATATCTTACCTAATGTTTAAAGGTGGTAATAATGATTCTACCATATTTAAGAGTGGTAATAATGATTCTACCTAATGACACATTTAAAATGTGTCATTCTTTTTAAAAAGACTACATTTGGAAAATGATAAAAATATGTCACAGAAATGAAATTGAAAGCTCTTTACAGAGCAACACAAGTTGGCATAGTTTTAAAAACCGGACCGGTCGGTCGGACCGGTTGGATCGGGAACCGGTTAGATAACCGGTCGGATTCACTTACTCAGTCGGCCATGTTTTCAAATCGGTGGGAATCGGTGTGAACCGGTGCGAACTGGGAAAACCGGCGATTTTCGCAAACCGGCGGTTCAACTGCTTATTTTTAAAAAAAAAAAAAAAAATTTTAATTTTTTTTTTACTCAAATACATAGGAACTTTTCTCCAAGAATAATAGTGATCACTCATTTGATTCAAGTGATACACAAATTAAGTTTCGTAATATCCACAAAACTATTTTTACTATTTTGTATTTATATTGATTGAAAAACCATCATACAAATATTTGTATAGAAATTTAAGAACACAGATTAAAAAACTAAATATAATATAATTTTAGACTTAACTGATTTTCATTATATATATATAGACTTGAAAAATTTATTATTTAAAATAATGTTAATATTTGTATTGTTTTAATTATTAACATTAAAACTGATTTTCTATTAACATTAAAACTATGAATTTAAATTAAACTCTGTTTAATTTAGACTCTGTTTAAAATTTACAATTAGACTCTGTTTAAAATTTGAATTTAAATTATGAACCTATGAATTTATGATATGATATTTTCAAAAAATTTAAGTGTTAGTTATATTTTTTAGAGACTGAATCATTCGGTTCGACCGGTTTTATACCTATTATAATGATAGGTTTATTCAACCGAGTTATCCGGTTTAATCTGGTTTAATCCGGTTTGGTCATGCGGTTCGACCAATGACCTAGTGGTTCGACAGATAAACCAGTGATTCAGTACCCTCACCGATTTAATGACCGGTCCGATTTTTAAAACCCTGCAAGTTGGGGTTAGAAAATGGAAAGCTGATGGCTAAAAGTGACCATTGAACAAAAAGAAGTTTTCAAATACCAATAAAAATCTTTATTTATCGTTATTAACCTCCTACTATTATAATAAACTACTGTTATTATTGTACTTAAAATTTTTAGATAGGTATGATTAATTCTTAAAATTTGTATAAAGTTAAACCTATTGGAGTGTATTTTTTATATATTTATAGAATATCTTAGCTTATATAGGTTTAGTGGCTTAATGTATTTTGTATCTTACACGTGTATGGCTAGTATTTATCTATCCTCTTTACATTTATGTAGACCACTCTTTGTATATAAATACAGTCTCTATGTAACAGTTTATTATTCAATTCAATGATAATCACTTTTTACTCTTCTTTTTCTCCTAACTGCATTGCCAAGATAGTTGAAGTTTGTTACATTCTGTTATTCCCTCTTCCTGAATTCACCATTGTTAACATGGTATCAGAGCTTAAGAGCTTAAACAACTATGATAGCCATTGTTTCTCACCATTTTCCTTCTTCTTAAAGCATTGTAGAACTCTCTTTCTCTGTTTCTCTTCGAGTTTTTCCTGCAAACTTCATCTTCCTCCTTTTTTCTTTGAAATCGGTTTCTTGTTGTTCTTTCCTCTTCAATGGCATACCAGAACTACATTGATTTCTCAACGAATTCAACAAACCCTTACTATCTGCACCCTAATTAAAATCCTGCAATTGTTCTTGTTTCTCCTCTTCTTGATGATAAGAACTATCACACTTGGTCAAGATCGATGCATATAGCTCTTATCTCCAAGAACAAAGATAAGTTCATTGATGGAACTCTCACCAAACCTTCTGTATCAGATTCGTTATATGCTCCATGGATTCGATGTAATACTATGGTTCTAGCTTGGATTTTGCGTTCTGTTTCAGAGTCAATTGCAAAATCCGTTTTATGGATCGATAGCGCTGCAGGAGTATGGCAGAACTTGAAGATTCATTTTTCACACAGTGATATATTCCGCATATCAAATATTCAGGAAGATCTTTACAAGTTTCGTCAAGGTACACCTGATGTTTCTAACTACTTTACACAATTGAAAGTTATGTGGGACGCGTTAGAAAATTATCGCCCACTACCTGTTTGTGTTTGTGCTATTCCATGTTCTTGTGGTGCTCTTGCTTCAAATAAACGATATCGTGAGCAAGACTGTGTGATTAGGTTTCTCAAGGGTTTGAATGAAAAGTTTGCTCATTCTAAATCCCGAATAATGATGGTGAATCCATTACCTGAAATTGATAAAGTCTTCTCTCTAGTCATCCAACAAGAAAGGGAAATGAGTAATTCTCTTTTGCCTGTTGCACCTAGTGATAATACTGGTGAAGAAGCTGCAGCATTTCAGGTCAATAACACTTCCAATACTCCTACTGCAAGAACTAGATATCATGGTTACAAGGGCAAATCACATGGAAATGGTAGAGCCAAAGAGCAAAATCGCATATGCACACATTGTAGCCGGACCAACCACACAGTTGAGACATGCTTTATTAAGCATGGATATCCACCAGGTTTTAAGGGCAAAAGCAAGCAATCAGCCTCTTCTCAATCTACTGCCTCAGTAAATGCTAGCCCTGATCCTTCTCAGTCCAATTCAGCTGCATCATCCTCGTTTGGTTTCACTCAAAAGCAGTATCAACACATCCTTGACTTGCTCCAACAGTCCAAAACCACTCCCAAGGCTAATTCCATTTCCACCTCTCCATTTGTTCTAAACTCTCACTCTTCAAATAACATTGGTAAGAACTTTCACCTTTGTATTCTAGATACAGGTGCTACCGACCATATATCATTTGATCTCAATCTTTTTTCTTCTCATAAGAATATCATTCTTGTGCATGTTAATCTGCCTGATGGTACCACAATTACTGCATCAAAGTCTGGCAACATAGTCATTTCACCATGTTTGACATTATATAACGTTTTATACATACCAAATTTCCATGTCAATTTGCTTTCCATTGCTAAACTTGTATGTACCAATCATTGTAATGTGCAATTCAATGTTAATTCTTGCCAAATTATGCAGAACCATTCCAAGGAAATGATTGGTATAGCTAACTTGCAAAGAGGGTTATATGTGCTTGACTCCTCCAAACATCTTTCTGCATGCCATTCTATTGTTAAAAATAATTATAATCTTTGGCATCTCAGACTAGGACATATTTCTGATATAGGTTTACACAATGTTTCAAAATTGTTTCCCTTTATACCTTATCAAAATAATGATGTTGCTTGTGATGCTTGTCACCTTGGTAAACAAAAGAAACTTCCTTTTTCGCATAGTAATACTCATTCTTCTGCACCATTTGAAATATTGCATGCTGATTTATGGGGGCCATTTTCTACTATATCTACTCTAGGTCACAAATATTTCCTAACCCTTGTTGATGACTTCACTAGATTTACCTGGGTAATTTTTCTCCCAACCAAAGATCAGACTAAAACAAAATTTATTCAGTTTGTTTCTTACATTGAAACACAATTTAGCACTTCTCTAAAATGCCTTAGATCAGATAATGGTACTGAATTCATGGCCCTCTCTGGATTTATTTTGTCTAAGGGAATCATTCACCAAAGATCATGTGTTGAAACTCTCCACCAAAATGGGGTGGTGGAGAGAAAACACCAACACATTTTAAATGTAGCTAGAACTCTATTTTTTCATTTCCAAGTTCCTCTCAATATGTGAAACTTCTGTGTTGAACATGAAATCCATATCATAAATAGGCTCCCTACTCCACTTCTTAAATCCAAATGCCCTTATGAACTCTTATATCTTCAACCACCTTCCCTTATTCACTTGAAGGTTTTTTGTTGTTTAAGTTTTGCCACTACTATCCTAGCACATAGGACAAAGTTTGATCTTAGAGCCAAAAAGTGTGTGTTTTTAGGCTTTAGAGATGGCACAAAGGGCTATATACTATATGACCTACAACACCACAACATATTTATCTCAAGAAATGTTGTGTTTTATGAAGACCAGTTTCCCTTTCACACCAAGTCATCACCTTCCCAACTCACTCCTGACCCTATAATTTCACCTGTCTTTGATGACACTTCTGAACCTAACATTTAGCCTATACATGCTACTGCTAGCTCTCCTAACTCACCTTTATCCTTTAATTTTGGCTCCCAAGGACAGTCCCCTTCTACTTCTTATACCAGTCCTATGACTGATGGTACCAGTCATTCTAGCCCTGCCCCTATCAGTAGTCACAATCCTGCTACTGATAGTACACTGAATACAGGCCCTCCTCCACCACCTATATAACAAAACATGCTTAATGATAACCATTCTAACATCTCACCTTTATCCAATAGACTTGTTCAATCCCCCACCCCTCATTCCACATCCTTATCCAATGGTCAAAATGACCCTTCTGATCCTCTCTCTCCTGCCAATATTTCTATAGAAAATGCATCCTCCCGTATGTCTTTAAGAAATTCAACTCGGGTTTCACATCCCCTTCATATTTGGCAGATTATCATTGTTATGATACATGTAATATTTCTTCTTTTCAGCATCAAAAATCACATGTTGCATATCCTCTTTCATCTGTTATATCTTATGATAAATGTTCTTCATTCTATAAACATTTTCGTTGTTCTATTTCTTCAAATCCTGAGCCAAAGACTTACAACTAAGCCATCAAGTATGACTGTTGGAAACAAGCCATGGATGTGGAACTACATGCTCTTGAGAAAACTCAAACTTAGACTGTGGTTGATTTGCCAACTGGGAAGTCTCCCATTGGATGTAGGTGGGTTTATAAAGTTAAGTACAAGGCTGATGGTTCCATTGAAAGATACAAGGCAAGGCTAGTGGCAAAGGGGTATACCCAAATAGAAGACATTGACTACTTTGACACATTCTCTCCTGTGGCCAAACTCACTACAGTCAAAGTTTTCCTCTCTATTGCTGCTATTAAAGGTTGGCATCTTGATCAATTAGATGTCAACAATGCCTTTCTCCATGATGACCTACATGAAGAAGTGTACATGTCTATTCCACCTGATCTCCCTTGTTCAAGTCCTAATAAGGTTTGCAAGCTTCAGAAATCCCTATATGGGCTTAAACAAGCCAATCGACAGTGGTATTCCAAGTTGTCTTCCTTCTTAATCTCTCTGGGTTTTCAACAATCTTAGGCTAATCACTCATTGTACACTAAAGTTGCCAAACATAGTTTCACATGATTACTTGTTTATGTTCATGATATAGTATTAACAGGTGATTCTATTCAAGAGATTCAACTTGTTAAACAAATTTTGGACCATCAATTCAAGATCAAAGATTTGGGACAGCTCAGATTTTTCTTAGGTTTTGAGATTGCAAGATCTACAACAGGTATTTTTCTTAATCAAAGAAAATATACTCTTAAACTCCTAGAAGATACTAGCTTCCTTGCCCTTAAACCTTCATCTATTTTCTTTGATCCAAACATCAAACTTTTAGTTAATGAGGGTCAACATTGGAGGACCCTTCCTCTTATAGAAGACTCATAGGCAAGTTGATATACTTGACTAACTCTAGGCCAGACATTTCATTTGTTGTCTAACACTTGAGCCAATATGTTGTCAAGGCTCTCTTACCTCATTACCATACTGCTACACGAATCCTCAGGTATTTGAAAGCTGTGCCAGCCAAAGGCATTCTCTTCTCTTCATCTAGCTCTCTAAAACTATTTGGCTTTGCTGATTCTGATTGGGCTAGATGCCCTGATACAAGAAAATCAGTCACTGGCTATTGTGTGATTCTTGGCTCATCACTTCTAAGTTGGAAATCAAAGAAACAACATACATTCTCTAGGTCATATACTGAAGCAGAGTATAGGGCATTGGCTTCACTCACTTGTGAACTTCAATGGCTACAATATTTGTTTAAAGATTTCCTCATCTCTTTCTCTCAACCTGCTTCAGTCTATTGTGATAGCAAGTCTGCTATATATTTGGCTCACAATCCTACTTTTCATGAAAGAAGTAAACACATTGAGCTTAATTGCCATGTGATTCATGATAAGTTACAATCCAAGCTTATACATTTACTGCCCTTGTCCACTAGTGCACAACTTGCAGACATGTTCACTAAACCTTTACATTCTCCTATATTAAATTCCATTTTGGCCAAGTTGGGACTTTGTAGCATACATAGTCTAACCTGAGGGAGGCTCTTAGCTTATATAGGTTTAGTGGCTTAATGTATTTTGTATCTTACACGTGTATGGCTAGTATTTGTCTATCCCCTTTACATTTATGTGGACCAGTCTTTGTATATGAATACAGTCTCTATGTAACAGTTTATTATTCAATTCAATTATAATCACTTTTTACTCTTCTTTTTCTCCTAATTGCATTGCCAAGACAGCTGGAGTTTGTTACATTCTGTTATTCCCTCTTCCTGAATTCACCATTGTTGACAGAAAACTCATTCAATTACTTCAATTAAATATTTTTAATTAAATTTTATAAATAATATTTAATATGGATGTTCATTTTCCTAATAATTTAATATACCATGATTATATATAATTGATATTGGTATTCAATCTTATTCATGTTCTTGCAACCTACATGTATGTCATATAAATAGGATTTGTATTACAATGTAAAGAACACGCCCGAGAAGAATACAATAAAAATATTTATTCTTTACTTTTTAATCTTTTTTTCTTTTTTATTATTTCATAGCGTGTTATCAAAGTGATGCTCTAACCAACTGAGTGGTTTTATGATCAATTTATATAATTTTATTTCTTCTCTTTCGAGTTAATTTGTAATATTGTTTTCTTTATCTTATAGATTACATTTTAACGTGTTAATCTATTATATTTTTGTATAAAATTTTATTGAAAATTTTGTTTAGTTAACACAATTATATTTTTAAGATTATCAATCATTGATGAATTTTTGAAGAAATCATATTTAGGCATCAATTTAGGATTCCCAAATTATTGATATGTTAATCTTGAATTATGAAATTATTTGTGATATATAATTCACAAAGAACTTTAAATTTAATATTAAAGCATTTCTAGAAGATTGCTCAATGAATCACCGGTGAATTTATATGAATATATCAATTGTGATTTGTATGCATCTCTGAAGGATTGCATTGCATGAATAAAATGTATCTCAAAAGGATTGCATGAATAATGTTAAAATATCTCAGATGGATTGCTTAAAGAATTATTTTTCTTTATTGATGTGAAGATTTGTGACATGATTTTGAAGATTTTTTTTATCGAGCATCCTAGGAAGATTGTGCAAAGAATAATTTATCCTTGATCACTATGAAGATCATTTGTGATATATTATTCCAAAATAATTAAGAGTTTTAAAATAAGGTTTGCTCACATTTGAATAGTATAGAATTATATTATATTATATTATATATATATATATATATATATATATATATATATATATATATATATATATATATATATATATATATATCATGTTTTTTTTCCTAATTCTTAATTATTCCTTATATTATTCTATTGAAATTATTTTTACTTTGTTTAATTATTGAATAATTTTTTTAATTCTTTAGATTTAATTTATAATAATTAAATCAAAGAATAATAATTAAATCAAATAAAAAATATGTATGTATGGTTTATGATGCTTTATTTATTAAAGAACAATTTTGTTTTAAAATAATTTTGTATATGAAGAATAATAGTTGATATATACATGATTAAAAAAAATCATCTATTTAAAATATTTATTTTTATTTTGACAAAAATAAATTCAATTATATTTTTTTTCTATAAATTGAAATTGGTTAGAACAATTAAAACACGGTTATTATTGTAAATTAGAAGTTTACAAATAACATTTAAGTGTGTCGTTGACAAAATCGATTGGGTCATCTCAGATGTATTATGATGTGAGAATTAGTATTGAAGAACCATCAATAAAATTTGTGTGTTTCTAAAAAATATTAAAAATGTGAGAAATTTAGTTTTTTTATGACATTAATTGTTGCATCGACTAAAATATAATGCAAATAATTATTGTCTACTCACAACTAGAAGTTTGTGAAGTTGTTTTCTCAGACTTATATCTCAAATTATGAATTTTTTCCAGAACTTTCTTGATAAGTATCTTATATATTATTCAAATTGATATTGAATATCTTGTAGCATATATTCATAAAAAATTGACTTAAATAACTTATACTTGTGAGATCATAAATTCTAAATTAGATATTCCAAACACACAAAATATAAATATGAAGATATTTATTCGCATTTAGCCAACAAGTTAATAAAAGATAATTCTCCCCTTAACTTACAAATTGTTTTAGGTTAATGACCTAATATGTCTCATCTAAGTAAACTTTTGTATGTGTTGTTATTATTCAATTGCTCCAATATAGTATGCTAAGATGAGTTTTGAAAGAATTTTGAGAAAATGTATTGTATATGAATCACGTACTTGAGGATATATCTTGATCCAATAATTGGATACTTGTTTGAAGCCAGGTAAACTTATCAAATGCTAAATTAATTTTCTCAATATTAGGAAGAGAGAATAAACAGCTAAAATTGTGAACTAGAAGTTCAAATTAACAATTTGAAATAAAATATTATTTTATCATTTTGTTCATCGAAGTTCAAAACACAATTCATTTGCAAAGTTTATGACAAAAAATTATCAGCAACTAATACTTCACTCAAAGTGGATTCTCCTATTAGACAACCTTATATAGTAAATGAGTTACAAATGCACCTGAAGTGTGCTAGGAAAGTCAGTTCTAATGTTAAAACTTCTCTACCAAGAAAAGAAATTAAAGTTAAAGATGACCTATGTGAGGATATGAAACTCTAAGAGCACTTTGACATAATTCATTTTTGAGTTCCAGAAGAACTAACCACATACATAAAATTTATGAAAATTAAGAGATCTCAATAAATTACATCATGAATGAAATATGATAGAATCAAAATAAAGTTAATGTTGACAATGTCTTTTTATACAATATAGCGCTAAAGTTGACAAATGATAACGAGTAACATGAGTCAAAGTCTATCGAAGATTGTAGACAAAGTAAGAATTGGCCAAAATGAACATATTCAATTGAAGAAGAATTAAACTCACTTTACAAGTGACTCGATTTTGGACTGGTAGTCTGAACACCTTAAGGTGTGAAGCCAATTAGATATAAATGAGTTTTTGTGAAAACGCAAAATAAGAATAGTAAAATTGTGGGATATAAAGCTTGAGTTGTTGCTCAATAATTTTTACAATGACCTAAGATTTATTATGATGAAACATATCCACCTGGAGTGGATGCAATTCAATTTTTGATATTTAATTAGCCTTGTGACACATGAGAGGTTTAATTGAACATGATGAATGTTGTAACAACTTATTTGTATGGTTCACTTGATAGTGACATGTACATTAAACTCTCTAAAGGGTTTAATATATTAGAGATACATAACTTTGGATCTCGAGAAAGCTACTCCATCAAATTGAATAAATCTTTCTATGGGCTAAAACAACTTGACGCGTGTGGTATAATCGTCTTAGTGAATATTTGTTAAGGGGAGATACACAAATAACTCCATTTATCCTTTTATTTTTATAAAAAGGTATGGAAAAGAATTTGCAATAATAGTTGTTTATATGGATGACATAAACATTATTGGAACTCTTGAAGAGCTTCAAAAAGGTATAAATTGTTTAAAGAAATTATTTGAGATAAAGGAGTTGGGAAAGACAAAGTCCTTACTAAGTGAACATTTGGACAATGGAAGTTTTATACACCAAGAAAGTTATATAGAAAAAGTGATAATATATTTCTATATGAACAAATCTCAAATGTTGTCTACCTCGGTGATGTTAGACCATTGGATTTGGATAAGATTATTTCAAACCTCGAGAAGAGGATGTAAAACTACTTGGTCTAGAAGTGCCATATCTTAGTGTAATTCAAGCATTGATGTATCTTTCTAAGTATACATGTCAAGATATATTAGTTTTTGCCAATCTTTTAGTAAGATATAGTTCTTCACCTACACCAAGAAGTTGAAATAATGGCAGACAAATACTTTCTTACTGTAGAGTTATAGGTTACTTATCAGATCCTTATAATGGTATATCACAAATATGTCACTTGTTTAATTGTGGAGGTACAACCATTTCATGGAGATCTATAAAACAACTCATGACAACAACTTTATCAAATCTTGCACAACTATTAGCACTACATGAAATCACTTCCAAGAAGAACTTTTAAGCAACTACTACAAAGAATATCGTCTCATATATAAATGTATGCATAAAGGGGAGAAATAAATATGTTTTACACTCTTTTTCCTTTCACCGTGATTTTTTTCCACTGGGTTTTTTCTGATAAGGTTTTTAACGAGGCATTTCTCATTCATAGGATATTGTACTCTTCTTTCTTCGCTAGATTTTTCCCATTGGATTTTTCTAGTATGATTTTAATGAGGCATATCCTCAATGGACATTTAAGGGGGGTATGGATAATATTTAATATGGATGTATGTTTTCCCTAATAATTTAATGTAATTTAATTCTACGATTAAATGTAATTGATATTTGTATGCATTACTATTCATATTCTTGCAACCTACATACATGTCTTATAAATAGGACTTATATTACAATGTAAATGACACACTTGAGAATAATACAATACAAATCTTTATTCTTTGCTCTTTAATCTTTTCTTCTTTCTTATTATTTCATAACAAAAGACATAATAAAAAGAATATCATTAAATATTTAAAATTAATTAATCTAATAACTATCTATGCAAGCAAGTAGTTATTGGTTTTCTTTAAGCGCCATTTACCAAACACACTTGGTTAAGTTAATTGTTGGCTTTCAGTTATTTACCTATCCTTACCATACTTATTTATCATACAACAATTATTACCTTTCATGTATTCTATGTAACAGTTAACAATCACAATCCACTTTTCAATAAAATTCAATTTTTCACTCTGTTTAATGCAGCTTTAGAGCTGAAGAATCACTACGGAGATGAGATGTAGGACATTCAGTTTGTTTTGGGAAAGGGAAAGCTGCATCGGACTGAATGCTTTCTCACAACAACATTAAAAGCCATGACTTTCATCTAAGATTCACCATTATTTTTTGGATTAAGTTCAAACTTTCCGAACAACAGAAGTAAATATTAAAAGCTTTAACGTTATTGTGATTTATGTGCTTTCTGTCATGAGTTTTGAATTTTTCTGTTAAATCTTTGTTTTGTAGTTCAAGTTATAACCTTAACCTTAATTTTCGAATGACCATTTTGTTATTGGTTTTTGCTTTTTTTCTTCATTTTTTTACTAGATGTACTTGGTTTTATTACCTTTGTTGTTTCACGTATGTTATGGACACTTCATTCATGTCTTTACACTTTATATTTTTTATTTATTTTTTTATTTTACTAGATGTACTTGCTTTTAGATTTGTGATGCCTTGTTCTTGGTTTTTCCACCTATTCAATGTCTAAAGTTTTATTACTTGAAAATTTTGAAGTTAAAGATTCTCTCTTTTTATGTTATGAATAAGATGTTCAATCTGTTGGTAATGTTGTTGATTCTTTAATAGAATATATATATAATGTGAATTATCTATTAGTAATGTTATTTAATATGTTTTGCTGGTTCAGTTTATCATGCAAAATAAATGGCACATCCAATTGAAAAGGTTAAAGATATCAATGACTCCAGAGATTTGTAGAAATTTTTTGTTAGGACAATCATGTCAAACAAAGAGCACGTGGAAATAGTTATAATGGATACAAATGTATCGGTTTTATCTCTCCTAATAACTATTAGGTTGTTATTTCAAAAAGAATTCTTCTTTCATATCTAATGTTATTTATTTTTTGTTTAATCTTTTAGTGTGACATGATCTAAGTCATCATACCAACCCATCTGGTTCAGAAGCATAAGTCTAATTAAAAAAAGGCTTCAAAATATTTTTAGTGTGTTTGAACTAGCTCGATTTTGGAAGATAGCCTGATCAATCATTTTGTGCATCTTTGAGCGCTTGAGCTAACTTCAGTAATTACCCGACTTTAAGTGTTGTCACACTACTACGTAAAACCCCTTTAACAACGGTTGAAAATTATATATAATAACGCAGATCAAGGCGTTGTTATGTAGAGTGTTGTGGTAAATGCGCTACTTATAATCGCGGCCCTGGGACCGTTGTTATATTCTGGAAAGCGTGCAGTATATCACAATGGTTATTCTTAACAATCGTTGTGATAGATAAGGTACTGGGTTCGAAACCCAGCAACAGCAAATTAATTACTTTAGATCACGGTTAATGTAGACAACCGTCGTGGAAAGTACCCAAAGTTTATTATATACAAATGTATATTTCTTAGTTTACCATACACCTATTTAAAGAAATACAACCATTCAAATTGGCAATCTGAAAATTAAATTATTCTTGAAAACCAACTTAAACACATCAATTTTTTCCAAATTGAATTCGTCTCATTCAACACATTTTATGTTCTTTAACACATAATATACGATTCAATGGTCTGATTCCTTCAATGCATCGATATCTTTTATTATAGTTTACCTCATCATCGTCGCTTATCAACGCGATTGTAAATTATATCGATTAATTGAAGAAAGCAGACCATTAAACCATATATTATGTGTTAAGTGTCATACCCTAAATTTTGACCACAATATTTCCCATCATTGTGCAAAGCATCACCACAATACGGATGCACCTTCATGCCTCATCAGTCCTCTCAAAGATTGTTGAGTATTCACCTCAACCAAGAGTTAGGGTTTTGGACTCTCTCAGAGTACTCAGACAAAGGATCAATCAAGAATGGACATGATCTTAAACTTGTCAAAACTCTCAAACATCCATGAAGGATCAAGAGGTTTACCACATCAAGAATCAAGCATGATAATGCAAAACTTCAAGCTAATCAAGCCTCAAGAGCACCAATGTCACCAAATCAGAGTTTTGGTAGACCAAGGCCTCCAAAGAGAAATTGTCATCTGGACATGAGCCATTACTTCAAAACATAATCCAAGAAACTTAAAGGGACCTCATGGACCCAACCATAAGCTCAAAATAGCCTCAGGGGATGCATTCATCAAAAATCAGGAATTAGGGTTTCTTGACCTAATTCATCCCTAAGTTGACTTTTGGAACAAGGCATGAGCCAAAACCTCAAGGAATGTTTTGAAAACCTCAAATATCTCACATTGATCCTCTTACAAGTTCAAAAGGTCACAAAGAACTTGATTCATGAGTAATGTAAAGATGAAAATTCATCTGGACCACAAACTAGGGTTTTTGAGAAAAAGTCAACCCTACCTTTGACTTTTGACCAAGACATGTTCTCAAACCTTGGGACATGATTCAAGACACTCTAAAACACCTATGGAATCCATCCATTAGGTTTGAATTAGGTCAAAAACTTGATTTCATAGAGAATCACAAAGTTTGAAACTCATTTGATAAAAATTCAACTGTGCCCAAGAACCAAGTTTGACTTTTGAGATTTCTTGACAAACATGGCTCCCTTAAGTAAAAAAAATGTTAACTCATGGTTTGGATCATCATCCATCAAGAAAAATCAAGAAAATTAAGGTTACTTGCAAAAGGGGTAATCTTAAGAAACTTGAAATTTCTCTAAGTTATGAAAAAAGGGTGATTTTTTCCAACTTTGCAAGGTCATAACTCTCAAACCACAGAGTCATTTTCTTCCATCCAAAGCTCAAATGAAAGCTCTCATTACATACTACAAAAGTGTCACGGTGCTCCATGGGCCACAAAAGCTTGGATTTTGAGTTATAGAGCCATGAAGTTAGGGTTTCAAAACTTTTGAACTTGGACACGTAGTGAAATTTTGAGGCAGAATTTGTTTCATTTTTTCCAAATTTGAGGTCATTTTTCTCCATGATCCACATTGATCTGAGACCAAAGTTAAACATCAAAGTTGAAGTATGATATGCAAGCTTTCCAAAGAGTACAAGAACATCATCAAACTCTATTTGAGCAAAGAGATATGGAGTGGCCAACATGCCTTGTTGCAAACTGTTTTACAAAATCAGTTTGGTCATTTCTTGCTAGCCACGATTCTTTTGTCAAGTGTAATGATCAATGCCACTTGCATTCAATGTATAACAGATGAATCACCACAAACCTGCAAGGTTGGACCAAGGAGTCAAGGAAATCTCAAGAGGAATGATGGGTTTTGTCACCTTATGCCTTGAATTCAAATGGCATTTATGTGCAATAGTGCACATTCAACAAAAAGACTCTTTTTAGACAAGATGCTCACATAAACAACAGTAAAAGCATCTGAGGAATGTGGATTGAGTCAAAAGATAAGCTAGCCATGTGGAAGGCTATAATACCTAGTGTTAGGGGCAATGATGCATCTTGCCAAAACCATTGAATCCAAGCCAGTCTTCGAGCCAACACTATTCCTCCAAGACAAACTTCCTCTATTATAAATAGAGGTCATGTGTGACTGATCAAAACACACCAAAACAACCACAATGCTTGTTTTCTCACAAATCCTCTTTCTTGCAAAATTCAAAGTTCTCAAAGAGTGAAAACTTGGAATTCTCAAACCAGTCCAATTCCACTCAAAGCAGCCATCCTAACACCTCACATACATCGTGTATGAGTGATCCATAACCTCAGAACACCAGAATCATCAAGTCACTATCCATTTGCTCAAACCTTCTTCAAAGCTGCAGATAGGGCCGAGCCAAGTGATCCAGAGGTTTTCAATCCATTCTAATCATTGGAACACCATCCTTGAGGTCCAAGGAAGCTGTCCAGATCATCAAAACACTTGTGTAACATCTCCAACTGAGGATTCGATTTCGTCTTGCAAGGCAAGCATCCTCAAAACTGAACTCTATGATCCATGCATCATAAATGTGTTTTCAAGTTACAAGCATGTTTCTGCACTTATGTAGAGTGTTTCCCCTCAATCAATTGCTTTGTAGCTATCGTGTATAAGATTTCATAATGTTCTTGCAGAAATTAGGATTCATGTGTTCATCACTTGATTTCTCACTCCACACTTAAAATAAATGCAATTAATTGGTACCATTGGAATACTTGTTCAAAAACAAACAACTTTCATGTTTACAAAGGTCAATTTCATTACGTATTCAGTGAGATATGAGAGGTTTTGCAAATCTGAGAATTATGGCACGCGCAAGGAAGAAGATGAAGTTCTTCGCGCCATAATTCAAATATTTGAATTTTTAAATATTTTGTTTTTTTCAATTAATTTCAAAAATTCATATCTCTTTCATTTTAATTATTTTTAAATGATTTTTTAAACATAAATCACTTACACATTTTAATATTTAATTCCACACAAAAAAATCAATAAAATATTTTATATTTGATATATTTTTGAATTTTTCAAAGAATTTCTTTTTTAATTGTTTTAAACATTT
Organism: Lathyrus tuberosus; assembly: GCA_022829125.1. Lineage (NCBI taxonomy): Eukaryota > Viridiplantae > Streptophyta > Magnoliopsida > Fabales > Fabaceae > Lathyrus > Lathyrus tuberosus. The sequence continues at coordinate 21,381,254 of JALAZF010000022.1, read as the reverse complement.
TAAATAAATTCTTTTTCTGGATTTTTCAAAAGCAATTGAATTCAAATCATTTTGTGGATTAAAACATGATTTTTCAAAACATTTTTCAAAGTTCACAACTTATTTTTAAATATATTTGATATTTTATATCATTTTTTATTTAATTTACTTTGAAAAAATTGTCTTTTTAATTAAAATTAGGGGGTTTCCTTGATTTTAATTTTTCTAACTTCATTTAAAACACTTTTGGGTCCCTTTATAGAGTGTAAGTCTCATCCCTTTGTAAATAAATAATTTTGGGCCTCAGTCATTGTATAAATCCCGATGCGATTTTCACAATAACGGTGCGATCACTGTTTTTCAACTGGGTACCTTCTTGAGATGTAAGCCCCATCTCTTGTATTACAAACACTTTTGGGCCTTTAATAGAGTGTAAGACTCATTCCTTTTTGTACATAAATAATTTGGGCCTCAATCATTGTATAAGTCCCTCTGTGGTTTTCAAAATCGCGGCGCGATCGTCGCCTTTTCAAATAAATCATCTGGGCCTCTCCTTGAGTATAAGCCCCATTTTTCTTCTTTACAAACACTTTTAGGACTCTAATAGAGTGTAAGACCCAACCCTTCTTTGTACATAAACAAATTTTGGGCCTCTGTTGTAGTATAAGTCCCACAACGTCTTTCGGTATCGCAATACGATCATTGTTTTCAAAACAAATCATCTGGGCCTCTCCTTGAGTATAAGCCCCAATATTTTGTTCAAAAAACTTTATTTTAAACGATAAACAACCTCTATGGGCCTCTCCTTGATTTGTAAGCCTCATACCTCTATTTTAAAAAACATCTGTATGTTTTAACTGGTACTAAGAGGAGCATTATTCCCGGTGAAACTGCTTTTAGACCACTTGGGCCTATCTTTGAGTTATAAGCCCCAAACACTCTTTTCTTTCAAACAACTTTCTTCTAAATCAAATTCAAATTCAAAGTCTTCTAAAAAATTTCTTCAATTTCTTAAAACCCTAATCATACAGTGGTCATCAGCACAACAGATCACAATACACTTGGGCCTCTTCTCAGAGTGTACGACCCAACATCATCTTTAATTCAATGTATACTTGTTTATATACCTGTTAATTCATTTATTTATATATACTTGTGCATATTTGTCTAGAGTTTTCCCCAGAAGTTAGGTCTACACTTAGGTCAAACCAGAGGTTACTTCTAACATAGTCAACAACTAGTTCCCTCATAGGAAATTCCCTCAATATAGTCTGCCTCCTCTTGGGCTTATTCAATATGGAACAGAGAAAGGCATTATTCTTGGTGAAACTTTTCTCAAGACTGTCAAAATTTAGAAATATATAAAAGAAATTCATTTCCCCAGAGAGGATTAATTCCCAGTGAAACCTCTTTTGAATTTCTTCAAACCTTAGAAATATTCAACAAAGAAAGAATTAATTCTCGGTGAAACCTTTCTTGAACTCTTCTTAGTCTTGGACCCACAGGCTTCCTAGAAGTACCCCCAGCCTTCTCTTGGGTTTAGTACAAGGACCACCAGGCTTCTTAAAAGTTCCCCAACCTCCTCTTGGGCTTAGTACAAGGACCCAAAGGCTTCCTAAAAGCATATGATATAAATTAGTCATCTCTGCTAGTTCAATCCCTAGGAGAGTAAAAAAGCCTAGAACATTCTACCATCCAAGGGTTGATCTTCATCCCTTAAACCATTAGCCTCCTCTTGGGCTTCATTCAAGTAGACTTGGAAAGTCTCACAGCCTCCTCTTAGGCTTCATTCAAGTAGACTTGGAAAGTTTCGTAGCCTCTCTTTTGGACTTAACACACAGAAACCCTCAAGTTTTCCTAAAAGTATAGGAAAAACCCTGATAAATCTACCAATACACCAGTCTCCAGAAGAGTTAAAACCTCTAAGGTTTTCAAATTCACCTTTAAACTTCTTTGACCTCTAATAGGGCTTAACTTTCACCTTGAAAATCCCAGCCAAGCCCAGATTGACCTCATCAAATCCCCAATAAAATCAGAGCCTCATGGCATCTGGTACTTCAACTCTTCTCTGATTCCCAGCAAGAGTAAATCCCTTTGGATTCCCCAATATAATTTGGACCTGCTCCTGGATTTTCATAAATCCTCAGCAAGAGATATCCTCCTCTTAGGCTTCATATAAGAAATTCCCCAAGTCAGCCTCAATCTTGGGCTTTGTACAAGACAGATAAAACCCTCCCCAATAGAGTCAATTTTTTCAGCTTCAACCTTGGGCTTTAATCAAGGCACACAAAAATCAACATCCCCTCAGATGAGACCACGATTCCTCTCTGCAGGAAGATATATCCTCTATACATCACATATCAAAAACAAACAATCAAAACCTTTTTCCAGATAATTGTTGTAAGTGGCACACATGTTGATTCAAAATCCAAGTTGGAGTCTTTCTCTTATCCTGGCCAAAACTACTCTTTCATCTAACAGCTATAAGTGGCAAGCCTCTGGATTCTATACATCCAAGCCAATGTCCCTCTCTTAGCGTGAAAGATTCATAAGGAAAAAGCGGCATTGCTCTACACTGAGTTAAAGCTTCTTCCTTCATGACATCCCTCTTATAAAGGAAATTATGGCATTGCTGGATTTCTTATATCCCAGTTAAAGTAATTCCCCTTATAATCAATTTCTTAAATATCTGTGATGAATAGGTGAGATACCTCCCTTTAGAGATGACAAATTCTCTCTCAATCACCCTTTTAGCTTCAATCTTGGGCTTTGAACAAGACACAAATACTCTGATAGCTTTAATCTTAGGCTTTAAACAAGACACAAATACTCTGTTAGCTACAATCTTGGGCTTTGAACAAGACACCAAAATATCATTTTTCTCCCATAGAATAGGAGAAACTACGAACGCTCTGATTTCCCAAAGTCTCTTTACGGGAATACGTAGGCATAAGATTGTGAAATCTTAGCGAGCGTACTAATAAAAAAAACCTTAGGTCAAATACCTTCCAAAAAACAACAGAAAACCCAAAAATAACAAAAACAGTCTCTCAATCCTCCCAAAGGAGAAACTTTCCCAATCCATAACAGATAAACACAAAAAAGCATTTCAAGTTAATAGAAATACATGCAAAAGAAGGTTCTTATGGATTACCATAGATACACTAGGTGTTAATAGCTTCCCTTTGTATAACCAGACCCCGATCCCCGATCTCTTAGCATTTGTTAAAGAAAACATTTGCGTGCAGGGTTAGTTTAAGATATCTTCCCCTTCCTTTCCAGCTTCATAGGATAAATACAGAAATCAGAAAGTAGCACCCAAAACCGATTTGCGGTAAGGTGGTCGCGTCACCGAAAAAAAAAACCCGAACGCTACAGAAAAATGGCGACTCTGCTGGGGAGTTTCGGATTAAATTTCCTAAGAGGTCTAGGCCTTGCTTTGCATTTATTTTTCTGTTATCTTACTTGTTTGCTCATTTTTTTATATATCATATGCTGTCATATTTTTCCGTGTTTACATTACTGTTATCTGGGAATGCGATTAATACGCATGTGGTGAGTCCGAGAGAACATTAAGATAAGTGGTGGCGTATTCAGGGAAGCTTATAGGGAATGAATCCCAACCAAGTTGACTTGAGAGTCCACCGAATCAGTGGAGGTGACCGCGTGGAATTACCAATGTTGAACGAGCATTTCGTGAAAGCATTTTTTCCCATTGGGATATTACACGATACTACACTCAATAGTTGATACGCGATATTACACTCAAAAGAGATTCATCTTGGGATATTACACCTCTTATTAGTCAGTCGGTTTGATGTTAATATCCTCAATAGGGGTCAATGATTTTTGGGAACCTGTATTAGAACCCGTTCTACAGGTACAAAATTTAACCTCTAGTACACACCTTTGGGGATGGGTAGATCCATGGCTCTATGCTCGTGACGATGAACCCCTAAACCCGTGTTTTCAAATGTTTTTGTTTGTTGCATTCATGCATTCATGCATTCATTAAAACACCTTTTTTAAACAAGAAAAAATATTTTTCTGAAAGAACTGAAATAATAATTGCAAATATCAGAAGTTGCGTTATGGATTTCGGTAGAAGAAAAACGCACAAGTACACCTTCAAGGTTCCAAAACTGGAAGATCTAAGATAATTGGGAAGGATGATTACTAATCCCGAGGCTTTCAGAGCTAAGCACGGAGGACTGTTGTCTCTTTTAAAAATCAACATGGTTGAAAGGATCAAATCTACACTGGTTCAGTTCTACGATCCGGTATACCACTGCTTCACTTTCCCAGATTACCAGCTCACACCGACACTGGAAGAGTAATCCCACCTGATTGATTTATCTATCACTAATCAAGATCCATTTTTCGGACTGGAAGAAATTCCAAAAGATCAAGCCATTGCAAGAGCAATCTCTTTTGAAGAGACAGAAATTAGGACTCACATGACTACCAAAGGAGGAATCCATGGTTTACCGGCTAAATTCTTGATGGAGAAAGCTCTATAATTTGCCAGTATAGGAAATGTAACCGTTTTCGAGGATGTCTGTGTTCTGATTATATATGGGTTATTCATCTTTCCCAACATTGACAACTTCGTCGACACCAATGTTGTTAAGATATTCTTAATTGGGAACCCAGTCGCAATCGTGCTCACAGATGCTTATCATTCTGTACACTTAAGGAATTTGTACAGTGGAGGGATGATCACATGTTGTGTACCCTTACTCTACAAATGGTTTATTTCCCACTTGCCCAAGTCTGCTGCTTTTTGGGATCACAAGAGTGATATGCGATGGTCGCAGAAGATTATGTCTTTTACCAATTCAGACATAGATTGGTACAACCAAATCTATGATGGAATAAGAATCATCAACAAATGTGAAAATTTCCCTAATATACCCCTCATTGGTACTAAAAAAGGGATCAACTACCATCCAATTTTAGCTCTCTGTCAACTTGGATACCCGATGAAGAATATCCCACATAAGGTTCATTTGGAAGGTCTTTTCTTCAAGGAAGGAGAAAATGACAGGGCACTAAAGAAAGAAATATTGCAGGTCTGACAACATGTTCACAGGAGGGGGAGAGAGACCTTAGGAAGGCCAAATTATATCTCTGCAGAGCCTTATCTCCACTGGGTTCAAACTAAGGCCATCAAACTAGGGATGCCTTACCCTCGTCAAGAAGTTTTTCCCTTGAAGGAATATCTGCTTAATTTCATGTCTGATGCGGAAAAACTCCAGATCGCTCTTAACAAGGTCCAACGTGAGAAGAACTATTGGAAGAACAAGTACCAGATTCTTAATTTGGAATGTACCAAGATTCAACAACTACTAAAGGAAAAGGATGCTCTGATTGAGATACTAGAGCAGCATGCTATAGAAAGTCAAGAAGAACGGAGAAATTTGCTCCCTCCTTTCACTTGGCAAAGGATCGTCGACCCGACAACAACTGAAGGGGCCCGATCGAAGAAAATAAATATTTAGGAACCAGAATATGAGCTCTCCTCAGAGAGAAATCAGGATCCATAGGCCTAATTTTCCTTCTCGCACTTTGTAAAATAATGTACTTTTCCATGTAAAGTACTGCAATCTTTCCAGTTCAATAAACGCCCCCCCCCCCCCCCCCCCCCCCGCGCTGTATGATATTTGCAATATAATTGTTAAAAGTTCTTTTGAAAACAAAAACTAAAAAAAATCATTCTCATTCTTTGCATATCATTCATCATTCTCACATGACACATCTCTGTCATTGAGTCTCACACATGTGTCGCACTCTAGAGTCAAATTGTCTCATTCGTACAATACTCGGGCCAACCGACAAAAGATAATGGACGATCTCGAGGAAGAGAATAGAGAGCTGAGAGAAGAAATCAACGCTCTAAAGGAGAGTTTGGAGAAACTCCACGACACCATGCAATCCCTGGCAGCAGCCCAAAAACAACAACATCAAAGGACTGTGATCTCATAGATTACATCCACACTAGCATTTGAGACACCTGGCAGTCATCCTCTGTATAACATTCTTAAAGGTTTTCCTTGGGGCATGCCTCTCAACTTTATACCTGAAGGATACATCCCACCGGTCACTGAAGACTCGAAAGTTGTAGCAGGAACCACCAGACCTGAAGGTTACAAACTTCAGGTAAATGAAGATGTAAAGGTTACAACAGAAACTCTTAAAGGTTACAAACTTCAGGTCACTGAAGCGCCAAGAGTTACCGCCATAATGTCTATACCTCAATCGGTGGTACACGCTATCCTTCAGGAACAGATTCTGCAGGCCACTTCTGGAAAAAACGAAGAATTATACGAAAGAATGAATGCATTCCAGGAACAATACTTAGAAATGTAGAAGGAACTGCATGCCATTCGCGGTCAGGACTTGTTTGGTAAAGACGCTGCTGACCTCTGCTTGGTCCTTAATGTAAAGATACCGTGCAAATTCAAGGTGCTTGACTTTGAAAAATACAAAGGCAACTCATGCCCTCAAAGTTATTTGGTAATGTACACTCGGAAAATGTCTACTCAAACAGAAAATCAGCAACTACTATTCCATTACTTCCAAGACAGTTTAACCGGTGCCGCACTCAAATGGTACATGGGTTTAAACCGCACCAAGATCAGTACTTTCAGAGATCTCGGGGCAGTCTTCATTCAGCAGTATAAATACAACTTAGACATGGCACCAGATAGGGACCGGCTCAGAGCAATGTCACAAAAGGATAAAGAAACCTTCAAAGAATATGCTCAGAGATGGCGTGAAATCTCCGCCCAGATCTATCCTCCTCTCGAGGAAAAGGAAATAACAAAGATCTTCTTAAAAACAATAAGCTTGTTTTATTACGATCGATGGGTTGCAAGTGCACCCGGTGACTTCACTAAAATGGTGAACATGGGAGTACGCCTTGAGGAAGCAGTCCGAGAAGGAAGATTGGTCAAAGATGCAGAGCCATCTAGCAGTACTAAAAGATACGGTAGTGCTTTCCAAAAGAAGAAAGAGCAAGATATCAGCAGTATCTCTCTGGGAAAGCAAAGGCGAAGGTATCAACTGGTAGCATCAGTAACTCCCGCTATCAACCCAGCGCCAGCTCCGACATACCAACCTCAGGTTGCTCAGAGCCAACCTAGTCAACAATAGTATCAGCAAAGACCGCAACAGCCTCTTCAGCAGGCTCGCCCGCAGTACAATAATAACAATCATATTACACGACCATCAAGGGTCGACCCTATACCGATGTTGTATGCAGAGTTATTTTCGCTTTTACTGGCCAAGAGGCACGTTCAAACCCTGAATTCTCTTACAATACTATAAAATCCACCTTTTTGGTTCTAAGCAGATCAAACTTGCCCTTACCATCAAGGAGGATCAGGACATAACATTGAGAATTGCCTTAGATTCAAGTCTGATGTACAGAAGCTCGTCAGAAACGGGGTTTTATCTTTCAAAGATACTAATCTAAATGTTCAGACGAACCCATTACAGCAACATGAGAAGACTACAGTGGATTTGATATAAGGAGAACCCGGCAGCAGTTATCAAGTTCACAATGTACGCTTACTGAGAACCAATTTGGTAAAAATTCATCGCAGGCAGAGCGGGTACGGCCATGTGCCATCTCACAACTATCATCAGTGTAACATCTATTCCAAATACAATCAAGGATGTGCCACAGTGCAAGCAACTCTTCAAGAGCAAATGGATCTATGATGGATTCAGGATCACAGGATTCGTGAAGTAAACATGGCCCATGCACATCCAAACATTGTTCAAAACCATGACATTCGGGCAATGAACGTCAATCTAGTGGCAATGTATTCAAGACAAAGTCAGTATTACAATTTGTCGTGACACGATTACAGCGCTTGCCCGATTTGCTCAAAAGATGATCAGGGATACTCTTTTGTACAAGAGGCCCTCCAGCGTCAAATGGGTCTCGGATGGATCCAAGACTACCATGACGGAATGATCATCGGGTTAACATGGTTCAGATCTTTGACATCCGCTTAATAAATACCAGTTTAGTGGAATTGCATGCCAAGCAAGTCATACTTGGTTTTGTGGCCTCGCACGATGATCAAGACTGCAAAGAATGCTACAAAAATGACCAAAGGTGTGCACTTGTATAAAGAACTCTTCAACATCTGTTACACCACTGGTGGCTTCCGATCTACCAGGATGAAGACACGCAACAAGTTAGCATCACTAATGGGGATCCTGATAGGCACCAAAGTTGTGATATTCGCTTACTAGAAACAGGTCTGGTAAGGATGCACTGCATACAAAGTGGGTACGGTCAGGTACCACCTCACAATTATGAGCGCTATGGAATATGCTCGGAAAATAACCAAGGATGTTATCTCGTACGAGCAGCTCTCTAGCATCAGTTAGACCAAAAGGAAATTCAACCACACTTGAATTCTCAATCAATCAACATGATACAAGATTGTCTCCCTGTTCAAAACAAGGACCGAGGACTACTAGACAAAAGCATTGTCATAGTCTCCAATCATGGAATAACCAAGGATGTTTACATCATAATTCCTCTGCTCAATGAGTCAAAAATCTCCCTTGGCAGTAGAAAAGTGTCTGACCTGCCCAATCTGGAACCAATCGAGGTTTCCTACGATGGTCAAAAGACCCAAAAAGCCCTTGTGGTCATCTACTTGCCAGATCCAGTGCCATACAAGCCAGAAAAGGTTATCCCAAACAAGTACGGTGCAACGACCATAGAAAATGGAAAAGAAATTCCATTACCATCCATTGTGAACATTGCTAACATCAGTCAAGTTACCCAGAGTGGTCGAGTCTTCAACAGAGGAGTTGGAGAACCTGCCAAAGAAAAGGAACCTCAAGTCGAAGTTCCTAATCAACAAGTAGGTCAATCCAGCAATGCGGAACCCGTAAAGAACAATGGTGAAATGCTAAAACTCATCCAGAAAGCGAGTATAACATTGTGGATCAATTGCTGCAAACTCCGTCTCGAATCTCTGTACTATCTCTCCTGCTTAGTTTCGGAGCTCACAGAGAAGCTCTGCAGAAGGTTCTAGAACAAGCCTTTGTAAAACAGGATGTGACAGTAGGGCGATTTGACAGCATTATCTCCAACATCACTTCCTGTAACAATTTGGGTTTCAGTGATGAAGAACTTCCAGAGGAAGGCAAAAACCATAACATGGCACTCAATATCACAGTCAACTGCCAGGATGATACTTTAGCCAGCATACTGGTAGACACAGGTTCATCCTTGAACGTCATGCCAAGGTCAACTTTGGTACGACTATCTTTTCAAGGTACTCCCATGAGAGGCAGTGAGATCTTCGTCAAAACTTTTGACGGATCCTGGAAAATAGTTATCGACGAAGTCGATCTTCCCAAAACCATCGGTCCTCACACTTTCAAAGTCAATTTCCAGGTCATGGACATCCGATCTGCATAAATCTGTTTATTAGGAAGACCTTGGATATTACGAAGCCGGGGCAGTCACTTCGACACTTCACCAAAAGCTGAAGTTTGTCAAGAACGACTAATTAGTCACGGTATGCAGAGAGCAAGCTTTAATTGTGAGCAACTTATCATCATTCTCTTGTGTAAAACCAGAGGAGTTTGTTGGAACTCAATTTCAAGCACTCTCAATGAGCAATGAGAATCACCAAGAAAGAGGAACATCGATTTCCTCATATAAAGACTCTCTCAAAATAATGGGGGGTGGTGACATAAAAGGATGGAGACAGATTGTAATTCCTACTAATAACAAGACAAGAAAAGTCTTGGTTTCTCTTCGACCTGTACCCAGACTACGAAGAAGGATGAAAGTTTTCGTCCCATTCAGGATTTTTTCCACAGTGGAGGCTTCCTCCACCCAATATCTCAAGAAGTCCACACTAACGATGGGAACAAATCTTCTGATATAGATGAGGAGTGTAAGTCTTATCTCAACGATGAATGTTATATATCTCAGAGAGAAACGTACATACCATTCTGATCTCCAAAGCAAAGTCGCAGATATATACCAAGATCAGATGTTAAAATGATCTATGGAGACTGTGATTCCAAAGGATGTCGTGCTCCACCCAACTCATTAGAGGAGGACACTCTGATGAAAGACAACTTTGACTACGATTCTTATGATCCCCTGGATGATTTGTCTATTTGGGAGCCATACATAGAAGACTCGGGGCAACAGTGTCAGCCGGATAATGCCTATCAGCTGAATAATCTTGAAAAGAACACCCATGTTCTCCCAGAGTCAAGGAATCCTTACTCCGAACATTCCGAAAATGTCCAGTGTAACACCCCAATTTAAATTATTTGATCGTTATGTTATTTTCCGTTGTTTGGCCTTGTTAAGGGTGTGTGTGGTTGAGCGTGTAGGCGTGGAGTCCTTAGTAGGACGGGTAGATTGGAGGTGTCGGGAGTAATTTTGGGGTATGAGTAGTAATAGTGGTATTATTATTATTATTATTATTATTATTATTATTACTAGTATTATTATAATTATTATGTGAATAACATTACTAGTAATATTATTATTTTTATTAAATTAAAAATTTGATTTAATTAAATGGATAATGGGCTTGTAGAGAAAAATAAGGACAGTTTGGTCATTAAGCAGAGATTATTGAGGGTTAGTCATAATCAGAATTTCACAAGAGAAGGGCTAGGGAGAGGAAGAACAAGGGAGAGCTAGGGCTTTGAAGAATCAACTTTCGCAGGAATTTTCTGAGTAATTTCGAGGTAAGGGGGGAGAATATATTTCAATATTGGTGGTATGATCATGAGAGGGTAGTGGGGAGTCCTTGACCCCGTAGGAATTCGTATGAATCTATGTTGTTTATGAATCTGTTGTGCATAAATGAATCTGTGATGAAAATTATGTGAATCGAATTGTTGTGATTCTGAATTTTGTGATATCTTGATGTTGTTGCTGCTGTATGTATGTAGATGTTGCAGAACTGGTTTTTGTGCAGGTTGAGAGAACGAAATTAGATCTAAGACCTATAATTTTGATCAGTAATGATAGGTGAAAGATGTAAGATGAAAGATAGGGCCTAAAATTGATGTAGAAACAAGTTTAGGACTGAATTGGAGTGGAAAAGTGAGGATCCCATAGCAGAACATGGACTGGTGTGGAGAAATCCAGTTCGCGTAACAGATCTGGCAATACGCGTATCAGGTAGGTCAATACGCGTATGGCTATGGTCAATACGCGTATGGGAGGGCCAAAAAGAGGCTTGGCACAACCCTCTGGCCGTACGCGTAACAGTACGCGTATGGAAGTTTGGGCATTACGCGTACTGGGGGATGCATTACGCGTAATGGTGTAGGGAATTGGGGCATTACGCGTATGGTCCGGGTGAGCGAGCTGGCAATACGCGTATGGCATAGGTCAATACGCGTATGGACAGCGAGAGTGCAGAATTTTGCTACTCTGCGATTTCGCGTCTGATGTGGTTTCTTGTGGGTTGGGAGACTAGTGGGAATATAATTGAACATGTTAGGACTAGTAATCGTAGTACGAATGATAAAAGAAGAGTTTAATCGATCAAGTACATAAGTAGGCAATTGAGGCCATTTGGCGTGTTGTTACGGATCGTGTGATAATCTTGGTGCAAGGTGACAGTCGCAGTAGGATTTAATTGAGCAGGGTTGACTAGCATTGGCGGGTGATAGGATGAATTGTAGTTAGTGTGGATTAGCCCTGTTATAATTAATTAATACCGCGTGATAGGTTAATTATGTGTAATAATTGTGGTGAGACATTAGGGTTGTTTTCCCCAGGCACGATGGATACTTGTATGATGAATGGTGATTACGAGATAACTTTTGTTGATGCAGGAATAGTAATTCCAATAGGAGTTACAGTGCACGTTCGGTTCACGTGAGATCAGGAGGATCGTACATTATGATCGATAATAGTATCTGGCGTATATTTTGGTGTGTATTAATATTGTATTACAAGTGGGTAATTCCACTGGGAATCACGGTGAGTGTAACTCACGTGTGATCAGGAGGATCGTGAAGATGTATAATTGTTATTATACATGTATTGTATGCATATTTATTGTCATGCATTCATGGTGTGTCTGGTGGAGGTGAATCATGGCTCAGTAGGAGTGTATGTGATTCATCCGAACTCCAATATGGAGTGTGGTGGAGATAGATCATTGCCAAGTAGGGGTGTATGTGATTTACCTGGATTCTATTATGAATCGGGTTCGATTGAATGAACCATGGTGTTTTGGTACCACATGCATTATGTCGATGTTTTTGAGTCGCATTGCATTATTATGTGAGTACTACCTTTAGCATGTATTATACATCGTTGTTTATTGAATGTAGTTCTCACCCCTTTGTTGTTTTGTGGCGTCTGTGCTCCTTGGGGAGTACAGATAAGCGGGTACTTGAGTAGTACGTGGAGCTTGAGTTGCTCGATCGAGTCGTAGGAGTTGCTCTGATACGTAACACGGGATATTGGGGGATTTGTTATGTTTTATACCTTTTATGAGACCACTTATTATGTGGAGAGGATGGTGGTGAGGGCCTTAGTGTCATGGATTGAATTGGATTATGATTCCGTTGTAAAAACTATTTTTATGAATAATAAAGTGAACGAAGAAATTGAGACTTCTTTGTGGGTTTAGTTGATGTGACATCCTGCTGTGTTGTAAACTCTGATTATTTTTCGTAGTTATTTATGTATTTTAAATAATGGGAAAGTGGGGTGTTACAATTGGTATCAGAGCAGGTCAGTCCGTCCGGCCAGGTTGTCTAGTATGATTTGTGTCGTGGTATGCGACATGTGTGTAGAACACTGTCGGTACGTGCTTGTTTTCTAACTGTTTGGTTGTAGGAGTTGAGGATGAGATAAGTGGGGGAGAAGCTGGTGCTTCTCCAGGATGCTTCCACTCTGGAACTATGGGTTGATGAATAATGAAGTGCTATCATAGTTGATAAGGAAGGGTCTATACTTCATCGGGATGATCGGCGGTCTATGAATAAATTGGGGAACTGATCACCCTCAATCTCTTGTTGGTGGTAGTCGAAAATCAAGATGAATAGGTAGATGCACCTTGACAGTTAAGATAGCATGTGATGTGGAAGATGGTTGTGTTGAGTCGGTGTAGATCTTTATTATCTGAAGAGGATGTAGAAGAGAGGTACTTGTCGGTCGATCAAGTTGAAGGATGTCTCCGAGGGAGGACAATCAGGTATTGCTGGCGATTGCTTTTCAGTGAGTAGAGAACAAGTGATGGCTAGAGATATGCCAGTGTTGGGTAATCCCTGATGTCTTTCTGAGGGTGGATCTGAGTTGGGTAATGGTAGAGAACTGGTATCGTTGTTTGCTGAACGAATGGGTGGACATCTATTGGGCGAAGCCTCGGTGTATTAACGTTCACGTTGTGGCGAGTTAGTAGTGAAGATACATGTGTTGAATTACCTGTTGTTTTTTGGAATTTCTGAATTTGTTTTCAGGCGAGATAAGTGTACCACAGGCGTATTAATGAGGTAGGGGTGGCTATTGATTCAGCACTTGGTACGAGTCTGATGGCAATAACTCCGTATAGAAAGTGAACTTAAAGTGGACAAAGTGTTATGGGATTGACAGGAAAGCCACAGTGAAGGGCTTCCAGTTGTGCATGATTTCCAGATGTGTATAAGGGTATTGAGGCTATGGAAAGCAAAACTTAGAGTTTTGATGAGTTTTGGAGTTCCTAGAATTTTAGGGCATTAATGGAAATTTTGAGAAAACCCTTGGGTGTGGATGTAATATTGAGATTGAGAGTTCTTTTTGGGTTGATTGTTGATACATGTTGGAATTTGTGGAATTTGGATTGTCCAGAGAATGAAATTGTGTATGGATTATTGACAGTTGAATAAGGTAACGATTGAGAATAAGTATCCACTTTCAAGAATAGATGATTGGAATGGTTTGGTTGAGTTTGATTGGAATTACAATTATTTGGAATGTTTGATAAGAGTGGTGAATTTGTGTGAGTTAAGGCTCTGATCGATTTCATGTGACTGGTTATGTTTGTTATCATCGGAATAGGTTTTTATTTACTCGGTTAAGCTGGTATGTGAGTCTAGACAAGATTGGATGAGTTCGGAGTGGTGTTCATTAGGGATATTCGGATCTAGTATAAAGTCAGAAGGAGACTAAGTAGGGTGTTTGAGAATCGAGTTGCAAGTGTTGAAAAGAAAGGAATTTTTATGCTAAATTATTCAAGTGAGAATTTTGGTTGAAAAAGGTTAGTTTTCTTGGATATGTTATTTCTGATGATGATATTGTTATGGATCCATCGTAGGTAGATGCAGTTCTACGATGAGAGGCTCCGAAGTCGGTTAAGGTGATTAGAAACTTTTTGGACTTTAGTCGGTTATTACTGGAGGTTATGGAAGGCCTTTCCAAGTTAGAATTTTCGTTACTTCAGTTGACTTGCAAAGGGTAAGTCGTTTGCTTTGGATGTTCATTGTGAGGAAAGTTTGAGAGGGCCAAAGTAGAATTTGTCTACGGCTCCAGTTTTGATTCTGCGTGATCCGAATAAACCGTTTGTGAGGTATTGGGATGCGTCTATGATGAGTTTAATCAATGTGGTGATGCAAGATGGTAAGGTCGTGGCTTAGAGTGTGAGGTTGGGTATATTAGAAATGAACTATGATCTTTCTGGTGAATATTAAAGAGAGTTAAAAGTTGGATATGAAATTGGTAGAGTTGATTGTTGCGAGTAATCAGAGTGCGCATCGAGAGCGTGATGTGGTACATTTTGCTTATACGTGTGTGACTTGTCAGAGTTCATAGGTTGAACATTGGAAACAAGTGGGAATGATGAGACCATTGGAGGTTTCAGAATGGAAGTGTTAGGTGAAAGGTTAAATATTATTCATGGACTACTATGTAGATGGATGTTTTGGTTATATGTTCGATTGGTGAAGCGTAACATTGATGTAATAATGTTGTGCGACAGGGATGTCGGTATCATGGTTATGTAGAGGTTGTTGAAATGATGTTGTGTCGTGGAACTTTATGTTCTTGTTTTTGTTGTTGCCTAGTTCCATCGCGATGGTTCGAGTGCATGAAGCTAATTCCTATGTGGGGAATTAGGGGAGTGTTACCTATGGTGAGGATAACGATCTTGTTGTGTTCTGGTTCTAAAGTGAACCTATGTGTTCGTAACTAGGGTATTCTTTGAGTCATGAGTTAGTCGTCAAGTGCATTGTATGGGCATTGCATATTGTCAGTGTGTTATTCATGGTGTGCCTTTTGTTGGCATGTTAGTTGGTTAGTCGGATGCGAGAGTCGTATCCAGAGTTGTTCGTCTCAGTTACATTTTTGAGGACGAAAATAATTTAAGTGGGGGAGAGTTGTAACACCCCAATTTAAATTATTTGATCGTTATGTTATTTTCCGTTGTTTGGCCTTGTTAAGGGTGTGTGTGGTTGAGCGCGTAGGCATGGATTCCTTAGTAGGACGGGTAGATTGGAGGTGTCGGGAGTAATTTTGGGGTATGACTAGTAATAGTGGTATTATTATTATTATTATTATTATTATTATTATTATTATTATTATTATTACTAGTATTATTATAATTATTATGTGAATAACATTACTAGTAATATTATTATTTTTATTAAATTAAAAATCTGATTTAATTAAATGGATAATGGGCTTGTAAAGAAAAATAAGGACAGTTTGGTCATTAAGCAGAGATTAGTGAGGGTTAGTCATAATAAGAATTTCACAAGAGAAGGGCTAGGGAGAGGAAGAACAAGGAAGAGCTAGGGCTTTGAAGAAACAACTTTCGCAGGAATTTTCTGAGTAATTTCGAGGTAAGGGGGAGAATATATTTCAACTTTGGTGTAATGATCATGAGAAAGTAGTGGGGAGTCCTTAACCCCGTAGAAATTCATATGAATCTATGATGTTTATGAATCTGTTGTGCATAAATGAATCTGTGATGAAAATTGTGTGAATCGAATTGTTGCGATTCTGAATTGTGTGATGTCTTGATGTTGTTGCTGCTGTATGTATGTAGATGTTGCAGAACTGGTTTTTATGCAGGTTGAGAGAACGAAATTGGATCTAAGACCTGTAATTTTGAGTAGTAATGATAGGTGAAAGATGTAAGATTAAAGATAGGGCCTAAAATTGATGTAGAAACAAGTTTAGGACTGGATTGGAGTGGAAAAGTGAGGATCCCGTAGTATAACATGGACTGGTGTGGAGAAATCCAGTTCGCGTAACAGATCTGGAAATACGCATATCAGGTAGGTCAATACGCGTATGGCTGTGGTCAATACGCGTATGGGAGGGCCAAAAGGAGGCTTGGCACGACCCTCTTCCTGTACGCGTAACAGTACGCGTATGGAAGTTTAGGCATTACGCATACTGGGGATGCATTACGCGTAATGGTGTAGGGAATTGGGGCATTACGCGTATGGTCTGGGTGAGCGAGCTAGCCATACGCGTATGGCACAGGTCAATACGCGTATGGACAGCGAGAGTGCAGAATTTTGCTACTCTGTGATTTCTTTCCCTATTTCGCGTATGATGTGATTTCTTACGGTTTGAGAGACTAGTGGGAATATAATTGAACATGTTGGGACTAGTAATTGTAGTACGAATGATAAAAGAAGAGTTTAACCAATCAAGTACATAAGTAGGCAATTGAGGCCATTTGGCGTGTTGTTACGGATCATGTGATAATCTTGGTGCAAGGTGACAGTCGCAGTAGGATTTAATTGAGCAGGGTTGGCTAGCGCTGGCGGGTGATAGGATGAATTGTAGTTAGTGTGGATTAGTCCTGTTATAATTAATTAATACTGCATGATAGGTTAATTGTGTGTAATAATTGTGGTGAGGCATTAGGGTTGTTTTCCCCAGGCATGATGGATACTTGTATGATGAATGGTGATTACGAGATATTTTCTGTTGATGCAGGAATAGTAATTCCAATAGGAATTACGGTGAACGTTCGGTTCACGTGAGATCAGGAGGATCATACATTATGATCGATAATAGTATCTGGTGTATATTTTGGTGTGTATTAATATTGTATTACAGGTGGGTAATTCCAGTGGGAATTACGGTGAGTGTAACTCACGTGTGATCAGGAAGATTGTGAAGATGTATAATTGTTATTATACATGTATTGTATGCATATTTATTGTCATGCATTCATGGTGTGTCTGGTGGAGGTGAATCATTGCTTAGTAGGAGTGTATGTGATTCATATGAACTCCAATATGGAGTGTGGTGGAGATAGATCATTGCCAAGTAGGGGTGTATGTGATTTATCTGGATTTTATTATGAATCGGGTTCGATTGAATGAACCATGGTGTTTTGGTACCACATGCATTGTGTCGATGTCTTTGAGTCGCATTGCATTATTATGTGTTTGGTGAAATCTAAATGAAGATGACAAGTATGTCGTGATGGTGTGTTTCTGATATATGATTGTGTGAGTACTACCTTTAGCATGTATTATACATTGTTATTTATTGAATGTAGTTCTCACCCCTTTGTTGTTTTGTGGCGTCTGTACTCCTTGGGGAGTACAGATAATCAGGTACCTGAGTAGTACGTGGAGCTTGAGTTGCTCGATTGAGTCGTAGGAGTCGCTCTGATATGTAACACGGGATATTGGGGGATTTGTTATGTTTTATACCATTGTATTTTGTTACGTATCTTATTTATTAACCTTTTATGAGACCACTTATTATGTGGAGAGGATAGTGGTGAGGGCCTTAGTGCCATGGATTGAATTGGATTATGATTCCGCTGTAAAAACTATTTTTATGAATAATAAAGTGAACGAAGTAATTGAGACTTCTTTGTGGGTTTAGTTGATGTGACATCCTGCTGTGTTGTAAACTCTGATTATTTTTTGTAGTTATTTATGTATTTTAAATAATGGGAAAGTGGGGTGTTACAATTGGTATCAGAGCATGTCGGTCCGTCCGGCCAGGTTGTCTAGTATGAGTTGTGTCGTGGTATGCGACATGTGTGTAGAACACTGTCGGTACGTGCTTGTTTTCTAACTATCTGGTTGCAGGAGTTGAGGATGAGATAAGTGGGGGAGAAGCTAGTGCTTCTCCAGGATGCTTCCACTCTGGAAGGATGGGTTGGTGAATAATGGAGTGCTATCATAGTTGATAAGGAAGGGTCTATACTTCATCGGGATGATCGGCGGTCCATGAACAAATTGGGGAACTGGTCACTCTCAATCTCTTGTTGATAGTAGTCGGAAATCAAGATGAATGAGTAGATGCGCCTTGACAGTTAAGATAGCGTGTGATGTGGAAGATGGTTGTGTTGAGTCGGTATATATCTTTATTATCTGAAGAGGATGTAGAAGAGAGGTACTTGTCGGTCAATCAAGTTGAAGGATGTCTCAGAGGGAGGACAATCAGGTATTGTTGGTGATTGCTTTTCAGTGAGTAGAGAACAAGTGATGGCTAGAGATATGCCAGTGTTGGGTAATCCCTGATGTCTTTCTGAGGGTGGATCTGAGTTGGGTAATGGTAGAGAACTGGTATCGTTGTGTGCTGAGCGAATGGGTGGACATCTATTGGGCAAAGCCTCGGTGTATTAACGTTCGTGTTGTGGCGAGTTAGTAGTGAAGATACATGTGTTGAATTACCTGTTGTTTGCGAATTTCTGAATTTGTTTTCAGGCGAGATAAGTGGACCACAGGCGTATTAATGAGGTAGAGGTGGCTATTGATTCAGCACTTGGTACGAGTCTGATGGCAATGACTCCGTACAGAAAGTGAACTTAAATTGGACGAAGTGTTCTGGGATTGACAGGAAAGCCACAGTGAAGGGCTGCCAGTTGTGCATGATTTCCAGATGTGTTTCCGGATGGAATAACAAGCATGATGTGTATAAGGGTATTGAGGCTATGGAAAGCAAAACTTAGAGTTTTGATGAGTTTTGGAGTTCTTAGAGTTTTAGGGCATTAATGGAAATTTTGAGAAAACCCTTGGGTGTGGATGTAATATTGAGATTGAGAGTTCTTCTTGGGTTGATTGTTGATACATGTTGGAATTTGTGGAATTTGGATTGTCCAGAGAATGAAATTGTGTATGGATTATTAACAGTTGAATAAGGTAACGATTGAGAATAAGTATCCACTTTCAAGAATAGATGATTGGAATGGTTTGGTTGAGTTTGATTGGAATTACAATTGTTTGGAATGTTTGATAAGAGTGGTGAATTTGTGTGAGTTGAGGCTCTGATCGATTTCATGTGACTGGTTATGTTTGTTATCATAGGAATAGGTTCTTATTTACTCGGTTATGCTGGTATGTGAGTCTAGACAAGATTGGATGAGTTCGGAGTGGTGTTCATTAGGGATATTCGGATCTAGTATAAAGTCAGAAGGAGACTAAGTAGGGTGTTTGAGAATCGAGTTGCAAGTGTTGAAAAGAAAGGAATTTTAATGATAAATTATTCAAGTGAGAATTTTGGTTGAAAAAGGTTAGTTTTTACTTGGATATGTTATTTCTGATGATGGTATTGTTATGGATCCATCGTAGGTAGATGCAGTTCTATGATGAGAGGCTCCGAAGTCGGTTAAGGTGATTAGAAACTTTTTGGACTTTAGTCGGTTATTACTGGAGGTTATGGAAGGCCTTTCCAAGTTAGAATTTTTGTTACTTTAGTTGACTTGCAAAGGGTAAGTCGTTTGCTTTGGATGTTCAGTGTGAGGAAAGTTTGAGAGGGCTAAAGTAGAATTTGTCTACGGCTCCAGTTTTGATTCTGCGTGATCCTAATAAATTGTTTGTGAGGTATTGGGATGCGTCTATGATGAGTTTAGTCAGTGTGGTGATGCAAGATGGTAAGGCCGTGGCTTATGCTTTATGACAATTGAGGATTCATGATTTCAAGATGGCTGCGGTTACTTTTGTGTTGAGAATCTGGAGGTATTATTTTCATGCTTTTGAGTTCGAAGTGTTTAGTAATCACAAGGATATTGAATACCTGTTTAGTAGCAAATAATAGAGTACGAGACAACGAGGATGGTTGGGATTCGTGATGAGTTATGACTTTAGCTGGAATTATCCTATTGGTGAAATTAATGTCGTGCCTGACGAGTTAAGTCGAAAGTTTTTATACATGTCTGTTTTGATGGTCAGCAGATTAGAATTATTTGAGTAGTTTAGAGACTTGTGTCTGGTGTGTGAGAACACAGTAGAGTGTGAGGTTGGGTATATTAGAAATGAACTATGATCTTTCTGGTGAATATTAAAGAGAGTCAAAAGTTGGATATGAAATTGGTAGAGTTGATTGTTGCGAGTAATCAGAGTGCGCATCGAGAGCGTGATGTGGTACATTTTGCTTATGCGTCTGTGACTTGTGAGAGTTCATAGGTTGAACATTGGAAACAAGTGGGAATGATGAGACCATTGGACGTTTCAGAATGGAAGTGTTAGGTGAAAGGTTAAATATTATTCATGGGCTACTATGTAGATGGATGTTTTGGTTATATGTTCGATTGGTGAAGCGTAACATTGTTGTAATAATGTTGTGCGACAGGGATGTTGGTATCATGGTTATGTAGAGGTTGTTGAAACGATGTTGTGTCGTGGAACTTTATGTTCTTGTTTTTGTTGTTGCCTCGTTCCATCGTGATGGTTCGAGTGCATGGAGCTAATTCCTATGTGGGGAATTAGGGGAGTGTTACCTATGGTGAGGATAACGATCGTGTTGTGTTCTGGTTCTAGAGTGAACCTATGTGTTCGTAACTTGGGTATTCTTTGAGTCGTGAGTTAGTCGTCAAGTGCATTGTATGGGCATTGCATATTGTCAGTGTGTTATTCGTGGTGTGCCTTTTGTTGGCATGTTAGTTGGTTAGTCGGATGCGAGAGTCGTATCCGGAGTTGTTCGTCTCAGTTACATTTTCGAGGACGAAAATAATTTAAGTGGGGGAGAGTTGTAACACCCCAATTTAAATTATTTGATCGTTATGTTATTTTCCGTTGTTTGGCCTTGTTAAGGGTGTGTGTGGTTGAGCGCGTAGGCATGGATTCCTTAGTAGGACGGGTAGATTGGAGGTGTCGGGAGTAATTTTGGGGTATGACTAGTAATAGTGGTATTATTATTATTATTATTATTATTATTATTATTATTATTATTACTAGTATTATTATAATTACTATGTGAATAACATTACTAGTAATATTATTATTTTTATTAAATTAAAAATCTGATTTAATTAAATGGATAATGGGCTTGTAGAGAAAAATAAGGACAGTTTGGTCATTAAGCAGAGATTAGTGAGGATTAGTGAGGAGGGTTAGTCATAATCAGAATTTCACAAGAGAAGGGCTAGGGAGAGGAAGAACAAGGAAGAGCTAGGGCTTTGAAGAATCAACTTTTGCAAGAATTTTCTGAGTAATTTCGAGGTAAGGGGGAGAATATATTTCAATATTGGTGGTATGATCATGAGAGGGTAGTGGAGAGTCCTTAACCCCGTAGGAATTCATATGAATCTATGATGTTTATGAATCTGTTGTGCATAAATGAACCTGTGATGATAATTATGTGAATCGAATTGTTGCGATTCTGAATTATGTGATGTCTTGATGTTGTTGCTGCTGTATGTATGTAGATGTTGCAGAACTGGTTTTTGTGCAGGTTGAGAGAACGAAATTAGATCTAAGACCTGTAATTTTGAGTAGTAATGATAGGTGAAAGATGTAAGATTAAAGATAGGGCCTAAAATTGATGTAGAAACAAGTTTAGGACTGGATTGGAGTGGAAAAGTAAGGATCCCGTAGTAGAACATGGACTAGTGTGGAGAAATCCAGTTCGCGTAACAGATCTGGAAATACGCATATCAGGTAGGTCAATACGTGTATGGCTGTGGTCAATACGCGTATGGGAGGGCCAAAAGGAGGCTTGGCACGACCCTCTTCCTGTACGCGTAACAGTACGCGTATGGAAGTTTAGGCATTACACATACTGGGGGATGCATTACGCATAATGGTGTAGGGAATTGGGGCATTACGCGTATGGTCTGGGTGAGCGAGCTAGCAATACGCGTATGGCACAGGTCAATACGCGTATGGACAACGAGAGTGCAGAATTTTGCTACTCTGCGATTTCATTCCCTATTTCGCGTCTGATGTGATTTCTTGTGGTTTGGGAGACTAGTGGGAATATAATTGAACATGTTGGGACTAGTAATTTTAGTACGAATGATAAAAGAAGAGTTTAACCGATCAAGTACATAAGTAGGCAATTGAGGCCATTTGGCGTGTTGTTACGGATCGTGTGATAATCTTGGTACAAGGTGACAGTCGCAGTAGGATTTAATTGAGCAGGGTTGGCTAGCGTTGGCGGGTGATGGGATGAATTGTAGTTAGTGTGGATTAGTCCTGTTATAATTAATTAATACTGCATGATAGGTTAATTGTGTGTAATAATTGTGGTGAGGCATTAGGGTTGTTTTCCCCAGGCATGATGGATACTTGTATGATGAATGGTGATTACGAGATAACTTCTGTTGATGCAGGAATAGTAATTCCAATAGGAATTACGGTGAACATTCGGTTCACGTGAGATCAGGAGGATCGTACATTATGATCAATAATAGTATCTGGTGTATATTTTGGTGTGTATTAATATTGTATTACAGGTGGGTAATTCCAGTGGGAATTACGGTGAGTGTAACTCACGTGTGATCAGGAGGATTGTGAAGATGTATAATTGTTATTATACATGTATTGTATGCATATTTATTGTCATGCATTCATGGTGTGTCTGGTGGAGGTGAATCATTGCTTAGAAGGAGTGTATGTGATTCATCTGAACTCCAATATGGAGTGTGGTGGAGATAGATCATTGCCAAGTAGGGGTGTATGTGATTTATCTGGATTTTATTATGAATCGGGTTTGATTGAATGAACCATGGTGTTTTGGTACCACATGCATTGTGTCGATGTCTTTGAGCCGCATTGCATTATTATGTGTTTGGTGAAATCTGAATGAAGATGGCAAGTATGTCGTGATGGTGTGTTTCTGATATATGATTGTGTGAGTACTACCTTTAGCATGTATTATACATTGTTATTTATTGAATGTAGTTCTCACCCCTTTGTTGTTTTGTGGCATATGTACTCCTTGGGGAGTACTGATAAGTAGGTACCTGAGTAGTACGTGGAGCATGAGTTGCTCGATTGAGTCGTAGGAGTCGCTCTGATACGTAACACGGGATATTGGGGGATTTGTTATGTTTTATACCATTGTATTTTATTACGTATCTTGTTTATTAACCTTTTATGAGACCACTTATTATGTGGAGAGGATGGTGGTGAGGGCCTTTGTGCCATGGATTGAATTAGATCATGATTCCACTGTAAAAACTATTTTTATGAATAATAAAGTGAACGAAGTAATTGAGACATCTTTGTGGGTTTAGTTGATGTGACATCCTGCTGTGTTGTAAACTCTGATTATTTTTCGTAGTTATTTATGTATTTTAAATAATGGGAAAGTGGGGTGTTACAATTGGTATCAGAGCAGGTCGGTTCGTCCGGCCAGGTTGTCTAGTATGAGTTATGTCGTGGTATGCGACATGTGTGTAGAACACTATCTTTACGTGCTTGTTTTCTAACTGTTTGGTTGCCGGAGTTGAGGATGAGATAAGCAGGGGAGAAGCTAGTGCTTCTCCAGGATGCTTCCACTCTGGAAGGATGGGTTGGTGAATAATGGAGTGCTATCATAGTTGATAAGGAAGGGTCTATACTTCATCGGGATGATCGGCGGTCTATGAACAAATTGGGGAACTGATCACTCTCAATCTCTTGTTGATAGTAGTCGGAAATCAAGATGAATGGGTAGATGCGCCTTGACAGTTAAGATAGCGTGTGATGTGGAAGATGGTTGTGTTGAGTCGGTATAGATCTTTATTATCTGAAGAGGATGTAGAAGAGAGGTACTTGTGGGTCGATTAAGTTGAAGGATGTCTCCGAGGGAGGACAATCAGGTATTGTTGGTGATTGCTTTTCAGTGAGTAGAGAACATGTGATGGCTAGAGATATGCCAGTGTTGGGTAATCCCTGATGTCTTTCTGAGGGTGGATCCGAGTTGGGTAATGGTAGAGAACTGGTATCGTTATGTGTTGAGCAAATGGGTGGACATCTATTGGGCAAAGCCTCGGTGTATTAACGTTCGCGTTGTGGCGAGTTAGTAGTGAAGATACATGTGTTGAATTACCTGTTGTTTGCGAATTTCTGAATTTGTTTTCAGGCGAGATAAGTGGACCACAGGCGTATTAATGAGGTAGAGGTGGCTATTGATTTAGCACTTGGTACGAGTCTGATGGCAATGACTCCATACAGAAAGTGAACTTAAATTGGACGAAGTGTTCTGGGATTGACAGGAAAGCCACAGTGAAGGGTTGCCAGTTGTGCATGATTTCTAGATGTGTTTCTGGATGGAATAACAAGCGTGATGTGTATAAGGGTATTGAGGCTATGGAAAGCAAAACTTATAGTTTTGATGAGTTTTGGAGTTCTTAGAGTTTTAGGGCATTAATGGAAATTTTGAGAAAACCCTTAGGTGTGGATGTAATATTGAGATTGAGAGTTCTTTTTGGGTTGATTGTTGATACATGTTGGAATTTGTGGAATTTGGATTGTCCAGAGAATGAAATTGTGTATGGATTATTGACAGTTGAATAAGGTAACGATTGAGAATAAGTATCCACTTTCAAGAATAGATGATTGGAATGGTTTGGTTGAGTTTGATTGGAATTACAATTGTTTGGAATGTTTGATAAGAGTGGTGAATTTGTGTGAGTTGAGGCTCTGATCGATTTCATGTGACTGGTTATGTTTGTTATCATCGGAATAGGTTGTTATTTACTCGGTTAAGGTGGTATGTGTGTCTAGACAAGATTGGATGAGTTCGGAGTGGTGTTCATTAGGGATATTTGGATCTAGCATAAAGTCAGAAGGAGACTAAGTAGGGTGTTTGAGAATCGAGTTGCAAGTGTTGAAAAGAAAGGAATTTTTATTCAAAATTATTCAAGTGAGAATTTTGGTTGAAAAAGGTTAGTTTTTACTTGGATATGTTATTTCTGATGATGGTATTGTTATGGATCCATCGTAGGTAGATGCAGTTCTACGATGAGAGGCTCCGAAGTCATTTAAGATAATTAGAAACTTTTTGGACTTTAGTTGGTTATTACTGGAGGTTATGGAAGGCCTTTCCAAGTTAGAATTTTCGTTACTTCAGTTGACTTGCAAAGGGTAAGTCGTTTGCTTTGGATGTTCAGTGTGAGGAAAGTTTGAGAGGGCTAAAGTAGAATTTGTCTACGGCTCCAGTTTTGATTCTGCGTGATCCTAATAAACCTTTTATGAGGTATTGGGATGCGTCTATGATGAGTTTAGTCAGTGTCGTGATGCAAGATGGTAAGGCCGTGGCTTATGCTTTACGACAATTGAGGATTCATGATTTCAAGATGGCTGCGGTTACTTTAGTGTTGAGAATCTGGAGGTATTATTTTTATGGTTTTGCGTTCGAAGTGTTTAGTAATCACAAGGATATTGAACACCTGTTTAGTAGCAAATAATAGAGTCGAGACAACGAGGATGGTTGGGATTCGTGATGAGTTATGACTTTAGCTGGAATTATCCTATTGGTGAAATTAATGTCGTGCCTGACGAGTTAAGTTGAAAGTTTTTATACATGTCTGTTTTGATGGTCAGCGGATTAGAATTATTTGAGTAGTTCAGAGACTTGTGTCTGGTGTGTGAGAACTCTGTAGAGTGTGAGGTTGGGTATATTAGAAATGAACTATGATCTTTCTGGTGAATATTAAAGAGAGTCAAAAGTTGGATATGAAATTGGTAGATTTGATTGTTGCGAGTAATCAGAGTCCGCATCGAAAGCGTGATGTGGTACATTTTGCTTATGCGTGTGTGCCTTGTGAGAGTTCATAGGTTAAACATTGGAAACAAGTGGGAATGATGAGACCATTGGACGTTTCAGAATGGAAGTGTTAGGTGAAAGGTTAAATATTATTCATGGGCTACTATGTTGATGGATGTTTTGGTTATATGTTCGATTGGTGAAGCATAACATTGTTGTAATAATGTTGTGCGATAGGGATGTTGGTATCATGGTTATGTAGAGGTTGTTGAAACGATGTTGTGTCGTGGAACTTTATGATCTTGTTTTTGTTGTTGCCTCATTCCATCGTGATGGTTCGAGTGCGTGGAGCTAATTCCTATGTGAGGAATTAGGGGAGTGTTACCTATGGTGAGGATAACGATCTTGTTGTGTTCTGGTTCTAGAGTGAACCTATGTGTTCGTAACTTGGGTATTCTTTGAGTCGTGAGTTAGTTGTCAAGTGCATTGTATGGGAATTGCATATTGCCAGTGTGTTATTCGTGGTGTGCCTTTTGTTGGCATGTTAGTTGGTTAGTCGAATGCGAGAATCGTATCCGGAGTTGTTCGTCTCAGTTACATTTTCGAGGACGAAAATAATTTAAGTGGGGGAGAGTTGTAACACCCCAATTTAAATTATTTGATCATAATATTATTTTCCGTTGTTTGGCCTTGTTAAGGGTGTGTGTGGTTGAGCGCGTAGGCGTGGAGTCCTTAGTAGGACGGGTAGATTTGAGGTGTCGGGAGTAATTTTGGGGTATGAGTAGTAATATTGGTATTATTATTATTATTAATATTATTACTAGTATTATTATAATTATTATGTGAATAACATTACTAGTAATATTATTATTTTTATTAAATTAAAAATCTGATTTCATTAAATGGATAATGGGCTTGTAGAGAAAAATAAGGACAGTTTGGTCATTAAGCAGAGATTAGTGAGGGTTAGTGAGGAGGGTTAGTCATAATCAGAATTTCACAAGAGAAGGGCTAGGGAGAGGAAGAACAAGGAAGAGCTAGGGCTTTGAAGAATAAACTTTCGGATGAATTTTCTGAGTAATTTCGAGGTAAGGGGGAGAATATATTTCAATATTGGTGGTATGATCATGAGAGGGTAGTGGGGAGTCCTTAACCCCGTAGGAATTCATATGAATCTATGATGTTTATGAATCTGTTGTGCATAAATGAATCTGTGATGAAAATTGTGTGAATCAAATTGTTGCGATTCTAAATTGTGTGATATCTTGATGTTGTTACTGCTATATGTATGTAGATGTTGCAGAACTAGTTTTTGTGCAGGTTGAGAGAACGAAATTAGATCTAAGACCTGTAATTTTGAGTAGTAATGATAGGTGAAAGATGTAAGATGAAAGATAGGGCCTAAAATTGATGTAGAAATAAGTTTAGGACTGGATTGGAGTGGAAAAGTGAGGATCCCGTAGCAGAACATGGACTGGTGTGGAGAAATCCAGTTCGCATAACAGATCTGGCAATACGCATATCAGGTAGGTCAATACGCGTATGGTTGTGGTCAATACGCGTATGGGAGGGCCAAAAGGAGGCTTGGCACGACCCTCTGCCTGTACGCGTAACAGTACGCGTATGGAAGTTTGGGCATTACGCATACTGGGGGATGCATTACGCGTAACGGTGTAGGGAATTGGGGCATTACGCGTATGGTCTGGGTGAGCGAGCTGGCAATACGCGTATGGCACAGGTCAATATGCGTATGGACAGCGAGAGTGCAGAATTTTGCTACTCTGTGATTTCTTTCCCTATTTCGCGTCTGATGTGATTTCTTGTGGTTTGGGAGACTAGTGGGAATATAATTGAACATGTTGGGACTAGTAATCGTAGTACGAATGATAAAAGAAGAGTTTAATCGATCAAGTACATAAGTAGGCAATTGAGGCCATTTGGCGTGTTGTTACGGATCGTGTGATAATCTTGGTGCAAGGTGACAGTCGCAGTAGGATTTAATTGAGCAGGGTTGGCTAGCGTTGGCGGGTGATAGGATGAATTGTAGTTAGTGTGGATTAGTCCTGTTATAATTAATTAATATTGTGTGATAGGTTAATTGTGTGTAATAATTATGGTGAGGCATTGGGGTATTTTTCCCCAGGCATGATGGATACTTGTATGATGAATGGTGATTACGAGATAACTTCTGTTGATGCAGGAATAGTAATTCCAATAGGAATTACGGTGAACGTTCGGTTCACGTGAGATCAGGAGGATCGTACATTATGATCGATAATGGTATCTGGTGTATATTTTGGTGTGTATTAATATTCTATTACAGGTGGGTAATTCCAGTGGGAATTACGGTGAGTGTAACTCACGTGTGATCAGGAGGATTGTGAAGATGTATAATTGTTATTATACATGTATTGTATGCATATTTATTGTCATGCATTCATGGTGTGTCTGGTGGAGGTGAATCATTGCTTAGTAGGAGTGTACGTGATTCATCTGAACTCCAATATGGAGTGTGGTGGAGATAGATCATTGCCAAGAAGGGGTGTATGTGATTTATCTGGATTCTATTATGAATCGGGTTCGATTGAATGAACCATGGTGTTTTGGTACCACATGCATTGTGTCGATGTCTTTGAGTCGCATTGCATTATTATGTGTTTGGTGAAATCTGAATGAAGATGACAAGTATGTCGTGATGGTGTGTTTCTGATATATGATTGTGTGAGTACTACCTTTAGCATGTATTATACACCGTTTTTTATTGAATGTAGTTCTCACCCCTTTGTTGTTTTGTGGCGTCTGTACTCCTTGGGGAGTACAGATAAGCAGGTACCTGAGTAGTACGTGGAGCTTGAGTTGCTCGATCAAGTCGTAGGAGTCGCTCTGATACGTAACACGGGATATTGGGGGATTTGTTATGTTTTATACCATTGTATTTTGTTACGTATCTTATTTATTAACCTTTTATGAGACCACTTATTATGTGGAGAGGATGATGGTGAGGGCCTTAGTGCCATGGATTGAATTGGATTATGATTCCGTTGTAAAAACTATTTTTATGAATAATAAAGTGAACCAAGTAATTGAGACTTCTTTGTGGGTTTAGTTGATGTGACATCCTACTGTGTTGTAAACTTTTATTATTTTTTGTAGTTATTTATGTATTTTAAATAATGGGAAAGTGGGGTGTTACATCCAGCACCATGCTGATGAATTTGCAAAGATCGCCTGAGAAGAATTCATTAACTATGCATTTCTGGAAGTCAACGTCATTGAGGAAGATGACTCCTTTATTCCCACCGAAACCTGGGATACCTTGGGGCAGCCAACCGACAAGTACAACTTTCTAGTCAAATACACTGCTCCCGAAAGCTCTCGCATCAGATACGAGGACATCCAGCCAAATGGATGGGGAGATCCTCTTGAGATTGAAAACACTATGGATGATGCGACAAAAAGTCCTCTTATGATAACTCTGCATGGGAAGAAGACTCAAATGATCCCACTCCGCCAGAAATCAGTGTCATTACTGAAGACAAACCATGAAGGAAAGTACCGGACTTTGTGATCCATAGAGGATTTCGTCGTCATTGGGTTGCGGTCAATGTCCCGAAAGTAGTTCATAAATAGAAATTACTTGTTTTAAACACCATTGAAGCATACGATCCAATGCCTTCTCCCAACTTTGAATTCCCAGTATTTGATGCTGAAGAAGTAGAGAACGGAGAAATTTTGGAAGAGATCTCACGACTACTCAGACAAGAGGAAAGGTCCATTGAGCCTCACAAAGAGCCGTTGGAAACAGTCCATTTGGGTTCAGAAGAAGAAAGGAAGGAAGTTAAGATTGGAGCGCTGCTCAGTCCAGCTGTTAGAGAAGGCTTGATAAAACTTCTCAAAGAATTTCCAGATGTGTTTGTTTGGTCCTACCAGGACATGTCAGGGTTAGATAGCAGCATCGTGGAACATCACTTACCATTAAAAACAGATTGTCTTTCGGTTAAACAAAGACTGAGAAGGACTCATCCAGATATGGCCATCAAAATTAAGGAGGAAGTGCAGAAGCAGATCGACGCAGGTTTCCTCGCCACCTCAGAATATCCTCAATGGTTGGCCAACATAGTGTCAGTTCCTAAGAAGGACGGGAAAGTCAGAATGTGTGTAGACTATAGGGATTTGAACAAAGCAAGTCCAAAGGATGACTTCCCCCTACCACACATTGACATGCTGGTAGACAACACAACAAAATTCAAAGTCTTCTCCTTCATGGATGGATTCTCGGGCTATAATCAAATTAGAATGGTACCAGAA
This sequence comes from Lathyrus tuberosus, assembly GCA_022829125.1. NCBI lineage: Eukaryota > Viridiplantae > Streptophyta > Magnoliopsida > Fabales > Fabaceae > Lathyrus > Lathyrus tuberosus. The sequence continues at coordinate 21,351,067 of JALAZF010000022.1, read as the reverse complement.
GACATGGAGAAACTTTATTCATCACCCTATGGGGCACCTTTTGTTACCAGTTAATGTCGTTCGGTCTGAAGAACGCAGGGGAAACCTATCAAAGGGCCATGACAACTCTGTTTCATGACATGATGCCTAAAGAGATTGAAGTGTACATTGATGACATGATTGCCAAATATAAAACAGAAGAAGAGCATGTGGAACACCTATCAAAGTTATTTGAGCGTCTGAGAAAATACAAACTACGCTTGAATCATAATAAGTGCACATTCGGTGTTCGCTCAGGAAAACTCTTGGGATTTATCGTCAGCCAAAAGGGGATTGAGGTTGATCCCGTAAAAGTTAAGGCCATTCAAGAAATTCCTTCATCAATGACTGAAAAACAAATAAGAGGATTTTTGGGACATCTCAATTACATCTCAAGGTTTATATCCCTCATGACCGTGAAATGCGCACCGATTTTTAAACTACTCAGAAAGAATCAAATCTGAATATGGACAGAAGACTGCCAAAAGGCTTTCGACAATATCAAAGAATATCTGCTGAATCCACCGATTATGTCTCCTCCAGTGAAAGGAAGACCACTGATCATCTACTTAACAGTCTTGGAAGACTCCATGGGTTGTGTGCTTAGCCAACAAGATGAGACCAAAAGAAAAGAGTCTGCCATTTATTACTTAAGCAAGAAGTTCACGAACTGTGAAACTCGATACACTATGCTCGAGAAAACTTGTTGCGCTCTGGCTTGGGCAGCCAAACGTCTTTGCCAGTACATGATTTATCACACTACTTGGTTAATCTCTGAAATGGATCTGATCAAGTACGTCTTTAAAAAGCCTGCTCTCATGGGAAAGATTGCCCGTTGGCAGATGTTGTTACCGGAATACGACATCGAGTACCATGCTCAGAAAGCCATCAAGGGAAGTATTTTAGCCGATCATTTGGCTCATCAACCGATTGACGATCAGGAATAAACCAAATTTGAATTCCCAGATGAAGATGTGATGTACTTGAAAATGAAAGATTGCGATGAACCGCTACCAAGTGAAGGGCCAGAGCCAGGTTCCCAATGGGGACTAATATTCGATGGAGCTGTCAACACTTATGAAAATGGAATTGGGGCAATCATCGTAACACCTCAAGGTACCCATATTCCTTTCACTGCCAGATTGACGTTCAAATGCACAAACAATGAGGCTGAATACGAAGCTTGTATCATTGGTCTCGAAGAAGTTATAGACCTAAGGATAAAGAACTTGGATGTGTATAGCGACTCAGCTCTAGTATTAAATCAGATCAAAGGAGAGTGAAACACATATCAATCTGGACTAATTCCTTACAAAGACTACGCAAGAAGGTTGTTGCCCTTCTTTAATAAGATTGAGTTTCATCACATCCCTCGTGAAGAAAACCACATGGCTGATGCACTAGCCACTCTGTCCTCCATGATTAGTGTGAATCGATGGAACGACGTACCCAAGATCGATATAATGCACCTTTATAGGCTTGCTTACATATTCACAATTGAAGCAGTCATAGATGACAGACCATGGTATCACGATATCAAATGCTTCCTTCAAAGACAGGAATACCCGCTTGGGGCATCAAGAAAAGATAGGAAGACTCTCAGAAGACTGGCTGGCAACTTCTTCCTGAACAATGATATACTCTACAAGAGAAACTTCAACACGGTTTTGCTCAGATGCGTAGACAGACCAAAAACAAACATGTTAATGAAAGAGATTCATTAAAGCTCCGTCGGCATTCATGCCAATGGACACACAATGGCAAGAAAAATTCTGAGATCAGGATACTATTAGTTGACAATGGAATCCGATTGCTACAAATACATGAGGAGGTGTCACAAGTGTCAGATATACGCTGACAAAATCCATGTACCGCCGACACATCTCAAAGTTCTTTCTTCTCCATGGCCTTTTTCTATATGGGGAATCGACATGATTGGCATGATTGAACCCAAAGCTTCAAATGGACATTGTTTCATCCTGGTAGCCATTGACTACTTCACCAAATGGGTCGAAGCAATATCATACACTAATGTAACCAGACAAGTAGCGATCCGATTTATCAAAAACAATCTCATTTGTCGTTATGGTGTTCCAAGCCAGATCATTACTAATAATGGATCCAACTTGAACAACAAGATGATGAAAGAGTTGTGTGCTGAGTTCAAGATCGAACACCATAACTCATCTCCCTACCGACCTAAAATGAATGGAGCGGTAGAAGAGGATAACAAGAACATCAAGAAAATTATTCAGAAGATGGTTGTAACCTACAAAGATTGGCATGAGATGCTACCCTTTGCTCTTCACGGTTATCGTACATCTGTCCGCACTTCAACAGGGGCAACCCTTTTCTCTCTAGTGTATGGCATGGAAGAAGTGCTCCCCATAGAAGTAGAGATCCCATCAATGAGAGTATTGATGGAAGCCGAACTAACGGAAGCTGAATGGTGTCAAAGTAGACACGATGAATTGAACATATTCGAAGAAAAGAATGACAGCTTTATGCCATGGCCAGTTATATCAACAAAGAATGAGGAAGGTGTTTGATAAAAAGGTCCAACCCTGTGTCTTCAGGAAAGGAGACCTGGTGCTCAAGAAGATACAATCATTTCTTACTGATTCTAAGGGCAAATGGACTTCGAATTACGATGGCCCTTATGTTGTTAAGAAAGCCTTCTCAGGCGGTGCCTTGAGACTCGCAACCATGTATGGAGAGGAGTTTACCTACCCCACGAATGTTGATGTAGTCAAGGAATACTTCGCCTAAATAAAAAAATAAAATGTCTCGTTGGATTGAAAACCCGAAAGGACGGTCCAGGAAAAAATTAGAGACGTAAAAAATAACCATCTCGATGGATTGAAAGCCTGAAAAGGCAATCCAAGCAAAATTTAGGGATTCATGGCATGCAATTATATCCGACAAGATTGACTCCTCAACGGTAACGTCATCCGTCAAGAAAACTTTAGTCAAGGTCACATTCGACAGAAGCCTAGAATAGCCAGAATTCAAAATTGGTAGAAGGATAGCGATCATTATGTTTCAATGTAACCCCTTTTGCTTTAAATTACCATTTTCTATACTTTGTAATGCTCCTGAAATTCCTAGGTCTAATTCTTAACTCAGGACACAAGACACAAAGGAGACTGAGGTACTAAACCTTTCTCCCCCTTTTTTGCCAAAAATTGACAAAAAAAATGTACCAAGCCAGCCCAGACACACCACGACCAAGGAACAATTCTGAATAATGCCATGAGAACATATTTTAGATTCACATCTTGAGCCAAAAGTGACCAAGGCTTTCCTATAAATACCCAAGCGGTCTTCATAGGATTTAACGAACCAAGGGTTAATTTAATAAGGTCATTAAAAGCAAATGAGACTTCTTCAACACCGAGAGTGCACCGGCCAAGAATGATTTGACTATTTCTCCTATAAAGAACAACGTCTAAGGATTTTGCAAAACCCGAAGAGCATGTTTTACACGCGCTTGTTTTCCACTATCCAAGGTACACCGTCCATAATGACCCAATTACTTTAAAAACATGTCTTTAACAATGTTCTGACATCATGTCAGACATTGTCTACCAGAAACTTCTTTATTGATCAATATCCTCACAGCCTGCAACATCATTAAAATGTCAAAACATCCTTCTTGACATCCCATAATCATAGTTTGCTTGTCCTCCAAACAATCTTGATTCTGAACTGCACCTCTGCAGTAATACATCTTAGATCAAGGAGCAACTCCCCCTATCTAGGATAACCAGTGCTTCTCCAATGAACACTTATGTTGATGAATGGAAAACATAAGACGCGTCTTCATGTCTTCAAAAGCGCACTCTCTATTCAACCCACATGCTGAACACAATCATCAACTGCACTTATTGCTTCTTCTGACAAGAACCAATAATCACTCACACATGAACACCATCATGCTTCCCATGAGATCACATTAAGATCAACATCCTAAATTAACAAACTCTTGGATTGAGATCAAAGCTCCATTGATCCCTCTCTTCTTGAACCCATCTATACACCATACGAATTCCTCTTAAATTCTCATGTACAGACCTCCATGTTCCTTGAGATAAAATCCAATTGATCTAAAATGCTCCACATTCCTTAAAGAGATGCCTTACCTCTTAGTTTGTTATCTTCTTAACGATGTCAGATATCGTATACATGCTCCAGAAATCCTCAGCCCATTTGCTCCACAAGCACCAAACTGATCCACTTCTAGTATGTACCATTCACATCATACTTCCAAGACAATCCTTTACCCATCATTCTCCCGTATGACAAGATAAATACGTCTTAGACAAGATGTGAGTGTCAAGTTCCACATTCAGAATTAGCATTCTACTCCAAGGATAACTAACCCAAAAGATGTTCTAACATCAATTAGGACATCCGTTACACATCACAGACACCATACACCATGGTTCTGGATATGCTCCACCACTGGACTTACTATCAGCATAGTAATTTAATTGAAGATCTTCTAACAACATTACGCCACCAGCTTGATCAACAAGAACTCCAAATAAACAAAGAGAGAAATAAACTCTCATCCACCAAAAGAAGGTAATCTTCCATCATCAACTTAGAACTTCTACAACAAGCTCCAAGATAGACCAGAACCTCCTTACGTTTTCAACCAACTACCCTTCTGACCAAGAGTAATTAGTTCCAAGCACCCTGCTTGAATGTACACTAAAGATTAACCAAATGCCACTTTTTGACTGATCTCATTCTTCTTCAGAACTCCCACAAGATACACTGATCCACCAATGAAATCTAATCTTCAAGTTACATGAACTACTTGCTCTATAGAAAGACATCTTGGATCCACCAAGCCTTTAGACATGTAACATCTTCTCCATCCACAGCTCCTGCAAACTACATGAGATAGACCTTTTTGAAGTATCCATAACTTCCATTCTCCCGTAGATCTCCTTATCTTAAGCTGATGTGCCACATCACCAGCTGAGACTCTGATGTTAATCTTGATGTCAGAACATTCTGATATGACATCCAGCTGCTGAATTCAGCTCCTCCTTCTGCCACTTAGAAGAACCTCCTCCCTATTACAGAACAAGAGTTTCATGCTCTCATAGACTTGATTCAACAACCAAGTTTGAGTAGACAACCTCCATCCTGCTTAAACTTATCACATGTATTCCATTCAAGCTCACACCTTGATGAATAACTGCTTTGAAACTCCAAAGAATTCACACCTGCCACGTCTGAATTCCCAGAAGAGAAAGTAGTCCTAGACTACACCATAGACATACCAAAGAATGCCACTTTCCTTAGTAGAGCAGTCTGTAGAAAGTAAGAGATAACTGCCACTTAACCTTGACCTCCAAATTGAGCAAGATCCCATGCACCTAAGTACCTAAATAAAAAATAAACTGATCCAAGTTGTGCCATCACCAGCACTCCAATCTGAACAAGTCTCTTGCCATGACACTTTCCAGATAAACACCAGATGTTTCTAGTAACAACTTGAACACACCTGCTGCACTCCAATACTCCTAGATCAGAAATTAAATGATCCAAGAACAATCCATCAATATTGTGATGTCTTCTTCTTCATATTCCACATCACCATTGTCTAGACCAGTTTCTTGCCGGGAAACTCTCCAGAAATCAGATGCTTCTGCCACACCATACTGAAGCAGATTCTTAGGTCAACACCTAAGAGAAATAGATCTAAATGCTTATGCAGTACCCCTCCCATGATTATGCACAAACCAGATGAAGAGATGTTCCAACATCATGTTGAACATCAGCAATCTTGAACTCCATCTTCAAGGATAATCAATTATATACTTGTGAGTAACACAAATAGCAATTGATCTTAAATCCTTATTCATTAATCCTCTTTCACTAATGAAGCCACACTCCACTAGATCACTTTATGAACACTTATCAAGTATTCAATCTTTTGCAAGTATCTTCTTTGACACATAACTTGTTGAGATACCAAGGCTGCCACCCTTGACTCAAGTAACTAAGATTCTCTCTGAACGAATCTTATTTACCTCAACAATTCTGAAAACGCCATTCAGATTGGATCCTCCCTTAGGATTAGGAAGGATGAATCCTTCCTTGCTGTTTTGGATGGTGAAAATAAATCACCTCCACTTTCTTCAGGTTTGTATTTCACATAAACACCTTCTAGTTAGAAAAATAACTAGAAGACTCCAGATTCACGACTGAGACGCCTTTATGAGTGGACTTGAGAGAATTCTCAAGTATCTTTGACAACTTAGCTGATCAATAATTTATCAAACTCCTAGAGCAAGAACTTGATAAACCTAAACTTAACTCCTATCCTCTTCAACAGAATTCAAACTGCACCATGAAACCATGCTTCCAAGTACCAAGTCACCATAACAGACATCTTCCAACAACTCTTTCCATTCCATTGCTCCCGACTTTGGAATAAAATATGCAGATATCTTCACATATAGAGGCCGACAATTGAGATCTTCCACCATCTCTCTTCAGCAACAACTCCAGAATCCCGTAATTCTAGAGCTCTTCCATCAGAAACATATGCAGCGGAACCACCAAGGAACAAATTCTGCTTGCCCTAATAAGATGTCAGAACATCTTATAAGACACCTCAACAGAAGAACTAGCCACTTCTCCTGTAGTTGTTGTAGAACCTCCTTAGCAACATGAACAACCACCGGGTTGTTACCTTCGATCCAGAACATCCATCACATCCATTAATACCCTTGAGTATGTCTGAGTTGATTGATATGATCTTCAAAACTCCTCCTTGTTTCGCGTTCGAGGTATGAAGTGCTTTTTGTAGTAGTGGTATTTCAAATTTGAACTCTTCTATTCGATTAGGTCCTGAATCTAATCGATTCTTTAGTGTATTTCCAACCTTTAGAATAACACCCACTCATTGAAGCACCGCCCAACATGAAACCTAACTAGAGATTAGGCGACCAGATCCACCAACAAGAGAACAAGGAAACCTTTAACAAAACCTAAATCATTGAACACCTCTTGGAGCAGGTTTGAATTCTTGATCTTCTATCAGTCTAGACACATGATAGGGTTCCAGAACTAATCGAAAAAAGGAGTTTGAGTTCAATGAATATCTACTTAGAAATTAATTCCAAGTCAAAAAAATAATACTCTTCTATTCTAACTCTTTCACATTTGTCGATGAATCATATAACAGATTATCATTATGGCCCGACCAAATGGTCCACACCATAACATGTCAAATCATAGAAAAACCTCTCATACTCTTAAGCTTAGAACCTAGAGATATAAAACAACTCAAAAAAAATCCTAGGCTCCCCATGAATGACCACCTGAAAGCTCAACCACTTAAAGATCTTATACCATATAGAAGAAGCTAAGCTAGAAGCAATAAACAAATGAGAGACATGCTCTAGACGACCCCCACACAAAACACCAAAAACATAATTCGGTCAACAATAACTCTGCATTTGAATAAATTCTCTCTAAAAGAGAACCTATCAAGCAATAGCTTCCAAGAGAAAACCACAATCTTAGAATTAGTTCAACTATCGTAAATACAAAAAAGTGTTGGAATATCCCTCACAAGATAGAAGAATGAGTTGACATCTGCAGCAACTTCTTGGGTATCTTTTTCCAAAAGGAAGAAAATCAAGGTAGGAAAGGTTGACAGTATATGGTTAGCCGTTTGTTGGAGTAAATGGAGATTGAGGAATGATATGATATTCAGAAATGAAGACTGCAATGTTTCGGACCTTATTTGAAACATCAAAATCTTGGTTTGGAAATGGTCCTTCATATCAGATATTATTCAATTCAATTGTAACTTTTATAAATTTTGTAATGATTCTCTGTTTTTTCTTGGATAAATTTCAATTGATTTAATCTCTCTTTTTGTATTTCGAATTATTATCTATTTTTTTAATCGGGTAAGAGTATCTCCAATACTCTTTTAATGTATTAAGAAGATATATGAGTATAAGTAAGAAGATATAGGAGTATAAATTATGCATGCCGGTGAATTTATGACTCTGTCTCATTTTTATTTTTAATAATATTTAATTTTGATACCTTTTTTTCTGACTAAATGTGTTTCGTCATAGAAGCCACATGTTGAATGTAAACTTTTACCAACTCTCCCTCAAGTCAAATTAAATTAGCATCTTAGTCTCACTGTTTTACCTAATCTTAGACTGTCTTACTATATAAGAAAATTTGAGGCTCTGGAAATGCCTCAATTGACCTTCCCTCTAATTCTGCCATGTCACTAAAATGAGGGTAATTTTAGTCCAAAATTTGCTTTTCCTAACTTGTGATGTCATATATTAAAATTCCAACTACATGCTTATTAGATTGTGCCTTTGTTTGTTAAGTTTGATCCAAATGATGATGTCACATGCTCTTTTGGTTCCAAACAAACCAATTCAATACAATTGTTCTGCTTTTCCCTACTCTCAATGTCTGTTACACTTACATCACTTTTGTACTTTACTGTTTTCTTCTTTCTCTCTCTCGATGCTCATCTCAGTCTTTCTCTTCTTCAAACTTCTCTCTTCCTCTTCTTTCTTCATGTTCATCTTCTATTTTATTTCTTTCTTTTAACATGTTTTACAGAAATGCTTTATGACGAGGGTGTGTGGTTTAACAGCAATGGTATACCTATGTTGGAGGCAACGCGTTTTCGGCGGCGAGGGTGGTGGTGGTTGGATTCGGAATAGCTGATGAGTTTTACCGACATCGTTGCTTCAAACTTGTCTTTTCTCTCCTGAAAGTTATTGCTTCTTTTCGTTACGTTGTTGAAAGCTATGGCCATTGTTGAAACGTACACCCATTGTTGAATCGTTTGTGGACGGTGTAGCTTCATTGTAGATCCAGATCTGTTGCAGGTATATAGAAGAGGGTTTATTAAAGTTTGTCGTTGTATTTTATACTGCTAGATCACTCCATAAGATTTTTGAATATTTTCCTTTTTTATGTTTTGTAGGTTGGACTGATTTGTTATGACGTTTTTTGGGGTTTCTTCACACCAGTAATGGTTAGGGTTGGAAACTCATTTGATGCTCCAATAAAGGTTAAGATGTCGGTTTATTAAAATGATATTCTTTCTTTCATCTTCATATGAAGTTTAAAATTTTATGCTATTACTATTTGTTCATATTATTGATCGTTTCAATAATTTTGCAAGGCCATTATCGATTCTTGGACTTGGTGATAGTGTTATCCGTGGTAAGCTGAATATATTCATTAAATTCTGATTATATTCATGATACAACTGAATATATTTGTGCCGGACTGACTCTTTTCTAACTAAACCTTTCTAAAATTTCACCATCATTCTCTTTCAGGATGCCGATGATGACGATTTAATGATAATTGGTGCAAAAATCAAAGTTGGAGTTTTGAAGAATTTCAAATGTTCAAAGAAAATCAATACCAAAGATGAAGTTATGAAGAATTTCAAATGTTTGATCTGTAGTGTTTCTAAAATCTGTTGATTTCTCTCATTGTCGGTGTTTGAGTGCAGGTTGGGGCTGGAAGCAGAGTCTACAGGATTCAGGGTTCATCAAACATGGTCGGTGTTGTTACAGCTGCTATTGAGGCTTCTACTTTATTCATTCAACCAAAGGTATTGTTTCTTATCATGTTGTGTATAACAGAGTTGTTCTTTATGGTGCTGGACATGGTTTACGCGCTGGACCTATGAATCTATGAATCAGAATTAATTGCTATGAATCAGATTTGAACTGTTTACGCGCTGGACCTATGAATCTATGAATCAGAATTAATTGCTATGAATCGGAGTTGATCTGTTTAGGTTTTTTAACTGATACTGAACTAATTGTTATGGTTCTTATTAGTTTATGTTTAGTTTGTCAAATACTTGCAGGTTCTATAGGCTACAGGCAATAGTTTACTCAAGTAAAATAACATCATGGAAGAATAGATTTTCATTCTGGTTTTAACGGCTTTTCTTCCTGTAGTTTCATATTTTTAATAATCAAACAATAAATGGTCTTTAGATTTTACTTGTCTCAAATTTTCAGACACAGCAAAAAACTTAACCTTAGAAGATATTTAATCCAAAATCTTGAAGTCACAGCAGAAACTACCTTTTGATGTGAGTGCATTATAGTTTATAACCTTTTCAATATATTAGTCACTTCCATATGGCTTTCATTCCAAATCATATGAGTACACGTTTTCCAACTTATCATTAATCTTCCCTGTGGCTGCTTATTATTCGACAACTGTTTATAGTTTAAATAACAGTTTTTTTCATTCATGTTTGTATAACATGTTGTCATTTTCAATAACAGTTACAACGTTTCTTTTGTCATTCGTTTTCTAACTAAGGTTTTGCAGTTTTGAACCATGGTTAAGACATTACCAAATATTATTGACTCATTCAGATAATGATCACAAAATATAAGTCTGTCATTCTCATCAAGCAAGAAGTTGAGCCTGTAAGTTTGAATGACCTTTCTAATTGTTGAATACATATACAGATGCCTTTTATGCAAATTGATTTTTAGTATCTCTGCTGGAAAGTATATTTTTGATGAAATTGCTCCTATGTTTCTTTTTTAGGGAAGCATAACCTATCATCTTTGTTTACTGCTGCAAAATCACCTGAAGAAACAGGAGGCGAAACCATTCTAAAGGGATGTTACTAAACTAAACCATCCAATTAGAGATTTTGTTTCATTCACGGTTACTTTGTTTTTGCATTTAGATTACATTAAGCTTTCAAATCTGTTCATTTGAGTATGCTAACGAGTTCTTTGCGTACAAACAGAAACAACATGATGCGACCACGCCGATTATTATTCTCCTAAATTATGCAAAAGGTTGTGGAATAAAGTTTTAACCTACCCCACATCAATTTAAACAACCAGCATTCACTGTATATTTCTGACGTTTGATTCTATTTCTGTTTCAATATTTGCTTTTTCGTTTTCAAGGTAACTTCGTCCTGTCTGTTACGGACACTTGCAACGTCAAACATACATATCCATCACGTAATGTACGAAATGAATGACTTTATAAAGAGGAACACATCTTACACTATATCACAACCTAATTATGTCATGTACGATATTTTGGTTCTTCAATCATTTGTTTATTATATGCCTTAAACCTGCAGCCTGTCCAATGTCGCTAACTATGGCAACGCACTGACAACCACTACCAACCACACCCGTGATATGTCGCAGCTGTCTTATGGCTGCAGCAGCTGCAATTATTTTATGGAAAGCCTATTTTTAGATAAATGTCTGCATGTAGTTTGATGTATATGGTAACTTTTAAACTCCTGTTTTCTATCTATTTTATTTTTTATTGTTCCTTCTCTTTTTCTTTAATGGCCAATCATATATAACAATGTATTTACAACTTAATGCTAAACTTGACCATCATCACTCATTATTGTTTATACCTCCCAATGTTACAATGTTACAGTTTCAAAACATTTAATGCATTTACTTTTTCAAAGTGGGGGAGAACATGAAGAGACACAAGCTTACTTATAAAAACCTGCATCCTATTCACAACAACACATAGCAGTCTTCATCAAAGGAGGAATACGTAGTATGGCATCCAACAACGTTCTCCAGGTTGCAGAACCTTCGGACGTACAGACAGCGGCGAAGTTCGAAGCATCTGCGGAGTTGCAAGGCCCTCTGCAAGTCCATCAACCTGTCCACTTCCAACAGCCACATCAGGTACAACGACTACATTACCTACTTGAATTTGATATAACTACACACAACTCTACATCATTCTTTCTTCCTCTTTTAATCATTTTTTTATCAACGGATGCACATCCATGTCGAGCAGGCTGCCTGGGTCCCCCCAGCTGTGGAGTTAGAAGCATCTGCGGACTTACAACAACCTCTACAAGTTCATCAACCTGTCCACGTCCAACAACCTCGACAGGTCCAGCAACTACATTACCTACTTGTTTTTTATATCACTAGAAACATATCTAATATATTCTTTCTTCCTCTATTAAATGTTTTTTTTTACATCAGCAGATGCACATCCATGTAGAAGGTACTGTTCAGGTCCCCCCAGCTGCGGATTTCCAACCAACAGTGGAGTTTCAACCACCTACGGACTACCACCAACCTCTATCGGTCCAACAACCTCCCCACGTACAACAACCTCAACAGGTAGAGGTGCTGCATCTGATTTTGGGTGGTTCTTTTTTGCCTTTCTTAATGTGCATGTTTCTTATTGGTATTATTTCATTGCGCCATCTTTAGTTGCAGCAGCCTTGCCTGTTGATGTTCTACACAATCCTGATTTAATGGTTTTGTTCAACATGTCCTTCAGGTGCCGGCTGTGCGACAAAGAAGAAAGAAAAGAAGAATAAGGAGATCAGCAACAAGGGTGAGAAGGATAGAAGTCTTTGATTCAAATGATGCTGATGAAGAAGACTACCAAATCTTTGATTCTGATGATGATGATGAACGGGGCTATAGTTGTAGCAACTTTTTGTCGGCTAGGAGTTTTAGATTTGGTGATTAAGCTATGGGTTTTGGAAACCATCTTTCTTTATGTTACATCGCATTTGTAGTACTAGCAACCATGCGCCGTTTTTTTGGGACACTTCTATAATGCTCCGTTACTATGTAGTGTGGCTTTCAAATGTTAATACAAATATCCCATTTCTCTTCTTCAATATGCTTGACTGAAATATTATTTTATATACGGGAAAATATGTTTTTCTTTTAAAATAATAATAATAATAGTGTAAATACAATATTATTTTAAAAAATTAATAAGTTTTACTTTTCAAAATATAAAATTTTGTTAATAAAACAATATTATTTTTCTGATTTACAATTTTATTACAATTTAAATTAATTTTATTGTTCATTAAAATTATTTTATATATGGCAGAAAGGAGGGGTTTTTACTTTTTTTTTTCAATTAAAGAAAATAAATGTTAAATTTATGCCATTTGTACTACTGACTTTTCATTTTTTATTTATTTTAAACCATAGTAAAATTAGTTTTCTATTGATTTTCAACTAATTATAATTTTGGATATTTATTTGTCTCATTTATTGAACTTTATAAACCCTTTTATTATAACTCTATCAACCCTCAAAAAACATTTTTTTTAATTTAGATTTTAAGTTAACTATAAGTCTTTTTTTTTTGTTTTTTTATACAACTTTAACTATAAAGCTTTATATGTTATATAATTATTATATATTAATTTAAGAGTTACCCAGTTTACAAATTCTTTTTAAATGTTTAACTTTATTCTGTAATCTCCTATCAAACTGGTTTTCTGATTTACATTTTTATTTCATATTTATATACAGATGACAATTTTAAAAAAAAATTATTTTCTCTTTTATAAATAATACACTAATTTTATTAGTCAATTTTGTCTTTTTTTTATTTCATTTTTCTTATTATTTTTTTTATTTTTCTTTTCCGTTCAGTCTGTTAAGTTTGTACTATATGATAAGTACAAGTTTTTAGTACTCAACTCTTAACGATACATGCATTTGAATGAAAGAAAACTCCATGAATTAGAACACGGAAAAACTTTTCAAAAAATTTTAAATATATTTTTTATTAAAAATTTGTCTTTCTTTTATAAATATATATTTTATTAAAAAATTGACTTTCTTTTATAAATAATTAATAATTTTCGTACATTATTTTTGTTTTTCTTATTAACATTTTAATTGTATTTTAAAAACACAAGCGTGCGTCCCACACAAGTATGTGCGAAGGACCGGGTCACACCTTTACCGTATGAGCGCACGGGTAAACAGACCAAAATAAGTGTGAACGCACGGATAATACACAGGTACCGTGTGAACGCACAGATAATATACCAATACCGTGTGAAAGCACATGTAACCTTACCAAATACACGGGTAACACATCACTACCGTGTGAACTCACGGGTAAGACACAGTACTGTGGTAATGCATGGGTTCCCAGACCAAACTTATTGTGAACGCGCGGGTAGAACACGAGTACCGTGTAAACGCAGTGAGGACCGGGACAAAATCGGTGTGAATGCATTGATATCTAATTTTTTTTTTTTAATTATTTTTAATTTAACATACAACTTTTTTAAAAATAATATATGAATAATTAAAATATATATTATTGATGTCTTTCTTTTAAAAATTGAAAATTTAATACAATTTTTTTTTTATTTTAAAAATATGTCTTTCATTTAAATATTTATCTTTAATTCACTTATATTTTTATTTTTTTCTATCTAAGCTTTTGTGACTTATCAATATTTGATATTATATTTTTTTTATTAACACAATCTTTTACAAATTGTGAATTTAAATTTTTGTCTGTCAAAATACATTAGTTCAATTTTAAAGGTCCGCAGCAGAACCCGTGCGGACGCACGGATATCTCACTAGTTATTTTCAAAAAGTAAATAATTAGCGTTCTTATCATAACTTTACTTTCTATCAATGCTAAGGAACAAGAGCTTGTAAGTTGTAATAGAAAGAGTGAATATTATTTAAAACATTACATAAAAGAAGCTTATCTTAAACAGCACAAGGCACGTGGCACAAAGCTTATGGAACAAAAGTACCTAGCCATAATCACTATTTTATTTCAACTTAGTAACCCTCAAAACACTTAGATTGAACTAACCATATCCCCCTCAAATGATTCTGTAGAGGTCACAGTAGTAATATCCAACTCAGATGTTTTCTTCTTCTGATTAACAAAGTTACATTGTTTTCTAATTTCACCTTTCTTTCCGGTAAGCACACCAATATTCCCCATTTTAATCATTGAGTTCTTAAAATTCTCAAAGAAAGCATTTTGGTTATTGGCAAAATTGTTGACAATGCCAATAGTATCTGCTCCTGGTGTTGAGAACAACTCTTGATCACTCTGAAGCAAACCCTTTTTAACTTGAAGATTGTTGTAGTAGTTTTTGTCTAATATATCAGGAGTCGTTGGATCGAAATTGACACGGTTATCTCCGGGCCCGTTCTGAGGACACTGTTTTTGCAATACTTTTAAGTAAGCTGGATCAAGAGTTGGATCAGGTTTTCCAGTATTGTTGAAGTCGAATAACCGGTCAGAGAATAAAAAGCAACGTGATCTTCCAAATGAATGAGCCCCTGAAATTATCGAAGTATATAGGTGTTGTAACAAAGATTGCAGTCGTCGTGGTGTTGATCACAATTTGTTATTTATCATAAAAATAGTTAATAACGGTATCTGTATTGACATACCTGAGAGTGAAACTAGATCAAGTGTGGTGAGGCCTTGATCAGCAAAAGCAGATTTCAGTTCAGTTAAACTGAAAGAAGGGCCTGGAAGATTCTGATTAGCAAGATCTTTATTTGCCGTTAAACTATCTCTTCTTCCCAGTGGAACCAACCAACCTGGACCTCCGGTCTGTGAACATAAATTTGTAAATAAAATTAATATAATTTTACGTGAAAATTGGTTTGTTGTTAACTGAAAATAATTATATTTACCAAAACGGAAGATATTCCAGCAGAAAGTGTAAGAATATCAGCACAAGAAACAGTGTTCGGGCAAGCTTTTTCTACAGCTGTTTTAATCTGATTTATAACATCTAAACCTCTTAAGGAATTGATATTTGGGAAGGCTTCTTGTTCAGTCACAATGGTATCAGTTGTGTTCAACAGAACGGATGCATCACACCCCTGTATCAATCAGAAATATCTTCTATTATAAAAATAACTTATACATAAAAGCACTTATCATGAGAAATATATGTATGTATACTATACATACTTGAACAAAGCAGTCATGAAAGTGGAGCCTGATGAGACTAGCAGGCATTCGGGGATCTTTCTTAGCAACTTTGGATAAGATTTGAGATACTATAGACTGCAACTGGGGGCATGTTTGAATGTAAAAATTAGGGTCAAGTTGTGCATCTGAGGAGAAAGTTAATCCTCCAAACACAATTGCTAAACAGCAGAGAGCTGTGGCTATGAGACGAAGGGAGTTCATTTTTTCCCTTACTGATATTAGAGATATGTGTCTGAAGTTGGTGTGATTGAGTATGCAGAAAATGTGGCTTTATTTATAGGGTCATGACATGACTATGGGCGGCTTGTGGTTGCCATGTGAATAATACTAATGTTATATTACATCAATATATTTAAGGCACACTTGTAAATTAGTAATCACTTTTTCTAATATCTATATATCAAGTACTCAAAATATGATAAATAAATTAGTGCTTTCTATACTTTCCAACTTTTTCTTTTTTTACTTTAAATTAAAATTACTTTGGAAGGCCCCATAAAAAAAAATAAATAAATAACTTTGGAAGGTGAGTGGGTTTTCAAAGCATATGTTGTATAAGGTAGCAAACATAAAGGCACCTAATCCATCTCGTTCTCAAATGGTGGGGAAAAAAATAAACAATAGAAAAAATAGTGATAGTGAATTATACTTGTTTGCTTATATGTTGCTTCACATTATAATGAGTAATTTTTTCAATGTAACCTAAAAAAACTTAATAACAATGATAAAATTTAATATTGAAATTCTGGCATATCAGATAGCAGATGTTCTAACACATGTTAAGACATTGTTCTCTGCACAACTTTAAAACAAGAACAAAACAACAAACTGATATTCAGAATATCAGTAACAGCAGCAAGACAGATGTTTCGACATCTGTTACAACATGTTAATCATAACTGAACTGTAAATTGCTGAATGATAAACAACACAGAATATGATAACCCAATTCGGTGCAAATCACCTACATATGGGGGCATACTAAGCCAGGAAGAAGAATCCACTATCAGTAGTATAGTTTTATGTAAACAACCGCTGGTTTACAGTAAACAACCTCTGGTTTACCTATTACTACTCAATGAAAACTTTATCTAAGAACTTCATCCTAGATAAGAGAAACTCATCTCACTCCCTAAATCACAACCTGTGATTATCTAACAGTTATAGTCACAATAATTGTATCATCCTACTTGAAAGACACCCTTTTCAATACAAAGTTCAGTCAAACATTTTTGACTACCAAGTTAACTTGGATTTGCTTAAAAGCTTCATCCAAGAACAATACACGATTCATTACCTACAGATTTCTGAATCTGTACAAGTACCTATGTCTTCCACAATGTATCAAATCGATACAGAGGGAGACTTACAAGAGAAACCTACGACTCTCAAAACCCTAAACCTTACTGTACAAGTACCTATGCACTACTACAACAACATATCCAAAATAGAAGTCTAACTCCCCCCGTCGTAGATACCCAATGCTCATTTGCAAGAAGAACACCTTAAATGAATGGAAAACATAAGACGCATCTTTATATCTTCAAGAGCGCACCTTCTGTTCAACATACCTGCTAAACGCATTCACCTAATACCTGATCCTCAAGCAATCCATGTACCACACTAGTACATTCAACAGACAAAAGTTCTCCCCTATCTTTCACAAAAGATGCTTCTTCAGCAAGAAACACCCAAAATAACCACATGATATCCCATGACAACTTCATGATCATATAGTGAGATTACCAGGATCACATCCTTGTACCACAACCAACAAACTCTTGGATTGAGACCAAAAACACCATTGATCCCTCTCGTTCAGCAACCATCCATACCCTGTACAAATCCACCTTGAAATTTCAGCCATAGATATCCTTGTTCCTTGAGATACAATCCAATTGAATCTGGAATGCTTCACATTCCTCAAAGAGACATACAGAGCCCCTTAGTTTGCCAGCTCGCCCATATGTTCTTCACACTTGAAGGACATCAAACACATGCCCCAGAGATCGTCAACTTACTTGCTCCACAAGCACCAAACTGATCCACTTCTTTCTAGCATGACTTGTAGCAAAAGAAACCACCTTTCCACAAGCATTCTGACCACAGCAAGAGTCAGTCTTTCAGATAAACACCCCATGATCCAAGACAGTCTCCAATTTATCATTCTCCCATATGATAAGATAGAAAACTTCTGATTCAACTGGTGAATATCAGCTTTCACAATATGAACTCCACGTTCACAAACCGTGATGATGTTCTAACATTAGTTAGGACATCCTGATCATATCACAGACACCATACACTATGGTTCTTGATACAATTCCTACTAGACTTACTATCAGCATAGTAATCCAACTGAAGATCTTCAGACAACACTACGCCACCAGCTTAACCAATAAGAACTCTAGATAACCAAAGAGAGAAATAAACTCTCATTTAACTCCAAAAGAAGGTAATCTTCCATAAGCAACTTAGGGCTTCTACCACAAGCACCAAGATGTGAACATATCAAGAACCTCCTTTGATTTTCAACCAACTACTCTTCTGCAGAAGAGTAATTTGTTCCAAGCACCCTGCTTGAATGCACTTATAGAAATCAACCAAATGCCACTGTTTCATTAATCTCCGCTTTCTTCAGAGTTCCAGAAAATCTTCTGATCCACCAATGAAACCTAATCTTCAAGTTACATAATCCACTTACTCCATAGCAAGCCATCTTAGATACACCAAGATTCAGACATGTAACATCTACTCCTTCTCGCAGCTCCCGCAAACTGCATGAGATAGACCTTTTTGAAGCATTAATTCCACTTATTTCTGAGAAGATCAACTTATCTTTCGATGATGCGCCACAACATCAACTAAGACCCTGAAGTTTCTGCTTGATGTCACAACATCTGACCAGACATCAAGCTAAAGAATGCAGCTCTTCCTTCTGCCACTTAGAAGAACCTCCTCCCTATAACAGAACAAGAGTTCCATGTTCTAATAGATTTGATCAATGATATCAAGTTAGAGTAGAAAACCTCCATCCTGCTTTGTTGTACTGCAACACTCACCTCATCTTCAGACATCTCAAACCTTCCAAAGCTTGATTCTTCATAATAGATTAGTCACACAAGATCTTTACAAAAGGAATCCCACCTTCCTTAAGTAGAGAATTTTGCAGAAAGTCGGAGATAACTGCCACTTATCCTTGACCTCTAAAATGAGCAAGATCACAATCTCCTATGCACCTAGATCAGAAATAAATTGACCCAAGTAGTGCTATCACCAACACCATATTCTAGACAAGTCTCTTACCAGGAAACTTTCCAGATAATATCAGATGTTTTTAGTAACAACTGAAACACACCTGCTGCACTCCAATACTCCTTGGTCAGAAATAAACTGAACCAAGAGAATTGTCTTCATCTTCACTTCCAACAACACTACATTCTAGTCAAGCTTCCTGCCATGAAACTTCCTAGTACGAATACATGCCTTGTAATAAATACTGATTCTACCACACACACACGTGTATGGTACCAAGATCATCAACTACAACTCCTTTGCTCCAGAGATTCACTCCTTGAACCTACAGGCTTCTGCACATCCTCCACTGTCAAGATGTTTCAACATTTGATATAACATCAGTTCCTTATCTTAACTATGCTCATTCACAGAGAACAAATCTTAGAGCAGATGCAGCAAAAGATGTTGTACTTCCTGATGTACCACTTGTCATCAGTGATCTTGTACTCCAATTACAAGAATAATCAATTAAATATTTGTGAGTTCCACTAATAGCAATTGATCTTAAATCCTTGTTTAGTAACCCTATCATACTGTTGAAGATATACTCCAGCAGATCACTTCATAAACACTTATCAAGTATTCAATCTTTGCAAGTATCTTCCTTGACAAACAAAGTGTTGAGATATCAAGGTTGCCACACTTGACTCAAGTAACTAAGATTTTCTCTGAACAAACCCTATTTACCTCAACAGATCTGAAATCTCCTTTCAGATTGGATTCATTCTTAGGATTAAGAGTGAAGAATCCTTCCTTGCAAATTTGGATGGTGAAAATAAATCACCTCCGCTCTCTTCAGATTTATGTTTCACAGAAACACCCTTTAGTCAGAAGAGTAACTAGAAGTCTCCAGATGCACGACTGAGATGCCTTTATGAGTGGACTTGAGAGAAATCTCAAGTATCTTTGACAACTTATCCGAAAAATAATTTACCAATTTCCTAGAGCATGAACTTGATAAACCTAATCTCAACTCACCTTATCTTCAAACTGACTTCAAGATACACGATGGAACCAACCTTCCAAGTACCAAGTCACCATGACAGACATCAACCAACAACTCTCTTCATTCCATCGCTCCCGACTTTAGAATGAATAGATACTGATATCTTCAAGAGAAGAAGCCAATAATTGAGATCGTCCACCATCTTTCTTCAGTCATAACTCCAGAATCCCATAAATACCAGAGTTCTTCCATCAGAAACATATGCAGCGGGACCACCAAGGAACATTTTCAACATGCCCTAATAAGATGTCTGAACATCTTATAAGACACCACATAAGAGAACTAGCCACTCCTTCTGCAGTTGATGTAGAAACTCCTCAGAAAACAAGAACGACCATTAGTAGTCGTTACCTTCGATCCAGAACATCCATCCCATTAATTAATACCCTTGAGTATGTCCGAGTGAATGATCTGATCTCCAAACTCCTCCTTGTTTAAAGCTCCAGAAAGTATCTCCCAAGATCTTATCCAGACACAGACAGGATACATGCTCTGATACCAATTAAAATTCTGGCATAGTAGATAGCAGATGTCCTAATACATGTCAAGACATTGTTCTCTGCACAAATTTAAAACAAGAACAAAACAACAAACTGATATTCAGAATATCAGTAACAGCAGTAAGATAGATGTTTCGACATTTGTTACAACATGTTAATCACAACTGAACTGTAAATTGTAGAATGATAAACAACACAGAATATGATAACCCAGTTCAGTGCAAATCACCTACATCTGGGGGCATACTAAGCCAGGAAGAAGAATCCACTATCAGTAGTATAGTTTTATGTAAACAACCGCTGGTTTACAGTAAACAACCTCTGGTTTACCTATTACTACTCAATGAAAACTTTATCTAAGAACTCCATCCTAGATAAGAGAAACCCATCTCACTCCCTAAATCACAACCTGTGATTATCTAACAATTATAGTCACAATAATTGTATCATCCTACTTGAAAGACACCCCTTTCAATACAAAGTTCAGTAAAGCATTCTTGACTAACAAGTTAACTTGGATTTGCTTAAAAGCAACAATACATGATTCATTACCTATGAGTTTCTGAATCTGTACAAGTACCTATGTCTTCCACAATGTATCAAATCGATACAGAGGGAGACTTACAAGAGAAACCTACGACTCTCAAAACCCTAAACCCTACTTTACAAAATAGGATTCCTAAGTCTATGTCATTCTCTCTCTCTTTTATGGCCTAGGTCTTGGTTTTCTTTTATAGCCTTCTGCTGTCTTGGGCTTCAAATCTTCTTTCCTTGATCCACTGCCAATCGCGCCTTGAATCTTGGAGCAGATTTAAAAACAAAACCTGCTGAGACAGTCATGATGTCGAATCTTCATGCTATCACATTTCATTCGATATCTTTGGTCTAAGAGATAAATCTTAATGTTGGAACAACTTTCCCAACATTATGTTTTACCAAAATTTAGTCAAACCCTTGGAGCTTTCAAATATTTTTTTTTTGTCCCTTATCTTTAATTTGGGGTCCATTTTGATCTTTTAGCTTTTAAAAAAACCAAATTGATCCATTTTTTCTTTATAACATGTCACGTTTGTGATTTCTATTAAATTTGTTAGTCAAAGTCAAATTAAATAGCCATATTAGAAACACATGGTGTTGATGTGGAGATTAGGCATTGATGTGGAGATTAAGTAATTGACGTGAAGATAAACTTAAGATAAAATGGAATGGCTAAGTGAAATTTGTTTCAACTCATCATTTTCGCTTTAACAAAACCCTAGCAGACAAAAGAAGGCAAGTTCGAAGGAGACAACGATTGAAGGCGAAGTCATAATTGAAGGAGATAAAGAGTGAAGGCGATTTCGTAATTGAAGGAGAGAAAGAGTGAAGGAGAAATCGAAGGTGACTAAACCGTTATCTTGGAAACACGAGTGTGTAAATGCCATTTAATCTTACTAAAAACACTAAAAGGTTGACTTCCCCGTTATTAGTCAGAGAGAGCCTAAAATGACTGGTTAAGTGTCTGTAAATGTCTTTTCGGGTGATTATTGCATATAACCCTCATCCAAGAAGTCTCCTTTTTTATATGGTTCGACTCATCAATGATCCTTCAATGCATGCCCCTTCACATCCCATATAAAGGTAGCCCCAGATAACGTCTGCCGTCCTCTGTACTTACTAGGCAATGTCTTTTCCATCAATATCTATAACTCTTATGCAATCATGGGGCATTTCGTTACCATCTCTTGCGACTGTTCATATGATATCCTAGCGCTGACATCAGACCCGACTTGTCCATCTGTCTGTGTTATCATGAAGTCAACTTCGGCGTCTTTGTTTTATTGCTCCAACTAGATTCTGACTTGGGCATGGTTATGATTATCCGACCTACTTGCCTCTTCATATTTGGCTTTTCCACAAATTCAGCTGTAGGGAATTCTGGGAGGTACACCATTTAAAAATCATTGCTGACAATGGTTAGTATCAGTTTTCTTTGTTATTTGTTTCATATTTTAGGGTTTTATCTTTTTCTAGTGTTAGGATTTTAGGTTTCAATGCTATCTAGTGTTCATGTAGAAATAAACTCTTATCTATTTTAGTATTTAGGGTTTCAATTTTAGGGTTATCTTGACTTTCTCCCTATGGTAAATTATCGTTTTAGGGTTTAGGGATATGCCGATTTTCGCCTCTTTTCTAATTTTAAATTTGTTGGAATTAGGTAGAAATGGAAGAATACCTGCATTTGAAAATTCATAATGGTGGTGAGTTTATGGATAGTGAACAGAACGTGTATTAAGGAGGAACATGTGACGATTTAAAAATTGATGTTGACAAATGGAGTTACTTTGAGTTGGTATGTATATTGAAGGAACTAGGATATAGTGACATAGATACACTTTATTACAAGAACCTTCACTTTTGGGATGAATGTTATAGTTGATGACAAAGGTGCATTAGACATTGTTGATCTCTGTAGGATGCATTTAAGTGTTGATGTTTATATATAACATTCATTGTCTTAGGTAAAGTATTTTAAGGGTCCTCTTGCTGAAGAAGAAGATTTAAATCATGAGGACATTGTAAATCTTGAGGAAGTAGATTTGCTATCAAAACTTTATGATGAAGTAATTAGGGGGAATTCTAAGGTGAAGGCTGGTAATGGGCAAAATGATAATGTGCATGATGGTGATCAGGGTGGTGATGTTAATGTTGGTGAGGGGCAAGATGCACTACTTCAAAATATATCTATGGCAACACAATATTAATACAACTATTTTGTAAACCATAGTAATATCTATTTTTTAACGCGCTTTTTTTTAATTTTATTTTAGTAAAACACCTTTCATCACGGTTCCTAGTAAAATACGATTATTTCAATTAATCGTGGTTATATTTTCCATATTTCACTACGGTTGTTGTTTCCAACTATTGTGAAATTTTTTCCTACAAAATTAAAACATAACATGTTCTTTAATTCGTTCATAAAACACAAAGGTTCCATAGTGAACGAGACGACAACAATTACGAAATCTTCACCACCTTCATTCATTTGTTGGAATGAATATCATTTATTGGTCTCTTCCTCCTCTACGGAGTACGGTGTTACCTCTTTGTGTTCGTTGTTCATTGTTCATTGTTCATTTCTTAGTATTTCTCGCGTGCTGTGGTGTGGTTTTCCTTTATGTGGTGTGGATTTTTGTTTTATTGCAATTGGATTACTCTGTGTTTTGGGTTTATTCGGATTTTGTGATGTTTTCGTTGTTTCAAAGCTATGTGTTGTTGTCATGTGTCCTGTTTTGGCGTTGTAATGTTTTCATTGTGATGATTTTGTGATGTTTTCATTTTGGTGTTATAAATTTATTGCAAATGTTGTTTTTGTTTTGGTGTTATAACTCTATTGCAAATGAAGAAATAAATGTGGTTATGAATATGCTTCAGGTTTTGGTGTTATATTGTTGTGATGGATATTGTGTGTGTACCATTAGTGTGCCATTCGCATTAGTATTTTGATATAAATTTTAGAATTTGTTATGGATCGTAGTTGGATGAAAGCTCATAGAGTAGGTCTGGTGTATGAGAAATGAGTTCTTGAGTTTCTTGAATTCTCCGAACAAAATCTTCACGACAATAATGGTGTCTTTTATCGTCCTTGTGTTAATTGCTGGAATATCAAAAAACATTCAAAGAAAGAAATATTACATCACTTATGTTGTGATGGAATGTGTCAAAATTATACAACATGGGTGGCATGGAGAAGTGGATAAAAATTGAAATGTGACGTCATAAATGGATGAAGATGATGAATATATGTATGATCGACTAGAAGATATGATCTGTGATATTAGAGAATCGTCTTATATGAAATCCCATATTTATGATACCTTATGTAGTGATAAAGGTGCGATTTATATAAGGGATGTACAAGTTTTACACGATTGTATGCTTTGTTAAAATTGTTTAATCTGAAGGCAAAAGGTGGATGGTTGGATAAAATTTGACAAAATTGCTTGATTTGTTGAAACAAATGCTACTAGAAGATAACAATTTTCCGGATCGTTGTTACGAGGTCAAGAATATATTGTGTCTAACGGGTTTGGAGTATATCAAAATATATGCATGCCCTAATGATTGCGTATTATACATGAAAGAGTATGAAAATTTGGATAAATATCCGGAATTTGGTGAGTTGCGCTACAAGTTGAAGGACAACAATGGCGATGACAATGATAATGACAATGTTAGTACGAAGCGTCCTCCTGCTAAAGTGTTACGGTACTTGCCTATAAATTCAAGGTTCAAGAGAATTTTTGCTAATGTGAATGACGTAGAGAATATGAGATGGCATGCAGATGAAAAAAATGTGATGGAAACATTCACCATAGCTGATCTTTGCCATGGAAGAAAATTGATTCGTTATTTCCAGATTTTGTCCACGAGCCAAGAAACCCTTGGGCTTGCCATTGAAGGATTGAATCCCTTTGGTAATCTGAGTACTAACCATTCTTTGTGGCCTGTTCTTCTCACGATTTACAACCTATCTCCATGGTTGAGCATGAAGCGCAAGTATATGCTGTTAAATATGATGATTTTGGAACAAAGATAACCTGGAAACCATATATATGTTTATCTAAGTCCATTAATTGAAGATTTAAGACTTTTGTGGGAGGAAGGCGTTGACGTTGATGACGCATATTCTGGTGAAAAGTTAAAGATGCGTGCGATGTTATTTTGAACAATCAACGACTTTCTTGCATATGGTAATTTGGTTGGATACAGTGTGAAAGGACATATATGTGAATCTAATACCTGTTTACACCATATTGAGTTTGGAAAAAGACCATTTACCTTGGGCATCGGAAATTTCTAAAACCCAATCACCCATATCGTAGATTGTGGAAGGCTTTTAACGGAGAACATGAGTTTGAAATCACTCCTAAACCTTTAACTGGCGGTGAAGTTTATCAACCACAAGAACACCTTACTTTTTTCTTTGAAAAGAATAAGTAGTTCTTGTTGAGATAAATATTAGGAAAAAGAGATCGATGTTCTTTAATCTTCTATATTGCTCTAGCCTCGATGTAAGACATTGTTTTGATGTGATGCATGTGGAGAAAAATATGTGTGATAGTTTGATAGGAACACTTCTAAAAATTCCAGAAAAGACTAAAGATAATAATAATTCCCGTTTATATATGGTGGATATAGGTATACGACAACATTTGGCTCCAGAAGATAGAGGTAAAAGAACTTATTTACCTCAGGCATGTCACACTCTATCTAAAAAGGGAAAAAAGTTCTGCGAGTGTTTGCATGGTATCAAAGTTCCCTAAGGTTACTCATCAAACATCAATAAACTTATATCAATTAAAAATCTCAAGTTAATTGGCTTAAAATCTCATGATATTCATGTCTTGATGGTATAATTTTAACCGTGGCATCCTTTCAAAAAAATGTGAGACTAACTATAACCAGATTATGCTTATTCTTCAATTCTATATGTAATAATGTTCTTAATTTCAAAAAATTAGATGAGTTAGAAGATGAGGCTACAATAATATTATGACAATTAGAGATGTATTTTCCTTCATCATTTTTTTACATTATGGTTCACTTGTTCATCAAGTCAGAGAAATCATATTTTGTGGTCCAGTTTATTTAAGGTGGATGTATCCAATAAAGAGATACATGAAGATCTTTAAAGGATTGTTGCATCTCAAAAAATATGACCTCACGAGCGCTCGCGCTCGCGGAATGATTGAACATAGTCACGACCAAACTTTATTTATTCTAACTAAAGAAAGCGAAAATATCTATAAAACCCTTTAAAAGAAAAAGAAGATGGTCGTCACAACCAAATTCGGGTTCAAGAGTCGATAATGCGAGGGGGAGGTATTAGCACTCCTTGTATCCGTTGTACTCAACAGGAACCATTTAGTTAGATTTGCGATTAGAATGTTAGCGTATGTTATTTGTTTTCTTCGAGTGATAAAAGATTGAAAATGAAAATAAAGAGGTTTTTAATAGGGTGCTTGACAAGATTCCGGGTCTCGCTCATACGTATCCTCATGTACAATGAGGAATTCAAAGCTACGTAATTTTGTGTAAAAAAATACGTATTAGTTGGTTAATTTTATTGTACAACTATTTAGATCACGCTTTAGTGGTTAAAGCATTTATTTGTATTCGTATTAGAACGGATTAAACAATGTTCTTTTTGAAAAAGTTTTTGATCGCACGGGGGTGAGAAAATAAGTTTAATGTGTTGAGTATCATTTAGGAGAATGGCAAATGCTCAGTAGGACCAAGGTGTGGGCCTCGGGGCCAATTATTCGAGGTTTTCATGGAAGGCAAGACTCCAATCTAAGGTTTTTCGGTGATGTTGTTCTTACCGTCTGATATTTAATTAATCGGATGACATCCTCTATGTTGAATGATCAGGTTCCTCATTCCTTGGTGCATCCTACAGATCCTTTATATGTTGTTTCCCCTCGTGTCTTTGGATGTACTTGTTTGTACATGATTTGTCCCCAGGTCATGAAAAAATGTCTGCCCGTACCATCAAATGTGTTTTTCTAGGCTACTCCCGCATCCAAAAGTGATATCGGTGTTACTCTCCTTCTACACATTGTTTCTACATGTTTGCAGATGTTACATTCTTTGAGGACGTACCATACATTCCTAATTCAGGTGTCCCTGAAATTAATTTAGATCAAGTTTTGCCTAATCCTTATTTTGAGTGGGTTAAGTCCATTTCTTTATCGCCTAGTCCATCCGTTATGATAGATGAGTCTCCACCTCTGTTGAACCGGTATGGCATTACCTATGAGAGAAGGTTAAGACCACATGATTCAGCTTCTATTCTAAGTGCCTCCACCCCTGCTCCGACCCTGTCTCCTGACTTGCCCATTGACATCCTTAAAGGTAATCGTTTAACCCGTAATTGTTATCCTATTTATAATTATGTGTCTTATCCCCAATTATCTCCTACCTATTGTGCGTTTCAATTTCTATTCCTAAAACTATTCAGGAAGTTTTATCTCATCCAGGGTGGAGACAGACAATATTTGATGAAATGTCAGCTTTAGAATCTAATCATACTTAGGAGCTTGTTCTTCTCCCACCTGGTAAATTTGTTGTTGATTATAGGTGGATATTTAATGTTAAGGTGGGTCCTGATGGACATGTATATCGATTGAAACCTCGCTTAATGGAAAAAGGATACACTCAAGTCCCCGGTCAAGGTTATAGTGATACTTTCTCTCCTGTTGCGAAGATGGCATATGTTTGCCTCTTTCTAGCCATGGCTGCCATGAAACAATGGCCTCTATTTCAATTGGATATCAAGAATGCATTCTTGCATGGTGACTTGGAAGAGGATATTTACATGGAGAAACCTCCTGGGTTTGTTGCTCAGGGGGAGTATAATCGGGTATGTAAATTACACAAGTTTTTGTAGGGCTTGAAACAATCACCTCGGCCATGGTTTGGAAGATTCAGTAAAGTGTTGCAACAACTTGGGATAAACCGGTATGAATCAGATCACTTTATTTTCACCAAATGCTCCTCCAATAAATATATTTATCTAGTGGTTTATGTTGACGACATTGTAATAACAAGTGATGATTTTGAGGGTATGGCTTTAAGACAACACTTAGTTTAGAATTTTTCAGACTAAGGATTTAGGTCTTCTTCGTTACTTTATAGGAATTGAGGTAGCTCAATCAAAGTCAGGTATTTGATATCTCTCAAAGGAAGTATGCTTTTGATATCTTGGAAGAAATAGGTCTTACAGACTACAAACTAGTTTACACTTCTATGGATCCTAATGTAAAGCTTATCCCTAATCAAGGGGAGACATATATTGATCCGGGAAGATATCAAAGACTTGTAGGGAAGTTGAAGTATCTTACCTTGACTAGACTTGATATATCTTTTTCAGTCAGCGTAGTAAGCCATTTCTTGAATTCTCCTTGTGACAACCATTGTGAAGTAGTTATTCGAATCCTTAAGTATATCAAATGATCACCTGGAAAAGGGCTTGTTTTTTGTCATAGAGACAACACTAATATCATTGGATATTCAAATGCTGAATGGGCAGGAGATGCAAGTGATAGACACTCTACATCGGGTTATTGTGTTTTTATTAGGGGGAATTTGATCTCATGGAAAAGCAAAAGGAAAACAGTCGTTGCTTGATCAAGTACAGAAGCTGAGTATCGAGTCATGGCTCATGCCACATGTGAGCTCTTGTGGTTAAAGCATTTACCACAGGAACTTCACTTTTGTGAAGTCGGCCCTATGAAGATTGTATGTGACAACCAATCAGCTTTGCACCTCTCCTCCAATCTACTTTTTCATGAAAGGACAAAACATATAGAAGTCGATTGTCACATTCTTAGAGAGAAGATTACCACTGGGACCATCAAAACCTCATTTGTTAATTCCAGGATCAACTTGCTGACCTCTTTACAAAATCTCTTCGAAGGGGGAGTGTTGAGATATTGTTTTATCATTATTCTATATCTATTGTTTTTGTTAGTGGTATCAATTGTGTGTATAATTTTCTCCACACAATAATACAAGAAATTCAAATTCAAATAAGACAATATAAATATTAATATATTTTTAAAAATTTATAGTTATGCAATCTTAACATACTAACTTTAATAAATAATAGACTTTTTAATATTTGATTAAAAAACCTTCACAAAAATATAAACTCTAATTTTAAAACTCAAACTCTGTAATTTTTCGAATCTCACAAATTGATTCATATGGAATAATCCATTTTGATAACTCTAAGTTCATATCTTAAGTCGAATTGGCCTCGAGAAATTGTAAAAAGAAATCTATATTATCCCATTTAAATGGTTTTGAATATGATTTTGGATATAACGATCATGCTTTTGTCAACAAGTTGAGCATTTTTTTCAATAAAATAAGCGGTGTAACCTAATACATTGTTTATGGAGTATTTCACGTTCACACAATCAATTTTTATTTTTGGTCATTGACTGGCTTTTGGGTCGTTCTATAGTTGCTTTTTTTGGTTCAACTTTGTCTCCTTTTTAGTTTTTTATTACTTTGCCTTCGTTTATTTTAAGCCTAAAAACAAATTAAACTTTGGTGTTTACCCATAACGGGATATAAAATTTTAAACTCTCACATCACCATATGCTTTATGAAAAGTATTTCTCCCACATATTAACATATTATTTTAATTCATGTTTCTTTTTAACTCAAAAAAGATTTAAATATTTATTTAGGTTTTCTAAATCACCTAAACTATGATCATGCTTAATTTTTTTATTCTTTCTATAATTTTTTGACGTTGCATTAAACTCGTTTTTTTTAATATTCAAATATTAAATATATAAATACATTAATGAGTATTTTAATCAACATTTCATATATATATATATATATATATATATATATATATATATATATATATA
Source organism: Lathyrus tuberosus (assembly GCA_022829125.1). Classification (NCBI taxonomy): domain Eukaryota; kingdom Viridiplantae; phylum Streptophyta; class Magnoliopsida; order Fabales; family Fabaceae; genus Lathyrus; species Lathyrus tuberosus. The sequence continues at coordinate 21,320,999 of JALAZF010000022.1, read as the reverse complement.
TATATATATATATATATCATTTTAACATTTAAAAATATCTTATTAAACCAAGTCTTGTTAATACCATTTTTTATTTATAATTAATTTTATATCAACATTTTTATATTTAAAGTATGTTAGATTTGCGGAGAGAGGGCGCAAAAAAAAACTTGGTTTCTTCGTTAGAACTATTTTTAATTTCTAATTGAGTTGAGTTATCTTTTGCATAATGCTTTTATTAAGGTGAAATATCATATAAATCAAACATGCATACATACATAAGTTAAAATTCGAGGTAAATTGTGAGAGTCCAAGTTTATTCTCAGCTAAGTCGGCGGTATTTTTCTGAGTGAGTTCCTATACCTTGCATTGTTTTCTCATTGGGCATTTCCCAGTGAGTTGTTTCCTTCAACATTTTGTTGATGAAATTGTTATCCTCAATCGCGTCAGTGGTATTTCTCTGAGTGAGTTCCTACCTTACATTGTTTCCTCCTTAGGCATTCCCCAAAGAGTTGTCGCCTTCAAACTTTTGTTGATAGAAATTATATTTGTCGGTGAATCCTTTCCTGAAACCTTTTGTTATTGATATCTGTTGAAGCAGTAAAGCGGAAAGCAACACAAGTTTTTGGAAGTATTTTTTCGGGAATTTATCGTATCCACAGAGATCGGTGTTATTGAACTGCCGTTCGATAGTTTCCGCAATTCTGAGTTTGGTTTAAAATGTTTCGAACATAGAAACGGAAAAGTAAATATTAACACAAAAAGAATTCATTCTTCAGAGAGAAGAAACTTATCCGGCATGCATATAATCCACTCCTCACAAACTTAAACTTACCGACCAATTATACTCAACCTATAATACTCCTCAATATCATCCTGCATCGCTCACAACAGTGTCCATCTCTGACACACTGAGCTGAGAGAACAACCGTGTTACCCTCGTCGACACTCTCGCACCCGACTTGAGATACGAAGGCATTAAGCTTCGACACCCATAAAGATTGTTAGCTCTAAATCTATCTCTAGCATCCAGAAACTAATAGATAATCATCCCTAATCAAAGTTTGCGATGTTTATCTCTAACACAACCCAAACCCCGAGCATAAAGCAAAAATAAGGACAATCACCGATAAAGATTTGTAAAGCAAATTAAATATAACGCCATGAGCGGTAAATATACATGAGTTCAAAGTAAATACATATACAACAACCCAACAAAGAAGAAATACACAAAGAAAAAGAGAAATGAACCAAAAATCTATCGGTTTGTCGGCGCCGATCGATGATCAATCCACCCCGAATCATCTGTGTGCAAGCTCCATAGTTGTTTTCTAAGCTAATCCTACTGAAAAATGATGTTTGATGGAGTGGGAGCAAAAAATACCCAAACCATTATTTACTGGGAAAAATAGTAAACAACCTCTGGTCTATCAATTTTATATAAAAATGAGTAACTTGCAGGATCGACCAAACTAAATCCTAGGACATGTGCTAATTGTCTTTCTGTGTAGGTTTCTGGAAAATTTCAAGAACACTCCGACATCGTTCATAAGTAAAAAAGGGTCTATTTCAAGAAATATAAAGTAACTAAAATGCAAAAGGATTTAAGTCGAAAAGACTGGTAAAATGCAGAAGTTAACTTGCATGAATAAAAAGAGACTTTAATGAAAGAAACTTATTAAATTGCATCGAATTGTAAAAGTGGTGTTACATCAACATACATTCTCACACGCTCTTTTCTCTACGCTGGTACTTTGAGCACACTGAGTTTTTGTATACAATTGAACACACCCAAATCTAATGCTAAGACTTGCTTATTTATAATGGTTAAAAATAACTACCCACTAACGGGCTATCAATCAGGGAGAAACACATGGCGTCATGCATGTCTTCGTTTCTTGGATGAACGCCACACGTCTTCCTTCAGAAACGGATAAGAACAATTGTTCCCTCCTATTTTTGAATTTGAATCTCCAAATCGAACGACACTCCTTAGTATTCTGTCGAAGAAATCCTTCTAAATTCTTAGAAATATTTCTAAGTCTTTAAACCCTCTCTTCACTGCAGAAAGATACCTTTCGACTAAACTTTCTGATAACGAGATTTCTGTCGAAGTCTCATAGAACTACAGAGATCCTATCTCTTAGAAAAAAACTCTTAATCCAACATTAGGCGTCGAAATTAGGAGCTAACAAATTGCCCCCCAAAAATGTCATTTTCGACATTATTGCAGAAAAAGGCATTTTTTGAAAATGTATGGTTTCCACGCTTCTTAGTGGCGTCAACTGCTCACATTCCTTTCAGTAGGTCTATGACGTCGTAGCCATTATTGCTAAATCTAACATGTCTTTTCAAATCGCGCAAAATCTCATTTATCATTACCCCTCCCTAGGGTCTAGGAGATCATGGGGAGTTATGCACTTATTACCACTGTTTCATCAAAAACGTGTTGGGGGGGGGGGGGGGAACACGTGTCCCACTATCAGTCCTAATATTTCACAATTTTTTCAAACCGCTTCCACTTCCCCACGTATAAATACCAACTCCCACAATTATTTTCATTTTTGCGACTTCTTCCTTTCAAATTTCCCAGCAATTTCTGCACTTCAAAAACTCAAACTTCTTCATTCTCCATAAAAAATGGCTTCCTCTACACGCTCCACTAAAGATGCTGTTAAGGCCACCAAGGATGCCGACAAGCCCATGAGAGCTCCAAAAAAGATCTCTCAACTTGCCCCATTTGACTCTGTTGCTGGACCTACCATGGTGGGGAACCAACAATATCTACCTGAACCCCTTGATGAATAAAAGAGGAGAATTTACGCTTCTCAGGTACTTATTACTTTAACTGTTTCTGATAAGCCATTTGCTTTGTTTGGCCCTTTAGCTAATTTGGAAGTAGATCCTGCTAGGCTTAAGGAATATTTCCCCTCTTATCATAAATACAAGCCTGTAGGGCAATGTAGAAAACCTAAAGCTAATACTGAAAACCCTGCTGATCCCAACAATCCTTCAATTGAAGAAGCTATCGACCTTTGATATTTGAACCATTTTAGGGCCTTTAGAGCAAGCCCGACCTTTAAGGATCCCACTGATTACTTAGGGTGGTTGAACAAATTAGAGAAAATGAAATCTGACGTTTGGAAGCAAATGGGTATTTACGACCTGATTATGTTGTCGAAAGTAGGACCTGATTATTGTTCGAATATGCTGATTTTGTCCTTGTACTTTTGGAATAGTACCCACTACACCCTTCATCTCCCATGTGGCATGATGACACCTACCCTTTTCGACATAGCCGCTATCACAGGGCTTAAACCTACTGGGAATACCTATGATCCTGACTTCATGGCTGAGGATAACATAGGTTTTACTACCTCTAAGGCGGCTTATTCGACCCACATAGCTCACTATCATGATAAGAGTACGGAGGAGGTATCAGACGTCGAACATATAGCTTTCTTAGCTTTGTGGTTGTCACGCTGAGTCTTCTGCTCGAAGTCACTGCAGGTCGCTAGAAAGTTTCTAACCATGGCGAACCAATTACATGCTGGTCATAACTTATGTTTGAGCGAGTTGATTCTAGCCAGCCTTTACGAATCCATGAGCGACGAGGTCACCCAGCTCAAAAACCTAGCTGATAAAGGAAGTTTACTACTCTCTGGTCCCTTATGGCAGCTTCAGTTGTGGTTAAATGCTTCGTTCGAAGCTTGTCTCCCCCTCAAAAATCAAATTAATGAGGATGCTGATGATGTGAAAAATCGAAGAGTAGAAGGCCCTCGTTTGGCGATGTTGACACCTGCTGATGATGGTCGACCTGTCTAACAGGATTTGACCAACTTTATCATGATGTTCGCCAAGCGCTATGACTTTACGCCCAACATGGCCCCTTTTGCTGCAAGGAAATGTGGTCCTGAGTGGTTCACCAGGCCATTCCCAGTGCCATCGAAAACACAAGCAGCAGAATCCATTTCGATTTGGGAAGCCTTCTTAACCCCTAGGGTCTTAACCCTTAGGTTTAAACTCTCAAAAAGCCAAGTTTCCTTGATAACTTACCAACCAAATCTTGTCGCTCGACAATTTGGATTAGTTCAAGTTTTACCCCGACCAATCTATGATAAGAAAAGTGTTCTCCTTCTTTACAACGCCAACCATAGTGATGCAATGGCCATTAAGCAAATTGCATGATATGTTGGTCGAACGCAGCTTCTTCCAGTAGCTTTCGAACCAAGCTTCCTTTATACCCAACAATTTGATGACTGGTGGAAAACTTATTACGCTGAAGAATTTTTCGACGTGGCTGCATTCAAGCACCACATTAACAAGGCTTTCCTCTCTGTGCAGGAAAAAGTGAAGAAAGGTACTTCGACGCACATTAAAGAAATCCAAGCCTTCCAAAAATACTTTGAAACTATTTATCGACCAAATGATCTTGGTCGAACCGTCCATGATGCAGCTGTCACTCTGAAGGAATTTTTTTTAAAGAAAATGGAGAACTTTAAGATACCTTCGTACGTTCCTCCTGAGAAGCGATACGAAACGGCTTTCAATATGTTTCCTCCTAAATTCCCTCGACTTCCAAGTGCTGACTTTGGAGTGGCCATTGCCCCTCCATTTCCAGACTGGTTCGTCGGTGGGGATTCTATCAAAATCCTTCGCCAGCAATCAAAACCAAAAGCACAACGAGTGGTTCCGACCAAGCATACACTAGACAGTTTCAAAGGACATCTTCATATTGGGATCAAAGATGTTCGCATCGAATCTGAAATATATGAAGGTGTGGAACGGGAGGATTCCGGCCCAACATTTTCTTGTCTACTTATTTTCACATATAATTACTACTTATCTGTTTGTTTAACCACGAAGATTCCTCCGAAGAAACCACCAACTAGAAAGCTTGCAGAAGTGAAGGAAGAAGAAGGAAGCAAGACCACAACAACAACAAAGGTATTTTCACACCCTTTAATAAATTTGTCATTTTATGTCCATTATTTTCTAACATTTTCTTCTTCAGGGCACTCGAAAACAACCTCCGACTCCCCAGAAAAGGAAGGCCACGGATGATACACTAGTGATAATCGAATCTAAAGATGAAGACTTATCTCCAACTGCTGAACATCCTCCTCCGAAGAAGAAAATGCAACCAAAGATAAACGAAGCCATCGCTCAATCTCAGGCGAAAGGCGTGAAGGTCGAGATCAAGAAACCCACCAAACTGACCGTCTCGGAGCCAACACCTGAGGAGATGTCGAAAAATGCTGCAGAGCAACCTGAAAGTGATAAATCAAGTCCCGGGGAAAAAGCTCCTAAGGTACAAAAATGATTTACACCTATACCTCATCGCCCTTGGTATTTCATTTCGACTATTAACTTTGTTGATGCCTTTCAAGATGACGCAGAAACTTTGACTCAACCAGCCGCCGAATCAACCAACCCAACAATCCTCACTAGAAAAGGTGAACCAACGTACCGCCTGTAATACCCCAAAATTTGCCCTCTCATTTCTTCATATCATTTGGCATGAGCTTTCATTTCATTGCATTCAAGCATAGAAAAATAAAACATTAAGCATTTAGCATTACATCTTGCATAAGGGCATGTGATCAGTTGTTCCTCAAAGGTGTGGATCATCCAAAGCAAGAGAATAAGGACCAAGGGTCTCTCAACAAGCTCCAAGGGTTTATTACATAATATATCATCCCACTTGATCTCACAAGTCATTGGAAGATGGGAATTCATCAAGAAAGTTTGGACAGTGCATCACCTCCTATCAAAAATAGTCAAAATTAGGGTTTTGAGTTCAAGAGGTCTCCTGAGGAAATTTTGATTCAAACTTGATTTCAATGTTTTCTAAATAATATCAAGTGTCTAAGGATGGAAGATTGGCCATTGATTCATTTCAGAAGAGGTTCAATTGATCAGTTGCTTGATAATCAAGAAATTGGGGGAAAAGTCAACTGTGCAGTGAAAAAGTCAACTCCTGACTTTTTGAGGTCAAAATCATGAAATTCAAGTTATATATGTTCATTGGACAAGATTTGATCAAGAAATGATGGATGAATTATGAAAAATCAAGAAATCACAAAACTGCCAAAAATAGAAACTTTAGGGTTTCCAAAAATGGCAAGTTTGGACCATTTTGCACCCTACTTTGAGGCTCTATTTCTCCATGATAAAAGCTCCAAACCTTAGGCCCAAGTTGAGCCAATTAAAGTTCATGTTCTAAGCTTCAAATCCATATAAAGAACTCTTCCATTGGATTAAAATTGAGGGAGTTATGATCAATCAAAGTTTGACAAAATTAGGTCAAAAACCAAGTCATGACCAGGCCCATGCGCCATAATTTTGTCAAACACCTAGTGTGCCAAAAGTCAAGTCATTTTTCTCCATCAAGGAAGCTTCAAATGGAAAACTTTCCAACATCAAAGTTGTTCCTTTCCATGGCTTCTTCAATGTTCATGTTGGACATTTTTTAATTTAAGCAAGTTATGAGATAGTTATGATGGTCCCAAGTTGATGGTGTCATGCTGAAAATTTGTAAGTCATGCTGCCATGTACAAGTCAGTTGGCCTCTCCCTTAAACCAGTTTTGGTACCATGATGTTTGGAGTCATTTTACACCATTCTACAAGCCCCCATTCTATCCAAAATCAACATCAATCATGTTCTATGATGTGCCATCTTTCCATAGCCACTAATCTCTCATGATTTCATGACATGAACATAGAAATATTCCTCCTCAAACATCAACATTTCCACTGCAGGCATGGCTGCCAAAATAGTATGTTTTACATTGTGTTGTTAATTCAGATCAGGTCACACGCAAGTATACCTCTCACCATCCATCCTTTACTCCTTTTGAGCAAACATTCCCTTACATCACGTGCCATATATGCTGCAGCCATGTACCAAAAAAGAATAAACAAGCTTGCACAATAAGTCCCCTTGCTGAAAAAAATCAGAGATGGCATCATCACCATTTTTTTCTCTCAACCTCACCAAACACTCCATGAACATCAACCACACTACATCACTCCATTCTCCAACTCGCCCTAACTAACTTGACTCAGTTAGTTGGAGGCAACTCATTTAACCAAGCTTGGACTCACCTTAACCAACTCATTTGACCACGGGTTAAGCAACTAATCCAACCTATATATTGCAAACACACTCACAATTTCATTTTTCAGCTTCACTCTTTCACTCTCACTTCAAATCACTCTCACTTTTTCTCAAATTTTCACAACTCTCTCTCTCTCTCTGATCTCACGATTCCATAACCTTCATCAATCATCTTCATCATTTGTTGATTATCAAGCAAGAACAAGCAAGAATAACCTCACCTCTTCAAGCATAATCTCAGTGCATTCATTATTTCAGCTCGGTTCTCTTCAAGATCTAAGGAACAGAAGCCTTTATTTGGCCAATTCGAGCTCAAGATCAAGAGCTTCTCTGGTTTTCTCAAGAGTTCAAAGATCCTCAAGTTTCAGGTTCCATAATACTCAAACTTATCTCACTTGATTTTCATTAATTTTAAGTTGTTTTTCACTGATTTGAGCTTAGTAGAAGCTCCTACGTATCCGGCTAGATGATAGGCTCATTAGGAGCATAGTTGTGAAATTTAGGGCAAAATGTTTGTGTTATGTTCTTGTTGTGTGTGAATGATATGTTGATTCTATGCTTGGATTCGTAATGTGCTCAATTTCCTCTTCATTTTGGTATGCGATTTGTGGATTTCTGGACAGGTGAAAATTTGCAGACGGTGGAGTTCGTCGGAGAAGATGACCGGAGGTCTTTCTCCGGCCGGTGGTTTGAATGTGCTAGGGTTTCTGAGTTTTATATCGTGGCCGTTTGATCATTCTCATCGTGTGGTCCTAATATTGCCAGCACATTAAATTGTCATGTGATTTGTATGTGCTACATTTTTTGACTTTAGTTGATCTTGTGTGTGCGTGCATGTTACTTGTGGTGAACTTCAATTCTGATACGTTTGATGTGTGATCATCTCATCATGTTTTAATCCTGTGGCTATTATGTTGCCAGTGTTTTAATGAAACATGTGACTGGCGTGTGTTCCATCTTTGGTCTCTGAATGTTGGTGTGTGTATGCATCCATGTTTGTTATTGTATGCGCGCATCATGAGGCATTGGATTTAGTTGATTGTTTGATTACCTTGTGTTGATCTGATCCTATGGTTATGGTTGAATCTATAGGTGACTGATGATACACATTATCACACACAATCACAAGTGTAATTGGACTGGGTTCTAATTGATGTTTGCACCCCCATAATGAGCCCAATTTACTTTTCAACATGGATATTGCTCACGCCACACCCCCTTCCCATTTCATTTCATTTTTTTTTAATTTCTTTTCCATATTTGTTTAGTTTTCTTATTTTAAAAATAGTAAAACATTTCTAAAATTCCCAAATAAATTCATGTGACACTGTGACACATTTAAATATTTTTTTATAATTTTTAATTCTGACTTTGTGATTTTTTGCACATTATTCCATGATTTTCTTTTAGTTTCTTTTTTATTAATCCTTCTTGTGGACACTTGAACTTGTATGATTTCTTTCTCTCATTTCACACATCATCTTTAACTTATTCTTTTTGCATTGGTTAAATAATATCTTAAGATATCCCAAAATATTTTTTCTTGATTTTTAAGATCATCTTATATGGTGTTTGTATGATCATCTTTACACTTCTTTTTGTGTCATTCCAACATGACTTTGTGCATTTCTTTGTGACACTTTTATCTTGAATTTTGGTATGAGTTTGTAATATGTGTTTAGCCTCTGACTTAAGTTGATTAGAATCCAATTTTCATGATTTTAATATGTACTTTGATATTTGTTTGGAGCTTTACATTTGGAGCTATCTTTGTGCACATCCACTTATTTCCTTATTGTGTGATTTTGGTTGAGGCATTTGTGCCATTTTGTGATTTGTTTGTGCAAATTTTATAGGTCCTTTGCATGATGTTGTTGGTCATCTTTGTTTCATTATAGGTCACCTTGACTTGTGTTGGCATGTGGTGTGAGCTTATGTGTTATGACTTGAAAGTTTGACATGTTATCTTCTCTTGCTCTCTTTTTATGCTTTACATGTTCAATGATTGCATTTTGTATGATTTTTTCTTTCATTCCATTAGCATCTCATCAATGTTATGCCACTGCCCACATGTATGCATTAATCATTTTTACATGTTATGTATCTCTAATATGTCAATTTGTGCATATATTGAAATATGTTTCTCTTATGCTCACTTCCACTTCATCCTATCTCTTCCACTTGCACTCTTTGATCCATGAACTATATGATGATTCATATGCATGTTGAGACATTGGTAATTGATATATGGTTCTGACTCTAACCTCCCATGAAGCATTAATGCATGATCACTTTGCATATCCACTCATTCTTCATCTACTTCTTTCATAATGCATTTCTTTGTGGTTTAAGGCATTGTTTGTGTGCATTTGATTTGTGTTTGCTCTCATATCATTAGATAACATTATTATGATGTGCATTCTGACCTTATGCTTTCCTTAACCTTTCAGATGCTTTTACTTTGGTTCTTGACTTTGTTTAAGCCTTACTTGTTCATCTTAACTTGTTTCTTCACTTGTAAATAATTGTACTAACTATTTCAGGGGCTAATGGTAAGTCACTTGAGGGTGGATATGCATCCACATTCTAATTTCTTCCTTCATCTTTTAATCATTCAATTTGTGTTGTTTAAGCATTTAATGATGCTTTGCTTTTATAATCTTCTTTCTTCCCTCTTAGAAATAACTTAACTTCCATCTTGGAAGTAAGTTGCTTTCTTTATTTCTTCTTCTACTTTCTTTTAGGATTAGGTTCCTTGAACCTCATTAACCATAGGATCACCATGCATGATAACGTTAAGATTGAGTCTTAGTCTCCCTCTTTAGTTTTTACCTTTACTCCTCCTTTTGAGTCTCTTCTTCTCATCTCAAAACAAAAGTAAAAAGACACCTAATAAAGGCAAAACAAATATTGTATTTGAGCCTTTCATGTAAGAATGAGATAGTGAGGGGTCTTCTCTCACCTTCTTAGAATGTTTAGCGTACGTCCCGTCTTGGGTCGATATGCGAAGTATTCGATCTTACATGAGGGACTTAAATACAATATGCGTTGCAAAACATCAAATAAACAAAACATTTCTTTCTTAAAAGACAAAAACAAACAAACAATTCTCTTCTCATCTCATCACTCCTTTCTAAAAGGACTCGTCATGTCGTTCTACCGCAAACAGGTAACGCCTAAGTCTCCACACAGCGAGCTGCAACACCTAAACTGCTAGGACGCGAATATTGACATATTCCACTAAAAAACACAAACAACTTTCCCTTAGTGAGGGGAACTACGTCGCTCTGATTCTCATGTTCCCGATGAGATACGTAGGCAGTGGGGTAGGGCCCATTCGAGCACTTCTTTTATTTTCCCTACATTTGCTTCTTGCTCCCTCTTTCCTTTTTCCCTCCTTCCTTTCCACCTTTCTTTTCCAGTAGCAGTGGAGCTCCAGTCGACAGCACCCTTTGATTGAAGCAGCAAGCGTGGATCCCATCGGGTACGATGGACGCGTGGGGGTGCTAATACTTTCCTCACGCGTAACCGACTCCCGACTCCCGAACCCAGTTCTCTTGGTCTCAAGACCATACTCTATCCTTTCCTCCAGGTTTATGCAGTGTTTCCTTTCCCTCTCTTGGGATAAATACACATTGCTGGCGACTCTGTTTCGGTGCCACTTTCGCGTTTGTACTAGGATGAAAATCCCGGGAGCGACAGCTGGCGACTCTGCTGGGGATCGAGCCCAGAATCTCTGGTTCCCTTAGCGAGTCAATCCTAACGCTTGTTTGTTTGTTCATTGGGTGTTTACTGTTGTGCTGTATTTACTGTTGTACTATATTTCTATTTACTGTATTACCGCTTTACTGTATATTATTGTATTTACCGCACTTTAGCATTTTCATTTCATATGCTATATTATGCTATGTTGGACTGTGCTGTTTGTTGTTTGGTGGGATGGGGTATTCTGAGAGATAGGCCCAATACACAGGCCTGAGTGCACTTATGTTTAGTGTGTTTCATATCCTCTCGCGTTCCATTTCGGCGCGAGGAGGGAATATGAAACACAATCTGGATGTAGTTCTCTCTAGAGAATTCTGCGTTGTGGATCTTCTACGATGGTAGAGCTATCTGGAAGAGCTGCTAAGTCTGGATGACCTTTTAGGATGACCCCTCTTTATTTTGAGGTTAATCAGAGGATGATCTCTTTGTTTGGCGATAGCATTGTATCCTTCGGGCTGGATGTGCTATTGCTTCTCATTTCGAGATTCGAATTTGAGGATCCTCACGTTCTAGTACATACATGTGAGATTGGGGGATTGTTTACAGGTGTGCAGGAACCCGTGGCCTTCATCCTACCTGGTTTTCTTATTTGTTCTAGATTGGTTACTGAACCTTTGATCCTGACCAGTTCACATTTGTTCTGGATTTGTTATTGGACTTTTTATCCTGGTTTTGTGTATCTCACCAAATTCAGACAACAGTACAATGGGTTCAGCATTATTTGTGCAGCACTGATCACATGCCCTTGCATACATATCATTATTAGCATTCTTGCATTTAACCTTCGTGTTTATTCATTTGCAGGGTATACTTCCTTTCGATTTCGGTTGACAGTTCCCTTTTACAGCTATGGAGATTCCCAGGAAGAACAGTTTGTGCTATTCTGGCCTTGAGCATTTATGGGATTATGCTGTTTGCTGATGAGCCCAAGTTTGTAGACATGAGAGCCATCCATATCTTTGTGCTGAAGAATGCTATACCTACGCTTTTGGGTGATTTATATTATTCGGTGCATTATAAGAATGAGAAGAAGAGAGGGGGTTTGGTTAGATGTTGCGCACCTTTGTTTCATAAATGGCTCATGAGACACTTACCGAATTCTGAGGCTTTCTTGAATCCTCATCCTGCAAAGAATTGGACTAAAAGGATGATTCAACTGACGGCAAAAGATATTCGTTGGTTTAATCAAAGAACGATGGGTGGGGATTTCATCGGTAGCTGTGGAAGACATCCAAATGTGCCACTCTTGGGAATAAGGGGTTGCATCAATTACAATCCTGTTATTCTAAGGAGGCAGTTAGGATTTGCTTTAATCGATCCTCCGAGAGATAGCGAATTGGAAGAATCTTTCTTCTTCTCTGTGAAGGATAATATTTTGTTGGTAAGGCAAGCGGCCGGAGCTTGGGGAAATTTGCAAACAAAGGGTAAAGTTGTCTTTGGCAAATGCAACAACGTGTCGTCTCCTCAGTATGATGCATGGTTGAAAAGAAGAGTTCAAATCACCCTTTTGCCGTTCTCCAGGGAAAGTACTTTAGATCCAGTTGCTGTTGAATCAGTGACCACGATAAGTGTTGCTGAATATAACAAGCTTAAGGCGGAGATAGATAAGACAGTCAAAATGAATGAGAAGTTAAGTGAACGACTCCAAAAGACGCTTTGTGAAAAGCGTAATGTTGAGTATGAACTGCAAAAGCTGACTGGGCGTCATGAGGCTAATGAGAAAAGAATTACAGATGACACTTCTATATTCGCAAGGTCAAGCAAAATGAGATGGCATTAAAAGAGGCGTGCAAGCGTATCAACGAGCAGTTGTCAAAATCTGAAAATGCACTTGCCAAAGGGCAGCAGAGATGGGATGAGTTCTCTGAGTGTCGAAGGGAGATCGAAGCAAGAACCAGGGCTGAAAATGATGAGTTGAGAAAGAATTTGAAGAGTAAAGAAGGTGAATTCCTCCAGCAGCTTAGTTCAGCCCACCGAGAGATTGAAGATCTGAAAGTCCGCGCCGGAGTAAAGAGGGTCAAAAAGTTAGACGTTAAAGATCAAATCAGAAAGCTGGAGGAAGCTGTCAAGATAAGGAGTCAGCTGATCAGAAGTCTTACGGAGCGCCCTAATGATCCAGTTACTGAAGCGCTTCTTAAGGAGGTCCGGGAAGATTTGTATGGGCTCAGTGTTTGAGTTGTTTTGTTGTTATTTTGGAAATTCACCATCAGGCTTGTTGATGGGTTTTCTTTTTCTTGTATTCATGCTATTCAGTTGTATTTGTTCAGATCCAATTTGTATTTGACTGTTCCACACCTGGTTGTGGGTTTTCATTTATGCTAATGGTGTTTCGTTTGGTATTATTGAGGTGGATTCTTCATCAAATTATACAATGATTCACACACTCAATGGGCCGTATATGATGGGTATTCTGAATTATTAATATGCACCTCTGATGTTCTGTCACTGTTAACAGTTGCAGGAGTATGCATGGTTCCCTTACGGTCAAACTGGAATTGAAGGAAGGAATGCCCCAAAATGAATAAACATGGCATTTGCATTGCATATCATTTTGCATTCTGTTGCTTGCTTTTCAGGTACTCGTTGCAGGGTTTCTAACCTTTATCAAGTTTCAGGCATTATAGCTGATACCCACGTTCACCGATACGCAACTCGTAGGAATCAAGCAAGGATTATGGATCAAATGCAGAATGATTTGGCTGAAATGAGGGCACACATGGACCAGTTCATGACTCTCATGACTGGTATGGCACAGACTCAAGAGAGATTGAGACTTCTGTCTGAGCATCCAGAGGCTACACCAGGAGGTAATCAGAATGACAACTCACAGACACATGGCACTCCTCCTCCGGTTGGCAACCCTCCTCCTGTTGGTAATTTGGGTAATGGAATTGGCAGAAATGTTGGTGGTGTTCAGGAAGATGTTCAGGAAGACCAATTCACCCTGTTGGATGCTGATATGGGTAATCCTGGTGACAGAAGGTATGATGAGTTGGCTGAGAAGATCAGGGCTATAGAGTGCAAGAATTCTATGGGTATTGATGTTACTAGTTTGGGTCTGGTACCAGGAGTCAGAATTCCTCCAAAATTCAAGCCGCCCACTTTTGACAAATATCATGGCAATACGTGTCCCCGGACACATACTCAGGCTTATTTTGGGAGGATTTCAGCCCACACTGACGATGAGAAGTTATGGATGCATTACTTTCAAGACAGTTTGGCTGGAGCTTCTTTGACCTGGTATATGAAATTGAACAGAGCTATTGTAAGAAGCTGGAAGGATCTGGCAGAGGCGTTTCTGAAGCAATACCAGTATAATATCGACATGGCTCCCAACCGCACTCAATTGCAAGGGTGGTCACAGAATGCTAAGGAAAGTTTCAAAGAATACGCTCAAAGGTGGAGAGAAATGGCTGCTCAGGTTCAACCTCCTTTGCTGGATAGAGAAATGGATGATATGTTTATGGGCACCCTGCAAGGGGCATTTCTTGAAAGATTGGCTGCATGTCCATCGACCAGATTTTCTGATATTGTGATTGCTGGAGAGAGAATCGAGAGTCTGTTGAAACTTGGGAAGATCCATGATGTAAGTGGGGCTGGCTCTTCTGGAACAAAGAAGCCCTTTGCTAATGGTCAGAAAAGAAGAGAAGGTGATACGAACGCTGTGTATAGAGGACGAGGAAGAGGACGTTCTCAGACTTATCACCAAGTAGGGGCAGTGACGATCCCAGCACCATCTGTTCAGCAACAACAACCACAACAGCAGGCTCAGCAGCAACAGCAGCAACCTCCTTTCCAGCAAAGGTCTAGGCAGAGGGACCATAAGATTGACCCTCCCCCTATGACTTATTCAGCGTTGTTACCTCAATTACTACAACTGAAGTTGGTTGAGCTTCGTACTATGAGACCTCCTGCCGCTGGCAACTTGCCACCTAATTTTGATGTTAACGCTCGCTGTGATTTCCACTCAGGTGCTCAGGGGCATACCACTGAAAAGTGTTGGGCATTTCAAAATAAGGTGCAAGACTTGATTGATGCTAAAGCAATCAATTTCTCTCTGCCTCCTAATGTTATCCAGAACCCCATGCCTAATCATGGTGTGGCAGATGTGCACGCTATTGAAAATGGAAAGAGATTGAACTTGGTGGAAGACATCAGTCAGGTGAAGACTTCATTGCTAGTGGTGAAGGATCGTTTGTTGAAGGGACAGGTGTTCCCGGGTTGTGATCAAGATTGTTCTGAATGTATGGGCCAAGAGAATGGTTGTGATAAATTGAGAGTCGGCTTGCGGAGTCTGATTAACGAGGGCCGTCTACAGTTTAACAGGGTTGTGAAAGATATTGATGAGGTGTCAACGGTGACAATTTATTATACTCCTGCTGAGATTCAGGTACCAGCAAGTACAGCTCCTGTGGCAAGTGACGTGCAAGAAAGATCCAGTCCTGTTACCATCACGGTGCCAGGACCAGTTCCGTTTACATCTACGAAAGCGATCCCATGGCACTATGGGGCAGACGTGTATTATGAAGGGAAAAAGCAGGAAGTCGGGGCATCATCCAGTTCAAATATTGATAACGTGGGTGGTGTAGGTGGCTTTACCAGGAGTGGAAGGTTGTTTGCTCCCCAAACTTTGCGCAGTGATAAAGAAGTTGAGGCTGCGGCAAAAGCTAAAGGAAAACAGGTGGCTGAGAGTGTGTCTGTGCCTGAAACAGAGACCAAGATTACCTTTGACAACGAGGTAGAAGAGTTTATGAGGATAATAAAGAAAAGTGATTATAAAGTTGTCGATCAACTGAACCAGACGCCCTCGAAGATCTCAATTTTGTCATTGTTAATGTGTTCTGATGCACACCGGGAGGCTTTGCTGAAAGTGTTGAAGAAAACCTATGTTCCACAGGAAATTACTGTCAATCAGCTTGAGGGTGTGATTTCTAATGTCAATGTCAGCCATGGATTGGGTTTCACGAGCAGACATTTGACGTCTGAAGGTAGAAACCACAACAAAACTTTGCACATTACGATGGAGTGCAGGGGTGCAGTGTTGTCTCACGTGTTGGTAGACACTGGTTCCTCGCTCAATGTCTTGCCTAGGAAGGTGTTGATGAAGCTAGAGGTTGATGGTTTGATTTTAAGGCCAAGTGATTTGGTTGTCAGAGCATTCAATGGGACGAAAAGATCTGTGTTTGGTGAAGTGGAATTACCTGTGCAAATTGGACCTCAAGTGTTCAAGTCTACATTCCACGTGATGGATATACAACCTACGTACAACTGTTTATTAGGCCGCCCGTGGATTCATGCGGCTGGGGCTGTTACATCCACCTTACACCAGAAGCTGAAATACGAGTTCGAGGGACAAGTAGTGACTGTGTGTGGTGAAGAAGACATCTTTGTCAGTCATTTGTCCACGTTTAAGTATGTTGAGATGGATAGGGAAATCCATGAAATGCTTTGCCAGTCGTTTGAAGCGGTGAATATTGATAAAGTGCCTGAATCTGCCCCTACACCAGATAGAGCCGACACGTCCATTTCATCTTATAAGCAAGCTATCGAGGTTGTTAGAGCAGTAATGCCCAAGGCTGGGGCAAGCTGATAGAGACACCAATGAAGGAGGATAAGTTTGGTATTGGCTATCAACCCTCTATGACTTCAGTTGCAGAGAACAGTAGACCCATCACTTTTAGCAGTGGGGGAATCATATATACAGATCAATCTTGTGCAGCTACAGAAGATGGCGCTGACAGTGACTGTGACTTGGACAACTGGGTACGCCCACGTGCTCCAGGACAACAATTGCAGAATTGGTCCGTTGAAGAAGTCATTCAAGTTACTCTTCAAACAGAGTAATTTTCTTTGTTTTTCTAACCATAATGCATGTTAAAATCTTGCGCTCTGCCCAAGGCGTATAGATTCATTTGTAGGGCCACCCTGTTTGCATTTACAATTTTAATCATCAATAAAGGACGTTTTGCACTCAAATTTTGTTCTCTGTCTTTCATTTTTTTTATTTTTGCACAAATATAATAAAATGGCAATGTTTCGTTTATTTTTTGATTTTGAAATAAATTCTAAAATAAAGCATGAACCCGTTCGTGCAGACTTGATCCTCCGGATTCCATTGATAACGGTTCTGCTATAGCTATGTATGACTTTGACAAACCGATTTATCAAGCCGAAGAAGGGGATGAGAAGGGCTGTGAACTCCCTGAGGAACTGGCCAGATTGTTAAAACAAGAGGAAAGGGTCATCCAGCCTCATCAAGAGACTATAGAGATCATCAATATTGGTACCGAGGATGCTAAGAAAGAGATCAAGATTGGCGCCAGCCTGCAAGCAGATGTGAAGAAAGCTTTGACTGAGATGTTGTGTGAATATGTTGATATCTTCGCCTGGTCGTATCAAGACATGCCAGGGTTGGATACTGATATTATTGTGCACAGGCTTCCATTGAGAAAAGAATGCTCGTCAGTCAAGCAGAAACTTCGTCGGACTCATCCTGATATGGCCATAAAGATCAAAGAAGAAGTTCAGAAGCAGTGGGACGCAGGGTTTCTTGCTGTGACCAATTATCCTCCCTGGGTTGCCAACATCGTGCCGGTACCGAAGAAAGACGAAAAGGTGAGAATGTGTGTGGATTATCGAGACCTTAACAAAGCTAGTCCGAAAGATGATTTTCCACTACCTCACATCGATATGCTGGTTGACAATACAACTCAGTTTTCAGTGTTCTCGTTTATGGACGGTTTCTCCGGGTACAACCAAATTAAGATGGCACATGAGGATATGGAGAAGACCACGTTCATTACCCCATGGGGTACATACTGTTATAAAGTGATGCCTTTTGGGTTGAAAAATGCAGGGGCAACGTACCAACGGGCAATGGTAACATTATTCCACGACTTGATTCACAAAGAGATTGAATGTTATGTGGATGGCATGATTGCCAAGTCGCGAACAGAGGAAGAACATCTGATTAATTTGAAAAAGTTGTTTGAAAGGTTGAGAAAGTTCCGTCTAAGGTTGAATCCGAACAAGTGCACTTTTGGGGTGCGTTCTGGAAAGCTGCTGGGTTTCATTGTGAATGAAAAAGGGATTGAGGTTGATCCTGCCAAAGTGAAAGCAATACAAGATATGCCTGAACTGAGAACATAAAAAGAGGTTCGTGGTTTTCTGGGTAGATTGAACTACATTGCAAGGTTCATATCTCACCTAACAGCCACATGCGAACCAATATTCAAACTGCTAAGAAAAGATCAAACAGTCAGGTGGAATGCCGATTGCCAATTGGCATTTGATAAGATAAAAGAATACTTGCAGGTGTCGCGGTGAAAATTGGACGACAAGCTATTGGTTAATCTGCATCATTTTCTTTTGCAACCGACTTTGATTTATCCAAAGGAAAGGTTCAAGATCGTTAGAAAAACCTAAATGGGGGTGATCTAAGGTTCGGGGGTTGGTTACGCCTAGGAAAGGTATTAGCATCCTAAACGTCCGTAGTACTCTACGGGAGCCTCTTGTTTCGTTATGTTATTCTATATTTCTTGTATTTTTGTTTTCTAAGGGTATCTGTACTAAGGTAAAGACCTAAGAGTATGTACACTAGTTTGCTCGCCAAGACATCGCATCTTGTGCCTACGTATCTGACTAAAGAATCAGAGTAACCGTAGTTCACCTAACTAAGGGTGAAAGAAAATGTGTGTTACCTACTATCCAACATATGATAGCCTAAGCAGAGGTAAACACAAAAGGAAAGATGACCTACTACCATACATGGTAGCCTAAGCAGAGGTATCTGACAAGAGGATAGACATATTACCTACTATCAAACCTGATAGCCTAAGCAGAGGTAATAGACTAAATACGCTTTAATGATCAAGATAGAATGAATGAGATATGAACATGGTATGTACAGTGACATTAAAGTCAAGTGATAATAAATCAAAGATTGATAGTATCCACACAGTATCAGGTTGACATGCTAAAAGACCGTGTCAGGCAAACATATATACATGCAGACAAAAAATGCATCAATGTAAATGAGCAAGAGATATAAAGATCTGACCAGAATAGTGTATAAATACTTCCCATTGATGGGCCACTAACCAGTCAAGCAAAATCCGAAGACCGGAATACCAACTCCAAGAGCATAAGGTAAAAATCCTAAATCTAAGTCCTCAGTCCAAGAGCATAGGGTAAAAGTCCTAAATCTAAGTCCTCAGTCCAAAACACAATAGTAACCACAGTCCGGTCAATTGAGTTTTTTAGGGGTTTCGATATTTATTAATGTGTTTTAAATGCACAAATAAAATGAACAATATACTCAAGATATAAATATGAACAAATGATAATATTTACAAGGATAATAATCAACATAAAATAATAAATCAAGATATATATATATATATATATATATATATATATA
Source organism: Lathyrus tuberosus (assembly GCA_022829125.1). Lineage (NCBI taxonomy): Eukaryota > Viridiplantae > Streptophyta > Magnoliopsida > Fabales > Fabaceae > Lathyrus > Lathyrus tuberosus. The sequence continues at coordinate 21,301,715 of JALAZF010000022.1, read as the reverse complement.
TATATATATATATATATTGACTGAAAGTAAATTTAGTGATTGTTGATTAATTTATTGTATCGATGAATCGGGTCCAATGTAGTACTGATCCGTCGTAGTACGGTCTATGAGGAAGACCATACTATAGGAGGATGCACAATTTGATCTGTGTGTTAAGACACGATAGAGAAATGATATAGAAGATCATTCTCCGATGAAATCGTGCCACACGAAAAGAAAAGGGTAGAGACCTCGTCTTGAGTCACAAACTCTCGTTGATTAGTCGAAGGTAACCTATCACGATCTCAAAGTATAGAAAGAAATCTCAATGATCACTCACTACAGATTTGAAATAATGAAGGTTCGTCGCTTCGCTAACAACGTTCGTGAATAGAAAGACTTTCATCGGTCAGAAAATGAAGATGAAGATATAAGAAGATACAGAATGAGATGAAGTAGAGTCGGTCTCGTCTTAACCATGATTCAATCGAGAAACTGATAAACTATGATATTTGACCTTCATCGACCGATAAAATAAAAGAGGTGGCCTCATATACATCACGACTTCTAGTAATTTGAATAAGTCGACTAAGTCATGATTTTTGGGATATTGTCGGCCCAAAAAGAAAATGGGCTAAAAGTAAAAATAAAGTCGGTCTCATCTAAATAAGGATTTTAGATCGGTAAATCGAATACCTTTTCAATTAGATTTTCATTGACCAACTAAAAAATAAAAAAACGACCTCATAGTCATCACGACCTTTTTTAGTAAAGTAAAAATCGTGGCTTTTTTTAATATCATAGGCCCAAAAATAAAGAAAAAAATGGGCTTGAAATGGAAATGAAGTTGGTCTCATCTAGGTGAGGATTTAGATCGATAAGTCAAAAACCTCTTGATTAGATTTTCATTGACCAAAAAAGAAAATGGGCCTCATACATCAAGATCAATAAATCAAGATGTTGGCGATATCATAGGCCCACAATATGGAACGAAATAAAATGGTCAAAAATAAATTCTAAATATTTGCATTCTAGCCATGATTTAAAATTAAAGGATTAATCTAACTAAAAAATAATTTTTTTGAGATTTTTAATCTTAATAACTAAAGTTAAACATTCTAAAACTATCCCAAAAATTAAAATGAGGAAGTAATGACAATTAAAATTAAATTAAAAGTTGTCTAAAAAAAAGTAAAACTAAGAAATTAATAGGAGTTAAATAGCAAAAATTTAGATAATCATAAATGTTAAATTCTAAACATAAAAAAAAGATTAATAAAAAAACTAATTAAAATAAAATTTTTGAATTTTTTTATATCATTTAATTGAAAACAAAAGAACAAAATAATTTAAGTAACAACAATTAATTATAATCGATAAAAATATAAAGGTATCAAAAACGAAATCAATAATCGACTATTAAAAATTTCTAAACCTAGATTAATAATATATTAACAATAAAATGAAGAGAAAAATAGTAACAATAAAAAAGTGAGGGTGCAGATTAAAAATTAGAGTTATAATAGGCCCATAAACCATAAGGGTGCTGGAATTGGTGATAATTGGGTCGGGTCTTTTGACCCAGCTTAATAAATAGCCAACAATGAAAAAAAGGATAAAAAGAAACCTAAAAGCCAAAACGGCCGCCCTCTTCCACGTTCAGAAACACGTTCCACAAACATTCATGAGTTCTCTATGCTTTTTTTGTACGCACACTTCCTCTATCTGACTTTTCGCTCTGCCTTCTCTCTCACTCAGATTCGCATCGTTCTCTCTCAGATCGAAGTTTTCTCTCTTTTTTGCGGCCGATTGGTGATTGGGTTTGTTGTGAATGTTTGGAGAAGGAGAAGATTCGTTGGGTTTTGAAGGTTAATGGAATGAAAAGGGCAACAAAATTGGGTTGGTGGTGATGGGTCGCTGCGTTGTGCTGAGGATTCGATATCGTTGTTTGTTGAAGCTTGGAAAACAGAGGGAGGTCTGTGAGTTATTGCTGTGGGAATCAGAAGTTTGGAGAGTTAATGAAGAGTTTTGAAAGGAGAGGCCCTATTACTCTCCGTAAATTTGTGGTAATGTACCGTCTTTTTGAAGGGAGTTTGGCGTGTTGCAGAATTCACACCAGTAGCAAGATAGCACAGGTTTTTTTGTGTGAGTTGGTCTGGTGCTACAAGGCATAGGTTGGTAGGTTGAAAAGGTCTTGGGTAGCAGGTTTTGCGTGTAACTTTGTAGAAAAGTGTGAGCAGAGAAAAGTGTTTTTTTTTTGGGGAAAGCTAACAGACCTTGAGTATTGATATATAGTATAATAAAATAAACATAATAATAATAATAACAATAATATAAAAAACAATAATATAAATAATAATAATAATATTAATAATAATACTAATCATAATAATAAATGCTAAAAAATAATGATGATAATATTAATTATAAAATAAATAGAATAAAATAAAATAAATAAAAAGAAAAGATAATAAATATAGTAATGATAATAAAATAAATAACTAATAATAACAATAATAGTAATAATAAATAAAAAAATAATAATAATAAAAATGGTAAAAAAAAATAAAATAATAATAATACAACGATAAAAATAATAATAATAACAATGACAAAATAACAATATTAAATGGATGAAAATAATAGTAATAAAAATAAAAATACAGGATAAAAAGAAACAAATAACTAAAAATAAAATGTATTAAGAAAAAAAGAGGAGATAAATTTTAAAATTAAATATGTGATTTAACAGTAATAAAAATAAACAGAATTTTAATTTAAAAGAGAAAAATCTAAATCTCATGAAACAATTGAATAAAATAGAAGAGAGAAAGTGCCAAAAATTAGATAAAAATGCGCGACTATGATTAATGGGTTAATATGATTGCAAATGCAGAGACGCTTGGCCTAAGACGCACAAATTAAGATGACATCTTAGGGTCAAAAATTAGGGTGCAACAGCAGGAACCTCCAATCCTCATGCCTCCAGTTTCAGGAAGGCCTTTGATAATGTATTTGACAGTGCTTGAAGGTTCTATGGGTTGTGTTCTCGGTCAACACGACGAGACAGGTAGGAAGGAGCATGCTATCTACTACCTGAGCAAAAAGTTCAATGACTGCGAGTCCCGTTACTCAATGCTTGAGAAGACATGTTGTGCACTTGCATGGGCTGCTAAGCAATTGAGGCAGTATATGATCAGGCACACGACTCTGTTGATTTCAAAAATAGATCCTATCAAATACATTTTCGAGAAACCAGCGCTAAAAGGCAAAGTTGCACGGTGGCAAATGGTTTTGACAGAATATGATATTCAGTATACTTCTCAAAAGGCCATCAAAGGAAGTATCTTGTCAGACTATCTTGCGCAACAACCGATTGATGATTACCAACCCATGAAATTTGATTTCCATGATGAGGACATCATGTTTCTCAAAGCTAAAGATTGCGAGGAACCACTCCCGGAGGAGGGGCCAGACCCTGAATCCAAATGGAGTTTGATGTTTGATGGGGCTGTCAACATGAATGGGTGTGGAGTTGGAGCAGTTCTTATCACGCCAGAAGGTGTTCACATGCCTTTCACTGCCCGAATAACTTTCGGATGCACCAACAATGAAGCAGAGTATGAAGCTTGTATAATGGGGATTGAGGAGGCGGTTAATTTGCGAATTAAGACCCTTGATATCTTCGGTGATTCAGCTTTGGTAATCAATCAAGTGAAAGGGAGTTGGTACACGCACCAAGCAAATCTGGTTCCGAATAGAGATTATACAAGGAGATTGTTGACATTTTTCACAACAGTGAAGCTGTACCATATTCCTCGAGATGAGAACAAGTTTGCTGATGCCTTGGCCACATTGTCTTCTATGATCAAAGTGCAAAGATGGAACCATGTACCTAAGATTGAAGTGGCTCGTCTTGACAGACATGCATTTGTGTTTGCTGTTGATGCCACGTCTGATGACAAGCCATGGTTTCATGACATCAAGTGTTTCTTGAAAAGTCAAGAGTACTCGCCCGGGGCATCTACCAAAGATAAGAAGACGTTGAGAAGGTTGTCTGGTAGCTTCTTCTTGAATCAGGATGACGTGCTGTATAAACGGAATTTCGACATGGTTCTGCTCAGATGCGTGGATAGACACGAAGCAGACTTGTTAATGCAGGAAGTACATTAAGGCTCTTTCGGTACCCATGCCGGAGGACACGCAATGGCAAAGAAACTATTGAGGTCGGGGTATTACTGGTTGACAACGGAGGCAGATTATTGCAAGTATGCCCGCAAATGTCACAAGTGCCAAATTTATGCAGACAAAGTGTATGTTCCTCTAAATCCGTTGAGTGTCATGTCCTCTCCTTGGCCCTTTGCCATGTGGGGCATCGACGTGATCGGGAAGATTGAGCCTACTGCATCAAACGGCCATCGTTTCATCTTGGTCGCCATTGATTATTTCACTAAATGGGTTGAAGCAGCATCTTATGCTAACGTCACTAAGCAGGTGGTGGCTCGTTTCCTGAAATGGGATATCATTTATTGCTATGAAGTGCCCGAGAGAATCATTACTGATAATGGTTCTAATCTGAATAACAAAATGATGGCTGAGCTGTGTCGGGACTTCAAAATTGAGCATCACAATTCTTCTCCGTATCGCCCGAAGATGAATGGCGCTGTGGAGGTGGCCAATAAGAATATTAAGAAGATTGTGCAGAAAATGGTTGTCACATATAAAGATTGGCATGAGATGTTACCATTTGCTTTGCATGGGTACCGAACGTCAGTACGCACGTCCACTGGGGCAACACCATTCTCACTTGTATACGGTATGGAGGCGGTACTACCGGTTGAAGTTGAGATTCCATCCCTCATAGTCATGATGGATGTCAAGTTAGACGAAGCTGAATGGGTTCGTGCCAGATTTAATCAGTTGAGCCTTATTGAGGAGAAATGACTGGCAGCTATGTGCCATGGGCAGTTATACCAGCGGAGGATGAAACATGCATTCGACCAAAAGGTGCGTCCTCGGGTTTATAAAGTGGGAGATGTGGTACTCAAAAGGATCCTTCCTCCTAGTACAGATCACAGGGGCAAGTGGACTCCCAACTATGAAGGTCCGTTCGTGGTTAAAAATGTCTTCTCGGGCGGAGCCTTATTACTTACAATCATGGACGGCGAAGACTTTTCATCCCCTGTCAACTCAGACGTAGTCAAAAAATACTTCGCATAAATAGACCCTCTGGACAAAAAAAGAGAAGTCCAGGCAAAAAAAGGCATCCCGGCGAACCACAAAAACAGAATAAAAAGGTTCGGGCAAAAGTTAGGGATAAAATAAAAAAAATTGTACACCCGGTGAATTGAAAATCCGCAAGGACAACTCAGGCAAAAAAGGGTATCCCGATGGATTGAAAACCCGAAATGGCGGTCCATGCAAAAGAGGGATTTAAGCGAACGACTACAGTCTGAGTTATCTGTACTCCATCACCGTTTCAGCAACTGACGTTCCAAAGGGTAGGAATCGGTCTGATCATTCCTCAGAAGGCAAGGTCGGGGAGTCTTGAAGATATACTGGCCATAGCAGAATTGAAACTCAGTGGAATACCGTTTTCACATTGCCATTAGGATAGTTTCTTTTCTCAATTTACAGCAATCTTCTCTTTCCAGGGTTTGCTTCCCAATTGTACTTGCCTATTCTGGGCGTTTTCAATCAATAAATTAAATTTCAGTCAATAGCTTCTTATTTTGTTTTATTGCTTTGTTTGCAAAAACGTCCTAATTTTTGATAAAACATTGCATTTGAAAACACTGTGGCCTTACAAATAACATGCGCAGAAAAACATTTAAAATCACTTTGAATGTTGAGTAATCCTGGATGGTGGATTCAAACTATGCAATATCCTGGAGCATGTGTGCATATTCTTTTGTTGCAGGTAACAGGTACAAGTTTTCCAAGAGCAGGGATCATGTCATCTAGACGAGTAATCACTTATCCCCATGCAGAAGACTGGGAGCAGGCAGGTTCAGGAAAAGGTCCCCATGTCACCTTTTGTCACAACGTTTAATGATTGAGTCCATCTTCGGCCGACGATCACTCACGATGATTCGATATCGACAAGTCTATTCCAATTGGGATCGTTGTATCTTATTAAGTCGATTCTCCTATTCAGTACTTCCAACAGCTACAAGCTTTTCTGTGTCGATAACAGTTGTAAATTCCCCGGTAGAGCTACCTCGCTGTTAATGTTCAAGACTCAACGAGTGTCCATGAGTTTGAAGATGCCAAGTCTTCTGTAAAATCCTCTTGGGACGATTTCTTCAGATCAGCTTTGTAGCTTGGGGAAAAAGCGAGTTTGTGATCTTTCCCAAGCATGGGGCATCATGAAATTCCCCAGCAAGATGTGTTCTAGGTCTATTATCTCCAGTAGAGTGACCTCTCAAGTCTCGGCATTTGCTTAAGAGTTTGAAGATGCTTGGTCTTCGGTAAAATCCTCTTAAGGGACATTCCCCAGTGAGAGATACTTGGAAGCAATTCTCCCCAGCAGAATTTGTTGTCAACTCATTATCCCCAGTGGAGTCGTCGAATGAAAGGTTGCCTAGCATGGGACGTTGTGGCTCTTATCCTAAGCTCGAAAGTTGTATTCCTCAGCAGATTACCGTACATTTGCTTGATGTTTCCCAGCAGATCTCTAGGGACTCTTTCTCGGCATGTTGCAACGGAATGTCTTCTAACCAGGATTTGTGTATCCCTGACGGAGTAGTTTCGGTCCCCAGCAAGACTTGTCTCTAGTAGTTATACTCCCCACAGAGTTCAGCATTGAATTTTGTCAATAATACTCCCCAGCTGAGTTGTTTTTCTTCCCCACAGAGTTCAGCATTGAATTTTGTCAACAATACTCCCCAGCTGAGTGTTAGCATATTCTCCTCGGGTTTAATAGATCCCCAAGCAGAGTTTTAATGACTTGTCTTCCTCAGCAGAGTGTTAATGCATTCTTTCCCCAGCCAAGTCAGAAAATTCTCATCCCCAGCGGAGTTGCTATGACTAGAATTCGTCCTCAATCAGATGAAGTAATTCCTGGCATAGTCATCATTCTCCCCTGTATCTCAAAGTCCAATTTATTTTTGGCAAGCGTGACAATTCGAAGCAGACGGATTGTTCATTCATTCTCCAGCGGAGATATCATCCTTTCAGGAGTCTCTGAGGTCAAATCATTAATCATTGTTCCTCAGCAGAGTCAGCAGGGATGTCTGATATGTATGCAGAGCGTAATCCAGTGTTGAATTTTTGTAAAAGTCCACCCGCAGTGTGGCTAATCAGTAAGTCAACTGACTTCATCCAAAAGGCATCTTTCAAAAGTCCACCCGCAGTGTGGCTCGTCGGTATTTGTCTAATTTTATTCAAAAGACAAAGCAAAGTCCAACCGCAGATTAGCAAAAGTCCATCTTAGGGTGGCAAATCAGCAAGAGTCCAACCGTAGATTGGCAAAAGTCCATCTTAGGGTGGCAAATCAGCAAAGTCCAACCGCAGATTGACAAAAGTCCATCTTAGGGTGGCAAATCAGCAAGAGTCCAACCGTAGATTGGCAAAAGTCCATCCAAGGGTGGCAAAGCAAGGCAAAGTCCAACCGTAGATTGGCAAAAGTCCATCCAAGGGTGGCAATTCAGCTGCAAGTCCAACCGCAGATTGGCAAAAGTCCACCCGCAGTGTGGCAAGTCAGTAGTCGTCTGACTCCATTCAAAAATACATTTTAAAGTCCAACCGTAGATTGGCAAAAGTCCACCCGCAGTGTGGCAAGTCAGTAGTCGTCTGACTCAATTCAAAAAGACATTGTTAAAGTCCACCCGCAGTGTGGCAGGCCAGTAGTCGTCTGGCGTTGTACAAAAGACATGGTTAAAGTCCACCCGCAGTGTGGCGAGCTAGTAGTCGTCTGGCGTCGTGCTAAATGACATTATTAAAGTCCACCTGCAGTGTGGCAAGCCAGTAGTCGTCTGGCGTCGTGCTAAAAGACATTATTAAAGTCCACCCGCAGAGTGGCAAGCCAGTAGTCGTTTGGCGTTGTACAAAAGACATGGTTAAAGTCCACCCGCAGTGTGGCGAGCCAGTAGTCGTCTGGCGTCGTGCTAAATGACATTATTAAAGTCCACCCGCAGTGTGGCAAGCCAGTAGTCGTCTGGCGTCGTGCTAAAAGACATTATTAAAGTCCACCCGCAGTGTGGTGAGCCAGTAGTCGTCTGGCGTTGTACAAAAGACATCCCTTCAGTGCTATTCTTCTCATCAGAGTTTTATCCGAGCATAGTTCACGTGATTGGGCTTATATCCTTTTTATTCTTCTCCACAGAGTGCAAATTTTCTGGTTATTTTCGGTATTCAATCCCTCCATACCTTGAAAGTCTGACAGCAATCGCTATCATCCATTCAGGTCTACAGTGATTGAATAAGGGCAGCTGTAATATCCCAAAATTTGCCCTCTCATTTCTTCATATCATTTGGCATGAGCTTTCATTTCATTGCATTGCATTCAAGCATAGAAAAATAAAACATTAAGCATTTAGCATTGCATCTTGCATAAGGGCATGTGATCAGCTGTTCCTCAAAGGTGTGGATCATCCAAAGCAAGAGAATAAGGACCAAGGGTCTCTCAACAAGATCCAAGGGTTTATTACATCATATATCATCCCACTTGATCTCACAAGTCATTGGAAGATGGGAATTCATCAAGAAAGTTTGGACAGTGCATTACCTCCTATCAAAAACAGTCAAAATTAGGGTTTTGAGTTCAAGAGGTCTCCTGAGGAAATTTTGATTCAAAATTGATTTCAATGTTTTCTACATAATATCAAGTGTCTAAGGATGGAAGATTGGCCATGGATTCATTTCAGAAAAGGTTCAATTGATCAGTTGCTTGATAATCAAGAAATTGGGGAAAAAGTCAACTGTGCAGTGAAAAAGTCAACTCCTGACTTTTTGAGGTCAAAATCATGAAATTCAAGTTATATATGTTCATTGGACAAGATTTGATCAAGAAATGATGGATGAGTTATGAAAAATCAAGAAATCACAAAACTGCCAAAAATAGAAACTTTAGGGTTTCCAAAAATGGCAAGTTTGGACCATTTTGCACCCTACTTTGAGGCTCTCTTTCTCCATGATAAAAGCTCCAAACCTCAAGCCCAAGTTAAGCCAATTAAAGTTCATGTTCTAAGCTTCAAATCCATATAAAGAACTCTTCCATTGGATTAAAATTGAGGGCGTTATGATCAATCAAAGTTTGACAAAACTAGGTCAAAAACCAAGTCATGACCAAGCAAGACCAGGCCCATGCGCCATAATTTTGTCAAACACCTGGTGTTCCAAAAGTCAATCCATTTTTCTCCATCAAGGAAGCTTCAAATGGAAAAATTTCCAACATCAAAGTTGTTCCTTTCCATGCCTTCTTCAATGTTCATGTTGGACATTTTTTAATTTAAGCAAGTTATGAGATAGTTATGATGGTCCCAAGTTGATGGTGTCATGCTGAAAATTTGCAAGTCATGCTGCCATGCACAAGTCAGTTGGCCTCGCCCTTAAACTAGTTTTGGTACCATGATGTTTGGAGTCATTTTACACCATTCTACAAGCCCCCATTCTATCCAAAATCAACATCAATCATGTTCTATGATGTGCCATCTTTCCATAGCCACTAATCTCTCATGATTTCATGACATGAACATAGAAATATTCCTCCTCAAACATCAACATTTCCACTGCAGGCATGGCTGCCAAAATAGTATGTTTTACATTGTGTTGTTAATTCAGATTAGGTCACACGCATGTATACCTCTCACCATCCATCCTTTACTCCTTTTGAGCAAACATTCCCTTACATCACGTGCCATATATGCTGCAGCCATGTACCAAAGAAGAATAAACAAGCTTGCACAATAAGTCTCCTTGCTGAAAATAATCAGAGATGTCACCATCACCATTTTTTTCTCTCAACCTCACCAAACACTCCATGAACATCAACCACACTACATCACTCCATTCTCCAACTCGCCCTAACTAACTTGACTCAGTTAGTTAGAGGCAACTCATTTAACCAAGCTTGGACTCACCTTAACCAACTCATTTGACCACGGGTTAAGCAACTAATCCAACCTATATATTGCAAACACACTCACAATTTCATTTTTCAGCTTCACTCTTTCACTCTCACTTCAAATCACTCTCACTTTTTCTCAAATTTTCACTACTCTCTCTCTTTGATCTCACGATTCCATAACCTTCATCAATCATCTTCATCATTTGTTGATTATCAAGCAAGAACAAGCAAGAATAACCTCAGCTCTTCAAGCATAATCTCACTACATTCATTATTTCAGCTCGGTTCTCTTCAAGATCTAAGGAACAGAAGCCTTTATTTGGCCAAATCGAGCTCAAGATCAAGAGCTTCTCTGGTTTTTTCAAGATTCAAAGATCCTCAAGTTTCAGGTTCATTAATACTCAAACTTATCTCACTTGATTTTCATTAATTTAAGTTGTTTTGCACTGATTTGAGCTTAGTAGAAGCTCCTACGTATCCGGCTAGATGATAGGCTCATTAGGAGCATAGTTATGAAATTTAGGGCAAAATGTTTGTGTTATGTTCTTGTTGTGTGTGAATGATATGTTGATTCTATGCTTGGATTCGTAATGTGCTCAATTTCCTCTTCATTTTGGTATGCGATTTGTGGATTTCTGGACAGGTGAAAATTTGCAGACGGTGGAGTTCGCCAGAGAAGATGACCGGAGGTCCTTCTCCGGCCGGTGGTTTGAATGTGCTAGGGTTTCTGAGTTTTATATCGTGGTCGTTGGATCATTCTCATCGTGTGGTCCTAATATTACCAGCACATTAAATTGTCATGTGATTTGCATGTGCTACATTTTTTTACTTTAGTTGATCTTGTGTGAGCGTGCATGTTACTTGTGGTGAACTTCAATTCTGATACGTTTGATGTGTGATCATCTCATCATGTTTTAATCCCGTGGCTATTATGTTGCCAGCATTTTAATGAAGCATGTGACTGGCGCGTGTTCCATCTTTGGTCTCTGAATGTTGGTGTGTGTTTGAATCCATGTTTGGTATTGTATGCGTGCATCATGAGGCATTGGATTTAGTTGATTGTTTGATTACCTTGTGTTGATCTGATCCTATGGTTATGGTTGAATCTATAGGTGACTGATGATACACACTATCACACGCAATCACAAGTGTAATTGGACAGGGTTCTGATTGATGTTTGTACCCCCATAATGAGCCCAATTTACTTTTCAACATGGATATTGCTCACGCCACACCCCCTTCCCATTTCATTTCATTTCATTTTATTTCTTTTCCATATTTGTTTAGTTTTCTTATTTTAAAAATAGTAAAACATTTCTAAAATTCCTAAATAAATTCATGTGACACTGTGACACATTTAAATATTTTTTTATAATTTTTAATTCTAACTTTATGATTTTTTTACACATTATTCCATGATTTTCTTTTAGTTTCTTTTTGATTAATCCTTCTTGTGGACACTTGAACTTGTATGATTTCTTTCTCTCATTTCACACATCATCTTTAACTCATTCTTTTTTGCATTGGTTAAATAATATCTTAAGGTATCCCAAAATATTTTTCCTTGATTTTTAAGGTCATCTTATATGGTGTTTGTATGATCATCTTTACACTTCTTTTTGTGTCATTCCAACATGACTTTGTGCATTTCTTTGTGACACTTTTATCTTGAATTTTGGTATGAGTTTGTAATATGTGTTTAGCCTCTGACTTAGGTTGATTAGAATCCAATTTTCATGATTTTAATATGTACTTTGATATTTGTTTGGAGCTTTACATTTGGAGCTATCTTTGTGCACATCCACTTACTTCCTTCTTGTGTGATTTTGGTTGCATTTGTGCCATTTTGTGATTTGTTTGTGCACATTTTATAGGTCCTTTGCATGATGTTGTTGGTCATCTTTGTTTCATTATTGGTCATCTTGACTTGTGTTGGCATGTGGTGTGAGTTTATGTGTTATGACTTGAAAGTTTGACATGTTATCTTCTCTTGCTATCTTCTTATGCTTTACATGTTCAATGATTGCATTTTGTATGATTTTTTCTTTCATTCCATTAGCATCTCATCAATGTTATGCCACTGCCCACATGTATGCATTAATCATTTTTACATGTTATGTATCTCTAATATGTCAATTTGTGCATATATTGAAATATGTTTCTCTTATGCTCACTTCCACTTCATCCTATCTCTTCCACTTGCACTCTTTGATCCATGAACTATATGATGATTCATATGCATGTTGAGACATTGGTAATTGATATATGGTTCTGACTCTAACCTCCCATGAAGCATTAATGCATGATCACTTTGCATATCCACTCATTCTTCATCTACTTCTTTCTTAATGCATTTCTTTGTGGTTTAAGGAATTGTCTGTGTGCATTTGATTTATGTTTGCTCTCATATCATTAGAGAACATTCTTATGATGTGCATTCTGACCTTATGCTTTCCTTAATCTTTAATATGCTTTTACTTTGGTTCTTGACTTTGTTTAAGCCTTACTTGTTCATCTTAACATGTTTCTTCACTTGTAAATAATTGTACTAACTATTTCAGGGGCTAATGGTAAGTCACTTGAGGTTGGATATGCATCCACATTCTAATTTCTTCCTTCATCTTTTAATCATTCAATTTGTGTTGTTTAAGCATTTAATGATGCTTTGCTTTTATAATCTTCTTTCTTCCCTCTTAGAAATAACTTAACTTCCATCTTGGAAGTAAGTTACTTTCTTTCTTTCTTCTTCTCCTTTCTTTTAGGATTAGGTTCCTTGAACCTCATTAACCATAGGATCACCATGCATGATAACGTTAAGATTGAGTCTTAGTCTCCCTCTTTAGTTTTTACCTTTACTCCTCCTTTTGAGTCTCTTCTTCTCATCTCAAAACAAAAGTAAAAAGACACCTAATAAAGGCAAAACAAATATTGTATTTGAGCCTTTCACGTAAGAATGAGATAGTGAGGGGTCTTCTCTCACCTTCTCAGAATGTTTAGCGTACGTCCCGTCTTGGGTCGATATGCGAAGTATTCGATCTTACATGAGGGACTTAAATACAATATGCGTTGCAAAACATCAAATAAACAAAACATTTCTTTCTTAAAAGACAAAAACAAACAAACAATTCTCTTCTCATCTCATCATTCCTTTCTAAAAGGACTCGTCATGTCTGTTCTACCGCAAACAGGTAACGCCTAAGTCTCCACACAGCGAGCTGCAACACCTAAACTGCTAGGACACGAATATTGACATATTCCACTAAAAAGCACAAACAACTTTCCCTTAGTGAGGGGAACTACGTCGCTCTGATTCTCATGTTCCCGATGAGATACGTAGGCAGTGGAGTAGGGCCCATTCGAGCACTTCTTTTATTTTCCCTACATTTGCTTCTTGCCCCCTCTTTCCTTTTTCCCTCTTTCCTTTCCACCTTTCTTTTCCAGTAGCAGCGGAGCTCCAGTCGACGACACCCTTTGATTGAAGCAGCAAGCGTGGATCCCATCAGGTACGATGGACGCGTGGGGGTGCTAATACCTTCCTCACGTGTAACCGACTCCCGACTCCCAAACCCAGTTCTCTTGGTCTCAAGACCATGCTCTATCCTTTCCTCCAGGTTTATGCAGTGTTTCCTTTCCCTTTCTTGGGATAAATACACATTGTTGGCGACTCTGTTTCGGTGCCACTTTCGCGTTTGTACTAGGATGAAAATCCCGGGAGCGACACCGCCCTACTCCAGCAAAGGATTCTGAGAAGAGCTCGCTGAGCAAAATCAACCAAGTGGTCGAGAAACAACGTGAAACTTCTCCGCCCAAGACCACCACACAAACTTCTCATACTAGTGAATCTGACCATGAAAATAACCAAGACAAAGACGCACAGGCTGAAATAACTGGGGCTGACATGGAGGTGGATAACCGTGAGACGCAAGTCGAAGAAGAAGCTGATGATAGGTCTCCAAGAGTCGAAACCTCGGATGCCGCTCAGGATGATGTTATGGAAGAAGGAGGTAAACATTTTACGTTCCCTAACCAATCAATGACTATTGATGACTTTATGGACGATGATGAAAACATCGAAGATGGTGATGATCATGATGCAGAAGAGAAATGAGACGTTCAGGAGGAGATAATTGTCGAAACAGCTCCTAACCCTAATCTAACGGCTGCAAAGGATTCAAGCAAAACCTCCACGTTCCTTTCTACAGAAGAATTAGAGGCCTTGAAAAAGAACAATCCCCGTGAGTACTTAAAAGTCCTACTTGGTTCTAGGGGAAGTTCGTCTGACAAGTTCGCCCTCTGTATCTGGTGGTCAAAACTACTACTAATCCTTCAAGCCAGATATTGTCAAAGATTAAAGAAAAGGTTTTCAAGGGTGACTTGTTTCGACTTATTGAGTCTGACCCCACTTGTCTAATTTTTTTGAAGAGTCTCTTCAAAGAGGTTGATATTATAACTGCTTCTCCAGAAATTGCAAATATCATCTTGGAGTTGACCTCGATGGTTGATCGAATTGCCACGGACCTTGCCAAAATCAAATAAATCTCAAAAGATATTGAAAATCAAACTGGCTCAGTCGCGGCTGCATGGGACGCTGCCACAGAATCCACCAACAGACTGGCGAATTTGGAACAAATCCAAGAACAGAACAAGGCTCAGATTGAAGCTAATGACCTAAATATCAAATCCTGGGAGGCACAGATAAAAGAGCTGCAAGCGAAGATTTCAAATGCTAAGAAGCAGAACGCCGAGATTGAAAAGTTTGACAACTCCCAGATAGCAAAAAAGCTTAACATAGGTCTGGATTCTGCTGACGAAGCTAAGAAATTAGAAGCAGTACTGGAGACCATGAGGTCGAACCAATCCCTTTGTGAGAGGCGGCTAGAACTTTTGAGGGCGAAGTACTCCACCATGAAAGACAATTTTCCGTTCTAATTTCCAAAGACTTTTTATTTCTTTTTTTTTTTAAGTTTCATCACTGTTCCTTGAATTCTGTAATGCTTGCTCGCCTTTTGATGTAACGAATTTAGCCATTTTGGCACTGTGTTTTATTTTATTTTGCCATATTAGCTTCGTTTATTTTTGCATGCGTGATTACTCTCTAGCTATTTTTACTTCTCGAAGAGCAGGCTTGTACTTCTTTAAGTCCTTCCTATTTACCCTCAAGATCCTCCTATCTTGATCTAATTCTTCGATCTCATAAGCACCATTCGAAAAAACTTGTATGATTTGAAAATGACCTTCCCACTTAGGAGACCATTTTCCCAAAGACCTATCATTTCGATCCATAGGCAAAATTACTTTCCAAACCAATTCTCCAGGTGAGAAAGTCTTCACTTTGACTTTCTTATTGTAAGACTGTTCTACTCTCTTCTTCTGCTTTTTCAATAATTCTAAAGCATTGAGCCTTTCCTCATCTAAGTCTACCAATTCATCTAACATCATATTCCGATACGACTCAGATGGGATCTCATGGTGCCTCTGAATTCTTACCGACTGAAGATAGATTTCAACTAGTAATACCGCGTCATGGCCAAAGGTCAATCGAAAAGGCGTGGAATTCGTCGCCTCCTTGGGGGAAGTTCAACATGCCCAAAGGACTTGGTACAATGTTTTATGCCAATTTCTAGGCTTCTTTCCCATATGCTTCTTAATTAGGCTAATGACCACTTTTTTTGCGGCTTCGACCTGACCATTAGCCTGAGCGTAATAAGGCATAGAGGTTAACAGTTTGAAACCCATTTCTTTAGCGAAACCCTGTATCTTCCGACAAGGAAAAACAGATCCCTGATCCGTTGTAATAGTCTCTGGGATTCCAAACCTATAGATGATGTTTTTATTAATGAATTCGAGCACATCCTCTTGGTCAACATTTGGTAAAGGTATAGCCTCGATCCATTTTGTAAAGTAATCAATACCTACTGTAACGTGCGATTTTTGTCGGTGATGCGACCACCTTATCGCCATTGGTTGGAATTGGGTGCTACTTTCTGATTCCTTATTTATCCTATGAAGCTGGAAAGGAAAGGGAAGCTATCTAAAACTAACCTTGCACGCAAATGTTTTTTTTAACAAATGCTTAAGAGATTGGGGGGTCCGGGGTCAAGTTATACAATGGGGAGTTGTCAATTATCCATCCTATATATGGTTATCCATAGATCGTTTAGCAAATTCTACTGTTATCTACTTACTGGTGTTTATCTGTCATGGGTTGGAAAAGTTTCTCCTTTGGGAATGTTTGAGAGAGTATTTTTTTATGTTTTCGGGTTTTCTGATGTTTTTGGTAAGGTACTGGACCTAAGGTTTTTGATATGTGTGCTCGCTAAGATTTCGCAATCAGAGCAATCGTAGTTCCTCCTATTCTATGGGAGGAAAAATATGTTTGGTGTCTTATTCAAAGCCCAAGATTGAAGCTAAAGGGTATTTGTGTCTTGTTCAAAGCCCAAGATTGAAGCTAAAGGTTTTGACTGAGAGAGAATGTGTCCTCTCTAAGGGAGATATCTCATCTGTTTATCACAGTTGTTGGGTAACGGATTATAAAGCAGAATTACTTTAACTAGAATATATGGAATCCAACAATGCCATAATTTCCTTTATAGGGGATTTGTCCTGAAGGAGAAAACTTTAACTCACTGTTGAGCAATTCCATTTTTCCTTAGGAATCTTTCATACTAAGAGAGGGACATTGGCTTGGATGTAAATAATCCAGAGGATTGCCACTTACAGCAATTAGATGAAAGAAGGGGATTTACCAGGATAAGAGATGTACTACAGCTTGGATTTTTGAATCAACAAGTGTGCCACTTACAACAGTTATCTGGAATTAGGTTTGTTTGATTTATCTGTTTTGATGTGTGATGTACAGAAAAATGTCTTCCTACAGAGAGATTTTTTATTTCCTCTGAGGGGATGTTGATTTTTGTGTGCCTTGATCAAAGCCCAAGGTTGACTCTACTATGAAGTTTTATATCTATCTTGTACAAAGCCCAAGATTGAGGCTTAAAAGAGACTGACTCTTTTGGGGAGATCATTATACAAAGCCTAAGAGGAGGCTGGAAGGAATTGACTCTTCCGGGGAAATATTTTGTCTATCTCGTACAAAGCCCAAGATTGAGGCTAAAAGGGATTGACTCTACTGGGGAGATTTTATATGTGTCTTATACAAAGCCCAAGATTGAAGCCAAAAGAGGATTGACTCTACTGGTGAGAGGTTTTATATGTGTCTTGTACAAAGCCCAAGATTGAGGCTCATAGAGGATTAACTCTACTGGTGAGAGGTTTTATATGTGTCTTGTACAATGCCCAAGATTGAGGCTAAAAGAGGATTGACTGACTCAGTTGGAGAATGTTTATGGGTCTCTTGTACAAAGCCCAAGATTGAGGCTAAAGGGTGCTAAGGGATGATCATTATACAAAGCCTAAGAGGATGATGGTTGGGGAATTTCATATATAAAGCCTAAGAGGAGGCTAACTTCTGCTGAGGATTATTGAGATCCAAAGACAGGTCCAAATTGAGGAATCAACTCTTGCCGAGGATTACAGAAGAGTTGAAATATCAGATGCCTTGAGGTTCTGATTTTTCTGAGGGTTTTACTGGGAATAACTTGACCCTAGCTGGGGAAATTTAGAATGAGAGTTTAAAGACTGAGTTTTAAAAACCTATTGAGGTTTTAACTCTGTTGGTGATTGATCAGGGTTTTTCCTGTGTTTTTAGGAAACTTGAGCGTTTCTGGAGATCCAAGAGGAGGTGAGACTGTCCAAGTCTACTGGTATGCAAAGGTTTATCTTTGTATGGTGCCCAAGAGGAGGATGGTGTTTTAAGGGATGAGAATCAACCCTAAATTGTTATGATGTTTTGAGATTCTGACTCTCTGGAGGATTAAACTATCAAAGGATGACTAAGTTCTGTCTTATACCTGTAGGAGGTCTTTGGGTCCTTGTATTAAGCCCAAGAGGAGGCATGAGAACTTCTAAGAAGCATGAGGGTCCTTGTACAAAGCCCAAGAGGAGGCTGGGGATGCTTTTAGGAAGCCCGTGGGTCTAAACCTAAGAAAAGTTCTAGAAAGGTTTCACCGGGAATAATCCTTTCTTTAGTGAACAGTTCTAAGGTTTGAAGAGATTCAAGAGAGGTTTCACCGGGAATTAATCCTCTCTGGGGGGAATGAATTTCTTAGACAAATTTCTAGTAGTGACAGCCTTGAGAAAAGTTTCACCGGGAATAATGCCTTTCTCTGTTCCATATTGTATAAGCCCAAGAGGAGGCAAGACAGTATCTGGAATTTTCTATGGGGAACTAGTTTTGACTGTGTTGAAAGAGTGACCACTGGTTTGATCTAATCCTAGACCTAGTTGCCGGGGAAAACTCTAAGCAAGATATTATACAGGCATATATATATACAGATGAAATATATACAAGTATGTAAAAGAACGCTGATAGAACTTACAGGTGAGCAAGCTTCCAGTACTACAGCTGTATGGTTAGTTATTCAAGAAATTTTAGAAAGTTTTGATAACAACTATAAATTTGAATCTAAATCAAAAGGGAAGTTGTTTTGAAAGAAGATTGGGGCTTATACTCAAGGAGAGGCCCATAAATAATAGTGATCGCACTGTTGTTCTGAAAATTGTACCGGGACTTATACAATGACTGAGGCCCAAATTTATTGTATTTACAAAAGAGGTTGGGTCTTACACTCTATTAGAGGCCCGAAGTTTATTAATATACAAGAGATGGGGCTTACAACTCAAAGACATTCCCAGATGATTTTTGTTTTGAAAGCGGCGATCGCGCTGAGATTTTTGAAATCATATCGAGACTTATACAATGACTGAGGCCCAAAAAGGTTTTTATTTACAAAGGGGTCGGTCTTACACTCTATTAGAGGCCCAAAAAATGTTTGAAAAAAGAAAGATGGGACTTACAACACAAAGGAGGCCCAAAATGATTTTGTTTAGAAGGCGACGATCGCGCCGCGGTTTTAGAAACACAGTGGGACTTATACAATGACTGAGGCCCAAATTTATTATATTTGAAAAGGTATGGGTCTTACACTCTATTATAGGCCCAAAAGTGTTTTGAAAAAGATTTGTAAGGGTGTGTAATAATCAAAACCCTAATTTGCTTTAAAAATGTATTTTAATTGAATAAAATTCAATTAAAATGATCAACATGTATGAAAAACAATTTGTGATCTTGGATTAATGTTTGAAAAATCATGTTTTAACCCTAGAATGATTTAAAAATCATTTGAGTTTGAAAAATCAAGAAAAAGAAATATTTTCAAATGTTAAAAAATAAATAAAAATAAATTCTTTATGAAAATATTAAATATATAAAATAAATAATATTTTTGTGAAATTTTTTTAGAATAAAATATTTTTACATTTTTATGAATTTTGAAAAAAATAATCAATTCAAAAACATTAAAATTCAAAGAGAAAATAATTTTTGAATCAATTAAATAAAATACCTAAAATTCAAAAATTCAAAAGTTTGAAAAAGGGCGCCAAGAACAACTTGTTCTTGCCCGCGTGCCCTGTTTTGCTCCAATTTGCATTTTCTCACTTTTCTCTCTGATTACTCAATGGTTTTGCATGATTCAAACACAAATCTTGCTCGTTTTTGAACAAGGACCACAACCATATAGATTAATTGCATTTATATTAAGTGTGGAGTGAGAAATCAAAGGATACCCTTAAGAACCCTAATTTCAGCATGAACACAATGAAATTCCATACACGATTGATTCATGGCAATTGATTGAGGGTTAACACTCTATATACATGCAGAAACAAGATGGTAACTTGAAATAACATTTATGATGCATGTAATATGGAATTTGAAGGCTTCAGGCTTACCTCTTGCAGCTGGTGATCGAGCTTGATGATGGAGATGTTACAGATGTGTTGTAAGGACCTGGACAGCTTCACTATACCCTATGGAGTGTGTTGAGATGCTTAGCCTTGATTGGAGATGCTTGGATCACCTTGTGGTACCTCAACTGCAACCTTGTCAAAAGCTTGAGCAACTGACTGGTGATTTTGTGATTCAGGTGTTTCAGATGTGTTTCAAGGCTATGGATCACTCATATATGATGTATATGAGGTGTTGGCATGATTGGTTTGGTTTGAATCACTTCCAATTTCAAAATCCGATAGTGACTTGAAATGGAAGGCAAATTTAGAGTGAAAGAGAGATTTTAAGTAAAGCATCAGTTTGGGTGCTTTGGTGTACTTAAACTGATCACAAATGAGCTCTATTTATAGTAGAGCAAGTTTGTTTTTCATGCAATGGTGAATGGCAACTGGTACAGGTCTTTGGCCAATGGTTGCATAAAGGAATCCAAGTTTTCTATAACCATTGACTTGGCTCAGTGCAGCAGGTTATTGTTGCTTTGGTTCAGAGATAAGGCTTGACTCAATTCAGTTAGCAATGTCTTGATGCTTGCCACCTTGTGAATCCATTGAAACAAAATTGGAGTCTTTGAGATTTTTAGCCTTTTTAGGGGACACATAGCTACATGTAGATCCTTGGACTTGGGAGGCTTGTGGATCAGACATTGTCCATTAGATGTTATCCCTTGAGGTGTCCAAATGGATAACAAGACTTGTAATTGTCTGATTTAGCTAATTCGAGCAAAGGACCTATCTGCCTTGGGAAGAAACCAGCCTTTGATGCCATGTTCCAAGGGTTGTAACTCCCTACTCAAATTGAATTTGGAGATGATCTGGTACTTGTTGGAAAACTCTCATGACATAATTTAATTTTGATGTTCACAAATGAACCTGGTTCAGCTTGGATCAAGGTGAAAAATGTCCTCAAAGTTTGGAAAAAGTGAAACAGATTCTGACTTGTTGAAAATTTTACTAAGTGTTGGAAAAAGTGGCCATTTCCACTTTTTGTGATTTTGATCAATCCATAACTCAAAATCCATGAGGATTTGGAATCTTTTGTAGTTGACACTTTTGAAGTATGTCATGTGAACTTTCATTTGAGCTTTGGATGGAAGAAAAATGCCTTAGGGTTTGGGAGTTATGACCTTGCAAAGTTGGTACCAAAGCCATTTTGTTCCATAACTTAGAAAATTTTAAGTTTTCTAAGGTTGCCCGTTTTGCAAGTTACCTCACTTTTCTTGATTTTTCTTGATGAATGATAATCAAAACCATACATTAACATTGTTTTGGACTTAGGGGAACCATATTTGTGAAAAATTCCAAAAAGTCAAACTTGATTTTGAGCACAGTTGACTTTTTGTCAGATGAAATCCAAACTGTGTGATCCTTTGTGCAATCAAGTTCTTGACCTAATTCAAACCTAATGGGTGGATTCCATAGGTGTTTTAGGGGGTATTGAATCATGTCCCAAGGTTTGGGAGCATGTCTTGGTCCAAAGTCAAAGGCACAGTTGAGTTTTTCTTCAAAACCCTAATTGTGGTCCTGATGAAATTGAAACTTATGAATCAAGCTTCTTGGATCAATCCATTGTTGTAAATGGATCAATGTAGTGTATTTGAGGTCCTCAAATCATGTCTTGAGGTCTTGGCTCATGCTTTGCTCCAAAAGTCAACTTAAGGGTGAATTCGGTCAAGAAACCCTAATTCCTGATTTTTGATTAATGCTTCCCCTGATGCTAATTTGACTTGATGATTGGATCCATGAGGCCCCTTGGAGTATTTTGGATCATGTTTTGAAGTATTGGCTCATGCCCAGATAAAAATTTTCATCTGGAGGCCTTGGTCGACCAAAACCCTAATTTGGTGACACTGGCGATCTCGAGGCTTGATCCACTTGGAATGTTGCACTCATGTGCCTGATTCTTGATGTGGGAGTCCTCTTGATCCCTTATGGGTGTTTGAGAGGTTAGACAAGTTGAAGATCATGTCATTTATTGATTGATCCTTTGTCTAAGTGCCTTGGGAGGGCTCAAAACCCTAATTCTTGATTGTGGTGAATGCTCAACCATCTTTGAGGAGATTGATGAGGCATGAAGGTACATCCATATTGTGGTGATGATTTGCACAATGATGGGAAATCTTGTGGTCAAAATTTGGGGTATGACACCTACCAAAATGTACCTTTGATTTTTAGATGATGTTGGTCGAATCTCACCAACCGAATCCAATGCCCAACCTCTAAAGGGCCATGGTTTGACTATGGAATGTAGTTTGCTTGCAGGAACATGTTGTATCCCTGCATGCACTTGGCATTCTTGGCATCCCTTAGCAAATTCGATGCAGTCTTTCAACATGGTAGGCCAATACATGCCTTGTCGAAAAAGAATCTATTTCATTTTGTGGCCTACCTGATATGCCCCACATACCCCACTATGGACAGCCGAAAGGGCTAGGTATGCCTCTGACTCACTAAGGCATTTGAGCAAGACTCCTTTAGGGGTCTTTTTAAACAATTCATTACCCAAAAATTTTGACGGTGGTTATGAATGTTAGCGGTTTGCTCATCCATCTTCTTTTGCTAAGCAATGTTACTTAGAAAAGGGTAAAACTTCCCCTCGATCGTGGTCTTTAGCCATGGAACTGGTCTCAGTTTTTTTTGAAATAAACCTCCCCTCGATCCTGGTCTTTAGCCAAGGAACTGTATCAGTTTATTTTGAAATATATTTCCCCTCGATCCTGGTCTTCAGCCAAGGAACTGGTCTCAGTTTCTTCTTGTCGAGTTTCTTTTTTTTTTGACAAGGAATGCTATGTGTAGAGGTCTTCATCAAACTTCTCGCTGAGCTATACTGGGGAGATGCCATTTGATGGAAAAAATTTGAGGTTAGACTTGCTGGGGACTCCCATTTGTCTGAGCCGTAGAGGTGTGCAAACTACTCTGTTGGAGACACCATTTGTCGACTCTACTGGGGAAAAACGAATCTCTTGAGAGACTGCTTTTTGCTTGGGGATACTACATCATACTTTTCTTCGAGATCTTTTAGGAGAAATGCCATGTGATGTAATCAAATTTTGAGGTGCTGATGACTTCATTAACATCGAATTTCTTGGGAGAAAAACCGATGGATTGCTAAGAGTCCTCGGTTGAGAGGCTTTCTCTGGGGATTTTCCTTAATTCGGGAAAGTGAGAAATATCATCTTCGATGGTGAAGAGTGACGTTCTAAAGGTGTCAGTCGAATGTCTTTTTTCCTTTCAGAGGTTTAAGTTATCAAAGCGTTCGAGGACCGGGATTTTGTCTTATCCGACACGGAAAGGACAACTGATAACTTGATCGACAATAGGGCTTTATCACTTGGGAAATGAGTATGACCAGAGCGATATTAATGCAATATGATTATGAATGTGAATCAATTATGCATGATGTATGTATGTTTATGCTGACAAAACTGACGCGACATACAGACTAGTGGATGAACACGATTGGATACTCGGCCACTGCGGGGGATGAAAAGTATGATTGGTTCATGATAGCAATCATGTCTTGCTTTGGAGAGGTAGACCCTATAGGAGAGAAAAAATCGTCAATCGGTCTTAAGAGGTATGAACTCTGCCGGAAATGCCAGATGGGATATTATATCTGAAACGGATGATCCCTCATTCAGGTGCACTGGTTTAGAAGGAGTACTTTGATTCTGCACTTTGAGGTTTAATCACCTTCGGAGAAGCTATCGATGTTCTTTTTGATGTTCAAAGTCAAAAGGAATTGCCATCTTTATTTTAAAAGTAGAAAAAATTTTGACAATTAAATTCATTTTTTTTTGTTTCAAGAATCGTTGATCATGTTAAAAGATGTCATTCTGTAAAGCAAAAATAAATGAGAGCTGCAAACAAAAGCACTAAGGCTCAAATTTTATTGATAGTGTGAGAACAAGATTTGGTTCTACAATATTATCTCTAAGTTTTGATGATAACAGATGAATATTTGTATGAACAATTTTGACCAACTAATGTTGTTATTTGTGAGAACCTAGCAAACAGGTTCTGCTTCCGTGAATTGGCGCAATACTTAATGAAAGATGCTTCGAAGAACTGAACTCAATTCGAAGATAAGACAAGATTCACATAACTCTGATACGAAAAGAAAAAGAAAATGAATTCTGAAGATCAAAAGACAAGGGTTTTGATGGGACGAAGTCCAAATGCTGAAGCCTCACGATTTTCGATCAAGGTTCTGAAGACCTACCCAAATTCGACTCTCATGCTTCAATCAAATATTATCAAAAGCCTATGAAGATATGAAGAAAGTGGATTAAGAGAACAAGGTTCATAAGACAAGTTTTGAAGATTCTGGAAGCGCAGAGCTGATGATTCGAAGACTTGATAATCTCAAGAACCATACAATGTTTTCCCTTCCTACTCACGCTCACAAAAAGCCTCTGAAGTTGAGAAGCCCAGAAAACCTGCCACACTGTACAGCTGTACCACATTACAACGTTAAAGTTCTCGAAGACTGTGCGAAATACAAAGAAGACAATCTGACACAGACAGGACGCGCTGGATACAGAAGATTTTGTACCTGTCCTCATGCTTCCAGCCGTAAGCCTACTTAGATATCATGATTTCATTTCAACGGCTCTTTTCACTCGGCTATAAAAGGAAGCTCAAAGACTTGAAGAAAGACACACATGTGAACTGCTACAATACATTTTTAAGTCTATTATTTTTGAAGTCATTCTTGGTCTAAAATTGTGTTTACATTATCAGCTTGATAAGAAGAAATTCTATGTAAACTCATTGTGTCTGAACTTAAAAGTTGTATTCCTTAAGATAGTCTTAGTGATTAGATCTCTTGAGAAGTCTAGGACGTGTGTCTTAGAGGTTGTGCCTTGAGTAAGACGTGTGTGGTTGGATTACTTGAGAAGTCTGGAACGTGTGAGTTTTAGAGGTTATTGTTAGTCACCAGCTGTGTAGCTCGTGCAGTGTATTATTTTGTTGAATAGTGGATTAAGACCTCGTTGAGAGAGGTAAAATCACCTTGGCGGGTGGACTAGACTAACTTTAGAGATTCTCAAGTGAACTAGTATAAACATAACGTGTTTATATCTTTTTGTTTAACCAAGCTGTTGTTCTTTAGAAAAAGGAAAAAGTTTTAACAAGGAAAGTTATTCAAAAGAAATGATTATTTTGAAAAGCCAATTCAAACCCCCCTTTCTTGCATTTTTCACACCTTCAATTGGAATCAGAGCTCCGGTTTCGAGGTGATAAAAAAAAGGATTGAATTTTTATCAAGCACTTAACAATGTTCAATACCGATCCAAGTGTGAAAAACAATGACCACACCACCACCAACAACTTCTGAAACAAATGGTTATTGAAAGAGAATCTTACACTACAAAACCTCCTATCTTTGATGGCGAAAAGTTTGATTATTGGAAAGATAGAATTGAAAGTTATTTCTTATCATTTGATCTAGATCTATGGGATCTAGTACTTGATGGCTATAGTCATCCTATAGATTCTGTAGGTAAAAAGATTGAAAGAAGTGAGTTTATAGATGCTCAGAAGAAAACTTACAAAAATCATCACAAAGCAAGAACCATTCTCTTGAACGCAATTTCTTATACCGAGTATGAGAAAATCACAAACAAAGAAACTGCAAAATCCATCTTTGACTCTCTTCGTATGACTCACGAAGGAAATGCTCAAGTCAAGGAGACAAAGGCTCTTGCGCTAATCCAGAAATACGAAGTCTTCAAAATGGAAGAAGATGAGTCTGTTGAAACCATGTTTTTAAGGTTTTAAATGCTTGTTGTCGGACTCAGAGTTCTGAACAAAGGCTACTTTACTGTTGATCATGTCAAGAAAATCATCAGAAGTCTTCCAGCAAAATGGAGACCAATGGTGACTGCCTTGAAACTTGCAAAGGATTTGAATAATATCAGTCTTGAAGAACTTATCAGTTCTTTAAGAAGTCATGAAATAGAGCTTCAAGGAGATGAACCTCAGAAGAAAAACAAATCCATTGCACTAAAGGCAAATCCAGAAAAGAAGAAGGCGTATCAGGCAGAAGAAGAAATGGAAGAATCTGAAGAAGATTCAGAAGAAGATGATATATCACTCATATCAAGAAAGATAAGTCAACTTTGGAAATACAGAAGGAACAAGTTCAAAGGACCAAGAAGAAGATTAGAATCTACATCTGGTCAAAGAAGAAACTATGGAAAAGATGTTACGTGCTTTGAATGCAAAGAACCTGGACATCTCAAATATGACTGCCCAAAGGCCAAGAAAGAAGAAAGACCTAGGAAAACCAAAAAGGGTCTCATGGCAACCTGGGATGATTCGAAATCTGAAGATGATGCTGATGAAGGTCGGGTCAACATGGCTTTCATGGCAGAAACCAGAAGTAACTCGTCAGAGGAAGAACTATCAGACTCCGACGATGAAAGAGAGGTACTTTCTTCCTTATCACGATCTGAACTTGAATTAGGATTAACTGAACTTATAAAAAGATATCAAAACCTTCAAAGCAAATTCAAAATCTTGAAAAAGAATTTTATAGTTTCTTCAGATGATCTTACTAAAAACAAGAAAACCATTTCTGAACAAAATGAAAAAATATTTGTCTTAGAAAATTCAAACACTGTCCTGAAATGTAAAATATCTAAGTTAGAAGAAGAAACTGTTTCAAACTCAACTAACACTAGTAAAGAAGACAAATATGATAACGCATTTAAAAATTTTCTTGCCAAAAGCGTAGATAGAAGCAAAATGGCTTCACTAATCTATGGAGTCAGTAGAAATGGCAGTAGAGGTCTAGGATATTCAGGACCATCTCAACCATATGATGAAACCAGAAACATCAAAATAATACCTCTATTCAAACAATTTATTCCCTTTGGTACTGGCCTTAAGCATTCAGAACCAAAAGGCTCAAACACTGGGATTACACAAACACACACACTAAGGAAATATCCTAAACACGAACACTATGCACAAACTCCACACCGTTTCACTAACATACGGAAATCTAAAGGGATCATAACCTTTGGAAGAACTAATGTGAAAGGACCCACAAAATGGGTACCTAAAAACATGATAATCTATGTTGCAGATATCCTTAATAGCTCCATTGAAACACCAGTCATGGTACCTGGACAGTGGGTGCTCGTGACACATGACGGGAGAAAGGCTTATGTTCCAAGATCTAAAACTTAAACCTGGAGGCGTTGTCGGTTTCGGAGGAAATCAGAAAGGAAGAATCATTGGCTCCGGAACTGTTGGAAATGGTAAGCTTCCTTCCATTAAAAATGTTCTGTTAGTAGAAGGTCTAATGCATAATCTGTTGTCAATAAGTCAACTTAGCGATAGTGGTTATGATCTCATTTTTAATTAAACATCTTGTAAAGCTGTAAGTCAGAAGCATGGATCTCTCCTATTCAACAGAAAGAGGAAAAACAACACTTACAAAATTAAGTTATCTGATTTAAAACATCAAAATGTAAAATGTCTTCTTTCTGTAAACGAAGAGCAATGGGTCTGGCACAGACGTCTTGGCCATGTCAGTCTGAGAAGAATCTCTCAGCTTAACAAGCTTGGTCTTGTTAGAGGCTTGCCAAATCTGAAATATTCGTCAGATGCTTTTTGTGAAGCATGTCAGAAAGGAAAGTTTTCAAAAACCTCTTTCAAAACTAAAAATGTTGTTTCTACCTCTAGACTGTTGGAACTTCTTCACATTGATCTGTTTGGCCCTGTAAAAACAACCTCTCTCAATGGTAATAAATATGGACTAGTCATCGTTGATGACTACAGCAGATGGGCATGGGTAAAATTCTTAAAACACAAGGATGAATCACATTCTGTGTTTGCTTCCTTCTGCACCCAAGTACAAAATGAGAAAAATTGTAAAATAGTCAGAGTCAGAAGTGATCATGGTGGAGAATTTGAAAATAAAAACTTTGAAGAACTTTTTCATTCACATGGAATATCTCACGATTTTTCTTGCCCTAGAACTCCACAACAAAACGGAGTTGTAGAAAGAAAGAATCGAACTTTGCAAGAAATGGCTCGCACCATGATCCAAGAAACTGACATAGCTAAGCATTTCTGGGCAGAAGCAATCAACACAGCATGCTATATTCAAAATAGAATCTCTATAAGACCTATATTGAATAAAACTCCATATGAATTGTGGAAGAATAAATTACCCAACATTTCTTACTTTCATCCATTTGGATGTGTCTGTTTTATGCTTAACACTAAACAGAATCTTAGCAAGTTTGATTCCAAAGCACAGAAGTGTTTGTTGTTGGGATACTCTGAACGCTCGAAAGGCTACAGAGTTTACAACACAGAATCAAGAATTGTGGAGGAATCCATTCATGTTAGATTCAATGACAAGCCTGACTCAGAAAAGTCAGAGCTGGTTGAGAAACTTACAGATTTAGAAATCAGATTCTCTGAATCTAAGGAAGAGAAAGAGGAAGTCAAAGAACAGCAAGATCCTACACCAGAAACCACTGAAGTAACTCCAAATACCCCATCTCAACGAAGAAGAAGATTGTCCACATCCCATCCTGAGGAACTAATTCTGGGTAACAAAGATGCTCCTATCAGAACCAGATCAGCCTTTAGACCATCAGAAGAAACACTTGTAGGACTAGTATCGTTGATAGAACCAGCTACAATTGAAGAAACTCTCATGGACAAAGACTGGGTTCTGGCTATGGAAGAAGAACTTAACCAGTTCTCCAAAAATGATGTTTGGGATCTAGTTCCTAAACCTAAGGATGTCCATGTAATAGGAACTAAGTGGGTATTTAGGAACAAGCTGAATGAAAAGGGGGAAGTTGTCAGAAACAAAGCACGACTCGTTGCTCAAGGATACAGTCAACAAGAAGGAATTGACTACAACGAAACATTTGCTCCAGTTGCTAGACTTGAAGCAATACGTTTACTAATATCCTTTTCAGTGAATCATGACACCACTCTAGATCAAATGGATGTTAAGAGTGCATTCTTAAATGGCTATATATCAGAAGAAGTTTATGTCTAACAACCTCCTGGGTTTGAAAATTCAGAAAAA
Organism: Lathyrus tuberosus; assembly: GCA_022829125.1. Lineage (NCBI taxonomy): Eukaryota > Viridiplantae > Streptophyta > Magnoliopsida > Fabales > Fabaceae > Lathyrus > Lathyrus tuberosus. The sequence continues at coordinate 21,272,697 of JALAZF010000022.1, read as the reverse complement.
TCAGACTCTGTTTTTAAACTTAAAAAATCACTCTATGGTTTAAAGCAAGCTCCCAGAGCTTGGTATGATAGATTGAGCAAATTTTTATTAGAAAACAATTTCACCAGAGGAAAAGTTGACACAACTCTTTTCTGCAAGACATATAAGAATGACATTCTCATTGTTCAAATCTATGTTGATGACATTATTTTTGGTTATGCTAACTCCTCTCTATGTCAAGAATTTTCAAAGTTAATGCAGGCCGAATTTGAAATGAGCCTCATGGGAGAACTAAAGTTCTTCCTTGGAATTCAGATTGATCAAAGATCAGAGGCCACTTACATTCATCAAACCAAGTACACAAAAGAACTTCTAAAGAAGTTCAATATGACGGATTGCAACATTGCTAAAACACCAATGCATCCAACGTGTGTCATGGGAAAGAAAGAAACAGGAGTTAAGGTTTGCCAAAAACTCTATCGTGGCGTGATAGGTTCTCTCTTATATCTAACTGCTTCTAGACCTGATATATTATTCAGTGTACATCTATGTGCTAAATTCCAATCAGATCCAAGAGAATCACATTTAACCACTGGCAAGCAAATTCTAAGGTATCTGAAAGGAACAACTAACCTTGGCCTGATGTATAAGAAAACATCAGAGTATACTCTTTCTGGTTACTGCGATGCAGACTATGCAGGAGACAGATTAGAAAGAAAGAGCACATCAGGGAACTGTCAGTTCTTAGGAAGCAATCTAATCTCATGGTCAAGCAAGAGACAATCTACAATTGCTCTCTCAACAGCTGAAGCAGAATACATATCGGCTTCCCTATGCAGTACTCAAATGCTATGGATGAAAAATCAGCTGGAAGACTATCAGATATATGAGAGTAACATTCCTATCTTCTGTGACAATACTGCTGCTATCTGCTTAAGTAAAAATCCAATTTTGCATTCTAGGGCTAAACACATTGAAATAAAATATCACTTTATTAGGGACTATGTTCAGAAAGGAACTCTATGCTTAAAATTCATTGATACAGACCATCAGTGGGCTGATATTTTCACAAAACCCTTAGCTGAAGATAGATTTCTAATCATTTTAAAACTCCTGAATATGAAATACTGTTCAGAATAAAACATTTTCAGAACCTCATGTGTTTAGTCAGAGAAAAGCATTTTTCAAATCATCAGAACCATTTTCTTAACGCATCTCAAGTTCTGATAATTTTGTGACATGTCATATTATCGGAAAATTATTTTTGCACGTGATTTAAATCAAATTAAGTCATTTTAACTATTCAAATTAAATGAACAACATTTCTCTCGAGATTCACTCAACTTTATCACATTTATTAGTTTATCCCCTCAAGAGTGTATCTGTCCTTTAAACCCCCGAGAATTTTTTTTTCTCTCACAAACCCTAAAAAGTTAATCAACTCTCATCTATTTCTCTCTCTATCTATCACTCCCTCAAAATCAACTCAAAGATCAATCCTCATTCATTCTTATCACTGTAAGGATGAACACTCATCAATAAGACACTGTTCAAATCTCCCAAGAACTACCATCCTCATCCATCACACCCACTACTACTCTCTCAATGGCTGAACCAGTTGGTTTAGATCCATTAAATCTTCCCTCAATTGATGCAAACCATGTCACCCAGAGAACTCGCTCTGTGACATATGTGACACATGCAAATGACCTAACTGTTCTGAAAGATCTAGATGTTGATTTCGACAACCTCTGATAATGGGTTTAACCTAATTGATCAATTGGGTGCTCAAGAATGGAAGAATTACTTTGATAGACTAAGAGGTCCATGCTTTGATGATCTAGTGAAAGAATTCTAGAGACATGCAGATACAGACGAATTCCATGTGGTATCTTCTGTTCTGGAGCAGAAGATTATCATCACTGAGCGATCTATCTCCGAATTGCTAGGAATGAAGTTCTTGGAAGGAAAGAGGGTGTACGGAAAAACTGAGAAATCTGAGTCAGTCATCAACAAAGCTATCTTCAAGAGCTATCAATCAGGAACAACGGACTACAAAAGCAAAAACTTGTGTGACAACCTAAGGATCTGGCACAAGATCATTCTTGGATGCATCAATCCAAGACCGGCAAAGAGTGCTACAGATTTTGCCAACGCAAATCAAAAACACATGTTGTACTACCTGCACAAACATGAGAAAATGTGCCTTCCCTCTATTCTGTTATACTATTTAAGGGATATGGTGCGCAAAACCAGAACAACAGCCTCACCAGAAAAGAAGATTGTCAACTACATTCCTTTTGGAAGACTGATCTCTGACATTCTGGTTGAATGCGGATTAGTGGATTATCTAACCAAGGAAGCAAATTTCACGGAATATCTGAATGAAAGAGTTGGAGATGTTTTCAATGCTGTAAATCTTAAACATATGAAGATGATTGCAAGTGTAGAGGTGAAACCAACACCTATTTCTCCTGACACGGTGAAAAACATCAGGAATCCAGTGGAAAACTATCCATTCTACCGCAAAGAAGATAATCCAACAGCAATAGCCTCTTACATTGCCATAATGAGAGAAGCAAAATCTAGAGTTGAAGAAGCTGTCCCTCAGTCAAAGAATATTACCAGGAGTAAGAGAAAGCTTGTTGAAGAGGATGCAGAGGGCAAAAAGAAGAAAAAGGATGAAACTGGAATCTCCAGAAAAGAAGCCCTTCTTCTTGAGAAAATCAATAAAGTTGATGCAAATCCATCTGGTGCTGCACCATCTTCATCAATCACCTCTAGCTCCATTCCACAAGTAAGGTTTAAACCTCCATCTTTCTCTATTCCTTTACCAACCACTAATCAATCAACCAACAGTCCATCAATAACTACCCCAATCCTGTCTGAGATTGTTTTTACCCATATTTCAACAACAACTACCTCAACAATTCAGCCAAATGAACTAGACCCAACAAATCAAATCTCTAAATCTCTAGCTCCCATTACTGAATCTAGTTCTGAGGGAACCTCCTATGAATCTCTAGAAATTGTCTTACCTAAAAACCTCATGAACTCTGACAATCTAAAAGTCACCTCTCCTAACAATCAACAACAACCACCTGAACCTGCTGCTACTGAGATTAACTTATCTCAGCAACCACCATCTGAAACCAACTCTGATAAATCCAACCTCGCTCTGGTTGTCTACAATACTCCACCTCCAACTTCCTTTGAAGAATGTACAAGTCAATTTCATGACAAAGCACTTGAGAAGTTTGCTAGGTTAAGAGCGGAACTTTGTACAAGCACGAAACTCATGGAACTTGAGAGTGCCTGTCAAAGTTTTCAAAAATGGCTGGACATGGAACTTACAAGAATTGTAAGTTTCTCAAACACAACCATAACTACTGAACTAGCAAAAGCTAAGGAGAGAGCAGAAGCTGAAGCAAGAGTCAGAGTACTCAAGTTCTTAGCTGCTAAGCAGAAAGAAGCTGAAGAAAAGGCTGCTAAAGAAGCAGAAGAGCAAGCTGCTAGAAAGGCACAAGAAGCTGTAGAGGCTGAAAGAGCTAAAGAAAGTGCTATGATTGCTTCCACCTCTGATCCTGTTATCAAGCGTCTGGGAGACGCCGTTGATGAAATCAGAACTAAACAAAAGAACTTCAGAGAAAGGTTTGACAAGCAAGATACTGTCAATGAAAATCTTCAGATCATGATGAAGAAAATCTGGGACAAACTGTCCTCTGACAGCAAATAAACCTCTGTTTTTCTTTTAAGTTTTAATTATGTGTTTTTCACCCTTGGACTACCCTATGTTTATCCTTTTTATTCATAAAGGGGGAGAAAGTATGAATGTGATAATTTTGATTATAGTCATTCTCTGAAAAACAATGCTGTTTACATGCTAACAGATAAATCTGTCATCTCTATTAGATTGTTTTTCTGTATTTTTTTCTTCTGTGCAGATAACTCAGAATTTTGATGATGAAGAAAGACTCAAAAGGTAAATGAAGTCAGGGGGAGCCCCAAGCAAGAACCTTAATCTAATACTCAAGGGGAGCACTTCATAAAAAGGATAAGCTATCCTAAAAACCTTTTCATTTTCCCTGTGTTATATATATCAAAATTGTGTCATCAAATTATATAGTTTTGTCATCATAAAAAAGGGGGAGATTGTGAGAACAAGATTTGGTTCTGCAATATTATCTCTAAGTTTTGATGATAACAGATGAATATTTGTATGAACAATTTTGTGAAACTAATGTTGTTATTTGTGAGAACCTAGTAAACAGGTTCTGCTTCCGTGAATTGGCGCAATGCTTAATGAAAGATGCTTCGAAGAACTGAACTAAATTCGAAGATAAGACAAGATTCACATAACTCTGATATGAAAAAGAAAAATAAAATGAATTCTGAAGATCAAGAGACAAGGGTTCTGATGGAACGAAGTCCAAATGCTGAAGCCTCACGATTTTCGATCAAGGTTCTGAAGACCTACCCAAAGTCGACTCTAATGTTTCAATCAAATATTATCAGAAGCCTCTGAAGATATGAAGAAAGTGGATTAAGAGAACAAGGTTCATAAGACAAGTTCTGAAGATTCTGGAAGCGCAGAGCTGATGATTCGAAGACTTGATAATCTCAAGAACCATACAATGTTTTCCCTTCCTACTCACGCTCACAAAAAGCCTCTGAAGTTGAGAAGCCCAGAAAACCTGCCACACTGTACAGCTGTACCACATTACAACGTGTTGCGGTGAGAATAGAATAACAAGCTATTAATTAACTTGCATCACATTTCTTTGAATTCACAACCGACTTTGATTTATCCAAAGGAAAGGTTCAAGATCGAGAAAAACCTAAAGGGGGAGATCTAAGGTTCGGGGGTTGGTTATACTGAGGGAAGGTATTAGCACCCTTAATATCTGTAGTACTCTACAGGAACCTCTTGTTTAGTGTTTGTGTTATGTTATGTTTGCTTGCTAAGATAAATGCTAAAGGTAAGGACCTAGGGGTATGTACACTAAGTTTGCTCGCCAAGATGTCGCATCTTGTGCCTACGTATCTGACTAAAGAATCAGAGCAACCGTAGTTCACCTAACTGAGGGTGAAAGAGGAACCATTGACTATGGCCAAAGTTTCAAGGGGAAATGAGTATGAGCTCATTTTAGAGATCATGATAACTCTCTAAATCTAAGTTATAAGGGAAAAGTGAGTTCTCATGATGATGAGAATCACATAGACTTCAAAACTCTAACCTAATTCTAAGTTAAGATTCCATGGCTCTTATGAGGCCAGGAAAAGGGAAAGGCTCTTATGAGGCCAAGGGGGAATGATTTGTTTATTGACTTATGAGTCAACTGAGGGGAACTTTCCTTTGGAATGGTATTGACGATGTGTCAAATGAAAAAGGCAACCAGAATAGTTATCCACAAGACTTTATCAGAAATTATTTACAAGTCTCACCAAAGAGAGAAATGAAGAGTTAGTATTCAAAGAAATTGAAAATTGAAAAGAAATAGAATTAGTCTCGTCTTAATCATGATTTAATTGAGAAATCGATAATCAATGATTCTTGACTTTCATCGACTAAAAAGTGAATGAAATTGAAATAAAGAGGAGGTGGTCTCATATTGATCAAAGTTTTGTTGATTCAATGAGATCAACCAAACCATGAAGTTTGTTATGTCATCGACCCAAAGTAAAGAAAATGGAATCGAAATGAAAAATAAAATTGGTCTCGTCTTAATCAAGATTTAATCGGTAAATCGACAATCTTAGACTTTTGACCTTCATCGACCAATAAAAATAAATAAAAAGTGGCCTCATATTTATCAAGACTTTATTGATTTGAAATAATCAAAGTCAAGATTTGTGCAATGTCATTGGCCAAAAATGGTGAAAATGGAATCGAAATGAAAATAAAATTGGTCTCGTCTTAATCAAGATTTAAATCGGTAAATCGACAATCTTAGATTTTTGACCTTCATCGACCAATAAAAATAAATAAAAAGTGGCCTCATATTTATCAAGACTTTATTGATTTGAAATAATCAAAGTCAAGATTTGTGTAATGTCATTGGCCAAAAATAAAGAAAATGGAATGCAATGAACTACTAAGTTAAGTGGATTAACATGAATAGAATTAATAAAAACATAGAAAGGCTAGAGATTAAAATCTCGAAAAAAACTTGCTAAAAAAGTTAATAAAATGAAAATGATTTTTTAAAAAAAGAGAGGAAGGGCGATGTGTATGGGCTTGCGAATAGAAAAAAGTGAGTGAGATCAAAACGTGGGCCGAGCCCACCCTCATCCATATTGGACGAATGTCTACAGCAACAAAGAACTCATTTCTAAAAAGTCAAAAAAAGGAAACCCCATCCCTAAATGAACCAGTCAAAAAAACGGACATTGAAAACAAGGTTAATAAATTATGGAATCAAAAACCTCATTTCTCTCTATACGACAAAAAAAATGAAAAGAATGGGAACACTATAGCACGTTTGGGTCAGCAAATCACCATCAACCATCCACACCGCGACGGAAACAAGAATCCGCGGATCGATTCAACCTTCCTTTGCCAACAGAGACTTCACTTTCGTCTTCTCAATTGGTTTCGTTCTCACTCTTCCCTTCATTTCTACCCGTCTTTCTACTTTCTGGTTTTGAAATTATTGGTGGAAGGGCGATGATTAAAGGTTTGATTTTTTGGGTAACGGCGACGGAAAGGTTTAATGTTTGGTTGTTGGTTTTGGAACCTGGGTTGAGGAGGTGTGTCGCAGGTTTATCTGTGAAAGGAAAAGAAGATTTGAAGGGATTAGATTCAGATCGCTGAGGCTTTGAGTGGGTTCGATGAAGAGAGGATAAGTGAAGGGTGAAGGTTTTAAAGAAATGGTTGAAGGTATGTTGTTGCCGTTGTGTTGTTGTGGGTTCTGACGGTGGAAGATGGAGGGTCGAGTTTAATGAGACAGTTGGTGTTTGAAGGTGAGGGTCGAGTTTATGAACAGAGATTTAACGAGAAAGAGAGGTTGAAATAGGTTGAAGAAAAATGAGGCTCGAAGGTGAGGGTGGTGTTGAAGTTCCCCCGTGAAAAGAATCCCGAGCTATAAAGGCGTGTTTCTCTTTTCTTTTAATTTTTTCTTGGAGCCCTTTTCTTTCTCTTTTTGTGAATTTCGTTTCTTCTTTTAGCCTGTTGTTGTCCTGTTGCTTTCAGTGGTGTGCAGGTGTATTAGGCATCGTATGCAAGTGTCTGGCTCCTTGTGCAGTGGGAAGCTTTGGCTTGTTTGTCTTTGTTCATCGTATGGTTTTGGAGTGGTGTGTAGGAGCAGGTTCGTACGAATGAGGCAAGGTTGGCATGTTGTTTTGGTGTAAGGTGGTAAACTGTGTTGATGGGTTGCTTTCAGCTGCAGGTCGTGTTGGTGTACAAGACGTAGCAGGGTCCGGTTTTGGAGCAGTTGGTCAAATGATTTTATTTATGTAAACAATGCAGGTTTTCTGAGTCGGAGCTTTTGGCAAGGCTGGTTTGTGGTGCTTTATAGCAGAGTTCTTATTGTGGAATGCAAAATTTTGGAGTTTAGTGTGTACCTTGGTGATAACAGGCTTTTGTTGTTGTGGGACTTAGTTGAAAATGGCGCATAGGTTTAAGGTTAGTTTATTGGTGTGGCTGAAAATGGGGTCAAGTTGAGTTGTAATGAGAAATATTAATGCATATGAGTTTATGGTGTAAATGAGCCTTGTCTTATTGTAATAAAAATTCTAATATGATGGACTCTTGTTATAAAACGTGAATTTGGTTTATAGAACTAATATCGATAATATTGGATATGAAATTGGTTGAAAATAAATGGATAATGAAAATTGGATTAAAAATGGATAAATGAGAAAATGGATAAAAATGGTCACGGGATGGATATGGGTTTTGTAACGCGCCTCCACAACACTCAAGAACCTTGACAGCTTAACTTGAATGCCACTAATCTTGAACAACACGACCAAATACTTGCACACAAACTGAAACATACCAACTGCTCTAATCTCTTTGATGGCTTTACAACCTCAATTGAACTGAAACAATACTGCACACACCATGAACCAGCTAACCTTAGGAGACTCAACTGAACGATATTTGTCAACCATAAACTCTAAGGGTGAGAAATCCTAATCTTCGTGCCTTGAGTGCACACTTATAAAACAAATGACTTGATGAGGACCAAAAACCTAGTTCAGAATCTCTGCCACAACTTGATAACCTGACACTGAAACAAACCACCCTTCTGACCAAAATTAGGTCAAGCTTCCACTAGATCTCAAACCACACCACACAGACCCTTGACCTGACGAACTTGCCTGATCCTTGAGGAAGAACTTGTGATGAAAATAAATTACATTAGATTATTGAGGAAAGAAGGTCTCTTGAAACAAACCCTGATTTACAAGTGAAACAAAACAAAAAAAAACTGATAAAATGGTTAGTTAACAATGCATAGGTGATTGATCTATGATGCTCATGCAAAAGATGTTATGACATCTAAGGGGTAAAATTTGGGGTATAACAGTTGCCCCTATTTAAATAGCTTTACCAGATGGCTCGAGGGATGGAAATCCTCAGGACATTAAGGTAAAAGGTATTTAAATATAGCAAACCGAAAATTTTGCCCTTAGATGGAATGCAGATGCTAAGGACGAGCAACAGACATGCAGATGCTGACATAACATGAACTTCTAGTATGATGATTATGATGCCATGATAGTGCAAAAGATGCAGACAAAACAAGACACCAAAGAACAAAGAGCAACCAAACATAGGTGAACTTCACTGGGGAAGGAATGAAGGTTAGTATCCCCGAGGAAAACTCACTGGGGATACAGGATAACCAATAAAAGAGACTCAATGGGGAGACTCTGAGGCAACACTGGAGATAGAAAATGAAACTGAGGGGAAACCCTACAGGTCCTTACTGGAGGTAGGAGCCAGAAAGGTATTCTCCACTGGGGAGAGATCCAGGGAGATGGACGACTGGTTCAATGTGACCGGACGACACTGGGGAAATAAGACGCACTCTTACTGGGCATGAAACTAGAAAGAAGACATGATCTCCATTGGGGATCAATTTGAAATAAAGGATAGACATCCTACAAGAGATTTTCTGGGGATTTCTTATATTGAAGAGTTCAAACGGGATCTTCAAGAAAAGCCAGAAAAGACAGAGACAAAACTTTGCGTGTGCCAAATGATGATCAATCACAAGGACTTTCAAAGAGACATTGATAATGACTGAACTTCTGTTGGGAACCAGTTAAAGTGCCAACAAGGATTGAACTCAGAAGTGATTGCTAGTATTCACCAATTTGAACAAGGTAACAATTTGAGTTGGTTTGCCAGCAAGAACTGGACTTGGACACCAATATGAGGTGGGATTTTGAATACCAGTATGAGCTGGATTTTGAGGTTTAGGTTCATATTTGACTTGGTTTCAAACAACGGGTTCACGATAACCTGAAGTTTAGGCTCACAATAACCTGATTTCAAACAACAGATTCACGATAATCTGAAGTTTAGGCTCACGATAACCTGATTTCAAACAACTGGTTCATGATAACCAGAAGCTTAGGTTCACGATAACCTGATACAAACAACTGGTTCGCGATAACCAGAGGTTAGGTTCATGATAACCTGATACAAATAACTGGTTCACGATAACCAGAAGTTTAGGTTCACGATAACCTGATACAAACAACTAGTACACGATAACCAGAGGTTTAGGTTCATATTTGACCTGGTTTCAAACACCGGGTTCACGATAACTCGAAGTTTAGGTTCACATTTGACCTGGTTTCAAACAACAGATTCACGATAATCTGAAGTTTAGGTTCACATTTGACCTGGTTTCAAACAACGGGTTCATATTTGACTCGAAGTTTAGGTTCATATTTGACCTGGGTTCAAACAACGGGTTCATATTTGACTCGAAGTTTAGGTTCATATTTGACCTGGGTTCAAACAACGGGTTCATATTTGACTCGAAGTTTAGGTTCATATTTGACCTGGGTTCAAACAACGGGTTCATATTTAACTCGAAGTTTAGGTTCACATTTAACCTGGAATAATCAATGCCAGCGATTACTGGACTTTAGGTATCCATGTGAGGTGATTGAGTATGAGATAGATTGGTACCAGGGTTGCAGGTTAGACTTCTTGGGGAATACCCATTATGGTTGCAAAGAGGTTGAATAAAACCAGAGATAGATAAGTTTCTCATAAGAGACTGCCACTTATCGCCATAGAAAAACAAGCTTCCTCAAGAGATTACTACTTGTTATTGGGTATAAATTCCAAAGAGATGTTGATATTACAACACTACTGGAGGAATAATTATCTTCAATGAGGATCTGTAAAAGATTCTTCCTGCGAGACACAGTGCAAAATAAATGCACGTGCAAGATGGGATCAGAAACCACACCTGCCAGGGATCAAAGTTCAATCTAGGAACAAGCTAGAAAGAAACGGTCAAACAAGACTCCAATTGAGGAATAAACTCAAATGGGAACTTATCTTATCCACATGTGGAAAAGATAACTAAACCAACCATCATCCACGAGAATCAAACTCTGTGGGGAATTCAGAAAAGATGGGCACTTTATGCCTAGGACTGACTTTCTATTGGAGTGAATAGACAAACCCAGTCTCTTGGGGAGATAACCACCAGAGTGAACAAAACAGGTAGACACCAGGAAGGAAGCAGAAATGCTAAGATGCTATGCATATGAATGCTCATGCCATGCTTATGCTCATGCTGACAAAACAGACAAAAGGAAGCGAGACCGGAGATGAAATAAACATCTCGACAAGGATACCCAGCCAACCTCATCAGATTGGACCATTACTGGGGATGAATAAGTAGGATCAACAACTTCACTGGGAAAGAAGTATTCCTCCTGAGGTATAGCATCATGACTTCACTAGGATTGCCATCATGAACTTAACTTCTTTACTGGAGAGAAATCCATGGAGATTGGCCGAGCTCGCTGAAGTAACAATTTAGTGGGAAGCTGGCAAAGGATATCACGAGAACAGGGTAATTCTGCATCCTGACTTGTATGATGATCACCATAATAAACAACAGCTCTTGCAACAGGTAATTTTCACATCTTCTCTGCCCCAGATTACATGGTATGTTGGCAGAAAATACCAAGAGGATTTTACAGAAGAATCGGCATGCGAAATGCCTCAATATCTTCAAACTCTTAGATTCATGAATCTCAGTGTAACTGCCCCAGATTAACGATGTTTGCACACCAAAGTCCTTGAACTTGCTCTTCAGGCTGACTGATCTGTGAAAGAGATGCCCCAGACTGATTAGCCCTTTTAAGTCTGTTCTTTCTGAAGTCATTCTTGGTCTAAAATTGTGTTTACATTATCAGCTTGATAAGAAGCAATTCTCTGTAAACTCATTGTGTCTGAACTTAAAAGTTGTATTCCTTAAGAGAGTCTTAGTGATTAGATCTCTTGAGAAGTCTAGGACGTGTGTCTTAGAGGTTGTGCCTTGAGTAAGACCTGTGTGGTTGGATTAGTTGAGAAGTCTGGAATGTGTGAGTTCTAGAGTTTGTTGTTAGTCACCAGCTGTGTAGCTCGTGCAGTGTACTATTTTGTTGAATAGTGGATTAAGACCTCGTTGAGAGAGGCAAAATCACCTTGGCGGGTGGACTAGACTAACTTGAGAGATTCTCAAGTGAACTAGTATAAACATAACGTGTTTATATCTTTTTGTTTAACCAAACTGTTGTTCTTTAGAAAAAGGAAAAAGTTTTAACAAGGAAAGTTATTCAAAAGAAACGATTATTTTGAAAAACCAACTCACACCCCCCTTTCTTGCGTTTTTCACACCTTTAGATAGGATGGAAATCAGCCAAACGCGTGATCCCATAGAGCATTACAAAGTTTAGAAAACGGTAATTTATGGGAAAATGGGCAACATTGAAACATAACGACCACTATCCTTTCACCAACTTTGAATTCTGGACATCCTGAGCTTCTGCCGAAGATGACCTTGATTGAAGTCTTTCGACAGATGGTATTACCGCTGGGGATTTAACCTTGTCGGACATAGTTACTTGCCATGAATCCCTAACTTTTTCCTGGATTATCTTTTGTGAGGTTTTCAATCCATCGGGATGATTTTTGCTTGTGCCTCTAATTTTTGCCTGGACCCCCCTTTTGGGTTTTCAATCCACCGAGACGTTTTTTTATTTTTATTTTTATTTAGGCGAAGTATTTCTTGACTACATCAACATTCATGGGGTAGGTAAACTCCTCTCCATCCATGGTTGCGAGTCTCAAGGCGCCGCCTGAAAAGGCTTTCTTGACCACATAGGGGCCGTCATAATTCGAAGTCCATTTGCCCTGGGAATCAGTGAGAAATGATTGTATCTTTTTGAGCACAAGATCTCCTTTCCTGAAAACACGGGGTCAAACCTTTTTGTCGAACGCCTTCTTCATTCTTTACTGATACAACTGACCATGGCACAGAGCCGTTATTCACTTTTCTTCGATCAAATTCAATTCATCGTGTCGACTTTGACACCATTCAGCCTCTGTTAGCTTAGCTTCCATCAATACCCGGATTGATGGGATCTCTACTTCTATGGGAAGTACTGCTTCCATGCCATATACTAGAGAGAAATGGGTTGCCCCTGTTGAAGTGCGGACAGATGTGCGATAACCGTGAAGAGCAAAAGGCAGCATTTCATGCCAGTCTTTGTAGGTTACAACCATCTTTTGAACAATCTTCTTGATGTTCTTGTTAGCCGCTTCTACCGCCCTGTTCATCTTAGGCCGGTAAGGAGATGAGTTATGGTGTTCGATCTTGAACCCAGCGCACAATGCTTTCATCATCTTATTGTTCAGGTTAGATCTATTATCAGTAATTATCTAGCTTGGAACACCGTAACAGTAGATGAGATTGTTCTTGATAAATCAGACCACGACTTGTCGGGTTACATTGGTGTATGACGCTGCTGCGACCCATTTGGTGAAGTAGTCAATGGCTACCAGGATGAACCGATGTCTGTTTAAAGCTTTGGGTTCAATCATGCAAATCATGTCGATTCCGCATATGGAAAAAGGCCATGGAGAAGAAAGAACTTTGAGATGCGTTGGTGGTACATAAATTTTGTCAGCGTATATTTGACACTTGTGACACTTCCTCATGTACTTGTAGCAATCGGATTCCACGGTCAACCAATAGTATCCTGCTCTCAGAATTTTTCTCGCCATTGTGTGCCCGTTAGCATGAGTGCCAAAGGATCCTTTGTGAATTTCTTTCATCAGCATGTTTGCTTCCGGTCTGTCTACGCATCGGAGCAAGACCATGTCGAAGTTTCTCTTATAGAGTGTATCACCGCTCAGGAAGAATTTGCCTGCCAATCTTCTGATGGTTTTCCTGTCTTTTCTTGATGCCCCAGGTGGGTACTCTTGTTTCCGAATGAAGCATTTGATATCGTGATACTAAGGTTTGTCATCTATGACAACTTTGATCGCGAAGATGTAAGCGGGCCATTCTAGGCGCATTATGTCAATCTTAGGGACGTCGTTCCATTGACCCACACTAATCATGGAAGAGAGAGTGGCTAGTGCATCAGCCATGTGATTCTCTTCATGAGGGATATGATGAAACTCGATTCTGTTGAAGAATGGTAATAACCTTCTTGCGTAATCTTTGTAAGGAATCAATCTTGATTGGTATGTGTTCTAATCTCCTTTGATCTGATTGATAAACAGGGCTAAGTCTCCATACACATCCAATTTTTTTATCCTTAAGTCAATTGCTTCCTCGAGACCCATGATACAAGCTTCGTATTCGACCTCGTTGTTTGTGCATTTGAAAGTCAGTCGGGCAGTGAAAGGAATATGGGTACCCTGAGGTGTTACGATGATCGCCCCAATTCCGTTTCCATAAGTGTTGACAGCTTCGTCAAAAATTAATCCCCATTGGGAACCTGGTTCAAGCCCTTCACTGGGTAGCGGTTCATCACAATCTTTTATTTTAAAGTACATGACATCTTCTTCTGGGAAGTCAAATCCGAATGATTCCTGATCGTCAATCGGTTGATGAGCCAAATGATAAACTAAAATACTTCCTTTGACGGCTTTCTGAGCATGGTACTCTATGTTGTATTCCGATAACAACATTTGCCAACGGGCAATCCTTCCCATGAGAGCAGGCTTTTCAAAGACGTACATTATCGGATCCATTTCGAAGATTAACCAAGTAGTGTGACAAATCATGTACTGGCGAAGATGTTTGGCTGCCCAAGCCAAAGCACAACCAGTTTTCTCGAGCATAGTGTACCAAGTTTCACAGTCGGTAAATTTCTTGCTCAAATAGTAGATGCCAGACTCTTTTCTTTTGGTTTCGTCTTGTTGGCCAAATACACAACCCATAGAGTATTCCAAGACTGTTAGGTAGATGATCAGTGGTCTTCCCTCCACTGGAAGTGACAGGAATGGTTGATTCAACATATATTCTTTGATACTGTGGAACGCTTTTCGACAATCTTCTGTCCATTTGCAGCTTTGATTCTTTCTGAGTAATTTGAAGATTGGCACGCATGTCGCGGTCATGAGGGATATGAACCTTGAGATGTAATTCAGACGTCCCAAAAATCCTCTTACCTGTTTTTCAGTGTTTGGCGAAGGCATTTCTTGAATGGCCTTGACCTTGTCAGGATCAACCTCAATTCCTTTTTGGCTGACGATGAACCCTAAAAGTTTTCCTGAGCGGACACCGAATGTGCATTTATTGGGATTCAAGCGGAGTTTGTATTTTCTCAGATGCTCGAATAGCTTTGACAGGTGTGTTACATGCTCTTCTTCTATTTTAGATTTGGCAATCATGTCATTGACATACACTTCGATTTCTTTGTACTTCATGTCGTGAAACAGAGTTGTCATGGCTCTTTGATAGGTTTCCCCTGCGTTCTTTAAACCGAACGACATTACCTTGTAACAAAAGGTGCCCCATGGGGTGATGAATGAAGTTTTATCCATATCTTCCTGCGCCATTTTGATTATAGCACGAGAATCCATCCATGAAGGAGAAGAATTTGAACTTTGCTATACTGTCTACCAACATGTCTATGTGCGGTAATGGGAAGTCATCCTTTGGACTTTCTTTGTTTAAATCTATGTAGTCTACACACATTCTGACATTTCCGTCCTTTTTCAGAACTGGCACTGTGTTGGCTAGCCATTGAGGATATTCTGAGGTAGCAAGGAAACCTGCGTCGATTTGTTTCTGCACTTCCTCCTTGATTTCGATAGCCATATCCAGGTAAGTTCGTCTTAGCCTTTATTTCACCGGAGAACATTCTGTCTTTAACGGTAAATGATGTTCCACAATGCTGGTATCCAACCCTAGCATGTCCTGATAGGACCAAGCAAATACATCTGGAAACTCTTTGAGAAGTTTTATCAAGCTTTCTTTGACAATCGGACTGAGCAGTGCCCCAATCTTAACTTCTTTCTTTTCTTCCTTTGATCCCAAATTGACCGTTTCCAATGGCTCTTTGTGAGGTTCAATGGACCTTTCCTCTTGCCTGAGTAGTCGGGAGATCTCCCCTGGAATTTCTGCATCCTCTTCTTCTTTAGCTTCAAATACCGGGAATTCAAAGTTGGGAGAAGGCATTGGATCGTATGTTTCAATGGGGTTTAAAACACGCAATCTGCATGCGTGATGATTTGTTTTTTAGAAGAGATAGAGATAATGCAAGAGTGTGTGCAGTGTATTTTCTGAAAAATGCTTGTTATTATTTTGGGTTGTTTTAGGATTACCATTTTCTTAAAAAAGTAAAGTGAAAACCGCAATAAATGCGGGAATGACAGAACGACGTTATTTATTTATGATTTGTCGATTCTTGAAATACAACCCTATAAAACAAAACTCTGTCGCTTTGGGCAAAGCGAAGAGGGACATTTATAGAAAAGTGATCCCTATAAAAACATCCATTTCCCCTGGGCAGGGTGAAAGGTTAAAACAAAGACGGCAATTACTTAGACTTATGGATGACTTTCAGGACATCGACAGCAACCCATTGGCGACGAACTCCTCGGTGAATCACAAAGTCTGGTACCTTCGTTCTTGGGTTGTCATCAGAAATAACGCTGATTTCTAGTGGAGCAGGATCATTGGAGTCTTTCGCCCAAGCAGAGTTGTCGTAAACGAACTCTTCTATTGTATCTTCCCTAATGTTTTCACTCTCAAGAGGATCTCCCTATCCAGTTTGTTGGATGTCCTCGTATCTGATGCGAGAGCTTCCAGGAGCGGTGTAATTGACCAAGAAGTTGTACTTGCCACTCGGCTGTCCTAAGGTGTCCCATACTTCTGTGGGGATAGAGGAGACATCCTTCTCAATGACGTTGACCTCAGGAAAAGCATAGTTGATGAACTCTTGTCCTGTAATCTTTACATATTCATCATTGTGCTGGATATCTTTGGAATGTTCTGAGTAATGATCCCATGACCCGGTGGGGATAAGGGTATTCCTTTCAATATTATTCAGCTGATAGGCATTGTTTGGCTGACTCTTTTGCCTCAAGTCTTCTGGGTACGACTTCCAGATAGGCAAGTCATCCAGGGGATCATAATAGTCCTAATCGAAGTTGTTCTTCATTAGATAATCTTCTAACGAGTTAGGTGGAGCACAACATCCCTCAGGATCACAATCTCCATAGATCATCCGAATGTCTGATCTTGGTATATATCTCGGGCCCTGCTTGGAAAAACAGAATGGCATGTACGTTTCTTCCTGAGACATATAACTGTTGTCCTTGAGATAAGATTTCCATTTCTTGTCTGTATCGGAGGAGTCACTCTTGTTGATGGTGTGTACTTCTTGAGACACTGGGTGGAGGAAGCCTCCATTGTGGAAGAAGTCCTGAATGGGATGAAAACTTTCATCTTTAGTAGTCTGGGTACACGCTGAGAAGAAACCAAGACCCTTCTTTGTCTTGTTATCCGTAGGAATTACAAGTTGTCCCCATCCTTTTATGTTGTTACTCTTGATCACTTCGAGAGCATCTTTGTATGAGGAAATCGACGTCCCTCTTTCTGATCGATTTTCATTGCTCACCGAGAGTGCTTGGAACTAGGTTCCAACAACCTTCTCGGGTTCTACACAGGAGAATGATGATATGTTGCTCATTATTAAGGTCTGCTCTCCGCATACTATGACTAACTTATCATTCTTGATGAACTTCAGCTTCTGGTGAAGTGTCGAAGTGACTGCCCCAGCTTCGTGTATCCAAGGTCTTCCTAATAAACAGTTGTATGCTGCCCGGATGTCCATGGCCTGGAAAGTGACTTGGAAAGTGTGAGGACCGATGGTTATGGGAAGATCAACTTTGCCGATAACTATTTTTCTGGATCCGTCAAAGGCTTTGACGATGACCTCGCTGCCTCTCATCGGGGCTCCCTGAAATGATAGTCACATCAGAGTTAATTTTGGCATAACATTCAAAGACGATCTTGTGTCTACCAGTACGCTGGCTAGAGCATCGTCCTGGCAGTTGACTATAATGTTAAGTGCCATATTATGATTTTTGCCTTCTTCAGGTAGTTCTTCATCGTTGAATCCTAAATTGTTGCAGGAAGTGATGTTGGAAATGATGTTGTCAAACTATCTTACCGTCACATCTTGTTCTACGAAAGCTTTCTCTAATACTTTCTGCAGAGCTTCCCTGTGAGCTTCGAAACTAAGTAGGAGAGATATCACAGAGATTCTAGATGGAGTTTGCAACAGTTGGTCCACAATGTTGTACTCGCTTTTTTGGATGAGCTTCAACATCTCGTCATTTTTTTTACCAGTTCTGGATTACTGGATTATCCGACTGGTTGATTGGGAACTTCTGTTTGAGGTTCCTTCTCTTTGGTAGGTTCTCCAAATCCTCTGTTGAAGATCCGACCACTCCGTGTTACTCGACTGATGTCAGCAATGTTTACGACAAAGGGTAATGGAGTTTCCTTTCCATTTTCGATGGTTGTTGCACCGTACTTGTAAGGGATAGCCTTTTCCAATTTGTATGGTATTGGACCTGGCAATTAGATAACCATGTGAGCTTTCTGATTTCTCTAACCGTTATAGGCAACCTCAATCAGTTCCTGGTTGGGAACTTTTCTACTATCAAAAGGGATCCTTGATTCATCGAGTAGAGGGATTATAACGCAAACATATTTGGTCCTCCCATGATCGGAGATTATGACAATGTCTTTGCTTTGATCAGGGAGATAGTCTTGTATCACGTTGATCGACCCAGAACTTGAACATGGTCGAACCTCTTTATGGTCCAACTAATTTTTAAGAGCCGCTCGTACGAGGTAGTATCCTTGGTTTTTCTCTGAACAAAATCTAAAGCGCTCATAGTTGTGGGGTGGCACCTGGCCACGCCCGCTTTGTATGCAGTGCATCTTTACTAGATCTGTTTCCATCGAGCGGACATCCTGACTTTGATGCCTACCACGATTCCCGTCAGTCATACTAATCAGTTGTGTAGCTTCATCCAAGTAGATTTGAAGCCACCAGTGGTCCAATAAGTGTTGAAGTGTTATTTTGACAAGTGCACACCCTTGGTCGTCTTCACGGAATTCTTCACAGTCTTGATAATCGTGTGAAGCCAGAAAGCCAAGCCTGACTTGCTTAGCGTGCAATTCTACTAGACTGGTATTCATCAAGCGTATGTCAAAGATCTGAACCATATTGACTTGATGGTTATTTCTCTCAAGATAGTCTTGGATCTATCCGAGATCCATCTGACGTTGGAGGGACTCTTATACAAAAGAGCATCCCTGATTGCTTGTTGAGCAGATCGGACAAGTGTTGTAATCGTGTCGTGGCAGATTATGATATTGACTTTGTCTCAAATGCATCGCCACCAAATTTACGTTCATCGCAAGAATGTTGCGGTTCTGAACAATGTTGGGATGTGCACGGGCCATGTTGGCTTCACAGATTCGGTGATCATGAATCCAGACCAGATCCATCTGTTGTTGTAGAGCTGATTGCACTACAGAACACCCCTGGTTATTCTTTGAGCAGATATCACACTGGTGATAATTGTGAGGCGGTACATGACCGTACCCACTCTGCCTGCAATGCATCCTGACCAGATTGGTTCCTAATAGGAGTACATCATGAATTTGATAACTGCGGCTAAATTCTTCCTCTATTAAATTTACTGCAGTCTTTTCATGTTGCGGAAACGGGTTCCTCTGAACATTTGGATCAGTATCTTTGAAAGATAGGATCCCATTCCTAACAAGCTTCTGTACATCAGACTTGAAGCTGAGACAGTTCTCAATGTTTTGCCCCGATCCTCCTTGATGGTAAGGGCAAGTTTGATCCTCTTTGAACCAAAAAGGTGGATTTTCCAGTACTGTAAGAGGAGTCCTGGTTTGGACGTGCCCCTTGACCAGTAAGAGTGGAAATAGTTCTGCGTATAACATCGATATAGGGTCAAACCCTGATGGTTGTGTCGTACGATTGTTATTGTTGTACTGCACATGAGCCTGATAAAGAGGCTGTTGTGTCCTTTGCTGATACTGTTGTTTACTTGGTTGGCTCTGAGCAACCTGAGGTTGATAAGTTGGAACCGGCGCAGGGTTGATAGTGGGAGTTATCGCCGCTGTTGGTTGATACCTTCGTCTTTGTTTTCCCAGAGAGATATTACTAATATCTTGCTCTTTTTTCTTTTGGAAAGCACTACCGTATCTCTTAGTACTACTAGATGGCTCTGCATCTTTGACCAATCGTCCTTCTCGGACTGATTCTTCAAGGCGTATTCCCATGTTCACCATTTCAGTGAAGTCACTGGGCGCACTTGCAACCATTCGGTCGTAATAGAATAAGCTTAAGGTTTTCAAAAAGATCTTTGTTATATCTTTTTCCTCAAGAGGGGGACAAATCTGGGAGGCAATTTCACACCATCTCTGAGCATATTCTTTGAAAGTTTCTTTGTACTTCTGCGACATTGCTCTGAGATGATCCCTATCCGGTGCCATGTCCAAATTATATTTATACTACTGAACAAAAGCTGCACCGAGATCTCTGAAAGTACTGATCTTGGTGCAGTTTAAACCCATGTACCATTTGAGTGTGACACCGGTTAAACTGTCTTGGAAGTAATGGATCAGTAGCTATTGATTTTCTGTCTGAGTTGACATTTTTCGAGCGTACATCACCAAATGACTTTGAGGGCAAGAGTTGCCTTTGTATTTTTCAAAGTTAGGCACCTTGAATTTGTTCGGGATCTTTACATTATGGACCAAACAGAGGTATGTGGCGTCCTTTCCAAATAAGTCTTGACCACAAATGGCATGCAGCTCCTTCTGCATTTCCAAGAATTGTTCCTGGAACTCATTCATTCTTTCGTACATGTCTTCGTATCCACCAAAATTGTTTGTGGAATCTGTCCTTTCGGGACAGTGTGTACCACTGGTTGTGGCATAAACATTAAAGATGTGATTCTTGGCACTTCAGTGTCCTGAAGTTTGTAACCTTTAGGAGTTGCTGTCGTAAACCTTGCGTCTTCACTTTCCCAAAGTTTGTAACCTTCAAGTCCAGTGGTTCCTGCTGCAGTTTCTTGGTCTTCAGTGATCGGCGGGATATATCCTTCAGGGATAAAGTTGAGAGGCATGCCCCAGGGGCGACCTTTAGGCATGTTATACCGAGGATGATTCTCATGTGTTTCCATAATGGGCGTAGATGTGATCTCTGAGATCACAGTCCTTTGTTTTTGCTTCTGAGCTGCTGCCAGGGATTGCATGTCACTATGAAATTTTTCCAAACTTTCCTTTAGAGCTTCGATTTCTTCTCTCAGCTCTCTGTTCTCTTCCTCGAGATCGTCCATTTTCTTTTGTTGATTGGCCCGAGTATTGTATGAGTGAGACAGTTTGACTCTAGAATCGTGACACATGCGTGAGACTCAAAGATAAGAAAAAATGTGTTATGTGAGAATGATGAATGATATGCAAAGACATATTTTTTTAGTTTTTTTTTTAAAAAGAAACTTCAACAAATAGATTGCAAATATCATACAGTGGAGGGCAGAGACCCCTTTTATTGAATTTGAAAGATTGCAGTATGTTACAAGGAAAAGTACAGTATTTTACAAAGTGTTGTAAGGAAAATGGCTAAGCTCATGGATCCTGAGTCCTCTCTAAAGAGAGCTCAGATGCTGGTTCTGGTATTTTCCTTTTCTTTGACCGGGGTTCTTCATCCGTTGTCGAGTCGTCGGCCCTTTGCCAAGTGAAAGGAGCGAGCAAATTTCTTCGGTCTTCTTGACTCTCTATAGCATGCTGTTCTAATATTTTAATTAGAGCATCCTTCTCCTTTAACAGTTCCTGAATCTTGGTACATTCCACATTGAGGATTCGGTACTTGTTTTTCCATGAGTTCTTCTCACGTTGAACTTTGTTGAGAGCTACCTGGAGTTTTTCCGTATCAGACATGAAATAAAGGACAAATTCCTTTAGCGGAAAAACTTCTTGGCGAGGGTAAGGCATCCTCAGCTTGAGGGCTCTAGTTTGCACCCAGTGGAGATAAGGCTCCATGGAGGTACAATTTGGTCT
Source organism: Lathyrus tuberosus (assembly GCA_022829125.1). NCBI lineage: Eukaryota > Viridiplantae > Streptophyta > Magnoliopsida > Fabales > Fabaceae > Lathyrus > Lathyrus tuberosus. Next base: position 21,251,119 of record JALAZF010000022.1, on the reverse strand, counting down.
TCCTAGGGACTTTCTTCCTTTCCTGTGAATATGTTCCAGGCATGCACTATGTCTTTCTTTAGTGCCCTGTCATTTTCCCATTCTTTGAAGAAAAGACCTTCCAGATGAACATTATGTGGGATATTCTTCATCGGGTATCTGAGTTGACGGCGAACTAAAATTAGATGATAATTGATTCCTCCTTTAGTTCCAATGAGGGGTTTGTTAAGGAAATTTCCACATATGTCGATGATCTCTATCCCCTTATAAATCCTATTATACCCATCTATGTCAGAGTTGGTAAGGGACATAATCCTTTGTGACCAACGTAGAGTACTCTTGTGATCTCAAAAAGCAGCAGACTTGGACAAATGGGAAATGAACCATTTGTAGAGTAAGGGTACACAACATGTGATCATTCCTCCGTTGTATAAATTCCTTAAGTGTACAGAATGATAAGCATCCGCGAGCAGGGTTGGTACGGGGTTTCCAATCAAAAATATCTTAACAGCGTTGTTATCAACGAAAGCAGTTATGTTTCCTATACTGGCAAAGTATAGAGCTTTCTCTGTCAAGAACTTAGCTGGTAAACCCTGGATTCCTCCTTTGGTGGTCATGTGAGTCCTAACTTCTGACTCGTCCAAGAGATCGATCTTGCAATGGTTTGATCCTTTGGAATTTCTTCCAGTCCAAAAAATGGAGCTCAATCAGTGATAGGTAAATCAATCAAATGAGAGTACTCCTTCAGTGTTGGTGCCAGCTGGTAATCTGGAAATGTGAAGCAATGATTAACCGCATCGTAGAACTGAATCAGCGCAGATAGGATTCCTTCAACTACGTGGACCCTTAATAGAGACAACAGTCCTCCATGCTTAGCTCTGAAAGCCTCAAGGTTGGTAATCATCCTTGCCAACCTCCTTAAATCCTCTAGTTTCGGAGCCTTAAAGGTGTACTTGTGCATCTTTCTTCTACTAAAATCCATAACGCAATCTCTCTGATATTTGCAATTATTATTTTAGTTCATTTTGAAAAAAGATTTTTTTTTCTTTGCTTAAAAAGAGTTTTTTAGATGAATGCATGAATGCAGCACACAAAAACATTGAAAAAACATGTGAGCATGGAGTCATGGCTCTACCCATCCCCAAAGGTTGTATTATTCTGGTCAATTTTTGTACCTGTAGAACGGGTTCTAAGGTTCCCAAAATATTGACCCCCTAGGGATATCAACAGCAAGCTGATTCACTCGAGCGAGCTATAATATCCTAGGGTAGATATCATTTGAGTGTAGTATCGCGTATCAACTATTCCCGATAGTTACCGCACTACCAAATGGTCATATGGTTAATGTCTACTAAATCCTCAGGGTCACGGGTGCCGCATTGAGAAAACTATGCTTTCACGACAATCGGTCGTTCAACATTAAGTATCCACACGGGTACCTCGCCTGATTTGGTGGGCTACCAGGATCACTTGTTCGGGATTCACTCCCTATAAGTTCTCCCGTCTGTGCCACCCCTTATCTTAATGTTCCCTCAAACTTTTCACATGCGTATCAATCGCATTCCCATTGACAGAAAAATAAACACGGATATCAAGTAGGAATAGCAGTATATATATATATATATATATTATATAGTATGCTAAGCAACTAGACCTCTTAGGAATTCTAATCCTAGTTTGACTCCCTAGTGGAGTCGCCATTTTCCTGTAGCGTGCGATTTTTGTCGGTGACGCGACCACCTTATTGCCATTGGTTGGAATTGGGTGCTACTTTCTGATTTCTTATTTATCCTATGAAGCTGGAAAGGAAAGAGAAGCTATCTAAAACTAACCTTGCACGTAAATGTTTTCTTTAACAAATGCTTAAGACATTGGGGGGTCTAGGGTCAGGTTATACAATGGGGAGTTATCAATTACCCATCCTATATATGGTTATCCATTGATCGTTTAGCAAATTCTATTGTTATCTACTTACTGGTGTTTATCTGTCATGGGTTGGGAAAGTTTCTCCTTTGAGAATGTTTGAGAGAGTATTTTTTTGTTGTTTTCAGGTTTTCTGATGTTTTTGGTAAGGTACTAGACCTAAGGTTTTTGATATGTGTGCTCGCTAAGATTTCACAATCTTATGCCTATGTATTCCAGTTAAAGAAAACAGGGAAATCAGAGAAATCATAGTTCCTCCTATTCCATGGGAGGAAAAAGATGTTTGGTGTCTTGTTCAAAGCCCAAGATTAAAGCTAAAGGGTATTTGTGTCTTGTTCAAAGCCCAAGATTGAAGCTAAAGGTTTTGACTGAGAGAGAATTTGTCCTCTCTAAGAGAGATATCTCATATGTTTATCACATTTGTTGGGTAACGGATTATAAAGGAGAATTACTTTAACTGGAATATATGGAATCCCGCAATGCCATGATTTCCTTTATATGGTATTTGTCCTGAAGGAGAAAACTTTAACTCTGTGTTGAGCAATGCCATTTTTCCTTAGGAGTCTTTCCTTAGGAATTTTCCAGAGGATTGCCACTTACAGCAATTAGATGAAAGAAGGGGATTTACCAGGATAAGAGATGGACTACAGCTTGGATTTTTGAATCAACAAGTGTGCCACTTACAACAATTATCTGGAATTAGGTTTGTTTGATTTATCTGTTTTGATGTGTGATGTACAGAGAAATGTCTTCCTACAGAGTGATTTTTGATTTCCTCTGAGGGGATGTTGATTTTTGTGTGCCTTGATCAAAGCCCAAGGTTGAAGCTAAAAGGTTGACTCTACTATGGAGTTTTATATCTATCTTGTACAAAGCCCAAGATTGAGGCTGAAAAGAGACTGCCTCTTTTGGGGAGATCATTATACAAAGCCTAAGAGGAGGCTGGAAGGAATTGACTCTTCCGGGGAAATATTTTGTTTGTCTTGTACAAAGCCCAAGATTGAGGCTAAAAGGGATTGACTCTACTGGGGAGATTTTATATGTGTCTTGTACAAAGCCCAAGATTGAGGCTAAAAGAGGATTGACTCTACTAGTGAGAGGTTTTATAGGTGTCTTGTACAAAGCCCAAGATTGAGGCTAAAAGAGGATTGACTCTACTGGTGAGATGTTTTATATGTGTCTTGTACAAAGCCCAAGATTTAGGCTAAAAGAGGATTGACAGACTCAGCTGGAGAATGTTTATGGGTGTCTTGTACAAAGCCCAAGATTGAGGCTAAAGGGTGTTGAGGGATCATCATTATACAAAGCCTAAGAGGAGGCTGGTTGGAGAATTTCTTATATAAAGGCTAAGAGGAGGCTAACTTCTGCTGAGGATTATTGAGATCCAAAGACAAGTCCAAATTGAGGAATCAACTCTTGCTGAGGATTACAGAAGAGTTGAAATATCAGATGCCTTGAGGTTTTGATTTTTCTGAGGGTTTTACTGGGAATAACTTGACCCTAGCTGGGGAAATTTAGAATGAGAGTTTAAAGATTGAGTTTTAAAAACCTATAGAGGTTTTAACTCTGTTGGGGATTGATCAGGGTTTTTCCTGTGTTTTTAGGAAACTTGAGGGTTTCTGGAGGTCCAAGAGGAGGTGAGACTGTCCAAGTCTACTGGTACGCAAAGGTTTATCTTTGTATGGTGCCCAAGAGGAGGCTGGTGTTTTAAGGGATGAAAATCAACGCTAAATTGTTCTGATGTTTTGAGATTCTGACTCTCTGGAGGATTGAACTATCAAAGGATGACTAAGTTCTGTCCTATACCTGTAGGAGGTCTTTGGGTCCTTGTATTAAGCCCAAGAGGAGGCATGAGAACTTCTAAGAAGCCTGAGGGTCCTTGTACAAAGCCCAAGACGAGGCTGGGGATGCTTTTAGGAAGCCTGTGGGTCTAACCCTAAGAAAAGTTCAAGAAAGGTTTCACCGGGAATAATCCTTTCTTTAGTAAACAGTTCTAGGGTTTGAAGAAATTCAAGAGAGGTTTAACCGGGAATTAATCCTCTCTGGGGGGAATGAATTTCTAAGACAAATTTCTAGTAGTGACAGTCTTGCGAAAAGTTTCACCGGGAATAATGTCTTTCTCTATTCCATATTGTATAAGCCCAAGAGGAGGCAAGACTGTATCTGGAATTTTCTATGGGGAACTAGTTTTAACTGTGTTGAAAGAGTGACCACTGGTTTGATCTAATCCTAGACCTAGTTGCCGGGGAAAACTCTAAGCAAGATAATATACAGGCATATATATATATATATATATATATATATATATATATATATATACAGATGAAATATATACAAGTATGTAAAAGAAATCTGATAGAACTTACAGGTGAGCAAGCTTCCCGTACTACAGCTGTATGATTAGTTATTCAAGAAATTAAAGAAAGTTTTGATAACAACTATGAATTTGAATCTAAATCAAAAGGAAAGTTGTTTTGAAAGAAGATTGGGGCTTATACTCAAGGAGAGGCCCAGAAATAACAGTGATCGCACCGTTGTTCTGAAAATTGTACCGGGACTTATACAATGGCTGAGGCCCAAATTTATTGTATTTACAAAAGAGGTTGGGTCTTACACTCTATTAGAGGCCCGAAGTTTATTTTTATACAAGAGATGGGGCTTACAACTCAAAGAGAGGCCCGAATGATTTTTTGATTTGAAAACGGTGATCGCGCCGAGATTTTTGAAATCGTATCGGGACTTATACAATTACTGAGGCCCAAAAAGGTTTTTATTTACAAAGGGGTGGGTCTTAAACTCAATTAGAGGCCCAAAAAATGTTTGAAAAAAGAAATATGGGACTTACAACACAAAGGAGGCCCAAAATGATTTTGTTTAAAAGGCGATGATCGCGCCGCGGTTTTAGAAACACAGTGGGACTTATACAATGACTGAGGCCCAAATTTATTATATTTGATAAGGTATGGGTCTTAAACTCTATTAGTGGCCCAAAAGTGTTTTGAAAAAGATTTGTAAGGATGTGTAATAATCAAAACCCTAATTTGCTTTAAAAATGTATTTTAATTGAATAAAATTCAATTAAAATGATCAACATGTATGAAAAACAATTTGTGATCTTGGATTAATGTTTGAAAAATCATGTTTTAACCCTAGAATGATTTAAAAATCATTTGAAGTTGAAAAATCAAGAAAAAGAAATATTTTCAAATGTTAAAAAACAAATAAAAATAAATTCTTTATAAAAATATTAAATATACAAAATAAATAATATTTTTGTGAAATTTTTGTAGAATAAAATATTTTAACATTTTTATGAATTTTAAAAAAAAATCAATTCAAAAACATTAAAATTCAAAGAGAAATTAATTTTTGAATCAATTAAATAAAATAACAAAAATTCTAAAATTCAAAAGTTTGAAAAAGGGTGCCAAGAACAACTTGTTCTTGCCCGCGTGCCCTGTTTTGCTCCAATTTGCATTTTCTCACTTTTCTCTCTGATTACTCAATGGTTTTGCATGATTCAAATACCAATCTTGCTTGTTTTTGAACAAGGATCACAACCATATAGATTAATTGCATTTATATTAAGTGTGGAGTGAGAAATCAAAGGATAACCTCAAGAACCCTAATTTCAGCATGAACACAATGAAATTCCAAACACGATTAATTCATGGCAATTGATTGAGGGTTAACACTCTATATATATGCAGAAACAAGGTGGTAACTTGAAATAACATTTATGATGCATGTAATATGGAGTTTGAAGGCTTCAGGCTTACCTCTTGTAGCTGGTGATCGAGCTTAATGATGGAGATGTTACAGATGTGTTGTAAGGACCTGGACAACTTCACTATACCCTATGGAGTGTGTTGATATGCTTAGCCTTGATTGGAGATGCTTGGATCACCTTGAGGTACCTCAACTGCAACCTTGTCAAAAGCTTGAGCAACTGACTGGTGATTTTGTGATTCAGGTGTTTCAGATGTGTTTCAAGGCTATGGATCACTCATATATGATGTATATGAGGTGTTGGCATGATTGGTTTGGTTTGAATCACTTCCAATTTCAAAATCCGATAGTGACTTCAAATGGAAGGCAAATTTAGAGTGAAAGAGAGATTTTGAGTAAAGCATCAGTTTGGGTGGTTTGGTGTACTTAAACTGATCACAGATGAGCTCTATTTATAGTAGAGCAAGATTGTTTTTCAAGCAATATTGAATGGCAACTAGTACAGGTCTTTGGCCAATGGTTGCATAAAGGAATCCAAGTCTTCTATAGCCATTGACTTGGCTCAGTGAAGCAGGTTATTGTTGCTTTGGTTCAGAGATAAGGCTTGACTCAATTCAGTTAGCAATATCTTGATGCTTGCCACCTTGTGAATCCATTGAATGCATTGCAACAAAATTGGAGTCTTTGAGATTTTTAGCCTTTTTAGGGGACACATAGCTACATAAAGATCCTTGGACTTGGGAGACTTGTGGATCAGACATTGTCCCTTAAATGTTATCCCTTGAGGTGTCCAAATGAATAACAAGACTTGCAATTGTCTGATTTAGCTAATTCGAGCAAATGACCTATAATCTGCCTTGGGAAGAAACCAGTCTTTGATGCCATGTTTCCAGGGTTGTAACTCCCTACTCAAATTGAATTTGGAGATGATCTGGTACTTGTTGGAAAGCTCTCATGACATGCTTTAACTTTGATGTTCATAAATGGACCTGGTTCAGCTTGGATCAAGGTGAAAAATGGCCTCAAAGTTTGGAAAAAGTGAAACAGATTCTGACTTGTTGAAAATTTTACTAAGTGTTGGAAAAACTGGTCATTTCCACTTTTTGTTTTGATCAATCCATAACTCAAAATCCATGAAGATTTGGAATCTTTTGTATTTGACACTTTTGAAGTATGTCATGTGAAATTTCATTTGAGCTTTGGATGGAAGAAAAAGGCCTTAGGGTTTGGGAGTTATGACCTTGCAAAGTTGGTACCAAAGCCATTTTGTTCCATAACTTAGAAAATTTTAAGTTTTCTAAGGTTGCCCCTTTTGCAAGTTACCTCACTTTTCTTGATTTTTCTTGATGAATGATGATCAAAACCATACGTTAACATTGTTTTGGACTTAGGGGAACCATATTTGTGAAAAATTCCAAAAAGTCAAACTTGATTTTGGGCACAGTTGACTTTTTGTCAGATGAAATCCAAACTGTGTGATCCTTTGTGCAATCAAGTTCTTGACCTAATTCAAACCTAATGGATGGATTCCATAGGTATTTTAGGGGGTATTTAATCATGTCCCACGGTTTGGGAGCATGTCTTGGTCCAAAGTCAAAGGCACAATTGACTTTTTCTTCAAAACCCTAACTGTGGTCCTGATGAAATTGAAACTTGTGAATCAAGCTTCTTAGATCAATCCATTGTTGTAAGTGGATCAATGTAGTGTATTTGAGGCCCTCAAATCATGTCTTGAGGTCTTGGCTCATGCTTTGATCCAAAAGTCAACTTAGGGGTGAATTAGGTCAAGAAACCCTAATTTTTGATTTTTTATGAATGCTTCTCCTGATGCTAATTTGACTTGATGATTGGATCCATGAGGTCCCTTGGAGCATTTTGGATCATGTTTTGAAGTATTGGCTCATGCCCAGATAAAAATTTTCATCTAGAGGCCTTGGTCGACCAAAACCCTAATTTGGTGACACTGGCAATCTCGAGGCTTGATCCACTTGGAATGTTGCACTCATGTGCCTGATTCTTGATGTGGGAGTCCTCTTGATCCCTTATGGGTGTTTGAGAGGTTAGAAAAGTTGAAGATCATGTCATTTCTTGATTGATCCTTTGTCTAAGTGCTTTGGGAGGGCTCAAAACCCTAATTCTTGATTGTGGTGAATGCTCAACCATCTTTGAGGAGATTGATGAGGCATGAAGGTACATCCATATTGTGGTGATGATTTGCACAATGATGGGAAATCTTGTGGTCAAATTTTGGGGTATGACACCTACCAAAATGTACCTTTGATTTTTAGATGATGTTGGTCGAATCTCACCAACCGAATCCAATGCCCAACCTCTAAAGGACCATGGTTTGACTATGGAATGTAGTTCGCTTGCAAGAACATATTGTATCCCTGCATGCACTTGGCATTCTTGGCACCCCTTAGCAAATTCGATGCAGTCTTTACACATGGTAGGCCAACACATGCCTTGTCGAAAAAGAATCTATTTCATTTTGTGGCCTACCTAATGTGCCCCACATACCCCACTATGGACAGACGAAAGGGCTAGGTATGCCTCTGATTCACTAAGGCATTTGAGCAAGACTCCTTCAGGGGTCTTTTTAAACAATTCATTACCCAAAATAACATAACTCAAATCTCGATACTTGATTTTTCGTTCTGTAGATGCTGTTGGATTTTGCAAATATTCTACTATTGGCTTCCTCCAATCTTCGTCCGTCAAACTATCTACGGCTAAGATTTCAAAATTTTCCTTATCAGCGTACCCTAGCTTTGTAGCTTCCAAATCTGATGGGGATAATCTGGTTGACATAACTCTACCTCTGACTTTGATTGCGTCTTGCAACTTTTCCTTCGAAATTTTGTACCCATAAGTAATTTGAGCCAAGTCATTGGCCACATGGTTCTCTAGTCGAGGTATGTGTCAAACACTCACCATCTCAAACTTTTTCAGTAATCTATTGACTATTACAAAGTACATGATGAGATTTTCTTTCACACACTTGTACTCCCTTGTAATCTGTTTGATGACTAACTCTGAGTCTCCCATTATTTCGACTCGAGTTGCCCCCAATTCCAACAAAATTTCAAGTCTGACTATTAAGGCTTCATATTCAGCCTCGTTGTTCGAGCAGAGACCTTCGACTTTATATTTGAATTTTGTTGGGATTTTATTAGGAGAAATAATCAAGACTCCTACACCTGTGCCATCTTTATGACTTGAACCGTCAAAATATAATTTCCATGGTTCAAGCTCAAGATAATTCGACATGTTATCGCTTATAGAGTGGTCGACAATAAAGTCTGCTACCACTTGTCCCTTAACGGCCTTTAAAGGTCTATACGTTAGGGAGTATTCAGTTAATGCCAACACCCACTTACCAATTCGACTATGCAAAATAGGTTTAGATAACATATGCTTAATGATATCGAAATGAGACGAAACATAAACATCAACTGGCTTTATATAATGCTTTAATTTTGTACAAGAGAAATACAAGCATAAACATAATTTCTCAACCATGCTATACCTAGTTTCTGCATCGTTCAAAATCCTACTAAGGTAGTAAATGGCTCTTTCGACGCAATTTTTATCCTCTTGAGCCAACATGCTCCCTAAGGTTTTGTCCGACGCAGATATGTACAATCTCATGCTCCTACTTCTACAAGGTGGTGCTAGGATTGGAGGATGACTCAAATATTCTTTGACTTTTTCGAAAGCTTCCTGTTGAGCTTGCCCCCATTCGAATCCCTCCTTGTTTAATCGGAGTAGAGGTTAAAAGGCTTGAGTCTTCTCTCTGAGATTCGAGATAAATCTTCTCAAGAAATTGATATTTCCCAATAGTGACTGCAGCTCCTTCTTTGTCGATGGCGCTTTTGCTTCCATGATGGCCTTGGTCTTATTCTGGTTTATTTCAATCCCCATTTTGTGGACCACAAATCCTAAGAAATCTCCCGCCTGCACACAAAAAATGTATTTGAGAGGATTCATTTTGAGACCATGTCTTCGCATCCTTTCAAATGACTGTCGAAGATGGTCAGTATGATTCTTCCCTGAAACAGACTTTACAACAATATCGTCAATATAAATCTGTATAAAAGTTTCTATGAAATCATGGAAGATTGTATTCATTGCTCTTTGATATGTTACCCCAGCATTTTTTAGGCCAAAAGGCATAACTACCCATTCGTAAGTGCCTAAGGCCCCAGGCATCAAAACGCCGTCTTAGGGACATCATCTTCAACAATAAATATTTGGTTATACCCAGAATACTCGTCGAGCATGCTAAGGTATTCATGGCCAGCAGAAGAGTTGACTAGCATTTCCGCCACCGACATTGAGTATTCGTCCTTTGGGGTCGCAGCATTCAAATCTCTAAAGTCTATGCAAACCCTCAAAGTACCATTCGACATACCTGGCCGTTCGAATAAATATGCAATGAAGAAGCCTTTCGACTTCCTCCTTGATCTTCGAAAGAATTGCTGGTGCAAATCGTCTGGGATTTTGCTTGATCGGCTTCTTTCCAGACTTGATTGATAGATTTAGTTCGACCAGCTCTCTGCTCAAACCAGACATCTCATCGTAATCCCACGCGAAACAGTCTTTGAACTCCCTCAGCAATTGGATTACTTCGACTTTGAGTTATGGACTAATGTTGGCGCTGATGTAAGTAGGCCATTTCACTGCCCCTTCTCCTAAGTCGATTTCTTCAAGTGGATCTTGTGCTAACATTTTGATATTGGTTGCCAACGGATCCTTCTCGAAACTCAAAGGCTCATCATCATAGATGGCGTCGAGCTTTTGTTCTTCATCCCGAACCTGATCAGGTGGTTCTGGATCAAAGTTCTTACCAGGACCTCCTTTGTGTGAATCATTTTTGGCTTTGTCAGCCATGTTTTTAACTTCAGCCTCTAAGGCCACTTGCAATTTGTTTTCGGCTATGTAAGCCGAAATCTTTTTTAGTACTTCGAATTCAGACATCATCACTGAATTCGCTTCCCCAACCTGTCAGGGTTATTCCAGGCACAGGAGCAGGGTATGAAAAATCATCCTCACCTACCACCTCTCTATCCCATCTAAAATCATTGATGGGATGCAGATGCAATGAGCAGTATGCTTCATCGTCTGGGGTAAAAGCAAAATCAGCTGGATTGCATGGAGCAATATTGGCTAAATGCTTATCGAACTGGTGTCGGTCGAGGTGGTTAATTGGGGCTTTGAAATATCCTTGATCGGCCTCAATATTCTCAACGATGTCATCTGGCCTCCATATTGTAATCCTCTGGTGCATAGAAGATGGTACAACTCCAATTCCATGTATCCATTCTCGTCCCAACAGCAAATTATAATTTGCCTTTGTTTCGACCACTATAAAAACTGTAGGCCTTGTAATCGTCCCAACCGTCAGATCAATCTGTATAACACCAAGAGTGGTGCCAATTTTCCCTTCATAATTCGACAGAACCATGTTGTGTGGTTTAGTGTCTGTATCAAATTTTCCAATCTTTCTCAGCATAAAGTGCGACATCAAATTCATTGTAGCGCCGCAGTCAACCAAAATTTTATTCACCGGAACATTTTCAACTTTTCCAGTAATGAATAGAGGCTTCAAATGGCTCTTCATTGCCTCATCTGGCCGTTCAAAGAACGCATTTTTCTCTTCGACACAGCCATTGTTCATTACATAGTAGCACACTGGTTTGTGTTCTGCCATTTCAACTTCTGTATAGGCATCGGCCTCTTCAACCTCCGTGATTTGGTCAAATTCTCTAGGAAATACTGATACCACATTCACAATGATGTCCAATGAAGCATCTGAATCAGAATCGAGGTTATCCGTCATCATCTCGTCTTTCGCTATGGCTCAATCATGTTTCTCTCTGGCCTCTTCATCTTGGGTTTTGAACAATTTTTGCCCTATGGGCAATTTTTCGACAACTTTTGTCTTCCCCTTTCCATTGCTTTCGGCAGGTATGTTTGTACTTGATTCTGCCTTATCTTTCGATTCAGCTTCCCTTTGGGCTTTCCTCCTTCGTTGCTCCCTCCTCCACTGCGACCTAGACATAGGACTTTTACCTTTGTAATTCTCAGAAATATGTGCTAATTTGTTGGAGGATTGAAATTCCTTGCGATAGGTAAGTGAAGAACCCCTGTTGACGTCGAAATCTTTCCACTTTTGCTGACCTTTCTCCATATTCTCATTTGGTTTTACCCACTTGCCGTTAGAAATTTCAGCAAATGGTTTAAACGTAGCGGGCCTTGCCCCTGGCACTCTAGCATTTGGCAGTTCTTGATTCGAAGCGGACCTCCTAGGGTCGAAACTCCGCGGGCCATGACGGGCTTTCTCCCCACGCCTTTGCTTGGCCTTTCGAACTCCTTCGAGATTCTACGTTGCCTTCTTGTCGAATACAACGCCACACTTGGGGCACAACATGATTTCTGACCCCTTCCTTTGACACCTGTGTATAAAGTCAATCAAACTTTCCTCCTCTTTTGGGAAGGCCAACTTGTTGTACTCTTCCTGTTGGCGTTCATCACCAACTTCCATGGGTGCCTCCTGAGAAATCTCCACCATATTGACTTCCATTTTAACATCCTCAGTGATGTCAAGCTTACACAATTCCATCTGCAGGCCCTCAATAGCCTTTTCCATCTGAATGAAACCATCAGCGATTTCTTTTGTTACCATCATCCACTGGGAATCCTCAGTAACTCCCTCGTCGGCGGCTTCAGTGACCCCTATGCCAACACCATCAGTAGTGCTGTTGGTGAAACTTTTGACAGCCCCGATAGCAAAACTCCTTATGAATTCTTGGTCGAGATTTTCAGTAATCCTGACCATGACTGGCTCATTGTTGAAATTATCAACGATTTTGACCATATTAACCTCTGTTGGCTCTGCATAGTGAGCATCAGCCACTGGTAGGGGATCTGAATCGATCTTCATCTGGTTTATGGACTTCTCCCCGAACTTTAGCCTTCCTTCTTGGATTGTATTTTGAACAAAATCCCTGAAAAGAAAACATTGATAAGTCTTATGGCCCAAGAAATTATGATATTTACAAAATCCTCTCTTTTTCTTTGTTCTAAAGGAGGCATTTTAGCACCAGGAGGCACTATCATTTGACCGTCCTTAACTAACAAATCGAAAATTTCGTCACATTTAGTAACGTTGAAAGTATAAGTTTTCTTGGGGAATTTGTCATTTTTTCTGGTTCGACAGGATTTTTCCCATTCGAAGGGGCCAACAACTTACAAGAATAAGGTGGGCCTTGTTTCAATTCAGCAAGATCGATCTCGCCTTCATCGAAACTTACTGGCTCATTATAATATTTTTCATCTTCGTCATTAGCTTCGATGTAGGCCACCCTTTTATTCTTATTCGCCCTAGCCTTTTGTTCTTTTAGGCGTTCTAGTTGTCGAACTCTATCAGCCAATTGAGCCATATCTCTTAGATATTGAGTATCTAATTTCTTTCTAATGGAATAATCAAGGCCTCCAGCGGCCATTTCGACTAACTCATGCTCCGACACTTGCGTAAAGCATCTAGCCTTGAGTAGTCAAAATCTATTCAAGTAGTCATCTATTGGCTCAGTGAATTTTCATTTTATACTAGCCAGCTCTTTCAGACTAATCTTCGTTTGTCCCATATAGAACTGCTCATGAAACAGCCGTTCCAACTGGGTCCAATTGTGGATCGAATTAGGTGGAAAAGTTGTAAACCACATGAAGGCATTCTTTGTCAGAGAACTGGGGAAGTATTTTATCCTAAGATTCTCATTAATCGCGATTTCTCCAGCCTCTATCACATATCTGGCCACGTGTTCGACAGTGGACTCAGTGGTATCCCCAGAAAACTTAGTGAACTTAGGGACTTTCGTCCTAGGGGGTAACTCTGACTGGAGAATGTATTTTGATAATGGAGATGTATAATTTGGCCTACGCAGGCCAAAGTTTACCCCATTTTGGACCATAATCCTTTCGACCATGGCTGCCAAATTGTTATCTGCTGCCACCTTATTACATCGAACTTGTTGTACAATGTTGTCGGCATCTTGGTTTCTATTCACCAAAACTACCCTTGGTTGTTCTCCTACAGGAATTTGTGGTTGAATCCTAGGGGGTTCGACTATTCCCTGGTCTGGTACATTCGCCTGAGGTATATTTCCTGGATTTTGTTGGTTCTGGTTAATAGTGGGGTCCTCTACGAACACCACCCCTTGGTTTCCTGCGATATACTCTCTCTGAGGGTCTCGAGGAGGGTTAGGCACACCAAAGAAATCTACAAGGCACGTCATTTGTGCAGCCATTTGCTTATTAGTCTGGGTAGTATTTTGAATTAGAGGCTGAAAGATTTCTCCCATAGTTTGGGACATCATTTGGACCATTTGGTGGTTACTTTCATCCATTTGCTACCTTAAATAGGCTGCTGTAGTGTTCGTCAAGCCTGGCATTTGAGTTGAATATCCTATTCCTAAAGATTGGTTATTTCGACCCATATTAATCACAGATCCTGACCCTTGTAAAGGTGATGTCATCACGGGTTCTGAATATACTGGGGGGCATTTTGCAAATTTACCATCATCGAAGTTGGCATCCCATAAGGCTGTTCTCGACCGTTTAAAGGCATCAGAAAACCCGGTGGCGGAAAATGTCGATATGTAGACGTTCCTATTGGTCGGGGGGTCACTGGGATTCCCCTTGGCCCAATATAAGTTAAAATTGGTTCAGTATGGGAAATCGAATGTGTTGGTGTCGAACTTGCCATAGATGGCATAGTTTCAGATACGGACGCAGGAACCGTGGGTCCTCCAGTCGAAGACCCTAAGATTAGTTCTGCATTGACACCCGACATAGTTTGAGGATTCGAACTATTTGACTGATTAGTACTTGCAATTTTCCTCGTATACTTTCTTTTTGGTCTATCTTCGTTTGCGGTGGCTACTTTTCCACTTCTTAATAACACACAACGAAGTACTCGACACAGAAAAGATAATAAAAAATACAGAGTTATAAGTTTCTTTTTGAAAACACAAGAAATTCGTTTAGCACGGTCTCACTGGGCATTGCCAATTTGTTTACTGGGAAAAATAGTAAACAACCTCTGGTGTATCAATTTTATATAAAAATGAATAACTTGCAGGATCGACCAAACTAAATCCTAGGACATGTGCTAATTGTCTTTCTGTGTAGGTTTCTAGAAAATTTCAAGAACACTTCGACAGCGTTCATAAGTAAAAAATGGTCAATTTCAAGAAATATAAAGTAACTAAAATGCAAAAGGATTTAAGTTGAAAAACTGGTAAAATGAAGAAGTTAACTTGCATGAATGGAAAGAGACTTTAATGAAAGAAACTTATTAAATTGCATTGAATTGTAAAAGTGGTGTTACATCAACATACATTCTCACACGCTCTTTTCTCTACACTGGTACTTTGAGCACGCTGAGTTTTTGTGTACAATTGAACACACCCAAATCTAATGCTAAGACTTGCTTATTTAGAATGGTTAAAAATAACTACCCACTAACGGGCTATCAATCAGGGTGAAACACATGTCGTGCATGTCTTCGCTTCTTGGATGAACGCCACGTGTCTTCCTTCAGAAACAGATAAGAACAATTGTTCCCTCCTACTTTTGAATTTGAATCTCCAAATCGAACGACGCTCCTTAGCCTTCTGTCGAAGAAATCCTTCTAAATTATTAGAAATATTTCTAAGTCTTTAAACCCTCTCTTCTCTGCAGAAAGATACCTTTCGACTAGACTTTCTGATAACGATATTTCTGTCGAAGTCTTATAGAACTTCAGAGATCCTATCTCTTAGAAAAAAATTCTTAATCCAACATTAGGCGTCGAAATTAGGAGCTAACAACTATACCCTAAAAAATGCTGAAAAGTGACTTAAATAGGGGCTGAAAAGACGCGAACCGCGCTAAGCGCGCTATGATGGCGCTTAGCGCCATCAGCAAAACCACAATTCTTATTTTCTTCATAACTTTCGAACCGTAACTCTGATTGACGCACCGTCGGAAGCGTTGGAAAGCTTATTCAATGCTCTATACAACTATGACAAAATATCCTTGCTTGAATACCTACAAAAATGAGATAAAAATAAAATTAGAAAGAACAAAATTTATTACAACCGCGCTAAGCGTGCTCAGATCGCGCTAAGTGCGATCTCACCTAATATACACTTAAACCGCCTTAAAGTGCGCTAAGCACGGTCGTGCCCGTGCTAAGCGCGGTCAAGGAACCTTAGCTACTGCCTCTGGCAGAAAATGCACGCTGATACCGCGCTGAAAAGCTCGCTTAGCGCGAGTTACCGACACGATTTCTCGAAAATCAACTTTTTGGCCTTCTTTCCTTCACCAATTGTTCCTATCATCAAATATAAGCAAGAAGACCTGTCAAAGAATATCACAATTATCAATATTCACAATATTTACAATAAAATCAGAAACTTGCATATTTACACTAAAACTAATAGATTTACTACTAAAATATCAAGGAAACCATTGAAAAGGGCCACAAAATACTATCTAAAATATGCACAATTTGGCACTTAACAATATCCCCAAGCAAGTCTTACCCATTGATGTTCCAATACTACCTAGCAAGTTTGTTCTGTTGACCTTTTGTTGATAGTCTTATTCCCCAACAATTTTTTACTATCATTCATTTGATGGTAGTCCCTTAATCATTAATACTAATCATCATCCTTTTGGTGATGACCATCATCCTTTTGGTGATGACCATCATCCTTTTGGTGATGACAATATTTGAAGTCATTTTGATCTTACCATCATCCTTTTGGTGATGGCAGTGTTTGTCATTATTATGTAATCATCATTCTTTTGGTGATTGAAAATCTTTTTCAGTTGTGATTTTATCGCCATCCTTTTGGTGTCGGGGATCCTTGAAGTTTTGGTATAACAATCATCCTTTTTGTGATGACGATCTTTGCAAATGATGATCTTACTATCATCCTTTTGCTGCTAGCAAGCTTCATTGTGATCTAACTGTCATCCTTTTAATGATGGTGATCTTTGTCATTATGATTTGACCTTCATCCATTTGGTGATGGTAATCATCGAAGTCGATGAGTTAACTATCGTTGTTTTGGTTATATCAAGCTTTTTGGTTGAACTTACTGTTATCCTTTTGGTAATGGCAAGCTTTATTATGAAAACTATCATCCTTTTGGTGATGGTGATCTTTGAAATATTGAGTTGATCATCATCCTTTTGGTGACGTCAATCTTTGAGTTTGTTGATATTACTCTCATCATTTGGTGATGGTGATCTTTTGAAATTATGAACTACTATAATCTTTTCAGTGATGGTAAATACTTGTCAGCTTAATCTCACCGTCATCCTTTTGATGTCGACGATCTTTGCAGTTATGATCTCATCATCATTTTTTTTGGTGATGGAAATCTTTGAAATTAGTTTGATCTAACCATCATCCTTTTGGTGATGGCGATCTTTGTCTATTTATTGAATGTAGATGATGGTGACTTTGTTTATGAGAATTTAGGAAAAATAAAGATTTGAATTAAATGAAAGTGATTGTATTTTAATGATTCAGATATGAGAGATATTTTTTAAGGAAATATTTTATATATATATATATATATATATATATAAGAGTTGGGAATAAACCATACAACTAGGAAAAAAGGAATATGAGGCACAAGAAGCGCCAAGATAAGAGAAGATAACCAGTCAAAAGATAAATAGGAGAGAAAATGCAACAACAGAGAAATTACGGCTAGGGAGCAACCACCAGAAGAGAAAGCTCTAGAAGAGCACTCATTCATCGAAGCACCACCCTTCAGGAAACATGGCTAGAGTTTAGACGAACAGACCCACCAAAAGGAGAACAGGGACCCCTCTAACGAAACCAAAATCATTGAACACCTCTTGGAGAAAGTCTGAATTCTTGATCAGCTATCAGTCTAGACACATGATAGGGTTCTGGAGCTAATCAAAAAAGGAGATTGAGTTCAATGAAGATCTACTTAAAAATCTATTCCAAGTAAAAAAAACACTCTTCTCTTCCAACTCTTTCACATTTATTGATGAATTATATAACAGATTATCATTACAAATCGATCAAATAGTCCACATCACAACATGTCAAATCATAGCAAAATCTCTCCTACTCTTAAGCTTAGAAACTAAAGATATAAAAAACTAAAAAAGAATCAATAGGCTCCCCAAGAATGACCACCTGAAAGTCCAACCACTTAAAGATCTTATACCATAAAGCATAAACTATGCTATAAACAATAAATAAATGAGAGACATATTTTAGACGATTCTCACACAAGACACCGAAAAGACAATCTAGTCAACAATAATCTTGCATTTGAATAATTTATCTCTAAAAGAAAACTTATCGAATAAGAAATGAAAAAAAACTACAATCTTAAAATGAGTACAACTATCCCAAATAATAATAAATAAAAAAACCTTGAAACATCTCTTACAAAATTGGATTAGATAGAAGAATGAATTTTACTTAGATTAAATAAACAAACACCTATGAGAAAAAAATACCTTTCCCTACTAGGAGAGAGTTGACTATAAAATAAGAATATATAGGAGTATAAATTATGCATGCTGATGCATTTATGACTCTGTCTCATTTTTATTTTTAATAATATTTAATTTTGATACCTTTTTTTCTTACTAAATCTGTTTCATCATAGAAGCCACATGTTGAATGTAAACTTTATGAAACTTTTACCAGCAACTCTCCCTGGAGTCAAATTGAATAGCATTTTAGTCTCACGGTTTCACCTAATCTTAGACCAGAGCCGATCCAAGCCTAAGGTAAGTGAGGGAAGGGCCTTAAACCTCACCTTTTTTAGGCTATAAAAAGACCTTTAAATATATCATTTAATAAATATATAAACAAAATAGAAACTATAAATATAAATTTCAAGTAGCCTAACGGCAAAGGAAATGTTTGAGGTCTTAACGTTTGAATGTTTCAGATATAATTTAGCTTTTTTATGTTTTTTAATTAATAATTTTTTATTGAATTTAATTGAAATGCACTGAAAATAGACAATGTAAATAAGTTTTACATTGTCAATAAATCATATCCGTTAAATTTGTATAAATATTTTATTTTTTTACCCATATAAAATATCACTTATAAATGATTGTGATGTCCTAACTGTGTAAAATACTTTACACGGGAAGCGTATAATAATTATTCTCTTTTTTATTTTCTTTAATTAATTATTATAATTATTAAAACTATAAAAATGATTATAGTTTAACAAATTAGAAATAGTATTGTTATGGTTTGTCCGACAAAACACTCATCCTATAATTAATAATTTATTTTTAAAATTCTATAATTATAGTTTTTTAATAAAAAACTATAATTAATATTAAATAGTTGCATGTATAATTAATCATTTTATTTGAAAAAATTATATAGTTCGATATATCTTTTCAAAATTTTATTATTATGATTTTTTAAATAAAAAACTATTATTGAAGTGAAATAGTTAATTTTTTATTTGAAAAAATTATATATAAAATTTTGATCTTAATTAGTTATCTACTCTCTTCTAGTCTAATAAAATTGAATAAAATATTCTATTGTAATAAAATTGAATATTATTAATGAATAACCATAAATTAAGTTTATAAAATAATATTTGTTTTTTAATTTCATTTTAAAGTATATAAACTATAAATTGATATCAGTTTTAATAATTTATATTTTTATGTTTAAAAATATTTTATTTAAATTTCGCATTAGATTGGGCCGGTCCGGTCTTAGACTATTATTTTCTATAAGTAATTAATTATCGTTCTAATCATAACTTTACTTTCTATCAAAGTGAATATTATTTAAAACATTACATAAAAGAAGATTATTTTAAACAGCACAAGGCACGTAACACAAAGCTTATGGCACAAGTACCTAGCTATAATCACTTTATTTCAACCAAAGTAACCCTCAAAACACTTACATTGAACTAACCATATCCCCCTCAATTGATTCTGTGGAAGTCACAATAGTAATATCCAGCTCAGATGATTTCTTCTTCTGATTAACAAAATTGCATTGTTTTCTAATTTCACCTTTCTTTCCGGTAAGCACGTCAATATTTCCCATTTTAATCATTGAATTCTTAAAATTCTCAAAGAAAGCATTTTGGTTATTGGCAAAATTGTTGACAATGCCAATAGTATCTGCACCTGGTGTTGAGAACAACTCTTGATCACTCTGAAGCAAACCCTTTTTAACTTGAAGATTGTTGTAGTAGTTTTTGTCTAATATATCAGGAGTCGTTGGATCGAAATTCACACGGTTATCTCCGGGCCCGTTCTGAGGACACTGTTTTTGTAATACTTTTAAGTAAGCTGGATCAAGAGTTGGATCAGGTTTTCCAGTACTGCTGAAGTTGTATAATCGATCACTGAATAAAAAGCAACGTGATCTTCCAAATGTATGAGCACCTGAAATTATCGAAATATATATATTTATCATAAGTGTAGTAGGTTTTCGCAGTGGCATAAAAACTTACACGATTTCGGTTAGGTGTTGTAAGCTGTAACACTGATTGCAGTCATGTATCGACATACCTGAGAGTGATACTAGATCAAGTGTGGTGAGACCTTGATCAGAAAAAGCAGATTTCAGTTGAGTTAAACTGAAAGATGGACCTGGAAGATTTTTATTAGCAAGACTTTGATTCGCTGTTAGACTATCTCTTCTTCCCAGTGGAACCAACCAACCTGGACCGCCAGTCTGTGAATATAAATTTGTTAGTAAAAAATTTATGCGAAAACTCGTGTCTTGAATCTAAAACTAATTATATTTACCAAAACGGAAGATATTCCAGCAGAAAGTGTAAGAATATCAGCACAAGAAACAGTGTTCGGGCAAGCTTTTTCTACAGCTGTTTTAATCTGATTTATAACATCTAAACCTCTTAAGGAATTGATATTTGGGAAGGCTTCTTGTTCAGTCACAATAGTAGAAGTTTTGTTCAACAAAACGGATGCATCACAACCCTATATCAATCAGAAATAACTTTTATTATAAAAATAACTTATATTTAAAAAAAAGCACTTATCAGCAGAAATATATGTATGTGTACATACTTGAACAAAGCAATCATGAAAGTGGAGCCTGATGAGACTAGCAGGCATTCGGGGATCTTTCTTAGCAACTTTGGATAAGATTTTAGTTACTATAGACTGCAACTTGGGGCATGTTTTACCGTAAAAATATGGGTCAAGTTGTGCATCTGAGGAGAAAACTAATCCTCCAAACACAATTGCAACACAGCAGAGAGCTGTGGCTAGGAGACGTACGGAGTTCATATTTAATGTGTTTGAAGTTTGTGCTTGATTATGCATAAAATGTGGCTTTATTTATAGGATTATGACATGACTAAGGGCGGCTTGTGGTCGCCATGTGAATAATAATAGTACTAATTTAGGACACACTTGGAAATTAGTAATCACTTTTCTAAAATCTATATATATCAAATATTCAAAAGATAAAAATTAAAAGCAAAATAACACTAGGAGTCTTTTAAATTATTTAATGCTACTACTTAGGTTTTTTATGTTTTTTTTTGTAACGTTTAGGTCTTTTACGTTTAAAAATGTTTGCAACGTTAGCCTTTTTTGAAAATTCCGTTAAAAAAGTGCATAGGTGGCAAAAAATGATTTGAGGTGACTTATAATGTCAGATATTTTCGAATAAATTAATCATTAATAATATTAATTAATTTTTAATAGAAATTAATTTATTAAAATTTCAAAATAAATTAATTAATTAAGTTATCTTCCACACGAACTGTTCATCATCCTTGTCTTTGAGTTTGGTGGCAACAATCCCCTTCACAGCAACAAGATATGCAAGAATAAAAATCAACATTATTTCTATAGCCTAAACAATTTAATTCACGTATGAATGTTCTTGGTGGTAACAATCACATTCTCACTTCTCAACAACACTAAGTAAAAAGCAGCATTTTCTAATTATACCAACATAAGCACCAAACAACAATTCCAGAAAAATATTGGATTACATAATACCAGATGAAGCAAGAATTCAATTCCAAAAAATCAACAATTAAGAACAACCAAAAATCTAAATAAAACTTAAACCCTAACCCCTAAATTGATAATCATCTTCACAAACTTCACAGAAAAAATAGAAACGAAACAAAAAAGGAGAAAAGAAAGAAGAGATTTTTCAATTTCAGATCCGCGACATCTATCTTCTTCTCCTTCGAACCACCTTGTACCACCGCTCCGCCACCACTGCGAAATCACCCATGTTTGCACCTAAGTCGAACCTAAAATTGTCGGTCGCCGCAGGAAGCAACCACACCTCTTGATTCTGACCAACGCACCATTTCAAATCCATTAATACCCTCCACAATCTCTCACTCTCTCACTGCGTATGGATTTGTTCTTGTTTCAGGGCTATGTACAAAACTACATTTTGTTGTTGTGCAAAGCCACTAGCTTAAGAGATGTGCTCGAGAGGAAGAATAGAATGAAATACTTAAGGATTTACTGCTTTTGTGTTGATTTCATTTCTAGGTTCTTAGATTTGCAGGTTTGAAGGAGGAAGAAGATGATGCTCTTCCTACGTCTCTCTCAATTTTATATTAATTAAAAAACTTACTAATATGTTTTATATTAATTAAAATTGTCATGTAAAAGCCAGTCAACAAGCCTAAAAGCCAAATCATCTCAGTTATAAGCCACCTCAGATCAGTTTTTGCCACATATGCACTTTTTAAACGGAATTTCCAAAAAAGGCTAACGTTGCAAACTTTTTTAAACTTAAAGGACCTAAACGTTACAAAAAAAAACTTAAAGGACCTAAGTGGTAGCATTAAATAACTTAAAGGACCCCTAGTGCTATTTTGCCAAAATTAAATTCGTGCTTTGTAGACTTTTTCAATTTTTTCTTTTTAAACTTCAAATTTACTTTGGAAGGTGAGTGGGAGTTCAAAGCATGTGTTCCTTCCACCTATCCTTGACGTTACTCTTCAAATTGATTCTACTCACCCTATCTTTAATGCACTTCTCTAGCTCTTTGTTTCCATTGTCCAAAGGAATTGTCCAATTAACATTCCACTCTGTATTTCCATTATCACTCCTAATCAATTTGCAAACTTAAACTTCTTTTTCTACGGTTAACGCGGATAAGTTTGGATATACATCCTTCAGCCTTCTCCCATCCAACTAAGGATCTAACCAAAATAAAGAGTTCACACCGTCTCGTATCTCTTTAGACAGTTTTTCATCAAACCAAAGCAGTTTAAAGTTCTAAACCTCACGGTCAATCGATTTGATGTCTCTCCACCACAATGAATTAAACTTATCGATCTTATACGTCTCGATATCATTCCCTCATACTTACACTCTAGGATTTTAGCACATACCTTGTCCTTTTCATCAAGGATCCTCCATTTCCACTCTCCGAATAAGGCTACATTAATGGCCTTTATGTTTTTTAAACCTAGCCCCCTAGCTTCTTTCTTATCTCGACAAATTTTGTCCCATTAAACCTAATTGATTTTCTTACTTTCCGCCCACGTCCCATAAGTAACTTTTAAATAGAGATTTTAGTTTAGAAACAATACATGTCGAATCCTTGAAGAATGAAAGATAATAGACGGGTAGAGCATACAAGACAGATTTTAAGAGAATGATACGACCACTGTAACACCCTTCTAACCCCACAAAATATTTCGCAAAATAATAAGGATAATTCAGCTTAATTCACCACTCAAGGGTGTCACACTTCATAGAAAACATTCATAATAATCATTCTGCTCTGTAACACGGGTTACAACATAATTAACGTCATTTTCTTTTACGATTGCAACACATACATTAAGTCTCGCAGCGGAATCATAATCATAAAACAACTTCACTCATCTTCATAACACCAAAATAAATATGTTAACAACATAACATGCCATCTGAATTGTAATTACAATGGTTCGACATCTTCAAAATCATCATAAAATAAGTTAATCAAGGAAACACAACATTCGCATAACAAGCGTTCCCAACTCGATGTTACATATCAGAGTAAGACACATTCTATTTAACGAAAACTAATAAAGTACTCCAAAGCTATCTCAAATTCTTCTACAAGCTACTCCAGAGCATCTGCGCGTTACCCACGTGGAGGCAACATTCAAACAGAAGGGGTGAGATATCATGATAATATAAAGGAAAGCATGTTAAACGATGTGCATCAGGTTAACATAACAACAATTCAATTAATCATCTCACATTATCTAACTAACGATATTATCACCAATTATTCACCAACAAATAGGCAGTCACACAATAACAATTCAGTTAATCGCACAACACCACATATTCAGCACCATAGCAACATATCCAATGCAATGGGACTCACACCTGACTCAATTCTTATGCATGTGATACCAAATTTCGTGAACACTCAGGTTCACTGTTCTGATCCCCACCTCCTAGGATCAGAACCACTCACTGATCCATCACCTCCGAATCAGCTACCAGCCCAATCCACACAATGAGATTTTAAACTCACCAACAATGGACCATTTGTCCACAAATGTATGCAATGCAACTATTTATGCATACAACAACACCAACATCATCGTGTACAATAACCCACCACCATGGTTATTGTACACTGCCCAAATTGGCCAACAAGCATAATATGTAGTTCATGCAACATATATATCATTTATGTAATCACCACAACTCAACATAATCACATTTAAAATAATTGTTTATAACACACCACACCACATCATAACATAACCTTCAATCACGTCAAACCATAAAATGTCACTACTCATGTTCACAAGTGTAAGCAATGCAATTATTTGTGCATACAACAACGATAACTTCATCGTGCACAATAACCCACCATCATGGTTATTATACACCGCCCAAATTGGCCACCAAGCATCAAATTATATTTCAAATAATATGGACATATGCATGTATTTATTATACATTCATAACATTATTAAACATGCTCATATTACACCAACGACATCATTAAAGCATCTTTATATTACCATCATTAACGTTACAACAACCATATTAAAACATCTTCATATTTCCATCATTAACATCACAACCACATCATCAGAACATATTCATATTACCCTCATTAGCATCACAACAACATCATTAACATCTTTGCAACAACACTCAAGATTCGTCGCTTACAACACGACTTCTTAAGGTACACAACAAGTAACAATCACATTCTTCAAGAAATTAGACATAAAAATATTAGTAAAATGATTTATCTAATTATATCATGTTAAAGTTCGCCTCATTAGCTTTCCAACGCTTCGAACGGTTCGTCATCTGGATTAACGGTTAAAAAGTTATGACCGAAACTGTTTCTGGCGTTTTTCTGCCTATGAGTCGACTTAGAGATCGACGCACAGAGTACTTAAGTCGACTCAAAACCTATGAGTCAGCGCATACTGTTAAAATTTCCATAATTTTTCATTCGGGTGGCTATAAGTCGACCCAGGGGTTCTAGCGGTCGACTCATACTGTTCCGAACCATAAAAATCATTTTTTTTAAAAGCACTTTCACCCCAGACTTTCACCCCTAACAACAATTCATCATAATTTCATTCTTCCGACTCGAAACTCCAAAACTCAATAATAATGGAGGAATTTTCAACAATTTCCAAAACAGAATTTCTACACACATACGTGTACATAACTCATCACGTATCAGTTAGAAAACATCATTTATTACAGAATCAAATAACAATTTCATCATTGATAAAGTATTCATAGTAATCACCACATAGAACAACATTCCACCCATAAGACAAAACCTAACTTCTACCCACCGTTCAACATGTTAACCCTTATAAGATCAGAACCCCACCCTTACCTCGAAATCAAGCTTTCCAAACTTTCACATATGTTGGTTCCTCTTCTTCTCCTCTAGCCCTAGCTTTTCTCACTTTCAGTTCCAAAACACGTACGATCAAAAAACTGATTCCAATCTCTCTTTCAATTCCCTTATAACTCCTTCTACTATGATTTGTCTCTTATGCCCTTATTTATTCCTCTAGCTCTCTATTTTGCCCTCAACATTATCTCAATTGCCAATTATGTCATTCCTTCTCATTTTCAGCTTAGTATTCTTATTTTATTATAATAATTATTATTATTCCAATATTATTATTACAAATTATTTTATAACTAAAATAATAACAACATTATCTCATAATAACATTACTTTATTCACCATTCTCACCACACCACCCATTTCTACAAAATTAGCCACACACCTCTCACCCTCAAGGTCATTAACATTAAGGTCACTACCCTCTACCGCGGGGTACCCCAAACACAACAAAGCATACATAATCACATTTATACACACAACTTCACAAAATTAAATTACGAAAAATAATTTAAAATAAACGGTCGTTACAACTCTCCCCCACTTAGAAGATTTTCGTCCTCAAAAATTACTTGACACAAACAACTCAGGATACGACTCTCGCACCCTGCTCTCCAACTCCCAAGTCATATTTCCTCCAGCAACACCTCCCCACATGACCTTCACGAGGGCAATCTCTTTGCCCCGCAAGTGTTTCACTTCGCTACCATCAATCCTCACACGCAAGGCCTCCACAGTAGGGTTTTCCCTTAGTTGCACATCGTCCATCCAAATCACATACGACAGATCTGGAATGTAATTCCGTAACTGCAAAACATGAAATACATTATGTAAATTGGACAAACTTGGTGGTAACGCCACTCTTTAAGCAACAGCTCCTTACTGCCCGGATATCTGATATGGACCGATAAACCGAGGAGTGAGCTTCTTCGACTTCAAGGCATATCCAACATTGGTCACTGGAGTGACTCTCAAGAATACATGGTCTCCTTTTTGGAACTCAAGATCTTTTCTCCCCTTATCATGATAGCTTTTTAGTCTACTCTTAGAAGCTTTCATCTGCTCTCGAATTAGTCTCACTTTCTCCGCAGTCTGTTGGACTAATTCAGGTCCAAGCACCACATTTTCACCAGATTCATGCCAACACAAAGGCGTCTGGCATCTCCAACCATACAACGCTTAAAAAAGTGGTATCCCAATACTAGAATGAAAACTATTGTTATAAGTGAATTCAATCAACGACAAGTGACTATCCAAAGAACCTTCTTGTTCCAGAACACACGCCCTCAACAGATCTTCTAACGACTGAATAGTTCTCTCCATCCGACCATCATTATGTGGATGATAAGCCGAACTCAACCTTAGCTTAGTACCCAACGCCTCTTGCAAACTCTCCCAAATTCTGGAAGTGAACCTCGGATCTCTATCCGACACAATGCTCAACGGAATTCCATGCAACTTAACAATTACACAGATGTAGATTTCTGCCAACTTCTGCATAGAAAACTGATGTTAATCGGAATAAAATGAGCAGACTTCGTCAGCCTATCTACTACCACCCAAATAACATCATTCCCTTTCGCAGTCTTTGGTAAATCCGACACAAAATCCATGGAAATACTATCCCACTTCCATCCTGGGATATTCAACGGTTGCATTAGACCCAAAGGCTTCTAATGTTCAATCTTTGCCTTCTGACAAGTCAAACACGCGTAAATAAATTCAACAATTTCCTTTTTCATACGACCATCAAAATAATTCCTTCAATTCTTGACACATCTTGTCCCACCGGAATGAATACTCAACCTGTGCCGATGTCCTTTTTCAAGAATACTCTTCTTAATTTCTAGAACATCTAGAACACACACTCTATCACCGAACCTCATCACACCATTCTCATCAACTCGGAATTCACCTCTGTTACCTTGGTTAATCAAGGTTAACTAATCAACTAATCCCAAATCATATTTTTTGACCCCCTTTGATTCCTTCAAGAATACCAATAGTCAGTTTCAACATCCCCAATTTCACGCTGTTAGAAGTCTCCTCACACACCAAACTCATGTCTCTGAAACTTTCTCATCATAAGCATCGACTTAAGCAAGGAATTCCTACTCAAAGCATCCTCTACCACATTAGCTTTACTGGGATGGTAACTCAAATAAAAAATCATAATCTGTCAGAAGTTCAAGCCACCACCTCTATCTCATATTCAACTCTTTCGGATCGAACAAATACTTCAGACTCTTATGATCACTGAACACCTCAAATTTAGAGCCAAAAAGGTAATGTTTTCAAATTTTTAACACGAACGCTACATCTGCTAATTCTAAGTCATGCCTAGGTTAATTCCTTTCATGAAGTTTTAGTTGTCTAGAAGCATAAGTAACGACATGACCGTTCTGCATCAGTGCTCCCCCCAAGACCCATTTTTGACGCATTACAATATACTATAAAAGACCCACTCGTATTAGACAACCAATACTGGAGTAGTCGTCCACTTCTTCTTTAATTCCAAAAACCCTCTTCACACACCACAATTCACACATAAGCTTGACCCTTTCGAGTCAACCGAGTCAAAGGTAACGCCAACTTAGAAAATCATCAATAAACCTGCAATAATAACCAGCCAAACCAAGAAAACTTCGAATCTCAATAGCCGACTTCGGTGTTTCCATTGCAACACAACATTAACTTTAGAAGGATCCACATAAATTCCAATACTAGATATCCCACGGCCAAGGAAACTCGCTTCCCTTAACCAGAACTCACATTTTGACAGTTTTGCACACAACTTCTTTTCTTTCAACACTTGCAACACAGTTTGCAAATGCTCGGCATGCTTTTCGTCTGATTTAGAGCAGGTCAGAATATCATCAATGAAGACCACGACAAACTTATCCAATTAATCATAAAAATCCAATTCATATAATCCATGAACACACCAGGTGCATTGGAGACGCTGAACAACATTCTCCAAGTACTCTTAGTGTTCATACCGAGTCCTGAAAGTCGCCTCTTGAATATCATCTGGTTAAATCTGAACCTGATGATAACCAGACCTTAAGTCTATCTTGTTGAAAACACAATCACCAATCAACTGGTATGTTGTGTGATCAGTTCTCGGAAGTGGATACTTATTCTTGATAGTCACCTTATTCAACTGCCTGTAATCAACACACAACCTCATACTCCCATCCCTCTTATTTATCAACAACACAAGTGAATCCCACAGAGAAACACTTGGTCAAACAAACCTCTTCTCAAGTGGTTTTTCCAACTATTTCTTCAATTCACACGATTCTGAAGCATACATTCTGTATGGAGTCATTAACATCGAACTCGTACCAAGTACTAGGTCGATGGCAAATTCCACTTCACGCTATGGTGGAAAATCACTTATGTCGTCTGGAAGCACATCTGGAAATTCACAGGCAACAGGTAATTCAACCCTTGTAACTTCACAATCAACTTGCAATAATGCAAACATTACCAACATCAAGGCTTCATCTTCTAGAAGTTCATCCACTTGCTTAGCAGCCAACAATTTCAGCTCCTTACTATCACCAAACCCAGATCCACACTCTAGAGGCAAGTTACAATTATCTTCAGAAAAAACATCAGGATTTACACACCACTGGATATCTTTAGCCGTCACCTTGCTATCTACTCTCTGAGAAACAACCATCAACGATACCTGATCATTCTCCCTCAGAAACATCCTAACTTGACCGACGGATAAGAAACTCAATTCCGCCTCATCACCAGATATAAGAATCTGCATCGACTCCTCAAAACCATCTATAAGCACTTGTCTTAGCTCCAACAATTCACTACACACACCATCTAAGCTGGCAAGACGCGTCCATTCCATCCAACATGATCCCGTCTATTATCAACAAGAGATTAAGGGTAATCAGCTCCTTAATTTGTTAATAAACAGCCAACAATCATGATGTGGCACAAACCATCTTTACCAAACTATAGTAGCGTCCAACGGCACACTTAGCCATCACTCCAAACTTGAAGCATCTTGGAGAAGCATAAGCTTCTCCCCCACTTGTTTCATTCCCAACGTGCAAATGGAAAACAAAATAAGCATCGACAGTGTTTTCACACACATGTCGCATACTAGGGAACAACATAATTAAACATTATGGCTGGATGGACCGACCTGCTCTGATACCACTAATGTAACACCCTTCTAACCCCATAAAATATTTCGCAAAATAATAAGGATAATTCATCTTAATTCAACATTCAAGGGTGTCACACTTCATAGAAAACATTCATAATAATCATCCTTCTCCGTAACCCGAGTTACAACATAATTATTATCATTTTCTTTTATGATTGCAACACATACATTAAGCCTCGCAGCGGAATCATAATCATAAAACAACTTCACTCATCTTCATAACACCAAAATAAATATGTTAACAACATAGCATAACATCTGAATTGTAATTACAATGGTTCGATATCTTCAAAATCCTTATAAAATATTTTAATCAAGGAAACACAACATTCGCATAACAGGCGTTCCCAACCCGATGTTACATATAAGAGAAAGAGACCTTCTATTTAATGAAAACTAATAAAGTACTCCAAAGCTATCTCAAATTCTTCTACAAGCTACTCCAGAGCATCTGCGCGTTACCCACGTGGAGGCAACATTCAAACAGAAGGGGTG
The DNA here is from genome assembly GCA_022829125.1 of Lathyrus tuberosus. NCBI lineage: Eukaryota > Viridiplantae > Streptophyta > Magnoliopsida > Fabales > Fabaceae > Lathyrus > Lathyrus tuberosus. Next base: position 21,220,844 of record JALAZF010000022.1, on the reverse strand, counting down.
AGATATCATGATAATATAAAGGAAAGCATGTTAAATGATATGCATCAGATTATCATAACAATAATTCAACTAAATATCTCACATTATCCAACTAACGATATTATCCCCAATTATTCACTAACAAATAGGCAATCAAACAATAACAATTCAGTTAATCGCACAACACCACATATTCAGCAGCATAACAACATGTCCAATGCAATGAGACTCACACCTGACTCAATGCTTATGCATGTGGTGCTAAATTTCGTGAACACTCAGGTTCACCGTTCTGATCTCCACCTTCTAGGATCAGAACCACTCACTAATCTATCACCTCCGAATCAGCTATCGGCCCAATCCACACAATGGGATTTTAGGCTCACCAACAACGGAGCATCTGTCCACAAATGTATGCAATGCAACTATTTCAGCGAACAACAACACCAACACCATCGTGTACAATAACCCACCGCCATGGTTATTGTACACCGCCCAAATTGGCCAACAAGCATAACATGTAATTCATGCAACATATATATAATTTTTGCCATCACCACAACTCAACATAATCACATTTGAAATAATGCTTTATAACATACCACATCATAACATAACCTTCAATCACGTCAAACCATAAAATGTCGCTACTCATGTTCACAAATGTAAGCAATGCGGCTATTCATGCATACAACAATGATAACATCATCGTGCACAATAATCCACCACCATGGTTATTGTACACTGCCCAAATTGTCCAACAAGCATCAAATTATATTTCAAACAATATGGACATATACATGTATTTATTATACATTCACAACAACATTATTAAACATGCTCATATTACACCAACGACATCATTAAAGCATCTTCATATTACCATCATTAACATCACTACAACATCATTAAAACATCTTCCTATTTCCATCATTAACATCAAAACAACATCATTAAAACATCTTCGTATTACCATCATTTGCATCACAACAACATCATTAACATCTTTGCAACAACACTCAAGATTCGTCGCTTACAACACGACTTCTTAAGGTACACAACAAGCAACAATCACATACTTCAAGATATTAGACATAAAAATATTAGTAAAATGGTTCATCTAACTATATCATGTTAAAGCTCTGTTCATTAGCTTTCCAACGCTTCGAACGGTTCGTCATTTGGATTAACAATTAAAAAGTTATGATCGAAACTGTTTCTGGCGTTTTTCTGTTTATGAGTCGACTCAGAGGTCGACGCACAGAGTACTTAGGTCGACTCAAAATGTATGAGTCGGCGCATACTGTTAATATTTCCACAATTTTACATTCGGGTGGCTATAAGTCAACCCAGGGGTTCTAGCGGTCGACTCATACTGTTCCGAACCCCAAAAATCACTTTTTTAAAAGCACTTTCACCCCCGACTTTCACACCAAAGCCTATACCACTAGCCCCTATCACCATAGATCCTATTTTATACCAAAATAACATCCTAAACCTCGATTATGCATTGTTTTACTCATGGATTAACAAGAATTCATTATAATTTCATTCTTCCAACTCGAAACTCCAAAACTCAACAATGGAGGAATTTTCAACAATTTCCAAAACAGAATTTCTACACACATACATGTACATAACTCATCACATATCAGTTAGAAAACGTCATTTATTACACAATCAAATAACAATTTCATCATTGATCAAGTATTCATATTAATCACCGCATAGAACAACATTCTACCCATAAGACAAAACCTAACTTCTACCCACCGTTCAACATGTTAACCCTTATAGGATCAGAACCCCACCCTTACCTCGAAATCAAGCTTTCCAAAATTTCACATATGGTGGTTCCTCTTCTTCTCCTCTAGCCATAACCTTTCTCACTTTCAGTTCCAAAACACGTACGATCAGAAAACTGATTCCAATCTCTCTTCCAATTCCCTTATAACTCATTCAACTATGATTTTCCTGTTATGCCCTTACTTATTCCTCTAACTCTCTATTTTGCCCTCAACATTTTCTCAATTGCTAATTTTGCCCTTCCTTCTCATTTTAACCATAGTATTCTTATTTTGTTATAATTGTTATTATTATTCCAATATTATTATTACCAATTATTTTATTACTAAAATAATAACAACAATATCTCATAATAATATTACTTTATTCACCATTCTCACCACACCACCCATTTCTACAAAATTAGTAACATACCCCTCACCCTCGAGGTCATTAACATTAAGGTCACTACCCCCTACCGCAGGGTACCCCAAACACAACAAAGCATACATAATCACATTTATACACACAACCTCACAAAATTAAATTACGAAAAATAATTTAAAATAAACGGTCGTTACAACCACCGATAGAAAGATGGTTACTGCTCCATGAAGACAGTATGTTCCTTATTGTGTTAACAACCTTTTTTCCAATCGCCCACCTTCTGATGGTTGCTGCCAACTGGAAGCCCTAAATAGTTAAATGGTGACGCACCCTTTATACAATTTAGCAACCTTTGATGCTTCCTCTAGCCAAGACTGTTTAATGTTATACCTATTAAAGAGCTTTTATGGAAATTTACTTCAAGACCAAACATTAATTCAAATAGTTGTAGTGTTCCCGTTATCGCCCAAATATTCTTCTAACTTCTATTCCCTAATACAATTCTGCCATCTGTATATTGGATATGTGACACACTCACTTCCTCATTCCCAACACGATATACTTCGAAAGGGTTCATTTCCATACTTTTCACCATCATTAGATTGACCCATTCAGCTACTAATAGGAATATCAATGGGGACAGTGGATCTCCTTTCCTTAGACCTTTTTCAACTGAAAAATCTATGATGGGACTTCCGTTTACCAATTTCTCTTCATTTTTCACTAAATTCCATTCTTCCTATAGTGTAATCAAGGAAATTCTAATCCGCCTAATCTAATGCCTTTACAAAATCGGCTTTGAAAATCAAAACTTCTTTACCTCTTCTCTTAGTATCATCCACTACTTCATTTGCTATAAGGATGCAATCCAACATTTGACTGCCCTCTAGGAATGCAAATTGAGTTTCTGAAATTACCTTATGGACTACTTTCCTCAATATAATTGAAAGAAATTTGGAAAGAACCCTGTACATGCATCAAATTAACAAAATTGACCGAAAGCTGGTCAATTTTTTCAAATTCTCAATCTTCGGAATTAGAGAGATGAAGGAGTTGTTCTTTCCACGAACCAGCCTCCCCTTTGTCTGAAATTCTCCAATAAACCTAAGGACTGTCACATTCTTTGATGAACCCGAAATTAACGTCGTCCAGACTAGGGCTCTTAGAACTGTCACATTCCTACACCACCCTTTAAATATCGTCCTTTGAAAATTCATTTGTAAGGTAAGCATAATCTTCAACTCCAATTCTTTTAAACTCAACTTCCTTTAGAATTAGTCTACTAACATAACAATACTGAACATCTTAGAAATATGCTAAAAAATTCTCCGTTTCACCTCCTGAACCCCCTCTAACTTTATGTCTTTAGTCTCTATACAAGTAATCTCATGGAATTTTCTTCTATCAACAACACACCTATGAAAAAAATCTTATATCAACGTCTCCTTCTTTTAACCATTTCACCTGGGGCTTTTGCCACATAATACTAGCCTTCATTCTTGATAAAGTAAACAATTCAGCCAACCCTTCTCTCTTAGATGAAGTCTCTTTTGGAGATGATATTGACACTTCGCTTTTCCTATCCATCTCATTGAATTTCTTTTTAGCATCTTCGATTTTGCTATCCAAATTTGCCATGTGACTCTCGCTTTATTCTTTAAGGCGTCTTTTGATAAGTTTGAACTTTTCTTCCAACATATAACTGCCCCATCTTTTGAATTCAAAATATTTCCACCTTTCATCTATAAACTTATGGTACCCTTCTAAATTTCTCCAGCAATTAAACATACGAAAAGGTTTTGGGCCCCAATTTAAAGATCTCTCAAAAATCAGTATAGGGCTATGATTGGAGAGGCCTTTATCCATACATCATTGCAAACAATTAGGCCATTATGCTACCCAATTATATGAAAATAGAAATCTGTCAATTTGACTCATAGTTGAGCTATCTAGCTTCGACCAAGTAAAGTGCCTGCCTCTTAGAGATAGATCTAACAATGCAGCATCTGAAATAAAATTGTTAAACTCTAACGGCTCCTATCTTCTAGAGAACACCCCCACACCTTTCCTCTCCAACTCCACTATAATTTTGTTGAAATCATCCATTACACACAATTTACATATGGCTTGGATTTGATTAGCTCACTTAACATTTTACACAAATCTCTCTTACTAGCCGCATCGCAGGGCGCATAAACATTCATAATTGATACTTGCACTTCCTCATGTCCCCCAAAAACCGTTTATTTTTATGAAATGATCACCTTAAATTTACTTGCTTTTTAAACAATTTTGAGTTCTAGATCAGAAGTAAACCTCTAAATTTCCCCTCAAAGGCCTTGCACATGAATTCATAATCTTTGGTTCCCCACATACTTTCACAAACCCTAGTTTCCACCTCCACCATCTTTGTTTCTTGGATGCCAATCATATCATGTTATGATCATCATTAGCCATAATTGCAGTAAAATTACGTTCCAACTCTTCGACTTTCACTTCGTCTTCTTCCTTAATCACTTTCATGAATCTTACATCTTTATCCAATTCTAATTCATAAGGTTCTTCATCTGTGCATCCTGTGTTTTCATAATTTTGTAAAGGTATGATGGTCGGACATATAAAAGATTCCTCCTCCATATTGATGCTAAATACGTGATTATTGATCATCACTGAACTACCTTGTTAATGGTATCCATTGATATTGTTCTCACCAGACATCAAGCTACGTCCAACCTCTTTTTCTTCTCAGTTGCACTATCCAATGATAACAAATTTCCTTTGTAAATATAGGGCATTTCAAATAATTTTCTACTTAATGCATTAACTGGAACACCATATATTCTGACCCAAGTAGTTCTATCATTTATCATTACTTCCGGGTACCATTCATCAAGACTTACAGACCAATGTTGGAAGAATTCTTTTGCTTCCTTAACTAGATAAAGAAAGTCTTATTCTTCATGGATATTTATAAACACTTTGTTTCCCCCATTGGAATCACTTCCACAGAAAGAATCCATGTGCCCAAATTTTTTGGTTGTAGCAGGGACACCTCGTCGATGTTGTGCACTCTTCCTATAAACCCCTTCTTAGCCCATCTTACATCCTCTTCATTTGTAACATATCTCATACCCTTCCATCCTTATTACACACTACTATATCCCTTCTTATGATTATCATATCTCTTCATATGTTTATCATCTTCGAGATTTGAGTTCATCATTGCTTGTTCATAACTTGTGTTGGGTAGTAAAAACCTTTCTAGCGGCTTTCTGATATGTGATCCTCTGCTTAACATTATTCTAGTTTACTTACTTGATACTCCTTCACTCACTTTAAAGTAGCTTCATCCTTTTACCCCTTCTTCCCTCTTTGACCTTACATATATTCCTCCCCGATCAAATCTTGAGACGTTAGCCCATACTTTGTATGTGTTAAACCAGCTTCTTATGAGACGGAAGAGGGGAGAGTAAGAAAATAAATTGGGTTGAATTGGAAAAAAATTAAAGATTAAAAAGAAGGCGGCTAGGTTTAAAATACATAAAAGCCTTAATTTAAATTTATTAGGCAAGTGGAAGTGGATGATCCATAATGAAAAGGACAGGTTATGGGCTAAAATCCTAGAGTGTAAGTATGGGGGAATGGTATTGATACATATAGGATAGATAAGTTCAGCTCATTATGGTGGAGAGACATTCAATCGATTGATGTGAGGTTTGGGGCTTTAAACTGCTTTGGTTTGATGAAAAGTTGTCTAAAGAGATAGGAGACATTGTAGACTCTTTGTTTTTGTTAGATCCTTGGTCGTGTACGAGAAGGCTGAAGGAGGTATATCCAAACTTATTCACGTTAGTTGAAAAAAAAGCATAGATTTGCGAATCAATTAGGAGTGATAGTTGATAAACAGAGTGGAACTTTAGTTTGATAATTCCTTTGAATGGTGGAAACAAAGAGCTAGAGAAATGCATTAGAGATAGGGTGAGTAGAATCAATTTGAAGGTTAACATAAAGGATAGGTGGAGATGGTCCAATTTGAAGGCTAAATGACACATTATGGAATTGATTAGAAAACACCTTCAAACATTTTTAATCATTATGGAAACACACATTGGTTTTCATAAGACCAAACCCTTCTATGATAGAGTTTTATATGCGAGTGTTTACTGCGTGGATGCACATGGTCAATCCGACAACATTTGGGAGTTAAAGTAGAATGATAGTAACACCTTCAAACATTTTTAATCATGCATGATGTTTTTATGGATATAATTATTATCAAACTAACATTGGGAACTTCCTCTTGGTATGTAAATGTAATTTATGCTAGTTTCATGTACATTTTTTTTACCTATGGATCCACCTCATTTACTAGAGGCACACTATTGATGGTATTTGGATACTTTAATGACATCATTCATATAAGTGAACAAAAAGGAGGTAATTTTAGTTATCTTAGGGTAGCTGCTTTGTTGAATATCTTTGATAAATGTAATTTAGTTGAAGAAGACATGAATGGTGGAAAATTCACTTGTAATGGGCCTTGTACTGTTAATTGTATGGTTTATTGCAAGCTAGATAGGGCCCTGGTTGACATTGCTCGGCGCACGACTTTACCTGATGCATATGTTGAGGTGTTGTGTAAATTTCATTTTGATCACAACCTCATACTCCTTAGGTGTGGATTTCTCCTCCAAGATTACGAACCATATCCTTTTAGGTTTCAAATAGCTCGGATCACTCACCGGGAATACTCCAATATAGTCAAGAGTGCTTAGGGGAAATACTCATATGGTCTTGTAGCTTGCCTCCAAAATGTGCAGCATGATTCTATCCTTTTTAATAAGGAAACTTTTGGTAATATTAGTAAATGGAAGTACAACATCGAGAAGCGACTCAGGGGTATCTAATGCTCTTTGGAAATATTAAATTCGACAAGACTATTTATCTCCAACATGAGCTATATAAGGAGTATTATGAGATCCTTGCGCAATAGGAGATTCATTGGTATCAAAAGGCTAGAGATGATTGGATTAAATAGGGAGATCGCAACACCAAAATTTTCCATACCAAGACGGTGATCATGCGAAAGATAAATAAAGTCCATGACCTTCATCTTCCTAATGGTTTTTGGTGCAATGATGACACTATACTCAGGGAAGAAGCACTGACTTTTTAAAAGGTCTTTTTGGCCCTACATCTATTATACTCCACACTAGTATGGGTGACTCAACTATGGCACTGATCCTCACTGAAGAAGCCCAACACTCTTTGACTCAATAAGCGCGAGCGAAGAAGTTACTTATGCATTAAATCAAATGCGCCCTTTCAAAGCATCGGGCCCTGATGGATTCCACAGTATTTTCTTTAAACAGTTTTAGAATATAGTTGGAGATGATGTTGGTCAACTTATATTAGATGTTTTTGTGACAGGTAGCTTTCACTCCTCTCTTTCTGAGACTCTTATTGCATTAATCTCTAACGTATATTGCCCCCAAAATTTTAAGCAATTTAGGTAAATTACCTTGTGAAACATTATTTACAAGCATATTATGAAGATTATGGTTAAAAAATTGTGCCCTTATCTAAATCAGATAGTTTGAACCTTCTATAGTAGATTTTTGTTGTGAAATTCCATTCCTTAGGGGGCAGATTTTAGACCAGATGTTGAGACAACCTGTATAACTTTTTACACGAACACCAAAATATTTTGACAGCAATAAGAAAATAATGTAGAAAGTTGTAAAAATAACGCAAGAGATTGGTGACCCAGTTTGGTGAAACCACACCTACGCTTAGGGGCATTCTACCCAAGAAAGGAAATTCACTAGTTAAAATTTGAACAATTTGTCTTATAAGAACCTTCAAATCCTATGAATCTATATGCCTCTCCCTAATCCTAGTGACTTTCTTCTATGACTAAAACCTAGTGATCAACTTCCATAACAAGTCTATTAATTGTTGAATTTACAACTCAACTAAGACAAACCAACCAAGTTACTGAAAAATAGTGGTGTACAACAAAGATTCAACACTAATCCAGTTATGGCATTATCGTGGGATACAAGTAACAAAGACTTAAACCTTAGCACAAATAACCTAGTTTTTGCGCACTAAAACTCTTAACAAAACATGATAATTGAATATCCTTATATAGCAATATCTTCTAGGATTTTTCTCCTTGGATCTTGGAGTTAAAATCATCTAGAATCACAAGTGAATCTTGTTGTGATTTGTTGCTCCAAATCAGCTCTATAAGATATGATTTATTTTGAATTCAAATTTAAATCACATTGACTTAAATTTAACTAATTAAAATAATCAAACAAATCATATTGCTAAAGTACAGAAACAATATTTGTTTCACACAACATCAAAATGCATTCCATGTAACTGAAAAATGCACACACAAAGCAGGATCCTTGTTCTGTAGACAAGGGATGAGTGTTGCACACTTGTTGGGACATTGGTTCCCGCATGTTTCCTTCTGCTCCAAAATAGCTTGAAACACTATTGTTATTTTGCATAATTCAGCCAACCAAAAGGAATAACAATCTCCCCCTTTAGAAAATTTTGGCAAAATAACATTCTTCAAGAACATACAAGATGTGCAAAACATAAAGTTGAACAATAAGCACATCATAAAACATCACATAGAGCAATAGCACCAACAACAGAAATTAGAAGACATCACCAATAGTAGACAGCAGAGCAAGCTAGCAACAATACATATCAGAGCATCAATAGAGAATAATATAAAAATAGTTGCTACACAATAGTTATGCTCGATAACAAATAACAAATGCAATAATTCAACGATCAGCTAGGCATGCATACATACAAGGTTATTAGTTAGTAGTCATGAGTCCAAAGCTACTACTAACACAAAAAAAAATCAACGCATATAGTTAGGGCCTGATGACAGGCCAAATACTTCAACAAGTGTGCACATAGAAAATTAGTTCGGACTAGTCAACATTCAGTACTAAGCACGTCAAAGGTCAACACATATCAGCTACTCACAGTGAGTAGTTAGAAAACTACTCTCTACAGACCATTACTCCCCCTTTTTGCCAAAAAATTGGCAAAGATGATCTTCAAAATGAGTTGTCAGTCAGCTCAGAGGTTAGTATATTAGCGCATATACATCAGATCAGGAGTAAACAAATGTTAACAATTATTAGGACATATTTTTTAGCATGATGCTAGAGCATGAGAAATAGTTATTGGCAACCACTACTACAAATAACGCTTGTTACCTCAGACACAAAATGCATAATACCTCGGCTATAGAAGCGAGGTAATAGAGGGCGACATGATAACTCACAACTTATCACCTCGGTGTTGTGAAAACCGAGAGGTAAAGTTAAACTCACATGGGTTCGAACCCCAGCAACAACACTTTTATTATTTTCAAAACTAGCGTATATTTCATCTCGGTTTATCTTGAAATCCATCATAGAGAACTTTTTCAAACGTCTTTATGTTTCAACTGCTTCATGTTTCATTTATGTTAGATTTTAAATATTCAACATGCTTTAATAACAGGTGTCCCTTAGGTTTCACGTTGATCACTAATGGCAGACTCTTGAGTGTTTATGAACATTAAATAGACGACAAAGATTTGTTTACGGACGAATAGTAAAAAAACACTTAGTTATCCTCTCGGCCAAGAAGAAAACCGAGGTGGATAAGCTGTTTTTTTAATTACATTGTTTATACAAAATATTAAAAATACATTATAAATACATTTTAAAAGTAAAATATTCTTAATAACCACCTCGATTTTACTATAAAATTGAGGTTTTATATTAACTATCATCTCTGTGATAAAGAAACCTGTGGTGACTATTTCCTTTTTTTAAATACATTGTTTACACAGAATATTAAAAAACATTGTTTACAACAAATCTTCAGTGATATACAAATTTTGTTTCATACCCACTAAAATATTTTTTTTAAATAAGAATGATTTTCTGCACTTGCAATCTATCAACTAAGTACTCTTCAAAGGTTGAGCTAGTTCCTTTCTTTGTTGGTTAAGCTCCATTCTTTGTTTAACTCGAAGCAAGAATGATTTTCTGAACTTGCAATCTACCAAATGAGCTCTTTTAAAAGGTTGAGCTCACTTCATTGTTGGTTAAGCTCCTTTATTTAGGTAACGTTAATCAAGAAAGCTTTTCTGCACTTGCAATCTATCAACTGAGTACCTTTCTTTAACTGAGGATTATTCCAAAAAATACAACAACGAAAACATCAAAACCATTATGTGAGATAGATTGCAAGGGCAGAAAAAAAAATTGTTCAAGATAGAAGAGCATTGAAGATTTTTTCTGTCTTGCTATCTATCCAAAAGAATGATGCTTTCGAGTTTGAGGCAACATCATATAAGTAAGGATTAGGGTAAAATCTGTTTAACGAGTGCTTTTATAGTAAAATCTTATTATTTTATACCTTGGTTAAGTAGAAAACTGAAGGGTTAGAACATTTTGTTTACACTTATAAACAAATGAGATCATAAATTGCGATAGCTGGGAATCGAAGCTTGTAATGAGTTATTTTTTCACCTCGGTTATTTTAAAAACCAGTTTTTTTAAATAATAAAAAATGGCGCACCTTAGCTTTATACCTCAGTTTTTTATTGTTTGAGGTGAAATCTTCATCATGAAAAGAGTTATTTCTTGTAGTGAACAAAGCCATTACAAACCCAAACAAGGAAGCAAAATATGCCCAAATACAAGGGTCAAACAAACAAATCAGAAATGTCTGAACCCAAAATTCTTAAGACTTATTCATCTATCTTTCCTTTTCAATTTATTTAGGTAATCCATTATTCATCAGCCTCTGAGTCAGATTCATGAGTTTGAAGCAGTCTCTTCTTCTAGGACTTTATATTGGTCGCGGATTTCTTCCCAATTACAGAAGTTTCACCTGATGATCCATCATGAGTCTCCACACAATTTATAGAAGGATTAGAACTCGTTCCTTTGTCGTTATTCTTCTCAGACTCATGGAATATGTCAATATCCTCCATGATAGAGATTCCCCTGTTAGAAGATCACTTCATTTGATTCTCAGACCTTTGACTAATTATGAAAGAGATAAAAATAACGAAGAAAGGGGGAGAAGGCAGTTTTCTGAGAGCAAGATAAGAATATGTGATTGTTGTTTCTAGTAACGAAGGTCCAGATAAAACGAGGTTTTGAAACAAGAAAAATTAGCTTTATTTTATGTATAACATAGACTAAAAGAGAGAGAAACTCCCCAGCACGACTCCTTAGCCTTGACCGCTATTAATTTTCACAAATACTGACACCTAGTGTGCCCCTTTACTTTTCAAAGTGGATTGCATCTAATGCCTTAGTGAAAATGTCAGCCAATTATTTTTAAGTTGCCACATGTTCAAGGGCTTCAACTTTATCTTCAACAATTTCCCTAATGAAAAGAAGATAAATGTCAACGTGCTTGGTTCTACTGTGTTGAACATAATTTTTTTGAGATATTAGTAGCACTTCAATTGTCATAAAACAATGTCATGACATCTTGTCCCATATTGTACTCCTTCAGCATTTGTTTCATCTAAAGTAATTGTGAACAATTGCTTCCTACAACAATGTACTTAGCTTCATTAGTGGATAAAGATACACACTTTAGCTTCTTGCTGAACCAAAGGATTAAATTGTTGCCAAGAAAGAAACATCCATCAGATGTACTATTTCTATCATTAGCACTTCCATCCCAATGAACAACATAGTATCCAACTAACATTTAGTTGGTGTCATGTGAGTAGAGAATACAATAGTCATATGTCCCATTGACATACCTCAAAATCCTTTTTACTTGAGCAATATTACTGGTCTTGGGATTAGCTTGATATCTAGCACATACACCAACAGAGAAGGTGATGTCAAGTCTACTTGATTTGAGGTAGAGTAGACTTCCAATCATGCTTCTGCATAGACTTTTATCTACATCATCTCTATGTCCATCTTTGGTTACTTTTGCATGAGTAGCAGCTGGAGTTCTTATGTGCCTTGTGTTATCAAGTCCAAACTTCTTCACAATACTCTTGGCATACTTTCTTTGAGACGCAAAAATGAAGTCTTCCATCTGCTTAACTTGAAGACCAAGGAAGTGAGTGAGTTCTCCTACAAGACTCATTTCAAATTCAAATTTCATTTGTTTAACAAAATGCTCCATCGCCGAGTTTGACACCCCTCAACACACAATGTCATCAACATAAATATGTGATATTGTGAGGTTTCCCTCGTCTATCTTCACAAATAGAGTTTTATCTATTCCTCCTCTTTTGTAGCCATTATTGATCACAAACTCGGTTAGTCTCTCATACCATGCTCTTGGAACTTGATTTAATCCATAAAAAGTTTTCTTTAACTTGTACACATGGTATGGGAAACCGAGATCAATGAACCCCTTTATTTGCTCTACATAGACCTTTTTATTGAGATAACCATTCAACAAAGCACTTTTAACATCCATTTGATACAATCTAAATTTCATTAACCACGAAATTCCTAGCAGTAACCTAATGGACTCAAGTCTAGCAACAATTTTATAACCCTAGCATCATCCATAATCATTTCAAAGTAAGCTTTTTAATTGATGCTATTATATTTTTCCTTTGAATTTTTGTTTAATTTTCTAATTTTAATTTTTGTTTAATTTTTTATTTTAAATTTTGTTTATCCAGATTCACTTCAAATGTCTAGAATTTAACTAAGACTCAAAAAACTTATCCAATTTATCTTGTATCTTCATATATGTATTTTGGCTATTTTATCTATTTATTTTCTCCAGAATTTCATATATTAAATTTATTGGGTTGTTGGTTATTTTAGAATATTTTTTAGTTGTTGTAAGTTCTGTGTTGGCAGCAATTTTGGTAAAACATACTGCTCTGTTAAATGTCATGAATGATGCTATGACTTGTGAGTAGAACATCTCTGCAGGGTTTACAGATGTCAAAGCAGATGTCTTAACATGTGTTTCCAGAACTGAAGGTGTTTTTGTTTAGTATTATTATGCGTTGTCTGTTACCTCTTTTGGAATATCTGATTGATTCTTTGATGGCGCAGAATAAGGAGGAGATTTTCTAAGTCCATAAATAGTTCTGTTACGATTTGTTGGAGATCTTCTATTCTACTTTTATGGAGAAAATCGTGGGATGTTTAAAACATTAAATTGATTTGATTTGGCCCAAGCCCATGCTGCGTGTTTCTTTTTTAAAGACCTGCTAACCCTATTTGCTAGACAGAGAGAAGAGTGTGAATTGTGCGCTTTGTTTTAAGGATTAGGGTTTTTGTCTTTTGTGATTTGTGAGCCAATCTTGTATTGTTCTAATACTAGAGTTGGATTGTTAGTTGAGTTGTAATTTGTTAATCATCTATAAGCTTTTAAGCAAGGATGATTATGTGTCTTTGAAGTGTGTCTTCTATCTCTTGTGATTTTTGTATTTGTCAATGTGTGTGTGATTGAGGGGGAGTGAGAAGGGTCTCTTATCTAAGAGTGTCTTAGGTAGAAATTGCACGGGTAGAGATTAGGTGAGAAGATTGCAAACCAGAGGTTGTGTGCTGAGAATCTTCAAACTAATTCTATTTAGTGAATTTCCTTCCCGGCTTGGTAGCTCCCAGACGAAGGTGTGTTTGCACTGAACTGGGTTAACAATTGCTTGTGTTATCTCTCTTTTCATTTACTGCTTTTGTTACATTGTTTTATGTGGATCAGTTCTCAGATATTTGTGTCGTAACATCTCCTTCGACATCACATATCTGATACCAAAATTTCAATTGGTATCAGAGCAGGCATCCTGGTCTGTTTCTGGGTGAGATCTAGGGAAGATACTTTCTGGTACTATGGACAATGAGGGAGGATTTGTGAACAGACCACCCATTCTAGATGGAACCAATTATGACTATTGGAAACCACGCATGGTGGCCTTCTTGAAATCTTTGGATAGCAAGGCTTGGAAAGCTGTCTTAAAAGGGTGGGAACACCCTGTTGCTATGGGGAAAGATGGAAAGCCTACCTCTGAACTGAAGCCTGAAGAAGAATGGACTAAAGAAGAGGATGAATTAGCTCTTGGAAATTCTAAAGCCTTGAATGCACTATTCAATGGGTTTGATAGAAACATTTTCAGGTTGGTAAACATTTGTAAGGTGGCAAAAGATGCTTGGGATATACTTAAAACTACTTATGAAGGCACATCTAAGGTGAAGATGTCAAGAATTCAGTTGCTCACTACCAAATTTGAAAACCTGAGGATGAAAGATGATGAAAACATTCATGACTTTCATATGAATATTCTTGAGATAGCCAATGCATCCAGTGCCTTAGGAGAAAGAATGTTAGAAGAAAAGCTGGTAAGGAAGATTATCAGGTCTCTTCCCAAGAGATTTGACATGAAAGTTACTGCCATAGAAGAAGATCAAGACATTAGCAAGATGAGAGTGGATGAAGTTGTTGGATATCTCCAAACATTTGAGTTAGGCATTAGTGACAGACCTGAAAAGAAAAACAAAAGCATAGCTTTTGTGTCCAATGCTGAAGATGGAGAGAAGGAAGGTGATATGGATACTACTGAAGGAATATCCAATGATATAGTACTACTTGGAAGGCAGTTTAACAAGGTGCTGAGAAAGATGGACAGGCATTCTAGACAAAATGTCAAGAACAACTCATCTGACATCAGCAAGTCAAATGACTTTGGAAGAAGAACAAAGGCTGAAGAAAAATCCACTCAAGGCAAAGGGATACAGTGTCATGGATGTGAAGGTTTTGGGCACATTAGAGTTGAATGTCCTACATACCTCAAGAAATAAAAGAAGGGTCTAACTGTATCTTGGTCTGATGAGGATTCTGAAAGTGAGCTTGAAGAAGAATCTGCCAAGCATGTTACTGCACTTACTGGTAGATATGTCTCTGATGAAGACTCTAGTGATGATGAGGTGACCTATGATGAGTTAGCTGCCTCCTACAGAGAACTGTGTCTCAGAAGTGAAGAAGTATGTCAACAAGGGGAGAAGCAGAAGAAACTTATAATCCAACTGAAGGCAAAAAAGGAAGAGCATCTGGAAACTATCTCTAAGCTGGAAGATGAAGTGAGTTTGCTGAACTCTAAACTTGACAGAATGTCCAAGTCTGTCAGAATGCTGAACAGTGGGTCTGACACATTAGATGAAATTCTTCAGGTTGGAAAATTGGCAGGAGATATGAGTGGACTAGGATTTAATAAAGGAAAAGAACCTCTTTCAAACTTCATTCATCCCAAACCTAAAGTAAAGATGTTGAATCAAATGTCTCAACATCATGACAGAAGGGAATTCAATCACACAAGAGGGAAATTTCAACGCTGGAGATGTCATTACTGTGGGAGGTTTGGTCACATAAAACCATTTTGCTTCAAGCTGTATGGGTACCCTAAGCCTGCACCTCAGCCAAAACCTAATAAGGTCATTCCAAATGTCAAAGAGAAGAAACAATGGGTTCCCAAGGTTGATGTTACCTGTCTAATAGCTCACACCTCTCTCAGAGCCTCAGCCAAAGAAGACTGGTACTTTGACAGTGGCTATTCAAAACATATGACAAGTATCAAGAATCTGTTGGTGGATATCAAATCTCACTCCACTAGTTATGTGACTTTTGGTGATGGAGCCAAAGGTGAAATCAAGGGGGTTGGAAAGCTGGATTGCTCAGGATCCAAACCTTGATGATGTACTGCTTGTGAAAGGGTTGACAGCCAACCTAATTAGTATCAGTCAACTTTGTGATCAAGGTCTCAAAGTCAACTTCACAAAATCTGAATGCCTTGTTACTAATGAGAAGAGTGAAGTTATTATGAAAGGAGTTAGATCTAAGGATAACTGCTACTTATGGGTTCCTCAATATTCAAATTATTCCATCACATGTGCTCTAGCCAAAGAAGATGAAGTCAAACAGTGGCACCAAAAACTTGGACACTTGCATCTAAAAGGGATGAAAAGGATAATCTCTATGGAAGCTGTAAGAGGGATCCCAAAGCTCAAGATTAAAGAAGGAAGGGTATGTGGCGAATGTCAAGTTAGAAAGCAGACTAAGATGTCACATCAGAAGATTCAACATCTCACCACCTCAAAAGTGTTGGAACTCCTTCACATGGACTTAATGGGACCTATGCAGGTGGAAAGTCTTGGTGGAAAGAAGTATGCCTATGTGGTTGTGGATGATTATTCTAGATTCACTTGGGTGAATTTCATCAGAGATAAATCAGAAGTATTTGATGTTTTCAAGGATCTCTGTCAAAGACTTCAAAGAGAAAAGGCAAGTTATGTTATTAGAATTAGAAGTGACCATGGGAAGGAATTTGAGAACAACAAATTTGCTGAATTTTGTTCATCTGAAGGAATTGATCATGAATTTTCCTCTCCCATTACTCCTCAGCAAAATGGAGTTGTGGAACGCAAAAACAAAACTCTTCAGGAATCTGCTAGAGCCATGATTCATGCAAAGAAATTACCTTACCACTTTTGGGCTGAAGCTATGAATACTGCCTGTTATATTCATAACAGAGTGAATTTGAGAAAAGGTACCTAAGCTACTTTATATGAAATATGGAAGGGAAGAAAGCCTACAGTCAAATATTTTCATGTTTTTGGAAGCAAGTGCTACATCTTGGCAGATCGTGAACAAAGAAGAAAGATGGATCCAAAGAGTGACGAGAGAATAATTCTGGGCTACTCCACAAACAACAGAGCTTATAGAGTTTTCAACTGCAGAACCAAAGTCATGATGGAGTCCATAAATGTTGTTGTTGATGATAAAGGGTTGAATGAGGAGGCTGATGTCCTAGAAGATGTTGGAACATTTCTGAATGATATCACAGCAGAAAATGTAGAAAGAAGTACTGATCTTAATTCTACTAATACTGAATCTGAATCTAGTCAAGTCAACAAAGGGCCCTCTATTAGAATTTAGAAAGATTATCCTAAAGAACTTATCATAGGAGATCTGAATGAAGGAGTCACTACTAGATCAAGAGAAGTCATATCAAATTCCAGTTTTGTGTCAAAAATTGAGCCTAAAAATGTTAAAGAAGCTTTAACTGATGAGTTCTGGATCAATGCTATGCAAGAAGAGTTAGGGCAATTCAAAAGAAATGAAGTCTAGGATCTGGTTCCAAGACCTGAGGGAACAAATGTGATTGGAACAAAATGGGTGTACAAGAATAAGTCAGATGAAAAAGGTGTGGTCACTAGAAATAAAGCAAGATTGGTTGCTCAAGGGTATACTCAAGTTGAGGGGGTTGATTTTGATGAAACGTTTGCTCCTGTAGCCCATCTTGAATCCATCAGATTACTCCTAGGAGTTGCCTGCATTATGAAATTTAAGCTGTTTCAGATGGATGTAAAAGGTTCCTTCTTAAATGGATACTTAAATGAGGAGGTGTATGTGGAACAACCTAAGGGGTTTATTGATCCAACCTATCCTAACCATGTCTAAAAGTTGAGGAAAGCTCTTTATGGGTTGAAGCAAGCTCCAAGAGCGTGGTATGAGAGACTGACAGAATTTCTTGTTGAGAATGGATACAGGAAATGTGGTATAGACAAGACTCTATTTGTCAAAAAAGAAGGAGGGAAACTCATGATTACCCAAATTTATGTTGATGATATTGTGTTTGGTGGGATGTCTGATGAGATGATTCAACATTTTGTCAAACAGATGCAGTCAGAATTTGAGATGAGTCTTGTTGGTGAGTTAACCTATTTTCTTGGTCTACAAGTCAAGCAAATGGAAGATTCCATATTCTTGTCTCAGAGTAAATACGCCAAGAATATAGTAAAGAAGTTTGGGATGGAGAATGCCAGTCACAAGAGGACACCTTCTCCCACTCATCTAAAGTTGTCTAAAGATGAAAAGGGTGTGAGTGTGGATCAAAGTCTCTACAGAATTATGATAGGTAGCCTGTTGTATCTTACAACAAGCAGACCTGACATTGCCTTTGCTGTGGGGGTGTGTGCTAGATATCAAGCTGAACCCAAAGTGAGTCATATCAATCAAGTGAAGAGGATACTGAAGTATGTGAATGGGATAAGTGACTATGGTATGTTATACTCTCATGGATCTGGCTCTATGTTAATTGGATATTGTGATGCAGATTGGGCAGGAAGTGCTGATGATAGGAAAAACACATCAGGAGGATGTTTCTTTTTGGGGAATAATCTTATATCCTGGTTCAGTAAGAAGCAAAATTGTGTCTCCCTGTCTACTGCTGAGGATGAGTACATAGCAGCTGGAAGCAGCTGTTCTCAGCTGAGAACAGCTGGTTTGGATGAAACAAATGTTGTCTGAATACAATGTCACACAAGATGTCATGACATTATATTGTGACAACCTAAGTGCTATAAACATCTCCAAAAATCCTATTCAACACAGTAGGACCAAACACATTGATATTTGTCATCATTTCATAAGAGAACTTGTTGAGGACAAGATTGTTGCCTTAGAACATGTTGCTACTGAGATGCAACTAGCTGGCATTTTCACTAAGGCCTTAGATGCTAATCAATTTGAAATTTTGAGGGGAAAACTAGGGATTTGCATATATGAGGATTTGTAGCAATTAATGGCGTGTAGGAAATTGTCCTTATGTATTCAAAAATTTAAATGCAAATTAATGTCATGTGGGAATGTTATTCAAATTTCCTTATGTTTCCAACAAATAAAGTGCCTCTATCATAGGCAATCATTTCAAGTTTTTCTTCTCACACGCTACATATGCATTGTGCTATACTTAAATAGCTCTTTCATCTTCTATCTTAGAAAAAAGAATTCTTTTGCTCATAACCTTCTCATTCACAAAAATTCTAAGATGTCTCAACAACATGCATCGTCTCCTTCAAAACACTCATCTGATAAGGCAACTGCATATGCGTCCAAATCTAGGGCTCACCCTGTGAATATCTCGTTCGATGATGTTATTGATGTTGCTCAGTTGGCTATGGTTCCTTGTACTGAAACGGAGCTGAAGAAGTCCAGAACACCACATGCAAGAGGATCAAAGGACGCTTCTGTAGGTAATTCTTCTAAGCCCTCTCCTGACTCTTCTCTCGAAAATAGGGCAGAGGAAGAAGCTTTTTCTGTTGATAGAAGTATTAGAAGGCTAGTATCTAGGGTTTTGAATAAAGGCGTTGTGGTTCATGGGATTTCAAAACCCCTTTCTCAAATTTCCGCCTTTCCTTTCTCTGAGGCTAATAAAAATACTGAAACATCTGCTGACACAACTGTGACTGAGAAAGATGATTCTGAAGAAAATCTTCACAAGCTTGCTACCTCTGTGTTGGAAGAAGCTGGAACTAGTGTTGAGCCAGATGTTGAGACATCATTTGCAAGGGAAGGTCCACTTACCAAGAATGATGTTCCTGACCCAAAGGAAAAGAAGAACGCTAATGCTGAAGATGTTGTGGATGTTGATGACTTGTCTGACAATGATTTGATCACGAGTCTGACCCCTGGTATTGCTAAGAGACTCAAGACAAGAAAAGGGAAGGTTGTTATTGACAACATTCCTACTAAGAATACCAAGAACAAGGTTGCTGTTGGTCCCCCAAGGTCCTGGAGCAAAGTGATTACTTCCTCCAAAAAGAGGAAGGGTGGGTCTGATTCTGAGTCAGAATATGATGTTGAAGATGATGTCCAGGACATCACCCCTGTGAATAAATCTGTGATCAAGAAGATCTCTGATGTAGTGCCTGATGCTCCTCTGGATAACATTTCATTTCATCATATTGAGAGTGTTAAGAGATGGAAGTATGTGTACCAAAGGAGGATTGCTCTTGAAAGAGAATTGGGAAAAGATGCCTTAGAGTACAAAGAGGTGATGGATCTTATTTCTTTTGCTAGTTTAATGAAATCTGTGTCTAGGTTTGCTAAGTGCTATGATGTTCTTGTGAAGGAATTTATTGTCAATATTCCTGTGGATTGTGCTGACAGAAAAAGTAAGGATTTTATGAAGGTATTTGTGAGAGGAAAATGTGTTGAATTCTCCCCTACCATCATCAATAGGTACCTGGGAAGAAGTGAAGAAGATCAGAGTGAGCTGGAGGTTACTGATAACCAGGTTTGCAAAGAAATTACTGCAAACCAGGTGGTTGCATGGCCTATGAAAGACAAATTATCTGCTGGGAGACTTAGTGTAAAATATGCCATCCTGCATAGAATTGGAGCTTCCAATTGGGTCCCTACCAATCATACCTCAACCATTTCTGTTGGTTTGGGAAAATTCATTTATGCCGTAGGAACCAAGAAGCTATTTGACTATGGCACCTATATTTTTTATCAAACTTTGAAACATGCTGGAACTTGTGCAGTGAAGATGCCTATTGCCTTTCCCTCCCTGATTTGTGGTATTATCCTAAATCAGCATCATGGGATCTTATCTAGTGCTGATGTTGTGTGTAAAAGGGAATCTGCTCTGTCTCTCCATTATAAATTGTTTGTAGGAAAACATGTCCCAGACATTGTCTTGACATCTGCTTCTGCTGAAAACAAGCCCACAACCAAGGCAAGTGTGATCTCTGAATTAATGGATGCTTGTAAAGAACTTGATGAGGTGATTCGTGCTAGCACTGAGAGGAAGCTCAAGTTTGAAAAGTTGATCAAGACTCTGAAAATGGCTGAAGGTAATAGTGTTGCTGATGACAATGAGAAGGAAAGTGCTGAGAAGCATGACTCTGATGGAGATGCTGAGGGTGAAGAAGGAAATTCTGAGACTCATGACTCTGATGAGGATGCTGAGGGTGAAGAAGGAAGTTCTGAGGCTGATGACTCTGATGAAAATGTTGTTGGTTCTGAAGACAATTGAGTGTCCTGTTCTTGAAGACTGTTTGCTTGTTTTTGTTGTATTTTTTTTGTTCTATTCTGGTTTTCTTTTTGGCACCTTAGTGTGCATGAAATGATCACCTTAAATTTACTTGCTTTTTAAACAATTTTGAGTTCTAGATCAGAAGTAAACCTCTAAATTTCCCCTCAAAGGCCTTGCAAATGAATTCATAATCTTTGGTTCCCCACATACTTTCACAAACCCTAGTTTCCACCTCCACCATCTTTGTTTCTTGGATGCCAATCATATCATGTTATGATCATCATTAGCCATAATTGCAGTAAAATTACGTTCCAACTCTTCGACTTTCACTTCGTCTTCTTCCTTAATCACTTTCATGAATCTTACATCTTTATCCAATTCTAATTCATAAGGTTCTTCATCTGTGCATCCTGTGTTTTCATAATTTTGTAAATGTATGATGGTCGGACACATAAAAGATTCCTCCTCCATATTAATGCTAAATACGTGATTATTGATCATCACTGAACTACCTTGTTAATGGTATCCATTGATGTTGTTCTCACCAGACATCAAGCTACGTCCAACCTCTTTTTCTTCTCAGTTGCACTATCCAATGATAACAAATTTCCTTTGTAAATATAGGGCATTTAAAATAATTTTCTACTTAATGCATTAACTGGAACACCATATATTCTGACCCAAGTAGTTCTACCATTTATCATTACTTCCGGGTACCATTCATCAAGACTTACAGACCAATGTTGGGAGAATTCTTTTGCTTCCTTAACTAGATAAAGAAAGTCTTCTTCTTCATGGATATTTATAAACACTTTGTTTCCCCCCATTGGAATCACTTCCACAGAAAGAATCCATGTGTGCAAATTTTTTGGTTGTAGCAGGGACACCTCGTCGATGTTGTGCACTCTTCCTATAAACCCCTTCTTAGCCCATCTTACATCCTCTTCATTTGTAACATATATCATACCCTTCCATCCTTCTTACACACTACTATATCCCTTCTTATGATTATCATATCTCTTCATATGTTTATCATCTTCGAGATTTGAGTTCATTATTGCTTGTTCATAACTTGTGTTGGGTAGTCAAAACCTTTCTAGGGGCTTTCTGATATGTGATCCTCTGCTTAACTCTATTCTAGTTTACTTACTTAATACTTCTTCACTCACTTTAAAGTAGCTTCATCCTTTTACCCCTTCTTCCCTCTTTGACCTTACATATATTCCTCCCCGATCAAATCTTGAGACGTTAGCCCATTCTTTGTATGTGTTAAACCAGCTTCTTATGAGGCGGGAGAGGGGAGAGTAAGAAAATAAATTGGGTTGAATTGGAAAAAAAATTCAAAATTAAAAAGAAGGGGGCTAGGTTTAAAATACATAAAAAGCCTTAATTTAAATTTATTAGGCAAGTGGAAGTGGATGATCCATTATGAAAAGGACAGGTTATGGGCTAAAATCCTAGAGTGTAAGTATGGGGGAATGGTATTGATACATATAGGATAGATAAGTTCAGCTCATTATGGTGAAGAGACATTCAATCGATTGATAGTGAGGTTTAGGGTTTTAAACTGCTTTGGTTTGATGAAAAGTTGTCTAAAGAGATAGGAGACATTGTAGACTCTTTGTTTTTGTTAGATCCTTGGTCGTGTGCGAGAAGGCTGAAGGAGGTATATCCAAACTTATTCACGTTAGTTGAAAAAAAAGCATAGATTTGAGAATCAATTAGGAGTAATAGTTGATAAACAGAGTGGAACTTTAGTTGGAAAATTCCTTTGAATGGTGGAAACAATGAGCTAGAGAAGTGCATTAGAGATAGGGTGAGTAGAATCAATTTGAAGGTTAACATAAAGGATAGGTGGAGATGGTCCAATTTGAAGGCTAAATGACACATTATGGAATTGATTATAAAACACCTTCAAACATTTTTAATCATTATGGAAACATACATTGGTTTTCATAAGACCAAACCCTTCTATGATAGAGTTTTATATGTGAGTGTTTACTATGTGGATGCACATGGTCAATCCGACAACATTTGGGAGTTAAAGTAGAATGATAGTAACACCTTCAAACATTTTTAATCATGCATGATGTTTTTATGGATATAATTACTATCAAACTAACATTGGGAACTTCTTATTGGTATGTAAATGTAATTTATGCTAGTTTCATGTACATTTTTTTTTACCTATAGATCCACCTCATTTACCGGAGGCACACTATCGATGGTATTTGGATACTTTAATGACATCATTCATATAAGTGAACAAAAAGGAGGTAATTTTAGTTATCTTAGGGTAGCTGCTTTGTTGAATATATTTGATAAATGTAATTTAGTTGAAGAAGACATGAATGGTGGAAAATTCACTTGGAATAGGCCTTGTACTATTAATTGAATGGTTTATCGCAAGCTAGATAGGACCCTTGTTGACGTTGCTCGACACACGACTTTCCCTGATGCATATGTTGAGGTGTTGTGTAAATTTAATTTTGATCACAACTTCATACTCCTTAGTTGTGGATTTCTCCTCCAAGACTACGAACCATATCCTTTTAGGTTTCAAGTAGCTCGGATCACTCACCAGGAATACTCCATTATAGTCAAGAGTGCTTAGGGGAAATACTCATATGGTCTTGTAACTTGCCTCCAAAATGTGCAGCATGATTCTATCCTTTTTAATAAGGAAACTTTTGGTAATATTAGCAAATGGAAGTACAACATCGAGAAGCGACTCAGGGGTATCTAATGCTCTTTGGAGATATTAAATTCGACAAGACTATTTATCTCCAACATGAGCTACATAAGGAGTATTATGAGATCCTTGCGCAAGAGGAGATTCATTGGTATCAAAAGGCTAGAGATGATTAGATTAAATTGGGAGATCGCAACACCAAAATTTTCTATACCAAGACGGTGATCATGCGAAAGATAAATAAAGTCCATGACCTTCATCTTCCTAATGGTTTTTGGTGCAATGATGACACTATACTCAGGGAAGAAGCACTGACTTTTTTAAAGGTCTTTTCGGCCCTACATCTGTTATACTCCACACTAGTATGGGTGACTCAACTATGGCGCTGATCCTCACTGAAGAAGCCCAACACTCTTTGACTCAATAAGCACGAGCGAAGAAGTTACTTATACATTAAATCAAATGTGCCCTTTCAAAGCATCGGGCCCTGATGGATTCCACGGTATTTTCTTTAAACAGTTTTGGAATATAGTTGGAGATGATGTTGGTCAACTTATATTAGATGTTTTTGTGACAGGTAGCTTTCACCCCTCTCTTTCAGAGACTCTTATTGCATTAATCTCTAACGTATATTGCCCCCAAAATTTTAAGGAATTTAGGAAAATTACCTTGTGAAACATTATTTACAAACATATTATGAAGATTATGGTTAAGAAATTGTGTCCTTATCTAAATCAGATAGTTTGAACCTTCTATAGTAGATTTTTGTTGTGAAATTCCATTCCTTAAGGGGCAGACTTTAGACCAGATGTTGAGACAACTTGTCTAACTTTTTACACAAACACCAAAATATTTTGACAGCAATAAGAAAATAATGTAGAAAGCTGTAAAAATAACGCAAGAGATTAGTGACCCAGTTTGGTGAAACCACACCTACGCTTGGGGGCACTCTACTCAAGAAAGGAAATTCACTAGTTCAAATTAGAACAATTTGTCTTATAAGAACCTTCAAATCCTATGAATCTATATGCCTCTCCCTAATCCTAGTGACTTTCTATTTAGGTCTCCCCTGAATATGAGAACCCACTCACTTTCTTCTATGACTAAAACCTAGTGATCAACCTCCATAACAAGTCTATTAATTGTTGAATTTACAACTCAACTAAGACAAACCAACCAAGTTACTGAAAAATAGTGGTGTATAACAAAGATTCAACACTAATCCAGTTATGGCATTAGCGTGGGATACAAGTAACAAAGACTTAAACCTTAGCACAAATAACCTAGTTTTTGCGCACCAAAACTCTTAACAAAACATGATAATTTAGTATCCTTATATATCAATATCTTCTAGGATTTTTCTCCTTGGATCTTGGAGTTAAAATCATCTAGAATCACAAGTGAATCTTGTTGTGATTTGTTGCTCCAAATCAGCTCTATAAGATATGATTTGATTTAAATTCAAATTTAAATCACATTGACTTAAATTTAACTAATTAAAATAATTAAACAAATCAAATTGCTAAAGTACATAAACAACATTTGTTTCACACATCTCAAAATGCATTCCATGTAACTGAAAAATGCACACACAAAGCAAGATCCTTGTTCTGTAGACAAGGGATGAGTGTTGCACACTTGTTGAGACATTGGTTCCTGCATGTTTCCTTCTGCTCCAAAATAGCTTTAAACACCATTGTTGTTTTGCATAATTCAGCCAACCAAAAGGAACAACAATCTCCCCCTTTAGAAAATTTTGGCAAAATAACATTCTTCAAGAACATACAATATGTGCAAAACATAAAGTTGAACAATAAGCACATCATAAAACATAACATAGAGCAATAGCACCAACAACAAAAATTAGAAGACATCACCAATAGCAGACGGCAGAGCAAGCTAGCAGCAATACATATCAGAGCATCAATAGAGAATAATATAAAAGATAGTTGCTACACAATAGTTATGCTCGATAACAAATAACAAATGCAATAATTCAACGATCAGCTAGGCATGCATGCGTATAAGGTTATTAGTTAGTAGTCATGAGTTAAAAGCTACTACTAACACAAAAAAAAATCAACGCATATAGTCAGGTCCTGATGCCAGGCCAAATACTTCAACAAGTGTGCACATAGAAAATTAGTTAGAACTAGTCAACACTCAGTACGAAGCACGTCAAAGGTCAACACATATCAGCTACTCACAGTGAGTAGTCAGAAAACTACTCTCTACAGACCATTACTCCCCCTTTTTGCCAAAAATTTGGCAAAGATGATCTTCAAAATGATTTGTCATTTAGCTCAGAGGTTAGTATATTAGCGCATATACATCAGTTCAGGAGTTGACAAATGTTAACAATTATTTGGACATATTTTTTAGCATGATGCTAGAGCATGAGAAATAGTCATTGGCAACCACTACTACAAATAACTCTTGTTACCTCAGACACAAAATGCATAATACCTTGGCTATAGAAGCGAGGTAATAGAGGGCGACATGATAACTCACAACTTATTACCTCGGTGTTGTGAAAACCGAGAGGTAAAGTTAAACTCACATGGGTTCGAACCCCAGCAACAACACTTTTATTATTTTTAAAACTAGCGTATATTTCATCTCGGTTTATCTTGAAATCCATCTTAGAGAACTTTTTCAAACGTCTTTATGTTTCAAGTGCTTCATGTTTCATTTAGGTTAGATTTTAAATATTCAACATGCTTTAATAACAGGTGTCCCTTAGGTTTCACGTGGATCACTAATGGCAGACTCTTGAGTGTTTATAAACACTAAATAGACTACAAAGATTTGTTTGCGGATGAATAGTAAAAAAACACTTAGTTATCCTCTCGGCCAAGAAGAAAACCGAGGTGGATAAGCTGTTTTTTTTTAATTACATTGTTTATACAAAATATTAAAAATACATTATAAATACATTTTAAAAGTAAAATATTCTTAATAACCACCTCAGTTTTACTATAAAATTGAGGTTTTATATTAACTATCATCTATGTGATAATGAAACCTGTGGTGACTATTTCCTTTTTTTAAATACATTGTTTACACAGAATATTAAAAAACATTGTTTACAACAAATCTTCAGTGATATCCAAATTTTGTTTCATACCCACTAAAACATTTTTTTTAAACATGAATGATTTTCTGCACTTGCAATCTATCATCTAAGTACTCTTCAAAGGTTGAGCTAGTTCCTTTCTTTGTTGGTTAAGCTCCATTCTTTGTTTAACTCGAAGCAAGAATGATTTTCTGAACTTGCAATCTACCAAATGAGCTCTTTTAAAAGGTTGAGCTCACTTCATTGTTGGTTAAGCTCCTTTATTTAGGTAACGTTAATCAAGAAAGCTTTTCTGCACTTGCAATCTATCAACTGAGTACCTTTCTTTAACTGAGGATTATTCCAAAAAATACAACAACGAAAACATCAAAACCATTATGTGAGATAGATTGCAAGGGCAGAAAAAAAAATTGTTCAAGATAGAAGAGCATTGAAGATTTTTTCTGTCTTGCTATCTATCCAAAAGAATGATGCTTTCGAGTTTGAGGCAACATCATATAAGTAAGGATTAGGGTAAAATCTGTTTGACGAGTGCTTTTATAGTAAAATCTTATTATTTTATACCTTGGTTAAGTAGAAAACCGAAGGGTTAGAACATTTTGTTTACACTTATAAACAAATGACATCATAAATTGCGATAGCTGGGAATCGAAGCTTGTAATGAGTTGTTTTTTCACCTCGATTATTTTAAAAACCAGTTTTTTTAAATAATAAAAAATGACGCGCCTTGGCTTTATACCTCAGTTTTTATTGTTTGAGGTGAAATCTTCATCATGAAAAGAGTTATTTCTTGTAGTGAACAAAACCATTACAAACCCAAACAAGGAAGCAAAATATGCCCAAATACAAGGGTCAAACAAACAAATCAGAAACGCCTGAACCCAAAATTCTTCAGACTTATTCATCTACCCATCCTCTTCAATTTATTTAGGTAATCCATTATTCATCCGCCTCTGAGTCAGATTCATGAGTTTGAAGCAGTCTCTTCTTCAAGGAATTTATATTGGTCGCGGATTTCTTCCCAATTACAGAAGTTTCACCTGATGATCCATCATGAGTCTCCACACAATTTGTAGAAGGATTAGAACTCGTTCCTTTGTCGTTATTCTTCTCAGACTTATGGAATATGTCAATATCCTCCATGATAGAGATTCCCTTGTTAGAAGATCACTTCATTTGATTTCAGACCTTTGACTAATTATGAAAGAGATAAAAATAACGAGGAAGGGGGGAAAAGGCAGTTTTCTGAGAGCAAGATAAGAATATGTGATTGTTGTTTCTAGTAACGAAGGTCCAGATAAAACGAGGTTTTGAAACAAGAAAAATTATCTTTATTTCATGTATAACATAGACCAAAAGAGAGAGAAACTCCCCTGCACGACTCCTTAGCCTTGACCGCTATTAATTTTCACAAATACTAACACCTAGTGTGCCCCTTTACTTTTCAAAGTGGATTGCATCTAATGCCTTAGTGAAAATGTCAGCCAATTATTTTTAGATTGCCACATGTTCAAGGGCTTCAACTTTATCTTCTACAAGTTCCCTAATGAAAAGAAGATAAATGTCAACGTGCTTGGTTCTACTGTGTTGAACATAATTTTTTGAGATATTAGTAGCACTTCCATTGTCATAAAACAATGTCATGACATTTTGTCCCATATTGTACTTCTTCAGAATTTGTTTCATCTAAAGTAATTGTGAACAATTGCTTCCTACAACAATGTACTTAGCTTCATTAGTGGATAAAGATACACACTTTAGCTTCTTGCTAAACCAAAGGATTAAATTGTTTCCAAGAAAGAAACAACCATCAGATGTACTATTTCTATCATTAGCACTTCCATCCCAATCAACAACACAGTATCCAACTAACATTTAGTTGGTGTCATGTGAGTAGAGAATACAATAGTCATATGTCCCATTGACATACCTCAAAATCCTTTTTACTTGAGCAATATTACTGGTCTTGGGATTAGCTTGATATCTACCACATACACTAACAGAGAAGGTGATGTCAAGTCTACTTGCTTTAAGGTAGAGTAGACTTCCAATCATGCTTCTGCATATACTTTTATCTACATCATCTCCATGTCCATCTTTGGTTACTTTTGCATGAGTAGCTGCTGGAGTTCTTATGTGCCTTGCGTTATCAAGTCCAAACTTCTTCACAATACTCTTGGCATACTTTCTTTGAGACGAAAAAATGAAGTCTTCCATCTGCTTAACTTGAAGACCAAGGAAGTAAGTGAGTTCTCCTACAAGACTCATTTCAAATTCAGATTTCATTTGTTTAACAAAATGCTCCATCGCTGAGTTTGACACCCCTCAACACACAATATCATCAACATAAATATGTGATATTGTGAGGTTTCCCTCGTCTATCTTCACAAATAGAATTTTATCTATTCCTCCTCTTTTATAGCCATTATTGATCACACACTCGGTTAGTCTCTCATACCATGCTCTTGGAACTTAATTTAATCCATAAAAATTTTCTTTAACTTGTACACATGGTATGGGAAACCGAGATCAATGAACCCCTTTACTTACTCTACATAGACCTCTTTATTGAGATAACCATTCAACAAAGCACTTTTAACATCCATTTGATACAATCTAAATTTCATTAACCACGAAATTCCTAGCAGTAATCTAATGGACTCAAGACTAGCAACAATTTTATAACCCCACCATCGTCCATAATCATTTCAAAGTAAGCTTTTTAATTGATGCTATTATATTTTTCCTTTTAATTTTTGTTTAATTTTCTAATTTTAATCTTTGTTTAATTTTTTATTTTAAATTTTGTTTATCCAGATTCACTTCAAATGTCTAGAATTTAACTAAGACTCAAAAAACTGATCCAATTTATCTTGTATCTTCATATATGTATTTTGGCTATTTTATCTATTTATTTTCTCCAGAATTTTATATATTAAATTTTTTGGGTTGTTGGTTATTTTAGAATATTTTTTAGTTGTTGTAAGTTTTGTGTTGGCAGCAATTTTGGTAAAACATACTGCTCTGTAAATGTCATGAATGATGCTTTGACTTGTAAGTAGAACATCTCTGCAGGGTTTACAGATGTCAAAGCAGATGTCTTAACATGTCTTTCCATAACTGAAGGTGTTTTTGTTTAGTATTATTCTGCGTTGTCTGTTACCTTTTTTGGAATATCTGATTGATTCTTTGATGGCGCAGAATAAGGAGGAGATTTTCTAAGTCCATAAATAGTTCTGTTACGATTTGTTGGAGATCTTCTGTTCTACTTTTATGGAGAAAATTGTGGGATGTTTAAAACATTAAATTGATTTGATTTGGACCAAGCCCATGCTGCGTGTTTCTTTTTTAAAGACCAGCTAACCCTATTTGCTAGACAGAGAGAACAGTGTGAATTGTGCGCTTTGTTTTAAGGATTAGGGTTTCTGTCTTTTGTGATTTGTGAGCCACTCTTGTATTGTTCTAATACTAGAGTTGGATTGTTAGTTGGGTTGTAATTTGTTAATCATCTATAGCTTTTAAGAAAGGATGATTACTTTGAAGTGTGTCTTCTATCTCTTGTGATTTTTGTATTTGTCACTGTGTGTGTGATTGAGGGGGAGTGAGAAGGGCCTCTTATCTAAGAGTGTCTTAGGTAGAAATTGCACGGGTAGAGATAAGGTGAGAAGATTGCAAACCAGAGGTTGTGTGCTGAGAATCTTCAAACTAATTCTATTTAGTGAATTTCCTTCCTGGCTTGGTAGCCCCCAGACGTAGGTGTGTTTGCACCGAACTGGGTTAACAATTGCTTGTGTTATCTCTCTTTTCATTTACTGCTTTTGTTACATTATTTTATGTGGACCAGTTCTCAGATATTTGTGTCGTAACATCTCCTTTGACATCACATATCTGATACCAGAATTTCAGTTGTTTATTTTAATCTGAATATATATATATATATATATATATAAGTAAGTAAATACAATTTGATGAAGTATATATTTTTTAGATAATTAAGTTAATACGATTTGATTAAGTATATATTGTTGGATTGTTTTTCAACTAGGGAGCATTGAATATTGTGGGATTTTCCCTTAAGCAACACCTTTGTGAGAGACACATCACATATTCACCCAAAACATTAAGGTGATAGGTGTGTGGGTTCTTTCATTTATAAATGCTTAAGTATCCACATTTATAACTAATGTGTGACTCCAACTCACACTTGACTTATTATTCTCAACACTCCCCATCAAGTGTGAGTCCACAATGTTCCCCCTCAAGTGGAAACTCTCTTATCCACATACACTTGTACCGCCGTTGACACCTCTTTCCCGGGCATTTCGATACACCTCTTCCTGGGTATTGCGATTTCAACAGGACACCTCTTCCTGAGTATTTCGATACAAGTAAGTTGATCCCTTTACTCGAACCAAAGACTCATGATACCATTTGTTAGGTCATGAGAATGAGCGTCAATATTGGGCTAAGAGTAATACATAAGTAAGAGAGACACCACATATCCACCTAAAACCTTAAGGTTTTGGGTGAGTATATGGTATGTCTCTCACAAAGGTGTGTTGCTCATAAAGGAAAGACCCCAAAGTAAAAATGTTCCCTCGTGTTAACCCCCCCCCCCAAAAGGATTTAAACCCCCACAGTTTGTTTGTGCATGAGGAGGAGCATCAACATTGGGTTAACAACAACACACAAGTGAGAGAGACACCACATATTCATCTAAAACCTTAAGGTGATCTGAGGGTGAGTTCTCTCACTTATAAATGCTTAAGTCTCCATATTTCCAACCAATGTGGGACTATTACCCACACTACTCAAACTTGCTACATTCTTAATAGTCCCCCTCAAGTGTGAGTCCATAATACTCCCCCTCAAGTGGAAGCTCTTCTTACTTCCACAAACTCTTCTACCGCACGAAACGTTTCTTACTCACCACCCTTGTGGCGTCATTAAAACTCTTTAACATAACGTTTCTTACTAACCACCCTTGTGGAGTTGTTGACTTTCGATACAAGTAAGTCGGCTCCTTTCTTGAACCAAAGGCTTGTGATACCATGTGTTTGGGGAGGTTTTTCACTAGGGATCATTGATCAAGAAGATCGACTCATACTTGGTTGAATTAAGAGTTATCAAATGCAAATCTGAGTATGGTTTCTATATTCAGGCTGTGGCACAAGATATAACAATCACCTGCTTACATGTCGATGACTTGCTAATAACTAG
This sequence comes from Lathyrus tuberosus, assembly GCA_022829125.1. Classification (NCBI taxonomy): domain Eukaryota; kingdom Viridiplantae; phylum Streptophyta; class Magnoliopsida; order Fabales; family Fabaceae; genus Lathyrus; species Lathyrus tuberosus. The sequence continues at coordinate 21,188,852 of JALAZF010000022.1, read as the reverse complement.
AAATAGCTTAAAGAACTTGTCGAAGTTCAAAGAGATGATGAAGAAGAAATTTGAAATGTAAGATATAGGAAAGTTGTCATACTCACTAGGCATGGAATTTCAAATGTTGAAGCAAGGTATGGTTCTACATCAAAGAAAGTATGTCAATGAGATACTCAAGAGATTCATGATGGATGATTCGACTCCTGCATCTTCACCTATCGAACCAAATTTGAAGTTGGAGAAGCATGTAGAGGAAGACAAAGTCGATGCAACTTTGTTCAAACAAATTGTCGGATCTTTGAGATATGTGTGCAACAATCGACCTGATATATGTTTCTCAGTAGGATTAGTGAGGAGATACATGAGTGGACCAATGGTGTCACACATGAAGGCTGAAAGAAGAATCCTGAGATACTTAAAAGGATCGACAAACTATGGAATTCTACTTTGAAGAGACTTTGAAAGGAAAGAAGTTATGGTTACTTGTTATTCAGATGTTTTGGTGTGGAGATAAGGAAGATCAAAGAAGCACTACTAAAATTAAATTCAATTCAATAGTACATAGTTTGTAATTCAGTTTTATCATTATTCAATTCAATAGTACAATCCTTATTGCTTTATTCTCTCTCTTTCTCTCCTTACTAAAATTGTCTCACACACTAACAAAGAATAGTTGGTTGTGGCATCTGAGGTTTGGCCATCTGAACTTTAAGTAAATATAAGTAAGTATTTGCTACATTATTAACATATATATTAAGTAAGTATATATAATTTTAAGTAAATATAAGTAAGTATATATATTTTTTAGATAAGTAAGTAAATACAATTTGACCAAACATAATACGAAATGTGTTTATGTTTAAACCAATGATTATATAAATGTGCAGTATGAAATATTTTCGGTACTATCGTAGTTGGATGTATAATAGAACGTATCCAGGAAGACGTGCATTTGAACCAAATTTTGAGGAATGAGTTAAATGGTTTATTACAAGGGCATTTGCTCAAGAATTTTGTTGAAGTGAATTAGGAGTAAGATCTCATTGTCTTAAATGTGAATATGGAACAATAATTAATGACCCAGAGAAAGTAGAACGTCATTTAAAGAAAAAGGGGTTTCATTAAAAATTATTGGGTTTGGACATATAATGGAGAAGAACTGCTGAGTAACGTACCAGAGACAACTAATATGCATGCTTCAAGGAGTCGATCACATATGGAATATGATGAATGTAAGACCTTTCTACCCCAAAGAACATTCACGATAATTATAAACAATTATATCAGAGTAAATCACCACAAGGGTGCCAAATTTCTTCACAAAACTTCATAATAATGTCCTACTCCGTAACATGGGTTCGGTCATCATAAATTCAATCAAACTCTACGCAACGGAAAATCAAAATATAACATAGTTCATAACTCAAAACGTCTTAAAAAGATGAAACTCATGGCGTCATGATATCAACAAGAAAAAAAACATAATGGTTCGACTCAAACATCCCAACCCGATGTTACATATCAGAGCAAGACCCTTTACTCAACGGAAATAACTAGAAAACTCCAAATGCTAAATCTTCATGCACTAAGGGAGCTAATACTAATCATCTGCACGTTACCCACGTGGAGGCAACATTCAAACAGGCAGGGTGAGTAATCATATATCATTATACAAGATATAAAGATAAGGTATATTAAGATAGCATTCATCATCATAATGTCAAGTAAAATCACACCACCACATCGTCATTCAACATTAAACTCACAAATATGCCATGCCACTTAGTATTAAATGCAACATCTAAGACTCATGCATGTGGTACCAATTCATCATGTCGATGGACACTGGGCCATCACCCTCGAAAGATCCCCACCAATAGGATCGATTCTACACAAGAACCGGAGCACATCATAAACACCCCAATCCACACAATGGGATTGAAGCCACCACTGGACCGAAGTCCTAACATCGTCACTGAACCGAAGTCCTAATTATGCTATGAATGCATGATGCAAAATGTCATAATGGTTATCATCATAGAATCGTCAAAATTACATCATGATTCATAAGTATTCATCAAAACATCATAATATATCATCAATTACATACATCACAATTCATCACTATGCCTCACAAGGTTATAATCATTAAAACACCATACTTCAATAAACCCATGACACAAGGCCAACACAGAGACAACAAGAAAATAAGTCAGCACGAAAAGAAAAATGAAATAAAGTAAGCAACTGCTCCTGCTCGCCTGGCGGTCGCCAGGCGAAGTAGTTCGCTCGCCTGGGTTTTGCCCGCCGAAGCAGGGGAAAATCCCCTCCCTCATTCAAAACCCAGTAGCACCCATCTTTCACCCTACACTCGCCTCTCATTTCGCCCGACGACCTCCAAGCGAATACACCTCGCCTGGCAAAATAATCCCTTCGCTTGGTGATTCCCTGCGAACAGCAACCCTGCAGCTGCGTTTTCTGCATAACCCAGACCCTAAACCCTTTGTAATTTCACAACCATACAGTCCAAAACTTCATCTCAATCATAAGGAAAACATACTACAACAGCAATACATCACAATAGACACATATACATCATTTCCTAATCGTTTTATACATCCCCAATTCACCAATCTCAGCATAGTCATCATGTTATCATCAAATTCCCTCAAAACCCCAACTACCCACATACCTCTAACCCTATATCAAATATAATGGTAAGCGATACTCCTCATACCTTAAAATTCTCGGATATGATCTTCCTCTCGAGTTCTTCAGAGTTTTCTCTGAGCCCTAGCCTCTTCTCCTTTTTTCTTCAGAGCTCTCTCCAAAAAAACACGATCGTTCAAAACTGAACTTCTCCTATCTCTCTTTTCCTTTTTGTCACTCTTACCCCTTGGACCCTTATTATGATTTCCCAAATTCGCCCTCACTTATCCTCGCACAAATGACCACTTTGCCCCTCATTTTTATTTAAAATAATAATAATAATAGTAGTCTAAATAATATTATTCACATTATTCCACTATTATTATTTTCAAAATAATTCTAATAAATCATACACTTCTAAATATCCTCAACACCCTCTTAACATCATCAATACCCCACAACACAAATCATTAGGCATCAAAACATTTCACCAAAATACACCGAAAATCGCGAATATTTATAATAAATAAATTAAATTAATATTCTAATTATTTTTGGGGTGTTACAATGAACAAGTAAATGTGATTGGTGAGATGGTTAACGATGCTTTTGGGGTGAATGTGACCTATGATGAACCTGATGATTTTGATGGGGAAGAGTTCCCAAATGACGAAGCACAAAGATTTTATCACTTGTTGAAAGAAATAAATACGTCGTTGTTTAGGGTGTCATCAGACTCAAAATTATCAATGTGTGTGATATTTTTGGCCACCAAGTCAAACTGGAATGTTCCTGATCAATGTTTGAAATTCTTCGCAAAAATGATGCTGGACTCGACTCCTATGAAAGAAAACTTGCCTACGAGTTATTATGATGCAAATAGGTTGGTGTTGAAGTTGGGTTTAGAAGCAAGAAAGGTTGATTGTTGCATTAGTTGTTGTATGTTGTTTTATGACAATGAGTTTGGTATGAATGATGGAGCATTGGAGGAGTGTAAGTTCTGTAAGAGTCCAAGATATCAAGTTCGCAGTAAAGCCATTAACCATAAACAAAAATGGGTAGCAGTGAAGTCCATGTTTTATCTTTCAATAATACCAAATGTTAAAAAGAATGTTTGATTCAATGCATGGTGCAAGTCAAATGACATGGAATCATACAAACAAAACAAGATTAGGCACTATGCGACATCCATTTTATGGCGAGGAATGGAAGCACTTTGATCGGATACATCCTGATTTTGCTGCAGAACCTAGAAATACCAGACTTGGATATATGCTCTGATGGTTTTACTCCATATTTTCAAGCGTCGGGAAGTGGATATTCTTGTGGGCCAGTGATTATAACCCCTTATAACCTCCCTCCGTAGAAGTGCATGACAAAACCATACATGTTTTTGACTTGCCTCATTCCAGGACCATCGAGTCCAAAAGTCAGAATCGATGTGTATTTACAACCTTTAATTGATGATTTGAAGAGATTGTTGATTGAAGAATGAACTTATGATATATCCTATAAAGATAAATTTACTTTGCGAGTTGCCTTGATGTTGACTATTAACCACTTTCCCGCACATGACATGTTTTCTAGTTAGGGTACACCTGGCAAAATGGGTTGTCTGCATTGCATGGAATACACCAAGGCGTTTACGTTGGAAAAAGGGGGAAAAGTTCGTGGTTTGAATGTCACTGTAGATTCCTACCACAACAACATGTCTATAGAAGAAACAAAAATGATTTCAAAAAAGACAAGCGAGTAACAAATTTGCCTCCCCCTCGTTTGTCATCGGGTGATGTATGGAACCAAGTTTTTGAACTACCAAAATTCACAAATAATGGTAAAGGATACAGAATTCAAGGATATGAGGTCACACACAATTGGACAAAAAGAAGTATATTTTGGTACCTCCCATATTGAAAAGATAATTTGTTGTTAATAATCTTGATGTTATGCATATCGAGAAGAATTTTTTTGATAATGTATTTAACACAGTGATGGATGTTCAAGGCAATACAAAAGATAATGAGAAGGCTAGAAAAGGCATGGAAATTTGGTGTAATGAAAAAGAGTTGGAGTTGAAGCCTCAACCGAATGGAAAATTATTAAAACCCAAGGCTACTTACCATCCCAAGAAGCTAAAGCAGTTTGTCGATGGTTAAATGAATTGAGAATGCCTGATGGTTATGCTTAAAACTTAGTAAGGTGTGTCGACGCCAACACTGGGAAGTTGCATGGAATAAAAAGTCATGATTGTCATATTTTTATGGAACGATTGCTTTCAATTGCATTCAATTCACTACCCAAACATGTGTTTATTCCACTAACTGAAATTAGTAAATTATTTAGAGATATTTGTGTGTCATCTTTAAGAGTGGACAACATCATTAAGTTATACCAAAAAATTCCAGTCATTCTCTGTAAGTTGGAATAAGTATTTCTTCCTAGTTGTTCGACTCTATGGAACATCTACCTGTGCATTTTGCATATGATGTTTTTCTTGGCAGCCCTGTCCAATATAGGTGGATGTATCCATTTGAAAGATTCATGGGTGTTTCAAAGCGGTCAGTGAAAAATAAAGCCAAAGTTGAAGGATCAATATGTGCACATTACTTGCATCTGGAAACACCACATTTTTGCAGTCATTATTTCAATCACTTGGTGTTAACTCCAAGAATCATAAGGAATGTAGTAAATGTTAATGAATGAAGTCATTATTTCAATCACTTGGTTGTTTGCTGGTGGTTGTGGCGCGCTATAAACAAATCGTGTCTTGCGAATGAGGCAATATCGTCCTTTACTCTGAAACTCATCATAGTGAATTATGCAAATCTGTTAGGTAAATGTTTACTCAAGCATAATTTGTTTTGCCCAACGTGAATGATCACATGGAATGAACACAAAGGTAGTAATATAATTATGGATGTTGATGGCAGTAGTCTCGGTAATCCCGATATCTCGGATTTTGGTGGATTGATTTGAAATGCTAACGGTGCTTTGGTTCACAATTTTGCGGGTAATATTGGTTATTCCAACATCCTTCATGCTAAGTTAATGGAGTTATATCATGATTTGCGTATGGCATGAGAACTTGACATCAAATACCTGATGTGTTATTCTGACTCCAACTCTATTGTCAAGTTTATCTCAGAGTTTGTAAATGATTGACATCACTATACTGTGATTCTACACAACATTAATGAGTTTCTCTCTAGAAGAATTACGACTTCAAATATTTCATACTCTTAGAAGGGAGAATAATGCGACGTTGTTAGCTCCTAATTTCGACGCTACATGATTTCAAATAGATTTGGCTTTTAAAGAAGTTATTCTTTAAAATAATAAGCTAAAGGAGAAGAAGGCTTCGACCAGAAGGCTTCGACCATATTTGTTGAAAGCCTGAGTCGAAGAGAGTGATTTTAAGACTTCAAACATTTCAAAGTCCAAAGAGTCAATTCGACAGGGTAAAATGGCTATGGATGATGCGCTGCAGTTACAGTTAATTATTGGAGGGAAATTCTACTATTTGAATTTGAAAAGAGGACAAGTGGCGAATATCCAGAAGTTGAAGACATGCAAAGTGCCAAGTGGCGTGTTCTAGGAATAAACCGTCAAATGGTGGTTATTTTAGAGTATTATAAATAGGTTAGTTCTAGAGTTAGAATGTGTGAAAAAATCGTGTTGTACAAGTAACTCTGTAATCACTCAAAGTATCCAGCGTGTAGAGAAAAGAGTGAGGCGAGAATGTACGTGATTGTAATCACCATTATCTTTCATTGCAATGCAATTTACTTTGAAGTTTCTACCTTAGATCCTTTACTTTGAAATCCTTTAATTCAGTCTTTTACTTCTAAGCATTCTACATTGTAAAGTTTTTACTTTGCAGTTTTTACATTAAGAAGCCTTTACCTTCAAGCATTTGCATTTCTGCAGTTTATTCAAGACTTTATACATTTTCTTTACCATTTAAACATCGGTTTTCATTGAATTCGCTTTCACATCGTCTTCTTTAAATTTCTTGTTCGACTTAAACATTTTCCTGCCTTTTATCACTTTTTATTTACATTTCAAAACATCCTTTTTGTTTGCCAGCATGATCAAAATGTTTGCTTTACGCATTTGTGAAACATTTTAAATACACTTATAGCATATGTCCTAGGATCAATCTGATCGATCCTGTAAGTTACTAGAACTTTATTATTTTAGAAGATCAGCGGTTGTTTACCAATTTCCAAGGTAAAAAAATTGGCACGCCCAGTGGGACAGTGCTAAACGTGTATTTGGAAGTTTATAACTTTTAAATAACTGTCAAAAGGAAGTTTTATAACTGCCTTTTTGAAATTTTTTTGTTTCATTGGTCGAGATTGTGGCAAACGTTATTGTATGCACTTGAGAAGTGGAAAGGTAGCTAATTCAAACGAATATAGACCAAAGAGAAGAAACCCGAGGAAAATGGAATTTGGCCAAGGGAATTCAAATCCCAGTTCTGCTGGAAATAATCCTCAACCAAGCAGTTCAAGCGTTCAGAACAACACCATCAATCCTCAAGAAATACCAAGAAGTACTGTGGCGCTAACTCCAGTTCCTTCGACAGGAGGGTCAACAGTGTTAACCATGGTGACAGAGCCAGCGCCTTCGACAGCAGGACCATGGGCGACATATGTGAGGCCTTACACTCAGCCAGTCCTGGAGTACATTGGCCCATCAGTGACAAATCCTCAGACTCCTCCAGGAGGAGTTTCAACGTATAGGCAGTTTCCTCCCCCAGGATTTTCACAGCCTTTGCCTAGGAACCCAATCTATGGCATGCCAACGGCAATGATGCAGAATTTGCGTACTGCGCCCCCAATATTTTCAGAGAATGTGATATCTTCCCCTTTACAAGAGTCAGGTTATGGAATTAACATGGGTCGAAACAGCCAGTCCATAGATTTGGGATATTCTGCTCAAGGACCCAACTTAACAAATGAATCTGCAGCATATTTGAGGCAACAGATGGATGAGAGCAACATGCAAATGGTACATACTTTGTCTCAGACAATGGGAGAGATTTTCTAGCCATTGATCCAGAATACTACTCAAACCAATCAAATGATGACAACCCAGATGTCGCGTATAGCAGAATTCATGGGAATGCCCGCTCCTGTTCAACACCAAAATCAAGGAGTTGAGATGAGGGAAATCGCTCAACAAGTGAATCTGGTGAATCCAGAGTTGGTCGAACCACCTAGGGAGGAGCCTCCTAGGAATCAAATACCTATACTTGAAGAGGAGGAACCAAGGATGGTGCTAGTAAACAGAAATCAAAACGCTGATCATGTGGTGAATCAGGTTCGACGCAATAATGTAGCAGCGGAGAACAATTTGGCAGCCATGGTCGAGAGAATAATGGCTCGAAATGGCCTGAATATGGGTTTTTCTAGGCCAAACTTCACCTAGTAGACTATATACTCCAAGCTGAATTGCCCCCCAGGACAAAAGTACCAAAGTTTACTAAGTTTTCAGGAGATACTACAGAATCTACCGTCGAACATGTGGCGCGCTACCTGATCAAAGCTGGTGAGATTGCGAATGATGAGAGTCTAATGGTGAAGTATTTCCCTAGTTCCCTCACTAAAAATGAATTCACGTGGTTCACTACGTTACCATCTGGTTCGATCTGTAATTGGACCCAGTTAGAACGTTTGTTCCATGAGAAATTTTCCATGGGGCAGACTAAAATTAGTTTGAAAGAATTGGCTAGTGTGAAACGAAAGTTCAATGAGCCAATAGATGAGTATTTGAATAGGTTTCGACTACTCAAGGCTAGGTGCTTCACACAAGTTCCTGAGCATGAACTTGTCGAAATGGCCGCTAGTGGCCTTGATTACTCTATCAGGAAAAAACTGGACACCCAGTATCTGAGGGATATGGCCCAGTTGGCTGACAGAGTTCGACAACTAGAGCGTCTCAAGGATGAGAAAGCTAGGGTGAACAAAAACAAGAAGGTAGCTTACATCGAATACCAAAAGGGCATTGAAGAGTTGTATGACGAGCCTGTTAGGTTCGACGAAAGTGAAATAGATCTTGCTGAACTTAAGCAAGGTCCTCCTTATTCTTGTAAATTATTAGTCCCTTTAAATGGGAAAAACCCTGTCGAAATCGAAAAGAACGATAGGTTCCCAAAGGAAACATACACTTTCGACATCACTAAATGTGACGAAATTTTTGATTTGTTAGTTAAGGATGGTCAAATACTAGTGCCTCCTGGTGCTAAAATACGACCTTTAGAGCAAAGAAAAAAGAGAGGCTTTTGTAAATACCATAATTATTTGGGTCATAAAACTTCTCAATGTTTTATTTTCAGGGATCTGGTGCAGAATGCTATACAGGAAGGTAGACTTAAATTTGGGGAGAAGACTAAGACCCAGATGAAGATTTATACCAACCCTCTTGAAGTAGCTGAAGCAAATTACACAGAGCCCGATGAGGTTAACATGGTCGAACTAGTTGAGGAATCTGACAATAGCTCAGATAGTGTTAACACCAACAAAGCACTTTGCAGAAATGCCACAGTGGTGGAGGTTATTGAGGACCTTACCAATGATGTTGTGTTTATTAGACAAGTCGAGGAAATGGATGGCTGTCAACTTGAACATTTGATATGTATGGCTGCTGAACACTACTTTAGGACATCTTCTGAGGTTCAAAGGTTCGACGCTGAGGCTACAGTCGAGATCCATGACGAAGCTGAAGCATCAAAAGTGCAGATGGTAACAAAAGAGACTGCTGACCGTTTTAGACAGATGGATGAGGCTGCTGAAGACCTTGATGTCAACTTCTCCAAAATGCGCTTAAAAGATGAAATTGACATAAACATGGTCGAAGTTACCAATGGACAGGCCATGGATGTTGATGAACAGGTTCATCAAGAAGACTGCAACAAGCTGGCTTATCCCAGAGAAGATGAAACCATTGTTGATTTTCTCCACAGGTGCCAGGGGAAGAACTCTGAAGTCATGCTGTGCCCTTGATGCAGTGCTATCTTCGACAAAGAAGCTGCTCATAGCCTCCAAGTGGGGAAAGAAGCCAAATCTGGACGCGAGAAAAGAGCTGCTCAAAGGCCAGGGCATTTCGACCCAAGAAAAGCTACTCAAAAACAATATGGCCAAAGACCACAAATGCCAAGGGCTAAGCAGGCTACTTTCAAGCCAAGCAGTGAGGTACCAACTAGAAAGTGGGTCAAACCAGTTGAAGCAGCAGGGAAAAGGAAACAGAGATGGAAGAATTTCGACGTAGCTAGAGGTTCTTCAATGGAGTACCAGAAAGAATTCAAGTCCTCCAATAAAGCCACCTATATTTCTGAGAATTACAAAGGCAAAAATCCTATGCCTAGGTCCCAGTGGAGAAGGGAACAGAGACGAAGGAGGGCTTTGAGGGAAGCTCTGGCCAAAGATCTAACTGAAACTAGTACCAACGTTCTGCCTGCTAGCAATAAAGATGTTGGGATAAAAATAACAAATAAGATGCCTACGGGGCGTAGGTTATTTGCTTCCAAGAAGGAAGAAGCTGAGAGGTTTCCAGTCGAAGCAGCTGAGGACGAAGATTTGACTCACAACTTTGATTCTGACTCTGATGCCTCTTTAAACATCATTGTTAATGTGGTTTCAGTGATGCCAAGAGAATATGATAGGATAACTGAAGTAGAAAACTTAGACGCCAACGCTGAGGCTGAAATGGCAGCACACCAACCTGTGTGGTACTATGTGATGAACAATGGCTGTGTCGAAGAGCAGAATGCTTTCTATGAACGACCAACTGAGGCCATGAAAGGGCACTTGAAACCTCTGTACATTACAGGGAAAGTAGAGAACGTGGCTGTGAATAAAACCTTGGTGGATTGCGGGGCTACAATCAATTTAATGCCACATTTCCTACTAAGCAAGATCTGTAAATTCGACTCTGATCTTAAACCCCACAACATGGTCCTTTCTAACTATGAAGGGAAAATTGGTACCACTCTTGGCATTCTGCAGGTTGATTTAACTGTGGGAACAGTAACAAGACCTACCTTGTTTATGGTAGTCGAAAGCAAAGCTAACTATAACCTTCTGCTGGGGAGGGAATGGATCCATGGTGTTGGAGCAGTACATTCGTCAATGCACCAGCGGATCACAATCTGGAGGCCTGATGGCATAGTAGAAAACATTGAAGGTGATCAAGGGTACTTTAAGGTGCCTGTTAATCATGTTGATGGTGTTGAATTTGACAAAAACTTGGCGCATATTGCGCCTTGTACTCCAGCAGAATTTGATTTCACCCCAGATGACCATGCATTCTGCTCATTACACCTGCACCCTGTGGAGGGATTTCGATGGGATATAGAGGTCATAAGGGAAGAAGGCAATTTCCCATACTGTGGGGAGCCTGATGTAGACCCCACAGGCTGGGGAAGTAAATTCAGTAATAATGACTGAATTCGATGCAATACAAAGAATTTCGGCCTATGTGGTCGAATCTAAATTACAAGCGGCCTTGGAGGCTGCACACAACCACATGGCTGTCGAAGCCACAACTCAAATTTGTGAAGTAGGCCCTGGTAAGGACTTTGAGCCTGAACCACCTGATGGGTCTCGAATGGAAGACCAAAATCAAAGGCTTGATGCTATTTATGATAATGAGCCTTTGGGTTTTGAAAGGGATCCAGTGTCAGATAACATTAGAATGCTGGCGCAAGATCCTTTGGAAGAAATTGACTTGGGTGAAAGGGGAGTAAAAAGGCCTACTTATGTTAGTGCTAACCTTGACCCACAACTCAAAGTCGAAACGGTCCAATTATTGAAGGAATTTAAGGATTGTTTCGCTTGGGACTATGATGAAATGCCTGGTTTGAAGAGAGAGCTTGTTGAACATAAGTTGCCAATCATACCTGGGAAAAAGCCAGTCAAGCAAAATCCAAGACGGTTTGCCCCAACAATCCTTTCAAAGATCAAAGAGGAAATTGAAAGGTTACTTAGATGCAAGTTCATCCATACATCTAGGTATGTCGAATGGCTAGCTAATATTGTACCAGTCATTAAAAAGAATGGTCCTTTAAGGGTCTGTATAGATTTTAGAGATCTAAATTCTGCAACCCTTAAAGACGAATATGATATGCCTGTGGCAGAAATGTTGATTGATTCTGCTGCAGGACATGAATACTTGAGTATGTTGGATGGTTATTCTGGTTATAACCAAATATTCATTGCTGAGGAAGATGTCCCAAAGACTGTTTTTCGATGTCCAGGGGCATTAGGCACCTACGAATGGGTAGTAATGCCTTTTGGTCTAAAAAATGCCGGGGCAACTTACCAGCGAGCAATGAATTCGATCTTTCATGATTTTATTGAGAATTTTATGAAAATCTATATTGATGATATTGTTGTTAAGTCTTTTTCAGGGAAAGATCATTTAAGCCATCTTCGACATTCCTTTGAAAGGATGAGAAAGCATGGTCTTAAAATGAATCCTCTCAAATGTGCTTTTTGTGTGCAGGCAGGGGATTTCTTAGGCTTTGTGGTCCACAAGAAGGGGATCAAAATTAACCAGAATAAAACCAAAGCCATTATGGAAGCAAAAGCGCCATCAACAAAGAAGGAATTGCAGTCTCTCTTGGGCAAAATAAATTTCTTGAGGAGGTTTATATCCAACTTGAGTGGGAAAATGCAAGCCTTTTCGCCATTGCTTCGAGCTAGCAAGGATGGGTCCGACTAGGGGCAGGCTCAACAGAAAGCCTTCGACAAGATCAAAGAGTACCTGAGTCACCCCCCGATTCTTTCACCACCTTGTGGCAATAAGAGTATGAGATTGTACATAGCTGCGTCAGAGAGAACTTTAGGGAGCATGTTAGCTCAAGAGGATGATGATGGTGTCGAAAAGGCCGTCTATTACCTTAGTAGAGTTCTAAATGATGCAGAAACTAGATATAGCATGATTGAAAATTTATGTTTATGTTTGTATTACTCTTGTACAAAATTGAAGCATTATATAAAACCAGTTGATGTTTATGTTTCTTCTCGTTGTGACGTTATTAAACATATGTTGTCCAAACCTATTTTGCATAGTCGAATTGGAAAATGGGCATTAGCATTAACTGAATATTCCTTAACTTATAAGCCTTTAAAAGCTGTTAAAGGACAAGTAGTGGTAGACTTTATAGTTGACCATTCTACAAATGAGACCCCTCTGAACTATCTTGAAGTGGAACCTTGGAAGTTATACTTCGATGGGTCGAGCCACAAAGATGGGACAGGCATATGAGTGCTTGTTATTTCTCCTAATAAAACTCCAACAACACTTAAGTATAAAATTGAAGGCCGTTGTTCAAACAACGAAGCTGAATATGAAGCTTTAATTGCTGGACTTGAAGTATTGTTGGAATTGGGGGCAACTCATGTCGAAATAATGGGAGATTCAGAACTGGTCATAAAACAAGTTACCAAGGAATACAAGTGCATAAAAGAAAACTTGATTATGTACTTTGTAGTTGTGCATCGAATGTTGAAAAAGTTTGTTGCAGTTAGTTTTCGACACATCCCTAGACTGGAAAACCAGGTCGCTAATGACTTGGCTCAGATCGCATCAGGGTATAAAGTTTCGAAAGATAAATTACAAGATGCAAGCGAAGTTGAAGTCAGAGGAAGGGTGGTGTCAGTAGGATTAGCCCCATCAGATTTGGAAGAAACTAAGCTTGGATACGCTGATGAAGACAATTTTGCAATTCTAGCAGTTGATAGCATAACTGACAAGGATTGGAGAAAACCTATAGTAGATTATCTGAAAAATCCAATATCTTCGACAGAAAGGAAAATCAAGTATCAAGCTTTGAGTTATGTCTTGTTGGGTAATGAATTATTCAAAAAGACTCCTGAGGGAGTATTGCTTAAGTGCCTTAGTGAGGCAGAAGCGTACTTATCCCTTTCGACTGTCCATGGTGGGACATGTGGAGCACATCAGGTAGGCCATAAAATGAAATGCTTGTTATTTCGACAAGGCATGTATTGGTCTACCATGTTAAAAGATTGTATCTAATTTCTAAGGGTTTTCAGGAATGTCAAGTTCACGCTGGCATTCAACACGTCCCTGCAAGTGAATTGCACTCTATAGTGAAACCTTGGCCTTTTAGAGGATGGGCTTTGGATTTAGTTGGATAAATTCGACCAGCATCATCTAAAAATCATAAGTACATTTTGGTGGGTATTTATTATTTTACCAAATGGGTCGAAGCTATCCCTTTACCAAATGTTGATCAAGAAGATGTGATTGAATTTATCCAGAAACACATCATCTATAGGTTTGGAATCCCAGAGACAATTACAACAGACCAAGGATCAGTCTTCACTGGTTGGAAAATGCAAGAGTTTTCTAAAGACATGGGGTTCAAGCTTTTAACGTCCACACCTTATTATGCTCAAGCTAATGGCCAAGTCGAAGCGGCAAATAAAGTAGTTATTGGGTTGATAAAAAAACATGTGGGAAAAAGGCCAAGAAATTGGCATAAAACATTGGACCAAATACTCTGGGCATGTCGAACGTCCCCAAAAGAGGCAACTAATACTACCCCATTTCGACTGACATTTGGTCATGATGCAGTTTTGCCTGTAGAAATTCATCTTCAGTCCATAAGGATCCAAAGGCATCATGAGATCCCATCTGAGTCTTATTGGAATATGATGCTTGATAAGTTAGTGGATTTAGACGAAGAAAGGCTTCATGCGTTGGAGTTGCTGAAAAGGCAAAAGAAAAGGGTGGAGAAGTCTTATAACAAAAAGGTCAAGATTAAAACCTTTTTAGCTGGGGAATTGGTGTGGAAAGTGATCTTGCCTATGGATCGAAAGACCAGATCTTTAGGGAAATGGTCTCCTGAGTGGGAAGGTCCCTTTCAAATTATTAAGGCATTCAGTAATAATGCTTACGAGGTTCAGGAGATTGAGGGTGATCTAAGAGTCTTAAGGGTAAATGGGAAATATTTGAAAAAATATAAGCCTATTTTGCAAGAGATTCATATTAGAACATAAGTCTTATTAAGATTGTAAAAGCCAACATAGGCCATGTGAGGCCAAAATGGCATACAAAGGAAAGGAAACAAGTACAACAACCTGAAACCTAGGAGAAAGATCATTCATAGTCTCTCCAATTAATAGAGTTGAGGAAGGTGACATAATCTTCGTCAGCTTCATCATCAGAGTTTTGTGCTTTGGAATGTCCTTTCTTGGGGACCATCATCTTAGTTTCTCGCTTCTTGGTGCGAGAGGTTGCTCCAGTTGAAGTATCATTGTAGGCAGTAGTTGTTGCCTCAACTTTCTTTGTCTCCTCAGCCACTTTCTTGGTCACTGCCTTCTTTGAGGAAGTACTCATGCTTGCTTCAGTGGGTGCAAAATATGGCTCATGTGAAGAGGATTTTATAGAGGCAAAGCCTTGTAAGGATTGGCCAGTCAACAATGGAAACACGTGAAATTGCTCTTGGGAATATACCCTAGGGTTACGCTATTAATATTCCTTTATGGAATAGAAACTTGTGTCGTTGGAACACTAAGCTGTTAAAAGCTGCGTTATTTTCATGATTTCCAAGAAAAGAGGCAGAGTACTTTAATTACAAAGATTAGCAAAGTTTAAGAGAAAATACGCCATG
Organism: Lathyrus tuberosus; assembly: GCA_022829125.1. Classification (NCBI taxonomy): domain Eukaryota; kingdom Viridiplantae; phylum Streptophyta; class Magnoliopsida; order Fabales; family Fabaceae; genus Lathyrus; species Lathyrus tuberosus. Next base: position 21,173,578 of record JALAZF010000022.1, on the reverse strand, counting down.
ATTTTATCAAAGATTTTGCAAGTCGAAGAGCTAATAGCAAACAGAAGTATTTAGATAGATGCCAGGGGGCATTGAGATTGTCTTTACATAGGGCCTCAAAAGGGCCAGAAAACATGATGATCAAAAAAGAACTACAAATAAGAAATCATAGGACAATCAAAGAGGGAGCTTCGACTTCAACTCAAGAAAGTTAACCTTGTGAGTCTTAAGGCGTTTCTCACACAGAGCTTTGTTGAGCTTAGCTATTGAAAGTTCCTTTTCAAGCGTTTGGGCTTTATCAAGGAAGTCTATAGTGCGCTTTAGCTCTCTGGCCATTTCAGTATCGTCGAAGTCTTTCAGCTCAAGGTTGCGCTTTTCAGCATTAGAAATCTTGTTTTGCAGTTCTTCAATTTGCTGCTTCCAGGTATCAATGTCCTTTGGTTCGACTCTATCTCTGCCTGCCTTTTGTTTTGGTCAATCTCCAGATTTTCGACCTTAGCTTCGGATGTGTGTGCTTCATCCCAAGCTGAATGTTCCAGTCCAGTTGTAACTTCAATGGTGTGTTGGATCTTGGGAAGAAGTTTGAAGTCCTCAGACATCTGATTTACTAAAGCATTTAACTCCACAAGGAATTCAGACACATCTTTACTAAGAGTCGAGAGGTCCAGTTTTTGGAGGCTATCTTTCGGGAAGAGAGGAGCAGTTCGATCTGAAAGTAAGACATTGTGGATGTCTCCCTTGAAGAATTTGTCTTTGATCTTTTGAAGGATAGGGCTGGCAAAGTCATCTGGAGCTGGACCCCCAGAACTGGTCGAAGTACTAAGGCTAGTACCTGAAGAGCTGTACTACTTCCCAAGTATCATTCTGGCATACTCTCGAGGATTCGACCATTTAAGGGCAGCCAGTGGATCTTCAGTGGGGGATCCTCCAGTAGTCGAAGTAACTGTAGGCCCATGATTTGGATTGTTGACAGGACCTGTTTCAGCCACGGGTGAATGGGTCTAATCCTGCTCAGTCCTTTCCCTCTCTTCTTCTTGTTCTTCTTCATTTTCGACCTCTTCTTCTTCCTCTTTAATTGGCCTTCCTTCTACATCTGTGGCAATGGTCTCTGTATGGTCGAGAGGTTGTTGGTTAGAAACATCATCCTCTTCATGTTCAGAGCCATCTATTTGGGATTATTGAGTGTTGGTCCTGGTGGGCGAGTTTTTGTTTGTTTCATCTGCTTCAGAAGGAGGAACTGTAAGAGGGATAGGTTGGTTAATTTTGCTCAGTGAACTATATCCAGAACCAAGGTCAGAGGTAGGGTGATAAGTTGGCTCACCTTGGCTATTCAGGATAGTTGTTGCAAAGCTGAATGAAGTTTGTGGTGGGTTAGAACCACCTACATCAGCCTGAAAACCACAAGTAAAGAGAATAAGATTAAAAGAAATCTGAGTAAGGAATGCAAATGCTGAATAAATATAGTGTGCATACCTGTACAGTTACGACATCAGTACTTGAGTTTGCGCTCTCAGGATCACCAGTAGTCGTTTTTGACGCAATCTTGGAGAGTTGTTTCTTGACACCACTATCAGCAGGTGTCTTCTCAAGAATTCTGGCTGCCTTTGAGGAGGATTGGGTGGTAGGTCCAGAAGCTTTGGTAAGCTTCCTTTTCTTTTTAGCCACTACCTCCTCAGGGGATTCATCATCAGCATCTGAAGGGACAACTGTTTGAGCACCTTTCTTGCCCTTTTTTGAAGGCGTTGGAGGTTTTCGAGCAGTCTAAAAGGTGATGCAAATATTAGAAGTTGGTTACAAAAAAAAAGATTTAGGCAAGGGATATAAAATACCTTTGTGCCTTCAGTTTCCTTTTTGACTCTTGCAGCACCCTTCGATGAGCTGGTCTTCCTGGCCATAGCTGAAAGACAAATGATTATTACAAGATTAATAATTGAGTGGTTAGTTAAAAATCACAAATTGAGGGCCTCAAACCTTCATATATTTCAGATTAGACACGAACATCCTCGACCCCTATATGAAGGTGCCCTTTGAAATTGTCCAGCGTATGTTTAGTCGCAACCACCTGTTGGGCTTTCGGTTGAGACTGCTGTCGAAGGAGTTTTAGGTGCTCACCACAGACAAACCAGTCTAGAAATGGGGGGGGGGGGCAATTGCCACTCCAAAATCAGCGTTAGGTAGTCGAGGGAACTTTGGAGGAAAGAGTTCAAACGCCACCTCATAACGTTTCTCAAGAGGAATGTTTGAAGGGATTTTCAACTGATCCATTTTTTATAGAAATTTCTCCTTCAAAGTGACATCAGCCTCACGAACGGTTCGACTAATATCATCTGGTCGATAGACAATTTCAAAGTACTTTTGGAAGGCTTGAATTTCTTTGACATGAATGAACTTACACTTCTTGGTTTTCTCCTGCACATCAAGAAAAGCTTGGTCAAGTAATGAAGAGAAGGCAGCAACATCAAGAAATTGTTCACTGTAGTACTTCGACCACCAGTTGTGAAATGGTTTAGTGGACAAAAATGTGGGTTGAAAGTGCACAGGGGAAAGAGTTGTTTTCTAGCGTTCCACCGGTCGAAAGGGATTGCAGCACCTCCTTCATCAAAACTGGCAGTATGAAGGACTACATGGCTTTTCTTCTCATACATACACTTGGGGAAAATTTGAGCCAACCCAAACTGTCGAGAGACAAGGTTTGGTTGGTAAGCAATCAAGGCTGCCATATCTCTTCCAAGATTCAGCCTCTGAATGATAAATCTAGGAATAAAAAAGGCTTCCCAGATTGAAACAGATTCAATATGAAGTTTTTTGGATGAATTAGGGAATGGCCTTGTAAACCACTCAGGTCCACATTTTCTTTCAGCAAAAGGGGCTATACTGGGTGTGAAATCATACCGCTTGGCAAACATCATAATGTAACTGGAGAAGGCTCCTTTGAGAGTTTCCCCATCATCATTGGGCGTGAGTTTCACCAGGCGAGTACCTTCGACCCTCCTTTCTTCGATTTCAGCAGAGTCCTCATCGACTTGCCCTTTCCTGGGAAGGCTAGCTTTGAAAGTTGCATTAAGCCATAATTGAAGCAGCCAGAGGGGGCCATTTAGGTGTACAGTGCCCTGGGCCTCCAAGTCTTTGAGTCGAGCTGCCCCTTCGCTGAGAGACTCATAGAGGTTTTCCAAAATCAACCCACTAAGGCAAACTCCTCTGTTGTTGTGAAGTTGGTTGGCCAGAGTGAGATATTTCTTGGCCACCTGTAGGGATTTTGAGCAAAATATATACCTCGACAACCATACGGTGAGGAATGCAATGTGTTCCTTGTCAGTTATTTCTTCAGTGTCACGTTTGTGGTGGTTTATGAAGTGGGTGTATGTAAGCTTGGAATCAGAGATCCCTATGGTATCCTCTGCATCAGTTTCAGGATCATATGAAATGCCATCTGGTGAAGCCCTGCAATGGCAGCCAGGTCGAAGAGTGTGGGGGTAACCATCCCACAAGGAAGATGAAAAGTGTAGTGGGTACTATCCCAAAAGTAAAGTGATGCTACCAACAGGTGCAAACAATAAGGAATATTGGTCTACGACAGCATAAGCAGATCATAAATTCCAATGGTTTTCCAATGATCAGCTTTGACCTTTTCCATCCTGGTCATCCAAAGGTCTGTAATACTCCAAAATTTTCCCTCTCATTCTCATATCATTTAGCATGAGCTTTCATTGCATTGCATTCAAGCATAGAAATATAAAACATCAAGCATTTAGCATTGCATCTTACATAAGGGCATGTGATCAGTTATTTCTTAGAGGTGTGGATCATCCAAAGCAAGGGAACCAGAGCCAAGAGTTTTCCAACAAGCCTCAAGGATCTCTTACATCATGTATCATCTCCATTTGATCTCACAAGTCATTGAAAGAAGGGAATTCACCAAGAAGATTGGACAGTGCATAATTTCCTACACAAGGTAGTCCAAAGTTGGGATCTGACCCTCAAATGGGCAAGCTCTTTGAGTTTTTATCATCTCCAAAGGGCATATCTCATCATTGTTTGAGAGGATACACATCATATTCAGAGGAATTTGGATTTGGAGGATGTGTTATTTCCTCCTAACCAGAGGGTGCCAAAATTAGGGTTTGACCTAAAATCAGTTTATCTCTGATTTTTTGGGCAAGACTTGATCTCATGGTATTCCTTATGTTCTTAAATGTTCATGGATGGAATCTTGGTCATTGGTTCTTTGAGGAAGATGTTCAATGGATCAGTTACTTGTGAAATAAGCAAAAGTCAACAATTCAAAAGGAAAGTCAACCATGGGTTTTCAAAGGTTCAAATCATGATTCTCAAGTCCATATACCTTTATTTGGTCAAGGAATGGCATGGATGGCATCATTCGTCAAAAATCAAGAGTTTGTGAAAAAGTTACTAAATTTGGAAAATGACCTATAATGAGAACTTTCCATTTTTGGCAGTTTTTCCACCACATTCAACTTGACTTTTCATCATCAAAGAAGCTTCAAATTAATTTTAGTAAGTACAAGATTTGTGAATGATTCATGCTCTCCTCATGACCTGAGCACGTGTGAACAAGGGTGTGCCTCACAAAGTGCATTTTGGCAAAACCACTCCAATCTCACTAATCAAGGGTTTAATCACTTGCTAATCATAATCAGGGGAATAACCAAGTGTATATAAGCTAACTCATACCCTCATTGCTAGGTCATGCATCCTCATTTGCTTAGATTTCACATTTTTTCTCTCACTTTCTCCTCTTCGATTCTCTCTCACCTTAAGAGCTTTTTGAGAAATTCTTTCACATTCTGAATCCTTGGACTCCATAGAACACAAATCATCCATCATCTGAAGCTCATATCAAGGATATCATTGGGTTCGAATTTGGAAACCATTTATGCAAATCTCAAGATCTAGACCATATTCAAACTCTAATTGCATTTATTTTGCAATTAGAAGTTCAAAGGACTTGATCTGCAGCTTTTGGAAGGCGTTCTTGTGGTATTTTGAGCTCTTCAAGGTCACAGGTTAGTGGATATTTCATACCCTTAGAACTTAATTTTTTGATATGCATGACGATCTATGAAGATCACTGAGCATGATGATCAATTTTATTTGGATTTTGGACGTGTGGATTGTGTGTATTTTGAGATTTAAGTTTTGGATCTAAATTTTCTTTTATTCGATTTGGTTAATATGTGCATGATCTGTTGAAATAAATTGTATATTCGTAATACTCATGAAAATCTGAGTAGAACTGTGGTAGAATTTTCTATTTCTGGATAATTTGGTGTTGCAGCTCACCGGAGAAGGTGACCGAAGCTAGGGCTCCGGCACCTGGTTCGTTCTCCGTCCGGCAAGGGTTTAAGAGGAAGAAGACATAATCTCAGCCTTCCATTGCTTTGATCCAATGGTCTTCAGTGTGCCACGTTTTATTAATTGTGTTTTATTTTATTTTATTGCATGTGTGTTGATCAATGATAGTTTCCATGTACCACAAATTTGGACCATTGATCTTGTTTAATTTTTTAATTGTTGACTTAATCTTGTGCGTAGGATAGATCTGGTGGTTTGTGATATGCCAGCGCATTAAAAAAAACGCATGCTTCTCACGTGTACTTCTTTAATTTCCAATTGATTTGATGTATGCTTGCGTATCATTATTACCGTGTGCATGAGATCTGGACCGTTGATCATGAATACTTGTTGTTTTATTTGACTGAGTGTGGAGTGTGTGATTGATCCTGTGGTGTGTGTGAGTCAAGATTTTTGACTGAAGCCATGTAAACCTATTGACTCTGCTGATTGGGCTATTTGATTTGGGCCTTGCTTTTCACACCCCTCCTTCAGCCCATCTTGCTTTTCCAATGTGCTACGCTTGCTGTTTGCACCCCATGCTGATTGCATTTATTTATTTTTTTCATTTAATTGTTGCATTTCATTTTTAATTTTTAAAAATAGTTTTATGCATCCAAAAATTACAAAAAATTTAATGAAGCATATTTAGGGTTTTATAAAATTTTTCCAAATTTTATTTTCCTTTTTTTATTTTATTTTTGGTATCTGAATTAATTGTTTAATTGATTTCTTTTTGAATTGTTTCATATGTGCACACTTTGCATTGTAGATTTTATTTCTCATAGCATACAAAACATTTTGAGCCCATTCTTTTTGTATTGTTTCATCAACATGTTGAAGTGAATAAAAAAAAATTTCTCATATTTTTAAATTCTGTTAATATTGTATTTTGGTCCCACTCTTTTGCATATTAGTTCATAATTCCTATGTGGATTTGAATTATTATTTGAAGGACTTATCTTGTGAATTTTTGCATGAGTTTTTAATATGATGCTTGCTTATGGTTGAGGTGTTTTTAGAATTAATGTGGTAATTTCTGAAGTTGGTTTGCCAATTGTTTGATTGCTCTTTGTTTGAGGTCTCTTTTATGCACATCTTTGGATCATGTTTGATTACTTGTTTAAGAAGGCACTTGTGCCATTGTTTAGGATTGTTTCTTTGACTTCATGAACCATGTTTGAATCATTATAAATCATTTGATTACAATTATAGGTCATTGGTATGAGTTTGTTGCTTATTTGGTGCACATGTTCAATGTTTGATTTACATGCCTCTTTTGACTTATCTTTTCACTTCTTCTCACCTATGCCTCTTCTTAGTTTGTGTATGCCATGCCATATCACTTATTTGCATCTCATTTGATGTATGTTTCTTACCTTGGAGATTTGTATTCATGTCATATGTTATCCATGTTTCATGTTGCATCCTTTAACATGTTTCATTTACATGCTTCTTTCTTCTTCTTCTAATGGTTCTTAATGCTTGGATACTTGTTTGTGTGCCTTGTGTGACACTTGTATAGAATGTTTAGGCACATGTTTAGGTCATCCACATTTTGACTTGGATTTTATTTGAAGCATTCTTGCATGATCACCTTGCATATCCACTCATTCTTCTTCTACTCCTTCTTTGATGACTTTCTTGGATGTTTTGCCACTTGTTTGCATTCTCTTTGCTTGAGTTTGTTTGGTAAACATTATGGGTCACCTCTAAGGTGTATATTATGACTTGGTTGAGTTTCATTTGGTTTGTAACCATTTCTCTTTGGGTTGTGTCTTGTTTGGGTTTCATTTATCTTATTGTTGCTTATGTTTGTTTTTGCTAACCATGTAGGGGCCAATGGTAAGTGAATGGGATGTGGATAGTTATTCACATTCTAACTTCTCCTTTCTCTTTTAAGCTTTCATACTTGTGTTTGCTTTAGCAATTAAGATGCTTCTCCCCTCTCTCACTCTTTCTCATCCCATGAATCTCAAGACTTGTTTAAGTCTTGGATTCTTTCCCTTTAGAGCTACCTAGTCCAACTTAATTTTTGATTAAGCTTGGAGTAGGATTAGCATTAGGTTTTAGGTAGTTGTCCCTCCTAAGCCTCACTAACCATAGGTCATCCACGCATGATAACATTAGGACTCTTAGTCTCCCTTTAGAGTTTCCTTTGCGTTTTCTCTCTTCTCATCTCAAAATAAAAGTAAAAAACACTTAATAAAAAGTTAACGTTTATTGCGCTCGAGCCTTAAGCGTGGGAAGTGAGGAATGAGGGGTTTCCCTTCATTCTTCTAGGATACCTAGTGTACGTCCTGTTGGGGACGATACGCGAAGTATTCGTTCCTATGTCAGACTTTGGTGCAATGCAAGTTATGAACTAACTTAAAACACTTATGTCTAAAAAACTCCAAACAAACAATAACGTCTTTCCTCCAGGAATTCTCTTCTCATCTCACTCACTCTCAACGTACGAACGTGCTCCTACTCGTTCTCTTGCAAGATGATAACGCACTCGGTCCAGCGAGCCTGCAACACCTGAGCTAGAACGTTAGTCGTTCCCTAAAAACACAAACAAAGCGACCCTCGTTGAGGGGAACTACGTCGCTCTGATTCTCATGTTCCCGATGAGACACGTAGGCAGTGGGGTAGGGCCCATTCGAGCACTTCTTTTATTTTCCCTACATTTGTTTCTTCGTTCCTTTCTCGTTCCTTTTCCTTTCCAGTAGCAGTGGCTCCAGACGACGACACCCTTTGATCGAGACAACAAGCGTGGATCCCATCGGGTACGATGGACGCATGGGGATGCTAATACCTTCCTCGTGCGTAACCGAATCCCGAACCCGGTTCTCTTGGTCGCAAGACCATGCTCTTTCCTTTCCCTCAGGTTTACGCAGTGTTTCCTTTCCCTCTCTTGGGATAAATACACATTGCTGGCGACTCTGTTTCGGTGCCACTTTCGCGTTTGTACTTGGATGAAAATCCCGGGAGCGACAGCTGGCGACTCTGCTGGGGATCGAACCCAGAATCTCTGGTTTCCTTAGCGAATCAATCCTAGCGCTTGTCTGTTTTCATTCATTGGGTGTTTATTCTGGTGTTGTGTTTTGCTGTTTACTATTTTTACTGTATTGCTATTTACTGTATTATTGCTTTACTGTTTTTACTGCATTTACTGCATTACATACCACTATTGCGCTGGACTGTGCTGTTGTTTTCTGTTTGGTGGGCAGGGTGTTCTGAGAGATAAGCCCACTACCCAGGCTTGAGCATACACATAAGTATTAGCGTGGGTGGATGTGTCGCTCCCGTGGTGTTTGGCCACGTGTGGGTGTTCACGAGACCTACAACCAGACGAGGTTCTATCCGGAGCTATCTGCTACTGTATGTTTGATACAGGCCAATAGATATTCTCTGGAGGAATTGTCGACTCTGGTGACCATTCCCGAGGACTCAGTTGCGGCACTCCTCCCGAGTTGTGACAGTGGCAGACCACCCTTTGTGGCAAACCCATTGCACATTCTCGATCCGGGGACCCAATGCTGGGAACTTGCTATAGGACTTCCTTTTTGAAAGTGAATCAGTGGAGGCACTCCTCGATTGGCGATAGTACTGTACCCCGAGGGATGAATGTACTATTGCTTCTCGACCTCAGTCCCAGAAGCTGAGGACCTTTCGTTGCGGTGAATCAGTTGAGGCCTCCTCGATTGATGATGATGCCAAACCAGAAATGGTGAACGTATCATCATCTCTCGACCTGAGAGCCCGAGATATTGAGGATCTTAGTACCCACATGTGAGAGGGACTGGGTTCACAGGTTTGCAGGTAACCTTGACTTTCAACCTACCTTGTACGTTGGATTTCTTATCAGCATGGTTTATCTGTGTGGTTACTCTGTTGTTCGGGAATTCTGGAGAGCTGGAGCTTTGAATTTATGCAACTATTACGGTCCAGCGCAGATGTGGCACTTTGATCACATGCCCTGCATTGCATCTTTTTCTCTAACATTCATATTTTTTCAGTTTCAGGTAGTATCTGATTTTGATTCCAGTCAAAGGGCAGTCATAGGGATGGACACCAAGAAGGGTAGGAAGAATATCATTGTGTACAAGTTCCCGAAGCTCATCCTGGGTCAGATTTGTAAATTGCAAGAGATGGCCAGTCCAGAAGTGTTAGGAAGGTTAAGAGAGAAGTATGGTTAGATTCTATCCTTTGTTTGCAACATCAGTGAATATGAATATAATGGCTTGCACACCTTGATGCAGTTCTATGATCCGTCCTTGAGGTGCTTTGTGTTGACAGATTATGTTTTGGTTCCCACTCTGGAGGAGTATTCTAACATCCTGGGAATTTCCATCAAAGAAGGTGTTCCTTTCTGTGGGTCGAAGGCAGATCTTGATTTCCAAGCTGTAGCTGGTGCTCTTTATTTGAGCAAGTCAACTTTGGAAGCTGATATTTCTGGAAAAGGAAAGGTTCGTGGCTATCACCTATCATACTTGGCCAGCAAGGCTCAAGAGGCAGCAAAGGAAGAGAAATGGAATGTCTTCAGTGCAGTGTTGGCTCTCTGTGTGTATGGTATTGTCTTGTTCCCGAATGAGCCTGATTTTGTTGACACGGATGCTATCAAGATATTTGTAACTCAGAATCCGGTGCCAACCTTATTAGGAGACCTTCATTATGCTTTATACAACAGGAACGAGAAGAAACGAGGTGGGACAGTTTATTGTTGTACACCTCTTTTATATAAGTGGTTTGCCAATCGTCTACCCCAGTCAGGTGCTTTCAAGGATACTAGGAATTCTCTGAAGTGGAGCCAATGTCTGATGGGTCTAGACGCTAAGGATATTGTTTCGGTGAATCACGGAGTGCCGGGTCAAGACATTTTGCACAGTTGTGGTGAATACCCCAATGTCCCGTTGATAGGGAGGAAAGGAGATATTAACTATAACCCTTCCTTGGCTATCCGGCAGTTTGGGTATGCTCTGAGAAGTCCCCCAGTTGAAAAGGAATTGTAAGAGTCTCTTTATTTTCACATGGCTGACGACGGATTAGATACGGCGCAGAAAGCTTCCAAAGCATGGCTCAGTAAACAGAAGAGAGGAAAAACCATTTGGGGTGTGCCTAACAATCAAACTTTCCCTCCATATGATCAATGGGTAAAGAAGAGGGTTGAAGAGTACTATTTGTCTTTTGATTGGGCGCCTTCCTTATATCCTAAAGTGATAGAGGAACGAATCACCGTACCAATTGAAGAATTTGAAAGCAGCGAAAAGTAGTGCAAGATTTGAGAGAGGAAAATGCTAGTATGAGTAGTAGACTTCAGGGCGCTTTACATGACAACTTGGAGATGAAATGGAAGGTCCAAGATTTGACAGAGCGTTTGGAAAAAAGGGAGAAGGATCTTGATGACAGAGCTCAGCACTGTAGAAAGATCAGTATGACTGCTGAATCATCCGGTAAAGCCTACAGGGAAACCAAGAAGCTCTTGACCAAAACTAAAGACGAACTTGCCACATATCAGGAAATGTGGGAAGAGCTCAAGATTGAGAATGGGGAGTTTCAAGAAGAACTTCAAAGAATGAAGGAAGATAAGAAACACTTCTCTGGTAAGTGGAGAGAGTCCCAGAAAGAAATTGAAGAGCTCAAACTGCTAGCGGGAATCAAGAAGTCAAAGCACGAAGGCAACGATGTTGAAGAGCAGATTGCTAGGCTAAATCAGGATGTCGAGAAGAGAAACAGGCTGATCAAGGGTTTGCTAGAAAGACCTACTCATCCAAATACTGTGAACCTTCTTGAGGAGATTGAAACCGGTTTACTTGGAATTGACTTGTAGTAATTCTGTTGTTTGTTTTTTGCTGTGATTACCATCAGGATTGTTGATGGAATCACTTTTGATTGTATTGAACCTATTTGTATGACTTCTTATGATTTGATATTGCAATATTTGGTTCAGCCGTATTTGTCTTAATAGCTCTCAGTTGTTTGAAAGGGGTTATCTTTCGATTGATTCTGCAATATTTCTGGATTCGGATTTATTTTCTGATGTTGTGTCTGATCCCTTGCCCGATTTCAAAGCTGGAATCAAAGCAGATTCGGCCTGGAAATGTTTAAATCTGATTGTTTGCATTTTGTATTTGCATCCTCATAATCATAAGCATTTTTGCATAGCAGGTACTTATTGCAGGAGATCTCTAACCTTTATTTGGTTTCAGGCACTATAGCTGAGAATCACATTCACCGATACTCAACTCGAAGAAATCAAGCAAGGATAATGGATCAGATGCAGAATGATTTGGCTGAAATGAGGGCACGAATGGATCAGTTCATGACTTTCATGACTGGTATGGCACAAACTCAAGAAAGATTGAGGCTTCTGGTCGAGCGTCCAGAGGCCACGCCTGAAGGTAACCAAGTGGACAATTTACAGACAAGGGTCACTCCTCCTCTTGGTGGCAATCCCCCTCCTGGTGGTAATCTGGGTAATGGAAACGGCAGAAATTTCGGTGTTATTCAGGAAGATGTTCTGGAAGACCAGTTCACCCTGGTGGATGCTGAGATGGGTACTCCTAATGATAAAAGGTACGATGAGTTGGCTTAAAATATACGGGCTATGGAATACAAGAATTCTATGGGTATTGATGTTACTAGTTTGGGGCTGGTACCAGGGGTCAGAATTCCTCCCAAATTCAAGCCGCCCACTTTTGACAAATATCATGGCAATACGTGTCCCCAGACACATATCCAAGCTTATTTTGGGAGGATCTCAGCCCATACAGATGATGAGAAGTTATGGATGCATTACTTTCAAGACAGTCTGGCTGGAGCTTCTTTGACCTGGTATATGAAATTGAACAGAGCTGCTGTGAGAAGTTGGAAGGATCTGGCAGAAGCATTCCTAAAACAGTACCAGTACAATATTGACATGGCGCCCAACCGCACTCAATTGCAAGGGTTGTCACAGAATGATAAGGAAAGTTTCAAGGAATACGCTCAAAGGTGGAGGGAAATGGCTGCCCAGGTTCAACCTCCTTTGCTGGATAGAGAAATGGCAGATATGTTTATGGGCACCCTGCAAGGGGCATTTCTTGAAAGATTGGCTGCGTGTCCATTAACCGGATTTATGGATATTGTGATTGCGGGTGAAAGGATCGAGAGTCTATTGAAGCTTGGAAAGATTCAAGATGTAAGTGGGGCTGGCTCTTCTGGAACGAAGAAACCATTTGCTAGTGGTCAGAAAAGAAGAGAAGGTGATACAAATGTTGTGTATAGAGGACGAGGAAGAAGACGTTCTCAAGCTTATCATCAGGTAGGTGCAGTGACAATCCCAGCACCGTCTGTTCAGCAACAACAACCACAACAGCAAGCTCAGCAGCAACAACAGCAACTTCCTTTCCAACAGAGGGCTAGGCAGAGGGACCGTAAAATTGACCCTCTCCCTATGACTTATTCTGTGTTGCTACCACAGTCACTCAAGTTGAAGCTGGTTGAGCTTCGTACTATGAGACCTCCTGCCGCTGGCAGCTTGCCACCTAATTTTGATGTTAACGCTCGTTGTGATTTCCACTCAGGTGCTCAAGGGTACACCATTGAAAAATGTTGGGCGTTTCATCATAAGGTTCAAGACTTGATCGATGCCAAAGCAATCAATTTCTATCTACCTCCTAATGTTCTCCAGAACCCCATACCTAATCATGGTGTGGCAGATGTGCATGCTATTGAAGATGGAAGGAGATTGAACTTGGTAGCAGATATCAATCAGGTGAAGACTTCTTTGTTGGTTGTAAAAGAGCGTCTGTTGAAGGGACAGGTGTTCCCAGGTTGCGACCAAGATTGTTCTGAGTGTATGAATCAATAGAGTGGTTGTGATAAGTTAAAAGTGGGTTTGCAGAATCTGATCAATGAAGGATGTCTACAGTTTGACCGGGTTGTGAAAGAAACTGATTAGGTGTCAATTGTAACCATCTATTATACTCCTGCTGAAATCCTAGTGCCTGCAGGTACAACTCCTGTGGCAAGTGTTGTGCCAGAAAGACCCAGTCCTGTTACCATCACGGTGCCAGGGCTAGTACCGTTTACAACTACGAAGGCAATCCCATGGCACTATGGGGCAGACGTGTACTATGAAGGTAAAAAGCAAGAAGTTGGGACATCAGCCAGTTCAAATATTGATAATGTGGGTGGTGTAGGTGGCTTTACTCGGAGCGGAAGGTTGTTTGCTCCCCAAACTTTCCGCAGTGATCAAGAAGTTGAGGCCGCGGTAAAAGCTAAAGAAAAATAGGTGGTTGAGAGCGTGCATGTGCCTGAATCAGAGACCAAGATTACTTGTGACAACGAGGTAGAAGAGTTCATGAGGATAATAAAGAAAAGTGATTACAAGATTGTCGATCAACTGAACCAGACGCCTTCGAAGATTTCAATTTTGTCATTATTGATGTGTTCTGATGCACACCGGGAGGCTTTGTTGAAAGTGTTGAAGAAAGAATATGTGCCACAGGAAATCACTGTCAATCAGCTCGAGGGTGTAATCTCTAATGTTAATGTCAGCCATGGTTTGGGCTTCACAAGTAGGGATTTGACTTCTGAAGGAAGAAACCACAACAAAGCTTTGCACATCACAATGGAGTGTAAGGGCGCAGTGTTGTCTCACGTGCTGGTAGACACTGGTTCCTCGCTCAATATCTTGCCTAAGAAGGCGCTAATGAAGCTGGAAGTTGATGGTTTGATATTAAGGCCAAGTGAGTTGGTTGTCAGAGCATTCGACGGGACGAAGAGATCCGTGTTTGGTGAGGTGGAACTGCCCGTGCAAATTGGACTGCAGGTGTTCAAATCTACATTCCACGTGATGGGTATACAGCCTACGTATAGCTGCTTATTAGGCCACCCTTGGATTCATGCGGCCGGGGCTGTTACATCTACCTTGCACCAGAAGCTAAAGTACGAGTTTGAAGGACAAGTCGTGACAGTGTGTGGTGAAGAAGATATCTTTGTTAGTCATTTGTCCACGTTTAAGTATGTTGAGATGGATGGGGAAATTCACGAGATGCTTTGCCAGTCGTTTGAAGCGGTAAATATTGACAACGTGCCTGAATCTTCCTCTACACCAGATAGAGCCGGTACCTCCATTTCATCCTACAAACAAGTTGTCGAGGTCGTCAGAGAAGGCAATGCCCAAGGCTGGGGCAAGCTGATAGAGACACCAATGAAGGAGGACAAGTTTAGTATTGGTTATCATCCCTCTATGACTTCAGTTGCGGAGAACAGTGGACCCGTTACTTTCAGCAGTGGGGGAATTATTTACACAGATCAGTCTTGTGCAGCTACAGAAGATGGTGTTGATAGTGACTGTGACTTGGACAACTGGGTACGCCTACGTGCTCCGGGACAACAATTGCAGAACTGGTCTGTTGAAGAAGTCATCTGAGTTACTCTTTAAACAGAGTAATTTTCTTTGTTTTTCTAACCATAATGCATGTCAAAATCTTGCGCTCTGCCCAAGGCGTATAGATTCATTTGTAGGGCCACCCTGTTTGCATTTGCAATTTTAATCATCAATAAAGGACGTTTTTGCACTCAAATTTTGTTCTCTGTCTTTCAGTTTTTTTATTTTTGCACAAAAATAATAAAATGGCAATGTTTCATTTCTTTTTGTTTTAAAATAAATTCTAAAATAAAGCATGAACCCGTTCGTGCAGACTTGAGCCTCTGGATTTCATTGATAACGGTTCTGCTATGGCCATGTATGACTTTGACAAACCGATTTATCAAGCCGAAGAAGGGGATGAGAAGGGCTGTGAACTCCCTGAGGAACTGGCCAGATTGTTAAAACAAGAGGAACAGACTATCTAGCCTCATCAAGAGACCATAGAGATCATCAATATTGGTACCGAGGATGCTAAGAAAGAGATCAGGATTGGCGCCAATCTACAAGCAGATGTGAAGAAGACTTTGACTGAGATGTTGTGTGAATATGTTAATATCTTCGCCTGGTCGTATCAAGACATGCCAGGGTTGGATACAGATATTGTTGTACACAGGCTGCCATTGAGAGAAGAATGCCCGCTAGTCAAGCAGAAACTTCGTCGGACTCATCCCGACATGGCCATAAAGATCAAAGAAGAAGTTCAGAAACAATGGGCTGCAGGGTTTCTTGCAGTGACTCACTATCCTCCCTGGGTTGCCAACATTGTGCCGGTACCAAAGAAAGACGGAAAGGTTAGAATGTGTGTGGACTATCGAGATCTTAACAAAGCTAGCCCAAAAGATGATTTTCCACTACCCCACATAGATGTGCTGGTTGACAATACAGCTCAGTTTTCAGTGTTCTCGTTTATGGATGGTTTCTCCGGGTACAACCAGATCAAGATGGCGCCTGAGGATATGGAGAAGACCACGTTCATTACTCCGTGGGGTACATACTGTTATAAGGTGATGCCTTTTGGGTTGAAGAACGCAGGGGCAACGTACCAGCAGGCAATGGTAACTTTGTTTCACGACTTGATTCACAAAGAGATTGAATGTTATGTGGATGACATGATTGCCAAATCGAGAACGGAAGAAGAACATCTGATTAACTTGAAGAAGTTGTTTGAAAGGTTGAGAAAGTTTCGCTTAAGGTTGAATCCAAATAAGTGCACTTTTGGGGTGCGTTCTGGAAAGCTGCTGGGTTTCATTGTGAGTGAAAAAGGGATTGAGGTTGATCCTGCCAAAGTGAAAGCAATACAAGAAATGCCTGAACCGAGAACAGAAAAGGAGGTTCATGGTTTTCTGGGTAGATTGAACTACATTGCAAGGTTCATATCTCACCTAACAGCCACATGCGAACCAATATTCAAACTGCTAAGAAAAGATCAAACGGTCAGGTGGAATGATGATTGCCAATTGGCATTCGATAAAATAAAAGAATACTTGCAGGAACCTCCAATTCTCATGCCTCTAATTTCAGGAAGGCCTTTGATAATGTATTCGACAGTGCTTGAAGGTTCTGTGGGTTGTGTTCTCGGTCAACACGACGAGACAGGTAGGAAAGAGCATGCTATCTACTACCTGAGCAAAAAGTTTAATGACTGTGAGTCTCGGTACTCAATGCTTGAAAAGACATGATGTGCACTTGCATGGGCCGCTAAGCGATTGAGGCAATATATGATTAGGCACACAACCTTGTTGATTTCCAAAATGGATCCTATCAAATACATTTTTGAGAAACCAGCGCTAACAGGTAGAGTTGCACGATGGCAAATGGTTTTGACAGAGTATGATATTCAGTACACTTCCCAAAAGGCCATCAAAGGAAGTATCTTGTCGGACTATCTTACGCAACAGCCGATTGATGATTACCAACCCATGAAATTTGATCTCCCTGATGAGGACATCATGTTTCTCAAAGCTAAGGACTACGAGGAACCACTCCCGGAGGAGGGGCCAGACCCTGAATCCAAATGGAGTCTGATGTTTGATGGGGCTGTCAATATGAATGGATGCGGAGTTGGAGCAGTTCTTATCACGCCGGAAGGTGTTCATATGCCTTTCACTGCCCGAATAACTTTCAGATGCACCAACAATGAAGCAGAATATGAAGCTTGTATAATGGGGATTGAGGAGGCGATTAATTTACGAATTAAGACCCTTGATATCTTTGGTGATTCAACTTTGGTAATTAATCAGGTGAAATGGAGTTGGTACACGCACCAAGCGAATTTGGTTCCGTATAGAGATTATACGAGGAGATTACTGACGTTTTTTACAACAGTGAAGCTGTACCATATTCCTAGAGATGAGAATAAGTTTGCTGATGCCTTGGCCACATTGTCTTCTATGATTAAAGTGCAAAGATGGAATTATGTACCTAAGATTGAAGTGTCTCGTCTTGACAGACCTGCATTTGTGTTTGCTGTTGATGCAACGTCTGATGACAAGCCATGGTTTCATGACATCAAGTGTTTCTTGAAAAGTCAAGAGTACCCGCCAGGGGCATCCACCAAAGATAAGAAGACTTTGAGAAGGTTGTCTGGTAGATTTTTCTTGAATCAAGATGACGTGCTGTACAAACGGAATTTTGACATGGTTCAGCTCAGATGCGTGGATAGACACGAAACAGACCTGTTAATGCAGGAAGTGCATGAAGGCTCTTTCGGTACCCATGTAGGAGGACATGAAATGGCTAAGAAATTATTGAGATCGGGATATTACTGGTTAAAAATGGAGTCAGATTGTTGCAAGTACGCCCGCAAGTGTCACAAGTGCCAAATTTATGCAGACAAAGTGCACGTTCCTCCAAATCCGTTGAGTGTCATGTCCTCTCCTTGGCCCTTTGCCATGTGGGGCATTGACATGATCGGGAAGATTGAGTCTACTGCTTCAAATGGCCATCGCTTCATCTTGGTCGCCATTGATTATTTCACTAAATGGGTTAAAGCAGCATCTTATGCCAATGTCACTAAGCAGGTGGTAGCTCGTTTCCTGAAACGGGATATCATTTGTCGCTATGGAGTGCCCGAGAGAATCATTACTGATAATGGTTCTAATTTGAACAACAAAATGATGGCTGAGCTGTGCCGGGACTTCAAAATCGAACATCACAATTCTTCTCCGTATCGCCCAAAGATGAATGGCGCTGTGGAGGCGGCCAACAAGAATATTAAGAAGATTGTGCAGAAAATGGTTGTCACATATAAAGATTGGCATGAGATGTTACCATTTGCTTTGCATGGGTACCGAACGTCAGTACGCACGTCCACTGGGGCAACACCATTCTCACTTGTATACGGTATGGAGGCAGTACTACCGGTTGAAGTTGAGATTCCTTCCCTCAGAGTCATGATGAATGTCAAGTTAGACGAAGCTGAGTGGGTTCGTGCCAGATTTAATTAGTTAAGCCTTATTGAGGAGAAACGACTGGCAGCTGTATGTCATGGGCAGTTATACCAACGGAGGATGAAGCAGGTATTTGACCAAAAGGTGCGTCCTCGGGTTTATAGAGTGGGAGATGTGGTACTCAAAAGGATCCTTCCTCCTAGTACAGATCACAGGGGCAAATTGACTCCCAACTATGAAGGTCCATTCGTGGTTAAGAAGGTCTTCTCGGGCGGAGCCTTATTACTTACAACCATGGATGGCGAAGACTTTTCATCCCCTGTCAACTCAGACGTAGTCAAAAAATACTTCGCATGAATAGACCCGCTGGAAAAAAAAAGAAAAGTCCAGGCAAAAAAGGGCATCCCGGCGAACCACAAAAACAGAATAAAAAGGTTCGGGCAAAAATTAGGGATAATAAATAAAAATTGTACACCCGGTGAGTTAAAAATCCGCAAGGACAACTCAGGCAAAAAAGGGTATCCCGGTGGATTGAAAACCCGAAAGGGCGGTCCACGCAAAAGAGGGATTTAAGTGAACGATTACGGTCTGAGTTATCTGTACTCAATCACTATTTCAACAACTGACATTCCAAAGGGTAGGAATCGGTCTGATCATTCCTCAGAAGGCAAGGTCGGGGAGTCTTGAAGACA
The DNA here is from genome assembly GCA_022829125.1 of Lathyrus tuberosus. Taxonomy (NCBI): domain Eukaryota; kingdom Viridiplantae; phylum Streptophyta; class Magnoliopsida; order Fabales; family Fabaceae; genus Lathyrus; species Lathyrus tuberosus. Next base: position 21,154,763 of record JALAZF010000022.1, on the reverse strand, counting down.
TATTGGCCATAGCAGAATTGAAACTCAGTGGAACGCCGTTTTCACTTTGCCATTAGGATAGTTTCTTTTCTCAATTTTTAGCGATCACCTATTTCCAGGGATTGCTTCCTGATGTAATTGCCTATTCTGGGCTTTTCGATCAATAAATTGAATTTAAGTTAAAAGCTTCTTATTTTGTTTTACTGCTTTGTTTGCAAAAATGTCCGAATTTTTGATAAAACATTGGATTTGAAAACATGGTGGCTTTACAATAACATGCGCAGAAAAACATTTAAAATTACTTTGAATGTTGAATAATCCTGGATGGTGGATTCAAACCACGCAACATTCTGGGGCATGTGTGTGTATTCTTTTGTTGCAGGTAACAGATTCAGATGATTTCAAGCACAAGACGAGTAATCACTTATTCCCACGCAGGAGACTGGGGAAATCATGTTCAAGGAAGGGTTCACTTGACACCCTTTTGTCACAACGTTTACTGATCGAGTCCATCATGCGGTCGACGGTCGTTCACGACGTCTCGATATCAGTGAATTGAGTTCAACTGGGTATCGTTGTATCTTATTAAGTCGATTCTCTCGTTCAGTACTTCCAACAGTTACAAGCTTTTCTGTGTCGATAATGGTTGCGAATCCCCAGTAGAGTTGCTTCGCAGACACCGAAATTGATGGTTAATCCCCAGTGAAGTTGTCAGGAGTTTGAAGATGCATAATCTCCTGTAAAATCCTCTTATGACGTTGGAGCAGGAAGCAAGATGTTGACCTTCCCAAGCATGGGGCATTTTGAATTTCCCCAGCAGGAGATGTTCCCGATCTATTATCCCCAGTAGAGTTTGAGGACTTTTGGTCTTCTGTAAAATCCTCTCAAAAGGCATTCCCCAGCATGAGACGCTTTAAAGCGGTTTTCTCCAGCAGAGTTTGTTATAAACTCATCATCCCCAACGGAATCGTCAAATGGAAAGTTCGCCTAACATGGGGCATTGTGGCACTTATCTTAGGCTCAACAGTCTTATGCCTCAGCAGACTACCGTGGAGTTGCTTTGGGTTTCCCCAGCAGATCTAAGGACTCTCTCCCAGCATGTTGCAGCAGAACGTCTTCTAACCAGGATTCACTTGTCCCCGACAGAGTAGCCTTGATTCCCAGCAAGATCGTATCTCTGGTAATGGTATCCCCACAGAGTTCAGCATTGAATCTTGTCAACAATACTCCCCAGCTGAGTTGTTTTTTTTTTCGCAAGAGGCTTATTGATCAACAAAATCTATTCCTCACCAGAGTGATAGTATATTCTTGCCCCAGTCGGGTTAGAAGGTTGATTCTCCCCGCAAAGGATTTCGGGTTTGGTAGATCCTCAAGCAGAGTTTTATTGACTTTTCTTCCCTAGCAGGACGTCATGCAAAAATTCTCATCCCCAGCGGAGTTGCTGTGACCAGAATTCATCCCCAAGCAGATGAAGTAATTCCTGGCAGAATCGTCATTTCCCCATATTTCAAAGTCCAATTTAGTTTTGGCAAACTTGACAATTCAAAGCAGACGGATTGTTCATTCATTCTCCAGCAGAGATATTATCCTTTCAGGAGTCTCCGAGATCAAATCATTGATCGTTGTTCCTCAACAGAGTCAGCAGAGATATCTGACACGGATGCAGAGAGTAATCCAGTATTGGAAGTTTTCAAGTCCAACCGTAGATTGGCAAAAGGTTCATCCAAGGGTGGCAAATTCTTACAGTCCAACCGTAGATTGGCAAAAGGTCCATCCAAGGGTGGCAAATTCTTAAAGTCCAACCGTAGATTGGCAAAAGGTCTATCCAAGGGTGGCAAATTCTTAAAGTCCAACCGTAGATTGGCAAAAGGTCCTCCAAGGGTGGCAAATTCTTAAAGTCCAACCGTAGATTGGCAAAAGTCCACCCGTAGTGTGGCAAGTCAGTAGTCTTCTGACTCCCTTTAAAAGACCGCAGCTAAGTCTAACCGTAGATTGGCAAAAGACCATCCAAGGGTTGAAAAGCAAGGCGAAGTCCAACCGTAGATTGGCAAAAGACCATCCAAGGGTGGCAATTCAGCTGCAAAGTCCAACCGTAGATTGGCAAAAGTCCACCCGTAGTGTGGCAAGTCAGTAGTCTTCTGACTCCATTCAAAAAAGACAGTCCACCCGTAGTGTGGTAGGCCAGTAGTCGTCTGGCATTGTACAAAAGACATTGCTAAAGTCCACCCGTAGTGTGGCAAGCCAGTAGTCGCCTGGCGTTGTTCAAGAAGACAGCCCTTCAGTATTATTCTTCCCACCAGAGTTTTATTCAAGCAGAGTTCATTTGGTTGGGTTTATATCCCTTTTCTTCTTCTCTACAGAGTGCAAATTTTTTGGTTATTTTTGGTATTCAATCCCTCCATACCTTGAAAGTCTGACAACAATCGCTATCATCCGTTCAGGTCTACAGTGATTGAATAGGGGCAGCTGTAATACCCCAAAATTTCCCCTCTCATTCTCATATCATTTAGCATGAGCTTTCATTGCATTGCATTTAAGCATAGAAAAATAAAACATCAAGCATTTAGCATTGCATCTTGCATAAGGGCATGTGATCAGTTGTTTCTTAGAGGTGTGGATCATCCAAAGCAAGGAAACCAGAGCCAAGAGTCTTCCAACAGGCCTCAAGGATCTCTTACATCATGTATCATCTCCATTTGATCTCACAAGTCATTGGAAGAAGGGAATTCACCAAGAAGATTGGACAGTGCATAATTTCCTACACAAGGTAGTCCAAAGTTGGGATCTAACCCTCAAATGGGCAAGCTCTTTAAGTTTTTATCATCTCCAAAGGGCATATCTCATCATTGTTTGAGAGGATACACATCATATTCAGAGGAATTTGGATTTGGAGGATGTGCTATTTCCTCCTAACCAGAGGGTGCCAAAATTAGGGTTTGACCTAAAATCAGTTTATCTCTGATTTTTTGGGCAAGACTTGATCTCATGGTATTCCTTATGTTCTTAAGTGTTCATGGATGGAATCTTGGTCATTGGTTCTTTGAGGAAGATGTTCAATGGATCAGATACTTGTGAAATAAGCAAAAGTCAACAGTTCAAAAGGAAAGTCAACCTTGGGTTTTCAAAGGTTCAAATCATGATTCTCAAGTCCATATACCTTTATTTGGTCAAGGAATGGCATGGATGGCATCATTCATCAAAAATCAAGAGTTTGTGCAAAAGTTACTAAATTTGGAAAATGACCTATAATGAGAACTTTCCATTTTTGGCAGTTTTTCCACCACATTCAACTTGAATTTTCATCATCAAAGAAGCTTCAAATTAATTTTCCTCCAACATGAAAGTTGAATATCTTTCTCTCCCATTTCCAAAAAGTATTATAACTTCTCCATATCATTTGTGGAACTCAAGTTATGGTCAAAACAATGCAAGGTGCATTTTGATGGTTTTCCATGAACCACTTTTTCCACCTTTTGCATTTTGGCACAAATGGACTTGTAATTGGTTTTATTGCTTCATGTCACATTACAACATCAAAGTACACCTCATGAGGATTATTTTTGGCCTTTGAATCAAGTCATTCCATGCCATGTACCTCACTTATTTCATAATGTGCAATTTTGCAAATTGGTTCAAAATTCACCAACCAAGTGATTTCAAGGCACATTTCCAATCCAATTCTGGTAAGTACAAGATTTGTGAATGATTCATGCTCTCCTCATGACCTGAGCACGTGTGAACAAGGGTGTGCCTCACAAAGTGCATTTTGGCAAAACCACTCCAATCTCACTAATCAAGGGTTTAATCACTTGTTAATCATAATCAGGGGAATAACCAAGTGTATCTAAGCTAACTCATACCCTCATTGCTAGGTCATGCATCCTCATTTGCTCAGATTTCACATTTTTGCTCTCACTTTCTCCTCTTCGATTCTCTCTCACCTTAAGAGCTTTTTGAGAAATTCTTTCACATTTTGAATCCTTGGACTCCATAGAACACAAATCATCCATCATCTGAAGCTCATATCAAGGATATCATAGGGTTCGAATTTGGAAACCATTTCTGCAAATCTCAAGATCTAGACCAGATTCAAACTCTAATTGCATTTATTTTGCAATTAGAAGTTCAAAGGACTTGATCTGCAGCTTTTGGAAGGCGTTCTTGTGGTATTTTGAGCTCTTCAAGGTCACATGTTAGTGGAGATTTCATACCCTTAGAACTTAATTTTTTGATGTGCATGACGATCTATGAAGTTCACTAAGCATGATGATCTATTTTATTTGGATTTTGGACGTGTGGATTGTGTGTATTTTGAGATTTAAGTTTTGGATCTAAATTTTCTTTTGTTCGATTTGGTTAATATGTGCATGATCTGTTGAAATAAATTGTATATTCGTAATCCTCATGAAAATCTGAGTGGAACTGTGGTAGAATTTTCTATTTCTGGATAATTTGGTGTTGCAGCTCACCAGAGAAGGTGACCGAAGCTAGGGCTCCGGCACCTGGTTCGTTCTCCGTCCGGCAAGGGTTTAAGAGGAAGAAGACGTAATCTCAGCCTTCCATTGCTTTAATCCAATGGTCTTCAGTGTGCCACGTTTTATTAATTGTGTTTTATTTTATTTTATTGCATGTGTGTTGATCAATGATAGTTGCCATGTACCACAAATTTGGACCACTGATCTTGTTTAATTTTTGAATTGTTGACTTAATCTTGTGCGTAGGATAGATCTGGTGGTTTGTGATATGCCAGCGCATTAAAAAAAACGCATGCTTCTCACGTGTCCTTCTTTAATTTCCAATTGATTTGATGTATGCTTGCGTATCATTATTACTGTGTGCATGAGATCTGAACCGTTGATCATGAATACTTGTCGTTTTATTTGACTGAGTGTGGATCGTGTGATTGATCCCGTGGTGTGTGTGAGTCAAGATTTTTGACTGAAGCCATGTAAACCTGTTGACTTCGCTGATTGGGCTATTTGATTTGGGCCTTGCTTTTCACACCCCTCCTTCAGCCCATCTTCCTTTTCCAATGTGCTTCGCTTGCTGTTTGCATTTATTTTTTTTCATTTAATTGTTGCATTTCATTTTTAATTTTTAAAAATAGTTTTATGCATCCAAAAATTACAAAAAATTTCATGAAGCATATTTAGGTTTTTATAAAAATTTTCCAAATTTTATTTTCCTTTTTTTATTTTATTTTTGGTATCTGAATTAATTGTTTAATTGATTTCTTTTTGAATTGTTTCATATGTGCACACTTTGCATTGTAGATTTTATTTCTCATAGCATACAAAACATTTTGAGCCCATTCTTTTTGTATTGTTTCATCAACATGTTGAAGTGCATAAAAACATTTTTCTCATATTTTTAAATTCTGTTAATATTGTATTTTGGTCCCACTCTTTTGCATATTAGTTCATAATTCCTATGTGGCTTTGCATTATTGTTTGAAGGACTTATCTTGTGAATTTTTACATGAGTTTTTAATATGATGCTTGCTTCTGGTTGAGGTGTTTTGAGAATTAATGTGGTAATTTCTAAAGTTGGTTTGCCAATTGTTTGATTGCTCTTTGTTTGAGGTCTCTTTTATGCACATCTTTGGATCATGTTTGGTTACTTGTTTGAGAAGGCACTTGTGCCATTGTTTGGGATTGTTTCTTTTACTTCATGAACCATTTTTGAATCATTATAAGTCATTTTATTACAATTATAGGTCATTGGTATGAGTTTGTTGCATATTTGGTGCACATGTTCAATGTTTGATTTACATGACTCTTTTGACTTATCTTTTCACTTCTTCTCACCTATGCCTCTTCTTGGTTTGTGTTTGGTTTGTATATACCATGCCATATCACTTCTTTGCATCTCATTTGATGTATGTTTCTGACCTTGGAGCTTTGTATTCATGTCATATGTTATCCATGTTTGATGTTGCATCCTTTAACATGTTTCATTTACATGCTTCTTTCTTCTTCTTCTAATGGTTCTTAATGCTTGGATACTTGTTTGTGTGCCTTGTGTGACACTTGTATAGCATGTTTAGGCACATGTTTAGGTCATCCACATTCTGACTTGGATTTTATTTGAAGCATTCTTGCATGATCACCTTGCATATCCACTCATTCTTCTTCTACTCCTTTGATGACTTTCTTGGATGTTTTGCCACTTGTTTGCATTCTCTTTGCTTGAGTTTGTTTGGTAAACATTATGGGTCACCTCTAAGGTGTATATTATGACTTGGTTGAGTTTCATTTGGTTTGTAACCATTTCTCTTTGGGTTGTGTCTTGTTTGGGTTTCATTTATCTTATTGTTGCTTATGTTTGTTTTTGCTAACCATGTAGGGGCCAATGGTAAGTGAATGGGATGTGGATAGTTATTCACATTCTAACTTCTCCTTTCTCTTTTAAGCTTTCATACTTGTGTTTGCTTTAGCATTTAAGATGCTTCTCCCCTCTCTCACTCTTTCTCATCCCATGAATCTCAAGACTTGTTTAAGTCTTGGATTCTTTCCCTTTAGAGCTACCTAGTCCAACTTAATTTTTGATTAAGCTTGGAGTAGGATTAGCATTAGGTTTTAGGTAGTTGTCTCTCCTAAGCCTCACTAACCATAGGTTATCCACGCATGATAACATTAGGACTCTTAGTCTCCCTTTAGAGTTTCCTTCGCGTTTTCTCTCTTCTCATCTCAAAATAAAAGTAAAAAACACTTAATAAAAAGTTAACGTGTATTGCGCTCGAGCCTTAAGCGTGGGAAGTGAGGAATGAGGGGTTTCCCTTCACTCTTCTAGGATACCTAGTGTACGTCCTGTTGGGGACGATACGCGAAGTATTCGTTCCTATGTCATAGACTTTGGTGCAATGCAAGTTATGAACTAACTTAAAACACTTCTGTCTAAAAAACTCCAAACAAACAATAACGTCTTTCCTCCGGGAATTCTCTTCTCATCTCACTCACTCTCAACGTACGAACGTGCTCCTACTCGTTCTCCTGCAAGATGGTAACGCACTCGGTCCAACGAGCCTGCAACACCTGAGCTAGAACGTTAGCCGTTCCCTAAAAACACAAATAAAGCGACCCTCGTTGAGGGGAACTACGTGGCTCTGATTCTCATGTTCCCGATGAGATACGTAGGCAGTGGGGTAGGGCCCATTCGAGCACTTCTTTTATTTTCCCTACATTTATTTCTTCGTTCCTTTCTCGTTCCTTTTCCTTTCCAGTAGCAGCGGCTCCAGACGACGACACCCTTTGATCGAGACAACAAGCGTGGATCCCATCGGGTACGATGGACGCGTGGGGGTGCTAATACCTTTCTCGCGTGTAACCGACTCCCGAACCCAGTTCTCTTGGTCGCAAGACCATGCTCTTTCCTTTCCCTCAGGTTTACGCAGTGTTTCCTTTCCCTCTCTTGGGATAAATACACATTGCTGGCGACTCTGTTTCGGTGCCACTTTCGCGTTTGTACTTGGATGAAAATCCCGGGAGCGACAAGGTCAAAATCCTTTAACTGGTTAACAACTCTTACCAATCTAGTACCATCATGAAGATACCTAAGATCCATCTTAATCAAGGTGGGTGTATCAGGGGAAGCTTCATCTTCCTTAGGGTTGCTCTTTTGCCCTAAAGGTCTTGATTTACGGTAAGAAGGGAAAAACTCACTAAGTTTTTCATCGGTGAGCTTAACATCAGCTAAGGGGCCACATAAAGCATAAGGTTTATCAGAAACAATGAGAGGAATCATTACCTGAGACTCGTAAATGCTCCTCGCTTCCGTAAGAAGGGGTTCTGGCATGAACTGTTGATTCGTCATCACCTTGGGTCCTAGAATATTCGAAAATGGTGGAAGGGATTGCTTGAACTGTGTGGCTCTACCTTTTTGACCTTTTGTTTCTTGGGGAATGGTTTGTGAAGACGCCATTGTTGGAAGTTGAAGAAAAGTGAGAATGCGTTCTGGGTTTTTCTTGAGAGAGTTTGAAGGATGAAGAAATAGGGTTGCAAGAAATTCTGAGAATGCAAATGTTTAATAAGTTATGGAAAAAGGGTATTTATAGGCGTTTGGAAGTTAAAAAGGTTGTCAATCCACCAATGGAGCAAAGTGGGTAGTGGGACGCGTGTCTGTTTTTTTTGCAAAATTGTTTGAGTGGTGGCAGTTATGATCAGACTGCAAATGTCTAGTTCCAAGAAAGGTGATGATGAAAACTGTTCAAGGATGCGGCGGAAAAGACGTTTGAAGATTTGCCATTATGGTATGACGTCATAAGCGTGATTGAAAGAAACTGAATAGTTTCTAGATCGTGGGTTGGTCAGTTATGACCACGTCTTCTCATAGTCGAATGCGCAAGCGCCGAAAATGGTTCTATAAAAAAATGACCTTCCTACCAACACTGGCGAAAGGACATTTTTGGGGGGCAATTTGTTTGCTCCTAATTTTGACGCTACATGATTTCAAATAGATTTGGCTTTTAAAGAAGTTATTCTTTAAAATAATAAGCTAAATGAGAAGAAGGCTTCGACCATATTTGTTGAAAGCCTGAGTCGAAGAGAATGATTTTAAGACTTCAAACATTTCAAAGTCCAAAGAGTCAATTCGACAGGGTAAAATGGCTATGGATGATGCGCTGCAGTTACAGTTAATTATTGGAGGGAAATTCTACTATTTGAATTTGAAAAGAGGACAAGTGGCGAATATCCAGAAGTTGAAGACATGCAAAGTGCCAAGTGGCGTGTTCTAGGAGTAAATCGTCAAATGGTGGTTATTTTAGAGTATTATAAATAGGTTAGTTCTAGAGTTAGAATGTGTGAAAAAATCGTGTTGTACAAGTAACTCTGTAATCACTCAAAGTATTCAGCGTGTAGAGAAAAGAGTGAGGCGAGAATGTACGTGATTGTAATCACCATTATCTTTCATTGCAATGCAATTTACTTTGAAGTTTCTACCTTAGATCCTTTACTTTGAAATCCTTTAATTCAGTCTTTTACTTCTAAGCATTCTACATTGTAAAGTTTTTACTTTGCAATTTTTACATTAAGAAGCCTTTACCTTCAAGCATTTACATTTCTGCAGTTTATTCAAGACTTTATGCATTTTCTTTACCATTTAAACGTCAGTTTTCATTGAATTCGCTTTCACATCGTCTTCTTTAAATTTCTTGTTCGACTTAAACATTTTCTTGTATTTTATCACTTTTTATTTACATTTCAAAACATCCTTTTTGTTTGCCAGCATGGTCGAAATGTTTGCTTTACGCATTTGTGAAACATTTTAAATACACTTATAGCATATGTCCTAGGATCAATCTGATCGATCATGTAAGTTACTAGAACTTTATTGTTTTAGAAGATCAGCGGTTGTTTACCAATTTCTAAGATAAACAGACGTATCATCTTTCGCGAAACATCCTATTAAAATCATCACTCTTCTACTAGATAATGATAATGAGCATTGCTAGGTTGACACCAATTTATTGCTCAACTACCAAAGTAAAATAAAAAATATTAAAAAAAATAATGAATATGTATTTAATGTATAAAATATAATATAAATTGCAAGTGCTTGAACACAATAGGATTATATTGACGAGTAAATGGTCAATGTTTTGCCAAACATGGGCATGTCTCCACGAGGATTTGTTGGGAACATCGTATATAGTCATTTTCCCGGCATTTACGTTGTTAACTGCCCTTTCATGATATAGTGGGAATATTTTATCGAGTAGTTTACTTTGACAGAATCTCGTGGACATCCTATTATTAATAATAAATTTAGATCGGAAGCTTCATTGTTATATATCTGACTTCCAACTTGGCGTATTCCATATATAGATTTTATTTATTTATTTATTTTCTCACTCCCTATTTCTAAAATTTTGTATTTGCTTTTTTCTCTTGGTCATTTCTATTTATTATTAATTTGTTCAAGTGGCCTAGGAATGACATTTTGGTCCATTTCTAATGGATATTTACAAAATTATCCACAATAGATAGGATAAAAATCCACAAAAATGAGTACGGATTCGGGTAATTACCCACTTAAATAAGCAAAAATGAGTGCGGATATGGACACTTTAGTATTCAGTCCGCCCCATACCCACACAATATATATTTATATATTTTAATTTATATTATTATATAAAAACAAATATTTATAAAATTTTTAAAAAAATCAATTTTAAACTAGTACATATTTAATATAAGTGATCATTTATTTTATAATTCAATAATAAAAAATTTTAAAAACTTTTTAATATTTTTAAAAACTTAAAATATTATATTATTTTATATTTGATATATTTATTTCTATTAGTAATGCAGGTAACGTGTACAGGTACGAGCATTTATAGGGTACGGGGATGAGTATCAATTTTGATACTCAAACGGATATGAGATCAAGTACAGAGATTTTTTTCAACTATAAATATAAAAGCAAATACATAATACCCTATTCATATCCTGCCCATTATCATCTCTAAAGTAGCCTTCCTTTTTTGTACAGTCTCCTAAAAAGACTTTAGGTTTTGGAGTATATATTATTTTTTTTATTTCATTAATCCATTTATTTATTTTAAAATAACAATAATTACATCTTAAAAGTATCTGGCTTTCACTCAGAAAGCCAAGACGGCACATGGATACCACATTCTCCCACTATATATGATTATTGTATTAAATTTAAAATTGTGCTTATCATTATTCTAGAGATTAATTTTTATTTTTAATTAAATTTAAGTTTTGTGTCATCTCATCAAATAGTTTTCTATAGTTAAATTTTCTTTTGAAAACATTTTCAACTTAAATTTTTAAAATTCATATTTGCTAAAAATTTCTAATTAAGATTTTGAAGAAGATTGTAGCAACAACTTGCGAAATTTAAAATAGAAAATATTAAAAGTAAACGGTCTAAAATTTCTTTGTTGCAATTATTTATTTGTATATTGATATTATCTTCACAAATTTAGAATGATATTATTTAAATCAACGATAAATTTAAATATATATATATATATATATATATATATATATATATATATATATATATATATATATATATATATATATATATAATTTTAGTTATTTATTAAATAAAGACTAAAACTAGTATAACAAGAATTAAATTTAATATGAACAAATTCTGTAAATTTAAAAGAAACTACTAATCAAAAATAAAAAACGAACGTATTTACAATTGCAATGAGTAATAATGAAAATGAATATTTTAACATGAACTTAAAATGAAAAATTATTTGCAGGAATTTAAAACATATTTAAACTTAAACAGTATACATGATAGTTTTTTTTTTTTTGGAAATCTTGGTATCCGACCTTGCGACCGACTAATCTAAGAGGGACCAATACCCACCGTCCACTAGCGGGGGCTCCGTTTCAAGGCAGAGCAAAACTCCGTATGGACTGACCCACATAAGAGTTGATTGTACCTAATAGGATTCGAACCTGAGACCTTGAGAGGAGTACACTCTTAAGACTCAAGCCTCCACCACTAAACCAACCCTTGGGGGTTCCGTATAAAATAAGTTCATGTTAGTAATTCACATAGGGTACAACGGATATTCCTAAGCATCGAAATAGGGTTTGAAGTTTGTATTCTACTACCTTGGCTTGTTCTCACTAAGATTAGCATATTACATATCATATGATATCTTATCCATGACGCACAACCTACCACTTATTAACCTTTTGAAAATGTTAATTAAAGAATTAAAAGTCAAGCTAAAAGACAAAAAAGAAATAGTTATAAGAGTTGTTAACTGAGATGCTATGACATAATAGAACTTAATTTAATAATTTTCCCCTGCAAATAGCTCGTTTTCTTGTCCTTTTAAGATCCCATCTATTGCGCTTTTTTATATAATAACTAGTGGGAGACCCGGACATTCGCACTTGTACTGGTATAATACGCGCATTGGGTGGGATATAAGAAATAATTATGTTAAGTTTGAAGAAGGAAACAAAATTTAAAACGAAAACGAAGTTAGATTACATAAAATGAATAGGAATATAGGAATGCAAAATGATAAACAGAATTAGTTGAAGTAGTGTTTTTAATAGAAGGCAGTACAATAAAACATAAAAAACTAAGTTAGGCATACAAAGAAAAGAAAAGACATTAATGATATAGAATACCCAAAAAACCAAGACATGTTGGTTAATACAAACAGGAAGTTGGGAACACGAATCCATCATGCAAAAAACAAAGCCGGAAAAGAGAAATGAAAAGAAAGCATTAGCGATTTAAAAGTTTGACAACAACGTTGTCACCACGAGGATCCCTGACAATGAAAGCTAGGCGATCACCCTTTCTCAGATGCTTTTTTTTCGCGAACTCATACCATCCATTGCCAATGGACATATCAACCATACTTTCTTTCGGATCGGTGAAGTTCAGACTCGTAACCTTCCCGAGTATCCGCATCAAAGAATTTAATACCTCTGACCCCAAAGTTGGAGCATTCATTAATGACTTTGTGGGGGATTTGCTAAAAAAAACAGAAGTATGAACAAATTTGTAAAGGAATGTAAAATTTAGTAGGTAAGTAGCTAAAAATTAAAATGTTGTGACTTACAAGGACGTTGTTTCTTGAAGTCTTCACAGATCTGATTTTGCGTTTCCAAACAAAATACTTTGGACCACCGCGTGAAATGTTTGCACAAGCATCCGCATCGGAACTACTCCGAAGGATTCATTTTACATAGAGAGAAGGAAGTAAGTATTCGTATAGTTCATACAGAAAGTATAAAATAAAGTAAAAAATTAGGAATCATGATGTAGAAAACCTTGTGAAGTAGTATACAATGTATTACCGGTCACTATCAGATGAAACATTAATGCGAGATGTATGAGGAGGTAAGTTCTGGTGCGGTTGATTGTTGCCTGTGACTGTGACTGGAACGGGAGGTTTGGTCATTGGTTCTTTATCTACGTCAATGATATGCGGTGGAATAGAAACAGGAGGTGATTGTTGAAGTTGAGACGGTCTAATTTAAAACAACAGTATGAGAAATATATATATATATGTAAACACAAAAGATATAAGTAATTGTAAGAGCAGAAGTACCCTGTGATTGTAATTGGTTTTGCAGATGATTGTCCATGGTGACGTAGCTTCTGGAAATTCTCAAACGACATGATGTTTTGCCTGTGGTTTTGAAGCTGTTGAGTTTCCTCGTATTCCAAATAATCAAGTTGCATCATAAGGTTTTTGCGTTTCCGCTCTCTGGCGATTCGATCGTTACAGAAGTTGCATGTTAGAAAATACAGAAAATGTTGTATGAACTGCTAAACGCGGAGTTACTTTAACAGGTGGTAAGAATGAAAATGAAAAATACAGCTAAAGCAAAAATCGATTATTTGTATGAAGACAAATGACGCATAAACCCTAAGTTAAAGTTTCACAGAAAAAAGTGAGTAGAATGATGTAAAGCGTTTGCAAGGAAGACGCAAAAAACGAAGTCTGAAACGTAATTGAAATAGATTTCATACAATACTGCAATTTATTTTGTAGAGGTTCCATATCCAATTTGTAAAGAAAGGTTTAACCTACACCACATATCATGATACGACAGAAATGAAGTAAAGAATGTAGATGATTTTATAAAAACTTACCCGATTGGAGCGGAGAGAGTGATGTTGTTGGCCATTTTGAAGGAAGACGGTGAAAAAATGATTGTAAAAGTGAAAGAGTTGTCTAAGGTGAAAGGGAGTAGAGGGGAAAGGTAAACAGTAACAGAGGATAAGTTGAAAATGAATTGGGCCGTAGCAAAAATATAATGGGCCCAGTAATAGGGGCCTAAAGAAGCCAGGTAGTTTTTAAAAGCCACATGTAGAGATTGGGAGAAAAAAGCAAAATAGACTGATAATAATGTGTTAAAGTTTCAATACAGACACCATAAGGATTACAAATATAGCATAGGGACAAATAAGGCAAAGGTTAAAAAAGTCATTACTGCATTTAGATAAATTATAAATTTGTAACGTCTTGTAATTGTGAAAGGAATGCGCAAGGACGAGTTAAAACTGAAGGGAGTGGAGAAGTAAGGGAAAGGCAGTGTGTTGGTTTCAGTTTCAGTTCAAGAGTATCGACAGAGGTAGCGGAGGTTGGAGGAATGGATGAAGAAAGAGGAAACGACAAACAACCGTCGTAAGTTTAAGGGGTTGCATGTATTATATTTTAGATGTGTAATATATTGCTGTTTGTTGACACGAATGTTAAGTAATAATGAATGTGTGAATATAGGTCCCCAGGTAACATTGATATCGAAGAAACCCTAAAGCGTATGATTGCGGAGGTTTCTGGAACTACGAAAGGTCGGTGGAAAGGAAAGGCAGCTGCATGCATGAAAGATTTTGTTGATTTAACCGTTGAAAGTGGTGAAGGTGAATGCAATCGGGTAGAGAAGACATGCAACAGTAACGCAAGGTAACCAATAATGTTGATCTTGACATGCAGTAAGGGAAGTTGTTTGTGAGATACAAAAATTATACTTTACGTGTTATTTAGAATGGCAAATGTACAATATGTGTTAATTGTAATACTTATGACGTTTTTATAATGAACAGTAACGTGGGAGAAGTCGAACTCGGGGTTGGTTTGAAGGAGGAAGAAGATACAGATGCTGAAAAGCTAAAGACTCTGAGAGCCAGGTACATCATATTTGTATGTTAATGAAGGGTCCTTAAAAGTTTACGAACACCTTAATCCATTATTTATGTTTACGTCATTCTAATGTGAAGTTTCAGTAGCGGTTAATATTGTGAAAAATTTAAACAAAATAATGAAATTATTGTAATTTTGGATATGTAGAAATGTTGAGACCTGGTTGAAAGAAAAACAGGAAATCGATGACCAGCTTCGTGAGTTAGGGGTGGAACCATACGGGGAAACTTCAGAAGGGAAGCCAGGTAAGGCCGTGAAGAAAGCAAGATTCGGGGAACCTGGAGTGGGAGTTCTTGGTGGCAGAAAGACGGACGGTAGCAATAGTGGACAAAGAGGTCACCGAAGTATTCTAAGGTACACAAAATGCCAAGTATAATAGAGACAAAGCGCATAATTGGAATTGTACATAATGTATCAAAAAGAGTGTTATATGGTTAGGTTTGAGTATTGTAAGACATGAAAATGATTGATTATTGTGTTATAAAAATGTTTATTATATTTTTCCTGTGGTATGCAATATTGAAAACTGCCGTCGTCACATTGTTTGATTCACGGAATAAGGGTGTGTTTGTGGAGATAATACATATAATGTTGAAATGCAGGGACAGTGCTGCCGCATACACTGTTTCAGACATGAGAGATGTTGAACCTGTTAGGCAGGTTGATATAGGAACTGGAAATGCTAATCCTATCAAAGTTGAGGATCAGGTACAGGGTTCAGGCGAAGATGACGCAGATGAATAATACTGTTGGGGAAAGACCCTGAGCTACGGATACAAAGCCATGACAAACATGATGGTAAGAATTGTTAATAATATTACAAATATACATGAATGAGTAGATGTATGAAATAAGGGTGATTGAGTCAGTTAATTAATTAGAGATGACTACATTGCAGTACTTTTCAGCATATGTTTCGAAGAACATCTTAGGAGTGAAGCAGACGAAGATCGAGTTGGTTGATCTATACAATGGAAGACTGTACCATGCGAAGGTTATTTCAGCCAAGCGTGACAAAAAGACAGTGAAGACGGAAAAGTTTTTGGGTTCAGGGTGGTACCAGTTCGCACGGTATAGGAGGCTTGGCAGGGGAGATAAGCTTCGATTTAGAATAACATCCTTAGTAGATAGAGTTTATGTGTCTGTTGTGAGAAGGGAAAATTGAAGTATGTATGAACGTCTTAGTTGGATGTCGTATTATTATGTCAGTATGGTTTGGGGTAGTAGTTGCTGAATGATTCGTAATGTAGTAGTTATTTTGTTTATGTTTTGTAAAGACCATGTAAAATGATGGGCATATTTTGTGTTTAACAAATGGGGATGATGTCAAGAATTATAGTATTCAGTGTGGTAATGTAAGATGTAGAACATATGAAAAATGTAAGAATCAAGTTTCCTTAAATGAGGATTGGAAGACGGTTTGTGTTGTTATCATTTTCGTATTTGTAAACCACATTTATGTTATGAAGGGTAATTGTTGCAGGACGTAGAAACGGTGTTATACATAAAACTTAAATCTTAAATAACATGAAAAAGTAGGTGCCATGCCTAAAGTTAATATACGGTAAATGTGTTAAATACTTAGCAGAAAGCCATTTCATATAGGTGGGTGATTGAATAATTTACAAAGTTTAATGTAGTTAATATAAGTGTGTTGTAAAAATATGTTGCTTGGAAGAAAATGAAATGTTCTAAAGATAGTGGCAGTGTAAATAATGATATAATCGTAATGCGACACATCAAAAAAATGGAGGTATGATGACCATTATAAAAGTGTGATACAAAAATAGGTTGAACAAAATAGGTGGGAATCATCTGGTTGTATAGAAACAGTAGCATTCCATGAAGTGTAAGGATTGCAGAAAGAACCACCAAAACATGTAGAAATCAGGATGGTCCTGTGATGAAAAAAGTGTCAATTGTTAGTGTATATGTCATGAAATTTAGAGCAGTTGGAAAACCGTATGTCAGTGTTTTTGAAAAATACAAAACTGAAATCTGTGAATGAGTAGTGGATAAAAAAAGCGAACAACATATGGAGTACGAAGTAGAATAATAGTCATAAGGCAAGAGAATGAGAATGAAAGCAGTCACAATCAGAGAATGGGAATGGTAGATAAAACAGAAAACGTAATTCTGCATTGTAAACAAAAATAAGCATACCGGCTAAACATTGCTGAAAACTTCCTTATACACGACATTAGCAGTAGTTGACTTCGGTTTATTGTCATCGTCGTGTATCAAGATTTTGATACCCTCTCTGTAAGTTACCCTCGATATAGCGACGTAGAGTTGGCCATGATTGAAGAGATCCTTAGGAATGTAGAGTCCAACCCAATCCAAAGACTGACCCTGAGACTTGTTAATCGTCATAGCATAGGAAACGATGATTGGGAACTGGCGTCTGCTGAGTTTGAAAGGCCAAGGTGACTGTGACGACGACATATCCATTCGCGGGATGTATATGATATTTCCATGACCTTTGCCTCCCATTATTTGAGCTTTAAGGACGTGGTTTTCCATTTGGGTAACAATTAGTCTGGTGCCATTGTACATTCCTTCAGCTTGATCAATGTTCCTCATAAGCATGATTGGAGTCCCAATCTTCAATCTAATGTGGTGGTTGGGCAAGCCTGAAGTCCGTAAAGAGCTAAGAAACTCAGGACTAAGGACTTCCATAATGCTATTGTCATGTATTTCCGAGCGATCAACTGAGTTGGAGCTATAATAGCCTTTTGTATCGCCTGCAAAATGGTAATTAAAATAAAATTTCCCAAGAGTAATAAAAAAAAGGGGTATAGTGGGGGATTGTTGAAGACGTATAGTTAAAGGAAAAAAATACAGGGGAAATACCTAGCATCATGTCGAGAATGTCATTATTAATCTTATCAACGATATCGAGAGTGGAAGCCAAGATGGCCCGACTTTTAAGGTAGTCATAAGAAGTATAATTTTGCAACAGAGAAGGATATGTGCTATCGACAATTGCGACAATGGGGTCATCAAAATCAGAAATAAGGATGTCTTGGGGGATTTCAATATCGGCATATCCGTCATTCGGTTCACTTAACCTCCCCTCACCCAACTTTAGCAGCCAATCAGAAAATGTTGCAATTTCAATTTGCTCTTGGTCATTGGAACCACATCGGAGACGCATATTCCGAGTTAAAGTCAAAACCTCACACGAATCCCAAATGTAAGATGCGTTTATTGCAGAGTGGACAATGTCAGACCTACTTCCTCGTGGGGTGACCGGCAAAATCTGTCTGAAATCTCCACCGAAGACAACAAACTTACCTCCGAATATAAGTTCCGAATTCCCATGCTTACTCATGACATCCCTTAAAGTTTTATCAAGAGCCTCAAAGGTAAATTTGCTTGACATTGGGGCCTCATCCCAAATTATCAACTTGGTTTTTCGAAGGAGTTCGGCGTGGTCATCACGATAATCAATTTTGCATGTTGAATTCTCCAAAGTTGGAACGGGTATTTTAAACTTAGAATGTGTCGTTCTACCACCTGGCAATAAAAGTGAAGCAATACCACTAGACGCAACAGTCAAAACAATATCGTGCTTAGAACGCAAAGAGGCTGCGAGAGTTTTCCACATATAAGTTTTTCCGGTTCCCCCATAACCATGAAGGAAGAACACGCCACCTTTCTGAGTAGTGACTACCAACATGATTTTGTTGTAGAACACCCGCTGTTCGTCTAATGAAATTAAAGAGACAGTAGGAACTATCAGATGGTGAAATCGTCCAATAAAAAAATTTGTAGTTAAAGATATAATTTACCAGTAAGTGCGATGAATAGAGAGTTGAATTCACACTTCACTAGAGCAGTGTCATAGCTTCTTTCGTCATAGATTAACCTGTTTCCCAGCTGTTGTAGAACGTAACCATCAGAAGATGACATGGTTTTGAACTCCTCAAGACTCCTGCGGTTGGCCTGAAGTAATGATTCTATTTCAATAAGTGTCAAATTCCTTAACTCGTCATCTTGTAAAACTAGTTCTGTAGAATGTGTGAAAGATGCAACAGTAACGGTTACATTAGGGATATCAGTTCCTGAAATGATTACATATAAAAAACATACCAACATGGAATAGGAAATAATAATTACCTTGGTTACCTACGACCTATCTCTGTTTGTGCAGAATACCATCACACAGCAAGGGCCACGTCTCAGTCTAAACATGTGCCGGTCTGTTAATAGTTCCTGAAAGAAGCATAACAACAAATAACTTCCTGATGAAATGGCCGGATCCCCATTCACTCGCATCTTTAATGGCTCCAATGTATTCGCGATCGTCATCAAGGAAACCCATTGCGAAGCATGCGTCCCTAAAAGAATCATATTGTATTTCTCCCACCTTACGAATGTCCTCATAAGTCTTTGGTCCTTTGACTACAGTGAGCATCATCCTGAGGTAAAACAGTTCTCCAGTTGTGGGAGGTACCCAAATCAAGCGGCCAATGGTAAAGCCTTTCTTACGCAGCTTCCATACCCGTTTAGATTTAACATAAAGAAATTTGGATACGAATTGGCCATAAGTTAAATGTTGAGCCTCTGAAAAGGTTTGGTTGGCGAGTAACCATGAAGTGAACATCGACTCCGTTACGCTCTTCTTTTCCAAGATATTTTTCATTCTTTCAAAATCAGTATAGTAAAGAGGTTCTTCGTCTATCAAATGGTAAAACATGCGCTCAACCGCAGGCTTTCTCCCATGAATTTTGTATGAAAATATCCTCTAACATGCTTCACTTGGGGAGACATACCTATAGTCAAGATATTCTTTTATATCATCTACCACATTTTGCCCAGCTGAAAAAGTATTAGATGCAGGAAAAACCGTAGATGTGATTCTGTCGTATCCCTTGTGGATATATTTGAAAAGGTATTTTATGGATGTACTTTGATTACACCACTCCATGTTTATGTGGGCCTGAAACTTCAAAAGCAAACGTGTGTTGTACGGGACAACGTGCCTATTGTCTAATGAAATTCCTGACTTGACAATTTTATGAGATTGAGAACTTCTTTTGTACAGTGGGTATCCTTCACTATCAACAATAGTTTCTTCGTTGAATTTTTTGGGAAAAAACTTAGAGCATCTGTTATTCTTCATGCAAGGTGAAGTCTGCCTTGCGAAACCATATGGTCCATGCATCATGTGCGATTTAACCAAGTCATACAACTTAGGATGCAGCGCCAGATCAGGGATTTTAGCATAAATGATGTTGTCAATGTCAGGCGGAGTGGGATACTTACTTTGCGGATGCAAAAATAGTAGAATGTGTGCATGTGGGAGGCCCCTCTTTTGGAATTCAATTGTATAAATGTCTATAAAACAACAAAATGGCAATAGCATTAATTGTAAAAAAATAGAATATAGTAAAATATGAGATGTCAGATGACTCACATGCCAATACTTTTCCCAGTATATGATGTTTCGTGAGGTCTGACATAAGTTCGTCAAACTTCATTTTGAAAACCTTGGAAACAATATCCGGCCTGTCGTGTGGTTTCAGGTTATCCTTTGAAAGCAATCGCGTTATTTCCGACCAAGAGGGGTTGCACGTAAATGTAATAAATAAATCAGGAAAACCCAGGGCACTTGAGATAGCTATACCGTTGAAGTAAAGTTGATCCATGTAAAGTTTTCCACCTACATATGTAGACAGCAAGATAACTCTTCGACCGATTTTGTTTTGTTGATTTTGTTGATCAGTTCCATGAGCGTCATTAAGATATCTGTACTTCCCGACTTGCAATTTCGATTGGTTTTTTCTCAGCCAGTTAAGATGCTCAGTCTCCATCATAGTGTATCGGTCAACCAATAATTGTTGGAAAAGCCGCCTTAAACTCAAAAGTGTTTTTGCCTCATCGGTTCGTACGTGCAAGCGGAAGCAAAGCCAATCCTTGATTGTTTGTCGATTATGTTTGGTAACAACTTTCTGATGTATAAATTTGTGTAGAATGTTTGGTCTATATCCATCTTCACCGTAAGGAAAAATCAAAGGGTATTGATAGGCCAGGTAAGCAGGGTGGAATTCATCAATCCGTTGTAATTGTCCATCACGCTCCTGAACTATAATGTCTCTTTTAGACGCTGAATCAATATCCCCAACAATCAAAGCCGCGACTTCAAAGACGGTCGGCAAATTATAAATGCGGCCGTCGGTGGATCTTTCAGAGATTAGCCTTAGTTTCAAATCCTGGAAAGTGTTCTGGTTCAACACATCTCTTGCCATGCGGAAAGCCTTGGCATGGGGGTTGTGTTCATCCAACATGAACTTGAGAGCCATAACTACGGAACTGTCAATGTTTTTATTATCACTACCAAAAAAAAGAAATGACAGTCAGAATTGGAAGAGATTCCAATATTGATGATTTTGTACGATGTCTACTAAAGTATTTAGAATGAAACCTGAAACACCCCATCCGGTTGACAACTTCGTTGTCGGTGTCGCGAATATATAGTTGTGCGTATTTTGGCCTTTGACCAATTTCGAGAAGCAACGATCCAATTCGATGGCATGTTTGACCATGCAGGCGCAAAGTAGGTGGACCCCTTCCTCCCGCCGTGTGGGATGGATCAAATTTCATGCCCGGAGAAGTGAACGAAAACATTGCATTATAGGTGCGTATGTTGGATTGAAATTGTTTAGCATGGTTGCAGTCACGATCAAAGAGTAGTTTCTCCAATAGAGGTGGTGGAGGCTTAAGTAGTGGAAGCACAACCTTTCCTCCCTTGCAACACAATTTGAATTTTGGAACTATGGAGTGTTTCATTTTAGCTGTACGCTCTTGATACCACATAGCGGCGCGACAGTGTTGGCATTCCTAGAAAAGATCTCCAATGTCTGAATATTCTGGAAATAAAAGTAACAACTCCATATTTTATTGACATCATTAATAGAGTGTTGGTTAGTCTGGAATGTTACAAATAAATGTCTAAGAAATAAGACAGTTGCGTTAAAATGATTGGAAGGATATGTAATGGGAAAGTATATCAACCTTGAGCGTAAGAACTTCCTAACGGGAGAGAGTGTTCGTCGACATCATCACCCAAAGTTTGATCAAACGTATCATCGTTGTAACGCCCGATATTTAATTAATTATTTAATTAAATATTTTCGAAATATTTTCGAATAAATTGTTGATGTTGGGAGATGTTGATTTAAGTTGCTAAGTTGTTAATTGGTTGATTAATATTAGCAATGATATTAGAATTATATAAGGATAATAGTTGGGCTTAATTACGTGCTGTTAGCAGTAAAATGTGGGTTGCGAATATTAAGCCCAATAAGAATAGTGGCGTAATAGTATTATTTTATTATTAGTCATTAGAAGGAATTTGAGAAGTAGTGGTAACAGTAAGAACCAAGAGGAACAAGGGTTTTGGTGGAGAAGAGGAACGTGGAAGTTGCAGTTAAGAGGCAAGCAGAATCCGATCGAGAAATTAGAGAGCGACCTTCAATCCAAGGTAAGGGTGGGGTTCAATCTCTATAACTGGGTATATGGTAGACCGTATGCGGGATTGGGATTATATGATTTTCTTCCATTGATTTTCGTTAGGTATTGTTGTCTATGAGGAAATTGATATTGATGTTGTTAAATTGTGATTCTACTGTGTGATGATTGATTTTGTGAACCTTGCAGTGAAATTGATTGATTCTGTGAAAACGTTAATTTGTCGATTTGTTGTGAAAATAGTTGCTGGATGATTTTATGAATGTTGCAGTGTATTTGGTAATTTTCTGGAAAATGAATTGGGACGAAAACTGTATTTTAGGGGTGGCACAGGCCACCCACCACACATAAAGGGGTGGCGCAGGCCACCCAAAAGCAAAGGAATAGCATGTGGCGCAAGCCACTGATGAAGGGTGGCGCAAGCCACCACTAACTAAGCAAGGCAGGTGGCGCAAGCCACTGCTTAGGAATGTGGCGCAAGCCACTGTGTTGTTTAATGGGTTGTTTGGTTTTTAGTGGCAGTAGATTAATTAGATTAATTAAAGTATCCTTATATCATTAAACCATGAATGTTAGGATTAAAGAATTAACCAAAATCCACGTTGAGAGCCACATAAATTATGTTGAGAGCCACATGAAAACCATGTTGAGAGCCACCTGATGATCATGTGGGGCCACCTGGTTCTTTTAATTATATTGTTTTGTTTTAGTAGTATTAATAATGAATTAAAACAATACAATACAGTAATGAATCATATATTAATTCCATGATGAGAGCCACATTAATTCCATGATGAGAGCCACATTAATTCCATGTTGAGAGCCATATTTTCATGTTGAGAGCCACATTTCCACGTTGAGAGCCACCTTCCATGTGTGTTGTTTCTGAGTGGTTACTTTAGTTAATTAATTTAAGTGGATTACTTAGATGAATTAGTTTAATGAATTATTTAATAAATTAATTAATGGTTATATGTGATGCACTTAATAAGTAAGAAATTAGTATTTAATGAGTAGACAGGCAGTGTAACATATGTGGATTGCACAGGGCATTAGTGTATCAGTAGCAAGCAGTATTACGCAGAAGTGAGAAAATAGCAGGTTTTGTTGTTGCAACAGAAGCAAATAGATCAGGAAGATAACAAGTATCATGATTAATAAAAGTAATCGTAGTGATAACAGAATATTAAAAACAGTGCCGGTTTAGCCGGTTTAGCCGATTTAAGCAGAAAAATTAGTTGTTCGGAATTTAACGAAAATTGTCGAGATAGTTAGAAATAATTAGTAGGTGATTTTAGTCGGTTTATTTGGTTGAATTCGTGTTGTATGTGTGGATTTCTAGTACCGTTGCTTATGTTGTTTTGTCCCAGTTTGTGGGCATTTTTAAGTCGTAGGTCGAAGGACCAATGTTGATGCTAAAGTTGTAGGTCGTATGACCAACGTTGATGTATATAAGTTGCAGGCCTATGGCCAAAGTTGAATCGTGTTGAATTAAAGTTGATATGTGGTTTGTTATATGTTGTTCGGAGTTGGTTGTTGTTTGTGTTGAGTCGTTGCATCATGGCATTTGCATTTTGTCGGAGCCGTTGCTCACACCACGTTGGCCTGGATTGGCAATTTTTAAGTTGGAGCTGATGCTCACCACGTTGGCCTGGATTGGCAATTTTTAAGTTGGAGCTGATGCTCACCACGTTGGCCTGGATTGGCAAAATTACTAAGTTGAAGGCTTATGCCTTGCAGATACCTCGATAACCTGGTATATTTTAAGTTGGGAGTTTTACTCCGATGGTACCACATGCATATGCATAGTCGAGTCGCATCCTGTGTCGCATTATTTATGTTGTTTGTGTTGATTGCGGTTGTTGAAGTTGAGTAAGTTGTTTATGTTGCCCAAGTTGATAAAGTTGTTCATGTTGCTTAAGTTGATAAAGTGTTCATGTGCTTAAGTTGATAAAGTGGTTCATGTTGATTAGGTTGATTGTAGTTATTATGTCGTAAATGTTGATATGTGTAATAAGTCGATAAAGTATGTTGAGGGATTGTGGATTATTGTTAAAGTTGTGGTTGTTGTTGTTAAGTCGTGATGAATTGAAGTTGTATATTATAAGTTGTTAGGATGATGTGTTGGTTGATTTATGTTGTTGTCGTTACTAATTGTATTGATTTGGGTTGTTTGTTGATTGTTGTATAATTGTCGCTGAAGTGGTGAAATTTGTATGATTCTAATCTAATATATTGGTTATCACATACTTGTTTATGTTGGTTGATATCTCACCCCTTCTGTAATGATGTTACCTATTATGGGTAATTGAGCATGTACCGAAGAATAGCTGTGGAAGTGAAGTAATTTTATGAAGTCCTTTAGTTGCTGTTAGTTCGAGTTGGTCTTGCTCTGATACATAGCACTCGGGGGAAATGTTTAGGTTGTTGTTTCTAGGTTGTTGTTATTCCTAATTGTTGAATAATTATAAATTGAACGTTGTTTTGGTTGAATAAAGTTGTTAGCTGATTTATAAGTTGGGATTGCCGAATGCTATGTATCACTTTTAAATGAAATATAAGTTGTTTGTTGTTTTAAGTTGAAATGTGACATCCCATGTTGTGTTGAAAATTTTTTTTAATACTCTGATTTTTTTATTATAATTACCGGGTAGATTTGGGGTGTTACATTAGTGGTATCAGAGCCTGGTTGGTCTGTCCGGCCAATGTTGTCTAATGTCGTTTATTCCTTAGTACTCGACATGTGTGAGAAACGCTGTCGGTGCTTGTTTGTTAGTTTCTAGTCGTTGCCTGCAGGTGTTGGTTTGGATTAAGTGGGGGAGAAGCTTGTCTCCCGGACGTGTTGTTGGTATGTAGAAGTTGGTTCAAGGTGATGTTGATTGCAAGAGTGCAAATGTTGTTGAAGCGATGTTGTTGCGGACCGGCGAGAGTTTAGACTCATGAATTCGTATCGGTCGAATTTGAGAAGTGTGTGGAATATGGATGAGGAATTGATTGAGAATAAGGAAGTATTCCAATGGAAATGATAAGTTGATGAATCAAGTCGGTAGATTAATATGCCTTGAGTATAGTCGAATTAAAGTCGAGTAATTTTAGAGTTGGATGAAAAGAAAGGATTGTTGGTAGATTTTGGAGCAAGCGGGAGAGAGATGGAACTTATGTTCATCAATCTCAATTTCTGATTTTTGCAATTTTGGAGCAGCTGTCGGTAAAAGAGGCATAACTTTTTACTCGCGATTCCGATTGAAGCGGTTCTGGACTTTTTGGAAAGCTTACAAAATTCCCTATAGTTTGCATATACGATTTGCCTTCAGGAAGTTTGTGAAGAGGGAGTAAAGTGCGTTTTAATATTTGGGTCTGATGCTGATTTTTGGAAAATTCTGCATATGGAAATTCTGAACCAGTCCCGTTGTGTGGCTGATAACTTTTTACTCGTAAGTCAGATTTACGCGATTCTTGAAGTTCTGAAACCTACACAAAATTCTCTTCATTTTGGAATATGATTTTGTGATTGAGAGATCTATATTGAAGGAGATATATATGGTTGAAGTTGAGCGACATTTGCTGAAAAATTTGGAAGGATGAAAACAAGTGTGGAATATTATTAAGAATAAAATGTTGGTATTTGTAAGATGTGACTGTATCGGAGAATGCGTGGAGATGCAATTTATGTTGAATGAGGATGATTAAGACGATGATGCTAAGTAAAGGTAATGTTGAGAGAAATGTGAATGTTGATTTGTGTTGCTAAGAATTTTCACCTTGGTTGAAAGTTGTAATTGGAGCAGACTGAATTGGATCGTTCTCAATGTTGTAGCGATTTTGGTGTTGGAAAAATATTTAAAGTCGTGTTGTACTATGAACGTGCATAAGAGGATGCGTAATGGATTTTGAACGTTTTTGTATCGTTGACGAAGTTGAAACTAAAGAAACTAAGAGTGGCATTGGTAAGCCTTAGAAAGTTGGCGGAGCATTATGCTTACGGACTTTGGGCACAAGTTGAAGTACGCTATTGTGTTGGGTACTGATGATTTATTTCACCGTTATGGTTGTCGGCTGTCTATTGAAAAATTGAGGAACTGATCACCCTTAATCCATTGTTGATAGTAGACGGAGTCATAATTGATGGATAGATGTGTCGTGCCAACTAGTATAGTATGTACGTTGAATTGGTCGGAGTCAAGCCAAGTGCTTGAAGGTTGTTTGTTTTTGCTGATACAAGTTCATATGTTAGAATATTAGTTGAATTTAAGGATGACAGCACGAAGCTGTGTTTAATTGATGAGTAGTATGGAAATTCGCAGTTGAGTTCGGGGTAATTTGAGAATTGAGTTGCAAGTAGAAAAAGAAGTGAAGTTATAAGTTGAATTGTAAAAGTGGAACTTTTGGTTGGTAAATATGAGTTACTTGGTTGTGCTAATTCGGATAAGGATTTATGAAGAATTGTGTCAGTATGAGAAAAAGTCGATAATTCGGTATGTGGGATTAGTTGGGAGTGAAAAGGATGAGTTATCTTGTCGGAATTAGTTGGACCCATGTACCATGTGTGGTTGTAATGTTGTTACGTGTTTAAGAAAATTTTGGGGAATGTGTTATTAAAAAGATGGTAAAGTTGTAGTTTATGTTTGATAATAATCGGGAAAATTCATGGAAGTACATGTATATATTATCCAAGATTTGGAAGTAGTCGTCGTTGTAATGGTGTTGAACGTTCCGAGGTGTTGTCTTACGGATCTAAGTTCGAAGTACTCGGTAACTACAAAAGTGTAGAATACCTGTTGGGATGGAAATTCCGAAGAATTAAGTCTAAAGTCGTTGTTATGTCGGTTTGGTGATTAGAAGTTGGAGTTAAATTGAGTAGTCTTGATACCTTGCAAGTAATCAGAGTGCGCAGCGAACGCGTAGTGTTGTACAGTTGTTCATGCGTGAGCAACAACGATGTTGGTAGTTGGCTTCGTTGATGTCGTGTTTAAGTTGTGTGTTCGTATGTTGTTGCGTTCTAGTTCTAAAACCGGCGAATTCTTAAGTTGGTTACTCTTTATGTTGTGATGTTAAGTTGTCAAGTGTGTTGCATGAGTAGTATTCGGGTTGTTTTCGCTGTTGATGTTATGAATTGTTGTATTATACGTGGGTTGCCCTCGGAGATGAGATTTGATTAGTCGGATGGAATCACATAGTTGGAGTAGTTGTATCGGATGAATTTTCGAGGACGAAAATATTCTAAGTGGGGGAGGGTTGTAACGCCCGATATTTAATTAATTATTTAATTAAATATTTTCGAATAAATTGTTGATGTTGGGAGATGTTGATTTAAGTTGCTAAGTTGTTAATTGGTTGATTAATATTAGCAATGATATTAGAATTATATAAGGATAATAATTGGGCTTAATTAAGTGTTGTTAGCAGTAAAATGTGGGCTGCGAATATTAAGCCCAATAAGAATAGTGGTGTAACAGTATTATTTTATTATTAGTCATTAGAAGGAATTTGAGAAGTAGTGGTAACGGTAAGAACCAAGAGGAACGAGGGTTTTGGTGGAGAAGAGGAACGTGGAAGTTGCAGTTAAGAGGCAAGCGGAATCCGATCGAGAAATTAGAGAGCGACCTTCAATCCAAGGTAAGGGTGGGGTTCAATCTCTATAACCGGGTATATGGTAGACCGTATGCGGGATTGGGATTATATGATTTTCTTCCATTGATTTTCGTTAGGTATTGTTGTCTATGAGGAAATTGATATTGATGTTGTTAAATTGTGATTCTACTGTGTGATGATTGATTTTGTGAACCTTGCAGTGAAATTGATTGATTCTGTGAAAACGTTAATTTGTCGATTTGTTGTGAAAATAGTTGCTGGATGATTTTATGAATGTTGCAGTGTATTTGGTAATTTTCTGGAAAATGAATTGGGACGAAAACTGTATTTTAGGGGTGGCACATGCCACCCACCACACATAAAGGGGTGGCGCAGGCCACCCAAAAGCAAAGGAATAGCATGTGGCGCAAGCCACTGATGAAGGGTGGCGCAAGCCACCACTAACTAAGCAAGGCAGGTGGCGCAAGCCACTGCTAAGGAATGTGGCGCAAGCCACTGTGTTGTTTAATGGGTTGTTTGGTTTTTAGTGGCAGTAGATTAATTAGATTAATTAAAGTATCCTTATATCATTAAACCATGAATGTTAGGATTAAAGAATTAACCAAAATCCACGTTGAGAGCCACATAAATTATGTTGAGAGCCACATGAAAACCATGTTGAGAGCCACCTGATGATCATGTGGGGCCACCTGGTTCTTTTAATTATATTGTTTTGTTTTAGTAGTATTAATAATGAATTAAAACAATACAATATAGTAATGAATCATACATTAATTCCATGATGAGAGCCACATTAATTCCATGTTGAGAGCCACATTTTCATGTTGAGAGCCACATTTCCACGTTGAGAGCCACCTTCCATGTGTGTTATTTCTGAGTGGTTACTTTAGTTAATTAATTTAAGTGGATTACTTAGATGAATTAGTTTAATGAATTATTTAATAAATTAATTAATGGTTATAT
This sequence comes from Lathyrus tuberosus, assembly GCA_022829125.1. NCBI lineage: Eukaryota > Viridiplantae > Streptophyta > Magnoliopsida > Fabales > Fabaceae > Lathyrus > Lathyrus tuberosus. Next base: position 21,126,082 of record JALAZF010000022.1, on the reverse strand, counting down.
GTGATGCACTTAATAAGTAAGAAATTAGTATTTAATGAGTAGACTGGTAGTGTAACATATGTGGATTGCACAGGGCATTAGTGTATCAGTAGCAAGCAGTATTACGCAGAAGTGAGAAAATAGCAGGTTTTGTTGTTGCAACAGAAGCAAATAGATCAGGAAGATAACAAGTATCATGATTAATAAAAGTAATCGTAGTGATAACAGAATATTAAAAACCGTGCCGATTTAGCCGATTTAAGCAGAAAAATTAGTTGTTCGGAATTTAACGAAAATTGTCGAGATAGTTAGAAATAATTAGTAGGTGATTTTAGTCGGTTTATTTGGTTGAATTTGTGTTGTATTTGTGGATTTCTAGTACCGTTGCTTATGTTGTTTTGTCCCGGTTTGTGGGCATTTTTAAGTCGTAGGTCGAAGGACCAATGTTGATGCTAAAGTTGTAGGTCGTATGACCAACGTTGATGTATATAAGTTGTAGGCCTATGGCGAAAGTTGAATCGTGTTGAATTAAAGTTGATATGTAGTTTGTTATATGTTGTTCGGAGTTGGTTGTTGTTTGTGTTGAGTCGTTGCATCATGGCATTTGCATTTTGTCGGAGCCGTTGCTCACACCATGTTGGTCTGGATTGGCAATTTTTAAGTTGGAGCTGATGCTCACCACGTTGGCCTGGATTGGCAATTTTTAAGTTGGAGCTGATGCTCACCACGTTGGTCTGGATTGGTAAAATTACTAAGTTGAAGGCTTATGCCTTGCAGATACCTCGCTAACCTGGTATATTTTAAGTTGGGAGTTTTACTCCGATGGTACCACATGCATATGCATAGTCGAGTCGCATCCCGTGTCGCATTATTTATGTTGTTTGTGTTGATTGCGGTTGTTGAAGTTGAGTAAGTTGTTTATGTTGCCCAAGTTGATAAATTTGTTCATGTTGCTTAAGTTGATAAAGTGTTCATGTGCTTAAGTTGATAAAGTGGTTCATGTTGATTAGGTTGATTGTAGTGATTATGTCGTAAATGTTGATATGTGTAATAAGTCGATAAAGTATGTTGAGGGATTGTGGATTATTGTTAAAGCTGTGGTTGTTGTTGTTAAGTCGTGATGAATTGAAGTTGTATATTATAAGTTGTTAGGATGATGTGTTGGTTGATTTATGTTGTTGTCGTTACTAATTATATTGATTTGGGTTGTTTGTTGATTGTTGTATAATTGTCGCTGAAGTGGTGAAATTTGTATGATTCTAATCTAATATATTGGTTATGATATACTTATTTATGTTGGTTGATATCTCACCCCTTCTGTAATGATGTTACCTATTATGGGTAATTGAGCAGGTACCGAAGAATAGCTGTGGAAGTGAAGTAATTTTATGAAGTCCTTTAGTTGCTGTTAGTTTGAGTTGGTCTTGCTCTGATACGTAGCACTCGGGGGAAATGTTTAGGTTGTTGTTTCTAGGTTGTTGTTATTCCTAATTGTTGAATAATTATAAATTAAACGTTGTTTTGGTTGAATAAAGTTGTTAGCTGATTTATAAGTTGGGATTGCCGAATGCTATGAATCACTTTTAAATGAAATATAAGTTGTTTGTTGTTTTAAGTTGAAATGTGACATCCCATGTTGTGTTGAAATTTTTTTTTAATACTCTGATATTTTTATTATAATTACCGGGTAGATTTGGGGTGTTACATTCGTCACAAGAGTTGTCGGATTTGTCAGTGTCTGAAGTGGCCGGTGTGCAACTATTAGGATGAAGAGTAGACCGTGCGAAACCATCTCTTCCAGCCGTTGAATACTGAAGAATTATGGGTCGTTCTGTGAGAGGGGCCTGACAATGTGTTGTGGCTGCGTTGAAGTCGGTGATCAAATTAACAGCTGAAGGGAATCGTATTCTAGGCCTTTTCAATCTTCGGTTGTCCAATTGATGACGATCAGATGAATGAGTATGTAGTGTATTGGTAATGTCCGTAGTCAGCGGTGTAACGCCCCGACTTCGAGAAGTTGAAGCCGGTGTGGAAAATGTAGAATGATATTGTTGTTGGACAACATTCTCTTTGTTGAAGCTATGATGTTTGCTTCTTTTGTTGTCTAAATAAAATTTTATTTTCTTTCTTGCAATAACAGAAGCAGTGGCATTCATGTTGTTGTTATGATATAACATTGTAGCTGTGTAAAAAACAGGTTGGAGAAGTAAAATGGAAATGTTAACAAAACAATTATAATCACAAGAAATTCAAATATTGAACATGATGCGCCGTCGTAAGGGAATTGTGACCATGAAATGGAAATGATTGCAAAAACATAAACCTTTAAAGCTCCGTTACTGCATATCCAGGTTGAGCGTTGTATTCCCAGGTGGCATAAGAAATGAAAGGTTACATTGTTGAGTCATTGCTGTAGGATGTACATATAGTATATGGTCCATATAGAATAGTGTGTTATAAAAAAGTAAAGTAGAAAGACAAAAATATAATGAGAGTTGGGTGCAAGCCGTGCGTGTTAGAAACTTGTTTTTAAAGAAGTACATCCTGAGATGTGGTGGCAGGTGCATAATGTGTGGGATGGGAGATGAATATATTATTTGAAAATACTAGTTGAAGGGTAGGAGTTGAGAATGGTTGATATGTATTGGTAGGAGAAAATTTGTGTGGGAATATGTGTAAAATTGTTGGCAGGTCAGAAAGTTATATATAATATTGTAATTCAAAGTACTGATTTGATGTATTAGGTTGCAAGTGGGGTACCTAACACCAAGTAGCAGTACATTTGTAATGATGCTGGCAAAGATTCATATAATATTACATCACAGCATGAAATCCTAATTTGGAAAAACATAAAAACATAAAACTTTAACAGTGTTCAAATGGATGAAATTCTAAAAACTGAACTTGCATAATTTGAGGACAATGGAATGAATCATTATACCATGAAAAAGGAAGGACGCTAGGTTTTGGCATTAAATGAATTTGAAAACGCAACGAAGGAGTATAGTGATATGTCTGGATATTTGAAGAAGGTATAATAATGTGGAAACCATGGGTAATGGATGGAACATATTTTGACATAATATAGAATTTAAAATAGGTGACATAACATGTAGTGCAAATACAAAAGCATGCATTCCAGATTCATTAAATTACACAGATATCAAAGCATTGTTGAAAGTTGAAGATATTACAGTAAAATTTAAGCATAGGTGTTATCTTAACAAAATACAACATTAAGGAATAATGATTCATTCAAAAAAGCTGCTTGGAAATGAGAATGTATGACTACAACATAATGTTGAATACTCCTTGTCAATTTGTGGAAGCATTACTTCTCCAGTTTGATGATTTTCTTAAGTTTCGTGGATGAGTGTTGAGAATCGTCGAAGTTATTTGAAGCTGCAAATGCATCCGATTCAGCTGATGTAACCCGCTTTGAAGCAGTCGACGGTGTAACTGGATCAGGAATAAGATTCGAAGTAACATCAATTTCCTGAACATCATATAAAATTTACAGTGAAATTGATGTAGTGTTTAAAAGAGTGTGAGAAACTAAACAGAAATACAGAAGGAGTTATAGAAATATGGTTTACAACAACTAATTCCCACTCCCCAATAGGAACGGCATCAGAAATGCTCTCGACAATCTACATAATGAAGTGTTTTGACAAAATTAAGTGTATTAGTATACAAAACAGGATAAATGCGTCTAAGTGGAAGGAGTAACTGAAATAATACATGTATATATACCTGCAGCATGTCATCCTTGACCGGAGATATAGATTTCATCTATTTGGAAAAGGATGCGAAAGAACAACTCAGAATAAAAGTTTAGGCATCGTATAATTACTACGTATGGTTACATTTTTAATACCTGTTCAGGTGCAAGCAATGATTCCAGCTGGTTGATTACAGCTTCATCCTGAAAAATGGAGACGACGGACACATTTTTCCATGAAGGTTGCCACTTAACCTTGAAAGCCAGCTTCAAACTAACCAAAGCATCAAGTGCTAAAGGGTATTCTAGTGGGTCGGTGACCCCGGCCTAATATAACGATGGTAGCAATGTGAAGCGTGGTTAAAGTTTGTATAACAGTGTTGTACATTTGAAAAATAGAGTGTAGAAATTTACAGTAAGCATCTTGGCGTGCAATTGATCTACAAATGTGTCCAACAGTTGTGAACACTCACGATCCCACAACACAAAAGTGGCTCTACATCGTTGGCTGATGACTTCAAGCAGAATCTTAAACCTACAAACACACTTCATAGATGTCAAACAATAATACCAATGCAGAAATGCAGAAGAATAAATGGTTAAGCTAAGCTTTGTTAACATGCTTAAAAGGAATATATAATAAGTTCAGCACCTATAAATTTCAGTCTCAGTGTTATGGCCAGTACCACAGATGTAAGGAGCAACTTGTCCCTTTGCAACCCTTGGCCATTCGTGACATGCCTGATAATACCAACCCCCTTGGGATGTTTTTAGTATGTCGGTTGTGGCAACGGTTACACACTGAGTAATCTATTGTAAATGATGGAATAAGACACCAAATATGTGAGCAACAGGGGTATAACATACTATAAACATAAGCAATGAATTAGGTAAAAATATTACGTCGTTAAGTTGTATAATCTGACCAAGAGGCAGTACAACAGCCTTATAAATGAATTTGTCATAAGCCGTGAGTTGTGAACTCCCCGAAGACTGAGACCAGTTACTTGATTGGGTTCTTAAAGTCTGGGAGGATCCCTGAAATCCAACCATGTGTCGGATGCTACGGTATAGAAAATTTATTGGAATCAGCGTGAATAACAAAATGTAAAAGATACGCTTATTGTCTGACAAAGAATGTAAAACGTATGAAAAAACTTTGGACCTATTGCGGAAATCACTAATTTCAGGGGATTCATCGTTGATGTGCAACCTTATGACGTTGAATGTGTTAGAAACACATAAAGGATATTTTCCTGAATGGGAGGCAAATTACATATACAATGGTCAGGTTAAAAAGTAAGTTAAGATACATAAGTAGGACAATAGATGAATAAAAGGTATACCTCCCTCTTTGACCCTTGCAAATTGTAAGATAATAATTGTAGGCAAGGTAGTGTCCTTCCTCTGCTGGAAGAATTCATTGAACTGCATAGCATATGCCTCCCACAATGTACAATGGAGTGAGTTGTTACTAAATAACATATGAAAATCAGTAAGTTACAAAGATGACAACATTTAGAGAAAAGGAGATTCTAAAAAAGCAATACAGTGAGGAGTACCCTAAATCTTTCAAGACCAAATTAATTTGTTGTTTCTTGGATCCAGTTTGAAGTTGCGTGTATCCAATGTCAGTAACCATACCAATTATGTCTGTAAAGCAATGGTGCATGTAAATGAGAAAAATTTTAAAATAGTGTCATTCAGAGTTACGTATTCAAAGTATTACAACATATAAATTTCAAACACACCTAGTAAAACATCTCTTTTCCACTTTCCACATATAATATTAGCAAAGGGTGTGAACCTCAGACTTTTTGGCGGAATGTTGTGCTTGTTTTTATCACAGACAGAGGTGCCACCGGTAAATACAATCATAAATTTGTGTTCAGATGCCTTGAAAAGCAGTTCATCAGAAATGAGTTGAAAATTTGCAATCGTGTATGTGTTATTAACGGATAAGATGGAATCAAAGGCCTGTTTTAGCATTGTTGGCACCTTAACAAGAATATCAGAACCCTGCATTTTCTTAAGTATCATTTAATAATGGATATAAACAACATTGCATAATACCAGTGTACAAACGATTTACTGAGGTGGAGCAATGATATTACGAAACAACGTTTTCAATATTTTGTAAGAAGGAATGGGAATAAAACATACCTCTTTATCAACAACAACCATCTCAAAGTGTTCCTTTGCTTTCAAAACCACACTCCATTTGTGATGTACACGAACCGCTATTTTCCGGAGCTCATTCCCATCATTTAAATACCGAACCATTGCAAAAGGTTTTGCCATTGTTGAGGTTGGAGGTTTTGATATTTTCTAAAAAATATCAGGGTTTGCGGATGGAATACAGGAAGAGGTTGTGGAAAAAATATGGAGTCTTGTCTGGTTCTACTTCATACACAAAGCCAACGGTAGTGAAATAATGACCCTTCCTCCTCGGTAAAGCAAAGCGGCATGTATGGATGCTTTGATGTGTTGCACCAGCTTTGAATCCTACGCTGATGATGACTTGCTCTGGTGTTGTGTACAGTCATGTTTCTACAATTGCAACTGTGTAGTTCAGTTTCACAGTTTCTTTCCCATGGCCTGGTTGCAGTAGAGAGGTAACCATGCTTATTTTATGCTAAGTATGTAGTTACGTTGCAAACCAACCCAAATCTGGTTGCTAATTGTTGCATTAAGACATGTTTTACCCCTAAAAAGCTGAGGTGGACTTGTTTAGTAGAAGGATACTGATGTATTAACCAGAGCCATTGATTTTCCTATATTATAGACTAGTGGGATGATAAAAAAACATATGAATTTAAAAAAAAAATCAAAACATTTTTTTTAATACATAAAAGATTGATTGGTATTATTAAGAGAAAAAATTTATGCATATCAAAAAATATTAAAAATAATGACAAAAAAATAAAAGGGACAAAACATTCAATTCAGAATTGAATAATGCATTAAATTATAATGTATCTCATAGATTCGAATAGTTTGTAAATAAAAAAAAATATAAAAGAATATTAGATTATGATTTTTTAAAAATCTAATTAAATAAATTGACATTAAATTAGTCGAAGTAAATAATATAAAAAAAAATTGATTAATAAACAATTAATAGAATGAAAATTGTGATTAGGAAAAATGTAATTTAATTGTAATAATTTATGTTTAGAAAAAAAATTAAAAAATCTATAATAGGAAAAAAAAAATCAAAAAAAAAAAAATAGTATTGTTAACTCCCAAATTCGACACCTAGTTTTGGATACATGGAATTAATGAAGCAAAAAATAATTTGTTTGAAGTTAAGAGAAGTTTCGGCAAAGGGGGAAACTTGAGTATTCTGGCCGAAGTCATCTTTTTGTACAGTCTAAGATTCATATGTTTGGTTGGAGAATATTCATCAATAGACTACCCACTAAGCAGGAGTTAGCGAAAAGGGGAGTGAGACTTAGTCCAATAGAATCTGCTTGTAGCTCTGTTCTTCATGGTTCAGAAGATGTGCACCATTTATTTATCCACTGTCCTTTTGCCATTAGAATTTGGAAATCCATATGTAGTTGGTTGGATATGGAATACATTGAAGAGGAATCTATCACCAAACACGCGGAGAAATTCGACTTCTTGTTAAGACATAAGGTAGGAAAAAGAAGAGGATGTTGGTGTGGCTGGCCACTTGTTGGTGCCTATGGACTCGGAGAAGCAACGTGATTTTCAATAATGCAGGGCTGAATATAGAGAAAACGTACAATCATATTAAAGTTACTTTGTGGAATTGGTTAGTTATAGGTACGAAAAGTAAATCGGTTTTATTTTTTTTACAATTGGTGGAGAAATCCGGTAGAATATCTCATGTTGAATTGATCGTGCAATTGTTTTGAGCACGTTTTGTGCTCTTTATCAATTTAATTGCTTATTAAAAAAAATCTTTTTGTACAGGAAAAGTATGTTGGGCAGATTTGGAAAAATATTCTAAGTCTTGAAAGATGATTCGACAGGCGATTATTGATGATGCTTCGACGTAAAATTTGAATTTAAATAAAGGAGGGAACTTTGTCCTTATCCAATATAAAGAGAGACGCGTGAAGCATTTTTAAGGAGAGAAGACATGTCGAGCGCCACTTGTCTTAATCTTAGAGAAAGGCCGTTAAAAGTGGTTATTTGGATTCATTATAAATAGGCAGTCTTAGTGATAGGATTGTGTGTGTTCAAAGTTGTACAAAATCTCAAAGTTACTCAAAGTATTTGTGTGCAGAGAAAAGAGTGTGTTGAGAAATGTACGTTTAATGTAAACACCATACTTTTACAATTCAATTCAAGTTTATTTTTCTTCATTGCCCAAGTTATTTTTAAGCACATTTACTTACTTTTCGATTAAGTTCTGCAATTTACTTTCTTTAACATTCTCAAAAGTTGTTTACCTTTAAATCTTAAATGTTGTCGAAGTATTCATCATTTTTCCAAATCTTATTTAAATTGTTAGCACATGTCCTAGGATTTAGTATGGTCGATCCTGCAAGTGACCCAATCTCTTATTGATTTAGAAGACGAATGGTTGTTTACTATTTTTCACAGTAAACAAATTGGCATGCCTAGTGGGACAGTGCTAACTAAGTTTCTTTACAAAAATTACGTTTTGATCATTTTTCTCTTTGAAAACTTCGTTGTATGTTATTGAGAAGTGGCAAAGTAGCCACCACTAACGTAGATAAACCAAGGAGAAGATATACGAGGAGAATGGCGAATTCAAATCAGTCAAGTGTTTCGATTCCTCAAAGTAACAGTGGAGAACCACCCCAAGTATCTTTGACTGGGGGAACCAAGGTTCCTGCGACTGTGTCAGAACCAATGCCATCCACGGCAAGTTCGATGTCCACGCAGTCGATCAACCATATCGAGCCCATTTTAACTTATATTGGGCCAAAGGGTCCTCTAGTAACCCCTCCCCCCCACCAATAGGGAATGCTTCGAGTAGGCCCTTCATGCCTTCAGGTTTCTCTATGCCTTTAGGCGGTCGAGAGCAGCCCTATGGAATGCCAACATCTATGATGGCAAACTTGCACAACACCGTTTCAACATTCTCATAACCAGTAATAAATGTTACGCCATTACAAGGATCAGGATTTGGGATAAACATGGGTCGAAGTAGCCAACCTTTAGGAATAGGTTATTCCACCCAAATACCAAGTTTGACTAATAATTCTGCCGCGGTTATTAGGCAACAAATGGATGAGAGTAATCACGAAATGGTTCAAATGTTGGTTCAAATAATGGGGACGATTTTTAATCCCCTAATCCAAAGTACTACTCAATCCAACCAATAAATGACTGCCCAGATGACACGCCTTGCAGATTTCTTTAGAGTATCACAACCTCCTCGACATCCCCAGAGAGAATAAATATTGGAAAATCAGGGAGGAGTCCTCGAAGAAGATCCTACCATTAATCAAGTTTAGCCAAACCATGGAAACCCGCCCCATGCAAATCTAGTTAATCCAGGAGTAGCGGTCGAACAACGTAGGGTCGAACCCCCTAGAGCCTAACCTCAAATCCCAATTGAGGAGAGACCTAGGGTAGTAATGGTAAATAGGAATCAAAATGCTGATAACGTTATCCAGCAGATTCGACGTGATGATATGGCTGCAGATAATAACTTAGCAGCCATGGTCGAAAGAATAATGGCATGAAATAGGGTAAACTTTGGTCTTCAGAGACCAAATTATACTTCGCCATTATCAGAGTATATCTTACGAACAGATCTACCCCCTAGATGGAAAGTTCCTAAATTCACCAAATTCTCTAGGGATACCACTGAATCCACTGTCGAACATGTGGCTAGGTACTTGATAGAGGCTGGAGAGATTTCGAATAATGAAAACCTTAGGGTAAAATATTTCCCAAGTTCTCTCACTAAAAGCGTTTTTACATGGTTTACAACCTTGCCACCAAATTCGATCCATACCTGGACCCAGTTAGAAAGATTGTTCCACGAACAGTTTTATATGGGGCAAAGTAAGATTTGCCTGAAGGAATTGGCTAGTATATTAAACGAAAGTTTACTGAGCCAATAGATGATTACCTGAATAGGTTTTGATTGCTTAAAGCAAGATGCTTTACTCAAGTGTTTGAACATGAGTTGGTCGAAATGGCCGCTGGTGGTCTTGACTACTCAATTAGAAAGAAATTGGATACCCAGTACTTGAGAGATATGGCCCAACTGGCTGACAGAGTTCGACAAGTCGAGCAACTGAAAGCTGAAAAAGTTAGGGCAAACAAAAATAGAAAAGAGAGGGTTGCCTACGTCAGAATTAGTGAAGACGACGAAGAAACATATAATGAGTATTTAGGCTTTGACGAAAGTGAGGTCGACCTTGCTGAACTAAAGCAGGGACCACCTTATGCCTGTAACGTCTTGGCCCCTTCAAACAGAAAAAACCCAGTCCAACCAGAAAAGAACGATAGATTCCCTAAGAAAACTTACACATTTGATGTCACTAAATGTGACGAAATCTTCGACTTATTAGTTAAGGATGGCCAAATGATAGTGCCTCCTGGTGCTAAAATGCCTCCTTTAGAGAAAAGGAAAACGAGAGGTTTTTGTAAGTATCACAATTTCTTGGGCCATAAAACATCTCAATGTTTTCTTTTCAGGGACCTCATTCAAAACGCCATCAAGGATGAGAGGCTAAGGTTTGGAGAAAAAGTGAAGGCTCAGATGAAAATTGATGCTGGCTCTTTGCAAGTAGCTGATGCTCATTTCACTGAACCTGTTGTTGTCAATATGGTCGAAGTTACTAATGACTTCGTTCACAACATCAATATGATTGAAGTCACTGATGACTTTATCAATGATGTTGTCATGGTTAAGATCACTGAGGATCTTGACGGGAAGATGATGGAATATTACATGTGTGAGGTTACTGATGGCCTCACCAAAGGAATCGTCGAAGACTGTAACAACGAAGCTATTGAGGGTTTTGATACTACAGAAATCACCGAGGATTCTAATTTGGCGATGGTAACAAAAGAAATCGCTGATGGTTTCGTACAGATGGATAATTTGAACAAGGCTATTGTTCTAGACTGGACCAATGGCTAGGCATGGCCTAATCTACTTCTGCTCCCAGAACGGCCCAATTGCCTAAGTCCAATCCAAGAAGGGCAGAATTTTCCTTTCTGCCCTCCAACCGGGCACCCTTGGACGGATGAACCCCAAGGACATTTGCTCATCCCTGGTACTTCTACTCGTCATGCAAGGCTCTATTAGTCCCAGGACAGTCATGGGCATGTGCCCGGAACTACGCCTTTGCCTGACATAACGACTAGTTTTGGGCACCCTGCCCGACATAACGACTAGTTTTTGGGCAGTTACCTATTCTTCGGGAAACGATTATTTCGCCCTGAAAATAGGGGCCATTGGCCACGCACTGGGGGCATTATATAAACCCTCTCACTTGAGAGGGTCAGGTATCAAATAATCATCCTAAGAACACACTTTGTACTTGCCATTTTCTCTGACCTTTTCTTACTTGAGCGTCGGAGTGCCTTGCAGGTACACCCCCTCCTCTCCTACGAGCATCATCATCTACCCTACGTGAAGGCCACGACGATCCAGTCTGATCACCTCCGATCAGTGGCGCCGTCTGTGGGAACAAGCTTCCCCGTCTTTTGATTCAAGATCCTCTCTTTTTCACCTCAAAGATCAAAGCTCTCTTCAAACTCCTTCCGATCATCATGGCCTCCATCAAGAATGATGTTGTCCGTCAAGAACCTACTGTCGCCGTTATCGCTGATAACGCCGACCACATCCTCTTCGGAGTTGCTTTCTCGAAGACAGACCATCGAGACGGGAAAACTGCCTCTCCTACTCCCGATGACGTGAAACCTCGGGCACAGGCTGCTGACCGCATTTTTGAGCCTATTACGGTTCCACAAAATGCTGACCCCAGCACAGCTGCTCTCATTGCCTCCCTCAACGGGTCAAACCTCTTAATCTTCAAACAAGGTGAAAAGATCAACGCTCTCGAGCACGTCCTCCAGGAGCGCTTGTCCTCGGAGAAACCTTGCAGCCCTTCTCTATGTCCTCGGTCTCCCCCTCAGAAACAGAGGCGTGACAGGTCCAGAAGCCTCTCCCCAGAGAGAAGATGATCAAGATCAGAAGAGCCCGCATCCGACCTTGCAAGAAGGCGACACCGCTCTCCCCTGCGGAGGTCAAGACGTTCCCCCACGCCAAAGAGATCCAGGCCCTCAGAAAAGTACGAGCATCGCCGTTCGTGCAGGCATTCTCCACGACGAAGCTGAAGCCGTAGTCGTAGCTATTCTTTTTCCCATTCTTCGAGCACAAGCAGTGACGACGGCGTCTATGGCCCCCTCTCACAGAAGATCATGGACACTAGAATTCCTCGCGGGTTGTAGAAGCCCCCTACTCTAGCAACATACGACGGGACCACCGACCCCGACGAACACATAGGAAACATAGAGGAAATGCTCCACTACCACAATGTGAGTGGAGCCATAAAGTGCAGATTGTTCCCAATCACCCTCAAGAAAGGGGCTATGGCTTGGTTCAAGTGCCTTCCCAGGGGGTCGTTCACATCTTGGAGAGAATTGAAGACCCGGTTCGCCCGACATTTTATGGCCTCCCGACGATATCCTAAGTCGGAGGCTACCTTAGAAGCTATCATACAGGGCAGGGACGAGTCCCTGCGGGCATATATTGAACGGTTTAACAAAGAGGCCGTGGAGGTCCGCACGACGGACCATATGAAAAAGTATCTCCTCGAGAAAGGCTTGAGACCAAAAAGCGAGTTTCGCAAAGCCGTCGGAATCGAGACCCCCCGAACATTTTCTCCGGAAAGCTGAAGCGTATATACAGTACGAAGAGAAGGAAGCCGCATATCACGCTCGAGACGCAAGAGATCGAGAAGGTACCTGGGCACAAAAAAAAAGACGAGTCGGAGACATCCAGGCAATGAAAAGAGAGGCGACGAGACAATCGCCCCAGGGAAGGTAAAGGGCCTGCTGGCCGATTCACGGAATATACCCTGCTCACCACTCCTCGCGAGCGCATTCTCTCTAAATGCATCAATGCAGAATTCAAGCAGGGAGGTGTCAGGTTCCCCAAACCAACGACATCTAAAGACAACGTGAACAAAAGTAAATATTGTCGTTTCCACTGCAGCAATGGCCACACGACCGAGGACTACGTGCACCTTAAAGATGCTATTGAGATCCTCATCAAGAGGGTCACTTGAAGCAGTATATAAAGAAAGGCGAGTCTTCCTAGCGAGAGGCTTCAGACTCAAAGAAAGAAGCAGAATCATCTCCGCCCAGTCCTCCCCCGCAGGTCGCTATATCCATCACGCGACCAGAGGACTTTGCCATCCCCGAGTATCTCGAGGAACCTTCCCAGATACCCGCGCACATCACTTGGGAAGCATTCCTTGCGGCCATGGTTATTTTATGCGGGGGGTACAACGAGCTGACGGTGGGATTTGTCAAGAGAAAGTTTGATCAGCTCATTGATTGCAGTCCTGCCCGGCTATTCACACTGGAGAATATCAAGGGGCGCTCCCAACCGATCACCTTTTACCGCGAAGAGCTGCCTGAGGGCTCTCAGAACTCACACATCCCCTTGCTCATCAGGGAAAAATTGGCAAGCACCGACGTCTGAAGGATCCTGGCCGACCAGGGTAGTTCGGTGGACATAATGTACACCGACCTGTTTCGTGCCCTCAAGTTGGACCAGAAAAATCTCTCACCATACGTGGGATCCGACTTGCAGGGATTCAATGGGGCCACAGCCAGACCCTAGGGGTATGTGGAGCTTCTGGTCACGTCCGGGGAAGAAGAGGCGTCCAGGTCAATCAAGACCCAGTTCCTGGTGATTGATTGCCCGTCACTGTACCAATGCATATTGGGGAGACCAGCCCTCGCGGAACTAATTGCTGTCCCTTCAACTGTCCACCTTAAGCTGAAGTATTATACGGAGAAGGGTCACGTTGCGACATTGCACGGGGACATAGAGGCCGCCCGCAGATGTTTTGAAGTGGCGACCTGAGGACAAAACCAGATCGACGCAACACCCAAAGCAGCTAAGCGGGCAAGGGAGGAAGATCATCCATCCGAAGACAGCCAACCGGACAAGAAACCTGCACTCCTTGTCCATAATATCGATCTCGACAACCGGATTTCAGATGAAGGCGAGGAAGATAGCAGCGAAGGAGCGTCAACAGGGACGAATAAATCCTCCACATCAACCCTCATGTGCCCAGTTCCAGACAGGGAGTTTAAAGTCATCGCCTTAAGCAATAACCCCAACAGAAGGGTGAAGATTGGTCCTGGACTTCCCGACGAGGTCAAGCAACATCTGAAGAAATGCTTGGAAGACAATGCTGATATGTTTGCTTGGAGTTCCGCAGACATGCCCAGCCTGGACCCTGAGATTGCATGCCACCATTTGACCATTGACCCAACTGCTCGTGTCGTCGCACAACGCAGGCAGAAACAATCCGATGAAAAGGGACAGGCTGCCGAAAAACTTGTACAATACCTCTTAGAGGCAAAATTCATTTCGGAGGCCAGGTATACAACCTGGCGGTCCAATATTGTACTTGTCAAGAAACATAGTGGAAAATGGCGCATGTGCATTGACTATACTGATCTCAACCAGGCTTTCCCGAAAGATGCTTATCCCTTACTAAGCATCGATAAGCTCGTAGATAATTCTGCAGGTTTCAAACTTTTGTCCATCATGGACGCCTATTCGGGGTACAATCAAATCCCTATGGCCGAAAAGGACAAGAGGTACACCGCATTCATGACCTCCTCGGGGAACTATTACTACAATTTAATGCCCTTCGGCCTGAAAAATGCTGGGGCCACATACCAGCGCATGATGAACAATGTTTTCTGATTAGAAATCGGAGACATGGTCGAAGTTTACATGGACGATATGATAGTGAAATCCCAAGAGGAATCCGACCATACGACCCATTTGCAAAAGGTCTTCGACCAGGCCAGAAAAATGCACATTCGGCGTACGGGCAGGGAAGTTCCTCAGATCCTACCTCACCGAGAGGGGAATAGAGGCGAATCCAGACAAGTGACAGGTATTCGCGGAATCCCCCATGCCCAGGTCGAAGAAGTCCATACAATCCCTCAACGGGATGCTCACTTCACTTTCTCATTTCGTGGCCAAGTCTGCTCAGACGCCCTGCCCTTCTTTAAACTCCTCAGAAAGGAGGCCATGTTTGAATCGACAGATGAGTGCGAGCAGGCCCTGACCCATCTCAAGCAAGCCCTATCCGAGCCTCCCATACTATCCCGACCAGAGTATGGGGAAACCTTGTATCTATATCTCTCCGTTACCAGCGAAGCCATTAGCGCTACACTCATTCGCGAGACAACGGACGGGCAAAAGCCCATCTATTTCACCAGCAAGGCCCTGCAAGGGACATAAATCAGGTACGCGCAGATAGAGAAACTCGCCCTCGCCCTCGTTATCGCCGCGAGAAGACTCAGACACTACTTCCTGGCCCACACCATAGTAGTGCGCACGGACCAACCCATCAAGCAGTTGCTTCGCCGACCAGATATGGCTGGCAGAATGCTCAGATGGTCCCTGGAGTTGTCGAAATTTGGAATTCAGTACGAGGGCAGGAAGGCCCTTAAGGCACAAGTCCTGGCCGACTTCGTGGTAGAGATGACGTCTCCATCGTCCCCGCCAAGCAGAACGCAAAGGTGGACCATCTATGTGGACGGGGCATCCATCCCCTAGGTAGCGGCACAGGTATTATCCTCGAAAATGAGGAAGGAATACTAATTAAAGTATCTCTAGTCCTATCCTTTCCTACGTCTAATAACCAAGCCGAATACGAGGCCTTCCTCGCAGGACTACGGCTGGCCAAGGACTTGGGCGCCAAGGATGTAAAAATTTACACCGATTCCCAGCTCGTGGCATCTCAGGTACGGGGAGAGTTTCAAGCAAAGAACGACCAGCTGGTCGAATATCTGACACTGGTGATGGGAAGAATTACCAAGTTTGACGCATGGGAAGTCCAAAACATCCCTCGCGAGTGAAACACGCGGGCAGATGTCTTATCCAAACTAGCTAGTACTAGAAAGAAAGGCAGCAATAAATTCGTCGTACAAGAAATACTCTCCCGACCCAGTATCGAGAAACCATCAGAGCTGCTCGACGTCAACGCCATCGGGGACAACCACTGCTGGATGACCCCTGTGTACAATTACCTCACCAAGGGGGAACTGCTCGAGGACAGCTAGGAGGCCAACGTGACTAAACGACAGGCTTACTCATACGTGCTGATTGAGGACAAACTCTACCGACGAGGATTCTCCATTACCCTTCTGAAATGTATCAAGGAGGACAAGGTCCCCGAAATCCTACAAGAGATTCATGAGGGCATCAACGCACAACATTTGGGAGGGAGATCATTGGCACGAAAATCCCTGCGAGTAGGATACTATTGGCCGACCATGCAGCACGACGCCAAAGAGCACGTCCAAAAATGCGACGGATGCCAGCGCCACGAGGACATGCACTTGGCACCCCCAACGAGTTGAATTAATTAAGGACACCTGTAACGCCCGGAATTTAATTAATTATTTAATTAAATTAATTAAGGATTTAATTATTGGAATTTGTCGGTATTACTCTAAGAGGAGAAATTGGATTACTATGTTGTTTGAGCTGTTCAGTGGATAGTCGAGTAATTAGTCGGTTTAATCGGAGAAATAATATTATTTATGTAGGCTTATTTTAAATGGTAGTATGAAGTAATAATGGAGGTGTAAGAATTAGGCCCAATAGATTAAATAATATTATTATTATTATTATTATTATTATTATTATTATTATTATTATTATGAATTAGTGAATTAAGGGTTTTGTAAAAGGGAAGAAGGAAGTTGCAGTACATAGAAGTACCAGAGAAAAGAAATAAGGGTTTTGTGTGGAGAAAAGAGATAGGCAGTTACGAAGGAAAACGGGAAAAGGGAACAAAGATGCCGTACGAGGAGAAGTTGCATAGCACCTGTTTGAAGCTATGGTGAACAAGGATTCAACCGGTGGGTTAGAGCGGTCTCCAATCCAAGGTAGGGGTGGGGTTCTAACTCTATGACCGGGTGTATGATGAATCGTATGTGGGGTTAGGTTGTGCGAAAGTGCCATGGATTGATTGTTGTTTTTGTGATATGTTGGTTTAGTAAATCGATTGATTTTAATGGTTGTTGCTGTGTTGGTTCTTGCTATAATATTGGTCGAATAAGTTGTTGTTATCTCTGAAAATATGCTACTATCATGAAATTATGATTGTCCTATGTTAATGGGGTTTTGACTCTATAATAGGGTAATTGATGGATAGTTTGTGGGATTTGGATTGCATAAAACTGTTATCATGTGTGTGATTTGTGTCGAAAAATATTTCGAATTAACGGTTGTTTCTTTGTATTCGATTGTTATTCTGAGAAATTGTAGTTTTTGTGCTGTGTCGAGAAAAAGAAATTTATGATGTTATGAGTTGTGGTGACTGTGTTCGGGAGTATCTGATCCAGTTGGGTTTAAAAAAAATAAAAATAAATAAATAAATAAAAGGGGAGGGCTGTCGCAAGCCACCCCTGGGTGTAATTTAAGGGTGGCGCAAGCCACCTGGGCCTTGCATTTGAGGATGGCGCAAGCCACCTCTGGCCATTGGAAATGGTGGCGCAAGCCACCTTGGCACATGAGCAAGGGGTGGCGCAAGCCACCTTGTGTAGTGGAAAGGGATGGCGCAAACCATTCTAGTGTAAGTGGTTTGTAACAGAAAATGTATTATTTAGTAAATTATTATGTTAATTAACATTAATTAGTAGAAAAACAGAACTAGTATTAGCTTCAAAATAATCTATTATTAGTTTCAGTTTCAAGTTAATAGGAAAATAAAAACAGTAAAATCATGAACTAGCAGGTTGTAATATTCAGTAGTAGTAACAGTGTTAATTGATAGAAAAATATAACAACAAGGTAATAATAGGTAGGATTATAGTAGCAGTAGAAATGGTGGTTTAGCAGAAGATTAATCTAGCAGTAGCAGTATAGTGAGTAATTGTATAGCATTAAACAACGTTATTTTAGTAGAAGAATAATTACAGCAGAATAAGGATTAAGATATAACAGAACTTGTTGTATAGTATTAGTACCAGAATGGTCTTAATAAAATTAAAACAGAGCGGAAATATTAGTGACTTTAGCAGAAGATAAATTGATCGGTTTTGGGAGTCTGGTCCGAATAAATTCGAGAAGCTGGTTGTGGTATAAGATGGTTGGTACAGAGTAGAATATAAGTTGTCGTGATATCGCCGTGATTAAGTTGTGAAGTTGTTGTTGTTGTTGTTAAGTTGTAGGCCTATGGCCAATGTTGTTTTGTTGTTGATTAGTTGCTGTTAATTATTGATGTTGATATGTTGTTGTTGTTGATGATGCAAAGTTGCAGGATATTTGTTGTTGTTGAATTGCCTCTATTAATTGGCAAATATTAAGTTGTAGGCCGGTGGCCAAAGTTGAAAATGTTGTTAAGTTGCAGTTGTGTTGTTGTTGAATAAGTTGATGTTGTAGTTGTTGTCGCATGCATAGCATAACATACCAAGTTGGCCTGGATTGGCAAAATTATTAAGTTAGCCTGGATTGGCAAAATTATTAAGTTGGCCTGGATTGGAAAACAGTTGAATGTTGAAGACTTATGCCTTGTTTGATGGCTCTATTAATTGGCAATTCCTAAGTTGGGAGTTCTGCACCATTTTTAAGTTGGGAGTTCTGCTCCGTTTTTAAGTTGGGAGTTCTGCTCCATTTTTAAGTTGGGAGTTATGCTCCAATGGTACCACATGCATGTGCATTATATGAGTCACATTCTAAGCTGCATATTCCAGTGTTGTGATGGTATATTCGTTGTTATTATGTTGTTGACTTGTTGTGATAGGTAATGTCTGAAAGCTATGAAAATGTTATTATAACCTGTTGAGAGTTTTGTTGTTATATTTGTGGTTTGACAGTTGTTATATTAAGTTGGTTAAATCGCCGTGATATTAAGTTGATGACCTTGTTGTGATATTATGCTGATGACTGGTTGTGCTAATTGTTGTTATAAGTTGTAAAGTGGTAATTCTGTATGATCTAAATTCTAACATATTATTTATCATACATCTTATTATATTGTTAGATATCTCACCCTTCTGCTGATATTTCCCCTACCATGGGAAATAGGCAGGTACTCAAGATTTGCAGTGGAAGTTCGAAGTAACTTTATGAAGTCTTTTGTTGCTCTATGGCAAGTCAAAAGGGTCTTGCTCTGATACGTAACACTCGGGGGGATGGACGCTTGTTGTTTATTGTTGAATATGTTTTATGTTGCTGAATTTTTAAGTTGAATTTATTAAAAATTATGTTGTTTTGAAGTTGTTTTAGTCGAACAAAAATGTTAAGTGAATCAAAGTTGAATATTCATATCTTGAAGTTGTTTTGCTTTGAAAAGAAGATATATATGAATTTAGTTGTTATTGGTTCACCCGATCAAAGTGTTATGTATCTGTTCATATGAAATTAATCGAAGTTGTTTTTAAGATGAAAGTGTAGCATCCTATTGTTTGTTGAAATTTTATAACTCTGATTTTACTATTATCCGCCGGGTAGAAATGGGGTGTTACATTAGTGGTATCAGAGCAGGTCGGTCTGTCCGGCCAATGTTGTCTAAGGTTGTTTGTCCCTTAGTACGCGACAAGTGTGTGGAACACTGTCGGTACTTGTTTGCTTTTCTGATCGATTGTATGCAGGAGTAGGTTTGAAGATAAGTGGGGGAGAAATTTTGCTTCTCAGATATGTTTCGGTTGTAAGATGTTGGTTCAGTATGCTGCTGATGGCGACAGTGCAAGTATTGTTGAAGTCTTGTTGTTTCCCAAATCCGAAGATAACATGGATTCAAGATTTTGTTTGTTAATCAAGTTGGAACATCTTGAGGGAGGATGATCAGACATTGTTGATGTTTACTTCTCGAAGGATGAGGAGCAATGTAACGGTTGTTGATATATGAGTAGAGTGTAAATATCTGATGTTTCTGAAGGTGATTGTTAAGTAACAAGGATAATTTTTAGAAGATGGAATTTAGAAAGTTGCGATGTTCGGCGCTGCTGGTGGACTGTGAAGTTGTCGGTTTGAGTAGCCCTTGCATAAGATGTCGACGTTTGAACGGTGATAGAATGACAGATTGCTGTAGACCGTGTCGTGGGATCCTTGTGAGTGACTGGAAAAGTTGTTGATGTTGTTGGAATGTTTGAATCGTGAGTCAGAGTCAGAAAATGCGAGGAGATGAGTACGATTTCAAGGATGGTAAGCGTTGGTACTGGTGCAAAGAAATTCTGTTCTAATGTTATCGTAAGGTGTGTAATAGTATGTCGTTGCATGACGTCGGCGTTCACATTTTCGGATGACTTTGGAAATTCATGTCTTGTGTTCCGAGTATTGGATTGATGTTCCGTTTGAACCTATGAGGGGATAAAAATATATTCTATCATATGAAAGTGTTTTCAAATATGGTAGATGCATTCTTATATGGAGGGACTCTAAAGTCGGTTACGGAACTAGAGGCTTTTTGGGCATAAATGGTTGTTATCGCAGTTGTTTGAGACAAGGTCAAGCGTAATATGTTGTTGGCAAATAAGTGGAGAAATGAGAGGTTCGACATTAAAAAGGATGTGAAAGTATTGGCGAAGCGCATATAGATGCAGCTTATGATGATTACCAACGACTAGAATGGAGATGTCCTTTAAAAGGAAGATGCTTTTAAGAGGAATTATAGTCGCGTTTATGATGCCAAGGTAATGGAATGTGTAAAAGAAGAATTGGAGAGGTTCTGTCACCAAAGCGGTGTGGAACGACATTGTTGAGATTTCAATTGGAACGAGACGACGTGTAATGTACTGGTATAGTAGTAATTTTTGAGTCGGAGAATACTTAACCTTCGTGTGAGGTAAAGTGAGTGTAATGTGGACCGTGTAATATGTTGAGCGTTGGTGTCTCATCGACAAGATCGAATGAGAGGGAAATTGCGGGAGTATTTGTAAACCTCATTGGAAATCATTGGATTTTGGTGCTATAGGTGACTTAAGTACAAGTTCTAAAGGAACACTATTATAGTTGGTAACGATGATTTGTACTCCATTATAGTTGTCAGCTACCTATTGGAAAATTGAGGAACTGATCACCCTTAATATCTTGTTGATAGTAGACGAGATCGTGTTTGATAGTGTAGACTTGACTTACTATCTTGATAGTGCAGGAAGTGAGGGATGTTGCATCGTGAGAATAGTTGCTCACCAGTTGGTGTGAATTAATAGAGAAGTAGCCAGGAAAGAGTTGAGAAGTATTGTACGATTCAGAGTAGCGGGTTTATATGCAATCTAACGCCGCGAAGTGAAAGATTGAGAATATCAAGTGAACAATGATCTTATGGTGGATGTTAAAGAAAGTCCGGAACTAGATTGAAGTTGTAAACCATATAGTTAACGGAAAGTTTAATGAGGCCGATGACTTGAGAAGGATGATCAGAGTTGTGCAGCTGAAGCGTGAAGTGGTGCAGCTGTTATGCTTGTGTGACTCGTTAGAAGTGAAGGACTAAATATTAGAAGCCTAAGTGAATGATGTGTCTTGATCTACATGTTAGATTTAGTGAATTGTTTATATAAGGATGATGTGTCAGAATAATGTGTTTCTCGTAAATTTCGCGGATTCTATAATGATGTTATTATGGTTGTTGGTTGATGGGGAGTTGTGCGTATATTCGTGAATTAAGCTGTTAAGTTGACATTATAATTTTGTTCCCGTTGCCGTGATGTTGTTGTTGGTTACCGTAAATGATGAATAATACCCCATAATATGACGAAGTTGATTATGTTGGCTACGTTGATGTCACTATAAGGGCGATACGACGATATGAGTAGAGATGTTGGTGTTTTGTTGATAATTAACATGTACATTATGGGATTGGAGTCGGGTATGAGTTGTAGTGTTGAGAATGTTGCTAAGAGGATGATGTGAAGTTGTATATCCAAGTATGAGTAAGTATGGTTGTTACTACTCTAAGTGTTGATATGTTAAGATATTCTTGAAGCGGTTGATATGTTATCAGCGATTAAGTCGCGAAGGTGTTGAATGATTAGCATGCGTGTATCGGAGTTAAATCATGGTGAGTTATTGCTGTGTCGGAAAGTAGTAGTCGGAGTGTTGCCAAACGCATTGAGGATCAGAGAGTTGGAAGTGAAGTTGAGGATGGGTGTGTTGGATAGATTTTCGAGGACGAAAATATCCTAAGTGGGGGAGAGTTGTAACGCCCCGAATTGAATTAATTATTTAATTAAATTAATTAAGGATTTAATTATTGGAATTTGTCGGTATTACTCTAAGAGGAGAAATTGGATTACTATGTTGTTTGAGCTGTTCAGTGGATAGTCGAGTAATTAGTCGGTTTAATCGGAGAAATAATATTAGAAATAATATTATTTATGTGGGATTACTTTAAATGGTAGTATGAAGTAATAATGGAGGTGTAAGAATTAGGCCCAATAGATTAAATAATACTATTATTATTATTATTATTATTATTATTATGAATTAGTGAATTAAGGGTTTTGTAAAAGGGAAGAAGGAAGTTGCAGTACATAGAAGTACCAGAGAAAAGAAATAAGGGTTTTGGGTGGAGAAAAGAGATAGGCAGTTACGAAGGAAAACGGGAAAAGGGAACAAAGATGCCGTACGAGGAGAAGTTGCAGAGCACCTGTTTGAAGCTATGGTGAACAAGGATTCAACCGGTGGGTTAGAGCGGTCTCCAATCCAAGGTAAGGGTGGGGTTCTAACTCTATGACCGGGTGTATGATGAATTGTATGCGGGGTTAGGTTGTGCGAAAGTGCCATGGATTGATTATTGTTTCTGTGATGTGTTGGTTTAGTAAATCGATTGATTTTAATGGTTGTTGTTGTGTTGGTTCTTGCTGCAATATTGGTCGAATAAGTTGTTGTTGTCATCTCTGAAAATATGCTACTATCATGAAATTATGATTGTCCTATGTTAATGGGGTTCTGACTCTATAATAGGGTAATTGATGGATAGTTTGTGGGATTTGGATTGCATAAAACTGTTATCATGTGTGTGATTTGTGTCGAAAAATATTTCGAATTAACGGTTGTTTCTTTGTATTCGATTATTAGTCTAAGAAACTGTAGTTTTTGTGCTGTGCCGAGAAAAAGAAATTTATGATGTTATGAGTTGTGGTGACTGTGTTCGGGAGTATCTGATCCAGTTGGGTTTAAAAAAATAAATAAATAAATAAAAGGGGAGGGATGGCGCAAGCCACCCCTTGGTGTAATTTAAGGGTGGCGCAAGCCACCTGGGCCTTGCATTTGAGGATGGCGCAAGCCACCTCTGGCCATTGGAAATGGTGGCGCAAGCCACCTTGGCACATGAGCAAGGGGTGGCGCAAGCCACCTTGTGTAGTGGAAAGGGATGGTGCAAACCATTCTAGTGTAAGTGGCTTGTAACAGAAAATGTATTATTTAGTAAATTATTATGTTAATTAACATTAATTAGTAGAAAAACAGAACTAGTATATTAGCAGCAAAATAATCAATTATTAGTTTCAGTTTCAAGTTAATAGGAAAATAAAAACAGTAAAATCATGAACTAGCAGGTTGTAATATTCAGTAGTAGTAACAGTGTTAATTGATAGAAAAAAATATCAGCAAGGTAATAATAGGTAGGATTATAGTAGCAGTAGAAATGGTGGTTTAGCAGAAGATAAATCTAGCAGTAGCAGTATAGTGAGTAATTGTATAGCATTAAACAACGTTATTTTAGTAGAAGAATAATTACAACAGAATAAGGATTAAGATATAGCAGAACTTGTTGTATAGTATCAGTACCAGAATGGTCTTAATAAAATTATAACAGAGCGGAAATATTAGTGACTTTAGCAGAAGATTAATTGATCGGTTTTGGGAGTCTGGTCCGAATAAATTCGAGAAGCGGTTGTGGTATAAGATGGTTGGTACAGAGTAGAATATAAGTTGTCGTGATATCGTCATGATTAAGTTGTGAAGTTGTTGTTGTTGTTGTTAAGTTGTAGGCCTATGGCCAATGTTGTTTTGTTGTTGATTAGTTGCTGTTAATTATTGATGTTGATATGTTGTTGTTGTTGATGATGCGAAGTTGCAGGATATTTGTTGTTGTTGAATTGCCTCTATTAATTGGCAAATATTAAGTTGTAGGCCGGAGGCCAAAGTTGAAATTGTTGTTAAGTTGCAGTTGTGTTGTTGTTGTGTTGTTGTTGTGTTGTTGTTGAATAAGTTGATGTTGTAGTTGTTGTCGCATGCATAGCATAGCATACCAAGTTGGCCTGGATTGGAAAAATTAATAAGTTGGCCTGGATTGGAAAATTTATTAAGTTGGCCTGGATTGGCAAACAGTTGAACGTTGAAGGCTTATGCCTTGTTTGATGCCTCTATTAATTGGCAATTCCTAAGTTGAGAGTTCTGCTCCGTTTTTAAGTTGGGAGTTCTGCTCCGTTTTTAAGTTGGGAGTTCTGCTCCAATGGTACCACATGCATGTGCATTGTATGAGTCACATTCTAAGCTGCATATTCCAGTGTTGTGATGGTATATTCGTTGTTATTATGTTGTTGACTTGTTGTTACAGGTAATGTCTGAAAGCTATGAAAATGTTGTTATAACCTGTTGAGAGTTTTGTTGTTATATTTGTGGTTTGAAAGTTGTTATATTAAGTTGGTTAAATTGCCGTGATATTAAGTTGATGACCTTGTTGTGATATTATGCTGATGACTGGTTGTGCTAATTGTTGTTATAAGCTGTAAAGTGGTAATTTTGTATGATCTAAATTCTAACATATTATTTATCATACATCTTATTATATTGTTAGATATCTCACCCCTTCTGCTGATATTTCCCCTACCATGGAAAATGGGTAGATACTCAAGATTTGCAGTGGAAGTTCGAAGTAACTTTATGAAGTCTTTTGTTGCTCTATGGCAAGTCAAAAGGGTCTTGCTCTGATACGTAACACTCGGGGGGGGGGGGGGGGGGGGGTGGACGCTTGTTGTTTATTGTTGAATATGTTTTATGTTGCTGAATTTTTAAGTTGAATTTATTAAGAATTATGTTGTTTTGAAGTTGTTTTAGTCGAACAAAAATGTTAAGTGAATCAAAGTTGAATATTCATATCTTGAAGTTGTTTTGCTTTGAAAAGAAGATATATATGAATTTTTTTGTTATCGGTTCATCCGATCAAAGTGTTATGTATCTAATCATATGAAATTAATCGAAGTTGTTTTTAAGATGAAAGTGTAGCATCCTATTGTTTGTTGAAATTTTATAACTCTGATTTTACTATTATCCGCCGGGTAGAAATGAGGTGTTACAACACCCAGCTCGTGATGGGAACAGTCCAAGCCTATGGGATTAGTACCTCAACCGAGATCCTAGTCTCATCACCGGCAAACCACTTGCCCGGCCGTTCGACCAGTCCCCCTCACTGTCGAACACATCTACATTGAGCAATTCCTTAAATCTTAAAATAAATTAGTGATCCCAGTTGCGGGGATAAAAGCTTATCGAGCAACAATGCAACACTTAGAAAAAATAAGCAATAAAAGCCATGCGTAAACATACAAAACCGGCCACACTGACTGGACACATACAATTAATTTAAAGTAACCACAAGGGCCACAAGCTGTGCATATTACAAAACATGGGGGCCATACCCCCAAACAAAATAAAGATACATCAAAACACAGCACGCAGGCCGGATACATTACAACAAGATAAAAAGAAATCATTCCTCCATCTGCTCCGTCTGATCCTTGAGGAACTCTGACTGCTCGGGGATAGGCAGCGACAACTGGGTTTCCTCGGGACGGGCATGCTCGGCACCAAGGTTGAAGAAGTCAGGTACCCTCTTTGGAAATTTAGACATCGGGGTTCACCAACCTGAGCTGGACCACGACATTCTCGAACGATTCCTCCCCAATGGAAAACACGTCCTCTTCCGCCCGAAGCATGCGAGCAACTAACTCTGCCCTGGTCTTCAGTGCCTTTACATCCTCGGGCTCATCCTCGGCTGGAGCACCTACGGATCTCAGCTGCTCGACCAGATCCTCGGCAGCTTTCTTCTCAGCAGCCAAAGTCTCGTTCTCCCCCCTTAAACGGACAGCTTCCTCGTTTGATTTCTTCCCTGCAGCGGAAGCAGCGTTGGCCTCCTCCTTGGCCTTTTTGAATTTCTCCTCCAGAGCAGTTATCATCGCCTGGTCCCTCTTAAGCTCAAGTTCGGAGGAGGTGTCACCCTCTGCATACACCGCCATCATCTCCAAAACACAGACCACCACGGAGGCATCTTACGCCAACAATGCCCGCTTACTCGGACGATCCATGCCTTCCAACTTAAGAGATTCTTCCCGGGGAACCACCAGAGACGTCCCCACGAAGTATGTCCTATCATGGAGGCAATGAGGAAGTTCAAACTTGCGTTTTTCGGCCGCCTAACTAAGGTCCACCAGCTCGTTGGCCCTAGCCCGCTTGAACCTTGAAGCCAAAGGCGCTGGAGACCCCTTAGCGGAGGCAGGAATGGCCGAAGAGCTCCCCGTCTATAGCGGAGGAGGAGGTACCCGCTGGGGAAATCGAGACTTTGGAGTGGCCGCACCAGGCTTGTTCCTCGCAACAACATTCTTCACCATTCTTCCGTGGGTGGAAGGCATCTCACCTGCGAAAACACAATAAAAATATTAGGTGATGACGACGAATACACAATTCGGGAAAGTAAAAAAAAAAGCTAAAACTACCGAGCAGCTTATAAGCATCTGCAGGAGTCTTGCACTCCAAAAGTGCCTTTGTATTGATGTAACGGTACTCCACCCGTTGACTACCATCCTCCTCAAAAATTAGGTCACCCTTCTTCGTCCAGCAATTAGCAAGCCGGAAAGAATTGACATAGTTCACCAGCGTCTCATAGCCGGCCAGGTCTTGCTCGTCCAACATGCTTGGCTGAGCAACATAACCATTGGGCTCCTTAGAGAAATGACGTCCACTCCAATGAAAGGGAAACTTGAACTCTCTGTCCCCGATCAATTTCCTGTCCTTGTCACGCATGTCATTACCATTCTTGTCAATGGACACCGTCCAAACGTACGTGCTGTCTTGAGCCCGCTCCAACACAGGCTCAATAATGTAGAACCTCTCCTTGAACGTCCGGATAGACTCCGAGAAAGGCTTAAACAACTTTCGGGGTTGCTTCAACGACACCTAGCCATATCTCCTCCCCGTGACCTGCCTCTGAAGATGGAAGATGGTGAAGAACAAAGGCAGCGTAGCTCCTACCTTCAGGAACTCACAGGTCATCTCGAAGGCGCGAATGAACGCCAACGAGTTAAGGTGAAATTGTGATGGGGCCAGGTCCAGGTGTACGAAAACGGACTGCTGGAAGTCAGTGAAGGGCAGCCTCAACCCCAACTCCTTAAAGGCATAATCGTACATGGAGAATCTTTCCCTGTAATTCGTACAGATCCGATCGTCTTGGGAGGGGAAATGCACCTTCCATTCCCCCTCTGGTCCAACAACCGTGAAAATGTCCCCGGTGAAAGTCGCGAAGGTAGATTCATGCTCGGTAGGCTCTGCCACCGACCATTCCTCCGTGGAATCTTCCTCGAGCTCTTCCCCGACTTCGCTGGGGGCAGTTGAAGCTTCTATGCTTCTACTCTCCGAGGAGCTCTCCGAGGACGAATCTTTTAAAATCTCTCTTCGGGCCCTGTCGCCATCTTGATCACCTGAAAAGCAGAGGACAAAAGTGAATTCGACCGCAAAGTCAAATCCACCCTTCCACCGCTAGTCAAGTGAAAGGGCGCGCAAATGGCCAAGGATGGCATCCCCGGCCTAAGCCCTAAATTAAACAAAAATACAAGAGCCTCCCACGAGGAGATGTTCGGGGCAAACCCCTCATACAACGAGGAGCTTCCTCGAACCACTTCCCAGTTTCCGTTTGAAGATCCACCGAAAACTTCATACATCCACCGGAAATTGCATCAGAGCACCATAAACTAAACAACCACGCCAGTTACGCATGCACCATCATCGCAACAGCACCGGTAATGACCTCATTCTTAAGCTCCCTCAAGGACTCCGGAGGCCACATCAGCAGCGGAAGATGGCCTAGCCACCGTCCACCACCAACAGCCACAAGAGAGGTACCACTATCGAACCTAAAACTAACCTAACCATATTCATTCTAAGACTAGAATGGAAAAACTGGAGGAAAACAAGGAAGTAGAGGACTTACGTGGTCAGAAAGGCTAAGAAGAAGTGCTCGAAGCTTGTCGCGGTGGCTGAAGCGACGGTCGACGGCGGCGACGAATTGAACTTCTGAGAAGGACGAAGAAGAAGAGAGAGAAACGAAAGCATAAATGACCAGACTCTCTCTCCTTATATACAACTGGGGAGCACGTGCAGAAGCACGCTCGTATAGGACATAATGGCCCTAGACTAGCCATCATTGCCTAGTTACTGTAGCACAGGGCTCGAGGCACGCGTGGTGCCCCATCGTTTCAGTTCCTCCTGACCCTTGGTCTGCCCGTACGTCGGGAAAACCAAACGCTGTTGCGAGCCTTACGAACACTAGGGCCCATGGGCACCACGAGACAACTCCCTCCGTCACCAAACGACGACTCCGTTACAATTCCCCAGAACAACGGGCTATCCTTAAGTCATCTCTCCCATGCTCAGGAACAACGACTTGGGGGGCTCCTGTTCTGGACTGGACCAATGGCTAGGCATGGCCCAATCCACTTCTGCTCCTAGAACGACCCAATTGCCTAAGTCCAATCCACGGAGGGCAGAATTTACCTTTCTGCCCTCCAATCGGGCACCCTTGGGCGGATGAACCCCAAGGACATTTACTCCTCCCCGGTACTTCTGCCCGTCATGCACGACTCCATTAGTCCCAGGACAATCAAAGGCATGTGCCCGGAACTACGCCTTTGCTCGACATAACGGCTAGTTTTGGGCACCCTGCTCGACATAACGACTAGTTTTTGGGGAGTTACCTATTCTTCGGGAAACAGTTATTTCGCCCCGAAAATAGGGACCATTGGCCACGCGCTGGGGGTATTATATAAACCCTCTCACTTGAAAGGGTCAGGTATCAAATAATCATCCTAAGAACACACTTTGTACTTGCCCTTTTCTCTGGCCTTTTCTTACTTGAGTGTCGGAGTGCCTTGTAGGTACACCCCCTCCTCTCCTACGAGCATCATCATCTGCCCTACGTGAAGGGCACGACGATCCAGTCTGATCACCTCCAATCAGCTACTGATAGCCTTACAATGAAGTTCCAAAGTTTGGACATTACTGAAGATGTTGTTATGGATGTTAACATGGACGAAGTTTCATAAGAGACTTCGATGGAGATTGTCGAAGAACAACGACAAGAGGAATACAACAAATTGACTTTCCCGAAGGAAGAGGAGAGCCTGATTGATTTCATACATAGGTACCAGAAGAAAAAATTAGAGGTTATGCTCTGTCCAAGGTGCAGTTCCGTGTTCGATAAGAAAGCGGCCCAAAACATGGAGGGAGTTCGATTGGAAAAGGCCAGAGCAAACTGGAGAGACTCTGGTAGCCACCAATGTTTCGATAAGAAAAGCCCATACATGGGCATGATCAAGCGAAGCCAGGATTCCCAAGTGCCAAACCCACCACTTTCAAGCCAACTGCACAGGCTTCTAGAGGAAAATGGGCAAAGCCAGTCGAAGATAGAGAGAGAGAGGCCAATAAAAGTGGCAGAACTTCGAGGTTAACAGGGGTTCATCGATTGGGTACTGTAGGGAGTTTTAGACCTCCAAGAAGTCAGCTTATATCTTTAAGAAATACAAAGGCAAGAATCCGATGACTAGATCCCAATGGAGAAGGGAGCAAAGGAGAAGAAAGGCAGAAATGGAGGCTAAAGAAAATCAGAAAGCTGAATCAAGCACCAATGTGCCTACTGAAAAGAATGAGAAAAAGGAGTTAAAATCCGTCGAAAAGAAGCCTGTGGAGGAGAAAGTGTTTTCCACTCAAGAAAAAGAGGCTAAAAAGGAATGTGATCATTCGATTGCTAAAGACGAGATGCTTACTGATGATTTTGATACAAATTTAGAAGCATCTTTGGATATTATGGTTAATGTAGTATATGTGTTACCAAGGGAGTTCGACCAAATTACTGAGGTCGAAGAGCTGGAAGGTAACACTCACATAGAGATGGCCACTCATAGGCCAGTTTGTTACTATGTTATGAACAACGGTTGTGTAGAAAAATAGAATACGTTCTTCAAAAGACCTAATGAGGCTATGAAAAGTCACTTAAAGCCTCTCTTTATCACAGGAAAAATCGAAGATGTGCCAGTCAACAAGATCCTAGTAGATTGCGGTGCAGCGGTAAACTTGATGCCGCATTTCAAGCTGAGAAAGATAGGAAAGTTTGACACAGACACGAAGCCCCACAATATGGTGTTGTCCAACTATAAAGGAAAGGTTGGCACCACATTGGGAGCGATTCAAGTTGACTTGAAGGTAGGAACAATAACAAGACCGACCATGTTCATGGTTGTGGAGACTAAGGCTAACTATAACTTATTGTTATGACGTGAATGGATTCACGACATAGGAGCCGTGCCATCATCAATGCATCAGATGATTACCATCTGGCGAACGGATGTTATTGTGGAAAATATCAAATCCGATCAAAGCTATTTCATGGCTTCGGTTAATCATGTCGATAAATGTAGTTTCGACAAACATTTGGCTAATATTGCTCCTTGTAATCCAGCCAGTTTTGCGTTTACTCCAGATGATAATGCATATTGCTCTTTGTACCTGAACCCCACAATGGTTTTCTGTGGGATCGAGAGATTGTGGGCGAAGACGACCTTGCATACCTAGGGACATCTGAAATCAACCCAACAGGTTAGGGGAGCGAATTTGGCAACGATGACTGAGTTTCCAGTGCTCGAAATAATTTCGGCTTACATAGTCGAAAATAAGCTAAAAGCGGCCTTGAAGGATGAGGTAAAACTCATGGCTGTCGAAGCCAAGAAGGAATCATGTGAGGAAAGTCCAGGTAAGGACTTCGACCCAGAGCCACCTGATAAGGCTCGGGATGAAGTGCAAGGCCAGAGGCTCGACGCCATCTATAATGACGAGCCTTTGGGGTTCGAGAAGGATCCGCTGGCAACCAACATTAAAATGATAGCGCAAGATCCACTTGAGGAAATCGACTTGGGAGATGGGGCAACAAAAAGGCCAACGTATATCAGTCCCAATATCAACCCTCAACTCATAGTCGAACTGATACAATTGCTGAAGGAGTTCAGAGACTGCTTTGCATGGGATTATGACGAGATGCCTAGTTTAGACAGAGAGCTGGTTGAATTAAAGTTGGCAATCAAGCCTGGGAAGAGCCTATTAAGCAGAATCCAAGGCGGTTTGCACCTAAAATTCTCTCGAAGATTAAAGAGGAGTCGAAAGACTTCTCCGATGCAAATTCATCCGTACAGCTAGGTATGTCAAATGGCTTTCAAATATTGTGCCAATTATTAAAAAAATGGTACTTTGAGGGCTTGCATAGATTTTAGAGATTTAAATAACGAAACCCCAAAGGATGAATATTCGATGCCAGTGGCGGAAATGTTAATCGATTCTGCCGCAGGACATGAATACCCAAGTATGCTCGATGGATATTCGGGGTATAATTAGATATTCATTGCTGAAGAGGATGTCCCAAAAACAGCATTTCGGTGTCCTGGAGTATTAGGCACTTATGAGTGGGTAGTGATGCCTTTCATCTTAAAAAAATGCTAGGGCAACTGACGAAAGGGCAATGAATTCAATTTTCCATGATTTTATTGAGACTTTTATTCAGATCTATATTGATGATATTGTTGTAAAGTTAATTTCAGGGAAAAATCACATAGACCATCTTCGACACTCCTTTAAAAGGATGATGAGACATGGTTTGAAAATGAATCCTCTTAAGTGTGCTTTTTGTGTACAGGCGGGGGATTTCTTAGGCTTTGTGGTCCACAAAAAGGGAATCAAAATAAACCAGAAGAAGACCAAAGACATAATGGAAGCGAAAGCTCCATCGACAAAGAAGGAGTTGCAATCATTGATGGGCAAGATTAATTTCTTGAGAAGGTTTATCTCGAACCTTAGCGGCAAAACTCAAGCCTTCTCGCCTCTGTTTCAACTCAACAAGGAAGGATTCGAATGGGGACAAGCTCAATAAGAGGCTTTCGACAAAATCAAGGAGTACTTGAGTCACCCTCCAATATTGATTCCACCTTGTAGAAATAGGAGTATGAGGTTGTATATATCAGCGTCAGATAAGACTTTAGGGAGCACGTAAGCTCAAGAAGATGAAAATGGTGTCGAGAGAGCCATTTATTATCTTAGTAGGGTTTTGAACGATGCAGAAACTAGATATAGCACAGTCGAAAAACTATGCCTGTGTTTGTACTTCTCATGTATAAAACTTAAGCATTATATAAAAACTGTTGATGTTTTTGTTTCCTCACATTTTGATGTTATAAAGCATATGTTATCAAAACCAATTTTGCATAGTCGAATTGGTAAATGGGCATTAGCCTTAACTGAATATTCTCTAACTTATATGCCCTTAAAAGCTGTTAAGGGACAAGAAGTGGCAGACTTTATAGTCGATCACTTGATAAATGAGGAATCATTAAATTACCTCGAACTAGAACCTTGGAATTTGTACTTCGATGGTTCGAGTCATAAAGATGGAACAGGTGTGGAGTCTTGATTATTTCTCCTAACAAAATTCCAACAAAATTCAAGTATAAAGTGGAAGGTATCTACTCGAATAATGAGGCTGAATACGAGGCTCTTATAGCCGGACTTGAGATATTGTTTGAATTGGGGGCAACTCGAGTCGAAATAATGGGAGACTCAGAGTTGGTCATAAAACAAATCACAAAGGAGTACAAATGTGTGAAAGAAAATCTCATCATGTACTTCGTGATAGCCAATCGTCTCTTAAAAGATTTGAATTGGTCAGCATTCGACACATTCCTCAATTGGAAAATCAAGTAGCTAATGATTTGGCTCAGATTGCCTCTGGGTATAAAATTTCGAAGGAAAAGTTGCAAGATGCGATCGAAGTCAGAGGAAGGGTTGTGCCAGCCAGATTATCCCCATCAGATCTAGAAACAACGAAGCTAGGATATGCTAATAAAGAGAACTTCGAGATATTAGCAATAGACAGTCTGACGGATGAAGATTAGAGAAAACATATAATGGAATATTTGCAAAATCCAACAACGTCTACTGAACAAAAAATCAGGTATCGAGCTTTGAGTTATGTTCTTTTGGAAAGCGAATTGTTTAAAAAGACTCCTGAGGGAGTTTTGCTTAAATCTCTTAGCGAATCTGAGGCATACTTAGCCCTTTCAAATGTCCATACAGGGGTATGTGAGGCACATCAGGTGGGCCATAAAATGAAGTGGTTTTTATTTCGATAAGGAATGTACTGGCCCACCATGTTGAAAGATTGTATTGAGTTTGCAAAAGGGTGTCAAGAATGTCAAGTGCATGCAGGCATACAACATGTTCCTGCGAGCGAATTGCATTCTATAGTCAAACCATGGCCCTTTAGAGGCTGGGCTTTAGATCTTGTTGGAGAAATTCGACCAGCAACATCCAAAAGTCAAAGATACATCTTGGTTGGCATTGATTATTTCACAAAATGGATAGAAGCTATACCATTGGTGAACGTTGACCAAGAGGATGTGATCGAATTCATTAGGAAGCACATCATCTATAGGTTTGGAATTCCAGAAACTATTACAACATACCAAGGATCGGTATTCACTGGCCGAAAGATGCAAGAATTTGCCAAGGAAATGGGTTTCAAATTGTTAACATCTACACCCTACTACGCTCAAGCTAATGGCCAAGTCGAAGCAGCCAATAAGATTGTAATTGGTTTGATTAAGAATCATGTGGGAAAAAAGCCTAGAAATTGGCATAAGACTTTAGATCAAGTCCTCTGGGCATGTTGAACATCCCCTAAGGAAGCTACTAATGCGACTCCATTTCGATTGACGTTTGAGCATGATGCAGTCTTACCAGTGGAAATTTATGTGTAATCGACAAGAATTCAAAGACATCATGAAATTCCATCAGAAACATATTGGAATATGATGTTGGACAAATTAGTTGACTTGGACGAAGAGAGACTCAGTGCCTTGGAATTGCTGAAAAGACAGAAAAAGAGAATAAAGAAGTCTTATAACAAGAAAGTCAAAGTTAAAGCATTTTTTTCCTGAAGATTTGGTTTGGAAAATAATCCTTCCTATGGATCGAAAAAGATAGGACTTTAGGGAAATGGTCCCCTAAATGGGAAGGTCCATTTTGAGTTATTCAAGTATTCTCTAACAGAGCATATGAGATCGAAGAGTTAAGCGAGGATAAAAGGATCTTGAGAGTGAATGGAAAATATTTGAAGAAATACAAGCCTGCACTCCAAGAGATAAAAATAGCGAAAGAATAGCTACATATGAAATAGTCGAAGCCAACATGGTAAAATAATTTTTTTTGCCAGAATGGCTAAATCTGTTACATCCAGAAGAACCACGAAGGGTTCAAAATTATTACATAATCCAAAGTTATGATAAAATTTGAAAAAAGGACTAGAGCTAAAATGGAATGTTGAACTTCATGTTGAAATACTTCGCCCTCAGAAATTCTAGCCGTTTTTCACAGACACACTTGGTCGACCTTAGAGTCTCTAACTCTGCTTCCAACTTTTGGGCTTTATCAGCGTAGCCCAGCCCAACATCAAGCTCTTTAGTCACCTTAGAATTGTCGAATTTCAGAAGCTCTGCATTTCGTTTCTTGGCTTTTGAAATTTTGGTTTGTAGCTCTTTTATTTGTTCATCCCAAGAGTTGATATCTCGATTATTACTCTCGATCTCAGCCTTGTTTTGTTCCTATGCTTTCTCTAAATCCACCAATCGGTTAGTCTACTCGGAGGCAGCGTCTCATGCAGCTGCCGCAGAGCCAGCCTTACTTTCGATATCTTTAGAGGTTTGCTTCATTCTGATAAGGTCAGCAGCAATATGTTCGATCATGGAAGTTAGCTCCAGGATGAAGTTCGCAACTTCAGGAGATGCGGTCAGAATATCAACCTTTTTAAGAAGACTTTTCAAAGAAATGTGAGAAGTAGGGTTAGACTCTATATGTCGAAACAGTTCACCTTTAAAGATCTTCTCCTTGATTTTCGAAAGTATTTCGTTTCCAAGATTATTGGAGGATCAGTCACCAGATACCGAGGAGGAACTAAGGCTCTTCTCAGATGAACTCCCTCTAGAACCAATCAAAGCTTTCAGGCATTCACGAGGGTTATTCTTTTTTAAAACTTCTAGTTCTTATGCAGAAAGGGCTGCAAAGGTCTTAGTTAAGTCCTTCGCATTCGCCAGGTCAAGATCAGGGGTTGGTTCGTTGGTTGTATCATCATGAGTCTCCTCCTCCTCTTCTTCATCCTTGTGTTCATCTTCTTCAGCATTCTCTTCGTCATCCGCAAATTCCTTAATAGGGGGCATCAAATAGTTTTGGAACAAGGAGCGATTCTCCCTTTCTTCCGTATTGTCGTCTTGATCTTGCGGGATGACATCTAGGTTTTCGACTCTTAGGGAGCCATCCTCAGCTTCATCTTCGACATGGGCTTCGGTGTGATCAACCTCCATATCATCATTAGTTGTTTCTGCTTGGGTTTCCATTTCTTGGTCACCTTCGTGCTCAGACCCACTAGTATGGGAATTCTGGGTTGTAGTTTTGGACGGTGAAGTTTCGCGCTGTTCCTCGACCGTCTGATTAATTTTGTTCATCGATCTTTTTTCAGAATATTTGGCAGAAGTAGGATGATACGTAGGTTCGCCCTCATTATTGATGAGTGTGGTATTGGTTGACTTGGTGGCCGGTTGGGTAGAAACGCATGCATTGTCCTAAAAAGAGTAATCGAAGGTCAGCAAGTTGAAAAGATTACTAAGTAAATGATAAGGTATAAGATTTGGCACCTTGGGAGCATCAGCCCTATGGCTGGAGTTGTCGCTTTCGGGTTGATCCACAACTTTCTTTGACAGTTCTGCAGGAGTTGGCTCCAGTATTGTGAAGGTATTAGGTTTTTTGGTCGGAGCCTTTGCACCTTTTGCTTGTGGTTGGGCTAAAGTTTCGATCATTTTGAGCTGCCTTTTTCTTTTCTTGAGGGGTTGTTCGGTAGTCGGAGACAAGTCTTCATCATCTAATTCAACCATCAAGACTTCAGTCTCTTTGGATTTCCTTTTTTGGGGAGTCGGGGGTAGCTTTCGAGCGCCCTGAAAGGGAAACATTAGAAATATAATTGAGCATATGGAAAAGCGACAAAATTAATAAGGAATATGAAATACCTTTGTTGTTGCTGCTTTACTTCGTCCTTCTTCTTTCACTTCGACTGCTTTCTTAGTTGTTGGTTTCTTTGGTGGAATTTTCACGGCTAAAGTAAAATATAAACAATTATTACAAATGAAAGAAAATAAATAATAAGAAATGTTTGGTCGAAATCTTCCCCATTCCACACCTTCATATATTTCGGATTCAATGCAAACACCTTCGATCCCAATATGAAGGTGACCTTTGAAACGGTATAATGTGTGCTTAGTCGCAACCACCCGCTGAGCACGCTTTTGCGATTCTTGTCGAAGTATTTTTATAGAATCCCCACAGACGAACCAGTCTGGGAATGGAGGGCTGAGAGCCACTCCAAAGTCAACACTTGACAGTCGAGGGAATTTGGGAGGATACATGTTAAAAGCCGTTTCGTACCGTTTCTCGGGAGGAACGTACGAAGGGATATTTAGATTCTCCATTTTCTTAAAAAAAATCCTTTAAAGTAACAGCTGCGTTGCGGACGGTTCAACCAATATCGTTAGGCTTATTGGCAGTTTCAAAGTATTTCTAGAATGCTTGGATTTCCTTGATATGCGTCGAAGTATCTTTCTTGACTTTTTCCTGCACAGAGGAATGAGTACCTGGAAGGCGTAGATTCTTCTCTTTTCTTCAGCAAGCGGTTCAGTAAAGTATTGTTGATTTCCTACCATGACCGGACCAGTGATTGAGTCAAATGGAGGAAGCTGAGAGATCTTCTTAGGAGATTTCGCAGGTTTGTTAGATTCTCTGGTGGTTTTGTTGGCATCTTTGGTGGATCATGTTGTTGAAGCCATTGTTGAAACATGAAGAGGGAAACTGAGTCCTCTGAATTGGGAGTAGGTTTTTTGAGAGCTGAGAGTTTAGAAAGCGTAAAAAGTGAAAAGAAATGAGAAAGGGGGGTATTTATAAGGATGGGAGTGGAAGCAAATCCAGAATGACATTAATGGTTAAAATGGGAGTGGGACGCATGTCCTTCCCACTATCCTTGATGGAATGGTGGTAGT
Organism: Lathyrus tuberosus; assembly: GCA_022829125.1. Taxonomy (NCBI): domain Eukaryota; kingdom Viridiplantae; phylum Streptophyta; class Magnoliopsida; order Fabales; family Fabaceae; genus Lathyrus; species Lathyrus tuberosus. Next base: position 21,088,815 of record JALAZF010000022.1, on the reverse strand, counting down.
TAATGCCTAGCACCATGATCTCTTAGGGTCTAGGAGATATGATGATGATAAAGATTCTTACGTGGATTGAGGAGACATTTTTTAGAAAAATGTAATCATTACTATGACATCATAAGCGTGCTGCAGAAGGAGAATCATTTTGACATTAATTCATTACAAACGTCGAATCACATAGATTATTTGAGGCGTCGAATAAGTCTATCAAAAAATGTCTTTTTCTTCAGTAATGTCGAAAATGACATTTTTGGGGGGCAATTTATTAGCTCCCAAATTCGACACCTAGTATTGGATCAATGGAATTAATGAAGGAAAAAATAATTTGTTTGAAGTTAAGAGAAGTTTCGACAAAGGGGGAAACTTGAGTATTCTAGTCGAAGTCATCTTTTTGTACAGGAAGAGTATGTTGGGAAGATTTGGAAAAATATTCTAAGTCTTGAAAGATGATTCGACAGGCGATTATTGATGATGTTTCGACGTAAGATTTGAATTTAAATAAAGGAGGGAACTTTGTCCTTATCCAAATATAAAGAGAGACACGTGGAGCATTTTTAAGGAGAGAAGACATGCCAAGCGCCACTTATCTTAATCTTAGAGAAAGGTCATTAAAAGCGGTTATTTCGATTCATTATAAATAGGCAGTCTTAGTGATAGGATTGTGTGTGTTCAAAGTTGTACAAAATCTCTAAGTTACTCAAAGCATCCGTCTGCAGAGAAAAGACTGTGTTGAGAAATGTACCTTTGATGTAAACCCCATACTTTTACAATTCAATTCAAGTTTATATTTCTTCATTGCCCAAGTTATTTTTAAGCACATCTACTTGATTTTCGATTAAGTTCTGCAATTTACTTTCTTTAACATTCTCAAAAGTTGTTTACCTTTAAATCTTAAATGTTGTCGAAGTATTCATCATTTTTCCAAATATTATTTAAATTGTTAGCACATGTCCTAGGATTTAGTATGGTCGATCCTGTAAGTGACCCAATCTCTTATTGATTTGGAAGACCAGCGGTTGTTTACTATTTTTCACAGTAAACAAGTATATACTGAGAACATTATTGAAAAGTGTTGAACAGAAACATTGAGAAATATGGTACATTAGATGAGTGTGTTAGTAATAATTAAAAAATATATATTTTAGAATAAAAAGGTATATTGGAGAAATAGAAATAAATTAAATAATAGTGTATTAAATGATATTTAAATAGTGAAACTGAAACAACAAAGAGAATGAAGTTGGATTGCATAACGTGTTAGGTGAATCAAATATGAAACATGTGATTTTGGGGAAACCAAAAAATGTAGATAGTGGCATTGGTAACCTAATTGTAATAGTGTGCACTTACTGGTGAATAAATACACGGGTGTGGGTTTATTTGTTTTCATTAGGTCTAGCTTTTTTGAGAAGACAAAAAAACTTGTGTGATTTTTCTCTGAATAACAAAAATGGAAGCTGATAGAGGATCGAAGCGTGGAATCGGATATGAAAAATCGTTTACATGTATATGTTATTGTGTTGATTTTGAAAAATGTTATAGAAAATGTTCATTATGTTTTTATAGATCGTGTCAAGCATGACTCAAAGAGAAGGAGCTTTTTGATGAAAAGCTATAACTTCTGTATGCAGAAGCCTCGGGAAGCAAGGAAAATCTTCGCAAAGGAAAAGAGTCGTCAACAACACGGAATTTGTTAATCTAACCATAGAAAAGGTGGGTGAAGATGTTAAAGCTGTGGAAAATGATGCGAAGTTGTGAGGAGTGTACAGATAAACTACTTTAAAAGACATGCATGTAATACAAAATGTATTAAAAACATGTAGAAAGATCTTTATGGTGTAAATGAGTAGTAATGTCTGATATTGGATGTTTGTTGTGTATAAAGTTGTGACTTGATTATAATGTTAATTCATATGCAGATCCTGTGAGGCTTGGTTGAAAGAGAAAGAGGCCATTGATTAGAAGCTTCATCGCCTCAAGGAGGAAGCAACAAAGGGAGTGGTAGAAATTAAGAAAGGGAAAGCCATACCGAAAGTGTCTTTTTGTGTAGAAATTGTTGATCTGAGTGGAGGCAAGATGCATGGAGGTTCTAGAGTTAATGATATGGTTCTCCCAAAAACAGGAAGGTAATTAAATATGTATTTTCAATAAGTTTGCTTGCATGAATGTCTGTGTATGTAAGTAGTAAATCAGAAAGCATGGCATGGTAATAGTAAGTTAAAAATTATCAGAAAGTATAATATACATCAAGTTTTGTGTTTTATAATCTTAAAAGTAGATTAAAACTTTTAAAATGTTTGTGTTGATTATTGTTTGGTATGTATGTCATATGCTATGAAAATTATGTATAAGTTATGTTTAAAATTTTGTCCTATGTAATTTAGTTTTGTAAGTGTAAAGATGTCTAATTTGCAGATATCGATATGTTGGTGGGTAAATTTATATTTTTTTCAAATGTAGGTCTACTGATATGACAGAAATAGAAGGAGGAAAGAACAATGTGTCTGATGGAATGAAAAGGACAGATCTTCAAGTTCCATCATTTAATGTCGAAGGCATTGATCATTCAACCGATAACGAAGATGATGACGATGAAGATGACTCTAAGGATGAAGAATCGGACGATGAATTCTATTGGGAAAGGCACATTATTTTTTGATACAAAGTTATGAAAAATGTGATGGTACGTTTCAATAATATAGTATTTCAAATTGATGTAGTATTTGACTTGTTAGTGTAACAATATTTACTACAATCTTACAACATTTTCCTAAAGAAGTTACGAAGAATTGCTTAGGCAGAAACAAAAAGTAAATAGAGTTGGTTGACTCAAACATAGAGAGACTATACCGTGTAAAGGTTCATTCAGCAAAGCGCAACAAAAAGATCGTGAAGACCAAAAAGTTCATATGCAGAGGGTGGTATGAGTTCTCCAAGCATAAGAGGCATAGGAGGGGTGATAAGCTTGGCTTCAGTATAACGAATCCACCGCATCGGCTTTACGTGTCCATTTTAAACAGATGAATGTCATCAGTTTGGTAGCGCTTGGTTGATTCTTGTTGGTTTAGTGTGACTGCTATTGTGTCCTATGGTTTTTCTGGAAGTGATGAATATTAATTGTCTTTGTCTTGTATTTTGAGATGTAGGTATGTTTAAGTACTTTGAATGAGTAATGTAACTCAGAACAACAATATGTTTTATTTGCTATGTAATATGAAAGTAGGTTATTAAACCATAGTTGGGTTTATATGTATGTAGGAATTCTTCGTATTATATATAATGACCAGGTTTAAAAAAAGATAGTACCTGATAATTATAACATGGAAACATATTTTAAAAGCAGTGTATTTTGTCTTGGACACCAAAAAAAGATACAGGGAAAATGAAGGTAATAGAAAAGTTGTAAAGGAAGTTTCATTGTTGCAGCTGTGTTGCAATCAGAACCAAAACTAGTTATTCTTAGTTGCTTTTAGAAAATATTTGCCACTAAAAAAAGTGACGTGGCATCAATAAGAAGAGGCATAATTAAAAAGTTGCCACGTAAAAAAGAAGAATGTTATTAGTGAGTCAAATTGAATATAATAGATGACTTCATTGGAAAATAAAGTAGATGCATATGTTTAGATACAAAAGTTTCAGTCAAAGTAAAAAACCAGACAACAAAGCACGTGTTACACAAAAGAATGGACAAGTTGTATTATGATGAGTAGCAGTAGTTGGTTATTGAAGTCGCGTTTAAAATAAGTCTGTAATTGAAACAAAATAGTGTCAGTATAATATAAAATCATGAAAAACCTATCTGCAACTTTATAAGGTATTTAAAAAAACTATAGGTGCCAATTATAAAAATATTTATGTTAATAAGTTTGCAACAGGAGTATCATGCAAATAACTAAAGTAAACAAATTGATGGAGCAGTCTAAATGAAGAATAATGAATTTACTTAGTATATCCTACAAAGAAAAATACAAATATTGATGCCAAATATAATTTTGCATAAAACAAAAATTGTATCATACTAAAAAGGTAAATAGAAGTATATGTTATACGTTGTTGAAGACTTCCTTGTAGATGACGTTAGCAGTGAAAGACTTTGGTTTGTTGTTTTCGTCATGTATAAAGATTTTGATACCCTTTTTTCTAGTTACCCTTGAGATTGCTACATAAAATTGGCCATGACTGAATAGATCTTTGGGGATATAAAGTCCAACCCAATCCAATGATTGTCCTTGAGATTTGTTAATCGTCATGGCATACGATACAATGATTGGAAATTGTCTTTGGTTTAGTTTGAAAGGCTAAGGTGATTGGGATGGGGACATATCCATTCATGGTATGTATATGACTTTTCCATGGCCTTTCCCACCCATTATTTCAGCTTCAAGAACATGATTAGCCATTTTTATAACTAATAATCTTGTTCTGTTGCACAAACCTTCAACCTAATTGATGTTTCTCATAAGCATGACTGGTGTTACTATCTTTAATTTAATGTGGTGGTTGGGCAACCAAGAAGTCCTTAAAGACCTGAGGAATTCAGGACTAAGGACTTCCATAATGCTATTATCATGAATTTCAGACCGATCAACTGAGTTAGAGTTATAATAATCCTTGGTTTCGCCTATATAAAGGAAAGAAACAAAAAAAAATCAGGTTAAACAAACCAAGAGGTATTGCTATAGTAAAAGAAAAAAATTAAGAATATGTTGAAATCGTACTGTAAATATACCTAGCATCATATTCAGAATATGATTATTGACTTGATCAACCACCTCAATGGGTGATGCCAAAATTGCTCAACTTTTCAAGTAGTCGTAAGATGTATAATTTTCCATGAAAGAAAGATAGGTGATTTCCACAATAGCAACAATAGGGTCATCAAATTGTTGAATTAGTATTTCAGGTGGAATTTCAATATCAACATAACCATCATTGGGTTTAGATATCCTACCCTCACCTAATTTTAAAAGCCATTTTGAAAATTCAGCAATATCAACCGATTCTTGAGTAGTTCGACCACCTTGTAGCCGCATATTTCGTGTTAACGTTAACACCTCACATTAATCCTAAATTTAAGATGCATCGATGGTTGAGAGAACAATATCGGATCTACTCCCTCTTGGGATGAACAACAAAATCTGTCTGAAATCTCCACCGAAAACAACGACCTTACCTACAAAAACTACCTCTGAATTTCCATAGTTACTCATGACATCCTTTAAAGTTTTATCAAGAGCTTCAAAATAGAATTTTCTTGCCATTGGGGCCTCATCCCAAATAATCAATTTTGTTTGGTTAAGTAGTTCATCGTGGTCATCACCAAAGTTAATCTTGCATGTTGAATTTTCCATTGTTGGGACAAGTATTTTAAACTTAGAATGAGTGGTCCTACCGCATGGAAATAAAAGAGAAGCAATCCCACTTGATGCAATTGTCAAAACAATTTCATGTTTGGATCTCAAAGAAGTTGCTAGTGTCTTCCACATATATGTTTTACCGATACTGCCATATCCATGTAGGAAAAACACTCCTCCTTTCTAGATTATAATAGCCAATATTATCTTGTCGAAGATGTTCACCTGATCATATAATAAACAATAAGAAACTACCATCAAATAAAAATTTTGGAAGTGAAATTAAAAAATAAGAAGTAAGTTTAATGATGAAGATACCCGTAAGTGCATTGAAAAAAGCATTTAACTCAATTTTGATTACGACGATGTCGTAACTTCTCTCTCCATAGATAAATCTGTTACCCAGTTGTTGAAGAACATAACCATTAGGATACGAAATTGGCTTGAATTCCCCAAGACTCATGCGATTCACTTGAAGTAATGCTTCAATCTTAATCAAAGTCAAATTTTGTAATTCATCTTCTTGCAACTGCAGTTCTGTAAAAGGAGTATCAAAAGTGTGACATGAGTTGATATATTTTTTTTGGCAGCTGCAATGTATGAGTTAATGTAAGTAGTAAAGTAAGATGATAAAGAAAAGTACATAAACCTCGATTATTTGTAACCTCTCTCTATTTGTGCAAAATACCATCCGATAAGAAGAACCAAGTTTGATCCATACATGGGCGGGTCTGTTTATAGTTCCAGACAGCAGCATAACTACAAACAACTTTCTTAGAAAATGCCCAGATTCCCACTGATTTGCATCTTTAACAACTCCAATGTATTCCCTATCATCCTCATGGAAACCCATTGCAAAGCATGCATTCCAAAAACAGTTATACTGTATTTCTCGCACCTTATGAATGTCTTCATAAGTTTTTGGTCCTTTTATAACCGTGAGCATCATCCATAGATAAAACAATTTTCCTCTAGTCGGCGAAACCTTAATCAAGCGGCCAATGGTAAAACCTTTGTTACGTGGTTTCCATGATCTATTCCTTTTTATGTAAACAAATCTGCTCACAAATTGTGCATATGTTAAATATTGTGCTTCCCCAAATTGTGTATTTGCAATTAACCATAAAGTGAACATAGATTCTGTTACGCTTTCTTTTTCCAAAATATTTTCCATCCTTTCGAAATCAGTATAGTAGATAGCTTTCTCACCTCTAAGATGGTAAAACATACGTTCTACAACAGGTTTTTTTCCATGAATTTTGTAAGAAAAGATCCTCTAACATGCCTCACTGGGAGAGACATGCCTATAGGAAAGCCAAGTGTCCTGGAGATAGCCATACCATCAAAATATAGTTGATCCATGTAAGGTTTCCCTACAAACAAATAAGGCAAGACAAATCTTCGGTCTGTTTTGTTTTGTTGGTTTTGTTGATGACTTCCGCATTGCTCATCAAGCTGTCTATACTTTCCAACTCTTAGTTTAGATTGGTTCTTCCTCAACCAATTAATACGCTCTGTTTCCATCATTATGTATCCATCTACCAAAAATTGTGGGAAGAGTCTTCTGGAATGCAGCAGTGTTTTGGCTTCATCTGTCGTTCGTGCAACCGGAAGCATAGTCAATCTTTGATAGTTTGCTGATTTTCCTTGGTAACAACCTTTTCGTGCATATATTTGTGTAGTGTGTTAGGCCTATATCCATATTCACCATATGGAAAAATTAATGGCTATTAATATGCCAAGTAACTTGGATGGAATTCGTCAATCCTTTGTAATTGACCATCACAGTGTTGTACTATTATGTCTCTTTTAGACACTGAATCTATATCCCCAATTATCAGAGCTGCAACTTCAGACACAGTAGGGCAGTTATACATGCGACCGTTAGTGGATCTTTTAGAGATAAGCCTTAGCTTCAAATCCTGATATGTGTTATTCTTCAACATGTCCCTTGCCACTTGAAAAGCTTTTGCATGAGGGTTATTCTCATATATCATGAACTTGAGAGTTATAACTATAGATTAGTCAATGTGTTTATTGTCATTGTCACAAAAGAGATAATTCAAATGTCAATATATATTGGATTGGAAAGGATGAATTAGGAGTAGAAATGAAAAACTTTGTTACATAAAACACTCTATTCTGTTGACAACTTCATTGTCTGTGTCAAAGATATACAATTGTGCATATTTTGGCAGTTGTACTAATTCAGGAAGCAAGCTTTCGATTTGGTGGCATGTTTGACCATACAGTCTCATAGTTTGTGGACCTCGTCCCCCCTTTGTATTGGATGTGTCAAATTTCATGCCCAAGGATGTGAACGAAAACATTACATTATAGGTTTGAATGTTGTTTTGAAAATTTTGATCATACTGGAAGTTATGATCAAAGAGAAGTTTGTGTAAATCAGGTGGTGGAGGCTGAAGCATTGGAAGTACAATTTTCCCTCCCTTGCAACACAGTGTAAACTTTGGAACAGTTGAGTGTCTCGACTTGCCTCTACGTTCTTGATACCACATAGTGGCGCGACAATGTTGGCATTCCCATAAAGGGTCTCCTATATCTGGATAAGCTGAAATTGAATAAAATAGTGAAACTAATGTGAGCACACCATAACGTCTAAACCATAAAATAGTGAAACTGAAATTGAATAAAATAATAAAACAGTTTATATGGACATATATGTTTGTTGAAATTGTGATTTTATTATGGAATATGTTGGATAAATTCTAAACCTTGAGCGTAAGAACTTCCTAATGGAAGAGAGTTTTGGTCATCATCATCTTTTGAGCTGTGTTCAAAGTCGTCGTCTTCATCAGAATTTTGCAACTTGTCGGTTGTTCGAATTGCAGCTATAGATGGGTTTTTGTTATCGTCTCTAAAGGGATTGTCCTGATATTTGGATGCTTGTCGTTTAATAGTTTATCGTTTCATGAAAAAGGGTTTTCAAAGTTTTGTTCATAAATTGTCACATTTTTAGTAGCAAAGCCTATAAATTCTAAAGTGTTTGATTAACAATGTATATCTAAAGTAGTTATCATCTAACCTAACTTATACGTATTCTTTCAATCTTGCATGTGAAGTCGGATCCAATTAATATTGTAACACCCTTCTAACCCCACAAAATCATTTGCAAAATAATAAGGATAATTCAGCTTAATTCACCACTCAAGGGTGTCACACTTCATAGAAAACATTCATAATAATCATCCTGCCCCGTAACACAACGAGTTACAACATAATTAACGTCATTTTCTTTTATGAATGCAACACATAAATTAAACCTCACACCAAAATCATATTCATAAATCAACTTCACTCATCTTCATAACACCAAAATAAATATGTTAACAACATAACATAACATCTGAATTGTAATTACAATGGTTCGACATCTTCAAAATCATCATAAAATATGCTAATCAAGGAAACACAACATTCGCATAACAGGAGTTCCCAACCCGATGTTACATATCAGAGCAAGACACCTTCTAATTAACGAAAACTAATAAAGTACTCCAAACCTATCTCTAATGATTCTACAAGCTACTCTGGAGCATCTGAGCGTTACCCACGTGGAGGCAACATTCAAACAGAATGGGTGAGATATCATGATAATATAAAGGAAAGCATGATAAAAGATATGCATCAGGTTAACATAACAAAAATTTAACTAAATACCTCACATTAATCAACCAACGATATTATCACCAATTATTCACCAACAAATAGGAAATCACACAATAACAATTCCGTTAATCATACAACACCACATATTCAGTAGCATAACAACATATCCAATGCAATGAGACTCACACCAGACTCAATGCTTATGCATGTGGTACCAAATTTTGTGAACACCCAGGTTCACCGTTCTTATCCCCACCTCCTAGGATCATAACCACTCACTGATCCACCACCTCTGAATCAGTTACCGGCCCAATCAACACAATGGGATTTTAGGCTCACCAATAATTGAACATCTGTCCACAAATGTATGCAATGCAACTATTTATGCATACAACAACACAAACACCATCGTGTATAATAACCCACCACCATTGTTATTGTACAACGCCCAAATTGGCCAACAAGCGTAACATGTAGTTCATGCAACATATATATCTTTTATGCAATCACCACAACTCAAAAATATCACATTTGAAATAATGCTTTATACCACACCACATCATAACATAAACTTCATTCACGTCAAACAATAAAATGTCACTACTCATGTTCACAAAGGTATGTAATACAGCTATTTATGCATACGGCAACGATAACATCATCGTGCACAATAATCCACCACCATGGTTATTGTACACCGCCCAAATTGTCAACCAAGCATCAAATTATATTTCAAACAATATGGACATATACATGTGTTTATTTTGTATTCATAACAACATTAATAAACATACTCATATTACACCAACGACATCATTAAAGCATCTTCATATGACCATCATTAACATCACAACAACTTCATCAAACATCACAACAACATCATCAAAACATCACAAAAACATCTTCAAAACATCTTCATATTATTATCATTAACATCACAACAACATCATTAACATCTTTGCAACAACACTCAAGGTTTGTCACTTACACCACGACTTCTTAAGGTACACAACAAGCAACAATCACATTATTCAATATATTAGACTTAAAAATATTAGGAAAACGATTCATATAATTATACCATGTTAAAGTTCTACTTATTAGTTTTTCGACGCATCGAACGGTTCGTCATTTGGATTAACGGTTAAAAAGTTATGATCGAAACCGTTTCTGGCGTTTTTCTGCCTATGAGTCGACTCAGAGGTCGACGCACATAGTACTTAGGTCGACTCAAAACCTATGAGTCGGCGCATACTGTTAAAATTTCCACAATTTTGCATTCAGGTTGCTAAGAGTCGACCCAGGGGTTCTAGCGGTCGACTCATACTGTTCCGAACCCCAAAAATCACTTTTTTTAAAAGCACTTTCACCCCAGACTTTCACACCAAAGCCTATTCCACTAACCCCTATCACCATAGACCCGATTTTATACCCAAATAACATCCTAAACCTCGATTATGAATTGTTTTACTCATGGATTAACAACAATTCATCATAATTTCATTCTTCCGACTCGAAACTCCAAAACTCAACAATGGAGGAATTTTCAACACTTTCCAAAACAGAATTTCTACACACATACATGTACAGAACTCATCACATATCAATTAGAAAAATTCATTTATCACACAATCAAATAAAAATTTCATCATTGATCAAGTATTCATAGTAATCACCACATAGAACAACATTTCACCCATAAGACAAAACCTAACTTCTACCCACCGTTCCACATGTTAACCCTTATAAGATCAGAACCCCACCCTTACCTCGAATTCAAGCTTTCCAAACTTTCATAGATGGTGGTTTCTCTTCTTCTCCTCTAGCCCTAGCATTCCTCAACTTCTCATTTTCACCTTAGTATTCTTATTTTATTATAATAATAATAATAATTATTCCAATATTATTATTACCAATTATTTTATAACTAAAATAATAACAACATTATCTCATAATAATATTACTTTATTCACCATTCTGACCACACCACCCATTTCTACAAAATTAGCCACACACCCCTCACCCTCAAGGTCATTAACATTAAGGTCACTACCCCCTATCACATGGTACCCCAAACACAACAAAGCATACATAATCACATTTATACACACGACTTCACAAAAAATTAAATTACGAAAAATAATTTAATATAAACGGGTGTTACAACTCTCTCCCACTTAGAATATTTTCGTCCTAAAAAATTACCTAACGCAAACAACTCAGAATACGGCTCTCGCACAATGCTCTCCAACTTCCAAGTCATATTCCCCCCTGCAGCGCTTCCCCACACGACCTTCACTAGAGAAATCTCCTTGCCTCGCAACTATTTCACTTCGCGACCATCAATCCTCCTAGGTAAGGCCTCCACAGTAAGGTTATCCCTTACTTGCACATCGTCCATCAAAATCACATACGACAGATCTGGAATGTACTTCCGTAACTGCGAAACATGAAATACATCATGCAGATTGGCAAACTTGGTGACAATGTCACTCTATAAGCAACAACTCCTACCCGTTCGGATATCTGATATGGACCGATAAATCGAGGACTGAGCTTCTTCGGCTTCAAGGCACGTCCAACACCACTCACTAGAGTGACTCTCAAGAATACATGGCCCCCTTCCTGGAACTAAAGATCTTTTCTCCTCTTGTCATGATAGCTTTTCCGTCTACTTTGAGAAGCTTTCATTTGTTCCCGAATTAGTTTCACTTTCTCCGTAGTCTGTTGGACTAATTCAGGTCGAAGCACCACACTTTCACCAGATTCATGCCAACACAAAAGCTTCCTGCACCTCCGACCATACAACGCTTCAAAAGGTGGCATCCCAATACTAGAATGAAAACTGTTGTTATAAGTGAATGCAATCAACGACAAGTGACTATCCCAAGCACCTCCTTGTTCTAGAACACAAGCCCTCAACAGATCTTCTAACGACTGAATAGTTCTTTCCATCTGACCATCCATCTGTGAATGATAAGCCGATCTCAACCTCAGCTTAGTACCCAGCGCCTCTTGCAAACTATCCCAAATTCTGGAAGTGAACCTCAGATCTCTATCCGACACAATCCTCAACGGAATTCCATGCAACTTAACAATTACACGGATGTAGATTTCTGCCAACTTTTGCAAAGAAAAACTGATGTTAATCGGAATAAAATGAGCCGACTTCGTCAGCCTATCTACTACCACCCAAATAGCATCATTCCCCTTCGCAGTCTTTGGAAAATTTGACACAAAATCCATAGAAATACTATCCCATTTCCATCCTGGGATATTCAATGGTTGCATCAGACCCAAAGGCTTCTGATGTTCAATCTTTGACTTCTGAAAGTCAAACACGCATAAATAAATTCAGTAATTTCCTTTTTCATACGGCCACCAAAATAATTCCTTCAATTCTTGACACATCTTGTCGTACCGGATTGAATACTCAACCTACTTTGATGTCCTTTTTCAAGAATAATCTTCTTAATTTCTGGAACATCTAGAATACACACTTTATCACCGAACCTCATCACACCATTCTCATCAACTTGGAATTCACCTCACTTACCTTGGTTAATCAAGGTAAACTAATCAAGCAATCCCAAATTAGATTTTCTAACCCCCTTTGATTCCTTCAAGAATATCAATAGTCAGTTTCAACATCCCCAATTTCACGCTGTTAGAAATTTCCTCACACACCAAACTCATGTCTCTGAAATTTCTCATCATCAGCCTCGACATAAGCAAGGACTTCCTACTCAAAGCATTCACTACCACATTAGCTTTACTGGGATGGTAACTCAAATAAAAAATCATAATCTGTTAGAAGTCCAAGCCACCTCCTCCGTCTCATATTCAACTCTTTCGGATCGAACAAATACTTCAGACTCTTATGATCACTGAACACCTCAAATTCAGAGCCAAAAAGGTAATGTTTTCAAATTTTCAACACGAACATTACATTGGCTAATTCTAAGTCATGCATACGTTAATTCCTTTCATGAAGTTTCAATTGTCTAGAAGCATATGTAATGACATGACCATTCTGCATCAGTGCTCCCCCAAGACCCATCTTCGACGCATTACAATATACTATAAAAGATCCACTCGGATTAGACGACCAATACTGGAGTAGTTGTCAACTTCTTCTTTAATTCCACAAATCCTCTTCACACACAACACCTCACACATAAGCTTGACCCTTTCGAGTCAATCGAGTCAAATGTAACGCCAACTTAGAAAATCCTCAATAAACCTGCGATAAAACAAGCCAAACCAAGAAAATTTTGAATCTCAGTATCCGACTTCAGAGTTTCCCATTGCATCATAGCATCAACTTTAGAAGGATCCACAGAAATTCCACCACTAGATATCCCATGGCCAAGGAAACTAGCTTCTTTCAACCAGAACTCACATTTTGACGGTTTCTACATACAACCTCTCCTCTTGCAACACTTGCAACATAGTTCACCACTGCTCAACATGCTCTCCTTATGATTTAGAATAGATCAGAATATAATCAATGAAGACCATGACAAATTATCCAAATATTCATGAAAAGTCCGATTCATATACTCCATGAACACACCTGGTGCATTGGATACACCAAACAACATCACAGTGGATTTATAGTGACCATACCTCATTTTGAAAGCCGTCTCAAAATATCATCTGGTTTAACACGAATTTGTTGGGAAACAGACCTTAAGTCTATCTTGCTGAAAACATAGTGTTGCTCCCGGGATTTTCATCCTAGTACAAACGCGAAAGTGGCACCGAAACAGAGTCGCCAGCAATGTGTATTTATCCCAAGAGAGGGAAAGGAAACACTGCATAAACCTGAAGGGAAAGGAAAGAGCATGGACTTGCGACCAAGAGAACTGGGTTTGGGAGTCGGTTACACGAAGGGAAGGTATTAGCACCCCCACGCGTCCATCGTACCCAATGGGATCCACGCTTGCTTGTCTCGATCAAAGGGTGTCGTCGATTGCAGCTCCGCTGCTGAGAACTAGAAAAGAAAGGTAGAACGGAAGGGGGGAAAAGAATGAGAACAAGAAGCAAATGTAGGGAAAATAAAAGAAGTGCTCGAATGGGCCCTACCCAACTGCCTACATATCTCATCGGGAACATGAGAATCAGAGCGATGTAGTTCCCCTCAACGAGGGTCGCTTTGTTTGTGTTTTTTAGTGGAAATGTCAGAGTGCGTGTTCCAACAGTTAGGTGTTGCAGCTCGCTGTAGGGAGACTTAGGCGTTACCTGTTTGCGGTGGAACAGACATGACGAATCCTTAAGGAATAGAATGAGAAGAGAGTTGTTTGTTTGTTTTTGTCTTTTAAGGAAGAAGTGTTTTGATTATTTTTGTTTTGTAACATGTATTGTATTTAAGTCCTTCATGTAGGATCGAATGCCTCGCATATCGACCCAAGACGGGACGTACGCTAAACATTCTAAGAAAATGAGAGAAGACCCCTCACCTCCTTATTCCCACATGAAAGGCTCAAATACAATGCATGCTATGCCTTTTATTAAGTGTTTTTGATTTTGTGATGAGGTGAGAAGAAGAGAGACTCAAATGGTTGAGAAAGGTGAAATCTAATGAGGGAGACTAAGACTAAAACCCTAAAGTTATCATACATGGATGTTCCTATGGTTAATGTGGTTTAAGAAACCTAATCCTAAGAGAAAGGAGAAGAAGAATGAATTAAACAACTCACTTCTAAAATAGAAGATGAGTTGTAACTCAAAAGGGGGAAGAAAGAAGTTATTCAAGGAAAGCATATAAATGCTTATCATGATCACAAGTAGAATGATTAAAAGAGATAAGAGAAAATAGAAGAAAGAAGTGTATTTGGAAGCATATCCACACACTTACTTACCTTTAGCACCTACATGAAAAGGTTAGTTCAAAAACTATTTACAAGTAGTGAAATAAGGAAAGAATACCAAATAATGATCAAACAAAACAAGAATCAATGGACAAAGATCCTAAGAGATGAAAATCATTCAAGGTCAGAACCTATATCTAAAGGAGGTTCCCTAAGGTTAAGATATCTAACGCACACAAACTATGCACAAGCAAAGTCTTAAACGTCAAAGAAATGCACCTATGAAAGGAAAAGATGGAAGATGAGTGGAAATGCAAAGTGAACATGCAATAATGCTTCATAAAAGAGCAAGGTCAGAACCATATACCGTTTATAAATGTCTTCTAATGCATATGAATCATCACACAAATCATGGCTAAAAGAATACAAGGAGAAGAAACAAGTTCAATTATATGCACAAATTTGCATGTTAAGGATGTGTATCATATGGAATGATTAATGAATGCATATGGGCAGTGACATACTATTAATGAGATGCAAATGGAAGGTATGAAATGGCATACAAAAATGCACACATAAAAAATGTAGAGCTTATGAAGAGATAGAATGCAAGTTTAATTCAATCAAGTTCATGTAATGGAACCAATTGCAACAAGCATATTTAAGTGGAAAGAAGTGAAAGCAAATGACCTATAATCATGGTTCAAGATGACCTATAATATCATACAAATGAGCTATAATATCATACAAAGTAAACACAAGAGGTGGCACAAGTGCCTCATCAAAATCATATGAGAATGAAGTAGAAGAATATGCATACATGTTACTTCAAATGTAAGGCATCAAATAAATATCAAAGTACATGAGGAAATTGTAAAAATAGGGCCTATGAAAACACATTGAAACACACCACAAGGAAGTGCAAAGATGAACATCCAAACATGTGATAAAATGACTTTAAAAATCAAAATTAAATTTGATTTAGATGCTTCAAGATGTCCTCTAATCAAAGAAAAAAGAATGAGTCAAAATGTTGTATGAGATGGGAGAAATAAAATGCACAAGTTCAAGTGTCAAAGAAAAGTTCAAATGAAAAAGAAATTGAAAAGAAATTGTGGAAATATACTAAAAAATTAATAAAACCAGAATTAAAAATTGTAGAAAATTAATTAAATGTGTAAAGATGTCACATGAATTTATTTGGAATTTCTCAATGTGTTTTGGTATTTTTAAAAACAGAAAATGAAAATAATATGAAAAAGAAATTAAAAAATAAAAGAAATGGAAAGGGGGGTGCAACGAAAGTAAAAAACACGTTTAAACTATGTTTGGGCCCAGCATATGGTGTGCAAAAAGTAATCTGAATCCAAGTCCACTAGGCGCGTGTTTGTGTGTGATAGAGTGTACATGCAATCAACATGAGGATGCAACCATGGCCATTAGATCAGACAGTCAACAATCAATCAAGAAATTAAGATAATCAAACGGATGAGAATGCGTGTACATGTTAATCACCAAACCCACGCACACATGCAAGCGTCTGAAACAAGAAAAAGAGATCACGTGAGAGACCACACATTCATTAATGTGTTGGCAAAATAAAGAGCGTTGGATCAATGTCAATGCAAGATTATCACGCAAGTACACACATCAAGCGAATCAGAGTTAAGGTCCACAATAGGTAGCATACATGCACACACATAGAAGTCACTCAGGTTAAAAAAGATGCACGTGAGAGGAAGCATCCCTCATTTATGCGTTATCACCTCTATGAGCGTTGGATGATGATGATCGGACGGACGAGATATAATCTGAGAATGTAAACCCTAACACACCTCACCGGCCGGAGAAGGACCTCCGGTCGTCTTCTCCGGCGATACGCCACCACCTGCAACTTTCACATTCTCCAGAAATTGCCAAACCGTATATCAAAATGAAGAGGAAGTTGAGGAGATCATGAATCCACACTTAGTATCCAAAGATCATGCACGTACACAGCGAACCGAACCAAAACATCTTGCCCTAGAAAATGATTCTAAGCACCTAGAGTGCCTATCACTAGCCAGAATTCACACTGCTTCTAGTAAGCTAAAAAAACAACAGAAAAACAAGCTCAAATCACATGAATTCGAAGCAATAAGGTGGAGGAAATTAGAACCTGAAATTTGGAGAAGATTAAGTTGTAAGAAAACTAGAGAATCTTGTGATCTTGAACTTCTATAACTTTAACTTTGAGCAAAATAAATGATGTTGAATCTTGTAAAGGAAGAGAAATGATGACTGCAGTGAGGTTGTGCTTGCTTGCTCTTGCTCAGAAAATCACACTGAAGATGATGATTGATGAAGATGAGTGATGAAAGTGATTGAATCGTGTGAGATCAGAGAGAGAGAGCAGAGAGAATTTGAGAGAAAGAGTGAGAATGATTTGAAGTGAGAGTGAAAAATGAAGTTCCTTCTCTCTGAAATTCTGAGTGAGTTGTTATATATGTTGAGGTTAGAAACTTAACTCATGGTTAAGTGAGTTGGTTAGATGAGTTGGAGCTTGGTTAAATGAGTCCAACCTAACTAACTGAGTTAAGTTAGTTAGGGGCGAGTAGTGAGGGTTTGATGTGGTGTGGGTGAGTTCATGGTACTATGGTGAGGATGAGAATGAATCGTGTTGATGTTGTGTTGCTGCAGAAACTTGTACAACAAGTTTTTCACCTTTATTCTTTCATGTATGATGGATAGTGTGTCATAGTGTGTAGGGGAATATGTTTGGCTTAATGAAGTAATGTGGAGAATGATGTTTGAAGCAAGCGTGTGAATTAAACAACAACCATGCCATGACATTCTAACTTTGGCAGCAAAATACCAATGAAACCAAGGATGTTTGAGGGTGGAATTCTTCATGTATGGTGCATGGTTTGATAAGATTTAAGTGTCATTGGATTAAGGAGACATAAGAGAACAAGATTATTGTTGAAATGAGATCAAATGGATGTTGGTAAGATGGTGTAAAATGACTTGTAACAAAGGAATGTGGGACTGCATTATGGGCACGCATGACCTGTATGGTATGCATGGCAATGGCTTGTGAATTTCAGCATGAACACATCAACTTTGGACCACTATAACTCCATTATAACTTGCTCAAATGAAAAAATGTCCAACATCAAAGTTGAAGAGGGCATTGAGATGAACAACGTTGATGTTCAACATTGTTTCATTTGGAGCCTCCATCACTGAGAAAAGTAGCTTGACATTTTTCCCACCATGTGTTTGATGAAATTATGGCCTTTGGGCCTGAACTTGCCTTGCCATGACTTGGTTTTTGCCTTGATTTTACCAAACTTTGATTGATCATAACTCCCTCAATTTTGATCCAATGGAAGAGTTCTTTATATGGATTTGAAGCTTAGAATGTGAAATTTAATTGGATCAACTTGGGCCTGAGGTTTGAAGCTTTTATCATGGAGAAAGGAAGCCTCAAAGTGTGGTGCAAAATGGTCCAAACTTGCCATTTTTGGAAACCCTAAGTTTCTAAAAATGGAAACTTTGTACATTTCTTGATTTTTCATGATTCCTCCATCATTTCTTGATCAAATCTTGTCCAATGAACATATGTAACTTGAATTTCATGAATTTGACCTTAAAAAGTCAGGAGTTGACTTTTTTCAATGCATAGTTGACTTTTTCCCCAATTTCTTGATTCTCAAGCAACTGACCAATTGAACCTCTTCTGAAATGAACCAATGGCCAATCTTCCATCCTTAGACACTTAATATCATGTAGAAAACATTAAGATCAAGTTTGAATCAAAATTTCATCAGGAGACTGCTTGAACCCAAAACCCTAATTTGGACTGTTTTTCATAGGAGGTGATGCACTGCCCAATCTTCTTGATGAATTCCCATATTCCAATGAATTGTGGGATCATTTGGGATGATATATGATGTAGGAGACCTTTGAGACTTGTTTGAAGACCCTTGGCTCTTGTTCTCTTGCTTTGGATGATCAATACATTTGAAAACAACTGATCACATGCCCTTATGCTAAATGCAATGCAATGCTGAATGCTTTATGCTTGAATGTAATGCAATGAAATGAAAGCATATGCTAAATGATATGAAAAATGAGAGGGAAAATTTTGGGGTATTACAACTGCCCCTATTCAATCACTGTAGACCGGAATGGATGATAGCGATTGCTGTCAGACTTTCAAGGTATGGAGGGATTGAATACCGAAAATAACCAGAAAATTTGCTCTCTGTAGAGAAGAAGAAAAGGGATATAAACCCAACCAAATGAACTCTGCTCGGATAAAACTTTGAGGGGAAGAACAACACTGGAGAGATTTCTTTTAGCACGACGCCAGACGACTACTGGTTTGCCACGCTGCGGGTGGACTTTAATAATGTCTTTCAGCACGACGCCAGACGATTACTGGCTTGCCACGCTGAGGGTGGACTTTAACAATGTCTTTTGTACGACGCCAGACGACTACTGGCTTGCCACGCTGCGGGTGGACTTTAACAATGTCTTTTGGAACGACGCAAGACGACTACTGTCTTGCCACACTAAGGGTGGACTTTAACAATGTCTTTTGTACGATGCCAGACGACTACTGGCTTGCCACGCTGCGGGTGGACTTTCGACAATCTGCGGTTGGTCTTGAAACTGTCTTTTTAAATGGCGTCAGACGACTACTGACTGGCCACACTGCGGGTGGACTTTTGCCAATCTGCGGTTGGACTTTGCTGATTTGCCACCCTTAGATGGACTTTTGCCAATCTGCTGTTGGACTTTGATGATTTGCCACCCTTGGATGGACTTTTGCCAATCTGCGGTTGGACTTTTGCCAATCTGCGGTTGGACTTAGCTTTGTCTTGGATGAAATCAGTTGACTACTGACTGGCGACTTCACTGGGGATAATGAGTTGACAACAAACTCTATTGGAGAGAACCGCTTCAAAGCGTCTCGTGCTGGGGATGCCCCTTGAGAGAATTTTACAGAAGACCAAGCATCTTCCAACTCTTAGAAAAATACTGAGACTTGAGCTAGATGAATTAACCGAGAGTCACTCTACTGGGGATAATAGATCTTCAAGGTCTCTTGCCAGGGAATTTCATGATGCCCCACGCTTGGGAGGGATCAAAAACTCGCTTTTTACCCCAGATTACGCGGCTGATCTGAAGAAATCATCCCAAGAGGATTCTACAGAAGATTTGGCATCTTCAAACTCCTGGACACTTACTGAGTCTTGAAAATTTACTACGAGGTCTGCGAAGCAACTCTACTGGGGAATTTGCATCCGTTATCGACACAGAAAAGCTTGTAGCTATTGGAAGTTCTGAATTGGAGAATAGACTTAATAAGATACCATGATACCCAGTGGCCATTAACTTGTCGATATCGAATCGTTGTGAGCGACTGTCGACCGAATGATGGACTCAATTAGTAAACGTTGTGACAAAAGGGTGACATGTGAACCCTTTCCTGAACATGATTTCCCCGGTATTCTGCATGGGAATAAGTGATTACTCGTCTAGGAGGAATGACTCTTATGCATGAAATCACCTGGATCTATTACCTGCAACAAAAGAATACACACACATGGCCTGGAATATTGCGTGGTTTGAATCCACCATCCAGGATTACTTAACATTCAAAGTAATTTTAAATGTTTTTCTGCGCATGTTATTGTAAAGCCACAATGTTTTCAAATGCAATGTTTTATAAAAAATTCGGACGTTTTTGCAAACAAAGCAGTAAAACAAAATAAGCTTTTGACTGAAATTCAATTTATTGATTGAAATGCCCAGAATAGGCAAGTACATCAGGAAGCAATCCCTGGAAAGAGGTGATTGCTGAAAATTGAGAAAAGAAACTATCCGAATGGCAATGTGAAAACGGCATTCCACCGAGTTTCAATTCCGCTATGGCCAGTATGTCTTCAAAACTCTCCGACCTTGCCTTCTGAGGAGTGATCAGACCGATTCCTACCCTTCGGAATGTCAATTACTGAAACGGTAATGGAGTACAGATAACTCAGACCGCAATCATTCGCTTAAATCCGTCTTTTGCATGGACCGCCCTTTCGGGTTTTCAATCCACCGGGATACCATTTTTTGCCTGAGTTGTCCTTGCGGATTTTCAACTAACCGGGTGTACAAATTTTTTATTTATTATCCCTAATTTTTGCCCGAACCTTTTTGTTCTGTTTTTATGGTTCGCCGGGATGCCCTTTTTTGCCTGGACTTTTCTTTTTTTGTCCAGCGGGTATATTTATGCGAAGTATTTTTTGACTACGTCTGAGTTGACAGGGGATGAAAAGTCTTCACCGTCCATGGTTGTAAGTAATAAGGCTCTGCCCGAGAAGACCTTCTTAACCACGAATGGACCTTCATAGTTGGGAGTCCATTTTCCCCTGTGATCTATACTAGGAGGAAGGATCTTTTTGAGTACCACATCTCCAACTTTGTAAACCCGAGGACGCACCTTTTGGTCGAATTCCTGCTTCATCCTCCGTTGGTATAACTGCCCATGACACACAGCTGCCAGTCGTTTGTCTTCAATAAGGCTCAACTGATTAAATCTAGAACGAACCCACTCAGCTTCATCTAACTTGATATCCATCATGACTCTGAGGGACGAAATCTCCACTTCAACTGGTAACACTGCCTCCATACCGTATACAAGTGAGAATGGTGTTGCCCCAGTGGACGTGCCTACTGATGTTCGGTACCCATGCAAGGCGAACAGTAGGATCTCATGCCAATCTTTATATGTGACAACCATTTTCTTCACAATCTTTTTAATATTCTTGTTGGCCGCCTCCACAACGCCATTCATCTTCGGGCGATACGGAGAAGAATTGTGATGTTCAATTTTGAAGTCCCGGCACAGCTCAGCCATCATTTTGTTATTCAAATTAGAACCATTATCAGTAATGATTCTCTCGGGCACTCCGTAGCGACAAATGATATCCCGTTTCAGGAAACGAGCTACCACTTGCTTAGTGACATTGGCATAAGATGCTGCTTCAACACATTTCGTGAAATAATGAATGGCGACCAAGATGAAACGATGGCCGTTTGAAGCAGTAGGCTCAATTTTTCCAATCATATCAATGTCCTACATTGCAAAGGGCTAAGGAGAGGACATGACACTCAACGGATTTGGAGGCACATGCACTTTGTCTGCATAAATCTGGCACTTGTGACATTTACGGGCGTACTTGCAACAATCTGTCTCCATTGTCAACCAATAATACCCCGACCTCAATAGTTTCTTTGCCATTGCATGTCCTCCGGCATGGGTACCGAAATAGCCTTCATGCACTTCCTGCATTAACAGGTGTGCTTCGTGTCTATCCACGCATCTGAGCAGAACCATGTCAAAATTCCGTTTGTACAGTACGTCATCTTGGTTCAGGAAGAAGCTACCATACAACCTTCTCAACGTCTTCTTATCTTTGGTAGATGCCCCAGGCGGGTACTCCTGACTTTTCAAAAAACACTTGATATCATGAAACCACGACTTGTCATCAGACGTTGCATCGACAACAAACACAAATGCAGGTCTGTCAAGACGAGACACTTCAATCTTGGGTACATGATTCTACCTTTGCACTTTGATCATAGAAGACAATGTGGCCAAGGCATCATCAAACTTATTCTCATCTCGAGGAATATGGTACAGCTTCACTGTTGTGAAAAATGTCAACAATCTTCTCGTATAATCTCTATACGGAATCAGATGCGCCTGGTGCGTGTACCAACTCCCTTTCACTTGATTAATTACCAAAGCTGAATCACCAAAAATATCGAGGGTCTTAATTCGCAAATTAATCGCCTCCTCAACCCCCGTTATACAAGCTTCATACTCTGCTTCATTGTTGGTGCATCCGGAAGTTACTCGGGCGGTGAAAGGCATATGAACACCTTCCGGCGTGATAAGAACTGCTCCAACTCCGTACCCATTCATGTTGACAGCCCCATCAAACATCAAGCTCCATTTGGATTCAGGGTCTGGCCCCTCCTCCGGGAATGGTTCCTCGCAATCTTTAGCTTTGAGAAACATGATGTCCTCATTAGGGAAATCAAATTTCATGGGTTGGTAATCATCAATCGGCTGTTGCGCAAGATAGTATGACAAGATACTTCCTTTGATGGTTTTCTGAGAAGTATATTGAATATCATATTCTGTGAAAACCATTTGCCACCGTGCAACTCTGCCTGTTAGTGCTGGTTTCTCGAAGATGTATTTGACAGGATCCATTTTGGAAATCAACAAAGTTGTGTGCCTGAGCATATACTGCCTCAATCGCTTAGCAGCCCATGCAAGTGCACAACATATCTTCTCAAGCATTGAGTACCGGGACTCGCAGTCATTGAACTTTTTGCTCAGGTAGTAGATAACATGCTCCTTCCTACCTGTCTCGTCGTGTTGACCGAGAACACAACCCATAGAACCTTCAAGCACTATCAAATACATTATCAAAGGTCTCCCTGAAACTGGAGGCATGAGAATTGGAGGTTCCTGCAAGTATTCTTTTATTTTATCGAATGCCGCTTGGCAATAGTCATTCCACCTGACCGTTTGATCTTTTCTTAGCAGTTTGAATATTGGTTCGCATGTGGCTGTTAGGTGAGATATAAACCTTGCAATGTAGTTCAATCTTCCTAAAAAATCACAAACCTCTTTTTCTCTTCTCGGTTCAGGCATCTCTTGTATTGCTTTAACCTTGGCAGGATCAACCTCAATTCCTTTTTCACTTACGATGAAACCCAGCAGCTTTCCAGAACGTACCCCGAAAGTGCACTTGTCCGGATTCAACCTCAAGCGGAACTTTCTCAACCTTTCAAACAAAATTTTCAAATTAATCAGATGTTCCTCCTCTGTTCGCGACTTGGAAATCATGTCATCCACATAACATTCAATCTCTTTGTGAATCAAGTCGTGAAATAATGTTACCATTGCCCGCTGATATGTTGCCCCTGCGTTTTTCAACCCAAAAGGCATCACCTTATAGCAATATATACCCCAAGGGGTAATGAACGTGGTCTTCTCCATATCCTCAGGTGCCATCTTAATCTGGTTGTACCCAGAGAAACCGTCCATAAACGAGAACACTGAAAACTGAGCCGTATTATCAACCAGCACGTCGATGTGAGGTAGTGGGAAATCATCTTTCGGACCGCTCTGTTAAGATCTCGATAATCCACACACATTCTAACCTTTCCGTCCTTCTTTGGTTCCGGCACGATGTTGGCAACCCAGGGAGGATAATTGGTCACAGCAAGAAACCCTGCATCCCACTGCTTCTGAACTTCTTCTTTGATTTTTATGGCCATATCTGGATGAGTCCGACAAAGTTTTTGCTTGACTGGCGGGCATTCTTCTCTCAATGGCAGCCTGTGCACAACAATATCGGTATCCAATCCTGGCATGTCCTGATACGACCAGGAAAAGATATCAACATATTCACACAACATTTCAATCAAAGCTTTCTTTACATCTGCTTGCAGGCTGGCGCCAATCTTGATCTCTTTCTTAACATCCTCGGCACCAATATTGATGATCTCTATGGTCTCTTGATGAGGCTGGATGGCCCTTTCCTCTTATTTTAACAATCTGGCCAGTTCCTCAGGGAGTTCACAGCCTTTCTCATCCCCTTCTTCGGCTTGATAAATCGGTTTGTCAAAGTCATACATAGCCATAGCAGAACCGTTATCAATGAAATCTGGAGGATCAAGTCTGCACGAACGGGTTCATGCTTTATTTTAGAATTTATTTTAGAACAAAAAGAAACGAAACATTGCCATTTTAATTTTTTGTGCAAAAATAAAAAATGAAAGACATGGAACAAAATTTGAGTGCAAAACGTCCTTTATTGATGATTAAACTTGCAAATGAAAATGGGTGGCCCTACAAATGAATCTGAACGCCTTGGGCAGAGCGCCAGATTTTAACATGCATTATGATTAAAGAAAAACAAAGAAAATTACTCTGCTTGAAGAGTAACTTGGACGATTTCTCCAACGGACCAGTTTTGCAATTGTTGTCCCGAGGCACGTGGGTGTACCCAATTGTCTAAGTCACAGTCACTGTCAATGCCATCTTCTGTAGCTGCATAAGACTGGTCTGGGTAAATGATTCCCCCACTGCTGAAAGTGATGGGTCCACTGTACTTTGCAACCGAATCCATAAAGGGTTGATAGCCAATACCAAACTTGTCCTCCTTCATTGATGTCTCTATCAGTTTGCCCCAGCCTTGGGCATTACCTGCTCTAACAACCTCGACAGCTTGCTTATAAGACGAAATGGATGTGCCGACTCTATCTGGTGTAGGGGAAGATTCAGGCATTTTATCAATGTTCACCGCCTCGAATGACTAGCAAAGCATTTCGTGGATTTCCCCATCCATCTCAACATACTTGAATGTGGACAAATGACTGACAAAAATGTCCTCTTCACCACACACATTCACTACTTGTCCCTCAAACTCGTATTTCAGCTTTTGATGTAATATGGATGTAACAGCCCCGGCCGCATGAATCCATGGGCGACCTAATAAACAACTATAAGTAGGTTGTATATCCATCACGTGGAATGTAGCCTTGAACACTTGAGGTCCAATTTGCACAGGTAATTCCACTTCACCAAACACAGATCTTTTCGTCCCATCGAACGCTATGACAACCAAATCACTTGGCCTTAAAATCAATCCATCAACTTCCAGCTTCATCAACTCCTTCTTAGGCAAGACATTGAGCGAGGAACCAGTGTCTACCAACACGTGGGACAACACCGCACCCTTACACTCCATTGTAATATGCAGAGCTTTGTTGTGTTTTCTACCTTCAGACGTCAAATCTCGGCTCGTGAAACCCAATCCATGACTGACATTGACATTAGAAATGACACTCTCGAGCTGATTGACGGTAATTTCCTGTGGAACATAGGCTCTCTTCAACACTTTCAGCAAAGCCTCTCGGTGTGCATCAGAACACATCAATAATGACAAAATTGAGATCTTAGAGGGCGTCTGATTCAATTGATCAACGATTTTGTAATCACTTTTCTTTATTATTCTCATAAATTCTTCTACCTCGTTGTCAAAGGTAATCTTGGGCTCTGTCTCAGGCACGAGCACACTCTCAGCCACCTGTTTTTCTTTAGCTTTCGCCGCCGCCTCGACTTCTTTATCACTTCGAAGGGTTTGGGGAGCAAACAACCTTCCACTCCTGGTAAAGCCACCTACACCACCCACGTTATCGATATTTAAACTAGACGATGTTCCGACTTCCTTCTTTTTCCCCTCATAGTACACATCTGCCCCATAGTGCCATGGGATTGCTTTCTTAGAGGTAAACGGAACTGGTCCTGGCACCGTGATGGTAATAGGACTGGGTCTTTTTGGCACAATTCTTGCTACAGGAGCTGCCCTTGCAGGTACCTAAATTTTAGCAGGAGTATAATAAATGGTCACAGTTGACACCTCATCAATATCTTTCACAACCCAGTCAAACTGTAGATGGCCTTCATTGATCAGATTCTGCAAACCAACTCTCAATTTATCACAGCCATTCTCTTGACCCATACATTCAGAACAATCTTGGTCACAACCCGGGAACACCTATCCTTTCAACAGACAATCTTTCACAACAAGCAATGAAGTCTTCACCTGATTGATATATGCCACCAAGTTCAATCTCTTTCCATCCTCAATGGCGTGCACATCTACCACACCGTGATTAGGCATGTGGTTCTGGAGAACATTAGGAGGTAGAGAGAAATTGATTGCTTTGACATCTATCAGATCTTGCACCTTGTTTTGAAATGCCCAACACTTTTCGGTGGTGTGCCCCGGAGCACCTGAATGGAAATCGCAGCGAGCATTAGCATCATAATTAGGTGGCAAATTACCAGCAGCAGAAGGTCTCATGGTACGAAGCTCAACCAACTTCAATTAGAGTAACTGGGGTAACAATGCTGAGTAGGTCATAGGGAGAGGATCAATCTTGCGGTCCCTCTTCCTAGACCTTTGTTGGAAAGGAGGTTGCTGCTGTTGCTGCTGAGCCTGTTGTTGTGGCTGCTGTTGCTGAACAGATGGTGTTGGGATCGCCACTGCACCTACTTGGTGATAAGCCTGAGAATGTCCTCTTCCCCGTCCTCTATACACAGCGTTTGTCTCGCCTTCTCTCCTTTTCTGACCATTAGCAAAAGGTTTCTTCGTTCCGGAAGAACCAGCACCACTTACATCTTGAATCTTCCCGAGTTTCAACAGACTCTCGATCCTTTCACCAGCAATCACGATATCAAAAAATCCTGTCGATGGACAAGCAGCCAATCTGTCAAGAAATGGCCCTTGCAGGGTGCCCATGAACATATCTGCCATTTCTCGCTCAAGCAAAGGGGGTTGAACCTGGGCGGCCATTTCTCTCCACCTCTGAGCATATTCCTTGAAACTTTCCTTAGCATTCTGCGACAACCCTTGCAGTTGAGTGCGGTTGGGAGCCATGTCGATATTATACTAATATTGCTTCAGAAACGCTTCTGCCAGATCTTTCCAGCTTCTCACAGCAACTCTGTTCAACTTCATGTACCAGGTCAATGAAGCTCCACCCAAACTGTCTTGAAAGTAATGCATCCACAACTTCTCGTCATCAGTGTGGGCTGAGATCCTCCCAAAATAAGCCTGAATATGTGTCTCAGGACACGTATTGCCATGATATTTGTCAAAAATGGGTGGCTTGAATTTTGGAGGAATTCTGACCCCTGGTACTAGACCCAAATTAGTAACATCAATGCCCAGAGAATTCTTGCACTCCATAGCCCTGATTTTCTCAGCCAGCTCATCATACCTTCTGTCATTGGGATTACCCATATCAGCATCCAGCAGGCTGAATTGATCTTCCTGAACATCTTCCTGAACAACACCAACATTTCTGACATTTCCTTTACCCAGATTACCAACAGGAGGAGGAGTGACCCTTGTCTGTGAATTGTCAACTTGATTACCTTCAGGTGTGGTCTCTGGACACTCGACCAGAAGCCTCAATCTCTCTTGAGTCTGTGCCATACTAGTCATGAGAGTCACGAACTGGTCCTTGCGTGCCCTCATCTCAACCAAATCACTCTGCATTTGATCCTTGACCTTAGCTTGATTTCTACGAGTTGCGTATCGGTGGACGTGATTCTCAGCTATAATGCCTGAAACCAAATAAAGGTTAGAGACCCTGCAACGAGTACCTGAAAAGCAAGCAACAAAATGCAAAATGATATGCAATGCAATGCAAATGCCATGTTTATCATTTCCGAGGTGCTCTACACCCTGATTCCAATCTTAAGCACAGAAATCTGAAGATCAGAAATCGTGATGTGAAGAGACGTGCTGGAGCTATGTGCTTGTGTACAGAGAACTGCTAAAGGAAAATTTCTGAATAAACTGCTCATTTCAATTAAAAAGGAATCAGACATACACATATCGTTCAACAATGAGTTTAGACAACATACATCAAAATAGTGGATTCATCAATAAGCCTGATGATATCCATCAACAAAATTACATTAAGAAAGAGAGAAAAACTGTCAATCTGATAGCTCCAAATCCTTCAACTTTTCGCTTGAATACTTGACTTCCTCGAAGAGTATGCGAGTGCGCTGGTGAGTTAGTCTTTCGATTAACTCCTTAATCAGAACATGTCTCTTTGCTAGGGCTTCAGTCAACGAATCCATATCCATCAGGAGAGCTTCATCATCACAGACCCCTTTGTGCCTCTTCACACCAGCTTGCATCTTGAGTTTCCCCATATCTGCCATAGCCTCTTTAAGCTGCTTCTTAGAAGTCTTCAGCTCCTCTCTGGCGCTTATCAATTGCTCTTGACTTTCGCCAAGATTCTCCCGATACTTTCTCCTTTGTTCATGTGCCTTTTTGAGCTCGTCATCCTTGATCTTCAGCTGTTCCTGTAACTCTGCGTTTTCGACCCTAACCTCATCCCAGGATTGCTGAAACTTGGCTAGTGTGTCCTTGGTCTGAGCTAAAGTCTGTTTGGTCTTCTTATGAGCTTGAGTGGCAGCATCGGCACCTTTACTAATTTTCTAGAAATGTTGAGCTCTTTCGGCGAAATCCTTTTCTCTTGCAGCTAAATTTCTTTCGGCGTCTTGGGCTTTATGCTCCAATTCTTTGTTGGCATGCAAAGCGTTTTGAAGAAGACTACTCATATCTGAATTCTCCACCCGAAGCTCCTTTACTAACTTCTGCAGCTTGTTAAACTCCTCGATGGCTACCGCGGTAGGCTGCTCTGGCATTACAGGATATAAAGGGGGTTCCCTTGAAAAAGGCAAGAGTAATTCATTCACCTTAATTTCAATCCAGCAGAGTCGCCAGCTGTCGCTCCCGGGATTTTCATCCTAGTACAAACGCGAAAGTGGCACCGAAACAGAGTCCCCAGCAATGTGTATTTATCCCAAAAGAGGGAAAGGAAACACTGCATAAACCTGAAGGGAAAGGAAAGAGCATGGTCTTGCGACCAAGAGAACTAGGTTCGGGAGTCGGTTATGCAAAGGGAAGGTATTAGCACCCCCACGCATCCATCGTACCCGATGGGATCCACGCTTGCTTGTCTCGATCAAAGGGTGTCGTCGACTGGAGCTCCGCTGCTGAGAACTGGAAAAGAAAGGTAGAACGGAAGGGGGGAAAAGAATGAGAACAAGATGCAAATGTAGGGAAAATAAAAGAAGTGCTCGAATGGGCCCTACCCCACTGCCTACGTATCTCATCGGGAACATGAGAATCAGAGCGACGTAGTTCCCCTCAACGAGGGTCGCTTTGTTTGTGTTTTTTAGTGGAAACGTCAGAGTGCGCATTCCAGCAGTTAGGTGTTGCAGCTCGCTGTAGGGAGACTTAGGCGTTACCTATTTGCGGTGGAACGGACATGACGAATCCTTAAGGAATAGAATCAGAAGAGAGTTATTTGTTTTTTTTTGTCTTTTAAGGAAGACGTGTTTTGATTATTTTTGTTTTGTAACATGTATTGTATTTAAGTCCTTCATGTAGGATCGAATGCCTCGCATATCGACCCAAGATGGGACGTACGCTAAACATTCTAAGAAAATGAGAGAAGACCCCTCACCTCCTTATTCCCACATGAAAGGCTCAAATACAATGCATGCTATGCCTTTTATTAAGTGTTTTTGATTTTGTTTTGAGGTGAGAAGAAGAGAGACTCAAATGGTTGAGAAAGGTGAAATCTAATGAGGGAGACTAAGACTCAAACCCTAAAGTTATCATACATGGATGTTCCTATGGTTAATAAGGTTTAAGAAACCTAATCCTAAGAGAAAGGTGAAGAAGAATGAATTAAACAACTCACTTCTAAAATAGAAGATGAGTTGTAACTCAAAAGGGGGAAGAAAGAAGTTATTCAAGGAAAGCATATAAATGCTTATCATGATCACAAGTAGAATGATTAAAAGAGATAAGAGAAAATAGAAGAAATAAGTGTATGTGGAAGCATATCCACACACTTACTTACCTTTAGCACCTACATGAAAAGGTTAGTTCAAAAACTATTTACAAGTTGTGAAATAAGGAAAGAATACCAAATAATGATCAAACAAAACAAGAATCAATGGACAAAGATCCTAAGAGATGAAAATAATTCAAGGTTAGAACCTATATCTAAAGGAGGTTCCCTAAGGTTAAGATATCTAACGCACACAAACTATGCACAAGCAAAGTCTTAAACGTCAAAGAAGTGCACCTATGAAAGGAAAAGATGGAAGATGAGTGGAAATGCAAAGTGAACATGCAATAATGCTTCATAAAAGAGCAAGGTCAGAACCATATACCATTTATAAATGTCTTATAATGCATATGAATCATCACATAAATCATGGCTAAAAGAATACAAGTAGAAGAAATAAGATGAAGAAGAGATAAGGAGAAGAAACAAGTTCAATTATATGCACAAATTTGCATGTTAAGGATGTGTATCATATGGAATGATTAATGAATGCATATGGGCAGTGGCATACTATTAATGAGATGCAAATGGAAGGTATGAAATGGCATACAAAAGTGCACAGATAAAACATGTAGAGCTTAAGAAGAGATAGAATGCAAGTTTAATTCAATCAAGTTCATGTAATGGAACCAATTGCAACAAGCATATTTAAGTGGCAAGAAGTGAAAGTAAATGACCTATAATCATGGTTCAAGATAACCTATAATATCATACAAATGAGCTATAATATCATACAAAGTAAACACAAGAGGTGGCACAAGTGCCTCATCAAAATCATATGAGAATGAAGTAGAAGAATGTGCATACATGTTACTTCAAATGCAAGGCATCAAACAAATATCAAAGTACATGAGGAGATTGAAAAAATAGGGCCTAAACAATCCAAGTTAGAAGCAAAAACATGTATAAAAAACTCATGGGAAAATTCAAAATAAAAATGCATCAGAAGGCCTCATGAAAACACATTGAAACACACCACAAGGAAGTGCAAAGATGAACATGCAAACATGTGATAAAATGACTTTAAAAATCAAAAGAAAATTGATTTAGATGCTTCAAGATGTTCTCTAATCAAAGAAAAAAGAATGAGTCAAAATGTTGTATGAGATGGGAGAAATAAAATGCACAAGTTCAAGTGTCAAAGAAAAGTTCAAATGAAAAAGAAATTTGAAAGAAATTGTGGAAATATGCTCAAAAATTAATAAAACCAGAATTAAAAATTGTAGAAAATTAATTAAATGTGTAAAGATGTCACATGAATTTATTTGGAATTTCTCAATTTGTTTTGGTATTTTTAAAAACAGAAAATGTAAATAATATGAAAAAGAAGTTAAAAAATAAAAGAAATGGAAAGGGGGGTGCAGCGAAAGTAAAAAACATGTTTAAACTATGTTTGGGCCCAACATGTGGTGTGCAAAAAGTAATCTGAATCCAAGTCCACTAGGCGCGTGTTTGTGTGTGATAAAGTGTACATGCAATCAACATGAGGATGCAACCATGGCCATTAGATCAGACAGTCAACAATTAATCAAGAAATTATGATAATCAAACGGATGAGAACGTGTGTACATGTTAATCACCAAACCCACGCACACATGCAAGCGTCTGAAACAAGAAAAAGAGATCACGTGAGAGACCACACATTCATTAATGTGTTGGCAAAATAAAGAGAGTTGGATCAATGTCAATGCAAGATTATCACGCAAGTACACACATCAAGCGAATCAGAGTTAACGTCCACAATAGGTAGCATACATGCACACACATAGAAGTCACTCAGGTTAAAAAAGATGCACGTGAGAGGAAGCATCCCTCATTTATGCGTTGTCACCTCTATGAGCGTTGGATGATGATGATCGGACGGACGGGATATAATCTGAGAATGTAAACCCTAACACACCTCACCGGCCGGAGAAGGACCTCCAGTCGTCTTTTCCGGCGATACGCCACCACCTGCAACTTTCACATTCTCCAGAAATTGCCAAACCGTATATCAAAATGAAGAGGAAGTTGAGGAGATCATGAATCCACACTTAGTATCCAAAGATCATGCACATACACAGCAAACCGAACCAAAACATCTTGCCCTAGAAAATGATTCTAAGCACCTAGAGTGCCTATCACTAGCCAGAACTCACACTGCTTCTAGTAAGCTAAAAAACAACAGAAAAACAAGCTCATGTATTGAGGGTTTGATGTGGTGTGGGTGAGTTCATGGTACTATGGTGAGGATGAGAATGAATGGTGTTGATGCAGAAACTTGTACAACAAGTTTTTCACCTTTCTTCTTTCATGTATGATGGATAGTGTGTCATAGTGTGTAGGGGAATATGTTTGGCTTAATGAAGTAATGTGGAGAATAATGTTTGAAGCACGCGTGTGAATTGAACAACAATCATGCCATGACATTCTAACTTTGGCAGCAAAATCCCAATGAAACCAAGGATGTTTGAGGGTGGAATTCTTCATGTGTGGTGCATGGTTTGATAAGATTTAAGTGTCATTGGATTAAGGAGACATAAGAGAACAAGATTGTTGTTGAAATGAGATCAAATGGAGGTTGGTAAGATGGTGTAAAATGACTTGTAACATAGGAATGTGGGACTGCATTATGGGCACGCACGACCTGCATGGTATGCATGGCAATGGCTTGTGAATTTCAGCATGAACACATCAAATTTGGACCACTATAACTCCATCATAACTTGCTCAAATGAAAAAATGTCCAACATCAAAGTTGAAGAGGGCATTGAGATGCACAACTTTGATGTTCAACATTTTTTCATTTGGAGCCTCCATAACTGAGATAAGTTGCTTGACATTTTTCCCACCATGTGTTTGATGAAATTATGGCCTATGGGCCTGAACTTGCCTTGCCATGACTTGGTTTTTGCCTTGATTTTACCAAACTTTGATTGATCATAACTCCCTCAATTTTGATCCAATGGAAGAGTTCTTTATATGGATTTGAAGCTTAGAATGTGAACTTTAATTGGCTCAACTTGGGCCTGAGGTTTGAAGCTTTTATCATGGAGAAAGGAAGCCTCAAAGTGTGGTGCAAAATGGTCCAAACTTGCCATTTTTGGAAACCCTAAGTTTCTAAAAATGGAAACTTTGTACATTTCTTGATTTTTCATGATTCATCCATCATTTATTGATCAAATCTTGTCCAATGAACATATGTAACTTTAATTTCATGAATTTGACCTTAAAAAGTCAGGAGTTGACTTTTTTCAATGCACAATTGACTTTTTCCCCAATTTCTTGATTCTCAAGCAACTGACCAATTGAACTTCTTCTGAAATGAACCAATGGCCAATCTTCGATACTTAGACACATAATATCATGTAGAAAACATTGAGATCAAGTTTGAATCAAAATTTCATCAGGAGACTGCTTGAACCCAAAACCCTAATTTGGACTGTTTTTGATAGGAGGTGATGCATTGCCTAATCTTCTTGATGAATTCCCATCTTCCAATGACTTGTGAGATCATTTGGGATGATATATGATGTAGGAGACCTTTGAGACTTGTTTGAATACCCTTGGCTCTTGGTCTCTTGCTTTGGATGATCAATACCTTTGAAAAACAACTGATCACATGCCCTTATGCTAAATGCAATGCAATGCTGAATGTTTTATGCTTGAATGTAATGCAATGAAATGAAAGCATATGCTAAATGATATGAAAAATGAGAGGGAAACTTTTAGGGTATTACACATAGGCACCAACCAACTGGTCCATCAGGTCATCAATTCTCGAAAGTGGATAGTTATTGTTAATCGTCACTTTGTTCAACTGTCGATAATCTGTACACAATTTCATATTACCATTTTTCTTCTTCCAACAATATCGGAGCTCCCCAAGGCGACACACTTGGTCTCACCGACCTTTTCTCAAGTAATTCTTCCAACCATTTCTTTAATTCACATGACTGTGAAGCATACATTCTGTATGGAGTCATTGACATCAGGCTGGTATCAAGTACTAGGTCGATGGAAAATTCCACTTTACGATATGACGGCAAATCCCTTATGTCGTCTAGAAGTACATCTAGAAATTCACAAATAACAGGTAATTCAACACTTGTAACTCACGATCAACTTACAACTATGCAAACATTACCAACATCAAGGCTTCATCTTTTAGAAGTTCATTCACTTGTTTAGCCGCCAACAACGTCAGCTTCTTACTATCACCAAACCCAGATCCACACTTCCTAGCATATCTCTAGCTATCACCTTGCTAACTACTCTCTGAGAAGGAACCATCAACAATACCTGATCGTTCTCCCTCATAGACATCCTAACTTGACCGACGGACAAGAAACTCGATTCCGCCTTATCTTCAGATATAAGAATCTACACTGGCTCATCAAAACAATCTATAAGCACTTGGCTTAGCTCCAATAATTCGCTGTACACACCATCTAAGCTGGCAAGACGCGTCCATTCCATCCAACATGATCTCGTATATTATCAACAAAATATTAAGGGTGATCAGTTCCTCAATTTGTCAATAAACATCTGACGATCATAATGGGGCACAAACCATCTTTACTAAACTATAGTAGCGTCCAACAACACACTTGGCCATCACTCCACACTTGAAGCATCTTGGAGAAGCACAAGCTTCTCCCCCACTGGTTTCATTCCCAACCTACAAATGGAAAACAAAACAAGCATCAACAGTTTTTTCACACACATGTCACATACTAGGGAACAACATGACTAAACAACCTGGCCGAATGGACCGGCCTGCTCTAATACCACTAATGTAACACCCTTCTAACCCCACAAAATAATTCGCAAAATAATGAGGATAATTGAGCTTAATTCACTATTCAAGGGTGTCACGCTTCATAGAAAACATTCATAATATCATCCTGCTCCGTAACACGACGGGTTACAACATAATTAACGTCATTTTGTTTTATGAATGCAACACATAAATTAAACCTCGCACCGAAATCATATTCATAAAACAACTTCACTCATCTTCATAACACCAAAATAAATATGTTAACAACATAACATAACATCTGAATTGTAATTACAATGGTTCGACATCTTCAAAATCATCATAAAATATGCTAATCAAGGAAACACAACATTCGCATAATAGGCGTTCCCAACCCGATGTTACATATCAGAGCAAGACATCTTCTAATTAAAAAAAACTAATAAAGTACTCCAAAGCTATATCCAATGATTCTACAAGCTACTCCGGAGCATCAGCGCGTTACCCACGTGGAGGCAACATTCAAACAGAATGGGTGAGATATCATGATAATATAAAGGAAAGCATGTTAAAAGATATGCATCAGGTTAACATAACAAAAATTCAACTAAATATCTCACATTAATCAACCGACGATATTATCACCAATTATTCACCAAAAAATAGGCAATTACACAATAACAATTCAGTTAATCACACAACACCACATATTCAGCAGCATAACTACATATCCAATGCAATGAGACTCAAACCAGACTCAATGCTTATGCATGGGGTACCAAATTTCGTGAACACTCAGGTTCACCGTTCTGATCCCCACCTCCTAGGATCAGAACAGCTCACTGATCCACCAACTTCGAATCAGTTACCGCCCCAATCAACACAATGGGATTTTAAGCTCACCAACAACTAGACATCTATCCACAAATGTTTGCAATGCAACTATTTATGCATACAACAACACCAACACCATCGTAAACAATAACCCATCAGCATTATTATTGTACACCGCCCAAATTGGCCAACTAGCGTAACATGTAGTTCATGCAACATGTATATCTTTTATGCAATCACCACAACTCAACAATCTCACATTTGAAATAATGCTTTATACCACACCACATCATAACATAAACTTCATTTACGTCAAATAATAAAATGTCACTACTCATGTTCACAAAGGTATGCAATGCGGCTATTTATGCATACGACAACGATAACTTCATCGTGCACAATAATCCACCACCATGGTTATTGTACACCGCCCGAATTGGCAACCAAGCATCAAATTATATTTCAAACAATATGGACATATACATGTGTTTATTTGGCATTCACAACAACATTATTAAACATGCTCATATTACACCAACGACATCATTAAAGCATCTTCATATGACCATCATTAACATCACAACAACATCATCAAACATCACAACAACTTCATCAAAACATCACAACAACATCATCAAAACATCTTCATATTATTATCATTAACATCACAACAACATCATTAACATCTTTACAACAACACTCAAGGTTCGTCACTTACACCACGACTTCTTAAGGTACACAACAAGCAACAATCACATTCTTCAATATATTAGACTTAAAAATATTAGGAAAACGATTCATATAATTATACCATGTTAAAGTTCTACTTATTAGTTTTTCGACGCTTCGAACGGTTCGTCATTTGGATTAACGGTTAAAAAGTTATGATCGAAACCGTTTCTGGCATTTTTCTGCCTATGAGTCGACTCAGAGGTCGACGCACAGAGTACTTAGGTCGACTCAAAACCTATGAGTCGGAGCATACTGTTAAAATTTCCACAATTTTGCATTCGGGTGGCTAAGAGTTGACCCAAGGGTTCTAGCGGTCGACTCATACTGTTCCGAACCCCAAAAATAACTTTTTTTAAAAGCACTTTCACCCCAGACTTTCACACCAAAGCCTATTCCACTAACCCCTATCACGATAGACCCGATTTTATACTCAAATAACATCCTAAACCTCGATTATGAATTGTTTTACTCATGGATTAACAACAATTCATCATAATTTCATTCTTCTGACTCAAAACTCCAAAACTTAACAATGGAGGAATTTTTAACACTTCCTAAAACATAATTTCTGCACACATACATGTACAGGATTCATCACATATCAGTTAGAAAACTTCATTTATCACACAATTAAATAACAATTCCATCATTGATCAAGTATTCATAGTAATCACCACATAGAACAACATTTCACCCATAAGACAAAACCTAACTTCTACCCACCGTTCCACATGTTAACCCTTATAAGATCAGAACCCCGCCCTTACCTCGAATTCAAACTTTCCAAACTTTCACAGATGGTGGTTTCTCTTCTTCTCCTATAGCCCTAGCCTTCCTCACCTTCAGTTCCAAACACGTACGAACATAAAAATTGATTCAAATCTCTCTTCCAATTCCCTTATAACTCCCTCAACTATGATTTGCCTCTTATGCCCTTACTTACTCCTCTAACTCTCTATTTTGCCCTCAACATTCTCTCAATTGCCAATTATGCCCTTCCTTCTCATTTTCACCTTAGTATTCTTATTTTATTATAATAATAATTATTATTATTCCAATATTATTATTACCAATTATTTTATAACTAAAATAATAACAACATTATCTCATAATAATATTACTTTATTCACCATTCTGACCACACCACCCATTTCTACAAAATTAGCCACACACCCCTCACCCTCGAGGTCATTAACATTAAGGTCACTACCCTCTACCGCAGGGTACCCCAAACACAACAAAGCATACATAATCACATTTATACACATAACTTCACAAAGTTAAATTACGAAAAATAATTTAAATAAATGGGAGTTACAAATATCATCGCGTATTCTCTCAACTCTGTCTATCTCTAGAGCGGCGTCGTAAGAAATTATGTATCCATCGCTACACGATCTCTCCATATAACAACCAATATAGTAAGTTTTAAGTTCAATACAAAGCAAATATCAACCATAGACCGATCTCTCAAATCTATAAATCGATAGATGAATATTTTAGGTCAAGTTTCACAAAATCTATGTCTAGAGTTTTACAAAACGAGAATGGATCATTAAGAACAAAAATATTCATCATATATTAATCATCACTTGTTCACATACAAGGTCAATCAAAATAAATACATAAAGCTAAGGTAGACTACCTCTACCTTTGATACAAATGAAATTAGCTACCCATAACCATGGTAGCTTGCTTTACAAGTCTTGAGAGAAGATGAATGAACATCCACGTCAAAGAATTGAACTCAGATGCGAATCGAGCTTCTATTTGTAAAATATCACTCTTTTGTGAAGAAATGCTGAAAAATGAGGTTTCTAGGTGAAAAATGGGTTCTGATCCCCAAAAAGTGTAAAAAGTACTTATATAGTACAACTAAAATCTGCCAAGTTCGCCCAGCGAACTGTACTTTATGGCACCTGAAGTTCCTCTTAACAGTTAAACCGCCCCTGAGAAATTTACAAAGTTCATTGTGCAAGCAATTCTTCGCCCTACAAACTACTTTGCTACAAGTTCGCACAGCGAACTTACGGTCCTTTAGCTACTGCCTCAAATCTGGGATGGTTTGTTGGTCCTTCGCTGCAACCTCTCCCAGTGAACATTCGCTTCAAGTTCGCCTAGCGAACTTAGAGCCCTTTTTCTACTGCCATCATTCTGAGATGGTTCGCCGGGGCTTCGCCAGGAGCTCGCCTAACAAACATCATGCTGAATATCTTCTTTTCCTTTGGCTTCCTTGTCCTTTTACTTGTGTCTTACACTTTGATGTTTTATGCCTAATTCCTGCACAATAACACACTAATCAAAGCAACTAAAGATATTTACAACATAATTAAAGAATAGCATGAAAACATGGAGTAAATCCAATAAAACATAATAAATGAGATGAGAAATGCCAATAAATATGGATTAATTTGAAGCATGTTTGGCATTTAACAAACTCTCCCCATCTAGATCTTTGCTTGTCCTCAAGCAAAGTATGCTTCTCATTGAAAACAAGAGGATTTGCTCAAGCGTTTAAGTCAACCAATAATGGATTTATGGCTCAAATAATTAAACAAATATGCACAAGCAATGTTCACCACTTCCTAGAATCGAACAATGAAAAATAATTTAGTTCTTAAACAAATATCATGCAATGTTTCAATTAACAACTAAATTCTCATGCTTGAATCACTCTAACACTCCTCTTCGAATAAGAATGAAGAAATTAACGCGTTTACAACCGCGGAGAAATTTTGATCACCTGATAAACAATGCAAATACAATCTATTTCATACATTCATCTAATCAATCATCAAAGAATTCATGGAAGCATGAAGATCACTAAGGTCTTTAAAGGTTGTAGCTTAGTTAGGTTCACAACAAAGGGATATTTATAAGGCCATGGATTCAAAGTTGCCAATACAAAAGAAAAATTCACTATACAAGGTTATGTACACACTACAACTTCACCCAACACTTTCTTTTCTCAATTGTTCACCCTTCCAACATCCTTTATGCACATTATTAGTTTTCAATTTTTTTCTCATTCAAACAAGCATGCTTTTTCTTTTTCTTTTTCACAATCATATTCACAATTTTCTTTTTGATGCTTGTTTGAAAATTTTCAAAATTTTTGAGTAACCTACCACTTTCTTTTCACTCTACTCAACTTGAATTCAACCAAACCTCAAGTGAATGCTCATTGCTTTTTATGGCAAGGAAAATAATTTAGAACATTGTTCAAAGGTTCAATAATTTTTTTTACAATCCTACCCAATTCAATGATGAACTAACTTTTGATTTATGTACAAACACCAAGTTCATCACTAAATTAGGATCTAAACTATTAAACTCAAAGGGGTTAGTGAATTCTCACTACTCACGGATAAGTTAATTTTTTTTTGGATATGGTTGTGCTCAATATCAATAATTGCCTTGATCATTTCTAATGCTTCCACAAAATCAAAATAATCACAAAATTAAGCATGAATTGAATGTATTAATCAAAATTTATCAGTCATCCTATTCATTTAGTAAACAATGGAGGTTTCTCACAAATTTGTGGCTATTGGAACCTTAGTGAAACAAGCATTCAAACAAAGTTGCAAAATGAAACAAAATTACATTTGCACAAAGAAAAAAATTCTTAAACATTCTAACATCCTAGAAAGAGGTAACCATGTACCTTTATTGCATTTACATGATCAAATAATATTATCACCATCCAAACTTGAGAGAATCTTCATTGGATACTTTTAGAAAATAACAACCAATCTAGAAATTCTCACATTCAATCACCAAAGAGAGAAACATTAAATTGCAAAACAAACTACCTACAAACGTAAACATTCCTAACTGAAGAATTCAACTCTTAAACAAAAAAAATGAAAGTTAAACATTCGTGAACTGCAGAATTCAATTAAAATAACATTAAAATGTTATGGTGTAAAAACACCAATAAAAGTATTAGTACCCAAAAGTGGTACATACAAACATTATCCAAAATAATTCACCAAGTGGATATTGTACAATACAAAAGAGAATACAATCAAAATGATACACATATAGCATTGATCTAAGTTAAACAGGAAAATTCACTTTGTAGAAACCAAAGGAAGTAGCCTAAGATCATGCTCAACACATCAAAAAACTAGTCCTCATCTGACTCGGTCTCCTCATCCAAATTGACCTCCTCTCCAGATCCAGATCCGACATCAGTAGCAACATCCTCATGATCTCCAGCCTCCTCAGCGTCATCAGCCTCACCAGGATTAGCTACACCTGCCCCCTCTCCAAAGTGTGGCCTAGCCTCAGGCCAACCTACATCAGCTAGGAACTGCTCCCTAGTCATCATCGATCGCTCCACGGAAGGCTCGCGGTACTATAGCTGTAACACATGCATAAAGTCATATATATCAATCATGGCACGCTGAGTAGCCTCCATCCACTCCTAGTTGTAGTTGCAGATCTCCCTCTGAAATGGGTTAAAGCTCTACGAGCCTGCAACTCCAGAACCAGAAGCCTCTCCAGCTCCTGAACCTCTACCAACACCAGCACCAGAAGTCTGTCCTTCTCTCATGCTCTTAGGCCTGTAAAACTTATCAACATAGTTGTCATCAATGGCAGCCGGGATGGTCACCTGGTGGTGGGAGGGTAGCTTCACCCTCGAATGCACACAAAAATTCATGATTAAACATGGGAAGACCAAGGGGAAATTAGCTCGGGGCCCTGGTTTGATTCTGCTTTCAACAACAACATACATCTCTTTAGCAATAATCTTAGCCACATCAATCTGTGTATTAATCAAGATACCGTGGGTCAAGTGTGCAACTGGAATGAGCATAGTGGAGGTATGTGACTTCGGCTCAATGTCCGTCAACACCAAGAGAAGCACCAGATGTGCTATAGGACGCATATCCTCCCTGTGGTATCTTCTTGGAACCCCATATGGGTTCATTTCTACCGACTTGCCTTCCATTAACAATGCACCAGAAATCTCCTCAATGTATCTGTTCAGCCTCAAAGTCAGATGATACTCATCCACTTCATCTTCCCCTAAGGTGAGAGGTCTACCCAAAACATGTGTAGTCAAAGAAAAGACCTCATTGTCATTCGGAAGGGCATTAGCGTAGAACTCTCTCACGAGTTCCACGTTATAACTATCACCAGGAGTAATTAACTTGTCCCACTTTTTCGAGTGAAGAATAGCGGCTACCGCCCGGTAGGAGCCTTGGGGGTTGATATTAAAACTTTCCTCCGGAAAGATGCTCCTTTTTCTCTAGAGCAACATATCTTATAGCTTTCTTTTCCCCTTTGAATTGATCGGTATTGTATGAGATTGGTTGTGGACGGGATGAGCTTTCGACCTTTCTTTTCTTGAAAGGAGTTGTTCTTGGAGGTGCCATCTGCACAACACAAAGCATAACCAGCAAACAAAACACATGACACATTAGTAACAAATCAAAGCACAACAAATCAGAACAGGAAATCTCAGCACAATTCAAAAATTTAAAATTTTCGTCATGTTCGCCTTGGGTTCGCCTTGCGAGACCTAGCAAACACTTGCTCCAGGTTTGCCCAGCGAACCCTGCGAATTTGAAAAATTCCAGGTTCTGCCTATTCAAAATTAACCCAACTAGGAGTGTTCATTGGTTCGGGCAAATCCGAACCAAACCGGAATCCAAACCAAACCAATGTGTTTGGGTTGGGCATTTTTCTAGTTCGGGCAAAAACTGAACCGAACCAATTAAAACCGATGTTAATTGGTTTGGGCAACAGATTTCTAAATTGCTACCCGTAAACCCGAACCAAACCAATAACAATCAACATAATTAATTCATATAATAAATTATTAATTTTAATTGAGTTATTACTTATTTATTTGAATGAAGAGAATAATTGTTATAGCAATTACCAAGTACAAACTATAATGAAAGAAACAAAGAGGCATAGTCTATGGACATTTCCAATGAAAAACAGAACGAAATCTTTCAAATTATCACAAGCATATCAATCAATGATGAAATATAGAGAAACCAAACATCACAACCATTATAAATCAAACTCACACATTGCAAACTACAAGTATCCGCAAGCCACAACCTTC
Source organism: Lathyrus tuberosus (assembly GCA_022829125.1). Lineage (NCBI taxonomy): Eukaryota > Viridiplantae > Streptophyta > Magnoliopsida > Fabales > Fabaceae > Lathyrus > Lathyrus tuberosus. Next base: position 21,046,113 of record JALAZF010000022.1, on the reverse strand, counting down.
ATCCCAAATTGCAAAACCTCAAGTCACAAGTATCTACAAACTACAAAACTTCAATTTTATGCTATGGAATGGAGTATGAGTATTGATTAAAATTGTTTTAAGTTATTGAATATTTAAGTGAAATACAACAACTATATGATTATGGTGGTCATAACTTGTTTAAAAATATGTGTGTCATGTGCTCAATATTTATTTTTCAAATTTTAGTGTGTAAACAAATAATTTTTAAAAAATATTTTATATATTTATTTTTAATATATCCGATCAATCCAATCCAAACCAATCCATTGTTTTTCGGATCGGTTTGGTTTGGGTTTTAATGAAAAAATATAGAAATCCAATCTAAACCAATCCATTTATTTTTCATTGGTTCGGGTATCGGATTCTCTCAAAACCGAACCAAACCGGCCCGCGAACACCCCTTAACCCAACAGCAATGTAAACCAATACAAATGAACATGCAAAATAGATTCACAAAGCCTATAAGAAAGTTTCTAACAATTTCTCACATCAAACCTAACCACATGTTTCTAATAAGAACAAGGAATGAATAAAAGAACTCAAACCTGATATGAATTGGATAGAGAGAATGGAGATTGAACTAAAACTTGGAAATATCCTTCACTTGCACAGATTCGGTTGAGAGAGAATAAAATGTGTGTTTGTGTGTTTTGGAAAGTTAAAGAGACAAAAGGGAAAGGGAAAGACAAAAGGGGGGTGGGGAAAGGTCTGCCCCCAAAAAATCAGTAAAAAGGGTCTTGGGCCACAAAATTTTTTCCCACATAAAAATATCACTTAAGTGATGTGGCAGAAAATTTGTCATTTTTCTCTGTCTCGCTTAGTTCGCACAACGAACTTCCAACGAACATTCGCCTAGCGAACTCAAGGCGAATAAGACAGATTTTTTAAAAACTTTTATTTTCTTCTCATTCTACCAAAATACTTCCTATACTAAATTAACACTACAAAAGAATTAAAGATGAAAGGGTACTTACAATGTTGGGGTGCCTCCCAACTAGCACTTTGTTTAACATCGTTTTAGCTCGACGGTACGATGGTTGGAACCTCGGAACTAAAAGTAATTGAATTAGCTTCCGGGTGAACTCACTCTACCACAAAAGTCCTCAACCATTGTCATGACCAGTTCTTGGTCCACTTTTCCTAAAAAATGAAAAATCCCGACATGACCTCATCATAGCCTCCTTGGCCTCTTCATCCTTCATTTTGAACACTACTTCCATTTTTCTTTGTCGTCCTTCTTTTTCATTAAAGCAACCCTAGCATTTTCGTCTTTATTTTTCCTCATCGCAACTCTCGCATTTTCCTTACTCACATGATCATCAACCTCCAATTGATTTGAATACACCACACCTTTGAAGAGTGTACAACACATTTCTTCATCATTAGTCCTCACCTTCATTATACCTTCATCAACATCGATTAACATCCTAGTGGTCTTCATGAAGAGTCTTCTAAGGATTATTGGTGTATCCTCATCTTCTTCCATGTCCATGACTACGAAATCAATCGAAAATAAAAATTTTCCAACTTTCAATAATACGTCTTCAACAACACCATGAGGACGAGTCTTTGACTTTTCCGCAAGTTGCAACGTCATTTTTGTTAATTTCTTCTCCATGTTTTCGAGTCTTTTGATCACGAATAAAGGAATCAAATTAATACTGGCTCCCATATCGACCAAAGCCTTGCATTTGAAATCACTACCTATATCTATAGGTAGAGCTACTCTTCCCACACCTCATTCCTTCTGCGGAAGAATGCTTTGGATGATAGCACTACAGTTTGCATTGATCTCAATGGTTTCTTTATCTGTATACCTCTTCTTCATTGTAAGTATATCCTTCATGAATTTTGCATACTTTGGCATTTGCTCTAGAGCCTCGGAAAATGGAATGGTTATTTGCAACCGACTAAATATGTCCAAGAATATAGCATAATGCTTCTCATTGTCTTTTTTCGTATGAGCAATAGGATACGATAACTTTTTCATTGGAACTTCACCTTCATGCTCTTTTCCTTTCTTACTTTTTTTCAACTTCTCCTCTCTTAACTTCTTCTCTACTTCCTTCTTTTCAACTAACTTCTCATCATTATTTTTTTCAACTTTTTCCACAATTTCATCCTCCTTTTCAACTTCATTTTTCTCCTCAACATTTTTATCAACCCCCACACCAATTGTTTCGGATTCACTTGAGTACTAGCTAGAAAGGTTTCTTTATGTTTGTCAGCTAGTTGCTTTGACAATTGTCTAACTTGAGTTTCAAGGTTCCGGATTTCCGCATCCGCACTATTTTGAGTGGAGGTAGACATTTGCGTGAATTGATGAAAAATTTCCTCAATCTTTGAACTTCCGCCTTGGTTTTGCTGCGGGTGTTTGTAACTTTGGTTAGGTTGACGGTTATAAGATTCCGATTCTTGCCTCCACCCTTGTTGGTAACCTTGGGTATTACCTCAAAACAGGAATCCTCATGGTCCATCCCCACAATGGGATTTTCATATAAAAGAGCTAGGATTCCCGTTATCATCTCAGAATGCCACCCGTTATGGGCGTTGTGTCCAAACTGAGTGTTGTGTCTTGGACTGTTAACACATGGGGTTGAAGCAGGGGGTGGTGGTGGTGGTATTTCTGCCATGTTTGGTGTAGCAATGGGTGTAGATGAAGAAGTTTTTCCGCACTCTTGTCTTTCTTTGGCAAGTTGCATCCTCCGCCTATTTCTTCTATTAAGCCTACGAGCGGTTCTCTCAATCTTAGGATCGAAAAGAAGTTGTTCTACAGGTATACTCCCTCGCATAAACAGAATCTGCACACTTAACCAAACAAATTAAACAGCACAAGAAAAATAAACAGAGGTAAAAATGAAAATACAAAGATCTTAAAATCAATAAACTATTGCAATGCTTGCAATATTAGCAGCAATCCCCAGCAACGACACCATTTTGTTCGAATTGCAGCTATAGGTGGATTTTTGTTATTGTCACCACAGGGATTGTCCTGATATTTGGATGCTTGTCGTTCAATTGTTTATCGTCTCAAGAAAAAGGATTTTCAAAGTTTTGTTCATAAATTGTCACGTTTTTAGTAGCAAAGCTTATAAATTCTAAAGTGTTTGGTTAACAAAGTATATCAAAAGTAGTTATCATCTACCCTAACTTATATGTATTCTTTCAATCTTGCATGTGAAGTTGGATCCGATTAATATCACCACGTATTCTCTCAACACCATCTATCTCTAGAGCAGCGTCGTCAGAAATACTGTATTCATCACTACACGATCTCTCCATATAACAACCAATATAGTAAGCTTTAAGTTCAATACAAAGAGAATATCAACCATAGACCGATCTCTCAAATCTATAAATCGATAAATGAATATTTTAGGTCAAATTTCACAAAATCTATGTCTAGAGTTTTACAAAACAAGAATGGATCATTAAGAACAAAAATATTCATCATATATTAATCATCACTTGTTCACATACAAGGCTAATCAAAAGAAATACATAAAGCTAAGGTAGACTACCTCTACATTTGATACAAAGGAAATTAGCTACCCATAACCATGGTAGCTTGCTTTACAAGTCTTGAGAGAAGGTGAATGAGCATCCACGTCGAAAAATTGAACTCGGATGCGAATCCATCTTCTATTTGCAAAATATCACTCTTTTGTGAAGAAACGCTGAAAAATGGGTTATGATCCCCAAAAAGTGTGAAAAGTACTTATATAGTACAACTAAAATTTGTCAAGTTCGCACAGCGAACTCATTCTTCGCCTAGAAAACTCTACTTTATGGCACCTGAAGTGCCTCTGAATAGTTAAACCGCCCCTGAGGAATTTACAAAGTTCGTTGTACGAGCAATTCTTCGCCCTGCGAGCTACTTCGCTACAAGTTCGCACAGTGAACTTATGGTCCTTTAGCTACTACCTCAAATCTGGGATGGTTTGCTGGTCCTTCACTGCAACCTCGCCCAGCGAACAATCGCTTCAAGTTCACCCAGCAAACTTAGTGCCCTTTTCTTACTGCCATCATTTTGAGATGGTTCACTGGGGCTCTGCCAAGAGCACTCCCAGCGAACATTCGCTGCTACTCCTCGCTGGATGTTTGCCCAGCGAACATTCGTTGCTACTCCTCACTGGATGTTCGCCCAACGAACATGCTGAATCTCTTCTTTTCCTTTGGCTTCCTTGTCCATTTACTTATGTCTTACACTTTGATGTTTTATGCATAATTCCTACACAATAACACACAAATCAATGCAAACAAAGGTGTTTGCAGCATAATTGAATAATAACATGAAAACATAGAGTATATCCAACAAAACATAACAAATGAGATGAAAATGCCAATAAATATGGATCAATTTAAAGCATGTTTGGCATTCAACATCGATATCAGAATTTGCTACATTCCTAAGGTTGGGAGGTTGTGGAGATAGTGTGCCTTCACAAAATAAAGATGTAGTATGTTGACTCCATCATTGTCTATCATTAATAGTACTGGTGATATGAAGAGGTGTCACTGCATTGAAGACGTTGATAATATTCACTATTGTTGGTATAGGAAATCTTGCCCTTTTAAATGTGTTTCTTCCATAGTGATGGCGATCAGAGGAAGAAGTATGTAGTGTATTTGATAAATCTGTAGAAAGTGGTGTAATTTGTTGAGTACGAATGGTTGAGCCAGGAGTGAAATATTGTGAAGAAGTATCATGTGAGTTAACATTCTCCTTGTTGCAATGCGGTAGATTGTTTCTTTTGTTCAACAGAGAAAGTTTTCTTTTTTTTTTCTTGCAAGAGCTGCAGGCGTGTCATTGTTGTTAATGTTTTATTGTTCCATTTGATGTTTGTTTTAATTTGTTTGAAGAAATTGTAAATCATGATTATGAAGTACTAATAAAAAAACTAATTAATGAAAAACGAACGAGGAAAATGAATTGGAAAAAACAATTGTAAATGTTAGAAAAGAATCTGCATAATGAGCATTACCCATAAATGTATTTTCTTCTAAAGTGTAAATAAGAAGAACATGCTGGGAGATATTGTAGGTGTATACCTATGTATGTTGAAGTTCTGCAGTAGATGAAATTAGGAATCAGAAATTGGATATGCCTCATCCAGTAATGCAATACATGTTAAATTGGTGAATATTGGCAGTTTAAAAATGTATTTCCACAAGAGTTGGTTAGATTGGTATCAAGTGGTGGAAGAAAAACCTGTTTCCATGGGAACCTTGAAAAGTACATGGCGTGGTTATTGGAAAAACAAAATCATATTTTAAAAATAATTTGAGTTGACAAAGCCAAACAATGACAGTACTAAATTATCTTGAGAGATGTGTGTTATTATTAGAAGAAAATAAAGTGTATAAAAAATTATTTAAATAACTGTTGAAGTGATGTGTTATGTAGAAAATGAGTAGTGAAGGACATTTCGCAGTGCAGATGTAATTTTGTAGTGTAATAGTTTTTCACTATTAGTAGGGGTCCCCCTATAAACTCAGTCACACATGTGGGATTGTGGAAAAGTTATATGATATTATAATATATTAAGTTATTGTTTGAGACAAAACGCAATGGATACGTTGTAATTAATTGTTTATTTATTTATTGAATGCTTTCAATGTTTATGACATATAAAAACATTGTTGAAGCATTTAGATTTGATGACATACAAATTTTTTAGGAGACATAGTTTCATAAATAATATGATGTACAAAAAGCATACTAATTGCATTAAAGTATCACAACCAAAGGGATACACAAAAGCAATGTCATTACATCAGGAAAGAGCATTAGAAAATGAAATACTATTGTTCAAAACAAAAAAAAACAAAAAACATGAGAAGTTTCATGTTGTTACTACAAAAAAGCAAAAGCCAACATTCTACAACTACAACACATATCCAAAGCATCACTTTGAAGGAGTAGATGCACTTGAAACATCTGTAGCTACCCGCTTTGACGTAGAAATTGGCGTCACCGGGTCTAGCATATGGTTGGAGGTAACATCAAGTTCCTGAATTTCATATTTAAGATATGTAAGAAAATTGAACTAAACAAAAGAAATTATCGATTAAAATACACTACTACGGAAAACCCATTTAACAACGGTTGCGAAAGAGATATAATGACGCGGGCGCAGGCGTTGTTATGTAGAGTGTCGTTGTATATATGATACCTACAATCACGGCTCAGAAAACGTTGTAATAAATTGGAAAACGCGCTACCTATAATGACGGTTATTTTAAATACCCGTTGTTGTATGTCTTTTAATAAAATTAAAAAATGCAGCATTAGAACTACCTATAATGACGGTTATTTTAAATAACCGTTGTTGTATGTCTTTTAATAAAATAAAAAATTTTTGCAGCATTAGAACAAGAATAACAGCAAGAACAAGAACAACAGCAAGAACAACAATAAGAATAACAACAACAACAACAACAACAACAACAACAACAACAACATCAATAATAACAACAACAACAAGAATAATAACAAAAAGAAGAAGAAGAAGAAGAAGAAGAAGAAGAAGAAGAAGAAGAACAAGAACAAGAACAAGAAGAAGAACAAGAAGAACAAGAAGAAGAACAAGAACAAGAACAAGAACAAGAACAAGAACAAGAACAAGAACAAGACTAAGAAAAATAACAATAATAATAACAACAATAACAACAAGAACAACATTAATAAAAAAGAACAACAAGAACAACAATAATAAAAAAGAACAACAATAATTAAAAAAGAACACCAACAACTAACATTGCTAACTCGAGTTCTGAAATTTGGTTTAGTGGAGATATAAAGTATCGTAAATGAAAGATGATGTTTGGAGGTAGAAGATGTCTAAGTTTTAGGTTTCACGCGGATCAGTAATAGTAGTGTCTTGGCCGTTGATAATCACTAAATGGACGGCCAATATTTGTTAAAGGATAGTGAATAAACTCAATATGCACGCCACCTATAATGTTGGTAATGCGACTTGAAAAATGCTAGTCCTGCGACTTGAACCCATGACAAGACGCTACCTATAATGACGATTGGTTTAAATTACTCGTGGTGAAAGGTCTGTAAGCATTTTGAAAAAATAAGTAAAAAAACGCTACCTATAATGACGGTTGGTTTAAATATCCATAATTAAAGGTCTATCAGCATTTTGAAAAAATAGGAAAGAAGTAACATGATTAAAATAAATTCAGAAAAATCTAAAAACACGAAATTTAATCTAATTAGGTAAAATAAGAATTTTGAGATTTTTTTTGGAATTTTTTGAGACTATAAAAATAGTAAAAAAAAAAATCATTAAAAATAGAAAAAAGATGAATTTGAGATTTTGAGGGTGAAGTCTCGTAACTCTTTTAGAGTAAGGGACTGATGACCGCATGATTTTTCTGCTTCAAATGCACGAAACAGATCTTAAAAAGGAGGCGATTTTCCCTAAAACCGATTTTTTGAAGAGTAAGACCTAAAACAAAACTATATGCTATAATGACGGTTTGGCAAATACCCGTGGTGAAAGGTTGTGGGCATTTTGAAAAAATATGTAAAAAAACCATAAATGTTGGTGCTGGGAATTGAACCCATAACCAGGCGCTACCTATAATGACGGTTTTTTAAATACCCGTGGTGAAAGGCCTCACATTTCACCACGTTTGAAATATTAACCGGCATTAAAAACCTTTTAATGAGATTAAAAAAAATGCGCGCATCTATTACAACGGTATATAGGCAAGCCGTTGTACGCCTGGCGTTGTTGTATGCGCGTTTTTTAGTAGTGATAGATTAATTGAAGGAGTTGTTGGGTAAAGTTACAGCTAATAAATCCCAGTCCCCTATTGCCATAGTTTCATCAACGCTTTCGTTAATCTACAAACAAAGAAAACAACAATTTAACATAATAATACACAACATTATATATGTCCATACAGAAGAAAAATGAAGATGAGACAAAAAGAAACTTGTAACACGTCATCTGTAACGGGAGGCATTGATGGTGTCTAATTGAGAATGCAAGAAAAACTGTTAGTTAACATAAATTCATAGATATGTAGAAGAAATATATAACATTCGAATAGTTATACCGAATCACGAGCAATTGACGATGAAAGTTGTTTCATGACATTTTCATCTTGATGTATAACGAAAACTGATGCATTTGCCCATGATGGTTGCCACTTCACCTTGAATGCCAGCTTGACACCAATCAAAGCATCAAGTGCTAAAAGATATTCATGAGGGTCGGTGACTCCAGTCTAATTGGAAAGGGGTAACAAAAAATAAAACTATTTAGAAATTCCAACAGAATTGTGTATGTGAATATTACATAATTTAACTTGACCTTAAGCATGTTGATGCGCATTTGATCGACTAATAGTTTCAAGAGTTGTGAATACTCACGGTCCCATAAACAAAGATCACACGACATCCATCACTTACCACTTCAAGCAGAATCTTATACCTATTTATGCAAATATATTAGGTCCATCTACTAAAGTAAATTAGTGAAGTTTAATACGAAAATTGAAATGCAAGTATTACCTATAAATATCAGTCTCAGTATTATGGCTAGCACCACAGATGTAAGGTGGTTGATGTCCTTTGGCAACCCTTGGACATTCATGACATGCCTGGTAATACCAACCGTCGTGGGATGCTCTTAGGTTGTCAGTCGTTGCTACGGTAACACATTGAGTGATCTGTGGGTAAGCAAAAATATCAATTTGTGACTTCATGAATATAAGAAATTCACAGTCATGAATGGACAATGAAAATAGACATAGAAGAATAGTTGTTACATCTTTAAGTTGTATAATCTGACTTAGAGGAAGTACTATAGGCTTATACATGAATTTGTCGTAATTTGTAAGCTGAGAACTTCCTGAAGTCTGAGACCAGTTATGTGATTGTGTTGTCAAAGTTTGACTTGATCCTTGATTGCCTTCCATATTTGGGATCCTATTTTAAAAAACACCTAAAACGATGAGCATTATTGAAGGAAATGTATACCATATGTAAATTGAGTAAAATATAATGTATTGTATATGCAAGATGGGAGGACCTATCTGGGAAACCCTTAATGTCAGGTAAGTCATCGTTTATGTGCAACTTAGTTACATTGAATGTGTTTGAAACACATAAAGGATACTTTCCTACACGGTAATCAAATAACATATCAAATGTGGTGTTAATAATGAATTCAAACCACAAGTAACAAAATAATAAATTTATGGCATACCTTCCTCTTTGAATTTTGTAAATTGTAAAATGATTATTGTTGGTAACAAACTGTCCTTCCTATTTTTAATGTATTCATGGAACTGCAAAGCGTAATCTTCCCATAATGTACAATGTATTGTGTTGTTACTACAAATATAGAAAAGAAGATGGTTACCAAAAATAAAAATGATCAATACAGAGCAATAAAACTGATAAATGTGCAGTGTTTTTGTATACACACCCAAGTCCTTAAAGACCATATTAATTTGTTATTTTTGCTACCACTTTGTAATTGTGTGTAACCAATGTCTATGACCATGCCAATAACATCTGTAACAGAAAAATTCATAAATAAACCAAACGTTAAAAGAGAACCTGATATAACATAATGGAATAATATTGTTCACACATATATGTATAATCAGACCTATTAAAAGATCTATTTTCCACTTTCCACATATAATATCAGCAAACGATGTGAACTTCATGTTTTTTGGAGGTATGTCGTGCTTATTTTTGTCGCAAACAGAAGTACCACTAGTGAAAACCAACACATATTTGTGGTCAGAAAGCTTGAACAAAATCTCATTTAACATCACTTAGAAATTTGCAATGGTATAAGTGTTATCGAAGGCTAAAACAAAATCAAATGCTTGTTAAAACATAGTTGGAACTTTAACATGAATATCTGAACCCTGAAATGTGAATAATGTCATGTTCAAATAGTTGTGATGAAAGCACAAAACATACCAACAAAATGCTTGAAAAACTTGAGTTGAAGTCATAACACAAAGATGATTAAATGCAGAAAAATTGAAGTGAACATTATTGTAGAAAACTTACCTGTTTATCAACCAAAATCATCTTAAAGTGTTCCTTATTCTTCGAAACCACACTCCATTTGTGATCGATTCTAACTGCAATCTTCCAAAGCTCTTTACAGTCTTTGATATCCCTGACTAATACAAGAGGTCTTGCCTTGATTGTTGTTGTTGTTTGCTTAAGTTAAGATGAATTTCAGAAGTGTGGTTGGTGGCAGAATGAATTTTGTAGAGTTGATTCAAACCATTTCTGTTTTGCTAAGGGTGTTTTTGGTGAGGATAAGCAATTTTGACACTAAATCTTTGGAAGTTTAAAGGGTATATGAGAGAGAAAGATTTTGAAAATTAAGAAAGATTGGATGAAAATTTTTTTTTTTTTAATTTGGAGAGTTTTGAAGGGTTTGTGTTTATTTATAACATCAAAAACACCATAATTTGAGAGAACTCAAATTTTTTATTCAATAAGGATTTGGGAGGGATTAAACAAATTGTTCAAATATAAGTTTTGTTTTTTATAGTATTTCAAAATTTTAAAATATATCAATGATAATTATAATTTTATCATTTGTAACACCTCAAAAGTTGCCCTTTATTTTTCCAACTTCTAACCGGCTTATGTTTCGTTTCATTCTTGCATTATCATCTTTGCATATCATTGGTTCTTAGCACGGGATCAAGGTATATGGGCTAACTCAAGAGAAGAAGATGTTTTCCAGAGCTTCAAGTAAAAATCTCATGTGTGTTATCCAAGACACCAAGAGGAGAGATAGTCTCAATGTCTTCATTACTTGAACCAGAAAGGAGCCTTGGACCTCAAGGTATCTTATTGGTCCATCACCTCATCAGAAGATTGCAATTGGCAAGAGATTTCAAGTGAATCATATCCTCCTAGCCTGATTTTTCAAATTAGGGTTTTGAGATTCTTGAGTTTAACACCACAACGGGCATGTTCTCTAAGTCTTTATCATCACCAAATGGCATTTCTCATCTTTGTTGGAGAGGATATACATCATACTCAGAGGAATTTGGATTTGGAGGATATGCTGATTTCTCCTAGACTGAGGGTTCAAGATTAGGGTTTGGCATAAAATCAGTTTATTTCTGATTTTTGGGCAAGACTTAATTCTATGGTATTCCTCATGTCCTTAGGTGTATAAGGTTGGAATATTGTCCATCAATTTGGTTTGAAAGAGTTTCAATTGATCAATTGACTGAAAATCAGGAGAATTGGGGAAAAGTAGACTGTGCAGAGGAAAAAGTCAACTCTTGACTTTTTGAGGTCAAAATATTGTTCCTCATGTCAAATATGATCATTGGTGAGGGTTTGATCAAGAAATGTCAAGAGATCCACAAGAAATCAAAGGATATGAAAAGTTGCCAAAAATAGTAATGAAGGGTTTCCATTTATGGCAAGTTTTGTCAAGCTGAAGGGTCGCTTTAGGGCATTATTTTTCCATGTTCCAAGCTTCAAACTCAAAGGTTATGGAGGCCTATCAAAAGTTCGCATTCCAAGCTTCAAAACCAAAACAAAAACGTGCCCATTGGATCAAAATTGAGAGAGATATGATCAATTAAAGTTGGGGAAAATCAAGGCAAAATGGTAAGTCATGACCAGTCAGCACGCAATCATTTTCACAAACACCTTGTGTGCATGTTTTGTCCAAGTTCATATCAAAATTTCTCCAAGATGGAGACTCCAGATGAAAAAATGTTCAACATGAGTTTTATTCCTCTCAATCTCCTCTACAACTTTGATGTTGGGGAATTTTTCATATGAACAACCATTCGGGAGATGTGGTGAGTCAAAGTAGGGGCCTCAACCTGAGTCATTCACATGCATGTAGGCTGGGCACGAGCAAGGCAAGGTGGCATGCCAAGTTGCATTGAGGCAATTTTCACCATTTTTGCCTTGGTACAATCGATTTGCATAGGTGTGCAATCGATTGCACCCCTTTAGTTTTCACATTTTTAGCTTTGCAAGGGTGTCCAATCGATTTGTACTGTTGTGCAATCGATTGCACTGTGGCGGATTTGCCTAAAACCTTCATTTTTCAGCACTATGTCAATTTCCAATGCACCACATTCACTTGGAATCAATGCTATATCAGTAGAAGGATCTAGAGGATTGTAGAATGTGATTTCATTTCCATCCAATTTCCACTCTAATTCCACATTCCTTTTCCAAGTTATTTTTCACTTCCAATTCCACTCACTCCAAACCTCACTTTCATTCCAAACCTAAGTCATACTTAAACCAATGTGATCCAAACCACACACAAGGACACTTCATTTTTCTGATTTTTATACACTTCTCATTCAGAATTCTCTCTCAATTCTCTCTCACTTTTTTATTCTCCATCTTCATCTTCAACCTCTCATCAAAGCTCCATATTCATAGATTCACAAATTCTTCATTGGAATTTGTGGATTCTTGAGCTAAACCTCCATCACATCCTCATTCTTGATTCAATTCTGCAGTAGCAACTTATTTGGATCTAGGTTCAAGATTTTGGAATCACTTCTTGGAGAGCTTTTGCTTATTTGTGGATTATTGCTTTGATCTTCAAGTGTTCTTGATAAATCTTCATAGATCTCTGGATTTCTTACTTTGATTCACCAATTTTCGTGTGCAATAATTACCAAAGCAAATCTCAGCTTTGTAGGTTGGTTTTTTTTTATATCTATGCTTGATTTAGCTTAATTTCAACTTATACAATGTAGATCCATGGTTTTCATTGTGATTTGATCCGTTTGCTTGTTTGGTTTCATGATCTTGTTGTTTGATTGTTGAAGTGTGTGCTTGATTACTGATATTTGATGTGGATTTTCGTGTATGTTTAATTACATGATCATTTGGATGTTTGAGTAGGTGATTGGTGCGGGAAAAGTGATTATGAGAAGTGATTTTTGCAGGTCTGGTACTGTGCAATCGATTTGCATCCTAGTGCAATCTATTGCACCTGTGTTTTTTACTAAGAATTGCTTTTTGTAACTGTACAATCGATTTGCACCCTGCTGCAATCGATTTGCACCTGTAACTTTTGTGTTTTTTACTTGTTTGGAAGCATGTATTGATACCTATTCCACCCCTAACTTTCATGGCTTTGTGTGATGCATATTTGTGGAATTTTCTAGGGTTGTTTAACCTTTAGTTGCTGGATGCATGTGAATCTTTGATGCATATTTGTCTGATTGTTGATTTGTTTGCATTCTTGAAGCATGTTCTTGAGGCATATTGGTTCATGTGTGATTGATGACTTGTTGAACTTATGTGATCTCTTAGAAATGAATGTGATGTGATACATGTGAGTATGATGTTGTGGTATGCATAAGTTGGATCATGTATGCTTTTTACCTTGCTTGAACATTTGTTTTCCTTTGAAAATGATTATGGTATATGCTCAACTAGTCTTGATGTATGTTAATGTGAAGTTGTCTTGCATGTTTGGATTGGATGATCATGATATGATTTAAGTTCTGACTTTGCTCCATTCTCACTTCATTTTGTTCACATCACCTTTGTATGAACACAGTTTTCTGACACGTGAATTTTGATTTCCATTGATGAATGTTCATGTTTGCGTTGTTGGCATTCTTGATGCGATGAACACGTTGCACACACATTCAAATCATGTTAATTATTGGATAATGCTCAACTTACTGGACGTATGATGCATGATTGATGTTTGTCTCCGTGGTTGCTTGTGCATGATTCGTTTTGGTCAATGAGTAAATTGTACAATCATGTTGTGTGTGCTTGTTCTTGAGTGGTTAACATGATCATGCTTGTTCATCCTTGATGTTTGCAATCTCTATGCTTGATTTGCCTTGCTATGCATGTTCCTTTGCAATCACTTCTTGTTTGGATGCATGCTGCCCTGTTTCTACAGCTGTTGTTCTAAGTTTGTTCATGTGATGTCTATTGTTCACACTTGCTGCCTGCTGCCTTTTACACCTATTTTGTGTTGAATGTGTGTGCTATTAAAAGCTGTCTTGCTTATGTGCTGTCTTATACTGCTGTTTTGGTGCAGGTGCACTTTGGTAGCTGCTGTTTTTGTTTATTCGCCTCTTTTTCCTCCTTTGTCTCTTTCACTCTTTCTCTTCCCTTGAGTCTCAAGACTTGTTTAAGTCTCAGATTCACTCCCTTAGAGCTACCTAGTCCAACTTAATTTCCAATTAAGCTTGGAGTAGGATTAGCATTAGGCTCCCCTTGGCATGCTAACTTAGGTAGACGTTTCCCTCTCGAACTCAACTATAGGGCCACCTTTGCATGACAACATTAGGAACATTTAGTTTCCCCTTAGTGTTTTATTTTCCTTTGAGTCTTCTCTTCTCATCTCATAACACTTTTAAAACACTTAATAAAGTTAACATGTATTGCGCATGAGCCTCGCACGTGGGAAGTGAGGAATGAGGGGTTTCCTCTCATTTTTCTAGAGTGTTTAGTGGACGTTCCATTTTGGAACAATTTGCTAAGCATTCGTTCCTATATCATAGACTTCGGTACAATGCAAGTTACGAACTAACTTCAATCCACTTCTGTCTCAAAAACACAAAAAACAAACTCAAACCTTTTTCATCCTTCAGGATCATTCAAGTTCAAATCATTTTCAGAAAAGGGCACGTTATTTCCGTCTCGTCGCAAACAGACATCGACCCTAACTGCCGGACGCGAATCTAACGTTGCTCATAAAAAACACTAACCGACCTTGTTAGGTCGAACTACGACTGCTCTGATTTCCTCTTTCTCGTCCGATTGAGGATACGTAGGCACAAGACGACGATGTCTTGGCGAGCAACCTCCCCCCATTAGTTCGTGTTCGAACTACGTTGACTCTGACTTTCCCATTGCACGAGGGAATACGTAGGCATAGGTCGAGCGATGTCCTATCGAGTCACTTCTTTTTCTTTTCTTCCCCGTTTCCTCGTTCTCTTCCGTTCCTGTTCCTTTCCTTTCCAGTAGCAGTGGAGCTCCAGACGACGACACCCTTTGATTGAGACAACAAGCGTGGATCCCATCGAGTACGATGGACGCGTGGGGTGCTAAAACCTTTCCCTCGCGTAACCGACTCCCTTACCCTTTTCTCTTGGTCGCGAGACCATGCTTTTTTCCTTCCCTCGGGTTTACGCAGTGTTTCCTTTCCCTCTCTTGGGATAAATACACATTGCTGGCAACTCTGTTTTCCGCGCCACTTTTGCATTTGTACCATGGATGAAAATCCTCGGGAGTGACAGCTGGCGACTCTGCTGGGGAAAGGTTAACCTCTTGCTGGTCCATCCCTTTTTGAGAGTCAATCCTAGCGCATGTTTGTTTGTTTTCATTGGGTGTTTACTGTTGTGCTTTATTTTATTGTTTTACTATTTTACTGTATTACTGTATTTATTGCATTGCATTTCATTATTATGCTGGACTGTACTGTGCTGTGCTGGTTTTCTATTTGGCAGGTTGGGATTCTTTGAGAGATAAGCCCAATACACAGGCTTGAGCATACACTTAGGACTAGAGTGGAAAGTAGTGGGACCTACGCGCCGTCTTGGTGCATTTGGTGATCACGAAATTCACATCCAGACGAGGCTATCTTGGGAGATATTCTGACGTGCGTGTCTTGCACATTTCAGAATGTTGATCTAGAGAGCTGTCGACTCTGGCGACCGTTTCTCCGAGGACTCAGCAATGCCTCTCCTCCCGACATGTGATAATGGCAGACCAGAAATGGAAAACCCATTACACTTGTCGATCCGAGGACCCAATGCTGGGAACTTGCTATAGGATATCCTTTTTTAGGGGAATCAGTTGAGGCCTTCTCGATTGATGATGATGCCAAACCAGAAATGGTGAACGTATCATCATTTCTCGACCTGAGAGCCCGTGATATCGAGGAGCCTCGGTTTTCTAGTACCCACATGTGGGATGGGCGGGTGTTTACAGGTTTGCAGGTAACCTTAACTTTCATCCTACCTGGTATTCTGGTTTTCTTATCAGTGTGAACTTATTAGCCTGGTATGCTGGTTATTTGGATATTCTGGTATTCCGGTATTCTCTTCAGAGCAGACCTTTGAACAACTCCATTCAGTAGCACAGCAGTACAGAGCTTTATGGAAGCCTTGATCCCATGTCTGTTGCATTTGTATCATCAATTTTTGCATACATGTTCTTGTATTTCCAAGGGATATTAACTTTGAGATTCGCTGTTGAGCGTTTTCGTCTATTTCCTGTGGTTCTTTTGAAAAAAAAACTTGAATCAAAGTAGAATGATTCCTTGGAAATATTCGAGCATGGCATTTGCATTCGCATACTCATACGCATAGCAGGTGCTCAGGAGCGGATTTCTCATTCTGACCTGGTATTATCTTCGGAATTGACAGCTTGACCTGCCACCACTACTCAGCCTGTGATAATCAGAGGATAGCCATGGAACAACTCCGTGCAGAAGTAATTGAAATGAAGATTCAGATGAGGCAGTTTGGGGAAGATATGCAGGTTATGTCCTAGGGTCAGAAACTGCTAAGAGAGGAAGTCAATCAGATGAGGACTCAGGATGGCCTGGTTATGGAAATCTTGAATAAGGTGTTAAAGAAGGAAAACAATCATGTGCTCGCTTCCACAACAGAGGTCCTTACTCCTCCCATCTCTTTGGGAGATTCTCTAGATCATGGATTGCCTCGTGAATCTCCTCCACAAACTGAAGTTTTAGAGCTTTCTCATTAGCAATCATTTCCTGCTCCTCAAGAGGATCCTAAGTCAGAGGGGCCTAAGAGGAAGTTTGATCCCATTCCAATGCCGCATGCACAGTTACTTTCTTATTTGCTCGAGCTCAAACTGGTTGAACGTGTTAGTTTAGGACCTCTTCCCACAAAGCTTCCCCTGGGACCTAATGCTAATGCTAGATGTGAGTTCCACTCTGGGACACCTGGTCACAATGTTGAGAAGTGTACAAGGTTCAAGCATAAAGTCCAAGATCTCATTGATTCAGAGGCAATCAAGTTTACTTCACTTGGAACTGGTAAACAAGGTGATTTTACTCCCATCGTTGCAAAGGAATTGGGGACTCCCTCCTTTTCCAAAGGATCCACCTCGCGTTAGGGATCTCTTCCACAACCTTATGTTGCTGAAGCTCCATATCAGTAACCCTTATTCGTGACTCAGCCGAATGTGGAAAGGAAAGTACAGGGGCAGGTGGGCCGCCCAAATCAGCATCAGCAGCAGAACCATCAGCAGGAGAGACAACTCAGACCAAGAAGGCCCAAGAGGATATTTGATCCTATTCCTATTCCTTATAGTCAGTTGTTTGCTCGCTTGCTCAAAAGCTCTCTGATTCAGCTGAGGAATGCCATGCCAGTGCCATACCCTATTCCTTTGGACTATGACATGAACGCTAGCTGTGAGTTCCATTCGGGAACGTTTAGGCATACGCTTGATAGCTGTAATACATTCCAGCACAAGGTGCAAGATTTGATTGACTCAAAGGTCATCACCCCCGATGGTACTCCCACAAGGTGAAGCTTTTTTATCAGAGTGAGCACTCGAGGCTGCGAAGACATTATCAGAAGCAATGAGTCCAGACGGAGTCAAGTCTCCTTAACAATTGCAATTATCAGCTTCCTTTACTGCATTTTCATATGTAGCTTTCATTTGTTTGTTTAAACACTGTCTGCATGTAAAAACTAGTTTGTGTTTTGAATGTTGATTTTAATGCAATAAACGTGTTGTTCCTGAAGTATCTTACTTTTATGCACTCATGTCATGTTTATATGCACTGCAATACCAACTTTCTTGCCTTAAACTCTTGAGGGAGGATGATGAAGTGAAAAATGCAAAATCTTTGGTTGTGTGCTTCTGGATAAAACCCTGTTGAGGATGTACAGGCATTGTTTCAAATCCTTAAACACTGGAGATATAAGGGAGATAGACCTTCGTTAACCCCTTTGATCCTTGAAGTATGAGTTTCTTTTGTACGAAAAAACCCTCACACTTAACCCAGGGGAAGGGTAGGCGTCAGTTAGTTTGACAGAGCGTTCAAATTGCAAAAGGAGTGTGCATATGAGGATCCATCACCTTCTATTCCACCGTCAAGAGGTTAAAAGATGTGAAACCACAATGGTTATCCCTCAACAATCAAGGAGTGAGGAAGTCACAACCCTTTTAAGAAAGTCAGACAAAACGGCGTCACACGATTTGTTCAAAAAAAAGGGGGGGGGGGGGGAATCAAAAGAAAAAAGAAAAAGAAAAAGGAAAAAGCCCGCTAAGTTGAAACTTGAAAACAAGCGACTTAGGCAAAAGTTAGGGCATCCCGCTGGACTTCAAAATTGAAAAACTCAAAAGAGTCAGTCTAGGCAAAAATTAGGGATCAAAAAGGAAAAGAACGAAAAAGCGAAAAGAAAAAGGATTACAAAACAAAACCCTTAAGCAAGAACAAAGTCGTGGGACTACGAACAAAAGACAAAAAGGGGTAACTGTTGCTCTAAAACCTTATCAGGTCTCAAACCATCAGTGCATGGATTCCTTAAAGATCATGAAACCTTTTGAGAGATGAGCGCTTGCGCCGAATTAGCTGAACGTAGGACTGGAGAACATCACGAAGAGTGGGTGGGCACCAATAAACTTTGAGCCTTAAATCCTTTTTTCTCAAAAACCGTGAACCAGGCCACGATACAACCCTCAAAAGTCCTAATTGAAGCAGGGTTTATTCCGAAAGTGCACTTTAGCGAGATAGCGTTCCTGATTCCTATGAGTTGTGCTAATAAGATTTTTGTTGGTATTACATGTGCGCATTATTTGCCATTCAAAAATCAATGTTGCATCTCAGCTAGTGATTCGGTCATAAGGCTTGGCGACACATTTTCAATAAAACTTCAGGTTAACACGAGTGTTGCATTAGAATTGTCATTCTCATATTAAACGTTTTCTGTTCGCATGTGTTTGACATCAAAGAAGCTTACATGATAAACGTCAGTCGAGAAGCTCGATCACGCCAAGTTGAGATGGTGAGAACTCCGAAGGACAGTCATGTCAAGGGGTATGTGGCCAAGAGACTGTGCGCAGCCTGGGGGGGGGGGTTCCCGATATATGGTGATAAGATGCAGCCAATCTGGAGAAGTCACATTGAAAACTCTCCCTAAAGCAGTCAATATGGGGAAATCATGTCGATTTGACAAATCTCTGTAAGATCAGTCAGGGGAAAAGTTTCTTCAAGACTTGGGGCATGCCACCTTTAGAGCGTGAGAAGTTGTCCACTCCTGAAGACGGTTAATTGAAAGCACCTCTTCAAAGTTCAGAATACTGGGGCAGAATATTTCAGGTCATTGCAAATCCTTTAGAGGTAATTTACTTCCTGGATTATGAAGTCTGGGGTAGTTGCGTCGAGATCTGATAAATCTCTCCAAGAGTTTGAAGACCCTAGGGCAGTGTGAACGCCCGGTCCTCTATAAAATCCTCTTGAGATGATTTCTTCCTTTAGACCTGATGGTATGGGGCAAGTGGAGAGTCCAAAGGGTCGTTTATGACTATAGAGACAGGTCAGGCTGGGTAACAAGTTTGTTTTTCCCCAAGTAACGTTACTCTCCCCAGCACTGAAAGTTCATCATCCTAAGCAGAACTCGTTCCCTCCAACAAGCAGTTTAAAGTGGATTGCTCCGAGGTGAATGTGGTTGTATCTCCCACAGGAGGTGTGTTGGATGTCTTTGAAAGGACTTTATTTTCCCCATAAGAGTCTGGTAATCACTTTCCGCAGGAGGTCAGGAAGTGTAGTTCCCTCAGCAACGACATGCTCTAATCCCCTGCAGGATAAATTCTTTCCTCCGACAACAGGTTAAGCTCAATGATATCCCTCGGTAGGTTTCGTTGAATTTTCTCTCCAGTGGAGCTATTCTCCTCAGCATTAAAAGTTCATCCTCCTCAGCAGGTTGTTATTTTCCCCATCCAGAGTGTCGAGGATTATCTTCCTCAACAGAGTACAAAAGATTAATTCCCCAACTAGAGTTGTGGTTGATTGATTACTCTCCTAGCAAGCAGCCAGAAGTTGATGTTGTTGCATCCCCAGCAAAAGACTGATGGAATATCTTCTTTGGACAAGGAGTTTGGTTTCCCCACAGAGTCTTGGCACTCCTTTTCCTCAGCTAGTCGGGAAATGTTTTCTCACCAACAATGGTTTGGTCTGATCCCCAGCAGATGAGTAAGCTTGGTGGTATCCCCTAGCAGAGTTGATGTTGGCAATCACCATTCCCCAAGTAGATTTGCTGGTATTGGCTGATATTCCCCAGCGGGACAAGGGTGAGGGCATCCCCCAATAGCAGGTTAAGTTCAGTAATATCCCCAGCATGCGACTTATGGAATATCTTCTTGGGACAAAGATGTTATTTTCCCCACAGGTTCTTAACACCCATTCTCCTCAGCCAGTCAGGAGATATTTTTCTCATCAACAATGTTATGATTTAATCCCCACAGATGAGTAAGTTGGATGTTGTCCTCTAGCAGAGTCGATGCCATCAATCACCATCTTCCAAGCAGATTGCCGGTAATGGCAGATACTCCCCAGCAGGTAAGAGCATCCCCCAGCAGCAGGTTGAGTTCGGTAATATCCCCAAGCAGGTTCGGAGTTATTGACTTGTTTCCCCAAGCGGAGCTTGGTGGTGATCTTCTCAGTGGATTGTCCTACAGCGGTTGATACCCCCGGAAAGTCTTAAAGTCCAATTGTTATTGACATTTTTCAGATCCAGGTTTTGGATTCTATCTTCGGCAGAAGTCATTGGTAATCCCCAACGGAGAGAGTTTCTCTTTGGGGTCCCACCTCCAATATTCTTTTTTATCCATCCCCAACAGAGTGGTTAGTCTCTCAGAGTTTTCATCTCCAGCAGAGTTTGTGATCAGTGTCTTCCTCAGCAGAGTGAAGTCAAAACAGCAAGGAGGATCTAAGGAGGTTTGAATAGGGGCAGTTGTAACACCTCAAAATTTGCCCTTTCTTTTTCCAACCTCTAACCGACGTATGTTTCATTTCATTCTTGCATTATCATCTTTGCATATCATTGGTTCTTAGCATGGGATCAAGGTATATGGGCTAACTCAAGAGAAGAAGATGTTTTCCAGAGCTTCAACTAAAAAGCTCATGTGTGCTATCCAGGACACCAAGAGGAGATATAGTCTCAATGTCTTCATTACTTGAACCACAAAGGAGCCTTGGACCTCAAGGTATCTTATTGGCCCATCAACTCATTAGAAGATTGCAATTGGCCAGAGATTTCAAGTGAATCACATCCTCCTAGCCTGATTTTTCAAATTAGGGTTTTGAGATTCCTGAGTTTAACACCACAACGGGAATGTTCTCTGAGTCTTTATCATCACCAAATGGCATTTCTCATCTTTTTTGGAGAGGATATACATCATACTCAGAGGAATTTGGATTTGGAGGATATGCTGATTTCTCCTAGTTTGAGGGTTCAAGATTAGGGTTTGGCATAAAATCAGTTTATTTTTTATTTTTGGGCAAGACTTAATTCTATGGTATTCCTCATGTCCTTAGGTGTATAAGGTTGGAAGATTGTCCATCAATTGGGTTTGAAAGAGATTCAATTGATCAATTGACTGAAAATCAGGAGAATTAGGGAAAAGTCAACTGTGCAGAGGAAAAATTCAACTCTTGACTTTTTGAGGTCAAAATATTGTTCCTCATGTCAAATATGATCATTGGTGAGGGTTTGATCAAGAAATGTCAAGAGATCCACAAGAAATCAAAGGATATGAAAAGTTGCCAAAAATAGTAATGAAGGGTTTCCATTTATGGCAAGTTTTGTCAAGCTGAGGGTTGCTTTAGGGCATTCTTTTTCCATGTTCCAAGCTTCAAACTCAAAGGTTATGCAGGCCTATCAAAAGTTCCCATTCCAAGCTTCAAAACCATAACAAAAACGTGCCCATTGGATCAAAATTGAGAGAGATATGACCAATTTAAGTTAGGACAAATCAAGCCAAAATGGCAAGTCATGACCAGTCAGCACGCAGTCATTTTCACAAACACCTTGTGTGTATGTTTTGTCCAAGTTCATAGCAGAATTTCTCCAAGATGGAGACTCCAGATGAAAAAATGTTCAACATCAGTTTTGTTCCTCTCAATCTCCTCTACAACTTTGATGTTGGGGAATTTTTCATATGATCAACCATTCGGGAGATGTGGTGAGTCAAAGTAGGGGCCTCAACCTGAGTCATTCACATGCATGTGGGCTGGGCACGAGCAAGGCAAGGTGGCATGCCAAGTTGCATTGAGTCAATTTTCACCATTTTTGCCTTGGTACAATCGATTTGCATAGGTGTGCAATTGATTGCACCCCTTCAGTTTTCACATTTTTAGCTTTGCAAGGGTGTCCAATCAATTTGCACTACTGAGCAATCGATTGCACTGTGCCGGATTTGCCTAAAACCTTCATTTTTCAGCACTATGTCAATTTCCAATGCACCACATTCACTTGGAATCAATGCTATATCAGTAGAAGGATCTAGAGGATTGTAGAATGTGATTTCATTTCCATCCAATTTCCACTCTAATTCCACATTCCCTTTCCAAGTTATTTTTCACTTCCAATTCCACTCACTCCAAACCTCACTTTCATTCCTAACCTAAGTCATATTTAAACCAATGTGATCCAAACCACACACAAGGACACTTCATTTTTCTGATTTTTCTACACTTCTCATTCAGAATTCTCTCTCAATTCTCTCTCACTTTTTCATTCTCCATCTTCATCTTCAACCTCTCACCAAAGCTCCATATACATAGATTCACAAATTCTTTATTGGAATTTGTGAATTCTTGAGCTAAACCCCCATCACATCCTCATTCTTGATTCAATTCTGCAGTAGCACCTTATTTGGATCTAGGTTCAAGATTTTGGAATCACTTCTTGGAGAGCTTTTGCTTATTTGTGGATCATTGCTTGGATCTTCAAGTGTTCTTGATAAATCTTCATAGATCTCTGGATTTCTTACTTTGATTCACAAATTTTCATGTGCAACAATCACCAAAGCAAATCCCAGCTTTGTAGGTTGGTTTTTCCTAGATCTATGCTTGATTTAGCTTAATTTTAACTTATATAATGTAGATCCATGGTTTTCAATGTGATTTGATCCGTTTGCTTGTTTGGATTCATGATCTTATTGTTTGATTGTTGAAGTGTGTGCTTGATTACTGATATTTGATGTGGATTTTCGTGTATGTTTAATTACATGATCATTTGGATGTTTGAGTAGGTGATTGGTGCTGGAAAAGTGATTATGAGAAGTAATTTTTGCAGGTCTGGTACTGTGCAATCGATTTGCATCCTAGTGCAATCAATTGCACCTTTGTTTTTTCACTAAGAATTGCTTTCTGTAACTGTGCAATCGATTTTCACCCTGCTGCAATCGATTTGCACCTGCAACTTTTGTGTTTTTGGCTTGTTTGGAAGCATGTATTGATACCTATTCCACCCCTAACCTTCATGGCTTTGTGTGATGCATATTTGTGGAATTTTCTAGGGTTTTTTAACCTCTAGTTGCTGGATGCATGTGAATCTTTGATGCATGTTTGTCCGATTGTTGATTTGTTTGCATTCTTGAAGCATGTTCTTGAGGCATACTGGTTCATGTGTGATTGATGACTTGTTGAACTTGTGTGATATCTTGGAAATGAATGTGATGTGATACATGTGAGTATGATGCTGTGGTATGCATAAGTTGGATCATGTATGCTTTTTACCTTGCTTGAACATTTGTTTTCCTTTGAAAATGATTATGGTATAAGTTCAACTAGTCTTGATGTATGGTAATGTGAAGTTGTCTTGCATGTTTGGATTGGATGATCATGATATGATTTAAGTTCTGACTTTGCTCCATTCTCACTTCATTTTGTTCACATCACCTTTGTATGAACACGGTTTTCTGACACACGACTTTTGATTTCCATTATTGAATGTTCATGTTTGCGTTGTTGGCATTCTTGATGCGATGAACACGTTGCACACACATTTAAATCATGTTAATTCTTGGATAATGCTCAACTTACTGGATGTATGATGCGTGATTGATGTTTGTCTCCGTGGTTGTTTGTGCATGATTCGTTTTGGTCAATGTGTAAATCGTACAATCATGTTGTGGGTGCTTGTTCTTGAGTGGTTAACATGATCATGCTTGTTCATCCTTGATGTTTGCAATCTCTATGCTTGATTTGCCTCGCTATGCATGTTCCTTTGCAATCACTTCTTGTTTGGATGCATGCTGGCCTGTTTCTACAGCTGCTGTTCTAAGTTTGTTCATGTGCTGTCTATTGTTCACACTTGCTGCCTGCTGCCTTTACACCTATTTTGTGCTGAATGTTGTGCTGTTGAAAGCTGTCTTGCTTGTGTGCTGTCTTTTACTGCTATTTTGGTGCAAGTGCGCTGTGGTAGCTGTTGTTTTTGTTTATTCGCCTCTTTTTCGTCCTTCGTCTCTTTCACTCTTTCTCTTCCCTTGAGTCTCAAGACTTGTTTAAGTCTCGGATTCACTCCCTTAGATCTACCTAGTCCAACTTAATTTCCGATTAAGCTTGGAGTATGATTAGCATTAGGCTCCCCTTGGCATGCTAACTTAGGTAGACGTTTCCCTCTCGAACTCAACTATAGGGCCACCTTTGCATGACAACATTAGGAACATTTAGTTTCCCCTTAGTGTTTTATTTTCCTTTGAGTCTTCTCTTCTCATCTCATAACACTTCTAGAACACTTAATAAAGTTAACGTGTATTGGGCATGAGCCTCGCATGTGGGAAGTGAGGAATGAGGGGTTTCCTCTCATTTTTCTAGAGTGTTTAGTGGACGTTCCATTTTGGAACGATTTGCTAAGCATTCGTTCCTATATCATAGACTTCGGTACAATGCAAGTTACGAACTAACTTCAATCCACTTCTGTCAAAAAAACACAAAAAACAAACTCAAACCTTTTTCATCCTTCGGGATCGTTCAAGTTCAAATCATTTTCAGAAAAGGGCAAGTTATTTCCGTCTCGTCGCAAACAGGCATCGACCCTAACTGTCGGACGCGAATCTAACGTCGCTCATAAAAAGCACTAACCGACCTCGTTAGGTCGAACTACGACTGCTCTGATTTCCTCTTTCTTGTCCGATTGAGGATACGTAGGCACAAGATGGCGATGTCTTGGCGAGCAACCTCCCCCCTTAGTTCGTGTCCAAACTACGTTGACTCTGACTTTCCCATTGCACGAGGGAATACGTAGGCATAGGATGAGCGATGTCATATCGAGTCACTTCTTTTTCTTTTCTTCCTCGTTTCCTCGTTCTCTTCCGTTCCTGTTCCTTTCCTTTCCAGTAGCAGTGGTGCTCCAGACGACGACACCCTTTGATCGAGACAACAAGCGTGATTCCCATCGAGTACGATGGACGCGTGGGGTGCTAACACCTTTCCCTCGTGTAACCGACTCCCTTACCCTTTTCTCTTGGTCGCGAGACCATGCTTTTTTCCTTCCCTCAGGTTTACGCAGTGTTTCCTTTCCCTCTCTTGGGATAAATACACATTGCTGGCGACTCTGTTTTTCGCGCCACTTTCGCGTTTGTACCATGGATGAAAATCCTCGAGAGTGACATCATTCTAAATATATATCATTTTAAATGTTTAAAATTTATCGATAATTTAATAAAATTAATTATTGAAGCACTCCCTTCCCCTCCCTTCCAAACTCTCAAACAGAGTCTAAAATGTTGGGGTTGGTTGAAAATATACATGTTGATACTCTTTATGGTGGAGTATGACTGTCGGTGAAGACAATGAAAACTTAAGTATTATTTTCAATCAAGGTGGAGATTTTTGGGGTTGGTTAAAAATATACATGTTGAAGAAGTCTCACATCGCTTAGTTTTGTGAATGAAGAGAAAGTCCAAGGATATACATGGGAACCAAGTTCTTTGAAATCTCACATCGCCTAGTTTTGTGAAGGAAGAGAGGGTCCAAGGCTATAGATAAGATTCAAGTTCTTCATTCCAAGATGCACCAATCAAAAGCTCTTTCAACTTGTATTTGACTTTCTTTGTTCTCTTATACTCATGTATTAAAGTGTTGTGAGATGTAGTTATATATTTGTTTTGGAGAGTGTGGGTGTACTGGGGGCCTGTGTTAGCTGAGGGTATATTATGTGTTGTAACAATTTTCACATAGTGTTGTTCTCTGGTTGTCTATTGACAACGGTAATGGTTTTATCTCCAGTTTTTGGAGTTTCCATGTTATGCTCTTCTGTTGTGATTGTATTCCTATTTCTTTTCTCTATACTTTGCTTATTTTTTCCCAACAACTGGTATCAAGCTTTTGGTTCGATCCAGCGATAAGTGTTCTTAGTATGATCTATGGTTGCAGTTTTGCCTGATCTTCCACATTAGAAAAGAAGGGTAGTGTTGTTAAAGAGTTGTTGAGCTACAGTAAAAAATTCCGTTGTGCAGTTACGGCTAGAGAAAATTAATGGAAGAATTTTATTTCATTTGTGGAAAGTTCAAGTCAAAGATGTGTTAATACAATCAAGATTGCACAAGGTGCAAGATTATGCCGGCGTTTGAAGAGCTTCCAGCCAACAAGGAAGTTGCACCATAATGTTTCAACCTTGTTTTCGACGTGTGAAAATTCTTGAAATGTTATACCTTCAAGTGAATTATACTCATATTTAGGTGGAGTATTATAGTTTTTTAAAACTATGATTGTCAGTGAAGACAATGTGAAATTATTGGAATGGTTTAGCTTCAAGTGAAATTTTTTCTTCATGATAAAATATATGATTTACGGTGATGACAATGTGAAATTATTGAAGTGGTTTATCTTCAAGTGAAATATATTCTTCATGAAAGAGTATGATAGTTTTTAAAACTATGATTGTTGATAAAGACGATTTGAAATTTTTTGGAACCGTGTAGCTTCAAGTGACTATACTCTTTATAGTGGAGTATGATTGTCGGTGAAGACAATGAAAGTTTATGTATTATTTTTAATCATGGTGGAGATTGTTGGGGTTCATTGAAAATATACATGTTGATAATCTTTATGGTGGAGTATGATTGTCGGCGAAGACAATGAAAACTAATGTATTATTTTCAATCAAGGTGGAGATTGTTGGGGTTAGTTGAAAATATACATGTTGAAGAAGTCTTACATCGGTTAGTTTTGTGAATGAAGAGAGAGCCCAATGCTATATATAGGAACCAAGTTCTTTGAAGTCCTACATAGCTTAGTTTTGTGAAAGAATAGAGAGTCCAAGGCTATATATAGGATTCAAGTTCTTCATTCTAAGATGAACTAGTCAAACGCACTTTAAGCTTGTATTTGACTTTCTTTGTTATATTATACTCTTGTATTATAGTGTTGTGATATGTAGTTAAATATTTGTTTTGGAGGGTGTGGGTGTACTAGGGGTTTGAGTTAGTTAAAGGTATATTATATGTTGTAACAATTTTTACATAGTGTTATTCTCTAGTTGTCTATTGACAATAGTCGCGGTTTTTTCTCCAATTTTTTGAGTTTCCATGTTATGTTCCTATGTTGTGATTGTATTCTTCTTTTTTTCTCTATACTTTGTTTATTTTTTCTCAACATAATAGTCATCCTAACTACATGTGGGAAAAATGTGTGATTCGGTTTGGTTCGATTAGTTTTTAATAATAAAACCTAATCAAACAAAACCAAGCCAATGTTGTTTGTGTTGGTTTGGTTGTTTCAGTTTCTTACAAGGTTTTTATTAAGTTATAAATAAATGTATAAATAACAACATAACTTTGTGTTTATTTATTCATACATTACCAAATTACAAATAACAATATCAATGAGTATAAGTTACAATACCATTTCAACATCAAACAAAAAAGGAACTCAAATTTCAAAACAATAATATGTATTACCAAGTACATATCACCTAGACCAAAACTAGATTATCCATCACACGAGACAATTGAGAAACACTTCAATCTTATACTAGACTTTAAAAACATAACACTTTCTCCCAAAAGAGCAAGAAACACCTCCTACTACTAAAAAATCTAATCACAACTACACCAAACTCTTCCATTAAAATCATGATATCAAATTATCCTCCATTCACTACTACAAAATACACCTTCGATAACATAATACTACTACGGTTATGCTTTTCACCGTTGTAATATCGCAAACTGGATGTTCCTAATATATTTTTTATTTTTTGAAAGTTATTTAATCACAGTTGAGATAAACAATTGTGGTGATAAAGTAAGTGTTACAAGCTTCAAATCCTAGCAACTATAGTGATATTTTTTAGTATATAAGCTAGAACAACCTTTGCTCTTCCCAAAAGAGAGAAACGACTATAATGATGATTGAAAATTTTCTTCATTTCTCAAGACGGTCACAAGTTATTCAAGAATATCAACCATTAGAAGTAATCATTGCAAGCATTAAATCATCAGATGTTTCATCTTCAACCTCTTCTATAAATGCACACTTTCATATAATGAATTTCCACATCTTCAAACTATTCTTCTTAACTTCCTATAGCAACATGAGTTCTCCATCTGAGAAGGCTAAGAGAATTATCTCAACAGAAGTCACTCTTGAGAACAAAACCATCACCTCGGTACAACACCATCAGCAGTCAACTGAGGAGGTCCAACCATCTGGGTCGACTGCTGTCAGGCATTCATTGAGGGTGAGGAAGGCCAAGAAGAAGAAGAAGAAGAGAAAGGTGTCGAGGAAGATTGTTTACTATGACTCAAATGAGGGTAGTAAGGAGCGAGTCGTAGATTGGGAAGATTCCTGTAGTACTAGAGGATATTGTTCCGATCTGTAAAAAATTATGTAATGGAAAAAATTATGTTTTATGCACTCTTTCCTTGTGGGCCTCTTTGTAGAACTTCTTTATTATTGTTTTATGTACTCTTTCCTTTTGATCAATGAAAAAATAAAAACAAAAAAAAAATAGTACACAACCAACAAAAATAACAACAACAACAACAACAACAGTAATTTAGAATAACAATAACAACATTAAAAAAATTTCTCACCATTATTCTCCGGTATGTTATTATTGTTGTTGTTCTTGTTGTTGCTTTGGTTCATTAATTTTGTCCATTTTTCCTATTACAAAAAACGCGTGTCACTTAAGTTCATAAATAAATAAATAATTGAAAATTATTTAACCACAGTTTTACTATTCAACCATTGTAATAAGAGCTACATTTCATTGCGGTTGCATCACGGTTTTTCTTGCCAACCGTGATGAAAAGTGATATTTTTTAGCATATAAGCAAAAGTATCTATCGTTCAGTACATAACAACTGTTTCTCTCAAAAGAAAACTCTAACATATTTCACTCTTCTCTCTCATAACATAACCCTAACATCCATGTCACTCTAAAAATATACTTCAACATTCAGATTTGTCTTCACCAATCGCTACCTTGAGGTTCGTTCATTAAACTTATGCTTCGATTTCATTTACATTTCTTGTTAAAAATGGATTCTCATTTTTTCAGATTCGTCTTCACCACCTTAACAAAGCGCATACTTTGGCTATGGTATATATGGCTTATGTTGCTATGAAAAAAATACAAGAAGTATGAAGCTATTGTGTAAACTTCATTCACCTTGTACTTCTTTTTCATAGCATCATAAACTATATGAAGTTCATAATTTGTTTCAGTTCCACGATTAGTTTAAAAAAATATGCATTCTTGAAACATTTTATTATATCTTGTGTTGTTGTTTGTTGTTGTTGTTGATTAATGTTCTCAGAACTTCATAATTTGTTGTTGTTGTTGTTGTTTTTGTTGTTTATTATATCTTTCGTTCTTGAACCTTTTTTTTGTATGTTGTTGTGTTGTTGACAAATGTTGTTGCATGTTATTATTGTTGATTAATGTTTTCAAAACAATAATAAAATATTGCTAAGTCACAAGAAAGATGCTTCTTGTGACTTAGCAATGTTCTGTTCTTTAAATTCTTATATGGGCTGCACAATAGACGAAGTTGAGTTTATTATACGCTATGTAGATTGTTTGTTTCACTAACCCTTCACTGAAAATACATTTCATCTAAATTGACATAGAAACTTATAATTTGAAAATTAAGTTGTATTTGAAAACCAACTTATATCAATCAATGTTTTCCGAATTGCATTCATCTCATCATTCATCTCAAACTATTTAACATATAGAATATGGTTCAATGACCTGATTCCTTCATTACATCTATATCTTCTCTTATAGTTTAATTTGAATAACAATAATTTATTGGCCAATAAATTGGTGTTATTCAAATTAAACTAGAATAGAAGGAATTGATGTGATGAAGGACTTAGACCATTGAACCACATTCTATATGTTAAAGTGCGGAAAAGGAATGATGAGACGCATGCAATTTGGGAAATAGTGGTTTGTTTAAGTCGGTTTTCAAGAATAGTTTAATTTTTAGATTATATACTTCTTCATCAATTTGAATGGTTGTATTTCTTTAGTGAGGTGTATGCAAAAACAAGCAATCTACGTATTATATAATAAACTATGGGTACTTTCAACAACGGTTATATATTTTATCTATGATAAAATGTTATTTACGTTCCAAATAAAATGTTGCATGTGGGTTTCGAACCGAGTACCTAAATGTATATATCACAATGGTTGACATAAGTAACCGTTGTGATAGGTAGCGCATGTCCTGCCTTATTATCACGGTCTCACGACCGTGGTGGAAAGCACCAGACATACAATCACCCCTTACCTCACAACGGTTGGTCACGCATTGTGGTATCCCTTTTCCAACCATTGTGGTATGACTTTTTCGTAGTAGTGATTAAAGCTTCTTACATATCATAATTGAAGAAGTTAATACTCAAAAAAATAAAAGATTTAAAATGAATGAATAAGATTTAAAAATACACAATTTCATTTTCAAGCACATATACTAATTATATTCAATATCAGAAAGTCCCTCATTTAGTTATGGGATCGAAGTCAATTCTAAAACATATTAGCATAATGCATTTTAGTTTGCTTTGGTTCGGTTAACAAAATAGAAACCGCAAATCGAACCGAACCGCATAGTTTTGTTAAAAGATATCACAAACACATCCGAACCAAATGCATTTTTTAATGATTTTTGGTTTAGTTTAATTCGATTAGCAATTTTTATTAGGTAAGTTTGATTTTAAACACTCCTAATAATCACTAAAGGAATTAAAAGTTGTTAATGAAAAGATATTTGGATGAGTCTTTGACCTGCATGCTACCTTTTCCAAATTTTATTTCCACTTTATTACCTTCTAAAATAATGTTCCAATATATTGTACATTTGTTTTTTTTCTAAATATCCCTTCAACTTAGATGGTTGAATTTGGTAATGCATTATTATTTTTATATAATATTAATGGTTTGATTAATGATTTTAAATTATTATTTAAATATATTAATTAAAAAATTATATTAGAAAGGGTAAAATAATGAAAAATAATTAAATGAGTTTTTTTAGTTTTATATTATTTTAATATATTTTGATATTGTAATACATTTTATAATTAAATATAGAAGAAATAATTATATTTTAATAATTAGAGAAACATAAAAAAGAAAACAATAATAAAAAATGAAAATAAAAAATAGTTTAATAATTAAAGCAACATGCACAATTATTAAGAAGTTCTAGTCTTCTCTAGACATTTTTTATGCATATAGCTGATTTGACGACAAATACCAAATCTCTTTTTCTCTTTTTAAATATTGTTCATTTCAGTTCTAATGCAGGTAGAGTTTGAATGACTTTTCTTTTTGTGTCGTATAACCTCGTTGTGACAAAGAATGTTGCCCTCATTTTGTGGCCAATTAGCTTTTATGAGAACCCCAAGGAATCTTTCTTCATAGACCTTAAAGACACTAACAACTTTATACACATTCGTTATTTGTATATAATAGTCTTGTCGTATGCTGGAACACGTTGCAATAACATGTGAGCAATGCATATGGAAAGTTTGAAAATTTCCACAATCATAGATCTTATTTTGGAGCCCAGCTTTGAAATAACTAGTTGGCTGGCCGTCGTTATGATTCACCATCTCTTGAACTAGGAAGTAGAACCTTTGACAGTCAAATTGCATGAAATTATGAGTGTTAGACTTGCTTACCTCTTTTTCATTTCCTTTGATGCAATTATTAATGTACATTTTCCCTGAAGCTAAAAATTTTGTCCAATCATGTCCTCATTTCCCAAACAGTGTACCCAACCTAAAGTATGTTGATCTTACCAAGTTGTAATAGGTAGGTTATGAGAGTGTACTTCAAAATCAATTTTATTGATTCAACGAGGTTGGTAGGCATATGGTTCCATTGTTTCCCTACCTGTAGTATGCTTGTATGTTTGTCTTACGTATCTCCTACCTGTAGTATTCGTATGTAGATTCATGCAATGTATATCCTATTTATGAAAATTCAAAAGAAATTAGTATGCAAGATTTAGTTAAAGATGTTAAAATCAGATAAACATAGATCCTTACCCATGTTAACAACTTTTTTGTGAAGGTCTTTGTCTCTGATCTCTCGCATAAAGTTTTGTGATATATGCCAGATACAATACACATGTGAAGATAAAGGATAATGTCAGCCTTTTCCCGAGTTATTATAAGCAATCTTTATAGATTCATGTCGGTCCAATATCAAACATAGGTTTGGTTGGGGTGTAACACGCATTCTCAGATTCTTTAGGAAAAACTCCAAGCACCACCAGTTTCACCTTTAACTAATGTAAAAGCTATTGAAAATATGTTCATATTCCCATCTTGTGCAATTGCCATTAAAAATGTCCATATATACTTTATTTACAACCATGTTCCATCAACTTGAACGACGGGTTTGCAGTATCTAGAACACTTGATACAAGGTTGGAAGGCCCAAAATAGACGATGGAAAATTCTAGTACCACCAATCTCGGTTCCGTCATCTGACTATGCAGGAAGTGTCTCTAGTTCTATATAGTACTAGGTAGAAATGTTTTCTATGAGTGCACTAGTCTCTTAGATATGTTTTTGAATGATGTCAAAACTAGGTTCACTTAGTTCTTTGTGTATATTGGACCTTACTATATATGTCTAGATGTGCATTGTAACACCCCAGACTGCTTTCAGGATTAACGACTGATCCCATAAACACACACAAGTCTTTTCAGCATGCCTTGTCCTCACTCACACATTTTTCGAGAAACATCTCAGAAGGTCACCCATCCAAATACTACTCCAAGTTAAGCACACTTAACTATGGAGTTCTTATTTGTTAGGCTACCGAAAAGGAGATGCATCTTGTTGGTATAGGTAGTACAAATTAATCCTAATAAGCCTTCATGCAGTCCCATACCTGCACAGTTTTAGGATCCCTCTCATTCTGATATGAATTTGGCTTTTTTCCTAAAAGCTACTAGGGGTGTCTCATTATCATGCCTCGTGCTCTGAAAATCACTCACTCGCCCTCGGGTGTTACATGTAACCAATCTTTGCACTCTTCAGCCTCAGGTTTTACATACCCACCAGCTTCCGCTTGGTTCGTCCCTAAACCACATCATACTAGGAGAGGTGTGCCTCTAATACCATTTTTGAAGCCCCGGACTGCTTTCAGGATTACCGACTGACCCCACAAACTGTCACGGGTCATTTCAGCATGCTTTTTCCTCACTCACACACTATCCGAGAAACTTCCCAAAAGGTCACCCATCCCAAAATTGCTCCAAGTCAAGCATGCTTAACTGTGAAGTTCTTATGGAAGGGGCTACCGTAAGAAGATGCATCTTGTTTGAATATGTAGTACCAATTAATCCTTATAAGCCTTCCTTCAACCATGTAGTCCCATCCATGCACAGCCTCAGAGTCCTACTCATTTTGATGTGAATTTGGTTTTTTCCCTAGAAGTTGCTTGGAGTGTCTCATTGTCATGCCTCGTACACCGACAACCACTCACTGGGTCTTACATGTAACCACTCTCCACCCTCTTCGACCTCAGGTGTTACATGCCCACCATCTTCTGCTTGGTTCATCCCCGAACTACATCGTACTGGGAGAAGTCTACCTTTGATACCATTTGTAACGCCCTATACTACTTTCAAGATTACCGACTGACACCACAAACCAACACAGGTGTTTTCAGTATGCTTTGTCCTCATTCACACATTTTTTAAGAAACTTCACAGAAGGTTACCCATCCAAATACTACTCAAACTCAAGCACGCTTAACTATGGTGTTCTTATTTGTTAGGCTACCAAAAAGACGATGCATCTTATTGGTATTGGTAGTATTAATTAATCCTTATAAGCCTTCCTTCAACCAAGCAATCCCATACCTGCACAACCTTATGATCCCTCTAATTGCGATGTGAATTCAGTTTATCCCAAGAAGCTGATAGGAATGTCTCATTATCATGCCTCTTGCACTAACAACCACTCCCTTGCCCTCAGGTATTACATGTAACCACTCTCTGCCCTATTCAGCCTCGGGTATTACATGCCCACCAGCTTCAGCTTGGTTCGTCCCCGGACCACATCATACTGGGAGAGATTTGGCTTTGATACCACTAATGTATCACCCTTCTAAACCCCATATAAAATAATAGTTAAATAATTTCTAACACTCACTGCCACTGTGTAGTCAGTGTGTCATCTTTCCATCGTTTCGAACGATATCTAAATCGGACTTATTGAATGAAACTTACGGCCGAATTCGTTAGGTTTTGTCAACAACTCATTAATCGAACATATGAACAAAAATTCACCAACACAATAGGAATTGGAATAATAATCAAACAATTCACCTATCATGATCACATTATAGATCTGAGCATTAGCTTTCTAATTCTTTAAACGACATGTCATTTGATTATACGGATATAAAGTTATGGCCAAAATCGTCAAACACTGCAAAACGAACATTCTGGTAGTTTTTTGACGACCTGTACATGTTATGTGCAGACCTGCATAGGTCATAAGCCGACCTGTACGAGTCATGTGTCGACACATAACTACCAGAATGTTCGTTTTGCAGTGTTCGACAATTTTGGCCATAACTTTTATTTTGTATATCCAAATGATGTGTAGTTTGAAGCGTTAGAAAACAAACGCTTCGATCTATAATATGATAGTGTTAGGTGAATCGTTTGATTATTATTCTTATGCCTACTGTGTTGGTGAACTTTTGTTCATATCTTCGGTTAATGAATTATTGACATAACCCGGCGATTTTGGTCATAACTTTCATTTAGTAAGTTCGATTTAGATCTCGTTCGAAGCGTTGGAAAGATGACACGCTGACTACACAGTGGTAGTGAGAGTTAGGACTTATTGATCTATGATTGTATGTGGGGTTTAAAAGGGTGTTATTACTAACGCCATATACTGCTTTCAGGATTACTGACTAACTCCACAAACCAACACGGGTCTTTTCATCATGCTTTCTCCTCACTTGCACATTTTCTGAGAAACTTCTCAGAACGTTAGCCATCCAAATACTACTCCAAATCAAGCACAATTAACTATGAATTCTTATTTGTAGGCTACCGAAACAAATATGAATCTTACTGGTCTAGGTAGTTCCAATTAATCCTTATAAGCATTCCTTCAACCATGCAGTCCCATACCTGCATAGCCTCAAGATCCCTCTCATTCCGATATGAATTCGGTTTTTCCCTAAAAGCTACTAGGTGTGTCTCATTTTCACGCCTCGTGCAATGAAAACCACTCCCTCGTCGTTAGGTGTTACATGTAACTACTCTCTGCCCTCTACGGCCTCAGGTGTTACATGCCCACTAGCTTCCGCTTGGTTCGTCCCCGAACCACATCATACTGGGAGAGGCATGACTCTAATACCACTAATGTAACACCCTTCTAAACCCTACATACAATCATAGTTCAATCGTTCCTAACTCTCGCTACCACTACGTATTCAGCGTGTCATCTTTCCAACACTTTGAACGACATCTAAATCGGACTTACGGAATGAAAGTTATGACCAAAATAGTCAGGTTATGTCAACAATTCATTAATCGAACATATAAAAAAAACTTCACCAACACAATATATATAGGAATAATACTCAAAAGATTCACCTATCACTTTCACGTTATAGATCTGAGCATTAGCTTTATAACGCTTCAAACAGCACGTCATTTGGATATACAGAACAAAAGTTAAGGCCAAAATCGTTGAACACTGCAAAATGAACATTTTGGCAGTTATGTATCGACACATGACTCAGGTCGGTACATAACTGCTAGAATGTTCGTTTGAAGCGTTAGAAAACTAACGCTCAAATCTATAATGTGATAATGATATGTGAATCATTTGAGTATTATTCATATGCCTACTGTGTTGGTGAAGTTTTGTTCATATGTTTGGTTAATGAATTGTTAACATAACCCGACGATTTTTGTCATAACTTTCATTCTGTAAGTCCGATTTAGATGTTGTTAGAAGCGTTGGAACGATGACACACTAACTACACACTGGTTGTGAGAGTTAGGATTGATTGAAATATGATTATATGTGGGGTTTATAAGGGTGTTACATTTGTGGTATCAGAGTTAGACCTCAGAGTATGATGTGGTTCTGAGCGAAAGCTGGTGGGCATGTAACACCCGAGGCCGAAGAATGCAGAGAGTGGTTACATGTAACGCCGAGGGCGAGGAAGTGTTTGTCAGTGCACGAGGTATAACAATGAGACACTCCTAATAGATTTTAGTGAAAAACTGAATTCACATCGGAATGTAGGGATCCTGAGGCCGTGGAGGTATGAGACTGCATGGTTGAAGGAAGGCTTATAAGGATTAATTGGTACTACCTATACCAATAAGATGCATCTTCTTCTCGGTAGCCTAACAAATAAGAACTCCATATTTAAGCATACTTGACTTGGAGTAGTATTTAGATGTGTGACCTTTTGAGAAACTTATCAGGAAATGTGTGAGTGTGGACAAAGCATGCTGAAAAGACCCCGTATTGGTTTGTGAGGTCAGTCGATAATCCTGTTGTAACCCGAAATTTGACCTCCCTCTTTGCCTCTTTGCATAAGCGTGTGCATTAGCATCGTTGACATACGCATTTTTATTTTTCTCTATGTGTTTCTTGTTACAGGATCTGCAGGTTTTCCAAGCCCGATTAATCGCATCCTCTCAAGATTATTTCATCACCAAAACAAGCTCAAAATAAAGGTTTCCTTGTTTATTTATCAAGACAAGAGTTGGAAAATCAATAATGGGACTTCAGCATAATTTTTTGGCAAATTTGTGGAAGTTTAGCTGAAGTAACCGGTTACAGCATATCTGCTAACCGATTACTCAGTGTATTTTCTCTAGAAACACAGTTTTTCAAGCAAGTAACCGGTTAGCAGATATGCTGTAACCGGTTACTCTGTACAAAGTTGCAGATTCTGCTGCATTTTTAGGACAGCAACTCTGCACTCACTTTGTTCTTGGATTCTACATAGTTCTAGAAGCATGTGGAATATTCTAGACAATTCAAGACCATTCAAGACATTTCCCCTACATTTATTCAATGCATCACTTTAAATTAAGAGCACCATGTTACTTAATTTACAAGCATGACAACCTTTGGATGTGGAAGCTTGCATTGGGATTGTTACCGAGTTGGTTCTAACTAACCAGTTAACCACCTTGACTTGGTGAGTCAAGCCCAACTAACTCCAACCCTAACTCCAAACCACCCAAAGCTAAGTCCAAAGCTAAGTCCAAACCTCTCACACTCCATACCTAAACTCTATAAAAGCCAAGCTTCACTCATTTCACAAATCCTCCACAATCATTCACACAAATTCACACTTTCTTCACTCTCAATTCTCTCATTCTCCTCTGCATTTTTCTGCAACTTCTACACATTCCTCTTTATCTTCTTCACCAAACCTCACAAAAGCTCTTAATTCTTGAAGAATAATCACTTTTCACATTGAAAGTGATTATTTCTTCAGCTTAACCTTCATCATCTTTCCATTCTACTGAATTTTGTGGAGCTTCAGTAGCTTTTGGATTCATCTCAAGTGATCACTTCAAGCTTCCTCGGTGATAATTCTCATTTTGGAGTTTTCGTCGAAGTTTGCTCGGTTTCGCTACGATTCGAAGTGCAATTGAGGAATCTCTGGTTTTCTTTGGTTATCTTCATCATCTTGCTATTATACTTGATTTTCTGGAGTTCTATTAACTTTTGGATTCATCTCAAGTGTTTGCTTCAAAATTCTACCGTTCGAATTCGCATTTCGGAGGTTCGTCGCAATTTGCTCGGCTTCGATACGATTCGGCTACGATTGAAGATTCCTCTGGTTTTCTTTGATTATCTTCATCAAGAATCCTTTGCAACAATTACCAAGGCACATCTCAGCCTTGTAGGTTGGTGGATCTCACTTTACTCATTGTTTCGATCGTTTCCGCACGTTTACGATGTAATTGCGATTGTTTTTCGGTTTAATTTATCATGCAATTGCTTGATCTTTAATCTCCATGATTAATGCTTATAATTTGTGTTTAATTTCCCTTACATGATGTACTTTTAGTGCACAAATTCATTCCCTAGCATGTGGTGGTTGGCATAAGTGATTAAGTGTTGAAAACCACTTTTGAAAAGCTGTTTTTTCAGTTATTTTTGCCACTGTCTCAGTGGTAACCGGTTAGCAGATATGCTGTAACCGGTTACACAGTGAAATTTTCAATAAAAACGCAAGTTTCCAAGCATGTAACCGGTTAGCAGATATGCTGTAACCGGTTACCACTAAATAGAATGGCCAATTTTGAGCTTTTTCAAGTTTGTTTGACCTTCTTTCTTCATCTAACTTCCATGAAGTGATATGCTTGATATTTATGGATGTTTTAAGTGCCGTTAACCTCTGTTTAAGGCATTTTTACATTAATTCTATGATTGATTTATCAATTCTTGCAAATATGTGTGTTCTTGATATTTGTTTGAACATGCTAGTTGTTGCACTTTCTTTGACTACATGATACATGATTTGTGTTGTACTTTCAATGTCATGTGGTACTATTTTACACCTTTTGCTTTAATCATTTTCCATTCTCTTTGGAAAGTTGTTAGCAAAACATTCCCTTTTGATTAGTTAATCGAAACCATGTTTCGATTAATTGATTCTTCCTTTTCCTTCTCTTTAGGCTTTCTTTAGAGCTCTTTCTCTATTTCCTCCCGCAGAGTTGAAGTTTCATATGACCGTCGACGCACGATATTGGAGCACTGTACAAATTATAGCTGTTACGCTGCCCGTTTCATTTTCCACACTATATTTTTGGGTGCTAGAGAAGGAATGAGGATGGAGTTTTTCTACCCTCATTCTGGCTATTTCTTTGGTAAGGGCGTCTTGTCCTCCCCTCGAGAATAGTCACCTCTATCCTCAAGCTATAGTGTTTCTCATTCCCCAGTCAGGTCGACCCTTGATCACTTTTTGCACCTCTCAATCTCTCTCTTGATTAATCACCATCTTTCTTGGTTAAGATCATTTTTGTCTTGAGTTGGCATCCTTCTCCTTAATCTCAACATTCTTGTTCTTGTGGCCAATCATTACTGTTTTGATTCCCCTGAAGAGTCTAAACCCTTTTCTTCGGTTAATCCCAGGTTTTCTGTTAAAACTGAATCCCCAGGAGTTAGTAACTTTCTTTTGGTTCTTCTCCCTTTGTTTGGTTAACCACTGCCTGTCAGTTAAAACACCAATTTGTAAGTCTGCTCAGTTGAACACAGTCCGTCTGTTAAAACACTGAGTTCCTCTTGGGTTAATCACCTTTTCTTGGTTAATCACCCGTCTCTTCAGTTAAACACAGTCCATCTGTTAAAACACTGAGTTCCTCTTGGGTTAATCACCTTCTCTTGGTTAATCACCTGTCTCTTCAGTTAAACACAGTCAGTCTGTTAAAACACTGAGTTCCTCTTGGGTTAATCACCTATTCTTGGTTAATCACCCTCTTCTTCAGTTAACCACAGTCCGCCTGTTAAAATATTGAACCTTTTTCGAGTCAATCACCTTCTCTTGGTTAATCACTCGCTCTTTTTGGTTAATCACAGTGCGTCTGTAAACACCGAGCCCCCAGCAGTTGGCAACCTCCTCTTGGTTCGATGACTTGCATCTTTGGGTTAGTAAACTTTCTTTGGTTCGAATACCCTTTCTTCGGTCCAGTGCTGTTTGTTCAGCCAGTGTACCGATACCTTTGGGTCACGACCTTCGCTCGGTCCTACACCCGTCCTTTGGGTCACGATTTTTGCTTGGTCCCACACCCGTCCTTTGGGTCACGACCTTTGCTCGGTCCTACACCCGTCCTTTGGGTCACGACCTTCGCTCGGTCCTACACCTGTCCCTTGGGTCACGACCTTTGCTCCATCCTACACCCTTCCTTTGGGTCACGACCTTTGCTCGGTCCTACACCCGTCCTTTGAGTCACGATCTTTGCTTGGTCCCACACCCGTCCTTTGGGTCACGATCTTCGCTCGGTCCTACACCCATCCTTTGGGTCACGACCTTTGCTCGGTCTTACACCCGTCCTTTGGATCACGATCTTTGCTCCGTCCTACACCCGTCCTTTGGGTCACAACCTTTGCTCGGTTCTACACCCGTCCTTTGGGTCACGACCTTTGCTTGGTCCTACACCTGTCCTTTGGACAACGACCTTTTCTTGGTCCGACACCCGTCCTTTGGGTCACGACCTTTGCTCGGTCCTACACCTGTCCTTTGGGTCATGACCTTCGCTTAGTCCTACACCCGTCCTTTGAGTCACGACCTTCGCTCGGTCCTACGCCCGTCCTTTGGGTCATGACCTTTGCTCCGTCCTACACCCGTCCTTTGGGTCACGACCTTCGCTCGGTCCTACACCCGTCCTTTGGGTCACGACCTTCGCTCGGTCCTACACCTATCCTTTGAGTACGACCTTCGCTCGGTCCTACACCCGTCCTTTGGGTCACGACCTTTGCTCAGTCCTACACCCGTCCTTTGGGTCACGACCTTTGCTCGATCATACACCCGTCCTTTGGGTCACGACCTTCGCTCGGTCCTACACCCGTTCTTTGGTTGATCTTAGTTCTATCTGTTAAAACTTCTTCTCCCCACAGAGTCTTAATCTCTTCCTTCGGTTAACCACTGCCAGTCAGTTAACATACCGAGTCCTATTTTCTCTTGGTTGTAACACCATTCCTTTGTTTGTTTCCTCAGTAGGGACGCTAACTTCTGATTCTCTGTCAATGTTTCTTTGTTCTCTTACTCCCCAGTGGAGTCTCTTTATTTCTTTTGCTCTCTTGGTTTTGACACCACTATTGCACTTTACTCTTAGCATATTTACTCTCTTTCCTTTGCACTTCTTTCTTGGTTATGACACCATTTCTTTTGCATCCCCAGCGGATCTTTCTCTATCTCTTATTCTCTTGGTTTTGACACTGTTTCTCTTGTTTCTTGCACAATCACTTTAGTCTCTTACTCCTCAGTGGAGTACTCACTTTTGCCTTTTGCTCTTCTTTCTTGGTTTTGACACCATTTCTTTGGAATCCCTAGTGGAATTTCCTTCTTTCTTTTGCTTTTTGTTTTGACTCCACTTTCCTTTCCTTTTCATTTTCCGTCTTAGTTCCACGAACTACGGAAGCTCTGATTCTGCATTCTTTTGAATGTATGATACGTAGGCATGAGATCGCAATGATCTCGGCGAGCACACTTTCACCTTTCTTCCGTCTTCCTCCTTTCTTTCTTTTTCTTCGTCCCCTGGTTCCAAGAACTACGGCGCTCTGACTTCCTCATTGCACTATGAGGGTACGTAGGCACGAGGACCTTGTTCCTCCGCGAGGACTTTCTTTCCTTTCTTTCTTTTTCCTCTTTCTTCTCTCTCTCCTTTCTTTAGCTAGAAGCCTTTAGATAGATAACCCATCCAAGCCTTGAAGCAAGCGAAATAGTTCCCATCGAGTACGACGGATGCGTTAGGTGCTAATACCTTCCTTTCGCATAAGCGACCCCCTGTTCCCGTTTCTCTTCCCCTTGGGTTTTATAGATATTTTCCCTGTCCTTTGGGACTAAATAAAGTTCGGTGGTGACTCTGTTGTATCTTTGAGTGTGCGATTCACTCAGGTAGAAACCAGCCATCTTTAGCTAGCGATTTTGCTGGGGACATGATGACCTTTTGCTGGTCCATCCCTTGAGGGGTCTCGCCTAGTTTTGTTTGCTTTCTTGCTTGTTTGGGTGTTTATCTTCTGCGCTTTACTAGTTTTATCTTTACGATTTATTTGCTTTATGTTTATTTAGCGCATTTCTTTACCACTTTAAATATTCATATGCTGTATATTCTGGGCATCTGCTATTTCCTTTGCTGTTGTCGGTTGGGTTGCTACTTGAGAGATAAGCCCAATACACAGGCTTGAGTATACACCTAGGACTAGAGTGGAAAGTAGTGGGACTTACGTGCCATCTTGGTGCGTTTGGTGTTCACGAAATTCACATCCAGACGAGGTTTTCTTAGGAGATATTCTGACATGCGTGTCTTGCGCATTTCAGGGTGTTGATCTAGTGAGTTGTCGACTCTGGAGACCATTCCCGAGGACTCAGTTGAGGCACTCCTCCCAAGGAACGATAATGGCAGACCAGAAATGGAAAACCCATTACACTTCCTTGATCCGAGGACCCAAAGCTGGGAACTTGCTATAGGATAACCATTCTTGGTTAGATCATACCTGTGAGGGGGATATTAGGTTTTTGCAGGAAACCAAGACTCTTCCAACCTTAGTTCTCTCACCGCATCAGATCTCTTCAGCTATACAGAGTTACATATGCAGATTATCCAGAAGAAATTGCATCTCTAACTTACATTATTGCGTAATGTTATTGCATCATCATGTATGCCGAACTTTTGAACTTGAGTTATTGCATCATCATATGTATGTTGAACCTTTGCATCATTGGGTGTTGCATATCTCATTTACATTCCACCTGCATAAACAACATGTGCATACGTACATTTGCATTGCATACATCCAAACCAGAGAAAGCTTATTTTCTTCCCTTCATTAGCCCAAAGACAATGATTCTCCGACGCTGAAAGCCAAAGAATCATGGAACAGGTTGGGTATGAGAACACAATGCGCAAGGAAGACAAGGTTGACATGGTTGTGGAACTACTTCTGGACAGTATGACAATGAACTCCTCGGGTCATGTTGCGTTTGATGAGAAAGCCCAGAATGGACCAAAGGTGGATAAGATCATGAATGTGGATGCAAGAAATCTGTCGGTTCACCCCTTGTCTAATCAGAAGACCACTAGAGGCAAACAGAAACAACACCGTAAGCAAATCAGTAAAGGGAATAACAATCAAGGGAGGAGACGTCCCTGCCTCGATCCAATTCCCGTGACTTACACACACCTACTGCCTGTTCTGATTCATGCTGGGGCAATTGTTCCTAAAGAAATCAAGCCGGCCAAGTTTCCTTATCATCCTAAGCATGATCCTAATGCCACATGTGGATACCATGCTGGATATGTGGGGCATTCTACAGAAACCTATGTTGTCTTTAAGGACAAAGTCCAAGAGCTCCTCGATCAGAAGTTGCTTTTCTTTACAGAGAAACCTTGCCAAAAGTCTGCACCTGTGATTGCTGAAACATCTGCCGAAGCGGAGAATAGAGGTCCTCCTATTCATGTGCAGATTCCTCCAGCTGTTCAACCTGTTGGGCAATACCCCTACCAAAGTTTTCGGTATGCTACCTCTGGAATGCATTTTGCTTATCCTGGGGCACCCTCTGCTGTTGCACCTCCGGTTACTTATCTTGGGGCACCCTACACTCCGTATGGGATCCAATTCGGTCAGACAGTTAATCATACGGTCAATCTTGGTTTGATGCACCCTGCTCAAGTGTTCCCGCAATATGATACTCATCAGGTTCATCCTCAAGCACCTCGGGCTCTTACACCGCACTATTCATTCCCATATGTTGCTGCTACCCAATACCAACGACCACAATATCAACAGCCTCTTCAGGCTCATAACCAGTAAGCCCAAGGCCAAAAGCGTCAAAACCATCGCAAGCCCCAGAATAATCTAGAACAAAGGAATGCTTCTCTGGATCTGATTCTTGTGGCATACAGTCAGCTTCTCCCACATCTGGTTCAGAACTCGCTGGTGGTTCCTAAAGCTCTGAAGCCTCCACCAAAACCATTCCCACCTGGGTATGATCCCAGTGTGCAATGCGGATATC
Organism: Lathyrus tuberosus; assembly: GCA_022829125.1. NCBI lineage: Eukaryota > Viridiplantae > Streptophyta > Magnoliopsida > Fabales > Fabaceae > Lathyrus > Lathyrus tuberosus. Next base: position 21,001,848 of record JALAZF010000022.1, on the reverse strand, counting down.
ATGCTGGGTCGGCTGGACATTCGACTGAGGATTGCAACGCATTCAAAGCTAAGGTCCAACAACTGATTAACAAGAAGTACTTAACTGTTAAAGATGGGAAACTGTGGGTGAACGGAGATCCTTTGTCCATGTAAGGGCCGAGATTGCAAAAGAATCCCTTGAATAAGCCTGTGAGCACTTCCTCAACATCGGCAACCATCATGTCATTCCATCTTTCCCATTTGTAATCTTTTTGTTTCTCAAGCACTGTTCATTTGTAAAACTTGTTTGTTTTCAGATGATAATAATAATGAAATGAATATGCATGTTTTGAATAAATTCATTCGTTTTCACTCATACTTTTTATCGATATCACACATTTGATCAAGCAAAATAAAAAAGAGAATGATAAAATCAAAAAGGCATGAGATCACTGTCTGTATGCTTTTGAATAAAACCTTGCTGACGATGTAAGGCATTGGTTCCATTCCCAAACACTGGAGGTATAAGGAAGATAATCCCTAGTCAACCCCTTTGGGCCTTGAAGTAGGAGTTTCTTTCTGTACACACAAACCCTCAATCTTAACCAGGGGCAGGGTAGTCTTCAGTTAGTTTGACCATGCATTCAAATTTCAAAAGAGGAGTACCCCATTATGAGGATCAACCACATCCTATCCCTCGCAAGAGGTCAAAAAAATCATAAATCCACAATGGATATCCCTCAACAATCAAAGGAGCAAGGCAGTCACAACTCACCCTTACAAATCACACAAACACATGTCACACGATTTTGTTCAAGAAAAAAAAATCAAAGTCACAAAAGCAAATGAAAAAAAAGCAAAAAAAAAAGCCCGCTAAGTCACAAGCAAATGACTTAGGCAAAACTTAGGGCATCCCGGTAGACTGCAAGTTCAAAATAATCAGTCTACGCAAAAATTAGGGGAAACAAAAAGAACAAAACAGAGAATCAAAAGAGAAATCCTCAATAAGAACAAGTTCATGTGATCACATGTGACAAAAACAAAACGTGAGCGACTGTCGCTCCAAAACCCTCGTCGGTTCCCTTACCATCACATCTACTGTTCAAAGCTCTTTTGAAAGGTGAACGCTTGTGTCAAACTAATTGAACGTAGGACTGGAGAACATCAAGGAGAATGGGTGGGCTAAAATAATTTTTGAGCCTTATATCCTTTCTTTCTTAAAGCGTGAACCAGGCCATGTTACAACCCTCAATAGACCTAATTGAAGCAGGGTTTATTTTGAAAGCATACGCCAGTAAAATCATGTCAAAACTGACTCCTAATGATTTGCTTATCTTTTGTGCCGATACTGACATGGCATTTTAAATGGTGATCCATTCACTGTATATCATAATCTTAGTGTACATGCTTGGATTTCAAAACTGACATATGCATGGCACTAGCATTATCATTTTCAAAACAAACATTTTTTACTTGCGAACAAGCACTTGACAGCAAGGAAGTTTCCACAATGGGAAGTGTGATCACCTCAAGGGGCAAAACGCCTGAAAACTCCGTTGAGCAAAAAGGCCTAGCCATCTCAATATTTAGTCAATCTGAGCCAATCACGTTAAGATTCAGCAAATCTCTCAAAGATCAGTTAGTCAGGGGCATTCCTCCAAAAATCAATTAGACAGGGGCAAAATCACTTCAGAGCTCATACCGAGGCAGACCACCTCAAGAGCACAAGAAGTCAACCTCTCCAAGAAATGATTGATCAAGGGCATACTATTCCAATACATGTGGGTAAGTTAACCTTGTGGCTGGGGTAACTCATGCGATACCCAACAGACTTGGACAGATACATGCTACCAAAGTACAAGTTCTCTCCCTTTTTGAGACAAGAGCAATGGTACGTTAGCAACTGCTGATCATGAAGTAGGTGTCGGGGAATCGTGTCTTTATGGCTTATACCCTAATCTCAACTCTTCCGCCTACCACGAAAAAAAAGACTCTTGACAGATCCTCAAGAACCATTGCATAGACCATTCTCATGCATTAATCATGTCACTTCACTCGTGCACATCATTCATCTGGCATAGCATGAAGCCTTAGCATAAACCCGATCATACTTTACATCTCTTCAGAACCTAATCATTGACATACTGCATATAGTAATCATCATCGCATAGCATTGCATCCTCAAATGCATAGCATAATCATCAACATAGAGCGTTGCGCCATACAGGTTTAAACATGCATCCCAATCAAAATCCAGTTTTCTTCTGGCAAACCTTTCCAGAATCTTTTCAATTCCTTGGTCCGTCCAAAACCTCTCTGGTCCGTCCAGAACTTGCAAACTTGCGGCATGGTACCTTAACCAGCATCCTTGTATTGTATGATATCCAACATCATGTAAATCACGCATACATAGCATATGCATCGATCATACTCCCTCTCTTTTGCCTGACTTATCTCCCAGCAGATTTTTAGCCAACTTTGCACTTATCTGTTCTTCCTTAACACTCTCTTTTTGCCGCCGTCGGCCAAATTTTTGAGCTACTCTTTTATTTAATCCCCTTTTACCTCAAATCATCAAAAAGATAGCGCAATTCGTACATTTAGGTCCAAGAGGATTAAATAGGGGCAACTGTCGTAACCCTAAATTTGACCTCCCTCTTTGCCTCTTTGCATAAGCATGTGCATTAGCATCGTCGACATACGCATTCGTATTTTTCTCTATGTGTTTCTTGTTGCAGGATCTGCAGGTTTTCCAAGCCCGATTAATCGCATCCTCTCAAGATTATTTCATCGCCAAAACAAGCTCAAAATAAAGGTTTCCTTGTTTATTTATCAAGACAAGAGTTGGAAAATCAATAACGTGACTTCAGCATAATTTTTTGGTAAATTTGTGGAAGTTTAGCTGAAGTAACCGGTTACAGCATATCTGCTAACCGGTTACTCAGTGTATTTTTCTCTAGAAACACAGTTTTTCAAGCAAGTAACCGGTTAGCAGATATGCTGTAACCGGTTACTCTGTACAAAGTTGCAGATTCTGCTGCATTTTTAGGACAACAACTCTGCACTCACTTTGTTCTTGGATTCTACATAGTTCTAGAAGCATGTGGAACATTCTAGACAATTCAAGACCATTCAATACATTTCCCCTACATTTATTCAATGCATCACTTTAAATTAAGAGCACCATGTTACTTATATAACAAGCATGGCAACCTTTGGATGTGGAAGCTTGCATTGGGATTGTTACCGAGTTGGTTCTAACTAACCGAGTTAACCACCTTGACTCGGTGAGTCAAGCCCAACTAACTCCAACCCTAACTCCAAACCACCCAAAGCTAAGTCCAAACCTCTCACACTCCATACCTAAACTCTATAAAAGCCAAGCTTCACTCATTTCACAAATCCTCCACAATCATTCACACAAATTCACACTTTCTTCACTCTCAATTCTCTCATTCTCCTCTGCATTTTTCTGTAACTTCTACACATTCCTCTTCATCTTCTTCACCAAACCTCACAAAAGCTCTTAATTCTTGAAGAATAATCACTTTTCACATTGAAAGTGATTATTTATTGAGCTTAACCTTCATCATCTTTCCATTCTACTGAATTTTGTGGAGCTTCAGTAGCTTTTGGATTCATCTCAAGTGATCACTTCAAGCTTCCTCGGTGATAATTCTCATTTTGGAGTTTTCGTCGAAGTTTGCTTGGTTTCTCTACGATTCGAAGTGCAATTGAGGAATCTCTGGTTTTCTTTGGTTATCTTCATCATCTTGCTATTATACTTGAGTTTCTGGAGTTCTATTAACTTTTGGATTCATCTCAAGTGTTTACTTCAAAATTCTACGGTTCGAATTCGCATTTTGGAGCTTTGTCGCAATTTGCTCGGCTTCGATACGATTCGGCTACGATTGAAGATTCCTATGGTTTTCTTTGATTATCTTCATCGAGAATCCTTTGCAATAATTACCAAGGCACATCTCAGCCTTGTAGGTTGGTGGATCTCACTTTACTCATTGTTTCGATCGTTTCCGGACGTTTACGATGTAATTACGATTATTTTTCGGTTTAATTTATCATGCAATTGCTTGATCTTTAATCTCCATGATTAATGCTTGTAATTTGTGTTTAATTTCCCTTACATGATGTACTTTTAGTGCACAAATTCATTCCCTAGCATGTGGTGGTTGGCATAAGTGATTAAGTGTTGAAAACCACTTTTGAAAAGCTGTTTTTTCAGTTATTTTTGCCACTGTCTCAGTGGTAACCGGTTAGCAGATATGCTGTAACCGGTTACACAGTGCAATTTTCACTAAAAACGTAAGTTTCCAAGCATGTAACCGGTTAGCAGATATGCTGTAACCGGTTACCACGGAACAGAATGGCCAATTTTGAGCTTTTTCAAGTTTGTTTGACCTTCTTTCTTCATCTAACTTCCATGAATTGATATGCTTGATATTTATGGATGTTTTAAGTGTTGTTAACCTCTGTTTAAGGCATTTTTACATTAATTCTATGATTGATTTATCAATTCTTGCAAATATGTGTGTTCTTGATATTTGTTTGAACATGCTAGTTGTTGCACTTTCTTTGACTACATGATACATGATTTGTGTTGTACTTTCAATATCCTGTGGTAATGTTTTGCACTCTCTCTCTTTTCTTCGCATTAAGTTTATTCTTCATGGATGAACTTAATCTTGCTTAATCAATAATTTACACCTTTTGCTTTAATGATTTTCCATTCTCTTTGGAAAGTTGTTAGCATAACATTCCCTTTTGATTAGTTAATCGAAACCATGTTTCGATTAATTGATCCTTCCCTTTCCTTCTCTTTAGGCTTCCTTTAGAGCTCTTTCTCTCTTTCCTCCCGCGGAGTTGAAGTTTCATACGACCGCCGACGCACGATATTAGAGTACTGTACAAATTGGAGCTGTTACACTGCCCGTTTCATTTTCCACACTATATTTTTGGGTGCTAGAGAAGGAACGAGGATATAGTTTTTCTACCCTCATTCTGGCTATTTCTTTGGTAAGGGCGTCTTGTCCTCCCCTCGAGAATAGTCACCTCTATCCTCAAGCTATAGTTATTCTCATTCCCCAGTCGGGTCGACCCTTGATCACTTTTTGCACCTCTCAATCTCTCTCTTGATTAATCACCATCTTTCTTGGTTAAGATCATTTTTGTCTTGAGTTGGCATCCTTCTCCTTAGTCTCAACATTCTTGTTCTTGTGGCCAATCATTACTGTTTTGATTCCCCTGAAGAGTCTAAACCCTTTTCTTCGGTTAATCGCAGGTTTTCTATTAAAACCGAATCCCCAATAGTTATTAACCTTCTTTTGGTTCTTTTCCCTTTGTTTGGTTAACCACTGCCTGTCAGTTAAAACACCAATTTGCACGCCTGCTCAGTTGATCACAGTCATTATGTTAAAACACTGAGTTCCTCTTGGGTTAATCACCTTCTCTTGGTTAATCACCCGTCTCTTCAGTTAAACACAGTCCATCTGTTAAAACACTGAGTTCCTCTTGGGTTAATCAACTTCTCTTGGTTAATCACCCGTCTCTTCAGTTAAACACAGTCCGTCTATTAAAACACTGAGTTCCTCTTGGGTTAATCACCTATTCTTGGTTAATCACCCTCTTCTTCATTTAACCACAGTCCGTCTGGTAAAATACTGAACCTTTTTTGAGTCAATCACCTTCTCTTGGTTAATCACTCGCTCTTTTCGGTTAATCACAGTCCGTCTGTAAACACCGAGCCCCCAGCAATTGGTAACCTCCTCTTGGTTCGATGACTTGCATCTTTGGGTTAGTAACCTTTCTTTGGTTCAAATACCCTTTCTTCGTTCCAGTGTTGTTTGTTCAGCCAGTGTACCGATACCTTTGGGTCACGACCTTCGCTCGGTCCTACGCCCGTCCTTTGTGTCACGACCTTTGCTCGGTCCTACAACAGTCCTTTGGGTCACGACCTTCGCTCGGTCCTACACCCGTCCTTTGGGTCACGACCTTCGCTCGGTCCTATACCCGTCATTTGGGTCACGACGTTTGCTCGGTCCTACACCCGTCCTTTGGGTCACGACCTTTGCTCGATCCTACACCCGTCCTTTGGGTCACGACCTTTGCTCGATCCTACACCCGTCCTTTGGGTCACGACCTTTGGTCAGTCCTACACCCGTCCTTTTAGGTCACGACCTTTGATCGGTCCTACACCCGTCCTTTGGGTCACGACTTTTGCTCCGCCCTACACCTATCCTTTGGGTCACGACCTTCTCTCGGTTCTACACCCGTCCTTTGGGTCAAGACCTTTGCTTGGTCCTTCACCCGTCCTTTGGGTCACGACCTTTGCTTGGTCCTACACCCGTCCTTTGGGTCACGACCTTTACTCGGTCCTACACCCGTCCTTTGGGCACGACCTTCGCTAGGTCCTACGCCCGTCCTTTGGATCACGACCTTCGCTCGGTCCTACGCCCGTCCTTTGTGTCACGACCTTTGCTCGGTCCTACAACAGTCCTTTGGGTCACGACCTTCGCTCGGTCCTACACCCGTCCTTTGGGTCACGACCTTCGCTCGGTCCTATACCCGTCATTTGGGTCACGACGTTTGCTCGGTCCTACACCCGTCCTTTGGGTCACGACCTTTGCTCGATCCTACACCCGTCCTTTGGGTCACGACCTTTGCTCGATCCTACACCCGTCCTTTGGGTCACGACCTTTGGTCAGTCCTACACCCGTCCTTTTAGGTCACGACCTTTGATCGGTCCTACACCCGTCCTTTGGGTCACGACTTTTGCTCGGTCCTACACCTATCCTTTGGGTCACGACCTTCTCTCGGTCCTACACCCGTCCTTTGGGTCACGACCTTCGCTCGGTCCTACACCCGTCCTTTGGGTCATGACCTTCGCTCGGTCCTACACCCGTTCTTTGGTTGATCACAGTTCTATCTGTTAAAACTTCTTCTCCCCACAGAGTCTTAATCTCTTCCTTCGGTTAACCACTGCCAGTCAGTTAACATACCAAGTCCTCTTTTCTCTTGGTTGTAACACCATTCCTTTGTTTGTTTCCTCAGTAGGGTCGCTACCTTCTGATTCTCAGTCACTATTTCTTTGTTCTCTTATTCCCTAATGGAGTCTCTTTATTCCTTTTGCTCTCTTGGTTTTGACACCACTATTACACTTTACTCTTAGGACATTTACTCTCTTTCCTTTGCACTTCTTTCTTGGTTATGACACCATTTCTTTTGCATCCCCAGCAGATCTTTCTCTCTCTTATTCTCTTGGTTTTGACACCGTTTCTCTTGTTTCTTGCACAGTCACTTTAGTCTCTTACTCCTCAGTGGAGTACTCTCTTTTGCCTTTTGCTCTTCTTTCTTGGTTTTGACACCATTTCTTTGGAATCCCCAGTGGAATTTCCTTCTTTCTTTTGCTCTTGGTTTTGACACCACTTTCCTTTTCTTTTCCTTTTCTGTATTAGTTCCATGAACTACGGAAGCTCTAATTCTGCATTCTTTTGAATGTATGATACGTAGGCATGAGATCACAATGATCTCGACAAGCACACTTTCACCTTTCTTCCGTCTTCCTCCTTTCTTTCCTTTTCTTCGTCCCCTGGTTCCAAGAACTACGACGCTCTGACTTCCTCATTGCACTATGAGGGTACGTAGGCACGAGGACCTTGTTCCTCCGCGAGCACTTTCTTTCCTTTCTTTCTTTTTCCTCTTTCTTCTCTCTCTCTTTTCTTTAGCTAGAAGCCTTTAGATAGATAACCCATCCAAGCCTAGAAGCAAGCGAAATGGTTCCCGTCGAGTACGACGGATGCGTTAGGTGCTAATACCTTCTTTTCGCATAAGCGACCCCCCATTCCCGTTTCTCTTCCCCTTGGGTTTTATCGATATTTTCCCTATCCTTTGGCACTAAATAAAGTTCGGTGGCGACTCTGTTGTATCTTTGAGTGTACGATTCACTCAGGTAGAAACCATCCATCTTCAAATCCTAAAAGTAGTTTGGGGCGTTACAACTGGTATCAGAGCCAGATATCTCCTAGTACGATGTGGTACAGGGAAGACCCAAGCGAAAGCTAGTGGGCATGTAACACCCGAGGGAGAAGAGGGCAGAGAGTGGTTACATGTAACACCCGAGGGCGAGGGAGTGGTTGTTGGTGCACGAGGTTTGACAATGAGACACTTCTAGCAGCTTCTAGGGAATAAAACGAATTCACATGGAATGAGAGGGATCCTGAGGCTGTGCAGGGATGAGACTGCATGGTTAAAGGAAGGCTTATAAGGATTATTTGGTACTACCTATACAAATAAGATGAATCTTCTTTTCGGTAGCCCGTTACAAAAGAACTCCACAATTAAACGTGCTTGAATTGAAGGAATTTTGGGATGGGTGAGCTTCTAGAATGTTTCTCGGAAAGTGTGTGAGCAAGGACAAAGTATGCTAAAAAGACTGGTGTTGGTTTATGGGGTCAGTCGGTAATCCTGAAAGCAGTTTGGGGTTTTACATGCATCATCATAATATGTCATTTCAAAACATAATAGATTAGCCATTATAAGTAAAAATTATGATTTGTCATTCAATGCAAGTTTATGTGTCAATACATATAATCTATGAGTCAATGTATAATGAAGATTGGTTAAAAATAACCTTCTGCCTCGTTTGAGTCGATATGAGTTACGACTGAGTCGACTCATTCTGAAAGTATTTTTGTAAAATGATTATGCCTTGTATGTATCAATACAAAGGCTTCTTGAGTCAATACAAGTTGCGAATGAATCAAGTCATCCATGGTTGGAGTTGACTCAAACTGAAAGCATTTTTTTCAAACAGCCCTGCCATCTATGAGTCGATACACAACATGATTAAACCGATACATAGCGTGAATGATTCAACTCATACTGTCTTTGAGCCGACTTATTTTGAAGTAATTTTTAATGAACATTTTCTTCCCTTGATATATTGACTCATTGGGGATTCGTATTTACTAATTTGCCTTATGTATTGACTGATTCAAATTTGGAGTCAATACATCCTGTTTGGAGAAAATACATGTATTGACTCAATTTTTTCAAAACTTGTAATTTTGACTAAAAATAATATGTTTTGGTTTTTATTTCTTTTACACACACATACACATAAATATGCATTCATGCATCAATGAGAGAAGTGTATTGGCATATGTACCGTACTTTTCTAATTCCATGAACCAAAAAATTGTAACAGTAATACCTTAAGTGAATAGAATAATAGGAAGTTGAGGTGGCATATGTACACAATACACAATGAATGGAGACCATGGGCAGATTTAGACATGACATATTGGTGTGGCTATATATAAATAATAATAATAATAATAATAATAATAATAATAATAATAATAATTAAATTACATTGAAAATAAGACATAATATTGTTTAAAACAATACATTGAAGATGAAATTTGGCTACCAAATATGAGGAATTAGCAAATGTAAAAATGAGAGAAAAACTTAAGAGGTAGTGGCAGTGTTTCAAAAATCGAACTGAACCGGCCAGTCGAACCATTAACTAGAAGGGTCATCAGTCTGATTTAATTTTTGGATCGAGTAAGTTATTAAACCAGTGAGTGTCGGACAACCGATCAAAAGCGATAAAAAATGGTGAATCAGCGATTTTAGAAAATCGTCTGATTAGATGTTTGTTTTTTCCCTTAAACAAAAAGACGTCGTTTTGTAATTTAAAAAATAAAATAAAAATATAAGTAGAATTTGTATTTTGTATTTTTTTTCTGTTGTGTGATGATTTTTTTTAGAATTTGAATTTAAAGAATGAACATGTAAAATTATGATATTTTGAAATTTATGCAGTATGATGATTTTTTTTAAAGATCGAGTCATCTAATTCGACCAATTTAATAACTATATAGTTTAGTTATAGAGATCGATTTATTCAATTGACTTATCCAATTTATTCAACTGAATGATCTAATTTAATTCAATTTAGTTATGCAGTTCAACCAATAATCCAATAACTCACCCAATAAACGAGTGACCTACCCTCATCAATTTAATGATCGATCATATTTTTAAAATATTAAGAAAAAAAAAAAATATATATATATATATATATATATATATATATATATATATATATATATGAAAAAGGAAAAAATTTGGTGTGTCTTTCAAAAGGTGGATGTTGTAGCGTGCGATTTTTTAGCGTGCAATTATTATTTATCCTATGAAGTTGGAAAGGAAAGGGAAGATATCTAAAAATAACCTTGCATACAAAGGGAAGTTATTAACACCCAGTGTATATATGGTTATCCATAGATTTTTTATTGCATGTTTCTCTGTTGACTTAAGTGATTTTTGGTGTTTATCTGCTGTGGCTTAGGAAAAGTTTCTCCTTTGGGAGTGTTGAGAGAGTGTTTTTGTTTTTTTCGGGTTTTTTCATTGTTTTTGGGAAGGTACTGGACCTAAAGTTTTTTTGATTTGTGTGCTTGCTAAGATTTCGCAATCTTATGCCTACGTATTTCCGTAAAGAAAACTGGGAAATCAGAGTAATCGTAGTTACACCTATTCTGTGGGAGGAAAATGTTTAGTGTCTTGTTCAAAGCCTAAGATTGAAACTATCTGAGTATTTGTGTCTTGTTCAAAGCCTAAGATTGAAGTTAAAGGGTGACTGGGTGAGAATTTATCATCTCTAAAAGGAGAATATCTCACCTATTCATCACAATATGTTAAGTGATGGATTATAAAGGAGAATTACTTTAACTAGGATATGAGAATCCAACAATGTCATAATTTCCTTTATAAGAGTAATGCCATGAAGGAAGAAACTTTAACTCAGTATTGAGCATTGCCATTTTTCCTTATGAATCTTTCATGCTAAGAGAGGGACATTTGCATGGATGTAAATAATCCAGAGGCTTGCCATTTGCAGCTGTTAGATGAAAGATGAACTTTGACCAGGATAAAAGTAGGACTCCAGCTAGGGTTTTGAATCAACAAGTGTGCCACTTACAACAATTATCTAGGAAAAAGGTTTTGTTTGTTTGTTTTGAAATGTTATGTTTAGAAGAAATGTCCTCCTACTGAATGGGCTCATGGTCTCATCTGGGTGGATGATGATTTTTGTGTGCCTTGATCAAAGCCCAAGGTTGACTCTACTAGAGGAGTTCTTTTTATCTGTCTTGTACAAAGCCCAAAATTGAGGCTGAAAAAGGGATTGACTCCACTGAGGAGGGCTTTATTTGTCTTGTACAAAGCCCAAGATTGAGGCTGACTGACTCTACTGGGGGAAGTTCTTATATGAAGCCTAAGAGGAGGCTATCTCTTGCTGAGGATTATTGGGAATCCAGGAGTAGGTCCAAATTGTGTTGGGGAATCCAAAGGTTATACTCTTTCTGGGAATCAGGGAAGAGTTGGAGTATCAGATGCCTTGAGGTTCTGATTCCAATGGGGATTTGTTGATAGTTCATTGACCCTAGGTGGGGAATTTTTAAGGTGAAGCTTAAAGATTGAGTTTGAAAACCTATGGAGATTTTAACTTTGCTGGAGATTAGTATGTTGATGAAATAATAAGGGTTTTTCTTGTGTTTTTAGGAAACTTGAGTGTCTCTGTGAGATCCAAGAGGAGATGAGACTTTCCAAGTCTACTTGAATGAAGAGGTTGACTCTTAGTTGGAGAATGATCTTTGTATGATGCCCAAGAGGAGGCTGAGACTGTCCAAGTCTGCTTGTATGAAGCCCAAGAGGAGGCTGAGACTATCCAAGTCTGCTTGTATGAAGCCCAAGAGGATGTTGTGGGTTTAAGGGATTAAGATGAACCCTAAAATGGTTTGATGTTTGGGAATTTTGACTCTCCTGAGGATTGAACTAGCAAAGACGACTAATTTATGTCCTATACCTGTAGGAGGCCTTTGGGTCCTTGTACTAAGCCCAAGAGGAGGCTGTAGAACTTTTAAGAAGCCAGTCGATCCTTGTACTAAGCCCAAGAGGAGGCTGGGGATGCTTTTAGGAAGCCTATGGGTTCAAGCCTAAGAAAAGTTCAAGAAAGGTTTCACCGGGAATTAATCTTTTTTTTGTTGAACAGTTCTAAGGTTTGAAGAAATTCAAAAGAGGTTTCACCGAGAATTAATCCTCTTTGGGGAAATGAATTTCTTGTATACAATATATATTTCTAAGTTTGTCAATCTTGATAAAAGTTTCACCGGGAATAATGCCTTTCTCTGTTCCATATTGTATAAGCCCAAGAGGAGGCAAGACTGTATCTGGAATTTCCTCTGAGGGAACTAGTTTTGACTATGTTGTAAAGTAACCTCTGGTTTAATCTAAACTTAGACCTAACTGCAGGAGAAAACTGTAAGCAAATATGTACAAGCATTTATATATATACAGACAAAGATATTGACAAATATATATAAGAAATACGTACTGAAAAAGATACGGGGACTCACCTTCTGAGAAGAAGCCCAAGCATAATGTGATATGTTGTATTTACTACAATTGTATTCCCTCTTTTAGGGTTACAAGAAATTGAAGAAAGTTTTGAAGAAATAAACATTGAATTTGAAATTTAACTTAAAAGAAAGTTGTAAAAAAGGATTTGTTTGGGGCTTATAGCTCAAGGAGAGGCCCAGATGACTTATTTGATAACATTGATCGCACTGCGATACCGACAAATATTGTGGGGCTTATACTACAGCAGAGGCCCAAAAATGTTTTGTACAAAGAGGGGTTGGGTCTTACACTCTATTAGAGGCCCAAAAGTGTTTGGGAAAAAAGAAAATTGGGGCTTATACTCAAGGAGAGGCCCAAGTGTTTTATTTGAAAAGGCGACGATCGTGTCGTGATGTTGAGAACCTCTAAGGGACTTATACAATGACTGAGGCCCAAAATTATTTATGTATAAAAGGGATTCGGTCTTACACTTTATTAGAGGCCCAAAAGTGTTATTTTTATACAAGAGTTTGGGGCTTATAACTCAAGGAGATGACCGAATGAAAAACAGTGATCGCGCAGTTATTTTTGACAATCGTATCGAGACTTATACAATGACTGAGGCCCAAAATGGTATATTTACAAAATGTATGGGTCTTACACTCTACAAAGAGGCCCAAAAATGTTTGAAAAGAAGAAAAATGGGGCTTACAACTCAAGGAGAGGCCCAGATGAAAATTGTTTTGAAAAAGGCGATCGCGCCGAGATTTTTTTAAATCGTATCGGGACTTATATAATGACTGAGGCCCAAAAAATCAATTATTTACAAAGGGATGGGACTTACACTCTACAAAGAGGCCCAAAATGATTTTGAAAAGAAGTTTGAAAAATTAAAATTAAGAGAAACCCTAATTTTAATTAAAAATATAATTTTTCAAAGGAAATTAAATATAAAATCTCAAATATATTTAAAATAAGTGGTAAGCTTTGAAATATATTTTTAAAAATCATGTTTAATTACATGAAAGCTTGAAATCCAATTGGTTTTGAAAAATCAAGGTGAGAATTTCATTTAAAAATGTTAAAAACAATAAAAAATGAAATTATTTACAAAAATTCAAGATATATTAAATAAATAATATAAATTTAATTTTTTTGTAGAACAAAATAATTTAACATTTTTGTGACTTTTTAAAAAAAGAACCAATAAAAAATGATAAAAAAATGAGAGAGAAATTAATTTTTGAAATCATTTAATAAAAATATCAAATATTCAAAAATTCAAATGTTTGAAAATGGCGCTAAGGCCATCTTCTTCTTCCTCACGACTACCCACCATGGTCGTTTTGCAAAACCTCACATATCTCTCTGATTACTCAATGAAAATGACTTTTGTAAACATGAAAGTTGTGTGTTTTTTAACAAGGATTTCGGTCATATAAATTAATTGCATTTATATTAAGTGTGGAGTGAGAAATCAAGTGATGAACTCAAGAACCCTCATTTCTGCAAGAACACTATGAAATCTTATACACGAAAGCTACCAAGCAATTGATTGAGGGGAATCACTCTACATAAGTGCAGAAACATGTTTGTAACTTGAAAAGACATTTATGATGCATGGATTATAGAGTTTGAGAGTGTCAGGCTTACCTCTTGCAAGAAGAATTCGAATTCTATGTTGGAGGTGTTACAAATGTTGTGTAATGATCTGGACAGCTTCAATGGACCTCAAATAATGTGTTTGAAAGCTTGGAATGGATTGAAATAGGCTGGAACTTGTTATGGCACCTCAACTGCAAGTAGGCCAAAAAGCTTTAGCAAATGGGGTATGACTTTGTGATTCTGATGTTCCAGATGTGTTTTAAGGTTATGGATCACTCATATATGATGTATGTGAGGTGTTGGCATGATTTGTTTTGATTGAATTGCTCTCAAATTGAAAATTCGATAGTGACTTGAAAGAGAAGCAAAATCTGGTTTTTTAGAGTGATTGAAAAGAAAACATGAATTCAGATGTTTTGGGGTGGTTTGATCAGTCACACATGACCTCTATTTATAGTAGAGGAAGTTTGTTTTGGAAGCAATAGTGTCTGGAGGCTGATAATGGCAGTAGCTTATAGCCATTGACTTGGATAATTCAGAAGTGCCAAGTCAACTCTTCTTATCTTGACTCCATTAATCTTTGTAGGTTTGAATGCTCAGAGTTTGGACTGGAATCTTGACTAGCTTGGAGTTTTGTGATCTGGTTCATCGCCTCAATGTATAGCATTGATGTTACCTTGCCAAATTTGAATTCCAAGTTTCATGTCATGATGGTTTTCACATGCGAGGTTGAAATTCTTGCCTTCTTGATCATGAACCAAGTGAGTCATCAGATATTTTATGTTTTTGGAGGATGACAAAGTTGGGAAAGTGACAAGATTTAAAGGGAAAATCATGTGGCACAAGTTTAGTTTTCATGCTGTCTTGAAAAATCAGATTTTTAGGCCATGTTTCAAGGCTTGTAACTGCCTACTCAAGTTGAGTTAGGATGAGTTCTTGTACATTGAAACATAACGACCGCTATCCTTCCACCAACTTTGAATACTGGACATTCTGGGCTTCTGTCGAAGGTGACCTTGGCTGAAGTTTTCCTGACAGGTGACATTACCGCTGGGGATCTAATCTTGTCAGACATAGTTACTTGCCATAAATCCCTAACTTTTTCCTGGATTACCTTTTCAGGTTTTTAATCCATCGGGATGATCATTTTTCGTGTCTCTAATCTTTTCCTGGACCGCCCTTTCGGGTTTTCAATCCACCGAGACGTTTTTTTATATTTAGGCAAAGTATTTCTTGACTATGTTAACATTTGTTGGGGTAGGTAAACTCCTCTCCATCCATGGTTGCGAGTCTCAAGGTGCCGCCTAAGAAGGCTTTCTTAACCACATAAGGGCCATCATAATTCGGAGTCCATTTGCCCAGGGAATCAGTGAGGAATGATTGTATCTTCTTGAGCACGAAGTCTCCTTTCCTGAAGACACGGGGTCGGACTTTTTTGTCGAATACTTTCTTCATTCTTTGCTGATATAGCTGACCGTGACATAAAGACGTCATTCTCTTTTCTTCAATCAGATTCAGTTCATCGTATCGACTTTGACACCATTCAACTTCTGTTAGCTTGGCTTCTATCAATACTCTCATTGATGGGATCTCTACTTCTATGGGGAACAATGCTTCCATGCCATATACTAGAGAGATAGGGGTTGCCCCTGTTGAAGTGCGAACGGATGTGCGATAACCATGAAGAGCAAAGGGCAGCATCTCATGCCAATCTTTGTAGGTTATAACCATCTTCTGAACGATCTTCTTGATATTTTTGTTATCCGCTTCTACCGGTCCATTCATTTTAGGTTGGTAGAGAGATGAGTTATGGTGTTCGATTTTGAACTCAGTACACAACTCTTTCATCATCTTGTTGTTCAATTTAGATCCATTATCCATAATGATCTGACTTGGATCACCATAACAGGAGATGGGATTGTTCTTGATAAATCGAATCACCACTTGTCGGGTCACATTGGTGTATGACACTGCTTCGACCCACTTGGTGAAGTAGTCAATGGTTACTAAGATGAACCGATGTCCATTCGAAGCCTTGGGTTCGATCATGCCAATCATGTCGATTCCCCATATAAAAAAAGGCCATGGAGAAGAAAGAACTTTGAGATACCTTGGCGGTACATGGATTTTGTTAGCGTATATCTGACACTTGTAACACCTCCTCATGTACTTGTAACAATAGGATTCCATTGTCAGCTAATAATATCCTTCTCTCAGAATTTTTATCGCCATTGTATGTCCATTGGCCTGAGTGCCAAAGGATCCTTCGTGAATCTCTTTCATTAACATGTTTGCTTCTTGTCTATTTACGCATCTGAGCAAAACCATGTCAAAGTTTCTCTTATAGAGTGTATCACTGTTCAGGAAGAAATTGCCAGCCAGTCTTCTGAGAGTCTTCCTATCTTTTCTTGATGCCCCAGGCGGGTATTCTTGTCTTTGAAGGAAGCACTTGATATCATGATACCATGGTCTGTCATCTATGACTGCTTCAATTGTGAAGATGTAAGCAGGCCATTCAAGGCGCATTATGTCAATTTTAGGTACATCGTTCCTTTGACTTACACTAATCATGGAGGATAGGGTGGCTATTGCATCAGCCATGTGATTTTCTTCACGAGGGATATGATGAAACTCAATTCTGTCGAAGAATGGTAATAACCTTCTCGCGTAGTCTTTATATGGAATTGTTATTTCCTTGGTTTTATGGTTGGCATTATTTTGCTAAAACTCATGTAGCAGCAGATGTTGAATGAAGATGTATAAAAATATGTTTCATTACTCTTTGTTCAACATGTCGTATGAAGATGTTCCATGGCAGCTCTTAGGACATCGCGTTGTGAAGTCCGTTTTTAATGCAGATTCTGTTACTATGATTTGTAACTGAATATTTTGTGAATATTTGGTTATCCTATGTGGCATCCAAAGCATTTTTGGATTAGGGTTACTTGTTGGTTTTCGGATTTGTTGCTGTTTCTAATTATGGAGACATAATAGGAAACTTTGGATTGAAGACCTATTTTATTGGAGTTAATTTTGCAGATTTGTAAGCAGCCTAATTGCTGCGTTTTTGAAGCCCAATTCAGTCCAGATTACAAGCTATAAATAGACTGATGTAAACCTAGTTATAGGTGTCGAACTTACATGTATTTTTAGGGTTTTGTGCTTGTGTTTTGTGAGCCTAACTGGTATCTTATGATAACAGTATACGGACTGTAGTGTAAGTTGTGTAAGGTTGCTCATAAGCTTTTAAGCATTGAGTAGCTGAGTGCTAATTCTCATAAGCTGTGAAGTATTGAGAATTTGTGTTTCGACCATTGTTACTTGTCTTGTAAGGAACCAGTCACGGGTTGTGATTGAAGAGGGATTTGAGGAGGGCCTCATACCTAGGGGAGTCTTAGGTAGAAGTCATAGGAAGGGTAGTGATTAAGTGAGCTGATTGAACCGGGTGTGGTTATCAGTGAATTGATACTATCGAATATTGATTTCATCCCTGGCTTGGTAGCCCCCAGATGTAAGATAGTTAGATCCGAACTGGGTTAACAATTTCTGGTGTTCTTTACATTTTATGCACACTTTTATTTTGAACTTGTTCATTGTTGTTGTATATCAGTGTCTCGACATCTCGATAGGACATCTGATATACAGGCCAGAATTTCAATTGGCATCAAGAGCTTGCACCCTTTGTTGTTTCTAGGTGAGATTCAGGGAAGGTACTTTCTGGTTCAATGGACAAGGATGGAGGAGCTCTGAACAAACCACCTTTGCTGGATGGCTCTAACTATGAGTATTGGAAACCTAGGATGATAGCCTTCATCAAGTCCATGGATGATCAAGCATGGAAAGCGGTTATCAAAGGTTGGGAGCCTCCAAAGGTAAGAGATGGAGAAGGAAATCTTACTGATGTTCTGAAGGAAGAAGAGGACTGGGATGATGCTGACTACAAAGGATCTGTTGGAAATTCTAAAGCCATGAATGCATTGTTCAATGGTGTCAACAGAAACATCTTCAGGCTGATTGAGCATTGTACTATTGCCAAAGAGGCTTGGCAGGTCCTGAAAGTTGCTCATGAAGGGACCTCAAAGGTGAAAATGTCAAAGCTTCAGCTTCTCACTAGCAAGTTTGAGAGTTTGAAGATGAAAGAGGATGAGAGCATTCATGATTTTCATATGAACATTATTGAGATAGCTAATGCCTCTAGTGCCTTAGGAGAAAAGATGTCTGACAGCAAGCTGGTCAGGAAGATTCTCAGGTCTCTACCTAGGAGATTTGATATGAAGGTTACTGCTATAGAGGAAGCTCAGGACATTGACAAGATGAAGGTGGATGAGCTTATGGGATCTCTCCAAACTTTTGAGTTAGGATTCAGTGAAAAAGCTGAAAAGAAGAAGAGTATAACACTTGTGTCAAGTGCTGATGACTCAGATGATGAAGGAAAACTGGTCAAAGATGAAGATGTGTCCAAAGAGCTAGTGTTGCTTGGAAAACAATTTAATAAAGTGTTGAAAAGGATGGACTGGAAGTCAAGAGAAAATGTTCGGAACAAGTCTCTCGACATCAACAAAGACCAGGAAGGAGGCAGAAGATCCAGAACTGAAGAAGACTCTAATAAAGGGAAGAGAGTTCAATGCTATGAATGTGAAGGATGTGGGCACGTAAAAACTGAGTGTCCCACGTATCTCAAAAGACAGAAGAAAGGATTATCTGTGACATGGTCAGAAGATGATTCTGAAACTGACACTGATGAGAAATCTGCAAAGTTGGTGACATCATTAACAGGAGTATGTGAATTAGATGATGAATCTGAAGAGCTTACTTTTGAAGAGATGGTTATCTCCTATAAGAAATTGTGCTTTGAACATGAAGAAGTATGTCAGCAGAAAGAAGAACAAGCATGTGTTATTGTTCATTTAGAAGCTGAGAATACTGAGTATATGTCTACTATAGCTGATCTACAAAGTGAAGTAAATCATTTGAATTCAAAACTGGACAACATGATCAAAAATGTCAGAATGTTAAATAGGAGTTCGGATGTACTTGATGAAATTCTGAAGTCAGGAAGAGATACTGGAAATGTCAGTGGTATTGGATTTAAAGGTACAAATGAATCTGAGGAAGTACCCGCTCAAGATAAGAGAAGTTTGAAGATGTTGAATAACATGCTGCAACATCCTCCCAGGCATCAGAAGAAGTTCATAAAGAAAAAGAATCAAAGGTGGACATGCTACCATTGTGGGAAGTTTGGTCATATAAAAGCTTTTTGCTACAAGCTACATGGTTATCCCAAACCCATGTAACAGTATAGAAGGAAAAAGAGCTGGGTTGAAACAAAAAGGATATGGACTTCAAAGGATAGTGAAAAAGAACATAGGGACTACAAGTCTTTCAGAGTCTCTACAAATGAAAAATGGTTCTTTGATAGTGGATGTTCTAGACATATGACAGGCATTAGTAGATATATGTCACATGTTAAGTATCATGCTCCTAATGAGGTGATTTTTGGTAATGGATCAAAAGGAAAAGTGCTTGGTGTTGGAAGAGTGGATTGTCCAGGACAGCCCATTCTGGAAGAAGTATTGCTTGTTGAAGGGTTAGATACTAACCTAATAAGCATAAGCCAGTTGTGTGATCAAGGTCTTAGGGTCATTTTTACAACCCACGAATGTTTAATAATGGATGAAAAGAATGTTGTTGTTATGAGAGGTGAAAGAACCTCAGAAAATTGCTATTTGTGGAAAGACGAAAGCACAATTGTGGAAGTGTTAAACCAAAGAACTTGTGAATGGCACGTGTATAAGGACCCACTTCCAAAACTTATAAACAGCCCAGCTAACACATTCCAACTCCAATCCTACAGTGCGAAAACTTCATCTGACCTACTCTCTCAAAACTCTTCTTCGCTAGGGTTTGCTCTTACTCTCTTCAATACTGCATTCTGTAAGCAACAAAAAATGTCTCAACATCATGAGTCTCCTGCTGATTCAAGAACTTCTCAAGTCAATGAAGAAGACTATGATCCTCACCGAATGATCAAACTCACAGACCTTGTTCTTGATATTGCCCCGTTGAATGTAGTTCATTCTGACACTAAAGGTGAGCAACCAGTTTCCCACTCTGTGAATGAAAGTATGTCAAGTAAGAAGTCTAAACCCCTTTCATCTAGGAAGAAAGACAAAATGATTACTAGGTTTTATTCTGATAAGTTAAACCCTAGAAAAAATGTCACTGAAAAGAATTCAAATAGGAGGGTGGATAAAACTAAGAATGATAGTAGGACTCTTGATGATAATGTTTTCAGTAGAGATCAGAGTCTTAGAAGATTTGCCACCTTTGCTGTTAGTGAAGCTGATAAAGATGCCGGGTCTGACGTCCCAACATCCATGGCTGGAAATACAAATAATAGTTCAAAGAATCTATCAGGAGAGATACCAGTTCAGGTGGCTAGGGAAAGAAGAAGCAAGAAGAGGGCTGAGATATG
Organism: Lathyrus tuberosus; assembly: GCA_022829125.1. NCBI lineage: Eukaryota > Viridiplantae > Streptophyta > Magnoliopsida > Fabales > Fabaceae > Lathyrus > Lathyrus tuberosus. The sequence continues at coordinate 20,981,388 of JALAZF010000022.1, read as the reverse complement.
TAGTAACGTTGCTGAGAAAAACTCTGATGAGGAACCAATAGCTGACATACTACAAAGAATCAAGAGTAGAAAAGAGAATACCAGTGTGGCTGAGAATCCAAAGGATGCATAAATGATTAGGAAATCTGCTGATGTGGAGGGTAACAAAAGAAAGACTGGAGCAAGTCCCTCTAAGCAATGGAGTAAAGTTGTGGTTCCAATCAAGAAAAGAAGGGTCACAGGCTTGAATGAGTCAAATGCTGGAACTGATGTCCAGGACATCAGTGGGAGAAGTGAGGATCAAACTGTCAGGCAAACTGATAGGTAGAAAATTGTCAGCCAAAGAAGGGTAGCTTTAGAGAGAGAACTGTGAAAAGACTTCAACAAGTATAAGGAAGTGGTTGATCTCATTGAAGCTGCTGGGTTGATGAAGACTGTGTCTGACTTAGGACCATGTTATGAGAAGTTGCTTAAGGAGTTCGTTGTGAGTATCCCTGAAGACTGTAATAGCAAACTCAGAAAAGTCTATGTAAGAGGCAAAGCTGTGAAACTTTCTCCCAAAGTGATTAATAACTTTCTGGGGAGACCTACGGACCATCATGCTGAGTTAGGAGCAACAGATGATGAAATCAGTGAGGAGATAACTGGTGGTTGCATCAAAGTTTGGCCAAATGAAGGCAAGCTCTCTTCTGGGAAGCTAAGTGTTAAATATGCTATCCTTCACAGAATTGCAGTGGTAAACTGGGTTTCTACCAACCATACTTCCACAATCTCATCCATGCTTGGAAAATTCATTTATGCTATTGGAAAGAAGGTTCCTTTCAACTTTGGAGCATATATCTTTGAACAAGTTCTGAAGCAAGCTAGCTCATCCGCTGTTAAGCTACCCATATGTTTCCATCCTTAATATGCAGAATAATCCTGAACCAATTTCCTGACTGCTTAGTAAGAAGTGACAAAGTCAGCAAGAGAAAACCTCCAATGACTTTGCATTATAGGCTGCTAGGTGGAGTTCATGTGTCTGATGTCGTTGGGACATCTACACAGACTCCTGGTCCTGCTAATCTTGATGATGAAGTCATTGCTCAGTTGCAAGAGACATGCAAGGAACTGGAAGAATCCATCAGGAGAGATACAGCAAGGAAGACAAAGCTTGAACAACTGATTAACGCCTTGGTTGAGAAGAGAAATGTTGCTAAAGATCAAGAGCTGACTGAAGATGATGGACAAGGTGAATCTACTGAGTCTGATAGAGGGAGTGTCCAGCAGTCTGATGATTCCGGTTCTAAGAATGGTGCTTCTGAATCTGAAGGTGAAAGTGATGAGGTTGCTGATAAAGAGGACAATGCTGATTAGCTAGGCTATCTGCAAGTTTATTTTCTGTTTTTGTCTGTTTTTGTTTTTCTCTTTAGACAACTTAATTCTGGTTTGGTGTTGAACAATATAATGTAATTTGGTTACATTTATCTATGACCTCTCTTTGTCATATTTGTGGCTAAAAAGGGGGAGTAGTAAGTGTGAGGGGGAGCAGCATCAGTAGGTGCTTGTGCTATTGAGGGGAAGTATGTGTGCTGCAGGTAGATTATGTTTGTGATGCTGCAGTTGCTGAGGGGGAGAATGTGAAATGTTGCTGCTGTTGAGGGGGAGTTTTTGCTAGCTTACTATAATGAGTGTTCTTGAGGTACTGTGTGTTTTTCTTTTGCAGCTGAAGGGGAGTGCTGCTATGCTGGATTTGTTTGTGTTTTTTATGCAGTTGAGGGGGAGTGCTGCTATTAATGGTGTTTTTTTTCCGCTGCTGATGGTGTTTAAGTGAGTGTGGAGTTTTAGCCAAAAATAAGCCAAAGGGGGAGATTGTTATTTCCTTGGTTTTATGGTTGGCATTATTTTGCTAAAACTCATGTAGCAGCAGATGTTGAATGAAGATGTCTAAAAATATGTTTCATTACTCTTTGTTCAACATGTCGTATGAAGATGTTCCATGGCAGCTCTTAGGACATCGCGTTGTGAAGTCAGTTTTTAATGCAGATTCTGTTACTATGATTTGTAACTGACTATTATGTGAATATTTGGTTATCCTATGTGGCATCCAAAGCATTTTTGGATTAGGGTTACTTGTTGGTTTTTGGATTTGCTGCTGTTTCTAATTATGGAGACATAATAGGAAACTTTGGATTGAAGACCTCTTTTATTGGAGTTAATTTTGCAGATTTGTGAGCAGCCTAATTGCTGCGTTTTTGAAGCCCAATTCAGTCCAGATTATAAGCTATAAATAGACTGATGTAAACCTAGTTATAGGTGTCGAACTTACATGTATTTTTAGGGTTGTGTGCTTGTGTTTTGTGAGCCTAACTGGTATCTTATGATAACAGTATAAGGACTGTAGTGTAAGTTGTGTAAGGTTGCTCATAAGCTTTTAAGCATTGAGTAGCTGAGTGCTAATTCTCATAAGCTGTGAAGTATTGAGAATTTGTGTTTCGACCATTGTTACTTGTCTTGTAAGGAACCAGTCACGGGTTGTGATTGAAGAGGGATTTGAGGAGGGCCTCATACCTAGGGGAGTCTTAGGTAGAAGTCATAGGAAGGGTAGTGATTAAGTGAGCTGATTGAACCGGGTGTGGTTATCAGTGAATTGATACTATCGAATATTGATTTCATCCCTGGCTTGGTAGCCCCCAGATGTAGGATAGTTAGATCCGAACTGGGTTAACAATTTCTGGTGTTCTTTACATTTTATGCACACTTTTATTTTGAACTTGTTCATTGTTGTTGTATATCAGTGTCTCGACATCTCGATAGGACATCTGATATACAGGCCAAAATTTCAGGAATCAATCCTGATTGATATGTGTTCCACTGTCCTTTGATCTGATTGATAACTAGGGCTAAGTCTCCATACACATCCAAGTTCTTTATCCTTAAGTCGATTTCTTCTTCGAGACCCATGATACAAGCTTTGTATTCGGCCTCATTGTTTTTCCATTTGAACGTTAATCTGTGTCGCTCCCAGGATTTTCATCCAGGTACAAACGCGAAAGTGGCTCCGAAACAGAGTCGCCAGCAATGTGTATTTATCCCAAGAGAGGGAAAGGAAACACTGCATAAACCTGAAAGAAGGGAAAGAACATGGTCTCACGACCAAGAGAAACGGGTACGGGAGTCGGTTACGTGAAGGGAAGGTGTTAGCACCCAACACGTCCATCGTACTTGATGGGATCCACGCTTGTTGTCTGCATCAAGGGGTGTCGTCTTCTGGAGCTCCACTGCTACTGGACCAGAGAAGAAACGAGAACGGAAAGAACAAAGAAACAAAGAAGAAAAGAAAAAGAAGTGACTCGATATGACGTTATCGTTGTCCTAGGCCTACGTACTCCCTCAGTGCAATGGGAAAGTCAGAGTCAACGTAGTTCAGACAAGAACTGTGGGGGAAGGTTGCTCGCCAAGACAATCGCTGTCTTGTGCCTACATATCCTCAATCGGACGAGAGAGGGGAATCAGAGCTGATGTAGTTCGTGGGTACGACCACGGATGGGTAAGTGTTTTTTACTTGAGCGACGAGCTCTTTTCTGAAAAAGAAGTTTGACACCCAACAATCCCAAAGGATAAAAAGATTTGAATTGGTTTTGTGTTTTTTAGACAGAAGTGTCTTTTAAGTTGTTTCGTAACTTGCATTGAACCCAAGTCTTAAATATAGGAACGAATACTTCGCGTATCGTCCCCAATAGGACGTACACTAGGTATCCTAGAAGAATGAGAGGAAGCTCCTCACTCCCCACTTCCCACATAGAAGGCTCAAGTGCAATACACGTTAACTTTTATTACGTGTTTTGAAAGAGTTTTGAGATGAGAAGAGAGACGACACAAAGGAAACTCTAAAGGAAAACTAAGAGTCCTAATGTTATCATGCATGGATGACCTATGGTTAGTGAGGCTTAGGAGGGACAACTACCTAAAACCTAATGCTAATCCTACTCCAAGCTTAATCAAAAATTAAGTTGAACTGGGGAGCTCTAAAGGGAAAAGAATCCAAGACTTAATCAAGTCTTGAGACTCATGGGATGAAAAAGAGTGAAAGAGAGGGGAGAAGCATCTTAAATGCTAAAGCAAACACAAGTATGAAAGCTTAAAAGAGAAAGGAGAAGTTAGAATGTGGATAACCATCCACATCCCATTCACTTACCATTAGCCCCTACATGGTTAGCAAAAACAAACATAAGCAACAATAATACAAATGAAACCCAAACAAGGTACAACCAAATGAAACTCATCCAAGTCAGAATATACACCTTAGGAGTGACTCATAATGTTTACCAAACAAACTCAAGCAAAGAGAATGCAAACAAGTGGCAAAACATACAAGAAAGTCATCAAAGAAGGAGTAGAAGAAGAATGAGTGGTTATGCAAGGTGATCATGTAAGAATGCTTCAAATAAAATCCAAGTCAGAATGTGAATGACCTAAACATGTTATACAAGTGTCACACAAGGCATACCAGCAAGTATCCAACATTAAGAACCATTAGAAGAAGAAGAAGGAAGCATGTAAATGAAACATGTTAAAGGATGCAACATGGAACATGAATAACATATGACATGAATGCAAAGCTTCAAGGTCAGAAACATACATCAAATGGGATGCAAAGAAGTGATATGGCATGGCATACACAAACCAAACACAAACCAAGAAGAGGCATAGATGGGAAGAAGTGAAAAGATAAGTCAAAAGAGGCATGTAAATCAAACATTGAACATGTGCACAAAATATGCAACAACCTCATACCAATGACCTATAATGACAATCATATGACTTATAATGATTCAAACATGGTTTATGAAGTCAAAGAAACAATCCCAAACAATGGCACAAGTGCCTTCTCAAACAAGTAATCAAACATGCTCAAAGATGTGCACAACATAAGACCTCAAACAAGGAGCAATCAAACAATTAGAAAAACATCTTCAGAAATTACCAAATTAATTCTTAAAACACCTCAACCAGAAGCAAACATCATGTCAAAAATTCATGAAAAAATTCACAAGATAAGGCCTTCAATCAATCATGCAAATTCACATAGGAATTATGAACTAATATGCAAAAGAGAGGGACCAAAATGCAATATGAACAGAATTTAAAAATGAAACAAAAATGTTTTTATGTACTTCAATATGTTGGTGAAACAATGCAAAAAGAATGGGTTGAAAATGTTTTATAGATGATGAGAAACAAAATCAGCAAGTTGAAGTGTGCATATATGAAACAATTCACAAAGAAAATAATTAAACAATTAATTCAGATACCAAAAATAAAATAAAATAAGAAAATAAAATAAAATTTGCAAAAATTTTATAAAACCCTAAACATGTTTCATGAAATTTTTTATGATTTTTGGATGCATTAAACTATTTTTAAAAATTAAAAATGAAATGCAACAATTAAATGAAAAAAAAATAAATGAAATAGGCTAGGGGGTGCAAGCAGCAACAATCCACGTTTAAAAAGCAAGTGGGCTCAGAAAGGGGGTGTGGAAATCAAGGCCCAAGACAAAAAGTCCACCAACGAAGTCAACCAAAACACATGGAACCCAGTCAATCATACATACTCAATCATGACCACAAGATTTATCCAACGCATAACATCAAGTCAGCAAATCAATCAAGTACTCAGGATCAAAGGTCATGATTAAAAGCACACCATAAGGAAAGTACACATGCACACACCAAATCATTCATAAATTAAAAAGATAACACGTGACAGGCACATGCATTTTTAATGCGTTGTCACCATACAAACCCTCAGATTAAATCAACGCATCACATTAAGTCACACAAAACAAATAGTATACAAGATGAACAGTTAAGATCAAACGCACATGATAAGAGGCATGGACCACAACACACACAATTAATAAAAATAAAAACAGAAAATCAAAACGTGGCAACGTGTGGACGCTCAGATCAAAGCAGTGGACGACCCTGATTGTGTCTTCTTCGTCTTAAACCCCTGCTAGACGGAATCCAAACCAGGTGCCGGAGCCCTAGCTCCGGTCACCTTCTCCGGTGAACCTCAACATTAACTTTTCCAAAAATTGCATAAGATTATACCATCCGAACCAGAATTTCATGAGAATCAAGAATATCACATTCATTTCACCAAACAATGAACACACAATGCAAATCGAACGCAAGAAAGTTTGGATCCAAAACTTGAATCTCAAAATACACACAATCCACACGTCCAAAATCAAAATGAAACACATCAACATGCTCAGTACACATCACAGATCATTATGCACATCAACAAATTAAGTTCTAAGGGCATGAAATTTCCACTAACCTGAGGTCTTCAAGAGCTCAAAATACTCCTAGAAAACCGTCTGTAAGCTCCAGATCGCACCTCAGAAGTCTCTAATTGCAAAATAAATGCAATGAGAGCTTGAATCTGACCTAGATCTTGAGTTTTGAAGAGGAGGTTTCCAAATTCGAACCCTACGATATCCTTGATATGAGCTTCAGATGATGGTAGATTTGTGTTCTATGGAGTTCAATGATTCAGAATGTGAAAGAATTTTGTGAAAAGCTCTTATGAGTAGAGAGAATCGAAGAGGAGAAGGTGTGAGATGAAAAATGGAATTCTGAGCCAAAATCAGTGCATGACCTAGCTGTGAGGGTATGAGTTAGCTTATATACTCTCCATTAGTCCACTGATTGTGATTAGCCATTGGTTAAACCCTTGATTAAGGAGTTTGGAGTGATTTTTCCAAAATGCAATTTGTGTTCAAGCCACTAATTCTCACGTGCCAACTCATGCTTTCTCTCATGAATCCCTCACACACTCATTGCTGATCACAAATGGATTGGAATTGGGCCTTGAAATGGTTCAATTTGTGAGATATGAATCATCTTGCAAAAATGCACTTTGTTGAATAAGTGATGAATATGGCGTGGAATGACTTGATTCAAAAGCCAAAACTGGTCCAAATGAGGTGTAATTTGATGATATAACATGACTTGAAGCAATTAGAAACATTACAAGTCCTTTTGTGCCAAAATGCAAAAGGTGGAAAAAATGGTACATGGAAAACCATCAAAATGCACTTTGCATTGTTTTGGCCATAACTAGAGTTCCACAAATGATATGGAGATGTTCTAGTACTTTTTGGAAATGGGAGAGAAAGATCTCCAACTTTCATGTTGGAGGAAGATTCATTTGAAGCTTCCTTGATGATGAAAAGTCAAGTTGAATGTGGTGGAAAATTGCCAAAAATGGAAAGTTCTCATTATAGGTCATTTTCCAAATTTAGTAACTTTTGCACAAACTCTTGATTCCTGATGAATGGCATGAATCTTGACAATTGAAGACCATATGAGGATGTGAGACCTTGAAAACCATGAAAAGAACCTCAAAATTCCACAGTTGACTTTCTCCTTTACAGTTGACTTTTCTTGGTTCACAAGCAACTGATCCACTAAACATTCTTCACCATGAACCATTAGCCAAGTCTCCCTCCATGAACACTTGTAAGCATATGGAATTCCATAAGAACATGCTTGAATCCACAAAGCCCTCCAAGAAGTCTTTTTGATTCACAAACCCTAATTGGTCCCTCTGATTAGGAGAGAAAAATTCACTGAAATCCTTTGCCCATCTTGATCTTATGAAGATATGATGAGCTCCTCAAACCACCTTGAGACTTGAGACTCCTTTGAGCAAGAACCAAGTACCTTGATCCCATGCTAAGAACCAATTCTATGCACAAATGATAATGCAAGAAATGCAAAGAAACATAAACCAGTTAGCTAAAAACAACAAGGCAAATTTTGGGGTGTTACAGCTGCCCCTATTCAATCAACTTGGTCCTGAAGGTATGATAGTGACGGCTATCATGCATTCAAAGAATTCATGGGGATTGAATACCAAATGAAACCTGAAATTTGCAATCCTCAAAGGAGGGACGACTCCACTGGGGAACAAGCAATAAATGTTGTACTGTCACAACACGTACAAGTGTTGGAAACCAGTACAACCAATGCATTGAAATGGTTTTGAAGTAAACACAAACGAGTGTTAGCTATGATGGGGATAAACACGGACAAGTGTCAAGGAACCAAAGATATCAGATACGGATGGGTATCAAAAAGGTACACGGACCGGTACTGAAAAGATACACAGACGGGTGTAAAAAGTTTCAATACGGACGGGTATTGAAAAGGTACACAGACGGGTGTAAAAGGATTCAATACGGGCGGGTATCGAAAAGGTACACGGACGGGTGTAAAAAGATTCAATACGGACGGGTATCGAAAAGGTACACGGACGGGTGTAAAAGGATTCAATACGGACGGGTACTGAAAAAGGTACATGGACGGGTGTAAAAGGATTCAATACGGACGGGTATCGAAAAGGTACACGGACGGGTACTGAAAAAGGGTACACGGACGGGTGTAAAAGGATTCAATACGGACGGGTACTGAAAAAGGTACACGGACGGGTGTAAAAGGATTCAATATGGACGGGTACTGAAAAAGGTACACGGACGGGTGTAAAAGGATTCAATACGGACGGGTACCGAAAAGGTACACAGACGGGTGTAAAAGGATTCAATACGGACGGCTACTGAAAAAGGTACACAGACTGGTGTAAAAGGATTCAAAATGGACGGGTATCGAAAAGGTTGTAAAGCAACTTATATCGGGAATTAATCTCGCTGGGGAATGGAAGGCAACACGGACGAGTGTTATCAAAAGGTCAATATGGACGGGTATTGAAATCAAAGGTTTGAACACAGACGGGTGCTGAAGGAAACACGGACGAGTGTACGACGGTAAAAACCTTGAGAGAATAAACCAAAGGACCACCTGGACGAAGGGGTACAAGTGAAATCAAGGATAAACAATCCTGGCAAAACACTCTGTCGGGGAACTGTCAAATATTGCCTTGAATGACTAAACCCACCACTTGTGGAGTAGAGTCAAAAGATATCTTCCTAAAATCCGGCTTTCCTGACGAAGGAAAACCCCAAACCCGGCTTATGCTTCGGATGCATATGTTTGAATTTTGCCGTAATGCTACGCGTTTGGGAGGATGCCATGTAAAACAAATTCTTATGCAATGCAAAAGAGGCGCCTCAACAAAATAAATGTTGAAGGCGAAGGCAAACTCCACTGGGGATGACAAAATAAATTGTCAGCAAACCAAAGAACAAGTTGAGGAAAACTTCACCCTGCTAGGGAATATCACAATCACGAAACTCCGAGAGAATACCCACTCTGTTGGGGAATATCAAGATCAACAGCTCTGCTGGAGATGGACGAAACTCCGAGAGAGTACCCACTCAGTCGGGGAGGGAGATGAATACCGAAGATGGAAACTCCTCAGCTGGGGGTCACCAAATACTTCAGAACTTGGATTTGACGCTTGCCAAAACGATTGGACTTAAGGCATGCTAGGGATACCACTCACCACCAGACTCTGCTTGGGGATATGAGCTTAATCTGCTGCTAGGGAAATAACTTTACCCTCACCCTGCTGGGGATTAGATCAAACCATTGTTGCTGAGACTATACTTTCTGACCAACTGAGGAAAGTAGACACCAGGACCCTGCGGGGATAATAACATCTTTGTCCACAAATCTCTTGCGGGAGATACAACAACATCCACCTTAGAGTAATCAACCTCTGAATACTTGCCGGGGAATAGTAATCCAAACACAACTTCGGCTGGGTATACAATCCTCTGTACTCTGCTGAGAAGGATGATCCTCTACGGCTCCGCTCGGGGAATTACCTCTTTATACTCTGTTAAGGAAGACGATCCTTGACAACTCCGCTCGGGGAATTACCTCTTTATACTCTGTTAAGGAAGACGATCCTTGATAACTCTGATGGGGAAGAGTAATAAACTGCTGAGGACGATCAGGCTTCAAAGTTGGGGAAGGCTCTAATGGGGAGGTACACCTGTCATCCTGCAAAACCAACAGAAAGGTCTATGCGCAGAAATGATTACATTGATTATCATTATAGTGACCATCACCTAAGCAATTGCCACTGTTTTCCAACTTGTGTCATAAAGCTCAACATTTAGCATGTAATATTTTTACCAAAAATATTGGACATTTTCACAAACAAAACAGGTAAAACAAAAACAAAAGCTCTTTGACTAAAATGCAAATTTTATTGAATGATCTGGCCTGTAAATAGGCATTTACATTTGGAAGCAATTCCTGAAAAGAGGTAATTGCGCAAAAAGCAAAAGAAAATACAAATGTCGGCAATGTGGGGAACAGATATCCACCATGACTCGACTCAGCTATAACCCATATGACTTGTTTATCCGCAGATACTTTGGCCTTTGAAGACGACTGACTGGACTGATTCCTTTCCTTCGAATTTTCCAAGTGTGAACAGTGATCATAGATGGAACGTGGATCGTAGTCTTTGCTTTTAAATCCCTAACTTTTTCCTGGATCGCCCTTTTCGGGTTTTCAATCCACCGAGATACCCATTTTTGCCAAAGTTGCCTTTTCAGGTTTTCAACCTTGCGGGTTTATTTCTTTTCTTTTTATCCCTAATTTTTGCCCGAACCTTTTCTTTTTATGGTTCGCCAGGATGCCCCATTTTTTCCTGAACCTTCTTTTTATGTTCAGCGGGTCTTTTTTATGCAAAGTATTTTTTGACTACATCCGCGTTCACAGGGGACGTAAAATCTTCGCCATCCATAGTTGAAAGTAATAAGGCTCCATCGGAGAAAACCTGTCTTACTACATATGGCCCTTCGTAATTCGGGGTCCACTTGCCCCTGTGATCTGTTTGAGGAGGAGTGATCCTTTTCATAACTAATTCACCAGCCTGAAAACATCGAGGACGCACTTTTTGATCAAAGGCTTTCTTCATCCTGCTCTGATACAACCGGCCATGCGCAATGGCTTTCAACCTCTTCTCTTCAATGAGGTTCAGTTCATTCAGCCGGGAACGCACCCACTCAGCTTCATCAAGCTTCACCTCTGTCAGAATTCTCAAAGAAGGAATCTCAACTTCTAATGGCAGAACTGCTTCCATACCATATACCAGTGAGAAAGGAGTTTCCCCAGTTGATGTACGTACCGAAGTACGATAACCGTGCAAAGCGTAAGGCAACATCTCATGCCAGTCTTTGTATGTCACTACCATCTTCTGCACAATCTTCTTTATGTTCTTATTAGCCGCTTCTACAGCCCCATTCATCTTCGGGCGATAAGGAGAAGAATTGTGGTGTTCGATCTTAAAGCTCTGGCATAGCTCCTTTATCATCTTATTGTTCAAATTTGAACCATTGTCAGTAATGATTCTCTCCGGGACTCCATACCGGTAGATGATGTCCTTCTTAATAAATCGGGCTACCACTTGTCTGGTAACGTTGGCATACGATGCTGCTTCCACCCACTTCGTAAAATAATCAATAGCCACCAGGATAAAACGATGTCCATTCAAAGCGGTCGGCTCGATCTTTCCAATCATGTCAATGCCCCACATGGCAAAAGGCCAAGGTGACGACAAAACATTCAGAGGAGTAGGCGGTACGTGCACCTTGTTAGCATAAATCTGGCATTTATGACACATCCGGGCATATTTAAAATAATCAGACTCCATAGTCATCCAGTAATACCCCACTCTTAACAATTTTCTTTCCATAGCATGCCCATTGGCATGAGTACCGAAGGAACCTTCGTGAACTTCTTCCATTAACATGCCTGCCTCGTGTTCATCAACACAACGTAGCAAGACCATGTCAAAGTTTATCTTGTACAACACATCGTCTTTGTTCAAAAAGAAGTTTCCTGATAACCTCCTCAATATCTTTTTATCCTTGGAAGATGCCCCAGCTGGGTATTCTTGACTCTTCAAGAAGACTTTGATGTCATGATACCAAGGCTTGCCATTCGATACCCCTTCTACTGCAAATACAAAAGCAGGCCTGTCCAAGCGCATGATTCTGACTGAAGGAGCTTCATTCCAAAGATTCACTCGATACATTGATGACAACGTTGCCAACGCATCAGCCATCTGATTCTCTATCCGGGGAATGTGATGGAAGTCTACTCTGTCAAAGAAATGTAACAACCTTTTGGCATAGTTGTTATACGGAACAAGATTTGCTTGACGAGTCTCCCATTCACCTGTAATCTGATTAACCACCAATGTAGAATCACCATAAACATCGAGGTTCTTAATTCTCAAATCAATCGCTTCTTCTAACCCCATGATGCATGCTTTATACTCTGCCTCATTGTTGGTGCATATGAACGCCAATCGGGCAGTGAAGGGTATATGAGAACCCTGTGGAGTCATAATGATTGCCCCGATTCCGTTACCATATGAATTAATAGCTCCATCAAAAACCAATTTCCACTGAGATCCAATCTCAGGTCCTTCATCAGGAAAAGGCTCTTAACAATCCTTCATCTTCAGATACATGATATGCTCATCGGGAAAATCAAACTTCATCGGTTGATAATCCTCAATTGGTTGTTCGGCAAGATATTCTCACAAAACACTTCCCTTAATGGCCTTTTGGAAAACATACTGAATATCGTATTCTGTCAAAACCATCTGCCAACAGGCTATTCTACCAGAAAGTGCTTGCTTCTCAAACACATACTTGATCGGATCCATCTTCGAAATCAATAGGGTTGTATGGTTTAACATATACTGCCTCAAATGCTTAACGGCCCAAGCGAGTGCACAACATGTTTTCTCCAGCATCGAGTACCTCGACTCATAATCAGTAAATTTCTTACTCAAGTAGTGGATGGCGTGCTCTTTTCTACCTGACTCGTCTTGTTGACCGAGCACACAACCCATTAAATTCTCAAGAACCGTAAGATACATAATCAAAGGTCTTCCTGGCACTAGCGGCATAAGGACCAGAGTTTCCTGCAAGTATTCTCTAATCTTTTCAAACGCCTTTTGACAATTTTCATTCCACCTGACCGCTTGATCTTTTCTTAGCAACTTAAAGATTGGTTCACACGTGGCTGTGAGATGCGAGATGAACCTAGCAATGTAGTTTATTCTCCCCAAGAAACCACGAATCTCTTTTTCTGTTTTTGGCACAGGCATTTCTTGTATGGCTTTTACCTTTGTAGGATCAACCTCGATACCTTTTTCACTAACAATAAACCCCAGCAATTTTCCTGATCTCACCCCGAAGGTGCACTTGTTTGGATTCAACCTCAGTCTGAATTTTCTCAACCTTTCAAATAACTTCTGAAGATTCACCAGATGTTCTTCTTCCGTCTGTGACTTCGCAATCATGTCATCAACATAGACTTCAATCTCTTTGTGAATCATATCATGAAAGAGAGTCACCATCGCCCGCTGATAAGTTGCCCCTGCATTTTTCAATCCAAAGGGCATCACTTTGTAGCAAAAAGTTCCCCACGGTGTTATGAATGTTGTTTTCTCCATGTCCTCTGAGGCCATCTTGATTTGGTTATACCCAGAGAAGCCATCCATGAAGGAAAACACAGAATACTGAGCGGTATTGTCAATTAACACGTCAATGTGAGGGAGCGGGAAATCATCCTTTGGGCTTGCTCTGTTCAAATCCCTGTAGTCAACACACATCCTGACCTTCCCATCCTTCTTAGGTACAGGCACGATGTTAGCAACCCATGGAGGATAATTCGTCACGGCAAGAAATCCGGCATCTAGCTGTTTCTGAACCTCTTCCTTGATTTTGACAGACATCTCCGGTTTAGTTCTTCTCTACTTCTTCTTGACCGGAGCACAACCTTCTTTAAGTGGTAACCGGTGTACAACAATATCAGTATCGATCCCAGGCATGTCTTGGTAAGACCAGGCGAAGATATCCACATACTCTCAGAGCATTTCAATCAATATTCCCTTGACACTGTCTTCCAATGCAGCCCCTACTCTTACTTCCTTTCTAGCATCCTCGGTTCCCAGATTCACAATCTCAATTTCCTCCTGATGAGGCAGGATGATTCTCTCCTCTTGCTTCAACAATCTGGCCAACTCTTCGGGCAGTTCACAATCTTCGTCAGCCTCTTCTTCAGCCTGATAGATTGGATTGTCAAAGTCATACCGAGCTATAGCTGAGTCATGATCGGTGTTATCTGAACAAAAAGATCTGCATGATTGATGAGGTATGTTTTATTATGTATGCAACAAAGAAACACATTGCCATTTTGATGTGGGTTTTTAATGCATAAAAATAAAAACAGAAAGACAGAGATCAAAATATTTGAGTGTGAAAAGTCCTTTATTGATGATAAAGCAAAACATGCAACAGTTAAAAGCCCTACAAATAGAATCACTACGTCTTGGGCAGAACGCAGGATTAACATAATAGGAAAACAAAGCAATTACTCGAAGCCTGTCACTTGAATAACTTTCTCGGAAGACCAGTTGCACAGACTTTCTCCTGGGACGCAAGGGCGGATCCAGCTATCCATGTCACAATCACTATCCCCTTCTTCTTCAATGACATTGACCCTGTCGAAGAAAACACAGGCACTAGTGAAACGGACTGGGCCATAGAATTTGGGAGGATCCCCATCTCTCCTGGATGGCTTGTATCCCAATCCATAAGTATCCCTCTTCTCCTGGACTTCAACCACCTGGCCTCACCTTTGTGAGCTACCAGCCTCAACCACAGCTTTGGCATCTTTAAACGAAGACATAGAAACTTCAGGCTGATTTACCCCTGCAGGCTGCTCTATAGCTTCAAACTAGACAACCTCTTTAGAAACCTTCACCTTCTCAAACCCCTGGCACAGCGTCTCATGGATTTCACTATTCACTTCCACGTATTTGAAGGTCGACAGTTGACTAATCATTATGTCTTCTTCTCCGCTCACCGCCACTACGTGACCATCAACCATGTATTTTAGTTTTTGATGCAAAGTGGAGGTTACAGCACCTGCGCCATGGATCCAAGGATGACCCAATAAACAGCTGTACGCTGGCTGAATATCCATTATATAAAATGTTGTATCAAAAACTTCCGGTCCAACCTTGATCAGAAACACAATCTCACCAAAGACATATCTCTTCGAGCCATCAAAAGCTCGCACCATCAAGTCACTTGGTGTACAAATAAGTCCCTTAGTATCTAACTTCATTAATGCTTTCTTGGGCAATACATTCAACGATGATTCGGTATCAACCAATACATGTGACATCAGTGAACCACGGCACTCAATCGAAATATGCAGGGCATTGTTATGATTCCTGCCAGCGGTAGTCAAGTCAAGATCTGTGAAACCCAGACCATTGCCAGCGTTCACATGTGCTACAACCCCTTCCAGCTGATTGACAGATATCTGTTGAGGAACGTAGGCTGCATTCAAGACTTTCAGAAGAGAATTCTTGTGAGCTTCAGAACACAATAGCAAAGACAGAATAGAGATCTTGGACGGGGTCTGATGTAACTGGTCCACGATCTTGTAATCACTTCTCCGGATGAGTCTCATAAACTCCTCGACATTTTCAGAAAAAGCATCATCAACCGACTTTACTATAGAATCAGTAACCACTGGAGTCTGAACAGAACCATCCACTGCCTGTTTTCCCCTATCTTGCCTAGAAGTACTGGGTTGATCATTAACAGGAGTAAGCACTCTACCACTTCTCGTTATAGCATCAGTCTCAACTTTGACTTCTGAACTAGAACTTACGGGCGAAGTATTCATTAATTCCTGCTTTTGTCCATTGACAAACGCCTCTGCACCGTAATTCCACGGAATAGCCTTAGAACTTTCATACGGAATAGGTCCAGCCCTTGTGATAATAACCGGAAGTGGCCTTGCCGGACCAGAAATAGTAATCGTTTTGAACGGAATGGTGATAGTAGCAACCTTCTCACTAACAACCTCTTCTTGCTGATTACCTGTATCAAATTGTAAGCAGCCCTCATCAATCATACTCTGGATACCCATCTTCAACGAATCACAACCATTATCCTTCGTCAAACAATTTGAGCAGTTCTCATCACAACCCGGATAGACGCCACCCTTCAATAACCTGCTCTTAACCACAGCCAACGGAGTCTTCAGCTCCTCAACATCCATGATTAAATTCAAAGCTTCACCTTCTTCAATTATCGCATTCACCTTCGGCCCATTGTGATCAGGCATAGGGTTTTGAATAACATTGGACCCAACATTCGAGAAATTGATAGCCTTGGAGTCTACAAGGTCTTGCACCTTGTGATGAAATGCCCTACACTTCTCCACAGTGTGCCCCGGAGCACCAGAATGAAAATCGCAGTGTGCGTTAGCATTGTAGCCTCGTGGGAGTTCCCCTGTTGGTGGAGCCAGGGTACGGAGCTCAACTAGACGCAACTGCAGCAAATGTTACAACAATTGTGCATACGACATTGGGGGTTGATCAAAATGCCTCTCTGCGTTTCTTTGTCTGTTCTGATACTGACCCTGCTGCCTATTCTGATTAGCATTATTTCTCTGTTGCTGTGGTGGAGGTACCGTTGCTGGGATAGTTACCGATGCTACTTATTGATTATTGCCCTGACACTGTTTCCCTTTTCCCCTGTGAGATGATACAGCATTGGCCTCTCCTTTCTTCTTATAACCATCAAACGGCTTCTTGCCATGTCCGGAGGACGATCCGTCACCACTAGAAATTTTTCCAGCCTTAATTCCAACCTCTACCTTCTGTCCGATAGCAATCACATCTGCAAACTTGCCTAGAGAACAAGGCAAAAGCTTCTCATAATTGTGCTTAGGCAGTGTGTCCATGAACATATCCAACATTTCTTTTTCCAGCATTGGTGGCTGCACCCTAGCCGCCAATTCACGCCACCTTTGCGCGTATTCTTTGAAACTTTCATCATTTTTCTGGGACATCCTCAACAACTAAGTTCTGTTGGGAGCCATGTCTGTGTTGTACTGGTAATGCTTGAGAAAAGCTGCAACTAGCTCTCTCCAGGTACGAACATTTCTACTTTCCAGCCCCATGTACCATTCCAAAGACGCGCCGGACAGGCTGTCTTGGAAAAAGTGCATCATTAGTTTTTCATCCTTGGCGTGAGCAGCCATCTTCCTGGTATAAGCTTTTATATGGGTTCTCGGGTAGGTAGAACCATTATACTTCTCCAGTGTAGGAATCTGAATCTTGTGTGGAATGACAATATCAGGGACCAACCCTAGGTCGTCCAAATTTATTCCCAAATCATCCTGTTTCACAACCCCCTTCAATTGAGCCTCAATTAAACGGATCCTCTCATCACTGACCACAGGTAGCCCAGCGTCCAAGCTTCTGACTGAAAAGACATCATCCTGTTGATCATCAATACGAGGGCCATGGATAGCTCGAACAGTACTTCCCTCTCCAACCACTGAAGGAATACCACCCTGTCCACAGGCAACAGTGATAGGAATGTTGATACCAGCACCACCTCCGCCCGGAGGAATAACACGATTAAGAAAACCACCGTGTAAGATACCATTTTCATCTACCTGCGACACCAAAGGCTGAACCAGAGTTCTGAATTCATTCTGACTTTGCACCACACCCTGCATCATCTCCATAAATTGATCGATGCAAGCTTGCATAGCTGCCATGTCTGCCTGAACTTTGTCCATCACTCTGCTTTGATTAAGCCTGGTAGAATACCGATGAGTTGGTTGATCAATCCTGACTGAAAAAAAGAGAGAGCATAAGAAAACCAGAGAGCCCAAGATAACCTGCTATGCAAAAAAAGATGATTATGCAAATGCGAATGCAAAGATGCAAACAAACATATTTAAACATTTCTAAGGTATATCCTTTGATTCCAATCTTTGAAACCGGGCTAGGGATTGGACACCTCATCGGAAAATAAATCCGAACCCAGCAATACCGCAGAATTAAACCAAGGAAACAAGCCACAATCCAAATAAAAACCACCAAGGCACAAATATCTGAATCAAACATTCTATTATCAAGATGGAAGAATTCATACAAGCAAAGTCAATTGTAACCAAAGGTGATTCCATCAACAATCCTGATGGTAACCACAACAACTATAATTCTACCCCAAACAGACTAGCCTCCACTTCT
Source organism: Lathyrus tuberosus (assembly GCA_022829125.1). NCBI lineage: Eukaryota > Viridiplantae > Streptophyta > Magnoliopsida > Fabales > Fabaceae > Lathyrus > Lathyrus tuberosus. Next base: position 20,963,352 of record JALAZF010000022.1, on the reverse strand, counting down.
TCCAGAAGATTCAAAGTGTCAGGATGTGCCGGTCGCGTGATCAGCCCTTTGATTAACCTGTTTCTCTTCGCAATCTCTTGGTTCAGCGTTGCAATCTGCTCTTCAGTGTTGCTACCTTCATGTCTCACCTTCTTGATTCCATCTTGTAATTTGAGCTCTTCAATCTCCTTTTGGGACTCTTTCCACTTGTTGAAGAAATGCTTCCCTTTTTCTTTCGCCTTTTGCAGCTCCTTGTTTAATCCCTCATTTTCGACTTGGACCTCACTCCACATCTCTTAATAAGCATCACGTTCGGTTTCAGTCTTAGCCAAAAGCTTCTTAGTTGTCCTGGTGGTTTTGCTGGATGTCTCTACTGCCATGCTAATCCTCTTGAAATGCTGAATTCTGCTATCCAGATCATTTTCCGTCTTCTTCAAACGCTCAGTCGACTCTTTGACCTGCCACTTTAGCTCTAAGTTGTCCTGCAAAACTCCTTGCAACTGACTACTCATACCAGAATTCTCTGCTCTCAATTCGTGCACCAACTTCTGTTACTTGTTGAACTCTTCAATAGGCACAGTAAGTCTTTCCTCCACACTTTCTGGGTACAGCATAGGCGCTCGATCAAAAGGCAAGTAACACTCCTCAACTCTCTGTTTTATCTAATCCACATAAGGAAGGAAAGCATGATTGTTAGGTTTGCCCAGAACAGCCTTTCCTTTCTTCAGTATACTACCCCAAGCTTCAGAAGCTCTCTGCGCCTCCTCCAGACCTTCAGATGAGTGGAAATACAATGATTCTTCCACATCTCTCTTAACGGGCGGACCTACCAGAGCATAACCAAAATGTCTGACGGCCAAAGAAGGGTTATAATTAATTCCTCCCTTCCTCCCTATCAAAGGAACATTAGGGTACTTACCACAGCTGTGAATGATATCCTTGCCAAGCAATCCTTGATTTATCCACACGATGTTTTTACTGACCAATCCCATCAGGCGCTGACTCCACTCTAGAGAATCCTTAGAATCAACAAAACCACCAGATTGAGGTAGACGACTTGCGAACCATTTATAAAACAATGGAGCGCAGCAATGAACCATCCTTCCTCTCTTCTTTTCATTCCTGTTGTACAAGGGATAATGGAGATCTCCCAACAGGGTTGGTATAGGATTCCTCATCATGAATATCCTGATAGCATCTTCATCAACAAAATCAGGCTCATTGGGGAACAACATAATACCATAAACACAAAGAGCTTGCAGTGCGTTGAAAACAATCCACTCTTTATCTTCTGCTGCTTTCTGAGCCCTCTTCGTTAGATACCCCAACTTGAAACCACAAATCCTTCCTTTGTTGGAAATGTTGGCTTCTACCTCTGACTTGCTCAAATAAAGAGCACCGGCCAATTTCCCACAATCCAGATCTCCTTTCGACCCAAAGAAGGGAGGAACTTCCTTGATAGCAATCCCTAGCATGTTAGAATATTCCTCCAAAGTAGGCACCAGCACATAATCCGGGAACAAAAAACATCTCAGTGGTGGGTCATAGAACTACATCAGAGTATGAAGACCCCGGAACTCATAATCGTCGATGTTGCGAACAAAAGACAAAATCCACCCATACTTCTCCGCGAAAGCATTCAAAACCTCAGGACTCGCCATTCCCTTCAGGATAGTGAGAGGACCTATTGCTGGCTTGAGAAACTTGTAGATAATAATATCCTTCTTGCCTCTTGGAACATCCATCCCTAATACTACCCTCTAACTGGAATCACAGATTCGGACACAACCTGGAAATGCAAAAATATAAATGTCAGAGAAGAAAATGAAATGCAATGCAAAACATGGGATCAAGGCATCAAGCATCTGTGCTGAACTGGCTAGACAATCTTGAGGTTCTGTACAAACTCTTGAGTCAAACCGGGATAACAGAATAACCACACTGATATGACTGTAGAGACAAAGAAATCCAAAAATACCGGGTAGGTAGAAGGTCACAGTTACCTGCAAACCTGTAAACAACCCGCCCTTCTCACATGTGGGTACTAAGATCCTCAATATCCCAGGCTCTTAGGTCGAGAAATGATGATACGTTCACCATTTCTGGTTTGGCATCATCACCAATCGAGGAGGCCTCAACTGATTCACAGAAACGAAAGATCCTCAACTTCGGAGGTTTGAGAAGCAATAACACATTCAACCCGAAGGATACAATGCTACCGCCAATCAAAGAGGTCGTCTGCTGATTCACCTCAAAAGGAAAACCTATAGCAAGTTCCCAGCATTGGGTCCTCGGATCGAGAATGTGCAATGGGTTTGCCACATAACGTGGTCTGCCACTGTCACATCCCGGGAGGAGTGCCGCAACTGAGTCCTCGGGAATGGTCTCCAGAGTCGACAATCCCTCAAGAGAATACCTACTGGCCTGTACCAACACACAGTAGCAGGTAGATCCTGATAGAACCTCGTCTGGTTGTGGGTCTCATGAACGACAATACATGGCCACCCCCATGCAAGCGTCACGACTATCCACTCTAAAACCTGTGTGTATGCTCAAGCCTGGGTAGTGGGCTTATCTCTCAGAACATCCCAACCCTCCAAACAGAAAACCAGCTAGCACAGCACAGTAATATCCAGTATGACAGTAATAAAATGAAATGTAATGCAATAAAAGCTGTAAATAGAGTAAAACAAATAAAACAGCAATACAGTAATATACAACAAAGCAAAGTACCACAAAAACACCCAATGAAATAAAACAGACAAGCGCTAGGATCGACACCCTAAAGGGGATGGACCAGCAAGAGGTCAACCAGAGTCCCCAGCAGAGTCGCCAGTTGTCGCTCCCGGGATTTTCATCCAAGTACAAACGCGAAAGTGGCACCAAAACAGAGTCGCCAGCAATGTGTATTTATCCCAAGAGAGGGAAAGGAAACACTGCATAAACCTGAAAGAAGGGAAAGAACATGGTCTCACGACCAAGAAAAACGGGTACGGGAGTCGGTTACGCGAAGGGAAGGTGTTAGCACCCAACACATCCATCGTACTCGATGGGATCCACGCTTGTTGTCTGCATCAAGGGGTGTCATCTTCTGGAGCTCCACTGCTACTGGACCGGAGAAGAAACGAGAATGGAAAGAACGGAGAAACGAAGAAGAAAAGAAAAAGAAGTGACTCGATAAGACGTTATCGTTGTCCTAGGCCTACGTACTCCCTCAGTGCAATGGGAAAGTCAGAGTCAACGTAGTTCGGACGGGAACTGTGGGGGAAGGTTGCTCGCCAAGACAATCGCTGTCTTGTGCCTACATATCCTCAATCGGACGAGAGAGAGGAATCAGAGCTGATGTAGTTCGTGGGTACGACCACGGATGGGTAAGTGTTTTTTACTTGAGCGACGAGCTCTTTTCTGAAAAAGAAGTTTGAAACCCAACAATCCCGAAGGATAAAAAGATTTGAATTGGTTTTGTGTTTTTTAGACAGAAGTGTCTTTTAAGTTGTTTCGTAAGTTGTATTGAACCCAAGTCTTAAATATAGGAACGAATACTTCGCGCATCATCCCCAACAGGACGTACACTAGGTATCCTAGAAGAATGAGAGGAAGCTCCTCACTCCCCACTTCCCACATAGAAGGCTCAAGTGCAATACACGTTAACTTTTATTACGTGTTTTGAAAGAGTTTTGAGATGAGAAGAGAGACGACACAAAGGAAACTCTAAAGGGAAACTAAGAGTCCTAATGTTATCATGCATGGATGACCTATGGTTAGTGAGGCTTAGGAGGGACAACTACCTAAAACCTAATGCTAATCCTACTCCAAGCTTAATCAAAAATTAAGTTGGACTAGGGAGCTCTAAAGGGAAAAGAATCCAAGACTTAATCAAGTCTTGAGACTCATGGGATAAAAAAGAGTGAAAGAGAGGGGAGAAGCATCTTAAATGCTAAAGCAAACACAAGTATGAAAGCTTAAAAGAGAAAGGAGAAGTTAGAATGTGGATAACCATCCACATCCCATTCACTTACCATTAGCCCCTACATGGTTAGCAAAAACAAACATAAGCAACAATAATATAAATGAAACCCAAACAAGGTACAACCAAATGAAACTCATCCAAGTCAGAATATACACCTTAGGAGTGACTCATAATGTTTACCAAACAAACTCAAGCAAATAGAATGCAAACAAGTGGTAAAACATACAAGAAAGTCATCAAAGAAGGAGTAGAAGAAGAATGAGTGGTTATGCAAGGTGATCATGTAAGAATGCTTCAAATAAAATCCAAGTCAGAATGTGGATGACCTAAACATGTACCTAAACATGTTATACAAGTGTCACACAAGGCATACCAGCAAGTATCCAACATTAAGAACCATTAGAAGAAGAAGAAGGAAGCATGTAAATGAAACATGTTAAAGGATGCAACATGGAACATGAATAACATATGACATGAATGCAAAGCTTCAAGGTCAGAAACATACATCAAATGGGATGCAAAGAAGTGCTATGGCATGGCATACACAAACCAAACACAAACCAAGAAGAGGCATATAGATGAGAAGAAGTGAAAAGATAAGCCAAAAGAGGCATGTAAATCAAACATTGAACATGTGCACAAAATATGCAACAACCTCATACCAATGACCTATAATGACAATCATATGACTTATAATGATTCAAACATGGTTTATGAAGTCAAAGAAACAATCCCAAACAATGGCACAAGTGCCTTCTCAAACAAGTAATCAAACATGCTCAAAGATGTGCACAACATAAGACCTCAAACAAGGAGCAATCAAAAAATTAGCAAAACATCTTCAGAAATTACCAAATTAATTCTTAAAACACCTCAACCAGAACCAAACATCATGTCAAAAATTCATGCAAAAATTCACAAGATAAGGCCTTCAATCAATCATGCAAAGTCACATAGGAATTATGAACTAATATGCAAAAGAGAGGGACCAAAATGCAATATGAACACAATTTAAAAATGAAAAAAAAAAATTTTATGCACTTCAATATGTTGGTGAAACATTGCAAAAATAATGGGTTGAAAATGTTTTATAGATGATGAGAAACAAAATAAGCAAGTTGAAGTGTGCATATATGAAACAATTCACAAATAAAATAATTAAACAATTAATTCAGATACCAAAAATAAAATAAAATAAGAAAATAAAATTTGCAAAAATTTTATAAAACCCTAAACATGCTTCATGAAATTTTTTATGATTTTTGGATGCATTTAACTATTTTTAAAAATTAAAAATGAAATGCAACAATTAAATGAAAAATAAAATAAATGAAATAGGCTAGGGGGTGCAAGCAGCAACAATCCACGTTTAAAAAGCAAGTGGGCTCAGCAAGGGGGTGTGGAAAGCAAGGCCCAAGACAAAAAGTCCACCAGCGAAGTCAACCCAAAAACATGGAACCCAGTCAATCATACATACTCAATCATGACCACAAGATCTATCCAACGCATAACATCAACTCAGCAAATCTATCAAGTACTCAGGATCAAAGGTCATGATTAAAAGCACACCATAAGGAAAGTACACATGCACACACCAAATCACTCAGAAATTAAAAAGATAACACGTGACAGGTACATGCATTTTTAATGTGTTGTCACCATACAAACCCTCAGATTAAATCAACGCATCACATTAAGTCACACAAAACAAATAGTATGCAAGATGAACAGTCAAGATCAAACGCACATGATAAGAGGCATGGACCACAACACACACAATTAATCAAAATAAAAACAGAAAATCAAAACGTGGCAACGTGTGGACGCTCAGATCAAAGCAGTGGACGGCCCTGATTGTGTCTTCTTCGTCTTAAACCCCTGCCGGACGGAAACCAAACCAGGTGCCGGAGCCCTAGCTCCGGTCACCTTCTCCGATGAACCTCAACATTAACTTTTCCAAAAATTGCATACGAGTATACCATCTGAACCAGAATTTCATGAGAATCAAGAATATCACATTCATTTCACCAAACAATGAACACACAATGCAAATCGAACGCAAGAAAGTTTGGATCCAAAACTTGAATCTCAAAATATACACAATCCACACGTCCAAAATCAAAATGAAACACATTAACATGCTCAGTACACATCACAGATCATTATGCACATCAACAAATTAAGTTCTAAGGGAATGAAATTTCCACTAACCTGAGGTCTTGAAGAGCTCAAAATACTCCTAGAAAACCGTCTGTAAGCTCCAGATCGCACCTCAGAAGTCTCTAATTGCAAAATAAATGCAATGAGAGCTTGAATCTGACCTAGATCTTGATTTTTGAAGAGGAGGTTTCCAAATTCGAACCCTACGATATCCTTGATATGAGCTTCAGATGATGGTAGATTTGTGTTCTATGGAGTTCAATGATTCAGAATGTGAAAGAATTTTGTGAAAAGCTCTTATGAGTAGAGAGAATCGAAGAGGAGAAGGTGTGAGATGAAAAATGGAATTCTGAGCCAAAATCAGTGCATGACCTAGCTGTGAGGGTATGAGTTGGCTTATATACTCTCCATTAGTCCACTGATTGTGATTAGCCATTGGTTAAACCCTTGATTAAGGAGTTTGGAGTGATTTTTGCCAAAATGCAATTTGTGTTCAAGCCACTAATTCTCACGTGCCAACTCATGCTTTCTCTCATGAATCCCTCACACACTCATTGCTGATCACAAATGGATTGGAATTGGGCCTTGAAATGGTTCAATTTGTGAGATATGAATCATCTTGCAAAAATGCACTTTGTTGAATAAGTGATGAATATGGCGTGGAATGACTTGATTCAAAAGCCAAAAATGGTCCAAATGAGGTGTAATTTGATGATATAACATGACTTGAAGCAATTGGAAACATTACAAGTCCTTTTGTGCCAAAATGCAAAAGGTGGAAAAAATGGTACATGGAAAACCATCAAAATGCACTTTGCATTGTTTTGGCCATAACTAGAGTTCCACAAATGATATGGAGATGTTCTAGTACTTTTTGGAAATGGGAGAGAAAGATCTCCAACTTTCATGTTGGAGGAAAATTCATTTGAAGCTTCCTTGATGATGAAAAGTCAAGTTGAATGTGGTGGAAAAATTGCCAAAAATGGAAAGTTCTCATTATAGGTCATTTTCCAAATTTAGTAACTTTTGTACAAACTCTTGATTCCTGATGAATGGCATGAATCTTGACAATTGAAGACCGTATGAGGATGTGAGACCTTGAAAACCATGAAAAGAACCTCAAAATTCCACAGTTGACTTTCTCCTTTACAGTTGACTTTTCTTGGTTCACAAGCAACTGATCCACTGAACATTCTTCACCATGAACCATTAGCCAAGTCTCCCTCTATGAACACTTGTGAGCATATGGAATTCCATAAGAACATGCTTGAATCCACAAAGCCCTCCAAGAAGTCCTTTTGATTCAGAAACCCTAATTGGTCCCTCTGATTAGGAGAGAAAAATTCACTGAAATCCTTTGACCATCTTGATCTTATGAAGATATGATGAGCTCCTCAAACCACCTTGAGACTTGAGACTCCTTTGAGCAAGAACCAAGTACCTTGATCCCATGCTAAGAACCAATGCTATGCACAAATGCTAATGCAAGAAATGCAAAGAAACATAAACCAGTTAGCTAAAAACAACAAGGCAAATTTTGGGGTGTTACAATCTGGAAGTGAAAGGAATATGGGTACCCTGAGGTGTTACGATGATTGCCCCAATTCTGTTTCCATATCTGTTGACAGCTCCGTCGAATATTAGTCCCCATTGGGAAGTTGGTTCTGGCCCTTCGCTGGGTAGCGGTTCATCGCAATCTTTCATTTTCAAGTACATGACATCTTCGTCTGGGAAGTCAAATTTGACCGAGTCCTGATCGTCAATCAGTTGATGAGCCAAATGATCGACTAAAATACTTCCTTTGACGGCTTTTAGAGCATGATACTCGATGTCGTATTCTGATAAAAACATCTTCCAATGGGCAATCCTTCCCGTGAGAGCAGGCTTTTCAAAGACGTACTTGATCGGTTCTATTTCGGAGATTAACCAAGTAGTGTGACAAATCATGTACTGGAGAAGACGTTTGGCTGCCCAAGCCAAAGTGCAGCAAGTTTTCTCAAGCATAGTGTATCGAGTTTCACAGTCCGTGAACTTCTTGCTTAAGTAATAAATGGCAGACTCTTTTCTTTTAGTTTCGTCTTGTTGGCCAAGCACCCAACCCATGGAGTCTTCCAAGACTGTTAGGTAGATGATCAGTGGTCTTCCTTCCACTGGAGGAGACAAAATCGGTGGATTCAACAGATATTCTTTGATGCTGTCGAAAGCCTTTTGGCAATCTTCTGTCTATACACAACTTTCGTTCTTTCTGAGTAGTTTGAAGATCGGCGCGCATGTCGCGGTCATAAGGGATATGAATCTTGAGATGTAATTCAGATATCCTAAAAATCCTCTGACCTATTTTTCAGTCTTTGGTGAAGGCATTTCTTGAATGGCCTTAACTTTGTCGGGATCAAACTCAATTCCTTTTTAGCTGACGATAAATCCCATAAGTTTTCCTGAGCGAACACCAAACGTGCACTTATTAGGACTCAAGCGGAAATTGTATTTTCTCAGACGCTTGAATAACTTTGACAGGTGTGTCACGTGTTCTTCTTCTGTTTTAGATTTGGCAATCATGTCATCGACGTACACTTCAATCTCTTTGTGCATCATAACGTGAAACAGAGTTATCATGGCCCTTTGATAGGTTTCCCCCGCGTTCTTCAGACCGAACGGCATTACCTTGTAGCAAAAGGTGCCCCATGGGGTTATGAATGAAGTTTTCTCCATATCTTCCGGCGCCATTTTGATTTGATTATAGCCTGAGAATCCATCCATGAAGGAGAAGACTTTGAATTTTGCTGTGCTATCTGTCATACCCCAAATTTTGACCACTAAGATTCCCCATCATTATGAAAATCATCATCACAATATGGATGAACCATCATACCTCATTAGTCTCCTCAAAGATGGGTGAGCATCCACTACAATCAAATTTAGGGTTTAAAGCCCTCTCAGAGCTCTTAGACAAAGGTTCAACCAAGGAATGACATGATCTTCAACTTTTCTAACCTCTCAAACATCCACAAGGGATCAAGAGGACTCCCACATCAAGGATTAAGCACAAGGCTGCAACCTTCTAAGTGGATCAAGCCTCAAGATCGCCAGTGTCACCAAATTAGGGTTTTGGTCGACCAGGGCCTCCAGATGGTAATTTTCCCCTGGGCATGAGCCAATGCTTCAAAGAATAACTTGAATTACTCCATGGGACCTCATAGACCCCATCATCAAGTCAATTTAGCCTCAGGGGATGCATTCACTAAAAATCAGGAATTAGGGTTTCTTGACCTAATTCACCCCTAAGTTGACTTTTGGGACAAATCATGAGCCAAGACCTCAAGAGATGACTTGAGGGTCCCTAACACCCCACATTGATCCATTTTACAACAATGGATTGGTCCAAGAAGCTTGAGCAACAAGTTTCAATTTCATCAGAACCACGATTAGGGTTTCGCGGGAAAAGTCAACTGTGCCTTTGACTTTTGACCAGGACATGCTCCCAAACCCTAGTACATGCTTCAATACATCCTATAACACCTATGAAATCAATCCATCAAGTTTGATTTAGGTCAAGGATTTGATTTCATAGAGAATCGCACAGTTTGGAATTCATCTGACAAAAAGTCAACTGTGCACAAAAGTCAACTTTGACTTTTTGAGATTTTTCACAATTATGGTTCCTTAACCCTAAAATGATGTTAATGTGTGATTTGAATCAACATTCATCAAGAAAAATCAAGAAAAGTGGGATAACTTGTAAAAGGGGTAACCATAAAAACTTAGAAATTTTTCTAAGTTATGGAACAAAGTGGCTAGGGTACCAACTTTGGAGGATCATAACTCCTAAACCACAAGGCCATTTTCCCCATCCAAAACTGGATTTGTAGCTCTCATAGCCCTCTACAAAAGCTTTAAACACAACTCATTCCAATTCCTCATGGATTTTAAGCTATGGAATGATCAAAATCACAAAAAGTGAAAATGTCACTTTTTTCCAACACTTAGTGAAATTTTCACTAAGTCAGAATCTGCCTTCACTTTTTTCCAAATGTAGGGGCGTTTTTCACTTGGATCCAAAAAGTATCAAAATCAACTATGAACAAACAGTTGTTGTATCATATGAGGGCTTTCCAAAATAGCCAATAACTCCATCAAATTCCACTTGAGCCATGAGATATGACAATGCCAATATGCCTTGCTGCAAACTGTCACGGCAAGGCAGATTTGGGAGTTTTGCTCGATTTGCTCAAATTTTGCAAAGGGGAAGCAACTCTATCCATCTGAACACCTCAAGGGGGGACCAAGGAGGAACCAACTATGATCCCAAGCCTCCCAAGTCTTTGGAACCAAAAGTAGCATGCCAAACCTAGAAATACCTAATAGAGGGACAAGACTCCAATTTTGGATTGAAGCATTTAATGGATGCACCAAGGTGGCATGGACTGAGCCATTTCCAACTGAATTCAGTCAAGACTTATCCAAGACCAAGGAGACCAGCAGCCTGTGCCCTAACCTCTAGTCAATGGCTAGAGGAGACTTGGATTCTCATTAATCAACATTGGCCAAACCTATGCAGTAGTTGCCATTCACTATTCCTTGTAAAACAAACTTGCTCTACTATAAATAGAGCTCATTTGTGATCACTTTGAGTACACCAAAGCACTACAACACTTGCTTTCCTCAAAATCTATTTCTCTAGGCAAAAATGCCTTCTTTAGCAAGGTAACTCTGAGTTTTTGAGTTAGAGAGCAATTCCACCACAGCTTATGATCCAAACACATCCAATATATCATATCTAAGCTGTCCAAACTCTCACAAGTGACCTGTAACATCAAAATCACAAAGTCACCTCTCAAAACCTCAAAATAGGAATTTTGTACATTTTTCAAGCCATGTCTTGATTCAGTCACTTTCCAAACCAGATAAAACCTCAAACACACTCCAAATATCATCCTTGAAGTGTCCCAAATGGTTCCCCCCATCTGGAACACCATTTGAGAGAGTTTCTATTTTGGCCACTTTTGCCCCTTTTGCAAGAAAGAGCTCAATCTTGTTCCTGAGGTTTCCAGCTGATTCCTGTAACACCCCTAATCTATAACTCGAGTAATTAAAGCGATAATAATTAATAAGAGTAAAATTAAAACATTCAAGGCATAGACGGAGCGTCACACCACGATGATGAAATATAATAACCTGCTCATAAAGATATGCAACAATTAGGTAGCAACATAAACAGAGGAACTCAGTTCCTAACACCCACAATTCAGATATAGAATAAAAGTGAAAAATCTGCAACTGAAATCTCATATATATAAACATAGAAGTTTGTCTGTCATACACAGAGTCATACATGTAAAATTCAAAAAGATATATACATAAAGTCACATAACGATCTCCCCGACTACCCGGTGCTACACATCAGATCCGACCGACAAAAGAATGAAGACATAAGCTTCACAAAAAGACCTCCAGCATCTAATCTGTAATGCCTCGTAGAGCATTCAAAACAGCAGAAGGGTGAGAAACACAATTATAATATAGTTGCATACAATTATGTAATAACACAAAATACACAATGTAAAACGTTCTCACCACAACTTACACCATAATTCAAATACAAACAACACAATTCATATCTCATACATCCATCACAAAGGCATATCAATCATGCTCAATACATTTATCACCAACATATGTATATATCAACTCATCAATTCCATTCACAATTCTCCCACATAATCAATCCATTCATGACTTATGCAAATGCAAAGAGACCGACACAACGACTCTATGCAAATGCAATGCGGTACCGTTCCATCCATCATTCTCATCATTAATTCACTCAGGAATTATTGGAATCATCGCTTGTTACTTAGTGTAACTCCCCGTCGGGAAAACGATGTTCCCCGTCGCTTTCGGTCCTCTTGGTATAAGGCTCATGACGTTTATGGATCGCTTTCGGTCCTCTTTGTATAAGGCTCACGATCGTCTATAACGTCGCTTTCGGTCCTCTTTGTATAAGGCTCATGACCGTTATAGCAGATTCCCTCGGGAATCGTTTCGTCGCTCACACCCACTAGGGCACACGGCATCACAAGATTGCATATCATGATGCTTGGCATATAATGACTCATGACAATCAAATGCATACACATATGCAACCATGTCAACCATTTCAACATCCATAATCATGCATATACAATCAAACATAACACAACACATTTATTTGCCCTTAAGCCACAAAACATCCTCACAACATTTCATCACATGCATTCATATCATACAACAGCACACAAGCTATACGATATATATTAAAAGTATACCACATGATAACACATCAATCGCACATAATTACGACGGTAACAGTCGACAAAACTACACTATTCCAATGCTCAACACAATTAAATCGGCCACTAGTCTCAAAACCATTTTATAAGAAAGAACATTTCAATATCTTTCCAACGCATCCAACCGCGCCTCAATCCGACTTACGGCCCAAAAGTTATGACAAGAACAAAATGAAAAAATCTGCCCTGTTCACTTTCCTATTCGTAATACGAACCCCAGCGAACCATGGCAGAGAAAAACAGCATAAAGTTCGCAATGCGAACACCCAGTGAACCTTTTCTTTCCCCTTCGCAATGCGAATTCCCTGCGAACCGTGGCAGAGAAAAAAACAGCAGAAAGTTCGCAATGCGAACCTCCCGCAAACCTTCGCTACCCTATTCGCAGTGCGAACCGGCGAACTCAGAAATCCCAGCAGCGCTGTTGTTCACTCCAACACAATATTTCCTCCACCAAAACACTTCCAAACCATAACATAACAACCAGAACATGTCCCAAACATAACAACAAGTATTCTACAACATTTATACCGCATTTCAACCGCGAAAACATCGATTTCTATCGTTTTCTCTCATTCGACCTAGAATTGAAAAGCTAGGAAAAACCAACAAACATTCCAACACACACATACATAATCATACACAAGCATAACATAACCGAGTTTCGCACCCTTACCCAATTAATCGTGCTTCAAAGTGTCGGTTGAATCGGTTTCTTACACTCCAAGTTTTCCTCTTTTTCTTCTTCTCACTCTCCTTTTCTCTTCTCTTCTTTTTCTCTCTTTTTCTCTCTATGTTTCTATTTTAATGAAAAACAATATCTAACCAAGTCAAAAAGACCAAAATACCCCTACACTCAAATTTTCTCGCAAACGTTCCCAAAACGCGATAAAACATAATTACCAAGAATAAAATAATATAAGGACCAAAAACAATTAAATCGACTCGATTAAATAAATCTAACAAAAACCAGGGCGTTACAACTCTCCCCCACTTAGAAATTTTCGTCCTCGAAAATATTACCTGAGACGAACAACTCCGGATACGATTCCCGCATCCGACTCTCCAACTCCCAAGTCAAATTGCTCTCAACAGCGCCTCCCCATGCTACTTTCACAAGCGCAATATCCTTGCCTCTTTACCGCTTCAACTCGCGATCCAAAACCCTCACCGGTAATGCCTCTACCGTAAGGTTCTCCCTTACCTCAACCTCATCCATTGGAATCACATGCGACGGATCCGAAACATACTTCCGAAGCTGTGAAACATGGAACACATCATGCAAATTCAAAAGATTCGGTGGCAACGCCACCCGATAAGCCACAGCACACACTCTCGCGGATATCTGATAAGGACCAATAAATCGAGAAGTAAGCTTTTTCGACTTCAATGCACGTCCAACACCCGTTACCGGTGTAACTCTAAAAAATACATGATCGCCTTCTTGAAACTCAAGATCTTTCCTTTTTCGATTATGATAACTCTTCTGCCTACTCTGAGAAGCCTTCATCCTCTCACTAATAAGTTTCACCTTTTCCGTAGTTTGTTGAATTAACTCTGGTTCAACCACCGAACTCTCACCAGATTCATTCCAACACAACGGTGTTCGACATCTTCTTCCATACAACGCTTCAAAAGGTGCCATTCATATACTCGAATGGAAACTGTTGTTATACGTGAATTCAACCAACAAAAGATAACTATCCCAAGCACCACCTTTCTCAAGAACACAAGCCCGCAACAAATCTTCCAACGACTGAATAGTTCTCTCGGTCTGACCATCCGTCTGAGGATGATAAGCAGAACTCAATCTCAACTTGGAACCTAACACCTTTTGCAAACTTTCCCAAAATCTGGAAGTAAACCTCGGATCTCGATCTGAAACAATACACAACGGAACACCATGTAGCTTCACAATCACACGGATATAAATCTCAGCCAACCTCTCCAAAGAAAAACTGATGTCAATCGGAATGAAATGCGCCGATTTAGTCAGCCTATCCACAACCACCCAAATGGCATTATGTCCCCTCTGAGTATTCGGCAACCCTGTCACAAAATCCATAGAAATGTTGTCCCATTTCCACTCGGGAATATCCAACGGTTACAATAATCCACTAGGCTTCTGATGTTCTACCTTTGACTTCTGACACGTCAAACACGCATAAACAAACTGAGCCACATTCCTCTTCAATCTGGACCACCAAAAGATCTTCTTCAAATCATGGTACATTTTATTAGCTCCCGGATGTATACTCAAACTACTCCGGTGTCCTTCCTCTAAAATCATCTTTTTCAATTCCGAATCATCAGGAATACAAATTCTACCACGGAATCTCAAAACACCCTTACCATCCACTTTAAAGTCACCATTCACACCTTCATCTCCAACCGTCATCAAATCAACAAATTTCACATCCAACCTCTATTTCTCGCTAACGGTCAACCGAAACTCATTAGTGACTCTTAACATACCAAGCCTCGCGCCAACAGATGTCAATTCGCACACCAAACTCAAATCCCTAAATGCTTCAAAAAGTTCCCACTCTTTAACCATCAAAGCGAACATATGAAAAGATTTCCAGCTTAACGCATCGGCTACCACATTAGCTTCACCAGGATGGTAATTCAAGCTAAAATCGTAGTCCTTCAAAAATTCCAACCATCTTCGTTGCCTCATATTCAGCTCTTTCTGATAAAACAAGTATTTCAAACTCTTATGATCACTAAAGACTTCAAATCTTGCACAATAGAGATAATGCCTCCAAATTTTCAACACAAAAACCACCGCCGCTAATTCCAAATCATGAGTAGGGTAATTTTTCTCATGATCCCTTAATTGCCTCGAAGCATAAGCCACAACCTTACCTTCTTGCATCAACACTCCACCTACCCCAATCAAAGACGCATTGCAATACACCACAAACGATTCACTAGGATTCGGTAAGATCAAAATCGGAGCTGTAGTCAATCTTCTCTTCAGCTCACTAAAACTTTCCTCACACTGAATATCCCAAATAAACGCTTTACCTTTACAAGTCAGCTGGGTCAAAGGAAGTGCTAACTTGGAAAAGCCTTCAATGAATCTTCGATAATATCCAGCTAAACCTAAAAAGCTTCTAATTTAGTAACAGATCTAGGAGCCTCCCATTGTAGAACTGCATCTACTTTGGATGGATCCACAGCAATACCATTACCTGAAATCACATGCCCAAGAAAACTCACTTCTGACAACCAGAACTCACACTTGGACAACTTGGCATAAAGTCTCTTTTCCTTCAAAATTTGCAATACAATACGCGAATTCTCCGCATGTTCCTCCCGAGACTTAGAATAAATCAAGATGTCATCGATAAACACAACAACAAATTGATCCAAATGCTCATGGAAAATGCGATTCATATACTCCATAAACACTCCCGGCGCATTAGAAACCCCGAACGGCATCACGGAATATTCGTAATGTCCGTATCGTGTCCTAAAAGCCGTCTTCTGAATATCTTCCTCTTTCACTCTAATCTGATGATAACCTGACCTCAAATCAATTTTACTAAACACACACGCACCTACCAACTGGTCCATCAAATCATCAATTCTCGGAAGAGGATACTTGTTCTTAATCGTCACCTTATTCAGCTGGCGATAATCAATACACAATCGCATACTTCCATCTTTCTTTTTCACCAATAAAACTGGATCACCCCAAGGCGATACACTCGGCCTCACAAAACTCTTTTCTAATAACTCATTCAACTGCTTCTTCAACTCAACCAACTCAGATGTCGACATACGATAAGGTGCCATAGACACAGGTTTAGTACCAGGAACTAGATCTATAGAAAACTCCACCTCTCTCTCTAGCGGCACATCAGAAATATCCTCCGGAAACACCTCTGGAAAATCACACACGACTAGAAACACATCAATTGCAACTTGACTATCAACAGTCAACGATGCGAACAACCCGAACAATTGAGCTTCATCCGCCAAAAATTTCTTCAACTCTTTGGTAGATAAGAAACTCGATTCCTCGTCTTCTTCAAGAGAAGGAAATCGTACCAACTTATGATAACAATCGATATGAACTCGATTGAACTGTAACCAATTCATTCCCAGAACCACGTCTAAACCCTCCAACGGCAGACACACCAAATCCATATCAAAATCCTTACCATAAATGGTCAAAGGATAACTTAAACAAACCAAAGAAGTAGTTACCGACCCCATTGCTGGAGTATCGATAACCATCTCTCCATCCATCGATGACAACAAAAGATTCAAACGCTGCGCACACTCAGACGAAATAAACGAATGAGTCGCTCCAGTATCAATAATAATAACTAAAGGCGTACTATTAATAAAACAAGTCCCTCTGATCAGACGATCTGCACTAGAAGTCTGACTTCCTGCCAATGCAAATACTTTCCCTCCAGCTTGAGCTTGCTTTGGTTTTGGACACTTCGTACTAATATGACCAGGTTCCCCACAGTTGAAACACTTCACCACATTCCTCTTGCACTCAGCTGTTACATGTCCTATACCTCCACAATTGGAACACTTCCTTATATCCTTTCTACATTCAAACTGACGATGTCCTAAGTCACCACACCTATAACATCTCAGAGGATTATACGTTCCTCCCCCACTTGGCCTTTTATCAGAATGAGCCCTTTGTTTTCCCTTGTCAGCTGGTGACACATAAGGACCGCCACGAAATGGTTGCTTTGCTTTCCTTTCGTTCACACTCTTATAATGAGTAGAACGAGCTTTGCTATCCTCCTCATAAATTCTACAACAATCCACCAAATCCGAAAACCTCCTAATTCTTTGATAACCAATTGCCTGCTTGATCTCGGGACGCAACCCGTTCTCAAACTTCACACATTTGGAAAACTCCGCAGTTGCTTCAGCATAATGTGGATAAAACTGAACAAGCTCCACAAACTTAGCAGTGTAATCAATAACAGACATGTAACCCTATTTCAACTCCAAGAACTCTATCTCTTTCTTTCCTCTAACATCTTCAGGAAAATACTTCCTCAAAAACTCACGGCTAAACAAAGCCTAAGTGACCTTTTCACCTGTAGCTTCCCACACATGACGCGCACAAACCCACCAATCATTAGCCTCCTCCTGCAACATGTGAGTACCCAATCTCACCTTATGTTCCTCAGCACAGTCCATCACTCAAAAGATTCTTTCAATCTCCTTAAGACAAATATGAGCACCATCAGGATCATGTCTTCCTTTGAAGATAGGCAGTTTGTTCTTCCTGAACTCATCATTCCCACCAGCATTAGGTACACTCCGCACAGCCTGAGCCATAGCTTGTATAGCAGCAGCAAGAGCAGCGTCATTCCTTCCAGCCATATTCTGTTCATATCCAATAACAGTAACTATGGTTAAACAATCATCTTGCCAGAACACAACTGACGCACAACAAATAACTTGGTCAAAACGACCGACACGGACTGGCACGGACTGACACAAACTGGCTCTGATACCATTTAATGTAACACCCCTAATCTATAACCCGGGTAATTAAAGTGGTAACAATTAATCAGAGTAGAATTAAAACATTCAAGGCATAGACGGAGCGTCACATCACGATGATGAAATATAATAACCTGCTCATAAAGATATGCAACAATTAGGTAGCAACATAAACAGAGGAACTCAGTTCCTAACACCCACAATTCAGATACAGAATAAAAGTAGAAAACCTGCAACTAAAATCTCATATAGATAAACATAGAATTTTGTATGTCATACACAGAGTCATACATGTAAAATTCAAAAAGATATATACATAAAGTCACATAACGATCTCCCCGACTACCCGGTGCTACATATCAGAGCCGACCAACAAAAGAATGAAGACATAAGCTTCACAAAAAGACCTCCAGCATCTAATCTGCAATGCCTCGTAGAGCATTCAAAACAGCAGAAGGGTGAGAAACACAATTATAATAAAGTTGCATACAATTATGTAATAACACAAAATACACAATGTAAAACATTCTCACCACAACTTACACCATAATTCAAATACAAACAACATAATTCATATCTCATACATCCATCACAAAGGCATATCAATCATGCTCAATACATTTATCACCAACATATGTATATATCAACTTATCAATTCCATTCACAATTCTCCCACATAATCAATCCATTCATGACTTATGAAAATGCAAAGAGACTGACACAATGACTCTATGCAAATGCAATGCGGTACCGTTCCATCCGTCATTCTCATCATTAATTCACTCAGGAATTATTGGAATCATCGCTTGTTACTTAGTGTAACTCCCCGTCGGGCAAACGATGTTCCCCGTCACTTTTGGTCCTCTTGGTATAAGGCTCACGACGTTTATGGATCACTTTAGGTCCTCTTTGTATAAGGCTCACGATCCGATCGCTTTCGGTCCTCTTTGTATAAAGCTCACGATCGTCTATAACGTCGCTTTCGATCCTCTTTGTATAAGGCTCACGACCGTTATAGAAGATTCCCTCGGGAAACGTTTCGTCTCTCACACCCACTAGGGCACACGACATCACAAGAATGCATATCATGATGCTTGGCATACAATGACTCATGACAATCAAATGCATACACATACAACCATGTGAACCATTTCAACATCCATAATCATGCATATACAATCAAACATAACACAATGCATTTATTTTCCCTTAGGCCACAAAACATCATCACAACATTTCATCACATGCATTAACATCATACAACAGCACACAAGCTATACGATATATATTAAAAGAATACCACATGATAACACATCAATCGCACACAATTACGACAGTAACAGTCGACAAAAAAACACTATTCCAATTCCCGACACAATTAAATTAGCCACTAGTCTCAAAACCATTTTATAAGAAAGAACATTTCAATAGCTTTCCAACGCATCCAACCGCGCCTCAATCCGACTTATGACCCAAACGTTATGACAAGAACAAAATGGAAAAATCTGCCCGGTTCGCTTTCCTATTCGCAATACGAACCCCAGCGAACCATGGCAGAGAAAAACAGCATAAAGTTCGCAATGCGAACACCCAGCGAACCTTCGCTTTCCCCTTCGCAATGCGAATTCCCTACGAACCATGGCAGAGACAAAAACAGCAGAAAGTTCGCAATGCGAACCTCCCGCGAACCTTCGCTTTCCCTTGGCTGCCCTATTCGCAGTGCGATCCTGCGAACTCAAAAATCCCAGCAGCGCTGTTGTTCACTCCAACACAATATTTCCTCCACCAAAACACTTCCAAACCATAACATAACAACCAGAACATATCCCAAACATAACAACAAG
This sequence comes from Lathyrus tuberosus, assembly GCA_022829125.1. Classification (NCBI taxonomy): domain Eukaryota; kingdom Viridiplantae; phylum Streptophyta; class Magnoliopsida; order Fabales; family Fabaceae; genus Lathyrus; species Lathyrus tuberosus. The sequence continues at coordinate 20,943,583 of JALAZF010000022.1, read as the reverse complement.
TATTCTACAACATTTATACCGCATTTCAACCGCGAAAACATCGATTTCTATCATTTTCTCTCATTTGACCTAGAATTGAAAAGCTAGGAAAAACCAACAAACATTCCAACACACACATACATAATCATACACAAGCATAGCATAACCGAGTTTCGCACCCTTACCCGATTAATCGCGCTTCGAAGTGTCGGTTGAATCGGTTTCTTACACTCCAAGTTTTCCTCTTTTTCTTCTTCTCACTCTCCTTTTCTCTTCTCTTCTTTTTCTCTCTTTTTCTTTCTATGTTTCTATTTTAATGAAAAACAATATCTAACCAAGCCAAAAAGACCAAAATACCCTTACACTCAAATTTTCTCGCAAACGTTCCCAAAACGCGATAAAACATAATAACCAAGAATAAAATAATATAAAGACCAAAAATAATTAAATCGACTTGATTAAATAAATCTATCAAAAACCGGGGCGTTAAAATTCCAACTATCCTAAAAGCTTCTAAGAGATCATTTGAGGTTGTTCAAAGCATCAACTCACTTCTGGAACAAGTGGCTTGGCAGATTGCACAAAAGCTCCAAAAAGAGGTAAGCATCACAACTTGGATTCTTTGAACCATGCTTTCTTTTGATGTCCACTGATCATGCATCCCTTATACATGTTATATATGTTGTGTTTGCACCAATTTATCATGTAATTCATGCTTGTACCAAGATATGGCATAGAAAATGAAAATCATGGCCTATTTCAAAACCACTATCGGGTTTTTCAATAGGAGCATGATCTAAAAAAAATACCACCACCATTGGATTCCTTGTGAAATTCTAGGCAGGATAGACCTAAATTTTATCGCAATCCATGGAGAAATGAGAAAGTTATGGCCTTCACGTTTTCAACCAAAATCTTGCCTTGCCTTGGCTTGGGCCAAGACAAAAACAAGGCAAGCCTTGTATATTTGTGGTTGTGTTTCAATCAAAGGATGTATCACCACCCCAGTGGTAAGGCGCGCGCCCTATACACAAGAGGTATGGGGTTCGAATCCCCCTCGCCCCAGATCCTCTTTTTATCACTTTTTCATATTTTTATTATTTTCTTATTATTTTTAATGATTTGGAAAATTAATAACTCAATTTTAATTATTTTTTATTGGTTCTTTTTGCAAAAAATCACAAAAATTTTGAAATATTTTATTCCACAAAAAAATTAAATTTATATTAGTTATTTAATATAATTAGTATTTTTGTGAATAAATTCATTTTATTTTTTTTAACATTTAAAAGTGAATATTTACTTTGAAAATCAAAACCAAATGAGTTTTAATTTATCTTGTGATTAAAACCTCATTTTTCAAACCCTCAACAAAAATCACAAGTGGTTTATTCAAACTTATTTGGTATTTTTATCATTTTTATTTGATTTTCTTTAAATATTTACTTTTAAAAGAAAACAAATTTAAGGTTTCCTTGATTTTCACTCAGAAAAAACTTTAAAAACCTTATGGGCCTCTAATAGAGTGTAAGACCCAATCCCCTTTTAACCAAAACCATTTTGGGCCTCAGATATTGTATAAGTCCCTATGCGTTAAAAGAAAATCTCGGCGCGATCGCCAGTTCAAAAATCGAACCCTTTGGGCCTACCCTCGTGTTATAAGCCCCATTCTTTAAAAACCATTGGGCCTCTAGTAGAGTGTAAGACCCAACCCTTTTTGAAAACCAAAATAATTTGGGCCTCACTTATTGTATAAGTCCCGATACCATCAAAAAGTTCGACGCGATCGTCGCCTTTTTAAACAAAACGTTTGGGCCTCTCCTTGAGCTGTAAGCCCCACCACTTGTATAAAAATAAACCTTTGGGCCTCTTGAGAGAGTATAAGACCCATCCCTATGTACATAAAACCTTTTTTGGCCTCAGTCACTTGTATAAGTCCCTGTACAAATTCAAAACCACAGTGCAATTACTAATAAAACCTTGGGCCTCTCCTTGAGCTATAAGCCCCAAACAATCTTTTCAAAGCACTTTCTCCTTTGATTTTGAATATAATATTGATATCAAAGCTTTCTTTGTTGAACAAACTAACCAAACAGCATGGAAGCTCTACAACCGAGTAAATGTTTACCCTCTTTCTTTATCCGCTTTCATATATATATATAACTGTATTGGGGGGCTGCTCACTGTAAGTCTTCTTTCACAAACTTTTATATACTTGTCAAATAGCAACAGTGTAATACTAGTATAGTTATTTAGAGTTTTCCCCGGCAACTACGTCTAGTACTAGGTAAAGCCCTGTTGGTCACTCTTAAATACAAACAAAACTAGATCCCCATAGGATTACCAGACACAGTCTTCCCTCTTCTTGGGGTTAAATGTGACGCCCCCAATCTAATACCCCCAAAAACACGCAATTAAAGCGGTAAAAAGAAAATTCGAAAATTGATCAGAGTATATTTGAAACATCATGGCATAAAAAGGGAGAATCACATCAAAGTAACCAAACACATAGCATGCAACACCTGCCCATAATGATATGCAACTGTGGGGTAACAATCATACAGAGGAAACTTCGTTCCTTACACCCACTTTTTAGAAATTAGAATTAAAGCGGAAAGATCTAAAATCTGAATAACACATATACATATATACATATAACCAGTTTGTTATACATCAAGTTATAACTGTACAACCAAAATATATCATCAGATATACAAAACAATCACAAACGGCCACCCTATGCTACCCGGAGTCACATATCAGAGCCGACCGACAAAAGAATGAAGACGCAACGCTTCACAAAAAGGAATACCTCCAGCAACTTTAATCTGCAACGCCTCATAGAGCGTTATAAAACAGCAGAAGGGTGAGAAAAACAACCATAATATAATTGCATAAAATTATATATTAACACAAGAATGCACATATAACATATTCTCACCACCAAAGCACACAGATAAATTATAACAACACACAGTACAATTCACCCGTATCAATTACCACGGCACATAAATCATTCACAATACAATACACATATTCCATCTCATTAAATCACATTCATAAATTCATGCACAAATGACTCATGATGAATGCAAATGCACATAGATCGACACAACGACTCTATGCACATGTCATGCGGTACCGACTTCCATTGTCTTATGTCTCATCATCAGTTCACTTAGGAACTATTGGAACCATCGCTCGTTACTGAGAATCTCAAGTAACTCCCCGTCAGGCCTACGATGTTCACCCGTCGCTTTAGGTCCTCAGGCATCGCCTCATATTTTTGAGGCACACGACGTTAAGGATTGCTTTAAGTCTCCAAAGGAGCCCACAATCGTCTATACCCACCGCTTTAGGTCCTCAGGCAGCGCCTCATATTTTTGAGGCACACGATGGTATAGCATATTCCCTCAGGAATCAAACCGTCTCTCAGGACGTTTCCACAATGCACATTATGATGCTTGGCATACAATGACTCATGACACTCACATTGCATCCATGCACACATTCATAATCATGCATAAATCATCAAATACAACACTTAGCATTTCTTGCCTTTCGGCCACAACTTATCCTCACAACAACATATAAGGCATACATATCCAAGGCACAAACATATAGCATAATACATGACAATTATGCACCATTAAAACGACAAAAGTCGAGATTCGACACTATTCACATTTACCGACAAAATAAAATTGGCCAACAAATTCTAAACCATCATAATAAGAAAGTACAGCTCAATGGCTTTCCAACGCATCAAACCACGCCTCAAATCGAATCACAGATCAAAAGTTATGCAGAAAACAAAATTACACGAACAACACTGTTCGCTGGGCGAATCTCCCTCGCGAGCATTCGCTAGCTGCTTCGCTAGGCGAACATCCCTCGCGAGTATTCGCTAGCTCCTTTGCTAGGCGAATGTTCCAGCGAACCAACTGTTAGATAAAAACAGACACTAAGTTCGCTAGGCGAGCACTTGGCGAACCAAGTCAGAACCAAACAGAGCCAAAAACACCCAAAGTTCGCTAGGCGAACACTCTAGCGAACCTTCACTCACGCCTTCGCTAGGCGAATACCCGTAGCGAACCTTCGCTACTCTTCGCTGAATGGTTCGCTAGGCGAACCTGCGAAAACTCATAATCCTTCAGCGCTGTTGAAAACCCAAAAATGATATTTTCCAACCCAAACCATTTCCAAATCAACATATTTCAATCAGAACCTATTATAATCATGTCAACAAGCAAACTACCACCTTTACATCGATTTCCAACCGTTAAACCATCGATTCTACTCATTTTATCGTTTTCGACCTAAAAGTGAAAAACATGGAAAGCAAGAGAATCATCCAAACCCATTCATACATAATCATATACAAGCATCGTATAATCGAGTTTCGCACCCTTACCCGATTAAATCGACTCTAGAACTTGATCTTGATGATTTTTCCACACTATCCCAATTTTCTCTCTTCTCCTCTTTTCTTCTCTTTTTCCTTCTTTCTTCTTTCTTTCTCTCTATTTTTCTTTCTTTCCCTTTTCTATTCTATTTTCTTTTCTTTCTTACTAACTTAGTAAAAATATCTGTGAAATGTCCAAAATACCCCCACACTCAAATATCTCGCAAACGTTCCCAAAACGCGATAAAATATAATCACGACGAAAAATAACATATTTTCACATAAAAGTCGAAAATAAAATAAAATAATAATAAAATAATCAAAACGACTCCATAAAATAAAATTGGCAAAACGGGGCGTTACAATTCTCCCCCACTTAGAAATTTTCGTCCTCGAAAATCTTACCTGATACAAACAACTCCGGATACGACTCCCACATCCTACTCTCCAATTCCCACATCAAATTACCCTCAGCAGCGCCTCCCCACGCCACTTTCACAAGTGCAATCTCTTTGCCCCTCAACCGCTTCACCTCGCCATCCAAAATACCAACCGGTAAAGTTTCGACCGTAAGGTTATCTCTTACCTCAACCTCGTCCATCGAAATCACATGTGAAGGGTCCGGAACATACTTCTGAAGCTGTGAAACATGAAACACATCATGCAAATTCGACAGATTCGGCGGTAACGCCACACGATACGCTACAGCACCGACTCTCGCAGATATCTGGTAAGGACCAATAAATCGAGAAGTAAGCTTCTTAGATTTCAAAGCACGACCAACACCCGTTACCGGCTTAACTCTCAGAAATACGTGATCACCCTCTTGAAACTCAAGATTCTTACGTCTCCGATCATGATAACTCTTTTGTCTACTCTGAGAAGCCTTCATTTTCTCACGAATAAACTTTACCTTTTCCGTCGTCTGTTGCACCAATTCCGGTCCAACCACAGAACTCTCACCAGTTTCGTGCCAACACAACGGCGTTCTACATCTTCGTCCATATAAAGCCTCAAAAGGTGCCATTCCAATACTAGAATGGAAACTGTTATTATACGTGAACTCAACCAAAGCAAGATAACTGTCCCACGTACCACCTTGTTCCAAAACACACGCTCTCAACAAATCCTCCAAAGACTGAATCGTTCTTTCGATCTGACCATCCGTCTGCGGATGATAAGCCGAACTCAACCTCAATCTAGAACCCAAAGCCTTCTGTAAACTTTCCCAAAATCTCGATGTAAACCTAGGATCTCGATCCGAAACAATACTTAAAGGAACCCCATGCAATTTCACCACCACACTGATATAGATCTCCGCTAACCTCTCCAAAGAAAAACTGATGTCAATCGGAATAAAATGCGCCGATTTAGTCAGCCTGTCCACAATCACCCAAATAGCATTATGCCCACGCTGAGTGTTCGGTAATCCCGTCACAAAATCCATCAAAATGCTATCCCATTTCCACTCAGGAATATCCAACGATCGCAACAAACCACTAGGTCTCAAATGTTCCACTTTCGATTTCTGACAAGTCAAACATGCATACACAAACTGAGCCACATCTCTTTTCAAACCAGACCACCAGAAAATCTTCTTCAAATCTTGGTACATCTTATTCGCACCCGGATGTATACTTAAATTACTCCGGTGTCCTTCCTCTAAAATCATTCTTTTCAACTCTGCATCATCAGGAATACAAATACGACCACGAAACCTCAAAACACCAAAATTATCCACCTTGAAATCCACATTCTCATTCCTCATCAAATCAACGAATTTCAAATCCAGCTTTTGTTTCTCACTAACCGAAAACAAAAATTCATTAGCAACCTTCAACATTCCAAGCCTTACACTAACCGAAGTCACTTCACATACCAAACTCAAATCTCTAAACGATTCCAAAAGTTCCAACTCTTTCACCATCAATGCGGACATATGCAACGATTTCCGGCTCAATGCATCGGCTACCACATTAGCTTTACCAGGATGGTAATTCAAGCCAAAGTCGTAGTCTTTCAAGAATTCCAACCATCTCCGCTGCCTCATGTTCAACTCTTTCTGATCAAATAAATATTTCAAGCTTTTATGATCACTAAAGACTTCGAACCTTGCACCATAGAGATAGTGCCTCCATATCTTCAACCCAAAAACCACAGCCGCTAACTCAAGATCATGAGTAGGATATTTTTTCTCATGAACTCTTAACTGTCTTGAAGCATAAGCTACAACTTTACCTTCCTGCATCAGAACACCACCCAAACCAATTAAAGAAGCATCGCAATACACAACAAATGGTTCATTAGGATCAGGTAAAATTAGAATAGGAGCTGTCGTCAACCTTCTCTTTAGCTCACAAAAACTTTCTTCACATTGAATATCCCAAATGAATGCTTTGCCCTTACAAGTCAACTGCGTCAAAGGAAGAGCTAGCTTAGAAAAACCTTCAATGAACCTCCGGTAATAACCAGCCAAACCCAAAAAGCTTCGAATTTCAGTAACTGATCTAGGAGCCTCCCATTGTAGAACTGCTTCTACTTTAGATGGATCCACAGCAATACCATTACCTGAAATTACGTGCCCAAGAAAACTCACCTCCGACAACCAAAATTCACACTTGGACAATTTGGCAAAAAGCTTCCTTTCCTTCAAAACCTGCAAAACAATACGCAAATGCTCTGCATGTTCCTCATGAGACTTAGAATAGATTAAAATATCATCAATAAACACCACCACAAAACGATCCAAATGCTCGTGGAAAATCCGATTCATGTATTCCATAAACACACCAGGCGCATTAGAAACCCCGAACGGCATCACTGAATATTCATAATGACCGTACCGTGTTCTAAAGGCCGTCTTCTGAATATCCTCTTCTTTCACTCTTATTTGATGATAACCCGATCTCAAATCAATTTTACTAAATACACAAGCACCAACCAACTGATCCATCAGATCATCAATCCTTGGAAGCGGATATTTGTTCTTAATCGTCACTTTGTTCAACTGGCGATAATCAATACATAATCGCATACTCCCATCTTTCTTTTTCACCAACACAACTGGAGCACCCCAAGGATAAACACTTGGCCTCACGAACCTCTTTTCCAACAACTCATTTAACTGCTTTTTCAACTCCACCAATTCAGATGCCGACATTCTATAAGGTGCCATAGAAACAGGTCTAGTACCAGGAACTAGATCTATAGAAAATTCAACTTCTCTCTCTGGCGGCACATCTGAAATATCCTCAGGAAACACCTCGGGAAAATACTTCCTTAGAAACTCTCGGCTAAACACTTCCCAAGTGATCTCTTCTTCCTCCTCATCAGCTTCCAACACTTGATGAGTACTGATCCACCAGTCGTCAGCCTCTTCATGTAACATATGAGTGCCCAGCCTCACCTTAACATCATCGTCATCACAATCCATCACCCTGAAAATCCTCTCAATCTCTTTCAACCACAACTGCGCACCATCCGGATCATGCTTCCCTTTAAAGACCGGCGGCTTATTCTTTCTAAACTCATCATTTCCGGCAGCATTCGGTGCACCCTGCACAGCTCGTGCCATTGCCTCCATCACAGCAGCCAAAGCAGCATCATTACGACCAGCCATATTCTGTTCGTCCAAAACAGATACTATGGTTAAACAACAACCCGCTCAACACAACTCGCCCAATATGCCAGACACAACCGACACAACAAACACAACTGACACGGACTGGCTCTGATACCACTTAATGTGATGCCCCCAATCTAATACCCCCAAAAACACGCAATTAAAGCGGTAAAAAGAAAATTCGAAAATTGATCAGAGTATATTTGAAACATCATGGCATAAAAAGGGGGAATCACATCAAAGTAACCAAACACATAGCATGCAACACCTGCCCATAATGATATGCAACTGTGGGGTAACAATCATAAAGAGGAAACTTCGTTCCTTACACCCACTTTTCAGAAATTAGAATTAAAGCGGAAAGATCTAAAATCTGAATAACACATATACATATATACATATAACCAGTTTGTCATACATCAAGTTATAACTGTACAACCAAAATATATCATCAGATATACAAAACAATCACAAACGGCCACCCTATGCTACCCGAAGTCACATATCAGAGCCGACCGACAAAAGAATGAAGACGCAACGCTTCACAAAAAGGAATACCTCCAGCAACTCTAATCTGCAACGCCTCATAGAGCGTTATAAAACAGCAGAAGGGTGAGAAAAACAACCATAATATAATTGCATAAAATTATATATTAACACAAGAATGCACATATAACATATTCTCACCACCAAAGCACACAGATAAATTATAACAACACACAGTACAATTCACCCGTATCAATTACCACGGCACATAAATCATTCACAATACAATACATATATTCCATCTCATTAAATCACATTCATAAATTCATGCACAAATGACTCATGATGAATGCAAATGCACATAGATCGACACAACGACTCTATGCACATGCCATGCGGTACCGACTTCCATTGTCTCAAGTCTCATCATCAGTTCACTCAGGAACTATTGGAACCATCGCTCGTTACTGAGAATCTCAAGTAACTCCCCGTCGGGCCTACGATGTTCACCCGTCGCTTTAGGGCCTCAGGCATCGCCTCATATTTTCGAGGCACACGACGTTAAGGATTGCTTTAAGTCTCCAAAGGAGCCCACAATCGTCTATACCCACCGCTTTAGGTCCTCAGGCAGCGCCTCATATTTTCGAGGCACACAATGGTATAGCATATTCCCTCAGGAATCAAACCGTCTCTCAGGACGTTTCCACAATGCACATTATGATGCTTGGCATACAATGACTCATGACACTCACATTGCATCCATGCACACATTCATAATCATGCATAAATCATCAAATACAACACTTAGCATTTCTTGCCTTTCGGCCACAACTTATCCTCACAACAGCATATAAGGCATACATATCCAAGGCACAAACATATAGCATAATACATGACAATTATGCACCATTAAAACGACAAAAGTCGAGATTCGACACTATTCACATTTACCGACAAAATAAAATCGGCCAACAAATTCTAAACCATCATAATAAGAAAGTACAGCTCAATGGCTTTCCAACGCATCAAACCACGCCTCAAACCGAATCACAGATCAAAAGTTATGCAGAAAACAAAATTACACTAACAGCACTGTTCGCTGGGCGAATCTCCCTCGCGAGCATTCGCTAGCTGCTTCGCTAGGCGAACATCCCTCGCGAGCATTCGCTAGGCGAATGTTCCAGCGAATCAACTGTTAGATAAAAACAGACACTAAGTTCGCTAGGCGAGCACTTGGCGAACCAAGTCAGAACCAAACAGAGCCAAAAACACCCAAAGTTCGCTAGGCGAACACTCTAACGAACCTTCGCTCACGCCTTCGCTAGGCGAATACCCGTAGCGAACCTTCGCTACTCTTCGCTGAATGGTTCGCTAGGCGAACCTGCGAAAACTCAGAATCCTTCAGCGCTGTTGAAAACCCAAAAATGATATTTTCCAACCCAAACCATTTCCAAATCAACATATTTCAATCAGAACCTATTCTAATCATGTCAACAAGCAAACTACCACCTTTACATCGATTTCCAACCGTTAAACCATCGATTCTACTCATTTTATCGTTTTCGACCTAAAAGTGAAAAACATGGAAAGCAAGAGAATCATCCAAACCCATTCATACATAATCATATACAAGCATAGTATAATCGAGTTTCGTACCCTTACCCGATTAAATCGACTCTAGAACTTGATCTTGATGATTTTTCCACACTATCCCAATTTTCTCTCTTCTCCTCTTTTCTTCTCTTTTTCCTTCTTTCTTCTTTCTTTCTCTCTATTTTTCTTTCTTTCCCTTTTCTATTCTATTTTCTTTTCTTTCTTACTAACTTAGTAAAAATATCTGTGAAATGTCCAAAATACCCCCACACTCAAATATCTCGTAAACGTTCCCAAAACGCGATAAAATATAATCACGACGAAAAATAACATATTTTCACATAAAAGTCGGAAATAAAATAAAATAATAATAAAATAATCAAAACGACTCCATAAAATAAAATTGGCAAAACGAAGCGTTACATTAAACAGTATAGAGATGTGAAAGGCAGCATTCTCGGTGAACCCTTTTTCAGACTGTCACCCTTAGAAATTGTCAAAGAAACTCTACTCCCCAGAGATGATCTTTTCTCCGTGAATGGCATCTCTTGAGTTTCTTCCAAATTCTCGGACTTTCCTGGCTTGATCTATACTCGGTGAATGGCATGTCTTGAACTTCTCGGGGTTTGGGGACCCACAGGCTTCTTAAAAGCATCCCCGCCTCATCTTGGGCGTTGTACAAGGACCCTTCGGCTTCTTAGAAGTTCTCATGCCTCCTCTTGGGCTTAGTACAAGAACCCAGAGACCTCTACAGGTATAGGAAAAGAACCTAGTCATCAATTTGCTAGAGCTGTCTTTCTGAGTCAAGTGTCAGACCAGTTAATGGGTTGACCTTCATCCCTTAACATACCAGCCTTCTCTTGGGCATCATACAAGGAACATTCACCTACCCGAGAATCGATTTCTCGAAACACCCGTAGACTTGGACAGTCTCCATACCTTTTGAGATTTCCCATTTCCTTAAAGAACAGGAAATAACCCTGATCCTCCGATCAATCCCTGAGCACAACATTACCCATATAAGAACTGATTTTCTCTTTATCCAACCTACTGGACCTGTCACTCAACTAAAACAGTCACTAGCCAGCACCCTAGCCTCCTCTTGGGCTTTGTACAATGATTCTCCCCAGCGGAGCTAACCTTTTTAGCCTCCATCTCGGGCTTCGTACGAGATACAAAATCACTCTCTTGTTGAGTATAAAAGACTCTCTTGTTGAGTCAACCACTTTTAGCCTCTATCTCGGGCTTCATACGAGATACAAAATCACTCTCTTGTTGAGTATAAAAGACTCTCTTGTTGAGTCAAAGCCTTTTAGCCTCCATCTCGGGCTTCGTACGAGATACCAAAACACTCTCTTGTTGAGTATAAAAGACTCTATTGTTGAGTCAAACACCTTTAGCCTCCGTCTTGGGCTTCGTACAAGACACATACAAAAGCACTCTCTTGTTGAGTCAACCCTTTTAGCCTCTCCCTCGAGCTTCGTACGAGACACATAAAAACACCCTCCTGTTGGGTCAATAGCCTCCTCTTAGGCTTTGTATAAGGAAAACCCTGGTTGAGTCAATCAACCTTTTAGCATCAAAATCTGTGCCTTGCTCACAGGATACAAACATCAACAACTCCTTTTCCTTCATCTAATTGCTGTAAGCGGCAAGCCTCTGGATTATTTACATCCACGCCACTGTCCCTCTTTTAGCATGAGAAATTCCTAAGGAAAGATAGCATTGCTCTACACTGAGTTAAAGTCTTCCCCTTTAGGTTAAAAATCCCCTATAAAGGAAATTATGGCATTGCTGGATTCACATATTCCAGTTAAAGTAATTCTCCTTTATAATCTGTCACCCAACAGTTGTGACAAACAGACCACCCTTTAGAGATGACAAATTCTCTCTAAAGTCAAAACCCTTTAGCTTCACATCTTGGGCTTCGAACAAGATACAAATAGACCCTTCAGCTTCACATCTTGGGCTTTGAACAAGATACAAACCACATTTAGCTTCACGTCTTGGGCTTTGAACAAGACACCAAAACAACCTTTTTTTCCTCCCATAGAATAGGAGGAACTACAATCGCTCTGATTTCCCTGTTTCGTTAAACGGGAATATGTAGGCATAAGATTGAAAAATCTTAGCGAGCACACTAATTAAAAACCCAAAATCCCGTACCTTCATACATCAATCGAAAAGCATCAGTCCTAACATCCTACCAATAACATAGTCTCGTCATTCTTAGCAAAATAAGCAGAGAGAGGCCCACAATCTAAACCGCATATGTAAACCAACAGTCATCTGTTTAAACTCAGTATGCAAGCAGGGTTAATTGGAGATATCTATTTCCCTTCCTTAGTCTGCTTAATAGGATAAAAAATGAATCGACCTGTAGTACCCCAGAGCGACAGTGCTTAAGAACCACGTTCAAAATCGCTTGCTAGACTATCTACCAGCATGTCTATGTGTGGTAAGGGGAAGTCATCCTTCGGACTTGCTTTGTTCATATCCCTGTAGTTTACATACATTCTGACTTTTCCGTCCTTTTTCGGAACTGACACTATGTTGGCTAACCATTGAGGATATTCTGCGGTGGCGAGGAAACATGCGTCGATCTGCTTCTGCACTTCCTCCTTAATTTTGATAGCCATATCCGGGTGAGTCCTTCTCAGCCTTTGTTTTACCAGAGGACATTCTGTCGTTAGCGGTAAATGATGTTCCACGATGCTGGTATCTAGGGATGCTCAAATAAACCGGTTATTTAAATAATCCATATCCATATCCAAATCCGGTTATTAAAAACCGGTTAATTATTAGTATGGTTTTAACCAAATCCATATTTTGGATATATTTTTAATATGGTTTTAACCAAATCCATAATTTGGACATCCATATCGAAAATAAAAACCAAATTAGGCAATTTTTTTTATATAAAAAAAAACTTTAAAAATTTTTTTCAAAAAAAAATATTTTTTGAAAATAAAATTATTATTTTTAAAAAAAAAAAAAGTATATTTTTAATTTTTTTCAGAAAATAATTTTATTTTCAAAAAATTTAAAAAAATGAGTTTTTTAAAATAAAAAAAAATATATTTTTTCCATAAATTTAAAAAAAATTATTTTTTATTTTTGAAATAAATATTTTTACTTAAAAAAATATTATTTTTTTGAAAAAAAATATTATTTTTTTGAAAATAAATATTATTTGTTTTGAAAATAAAAATTCTTGAAAAAATCGATTTTTAAATAAAACTAAATCAAAACTAATTATAAAATTGGTTATGAATATAACCGGTTAATAACCGGTTTATAACCATTTTAAAAAATGAAAACCGGTTATGACAATTGGTTTTAATAACCGGTTATAACATATGGATTATTTATGATTATGGATTGGTTATGAAAATTAACCGTCCATGAGCATCCCTACTGGTATCCAACCCTGGCATGTCCTGATAGGACCAAACAAATATATCTGGAAACTCTTTGAGAAGTTTTATCAAGCTTTCTCTGACAGTTGGACTGAGCAGTGCTCCAATCTTAACTTCTTTCTTTTCTTCTTCTGAACCCAAATTGATCGTTTCCAACAGCTCTTTGTGAGGCTCAATAGACCTTTCCTCTTGCCTGAGTAGCCGTGAGATCTCTTCTGGAATTTCTTCATCCTCTTCTTCTTCAGCTTCAAATTCCAGGAATTCAAAGTTGGGAGAAGGCATTGGATTATATGTTTCAATGGGGTTTAAAACAAGCAATCTGCATGACGTGATGATTTGTTTTTTAGAAGAGACAGAGAGAATGCAAGAGTGTGTGCAGTGTATTTTCTAAAAAATGCTTGTTTTTTTTATTTTGGGTTGTTTTTAGGATTACTATTTTCTGAAAAACGAAAATTGAAAACAACAATAAAATGCGGGAATTCAGAATGACATTATTTATTCATGATTTGTCGATTCTTGAAACACAACCCTATAAAACATACATTTCACCCGGGCAAAGTGAAAGGTGAAAACAAAGATGGTGTCATACCCCAAATTTTGACCACCAAGATTTCCCATCATTGTGAGAATCATCACCACAATATGGATGTACCTTCATGCCTCATCAATCTACTCAAAGATGGTTGACCATTCACCACAATCAAGAATTAGGGTTTTGAGCCCTCTCAGAGCACTTAGGCAAAGGATCAATCAAGAATTGACATGATCTTCAAATTGTCTAACCTATCCAACACCCATAAAGGATCAAGAGGTCTCCCACACCAAGGATCAACCACAGAAGTTGCCACATTTCAAGTGGTTTGAGCCTCTAAACACCCGATGTCACCAAATTTGGGTTTACGCCGACTCAGGCCTCCAGAGTGAAATTTTCATAGGGGATTGAGCCAAGGCTTCAAAATATGACTCAATATGTTCAAAATAACCCTAGGAGTCCCTTTGCAAAGTTAAATCACCCTCAAAGAATGCACTCCTCAAAAGTTGGGAATTAGGGTTTCTCAGCGCCGAACCGCTCCGGAGCCAAAAGTCAAAACATGACTTTTTTGGCCAAAATGATCCTTATGACTCATATTTTCATAAGATATGATTTATAATGTCATTTGAAAAGAATTGATCAATAAATCATGATAACTTGTAAAAGGGGTAATCTTGAAAAAATTGAAATTTTTTCTAAGTTAGTAAATTTGAATGGTTTTGGTGCCAACTTCCAAGGACCATAACTTTTGATCCAAGCAGTCATTTTGAGTATTCCAAAGCCTGATTTGTAGGTCTTCCTACATTCTACAAAAGCTTCAACTACCTCAAACTCTAATTCTTCATAGATTTTTAGTTATGGATGGATCAAAGTGGCAAAAAAATCAAAGAATAAACACTTAGTGAAAACTGCCTGAGTTTTCAGCCTTGAACATCAATGTTCATGAGGATTTTTCAGTTGGATTCAAATAGTTTCAAGACAAACTATGATCACATGTGGATTGTATCATGTTAGGGCTTTCTAAAAAGCACAAGAGCTTTCCATAACTCCATTTGAGCAAGGAGATATGATCCTCCCAAAATGGAACTTTCCAACTGTCATGTACAAGGCAGTTTTGTGCACTTTTGCTCGAGCTAGCCAAATTGTGCAAGCTTAAGCCTTGTCATACTTCTGAAAACATATAAGGATCTTATCCAAACAAGTACCTCTAATCCACAAGCCTTGCAAGTCAAGACACCACCCCTTTTGGCATGTGGAATTCAATGTTCCAAATCCAAAAACTCCAATTTTGTTTCAAGGCACTCAAGAGGTGCATTGAGGTGGGATGGACTGAGTCTTTAATCAGTGAATGAGTCAAGCCTTATACCTGCAACAGAAGACCATAGGCCTGTGCTCTAATCTCAAGTTAATGATCATGGAAGACTAGAATTCCTTTATGCAACCATTGGCCACAGACCTGTACCAGTTGCCATTTACTATTGCTTGCAAAACAAACTTGCTCTACTATAAATAGAGCTCATTTGTGATCAGTTTGAGTACACCAAAGCACCCAAACTGATGCTTTACTCAAAATCTCTCTTTCACTCCAAAAAACACCATCTCTTGCAAGTCACTATCGGGTTTTGCATTTGAGAACAATTATGTCGAAACCAATGATGCAAACACCTCACATACATCATATGTAAGTGATTCAAACACATAAACAACATCTGGAACATCAGAATCACAAAGTGGTATCCAATTTTCTCAAGTTCAAGCACCTGCTGCAGAAGGATTCGAGCTGGTCAGACCAAGAAGTTTCCAACCACTCCAAGCATTCAAACACATTCCTTGACACCTAAGGAAGTTGTTCAGATCATTGGAACACGTCTGTAACATCTCCATCATCAAGCTTAATCACCAGCTGCAAGAGGTAAGCCTGAAGCCTTCAAACTCCATATTACATGCATCATAAATGAGTTTTTGAGTTACCATCTTGTTCCTGCATGTATATAGAGTGATAACCCTCAATCAATTGCCATGAATCAATCGTCTATGGAATTTCATTGTGTTCATGCTGAAATTAGGGTTCTTGAGGTTATCATTTGAATTCTCTCTCCATACTTAATATAAATGCAAATATTCTATATGGTTGTGATCATTGTTCAAAAACGAACAAGATTGGTGTTTGAATCGTGCAAAACCATTGAGTAATCAGAGAGAAAATTGAGAAAATGCAAATCTGCAAAAATAGGGCACGCGCGAGGTTGAAGATGACCGTTGGCGCCATAATTCAAATTATTTGAATTTTTGAATTTTTGTTATTTTTTAATTGATTCAAAAATTAATTTCTCTCTGAATTTTTATGTTTTTGAATTGATTCTTTTTATCAAAATTCATGAAAATGTTAAATTAATTTATTTTACAAAAAAAAAATCCAATTTATATTATTTTTTAATATAGACAGAATTTTTGTAATTAATTTCATTTATTTGTTTTTTAAACATTTTTAAATCAAATTCCCACCTTGATTTTTCATTCCAAATGAATTTCAAGCTTTCATGTGATTAAACATGATTTTTCAAAATATTTTTCAAAGTGTACAACTTGTTTTTGAATATATTTGGTATTTTATATAATTTCCTTTGAAAATTATATCTTTTAAATTCAAAATTAGGGTTTTCTCTATTTTTTGATTTTTTAAAACTTCACAAAACCACTTTGGGCCTCTAATAGAGTGTAAGACCCATCCCCTGTCACATAAATAAATTTTGGGCCTCAGTCATTGTATAAGTCCCACTGTGTTTCAAAAAAAACCGTGGCGCGATCGTCACCTTTTAAACAAAATCATCTGGGCCTTCCCTTGTGTTGTAAGTCCCATTTTTCTTATTTTTTCAAACACTTTGGGCCTCTAATAGAGTGTAAGACCCATCTTTTTGTACATAAGATAATTTGGGCCTCAGTCATTGTATAAGTCCCAGTACAGTTTTCAAAACAACGGTGCGATCACTGTTATTTCTGGGCCTCTCCTTGAGTTGTAAGCCCCATCTCTTGTATAAAAATAAACTTTGGGCCTCTAATAGAGTGTAAGACCCAAATTCCTTTGTACATAAATATTTTTGGGCCTCGGTCATTATATAAGTCCCGGTACAATTTTCAGAACAATGGTGCTATCACTGTTATTTTTGGGCCTCTCCTTGAGTATAAGCCCCAATCTTTTTTTCAAAACAACTTCCCTTTTTTATTTAGATTCAAATTCATAGTTGTTATCAAAATTTTCTTTAATTTCTTGAATAACTAACCATACAGCTATAACAATGGAAGTTTGCTCACCTATAAGTTCTAACAGTTTTCTTTTACATACTTGTTTATATATACTTGTTTATAATGCTAGAAGCTTGCTCACCTATAAGTCCTACTACACTCTTCAAACATACTTGTTTATATATTTCATATATATATGTCTGTAGAGTTTTCCCCGACAACTAGGTCTAGGATTAGATCAAACTAGTGGTCACTCTTTCAACACAGTCAAAACTAGTTCCCCATAGGAAATTCCAGATACAGTCTTGCCTCCTCTTGGGCTTATACAATATGGAACAGAGAAAGGAATTATTCTCAGTGAAACTTTTCTCAAGACTGTCACTACTAGAAATTTGTCTAAGAAATTTATTTCCCCCAGAGAGGATTAATTCCCAGTGAAACCTCTCTTGAATTTCTTCAAACCCTAGAATTGTTCACTAAAGAAAGGATAATTCCCGGTGAAACCTTTCTTGAACTTTTCTTAGGTTTGAACCCACAGGCTTCCTAAAAGCATCCCCAGCCACCTCTTGGGCTTTGTACAAGGACCCTCAGGCTTCTTAAAAGTTCTCATGCCTCCTCTTGGGCTTAGTACAAGGACCTAAAGACCTCCTACAGGTATATGACAAAACTTAGTCATTCTTTGATAGTTCAATCCTCCAGAAAGTCAGAATCTAAAAACGTTAAACGAATTTAGGGTTGATTCTCATCCTTTAAAACATCAGCCTTCTCATGGGCTTCATACAAGCAAACTTGGACAGTCTCAGCCTCCTCTTGGGAATCATACAAAGATCATCCTTCAGTTAAGAATTAACCTCTTCATACTAGTAGACTTGGACACTCTCACCTCTTTTTTGGATCTCCGGAAACCCTCAAGTTTCCTAAAAGCACAGGAAAAAAACCTGATCAATCACCAACTGAGTTAAAACCTCTATAGGTTTTTTTTAATTCAATCTTTTAATTCTCACTTTAATTTTCCCCAGCTAGGGTCAAATCACTATCAATAAACCCTCTATCAGAACCTCAAGGCATCTGATATTTCAACTCTTTTGTAATCCTCGGCTAGAGTTGATTCCCCACTTTGGACCTGTCTCTGGATCTCAACAATCCTCAGCAGACACTACTACAAAACGCGTAAACAACGACGCCATGCTCACAACGCTTCATCCCTACACCGTTTTGACATATCTAAACTAAGGCGCGGTTGTATTTTATTTGTTTATTGAATAAAAATTATCTGTACATAACAACGGTGGATAAACCAACCGTGGTGATTATCTGTATATAACAACGGTTGATAAATCAACTGTGGTGATACCATCAAGCTTTCATGTGTTCGAACCTCAGCCCCATCATATATATTATTCCTTTTATGTTAAAGCACACCTTTTATTTTTTTATTTAATTTTAATTAAAAAAATTAAAAGTTATGACTACGGTTGTTTATATACACCGTTGTGATATATTTTGTATGTTTTTTTAATTTTTAATTCTAAATATAACTCTGGCGCTTTAATATGAAATATCATTATGAAAATAATATATCATAACGGTTTATATTGTTGACCGTTGAAGTAGCTATTCAATATTCTCCAAGCTAGCTAGTAGCATTGTCACTTCAGTATCCTTTTTCCATTGAAAATAAAAACCAGACGAAACGTTACACGATTTCAACCCTAAATCCTAACGTTCAATACTGTGAAACAATACACGATTTCAACCAAAGCTTGCATCATCAGTATCCATTTGTTGTCATTTTCTTCATCATCGTCACGATCGTGAAGAAAATAGAAGATTACGCACCTACCAACATCGTCGTCATCATCGTCACCGTCGAGACAAAAGATAACAACAACACTGTCGTTGTCGTAAGGAAGGAAGACAACAACAACACCAACACCAATATCGTTTACTTCGTCGTCACGTTTAGGGTACGTAAAATATTTTCCCCATGCATCTACAGTAAACTCTTTTGCCATTGTTGTTCATCTTGTTGTTGTTGTTTTTGAACTTAGATGTCGACCTTGTCGAGTTCTTCATCAGAAACCAGCGAAGAAACTCAAACAAATGAAAGGTTAGCCAATGAAACTCAAACAACTGAAAGTCAAACGAAAAGATCACAAAGAGGTGTCATAATGATGCCTCAATTCACATCATTCCGCAACTCATCTGGTGTAAAAATTCCGATCGAGTTTGATTCGCACTACAGATTAGTGGATTGTCCATATTACGCTACTTTTAGGAGTTATGTTGCGTTCCTTGCACGTAGCAAAGTCAGTATACTGATTGATGATTGGAGAGAAGTGGATGTTAATGTCAAAGACAGCACATGGACAGACGTTAAGGTATTTCATACTATAATTTTCATATATTTGATATCACTACCCATAGTTTCTAATTCATACTTATATATTGATTTAATGTAGTTGAATTTTGAGTTTACCGATGACTCAAAATTGAAAAGAAAATGGATAACTTATGTCGGTGTTCGTTGGAGGAGATTTAAGTCACGACTCACGGCTGACTACATTATGAAGCCTAAGAGCGGTCTTCAACCTCCATGGATTCGGTATAGGTTTTTATCAAAGAAGGTGTGGCACAAGTTTGCGAAGAAATGCCGTTCTGAGGAATTCAAGGTTAGTACTAGTCTTATGTAACCTATAATGTTATGCTAATGAGTTATAGATACTAATCATACACATTTTTCACTATGTTAATAACAGACTAAAAGCGAAGTAGGAATTCAGAAGAAGGCGAAAAACATGTACCCCCATAGATTGTCTCGTGGGGGTTACAGGAAACTTGAGAAGAGGATAATGCAGGAAAAACAACAAGAAGGAGGAGATGGTGACATTCCATCTCCACCTTCAAGACATGAGAAATGGAAGAGGGCTCGATTAAGACCTAATGGAGAGTACACCTCTGAGGCTTCAAGAGTAGTTGCTGAGAAAATTGCAAGTATATGTTTTGTTTAAATGTGTTTGCTTATGTAAGTTGCTCATGAGTTGTTATTTAAATGTGTTTGCTTATGTAAGTTGCTCATGAGTTGTTATTTAAATGTGTTTGCTTATGTAAGTTGCTCATGTTGTGTAGGATAATTTGGTTGTGGCGGCCCATAAAGGCACATTTGTTCCGGAAGCACGACATGACATATTAGTCGAAGCTATCGGAACAGCTGAGCATGGAGGTCGTGTCTGTGGTGTTGGAGATGGTGTCGGCTTGAGGTCATACTTTGGACCTCAAAGAAGAAGCACCGAAACGGCTGAATTTCTTGCTTAACGACAAAAGATTGAGAATGTTGAGAAGCAATTGGCAGAGCAAAGGAGTCTGTTTGAAGAGGAGAGGGAAAAAGGGAGTAAATCATCATTGCGTTGGTGATGATCAAACTCCAAGTAGAAGTGTCGTAAATCACGCTTCTACAAAAGGACGTAATTGTACAGCCCATCCCCTTGTAGATAACTGCAATGGGATATTGGACCCTAGTCCAAATGAAATAACAAGTTTATACTTGTCCATTTCAACAACAGACCTTGCGCAAGCTCTCCCGCTAGAACATTTCCCGAAATTGGATTTAGTGTATTACACTCCTGAAGATGTGAGGGATTTTCTCGCAGGATTTAAGTGGCTTGACATAGCTATTTTGCAAGTTTGGTGCACGTAAGTATATAGTCGAATATACATATCATTATAGAACATTATAATTTTTTTTATTTTCTCCCTTAATTTATTCATTTTCTTTGACCATTTAGGTACATTCACCGTGTTTGTATAGAATTGAATAAATCAAGTACCTATGGAATCTTGGATCCAAGTTTTATTGCTTGGGCGTATAATGATAAAAATATCAGAGAAAAGTACTTGAAAAGCCGGCTAAATACGGAGGAAAGGAATGTTACCTTGCACCATTCCTCTGTGGGTTAGTATTGTTGTAATTTATTTCTATATTCTATATTTAGTTTTGTTTTAGTAACAACTAATAATATATATATATATATATATATATATATATATATATATATATATATATATATATATATATATATATATATATATATATATATATATATTCTCGTGTTCATTCAGTGGTCATTGGCAATTGATCATAATATCGTTTAGGAAAAATACGGTTACATTACTGTGTTCCTTGCACGATCCACTCTACAAACCAATGAAAGATCTTGTATTAACCTAAGTGTCTTTGTTTAATAATATCATTTTCTTTGGCATTAATTGTAATTAGTTTATCATGTAATATGTTTAATTCAATTTTCAATGTGCAGTATTGTGGAGCAAGTTAATATAATGAATAATGTTAGGAAAAAGCCCACATACCTTGCTCCTAAAGTAAGTGGCCCGATTACTTGTTTATTTCATTTACATTCATGCATGTGTGGTTGTATTCATGTTTTTATATTCATGTAATTTGTAGACGAGGAAATAACGCGGGAGTTACGAGTGTGGGTATTTTATCATGAAACACATGTTAAACATTGTCCTTGCCGGCACTGTTGATTCATGGGATATGGTATATATGCCATAAAATGTTTACATATATTAATATATAAGTTGACTATTGAATTATTATCATGCATGATCTTCAATTTTTTGCTCTTATGTAGATGTTTAACGACGAAACCCCATTCCCCGTTGAGGACTTTGTGGATCTTCGTAAACGTTGGGCGTATATCCACAATGCGCTTATGGGTTTTGCTCCTGCTGTTTGATATATCAGCGACATTTTTTGATGCACATATTTTTGGCTTTTGATGCACATAATGTGAACAATAGTTTTGGCTTTTGATGCACATAATGAAATCAATAATATTGGCTTTTGATTTAAACAATGTTAGCAGTTTAAATCTCTGATTCATTTAGCTTTTGATGTAAATTTCTTTTGATGTAAATTATCTGATTCATTTATAAGGATAAAATATAGGAAGAATTGTGTTTGATGCACATATTGTGTTTGCATGTAAACAGAAGCTGTTTTGACAGGATAAAATATAGGAATAATTTGATAAGCAGATAAATTTTATATTTTAAATAGGCTATTTTTGGCAGCGGTTATAAACCTATCCGTAGTTGTATGTCAAACGCTAATATAAATAAAAAATGTTGTTGCTGAGAATCGAACCAGATCACAGTTTAGTTATATCACAACGGTTGAGTAAACTAACCGTTGTGAAATGGTGCGCGCATACTGGAATACAACAACGGTCCCAGAACCGTCATTGTACGTACCTCATATACAACAACGCTCTACATAACAACGCCTTCGCCCCCGTCATTATATGTCATTTCCAACTGTTGTTAAATGGGTTTTTCATAGTAGTGAGAATTTAGCCTCCTCTTAGGCTTTATATAAGAAATTCTCCAACCAGCCTCCTCTTAGGCTTTGTATAATGATCATCCCTTAGCACCTTTTAGCCTCAATCTTGGGCTTTGTACAAGACACCTATAAAAACCCTCCAGCTGAGTCAGTTAACCCTTTTAGCCTCAATCTTGGGCTTTGTACAAGACATATAAAACCTCTCACCAGTAGAGTCAATCCCCTTTAGCCTCAATCTTGGGCTTTGTACAAGACATATATAAAAGTCCCCAAAAGAGACAATCTCCCCTTTTTTTAGCCTCCTCTTAGGCTTTGTATAATGACCTCCCTAAGCAGAGTCGGTCTCTTTTTTAGCTTCAATCTTGGGCTTTGTACAAGACAAATAAAACACTCTCTAGTTGAGTCAGCCTTTTCAGCTTCAATCTTGGGTTTTGTAAAAGACAGATATAAAACTCCCTAATAGAGTCAACCTTTTAGCTTCAACCTTGGGCTTTGATCAAGGCACACAAAAATCAACATTCCCTCAGAGGAAATAAAAAATCTCTCTGTAGGAAGACATTTCTCTTTATATCACACATCAAAACAAACAATTAAACAAACCTTAATCCCAGATAACTGTTGTAAGTGTCACACTTGTTGATTCAAAAATCCAAGTTGTAGTCCATCTCTTATCCTGGTAAATCCCCTTCTTTCATCTAATTGTTGTAAGTGGCAAGCCTCTTGATTATTTACATCCAAGCCAATGTCCCTCTCTTAGCATGAAAGATTCCTAAGGAAAAATGGCATTGCTCAATACTGAGTTAAAGTTTTCTCCTTCAGGTCAAATTCCTTATAAAGGAAATTATGGCGTTGCTGGATTCACATATCCCAGTTAAAGTAATTATCCTTTATAATCAGTCACCCAACAACTGTGATAAATAGATGAGATATCTCCCTTTATAGATGACAAATTCTCTCTCAGTCAAAACCTTTAGCTTCAATCTTGGGCTTTGAACAAGACACAAATACTCCTTTAGCTTCAATCTTGGGCTTTGAACAAGACACCAAACATCTTTTCCTCCCATAGAATAGGAGGAACTACGATTGCTCTGATTTCCCTGTTTTCTTTAACGGGAATACGTAGGCATAAGATTGCGAAATCTTAGCGAGCACACAAATCAAAAACCAAAGGTCCAGTACCTTACCAAAAACATCGGAAAAAACCGACATCAACAAAAACTCTCTCTCAAACACTCCCAAAGGAGAAACTTTCCCAACCCACGACAGATAAATACCAGTAAATAGAAAAATAATAGAAATTGCTAATGATCTATGGATAACCATATAT
The DNA here is from genome assembly GCA_022829125.1 of Lathyrus tuberosus. Lineage (NCBI taxonomy): Eukaryota > Viridiplantae > Streptophyta > Magnoliopsida > Fabales > Fabaceae > Lathyrus > Lathyrus tuberosus. The sequence continues at coordinate 20,919,612 of JALAZF010000022.1, read as the reverse complement.
AGGATGGGTAATTGACAACTCCCCATTGTATAACCTGACCCCGGACCCCCCATTCCCTTAAGCATTTGTTAAAGAAAACATTTGCATGTAAGGTTAGTTTTAGATAGCTTCCCTTTCCTTTCCAGCTTCATAGGATAAATAAGAAATCAGAAAGTAGCACCCAATTCCAACCAATGGCGATAAGGTGGTCGCGTCACCGACAAAAATCGCACGCTACAGAAAAATGGCGACTCTGCTGGGGAGAGTTCCCAAACTAGGATTAGAATTCTTAAGAGGTCTAGGTTGTTAGCAATCATACTACATACTATATACTATATATTTACTGCTATTTCCTACTTGATATCCGTGTTTATTTTTTTGTCAATGGGAATGTGATTGATACGCATGTGGAAAGTTTGAGAGAACCCTAAGATAAGGGTGGGATAGACAGGTGTACTTATAGGGAGTGAATCCCGAACAAGCGATCCTGGTAGACCACCAAATCAGGCGAGGGCCCGTGTGGATACTTACTGTTGAACGACCGATTGTCTTGAAATCAGAGTTTTCCTAGTGCGGCATCCGTGACCCTGAGGATTTAGTAGACATTAACCATATGACCATTTGGTAGTGCGGTGACTATCGGGAATAGTTGATACGCGATACTACACTTAAATGAGATTCATCCTAGGATGCTACAGCTCGCTCGGGTGAACCAGCTTGCTGTTGATATCCCTAGGAGGGGTCAATGATTTTGGGAACCTGGAACCCGTTCTATAGTGTAGCGAGCGATTTTGGACGTGGTTCTTAAGCACTGTCGCTCTGGGTTACTACAGGTCGATTCATTTTTTGTCCTATTGAAGCTGATGAAGGAAGGGAAATAGATGTCTCCAACTAACCCTGCTTTGCAAACTGAGGTCAAGCAGTCAAAACTGTTGGTTTACAGATGCGATCAATGTGGGGGGTCTCTCTTAGGTTATTTTGGTTGAATTTAGACTTTTGGTAGGGAATACAGACTCAGATATTTTGGTGGATATGTGAGGATTTGTGACCTGAGGTTTTTTTGATGTGGTGTGCTCGCTAAGATTTTTCTTTCAATCTTATGCCTATGTATTCCCGTTTACCGAAACAGGGAAATCAGAGCGATCGTAGTTCCTCCTATTCTATGGGAAGAAATGGTGTTTTGGTGTCTTGTTCAAAGCCCAAGACGTGAAGCTAAAGGTGGTTTATATCTTGTTCAAAGCCCAAGATGTGAAGCTAAAAAGGTGTTGTCTTTAGAGAGAATTTGTCATCTCTAAAGGGGGTCTGTTTGTCACAACTGTTGGGTGACTGACTATAAAGGAGGATTACTTTAACCGGGATATGTGAATCCTAGCAATGCCATAATTTCCTTTATAGGGGGTTTTAACCTGAAGGAGAAGACTTTAACTCAGTGTATAGCAATGCCATCTTTCCTTAGGAATTTCTCATGCTAAAAGAGGGACAATGGCGTGGATGTAAATAATCCAGAGGCTTGCCGCTTACAGCAATTAGATGAAAGGAGTTGTTGATGTTTGTATCCTATGAACGAGGCATAGTTTTGATGCTAAAAGGTTGATTGACTCAACCGGGGTTTTTCTTATACAAAGCCTAAGAGGAGGCTATTGGCCCAACAAGAGGGTGTTTTTATGTGTCTCGTACGAAGCCCGAGATGGGGGCTAAAGGTGGACTCAACAAGAGAGTCTTTTATACTCAACAAGAGAGTGTTTTTTGTATCTCATACGAAGCCCGAGATGGAGGCTAAAGGTTGACTCAACAAGAGAGTCTTTTATACTCAACAAGAGAGTGATTGTTTATCTCGTACGAAGCCCGAGATGGAGGCTAAAGGTTGACTCAACAAGAGAGGTTTTGTATCTCATACGAAGCCCGAGATGGAGGCTGAAAAAGTTGATTGACTCAACAAGAGAGTTTTTTATACTCAACAAGAGAGTGATTTTGTATCTCGTACGAAGCCCGAGATGGAGGCTAAAAAGTTTGACTCAACAAGAGAGTCTTTTTGTATCTCGTACGAAGCCCGAGAGAGAGGCTAAAAAATATTATTGACTCAATAAGAGAGTCTTTTTGTATCTCGTACGAAGCCCGAGATAGAGGCTAAAAAATATTATTGACTCAACAAGAGAGTCTTTTTGTATCTCGTAGGAAGCCCGAGATAGAGGCTAAAAGGATTGCTGTTTCAGTTGAGTGACAGGTCCAGTAGGTTGGTTAAAAGATAAAATCAGTTCTTATAAAGAGACTGATTAAAGGTAAGCCTATGCTTTGGGATTGATCAGAGGATCAGGATTATTTCCTGTTTTTTAAGGAAATGGGGAATCCAGAGGGTATTGGAGACTGTCTGAGTCTACTGGTGTTTTTCCCTACTTGAGAATGCCTTCGAGACTCAAGGAGATTAGACTGTCCAAGTCTAGAGTTTTATCTTTTGTACTATGCTTAAAGAAACAGTAGTAGTACGTTCACGGTAGAAAGTTCTAGACTCTTTTAAAGATTGTTCTATTAAGATGACTAATTTCTGTTCCTATACCTCGAGGAGGTCGTCGGGACAATTTGTACGAAGCCTAAGAGGAGGCTGGAAACTTTTAAGAAGCCGAGGGACAATTTGTACGAAGCCCGAGAGGAGGCTCTCTTCCCGAAGGAAGAATCCTTATACGAAGCCTAAGAGGGGGTTGTGAATACTTCTCAGAAGTCGTAGGGTCCTTATACAACGCCCAAGAGGAGGCGGGGATGCTTTTAGGAAGCCTGTGGGTCCCCAAACCCCGAGAAATTCAAGACAGACTATTCCCAGAGAATAGATCAAGCTAGGAAAGTCTGAGAATTTGGAAGAAACTCAAGAGATGCCATTCACGGAGAAAAGATCATCCCTGGGGAGTAGAGTTTCTTTGACAATGTCTAAGGGTGACAGTCTGTGAAAGGGTTCACCGAGAATGCTGCCTTTCACGTCTTCATATTGTTTAACCCCAAGAGGAGGGAAGACTGTATCTGGTAATCCTATGGGGGATCTAGTTTTGTCTATTTAAGAGTGACCAACAGGGCTTAGTGCTAGACGTAGTTGCCGGGGAAACTCTAAATATCTATACTAGTATTACACAGTTGATATGAGTTTATGAAAGAAGACTTACAGTGAAACAGCCCCACAATACAGTTTATATGTATATGAAAGCGGATAAAGAAAGCATATAAACACTTACTCGGTTGTAGAGCTTCCATGCTGTTTGGTTAGTTGTTCAACAAAGAAAGATTGAAAACAACAGTATATTCAAAATTCAAAGGAGAAAGTATTTTGAAAAGATGTTGGGGCTTACAGCTCAAGGAGAGGCCCAAGGTTTATCAGTGATCGCACTGTCGTTTTGTACAGAGGGACTTATACAAGTGACTGAGGCCCCAGAAAGGTTTTCTGTACAAGGGGATGGGTTTTACACTCTCTCAAGAGGCCCAAGAGATTTATTTTTGTACAAGTGGTGGGTCTTACAGCTCAAGGAGAGGCCCAGGGTCATTTGTTTGAAAATGGCGATCGCGCCGATATTTTTGAAAACGCGGTGGGTCTTATACAATGCATTGAGGCCCAAAATGGTTTGGTTTTCAAAGGGGGTTGGGTCTTACACTCTAATAGAGGCCCTAAGATTTTGAATGGGTCTTATAGTTCGAGGAGAGGCCCGAGGTTTGTTTTTCAACGGACGATGATCGCGTCAAACTTTTTGAAATACAACGGGACTTATACAATAAGTGAGGCCCAAAAATAGGTTTGTATTTACAAAGGATTGGGTCTTACATTCTATTAGAGACCCAAAAGTGTTTGAAAAAGTTTGATGAGGGTTGAATTAATCAATCCCCTAATTTGTTTCCAAAATATATTTTAATTGAAAAAAAAATTCAATTAAAATGATCAAAATTGTTTAACATGTGGAAAACAAATTGTGATCTTAGATTAATGTTTCAAAAATCATGTTTTGACCTACAAAATGATTAGAAATCATTAAAATTTGCAAAATCAAGAAGGAAAAAATATTTTAAATGTCAAAAACAATTAAAATATTAATTCTTTGCAAAAATATAAATTATATGAAATAAATAATATTTTTGTGATTTTTTGGTAAAATAAAATATTTTAACATTTTTGTGAATTATTAAAAAAAGAATCAACTCAAGATCATTAAAACTCAGAGAGAAATTAATTTCTGAATCAATTAAATAAAATCACAAAATTCAAATATTCAATATTTCAAAAAATGGCGCCAAGAACAAGGGCAAGAACACGCGTCACCCTCTGTTTCTGCAGATTTGCGTTTTCTATCCAATCTCACTGAATACTTGATTATATCATGCAATCTACATATCAATCTACTCGTTTTAACCTCACAATCATGTCTATGGTCTTTAATTTCATTTATTTTTAACATGGAATAAGAAATCAAAGAGAAACCTCAAGAACCCTAATTTCTGCATGAAGGTTCAGAAATTCCACACACGATTCAAACAATGCAATTGATTGAGGGAAAACATTCCATGCATGATTATGAACATATGGCCAAATTATTGTGCAACAAAAATTGCATGGATCATAGAGTTAGAAGAGCTCATGCTTACCTCTTGCAGCTGGTGATCGTGTTTTGTGTTATAGGTGTTACAGCTAGGGTCCAATGATCTGGATAGCTTCCCTAGGTGCCATGGAGTGTGTCTGGATGCTTGGAATGGATTGAAATGATCTGGAACTTGAGATGGTACCCCAACTGCAAATCTGTCAAGAACTTGAGCAATTGGCTGGTGATTTTGCGATTTTGGTGTTCCAGATGTTATATGAGTGCTTGGATCACTTCTATGTGATGTATATGGGGTGTGTGAGTGATTGGTTTGATTGGAAAAGCTCTCAAACTCAAAACCCGATAGTGACATGCCTTAGAAGGCCAAATTGGAGTGAAAGAAGAGATTTTGAGGAAAGCATCTGTTTGATGGCTTTGGTGTACTCAAACCGATCACAAATGAGCTCTATTTATAGTAGAACAAGTTTGTTTTGTAAGCAATAGTGAATGGCAACTGCAGCAGAGGTTTGACCAATGTTGTCCAATGGAATCTCAAGTCTCCTCTAGCCATTGACTAGAGGTTAGGGCACAGGGCTGTGGTTCCCTTGGTCTTGAATAAGTCTTGACTTAATTTAGTTGCAAATGGCTCAGTCCATGCCACCTTGGTGTATGCATTGAATGCTCCAATCCAAAATTGGAGTCTTGTCCCTCTTTTAGGCAATTCTAGGTTTGGCATGCTACTTCTTGTTCCAAGGACTTTGGAGGCTTGACTCAGTGTTTGTCCCCTTTAGATTTGATCCTCAGATGTGTCCAAAGTGATGACAAGGCTTGGAATTATCTGATTTTGCCAAATCGAGCAAAAATGCAAAATTCTGCCTAGCCTTGGCAGTTTTCAGCAAGGCATGTTGCCATTGTCATATCTCTTGGCCCAAGTGGAATTTGGTGATGTTCTTGGCCATTTTGGAAAGCCCTCATATGATACAACATCTGTCTGATCATATTTGGTTTTGATACTTTTTGGATCCAAGTGAAAAATCCCCCTATATTTGGAAAAAAGTGAAGGCAGATTCCGACTTAGTGAAAATTTCACTAAGTGTTGGAAAAAAGTGACATTTTCACTTTTTGTGATTTTGATCATTCCATAACTCAAAATCCATGAGGAATTTGGAGGGAGGCCAGTCTTAAGCTTTTGTAGAGGGTAATGAGATCTACAAATCAAGCTTTGGATGGGGAAAATGGCTTTGTGCTTTAGGAGTTATGATCCTCCAAAGTTGGTACCCTTGCCACTTTGTTCATAACTTAGAAAATTTTCTAAGTTTTTATGGTTACCTCTTTTACAAGTTATCCCACTTTTCTTGATTTTTCTTGATGAATGATGATTCAAATCATACATTAACATCATTTTAGGGTTAAAAAACCATTTTTGTGAAAAATCTCAAAAAGTCAAAGTTGACTTTTGTGCACAGTTGACTTTTTATCAGATGAATTCTAAACTGTGGGATCCTTTAGGAAATCGTGTCCTTGACCTAAATCAAACTTGATGGACATGTTCCATAGGTGTTATAGGGTATATTGAACCATGTCTTAGGGTTTGGGAGCATGTCTTGGTCAAAAGTCAAAGATACAGTTAACTTTTCTCGCGAAACCCTAACTGTGGTACTGATGAAATTGAGACTTGCTTCTCAAGCTTCCTGGATCAATCTATTGTTACAAATGGATCAATGTGGTATGTTGGTGACCCTAAAATCATGTCTTGAGGTCTTGGTTCATGATTTGTCCCAAAAGTCAACTTAGGGGTGAATTAGGTCAAGAAACCCTAATTCCTGATTTTTGATGTATGCATCCCCTGAGGTCAAATTGACTTAATGCTTGGGTCCATGAGGTTCCATTGGAGTATTTTAGGATATGCTTTGAAGCATTGGCTCATGCCCAGAGGATAATTTCCATCTGGAGGCCCTGGTCGACCAAAACCCTAATTTGGTGACACTGGCGATCTTGAGGCTTGATCCACCTGAAATGGAGCAGCCTTGTGCTTAATCCTTAAAGTGGGAGTCCTCTTGATCCCTTCTGGATATTTGAGAGGCTAGACAAGTTGAAGATCATGTCATTTCTTTATAGATCCTTTGTCTAAGAACTCTGAGAGGGCTTGAAACCCTAATTTTGATTGTAGTGGATGCTCACCCATCTTTGGGGAAACTGATGAGGCATGATGGTTCATCCATATTGTGATGATGATTTGCATAATGATGGGAAATCTTAGTGGTCAAAATTTGGGGTATGACAGATGCCCCTATTTAATCTTCTTGGACCCGAAGGTGTGAATGGCGAAGGTATTCGGGCATTCGGGGTGCAAGAGGATTAAATATCAGAATACCCGAAATTTTGATGGTGGTTAAGAATGGCAGCTTGCGCATCCTTTTTCTTTTGCTTAGTAATGATGCTTAGAAAAGGTAAAAAACTTCCCCTCGATCCTGGTTTCCTACCAAGGGACTGGTCTTAGTTTCTGAAATAAACTTCCCCTCGATCCTGGTTTCCTACCAAGGAACTGGTCTTAGTTTCTGAAATAAACTTCCCCTTGCTCCTGGTTTCCCACCAAGGAACTTGTCTTAGTTTCTGAAATAAACTTCCCCTCGATCCTGGTTTCCTACCAAGGAACTAGTCTTAGTTTCTGAAATAAACTTCCCCTTGATCATGGTTTCCTACCAAGGAACTGGTCTCAGTTTCTGGAATAAACTTCCCCTCGATCCTGGTTTCCTAGCAAGGAACTGGTCTAAGTTTCTTTTGTCAATAAACTTTCTTGACAAGGGACGCTATACGTAGCGGTTTTCCTCAAACTTCTCGCCGAATTTTCCTGGGGAGATGCCATTTGATAGAAAATTTTTGAGGTCAGACTCGCTGGGGAACCCATGCGTCTGAGCTGCAGAGGTGTACAAACTTCTCCGTTGGAGACGCCATTTGCCGACTCTACTGGGGAAAACGAGTCTCTTGAGAGACTGCTTTCACGCTTGGGGATATTGCATCATACTTTTCTCGGGATCTTCCCGGAGAAACGCCATATGATGTGATCCAATTTTGAGGTGCTGATGACCTTTTCATCAGCGGTTTTTTCAGAGAAAAACTGTTGTATTGCCGAATCTCTGCTTAAGAGGCTTCCTTTAGGGATTTTCCTTAATCCGGGAAAGCGAAAATATCATCTTCAATGGCGAAGAGTGACATCGGTTAAAGGTTCTCTGGTCTTTCAGAGGTTCAAGTTATCAAAGTGGTCAAGGGCCAATTCTGATCCAGAAATAAACTGGAGGAGAGAGATTGTTTCGACGCAACCTTTATTGACGAGGAAAGAACTAATAACTTGATTGAGAGGACTGTTATCACTAGGGGACAAGACCGACTAGAGTGATACTGATGCAATATGAATATGAATGCAAATCAATAATGCATGATGTATGTATGTATGTATGTATATGCTGACAAAACTGACGCGGCATACAGACTAAGAGATGAACATGACTGGATACTCGGCCATCGCGGGGCAAAGAAGTACCGCTGGTTCAAGATAGCAATTCCGCCTTGCTTAGGAGAAACGGTCCCTGTTGGAAGTGACGCTGGTCGGGCTTAGGAGATGGGAACTCGGCCGAAGAGGTCAGATGGAGCATTCGTATCTGACATAGCTGATCCTTCATTCAGGCATACTGGTTTAGAAGGAGTACTTTGATTATGCACTTTGAGGCTCGAACACTTTTGGAGAAGTGATCGATGTTCTTTCGATGTTTAACCGTCAAAAGAAATTGTCGTCTTAAGTTTAAAAAGCAAAAAAAAGTCCGACAAGTAAATTCATTTTTGTTTTATTTCAAGAATCGTTAATCATGTTAAAAACATCATCCTGTAAAGCTAAAACAAATATGAATTGCAAATAAAAGCACAAGGGCTCAAATTTTATTGATAGGATAGAAATCAACCAAACGCGTGATTCCATAGAGTATATACAAAGTTTAGCAAATGGTAATTTACAGGGAAAAGGGCTACGTTGAAACATAACGACCACTATCCTTCTACCAACTTTGAATTTGGGGCATCCTGAGTTTCTGTCGAAGATGACTTTGACTGGAGCTTTCCTGACGGATGATTTAATTGCTGCCGAGGGACTTGCCCCTTTGTCTAAAGTAGTTACTTGCCATTATCCCTAATTTTTGCTTGGATTGTACTTTGAGATTTCCAATCCACCGGGATGATTTTTTATCATGTCTCTAATTTTTGCCTGGACCGCCCTTTCGGGTTTTCAATCCACCGAGACGTTTTTTTTTCTTTTTTTTAGGCGAAGTATTTCTTGACTACATCAACATTTGTGGGGTAGGAAAATTCCTCTCCGTCCATGGTTGCAAGTCTCAAGGCACCGCCTGAGAAAGTTTTCTTGACCACATAGGGGCCGTCATAATTCGGAGTCCATTTGCCTCGAGAATCAGTGAGAAATGATTGTATCTTCTTGAGCACAAGGTCTCCTTTCCTGAAGATGCGAGGTCTGACCTTTTTGTCAAACGCCTTCTTCATTCTTCGTTGATACAACTGACCATGGAATAGTTCCGTGATTCGTTTTTCTTCAATCAGATTGAGTTCGTCGTGTCGACTTTGACACCATTCAGCTTCTGTAAGCTTATCTTCCATCAATACCCTGATTGATGGGATCTCTACTTCTATAGGGAGCACTGCTTCCATGCCATATACTAGAGACAAAGGGGTTGCCCCTGTGGAAGTGCGGACAGATGTGTGATAACCGTGAAGAGCAAAGGGTAGCATCTCGTGCCAATCTTTGTAGGTTACAACCATCTTCTAAACAATCTTCTTGATGTTCTTGTTAGCCATTTCTACCGCTCCGTTCATCTTTGGTCGGTAGGGAGATGAGTTATGGTATTCGATCTTGAACTCTGCGCACAACTCTTTCATTATCTTATTGTTCAAGTTAGATCCATTATCCGTAATGATCTGGCTCGGAACACCATAACGGCAGATGATATGGTTTTTGATAAATCGGACCACCACTTGTCGGGTTACATTAGCGTACGACGCTGCTTCGACCCACTTAGTGAAGTAATCAATGGCCACTAGGATGAACCGATGTCCGTTTGTAGCTTTGGGCTCGATTAAGCCAATCATGTCGATTCCCCATATGGAAAAAGGCCATGGGGAAGAAAGAACTTTGAGATGCGTTGGCGGTACATAAATTTTGTCGGAGTATATCTGACACTTGTGACACTTCCTCATGTACTTGTAGCAGTCGGATTCCATTGTCAACCAATAGTACCCTGCTCTTAGAATTTTTCTCACCATTATATGTCCGTTGGCATGAGTACCAAAGGATCCTTCGTGAATTTCTTTTATTAGCACGCTACTTCTGGTCTGTCTACACATCGGAGCAAGACCATGTCAAAATTTCTCTTATAGAGAGTATTACCACTCAGGAAGAAACTGCCTACCAGCCTTCTGAGGGTTTTCCTGTCTTTCCTTAGTGCCCCATGTGGGTACTCTTGTTTCTGAAGGAAGCATTTGATATCGTGATACCAAGGTTTGTCGTCTATGACTGCTTCAATCGTGAAGATGTAAGCGGGCCGTTCAAGGCGCATTATGTCAATCTTAGGTATGTCATTCCATTGACCTACACTAATCATGGAAGAGAGAGTAGCTAATGCATCAGCCATGTGATTCTCATCACGAGGGATGTGATGAAACTCAACTCTGTTGAAGAAGGGTAGCAACCTTCTTGCGTAGTCTGTGTAAGGAATCAATCTTGATTGGTATGTGTTTCAATCTCCTTTAATCTGATTGATAACCAGGGCTGAGTCGCCGTATACATCCAAGTTCTTAATCCTTAAGTTAATCGCTTCCTCGAGACCCATAATACAAGCTTCGTATTCGGCCTCGTTGTTTGTGCACTTGAATGTAAGTCGGGCAGTGAAAGGAATGTGGGTACCCTGAGGGGTGACAATGATTGCCCCAATTCCGTTTCCGTAATGATTGACAGCTCCGTCAAAGATAAGCCCCCATTAGGAACCTGGTTCTGGCCCTTCACTGGGTAGCGGTTCATCACAATCTTTCATTTTCAAATACATGACATCTTCGTCTGGGAAGTCAAACTCGATTGATTCTTGATCGTCAATCGGTTGACGAGCCAAATGATCGGCTAAAATACTCCCCTTAACGGCTTTTTGAGCATGGTACTCTATATCATATTCTGATAGCAACATCTGCCAACGGGCAATCCTTCCCGTGAGAGCAGGCTTTTCGAAGACATACTTGATCCGATCCATCTCGGAGACCAACCAAGTAGTGTGACGAATCATATACTGGCGCAGACGTTTGGCTGCCCAAGCCAAAGCGCAACAAGTTTTCTCAAGCATAGTATACCGAGTCTCGCAGTCGGTGAATTTCTTGCTCAAATAGTAGATGGCAGACTCTTTCCGTTTGGTTTCGTCTTGTTGCCCAAGTACACAGCCCATGGAGTCTTCCAGGACGGTGAGGTAGATAATCTGTGGCCTTCCTTCCACTAAAGGTGATAGAATCGGCGGGTTCGACAGGTATTCCTTGATACTGTCGAAGGCGGTTTGGCAGTCTTCTGTCCAAACACAGTCCTGATTCTTTTTGAGTAATTTGAAAATCGGCGCGCATGTCGCGGTCATGAGGAATATGAATCTGGAGATGTAGTTCAAACGTCCCAGGAATCCTCTGACTTGTTTTTTCAGTTTTCGGAGAAGGCATTTCTTGAATGGCCTTGACCTTGTCAGGATCAACCTCAATTCCTTTCTAGCTGACGATGAACCCTAAAAGTTTTCCCGAACGGACACCGAAGGTGCATTTGTTGGGATTCAAGCGGAGTTTGTACTTTCTCAACCGCTCGAATAGTTTTGACAGGTGGTTCACATGCTCCTCTTCTGTCTTAGATTTTGCAATCATGTCATCGACATATACCTCAATTTCCTTGTGTATCATGTCATGAAAAAGAGTAGTCATGGCCCTTTGATAGGTTGCCCCGGCGTTCTTCAAACCGAACGACATTACCTTGTAACTAAAAGTACCCCATGGGGTAATGAACGAAGTTTTCTCCATGTATTTCGGCGCCATTTTGATTTGATTATAGCCCGAGAATCCATCCATGAAGGAGAAAACTTTGAACTTTGTTGTACTGTCTACCAGCATGTCAATGTGTGGTAAAGGAAAGTCGTCCTTTGGACTAGCCTTGTTTAGATATCTGTAATCCACACACATTCTGACTTTTTCGTCCTTTTTGGGAACGGGTACGATGTTGGCTAACCATTGAGGATATTCTGATGTAGCGAGGAAACTCGCGTCAATCTGTTTCTGTACCTCCTCTTTGATTTTGATGGCCATGTCTGGGTGAGTTCGTCTCAACCTCTATTTTACTGGCGGACATTTCGACCTTAACGGTAGATGATGTTCCACGATGTTAGTATCCAACCCTAGCATATCCTGATAGGACCAAGCGAATACATCGGGAAATTCTTTGAGAAGCTTTACCAAACCCTCTCTGGCAGTTGGACTGAGCAGTGCCCTAATCTTGATTTCTTTTCTCTCTTTTTCTGAACCTAAGTTTACGGTTTCCAACGCCTCTTTATGAGGTTCAATGGACCTTTCCTCCTGTCTGAGTAATCGGGAGATCTCTTCTGGAATTTTGTCGTCATTTTCTTCTTCAGCCTCAAATACCGGGAACTCAAAGTTGGGAGAAGGCATTAGATTGTATGATTCAACTGGGTTTAAAACAAGCAATCTGCATGACGGTATGATTTGTGTTTAGAAGAGATAGAGGAAATGCAAGAGTGTGTGCAGTGTATTTGTTTTACTGCTTGTTTTTATTATTGATTTGTTTTTTAGGATTACCATTTTTTGAAAAAAGCAAACGGAGAAAACAGCAATTAATGCAGAGATTATAGAACGACGTTATTTTATTAATGGACAAGTCAATTCTTGAAACTACAGCCCTATAAAACAAAACTCTATCGCTTTGGGGAAAGCGAAGTGGGAAATTTACAGAAAGTGAGCCCTATCAAAACATCAGTTTCACCTGGGCAGGGTGAAACGTTAAAGACGATAATTACTTTGACTTATGAACAATCTTCGGAACATCGACAGCAACCCATTGGCGGTGAACTCCTCGGTGAATCACAAAGTCTGGCACCTTCCTTGATTTGTCTTCAGAAATAACGCTAATTTCTAGTAGAGCGGGATCATTGGAATCTATCTCCCAGGCAGAGTTGTCGTAGGAGGATTCCTCTATTGCATTTTGCATAGCACTGGTGCTCTCAGGTAGATCTCCTCATCCAGTTGGCTGGATGTCTTCGAGCCTGATACAAGAGCTTTCGGGAGCAGTGTACTTGACCAAATAGTCCTATTTCCCACTTGGTTGTCCCAAGGTGTCCCACACTTCTTTGGAACTGGATGAGTCATCCTTCTCGATGACGTTGACCTCTAGAAAAGCATAGTTGATGAATTCAAGTCCTGAAAATGTTGTCAATTCATCGTCGTACGAGATATTTTCTGAATGACCTGAGTGTTGATCCCATGACATGGTGGGGATGCAGGTATTCTGTTCAATGACGCTCAGCTGATTCTCGTTGTTTGGCTGATTTTCTTGCCCCAAGTCTCCTGGGTACGGCTGCCACATTGGCAGGCCATCCACCGGGCCATAATAGTTGTGGTCAAAGTTGTCCTTCATCAGAGTGTCCTCCTCTAATGAGTTTGGTGGAGTACGACATCCTTCAGGATCACAATCTCCGTATATCATTTCGACGTATGACTTGGGTATAAATCTCAGACTTTGTGCGGGATAGCAAAAGGGAGTCTGGGTTTCCTCCTGGGACATATAACCGTCCTTGTTAAGATAGGACTCCCATTCTTCCTCCATATCAGAGGAATCATCTTTATTGATGGTATGCACTTCTTGAGGCACTGGGTGAAGGAAACCCCCACTGTGGAAGAAGTCTTGAATGGGATGAAGCCTTTCATTGCTGGTAGTAGCTGTCTGGGTACAGGTTGCAGAAAAACCAAGACCCTTCTTTGTTTTATTGTCAGTAGGAATGACTAGCTGTCCCCATCCTGTTGTACTGGCACTCTCAACTTCTTTGATAGCATCTTTGTACGAGGAAATTGAGGTTCCCTCTTCGGATTGATTGTCCTTGCTCACCGACAGTGCTTGGAACTGAGTTCCAATAACCTCATCGGGTTCTACACAAGTAAATGATGATAAGTTACTCATGAGCAAGGCTTGTTCTCCACAAACCGTGACGAGCTGGTTGTTCTGGACGAACTTTAACTTTTGGTGGAGGGTCGAGGTGATCGCCCCAGCCTGATGTATCCAAGGTCTTCCTAATAAACAACTGTACGTTGCCCGGATGTCCATGACCTGGAAAGCGACTTGGAAAGTGTGAGGACCAATAGTTATGGGAAGGTCGACTTTGCCGATAACCGTTTTTCTGGACCCGTCAAATGCTTTGACGACGACCTCACTGGTTCTCATCAGGGGTCCTTTGAAGGATAATTGCATCAAAGTGGACTTCGGCATAACATTCAGGGCTGACCCTATGTCTACCAGTATGCTGGCTAAAGCATCGCCCTGGTAGCTGACCGTGATATTGAGTGCCATGTTATGACGGTGATCCTCTTCAGGTAATTCCTCATCACTAAATCCCAAGTTATTGCAGGAAGTGATGTTAGAGACAATGCTATCGAACTGTCTGATTGTTGCATCCTGTTCTAAAAAGGCTTACTCCAAGACTTTCTGTAGAGCCTTCATGTGCGCTTCTGAACTGAGTAAAAGTGATAGCACAGAGATCTTCGAAGGAGTTTGTAACAGTTGATCAACAATGTTGTATTCACTCCTTTGGATGAGCTTCAGCATCTCATCATTGTTTTTTGAAAGGTCGGGATTACTGGATTGACTGACCGATGGATTGGGAACTTCTGTCTGAGGTTCCTTTTCTTTGTTAAGTTCTCCAACTCCTCGGTTTAAGATTCGACCACTCCGTGTTACTCGACTGATGTCTGCAATATTCACGACGGAGGGTAATGGAATTTCCTTTCCATTCTTGACTGTCGTTGCACCGTATTTGTAAGGGATAGCCTTAGTTGATTCATACGGTAATGGTCCCGGTAGATAGATGACTATGGGAGCCTTCTGATTTTTCCGACCATCGTAAACAATTTCGATCCGTTCCTGGTTGGGAACTCTCGATTCATCAAGTAGAGGGATGATGGTACAAACATCCCTAGCTTTCTGATGATCAGAGATTACGACAACGTCTTCAATTTGATCAGCGAGGTAGTCCGGCGCCCAGTTGATTGGTCCGGAACCCGGATATGGGCGAATCTCTCTACGATCCACCTGACCATGAAGAGCTGCTCGCACAAGGTAACACCCTTGGTTACTTTCCGAATAGACTCTACAATGTTCATAGTTGTGTGGTGGCACATGGCCATATCTACTCTGTCTACAATGCATCTTGACCAGATTGGTCCTTAACAAGAGTACATCATGAATTCGATAGACGTTGTTAGTCTCTCCCTCTATCAAATTGACTGTAGCTTTCTCGTGTTGAGGCAGCAGGTTTGTGAGAACATTAGGATTTGTATCCTTGAAAGATAAGACCCTGCTCCTAACAAGCTTTTGCACGTCGGATTTGAAATTGAGACAGTTCTCTATGTTATGCCCTGGTCCTCCTTGATGGTAAGGGCAAGTCTGATTCACCTTAAACCAAAAAGGTGTACTTTCCGGTACTGTAAGAGGGGACTCAGTCTGGACATGCCCCTTAGCCAGTAGTAACGGAAATAGCTCTGCGTACAATACGGGTATAGGATCAAATCCTGGTGGCCGTGTTGTACGGTTGTTATTATATGGAGGACGAGCCTGCTGAAGAGGCTGTTGAGTCCTTTGTTGATTAGGTTGGCTCTGCGCAACCTGAGGTTGATACGTAGAAATAGACGCAGGATTGATAGCAGGAGTCACAGCCGCTACTGGCTGATAACGTCGCCTTTGCTTTTCGAGAGAGATATTCCCAATATCTTGCTCTTTTTTCTTAGGGAGAGCATTACCGTATCGCTTTGTACTACTTGATGATCCAGTGTCTTTGACTAGACGTCCTTCTCGGACGGCTTCCTCAAGACGAACTCCCATACCGACCATCTCGGTGAAGTCACTGGGCGTACTGGCAACCATTCTGTGGTAATAAAATGAGATCAAGGCATTTAAGAAGATCTTTGTCATCTCTTTTTCCTCAAGAGGTGGACAAATTTGAGCGGAAATTTCACGCCATCTCATTGCGTATTCCTTAAAGGTTTCTTTGTCCTTTTGCGACATTGATCTGAGTTGATCTCTGTCTGGTGCCATGTCTAGATTTTATTTATATTGTTGGACGAAGGCAGTGCCAAGATCTCTGAAAGTGCTAATCGTAGCACAGTTTAAACCCATGTACCATTTTAGGGCAGCACCGGTTAAACTGTCTTGAAAGTAGTGAATTAGTAAATCCTGATTCTCTTGTACTTTTCAAAGTCGGGCACCTAGAATTTGTGCGGGACTTTCACATTGGGGACCAAGCAGAGGTCCGCGACGTCCTTTCCAAATAAATCCTGATCGCGAAGGGCCTGCAGTTCTTTCTGCATTCCCAGGAACTGTTCCTGGAACTTATTCATTCTTTCGAACATGTTGTCGTTTCCACCAGAAGGTATCTGTGGAATCTGTCCTTTCGGGATAGTGTGTACCACGGGCGGTGGTATAGTCATTATGGCTGAGACTCTCGGTGCCTCCCGAAGTTTGTAACCTTCAGGAGTTGCTGTCATGCCCCTGGCATCTTCACTTTCCCGAAGTTTGTAACCTTCAGGCCCAGCGGTTCCTGCTGCGGTTACCTAATCCTCATTGATCGGCAGAACATATCCTTCCGGGATATAGTTAAGTGGCATGCCCCAGGGACGATCTTTTGGCATTTTGTACCTAGGATTGGACTTCTCCACTATGGGCGTTGAGGTGATCTCTGAGATCACAGTCCTTGGTAGCTGAGCTTCTGCCATGGGTTGCATGTCGTTATGAAGCTTTCTCACATCCTCGTTCAGAGTGTCGATCTCTTCTCTCAACTCTCTGTTCTCTTCCTCGAGATCATCCATCTTTTTTTGACGATTGGCCCGAGTATTGTACAAATGAGACAGTTTGACTCTAGAACCGAGACAGAAACGTGAGATTCGTAGGTAAGAAGAATACGTGACGTGAGAATGATGAATGCAATGATTATATTAATTGTTTTTTTTTGTTTAATCAAAATAAACTTCAACAATTAGATTGCAAATATCAAAAAGTGGGGAAACCCCATTTTATTGAATTCAAAGGATTGCGAAAATAGAAATACAGTAATTACAAGGTGCGGAAACAGAAACCTAAGCTAAGGGGTCCCGAGTCCTCTCTAGGGAGAAACCGGGTGCTGATTATGGTACTTTCCTTTTCTTGGACCGGGGCTCTTGGGCCATTGTCGGGTTGTCATTCCTTTGCCAAGTGAAAGGAGCAAGCAAATCCCTTTGGTCATCCTGATTTTCTACAGCATGTTGCTCCAAAATCTCAATTAGAGCATCCTTATCTTTTAGCAGTTGCTGTATTTTGGTACACTCTACATTGAGGGTGCGATACTTGTTCTTCCAAGACCTCCTCTCCTGTTGAACTTTGTTGAGAGTAACCTGAAGTTTTTCCGTTTTAGTCATTAAGTACATGACAGATTTCCTCGGCGGAAGGACTCCGTGACGAGGATAAGGCATCTTTAGCTTGAGAGCTCTAGTTTGTACCCAGTGGAGATAAGGCTCCACCGAGACACAGTCCGGTTTTCCTAGAGACTCTCGTCCTTTCTTATGAACATGTTTCCAAGCGTGCACTATTTCCATCTTTAGTGCCCTGTCATTTTCACCTTCTTTGAAGAAAAGACCCTCCAGATGAGCATTACGCGGGACATGCCTCATCGGGTATCCAAATTGACGACGAACCAATACTGGATGGTAGTTGATTCCTCCCTTAGTTCCTATGAGGGGTACGTTGGGGAAGTTTCCACAACGGTCAATGATCCTGATCCTGTTATAAATCCTATTGCACCAATCTATATCAGAGTTGGTAAGGGACATGATTTTCTGCGACCAATGTAAGGCACTCTTATGATCCCAAAAAGTAGCAGACTTAGGCAAATGAGAGATAAACCATTTATATAGCAGGGGTACACAGCATGTGATCACCCCTCCGCTGTACAAATTTCCTAAGTGTACAGAATGATACGCGTCCGCGAGCAAAGTTGGCACAGGGTTTCCAATGAGAAAAACCTTAATGGCGTTGATATCGACGAAGCTATTAATGTTGGGAAACAGAAATAACCCGTAAGTGAGTAAGACAAAGATGCTTTCAAAAGCAATCATGTTCCCTATACTAGCAAAGTACAGAGCCTTCTTTGATAGGAACTGAGCTGGCAAACCTGGGAGCCCACCCTTGGTGGTCATGTGAGTCTTGATTTCTGACTCATCCACATAGATTGCTCTTGCAATGGTCTGATCCTTTGGAATTTCTTCCAGTCCAGAAAATGGAGCTCGATCAGTAATGTGTAGATCGGTTAGGTGAGAATACTCCTCCAACATTGGTGCGAGCTGGTAATCCGGGAATGTGAAACAATGATAGACCGGATCGTAAAACTGAATGAGTGCCTCCATAATTCCTTCAATCACATGGACTCTTAACAGAGGTAGCAGACCTCCGTACATGGCTCTGAAAGCTTTAGGGTTAGTGATCATCCTCGCTAATCCTCTCAAATCCTCTAGTTTTAGAACCCTGAAGGTATACTTATGAGTTCTCCTTCTACTGAAGTCCATGAGCGCAATCTTTTTCTCTGACATTTGCAATCATTGTCTTAGTTTAATTTGAAAAAGAGAGACTAGAAGAGAAAATTTTTCTTTGATGTAATGTTTTTTAGATGAATGCATGAATGCATCACACAAAAACATAGAAAAAACATGGGGTCAAAGGGTCGGTGTCATGAAGTCAAGGCTCTACCCCCCCCCCCCCCCAAAGGTTTATACTAGTGATTTTTGTACCTGTCTCTCAACATCATCAGCTCTTGTCGAGAAAACACCAGCGGGCCGGGAACCGTGCTAGGTGATGTTTTTCGAAGAACCATCAAAAGAGGGTAGTATCACGTGATAACCATTTCCAATAGTTTCCGCACTACTAAAAGAGGTTTTTCCTAGGTGTATACTCAATCTTTCCACATGCGGCATCACACGCATTCCCATTAGCAGAAAAATAAACACAGATATCAATTAGGAAAAGCAGTATATATATATTTGTCCTAAAGTCCTAGACTTTAAAGAGCTATGAATCCTATGTTCCTGACAAAAATGGCTCCCCGGCGGAGTCGCCATCCTGTGGTATCTTCCTAACTTTAAAGGTTTTGACCTAAGATCCTAGTGAAGTCAAAAAGGTCCTATCCCAGTGAAGTCCCTAGTGAAGTCATCATTCTTCGGTTTCTACCTGAGAGATAAAAAAGAGAGCCCCACGGTGGGCGCCATTTTTCTGTAGCGAGCGAATTTGGACGTGGTTCTTAAGCACTGTCGCTCTGGGTTACTACAGGTCGATTCATTTTTTGTCCTACTGAAGCTGATGAAGGAAGGGAAATAAATGTCTCCAACTAACCCTGCTTTGCAAACTGAGGTCAAATAGTCAAAACTGTTGGTTTACAGATGCGATCAATGTGGTGGGGGGCCTCTCTTAGGTTATTTTGGTTGAATTTAGACTTTTGGTAGGGAATACGGACTCGGATATTTTGGTGGATATGTGAGGATTTGTGACCTGAGGTTTTTTTGATGTGGTGTGCTCGCTAAGATTTTTCTTTCTATCTTATGCCTACGTATTCCCGTTTACCGAAACAGGAAAATCAGAGCGATCGTAGTTCCTCCTATTCTATGGGAGGAAATGGTGTTTTGGTTTCTTGTTCAAAGCCCAAGACGTGAAGCTAAAGGTGGTTTATATCTTGTTCAAAGCCCAAGATGTGAAGCTAAAAAGGTGTTGTCTTTAGAGAGAATTTGTCATCTCTAAAGGGGGTCTGCTTGTCACAACTGTTGGGTGACTGACTATAATGGATGATTACTTTAACCGGGATATGTCAATCCTAGCAATGCCATAATTTCCTTTATAGGGGGTTTTAACCTGAAGGAGAAGACTTTAACTCAGTGTAGAGCAATGCCATCTTTCCTTAGGAATTTCTCATGCTAAAAGAGGGACAGTGGCGTAGATGTAAATAATCCAGAGGCTTGCCGCTTACAGCAATTAGATGAAAGGAGTTGTTGATGTTTGTATCCTGTGAACGAGGCACAGTTTTGATGCTAAAAGGTTGATTGACTCAACCGGGGTTTTTCTTATACAAAGCCAAAGAGGAGGCTATTGGCCCAACAAGAGGGTGTTTTTATGTGTCTCGTACGAAGCCCGAGATGGAGGCTAAAGGTTGACTCAACAAGAGAGTCTTTTATACTCAACAAGAGAGTGTTTTTTGTATCTCGTACGAAGCCCGAGATGGAGGCTAAAGGTTGACTCAACAAGAGAGTCTTTTATACTCAACAAGAGAGTGATTTTGTATCTCGTACGAAGCCCGAGATGGAGGCTAAAGGTTGACTCAACAAGAGAGTTTTTGTATCTCGCACGAAGCCTGAGATGGAGGCTGAAAAAGTTGATTGACTCAACAAGAGAGTCATTTATACTCAACAAGAGAGTGATTTTGTATCTCGTATGAAGCCCAAGATGGAGGCTAAAAGGTTTGACTCAATAAGAGGGTCTTTTTGTATCTCGCACGAAGCCCGAGATAGAGGCTAAAAAAGATTATTGACTCAACAAGAGAGTCTTTTTGTATCTCGTACGAAGCCTGAGATAGAGGCTAAAAAAGATTATTGACTCAACGAGAGAGTCTTTTTGTATCTCGTACGAAGCCCGAGATACAGGCTAAAAGGATTGTTGTTTCAGTTGAGTGACAGGTCCAGTAGGTTGGTTAAAAGAGAAAATCAGTTCTTATAAAGAGACTGATTAAAGGTAAGGCTATGCTTTGGGATTGATCAGAGGATCAGGGTTATTTCCTGTTCTTTAAGGAAATGGGGAATCCATAGGGTATTGGAGACTGTCCGAGTCTACTGGTGTTTTTCCCTACTTGAGAATGCCTTCAGGACTCAAGGAGATTAGACTATCCAAGTCTAGAGTTTTATCTTTTGTACTATGCTTAAAGAAACAGTAGTAGTACGTTCACGGTGGAAAGATCTAGACTCTTTGAAAGACTGTTCTATTAAGATGACTAATTTCTGTTCCTATACCTCTAGGAGGTCGTCGGGACAATTTGTACGAAGTCCAAGAGGAGGCTGGAAACTTTTAAGAGGCCAAGGGACAATTTGTACGAAGCCCAACAGGAGGCTCTCTTCCCGAAGGAAGAATCCTTATATAAAGCCTAAGAGGAGGCTGTAAATACTTCTAAGAAGCCGTAGGGTCCTTGTACAACGCCTAAGAGGAGGCAGGGATGCTTTTAGGAAGCTTGTGGGTCCCCAAACCACGAGAAATTCAAGACAGGCTATTCACAGAGAATAGATCAAGCCAGGAAAGTCCGAGAATTTGGAAGAAACTCAAGAGATGCCATTCACGGAGAAAAGATCATCCCTGGGGAGTAGAGTTTCTTTGACAATGTCTAAGGGTGACAGTCTGTGGAAGGGTTCACCGAGAATGCTGCCTTTCACGTCTTCATATTGTTTAACCCCAAGAGGAGGGAAGACTGTATCTGGTAATCCTATGGGGGGTCTAGTTTTGTCTATTTAAGAGTGACCAACAGGGCTTAGTGCTATACATAGTTACCGGGGAACTATAAATATCTATACTAGTATTACACAGTTGATATGAGTTTATGAAAGAAGACTTACAGTGAAACAGCCCCATAATACAGTTTATATGTATATGAAAGCGGATAAAGAAAGCATATAAACACTTACTCGGTTGTAGAGCTTCCATGCTGTTTGGCTAGTTGTTCAACAAAGAAAGATTGAAAACAACAGTATATTCAAAATTCAAAGGAGAAAGTATTTTGAAAAGATGTTGGGGCTTACAGCTCAAGGAGAGGCCCAAGGTTTATCAGTGATCGCACTGTCGTTTTGTACAGAGGGACTTATACAAGTGACTGAGGCCCCATAAAGGTTTTCTGTACAAGGGGATGGGTCTTACACTCTCTCAAGAGGCCCAAGAGATTTATTTTTGTAAAAGTGGTGGGGCTTACAACTCAAGGAGAGGCCCAAGGTCATTTGTTTGAAAATGGCGATCGCGCCGAGATTTTTGAAAATGCGGTGGGTCTTATACAATGCATTGAGGCCCAAAATGGTTTGGTTTTCAAAGGGGGTTGGGTCTTACACTCTAATAGAGGCCCAAAGATTTTGAATGGGTATTATAGCTCGAGGAGAAGCCCAACGTTTGTTTTTCAACGGACGATGATCGCGTCGAACTTTTTGAAATACAACGGGACTTATACAATAACTGAGGCCCAAAAATAGGGTTGTATTTACAAAGGATTGGGTCTTACACTCTATTAGAGGCCCAAAAGTGTTTGAAAAAGTTCGACGAGGGTTGAATTAATCAAAACCCTAATTTGTTTCCCAAATATATTTTAATTGAATAAAAAAATTCAATTAAAATGATCAAAATTGTTTAACATGTGGAAAACAAATTGTGTTCTTAGATTAATGTTTCAAAAATCATGTTTTGACCTACAAAATGATTAGAAATCATTAAAATTTGCAAAATCAAGAAGGAAAAAATATTTTAAATGTCAAAAACAATTAAAATATTAATTCTTTGCAAAAATATCAATTATATGAAATGAATAATATTTTTGGGATTTTTTGGTAAAATAAAATATTTTAACATTTTTGTGAATTATTCAAAAAAGAATCAACTCAAAATCATTAAAACTCATAGAGAAATTAATTTTTGAATCAATTAAATAAAATCACAAAATTCAAATATTCAAATTTTCAAAAAATGGCGCCAAGAACAAGGGCAAGAACACGCGCCACCCTCTGTTTCTGCAGATTTGCGTTTTCTATCCAATCTCACCGAATACTTGATTATATCATGCAATCTACATATCAATATACTCGTTTTAACCTCACGATCATGTCTATGGTCTTTAATTTCATTTATTTTAAACATGGAATAAGAAATCAAAGAGAAACCTCAAGAACCCTAATTTCTGCATGAAGGTTCAGAAATTCCACACACGATTCAAACAATGCAATTGATTGAGGGAAAACATTCCATGCATGATTATGAACATATGGCCAAATTATTGTGCAGCAAAAATTGCATGGATCATAGAGTTAGAAGAGCTCATGCTTACCTCTTGCAGCTGGTGATCGTGTTTTGTGTTAGAGGTGTTACATCTAGGTTCCAATGATCTGGATAGCTTCCCTAGGTGCCATGGAGTGTGTCTGGATGCTTGGAATGGATTGAAATGATCTGGAACTTGAGATGGTACCCCAACTGCAAATATGTCAAGAACTTGAGCAACTGGCTGGTGATTTTGGTGTTCTAGATGTTATATGAGTGTTTGGATCACTTCTATGTGATGTATGTGAGGTGTGTGAGTGATTTGTTTGATTGGAAAAGCTCTCAAACTCAAAACCCGATAGTGACTTGCCTTAGAAGGCCAAATTGGAGTGAAAGAAGAGATTTTGAGGAAAGCATCTGTTTGATGGCTTTGGTGTACTCAAACCGATCACAAATGAGCTCTATTTATAGTAGAGTAAGTTTGTTTTGCAAGCAATAGTTAATGGCAACTGCAGCAGAGGTTTGGCCAATGTTGTCCAATGGAATCTCAAGTCTCCTCTAGCCATTGACTAGAGGTTAGGGCACAGGGTTGTGGTTCCCTTGGTCTTGGATAAGTCTTGACTGAATTCAGTTGCAAATGGCTCAGTCCATGCCACCTTGGTGTATGCATTGAATGCTCCAATCCAAAATTGGAGTCTTGTCCCTCTTTTAGGCAATTCTAGGTTTGGCATGCTACTTCTTGTTCCAAGGACTTTGGAGGCTTGGCTCAGTGTTTGTCCCCTTTAGATTTGATCCTCAGATGTGTCCAAAGATGACAAGGCTTGGAATTATCTGATTTTGCCAAATCGAGCAAAAATGCAAAATTCTGCCTAGCCTTGGCAGTTTTCAGCAAGGCATATTGCCATTGTCATATCTCTTGGCCCAAGTGGAATTTGGTGATGTTCTTGGCCATTTTGGAAAGCCCTCATATGATAGAACAACTGTCTGACCATATTTGGTTTTGATACTTTTTGGATCCAAGTGAAAAATCCCCCTACATTTGGAAAAAAGTGAAGGCAGATTCTGACTTAGTGAAAATTTCACTAAGTGTTGGAAAAAAATGACATTTTCACTTTTTGTGATTTTGATCATTCCATAACTCAAAATTCATGAGGAATTTGGAGGGAGGTCCGTTTTAATCTTTTGTAGAGGGTAATGAGATCTACATATCAAGCTTTGGATGGGGAAAAATGGCTTTGTGGTTTAGGAGTTATGATCCTCCAAAGTTGGTACCCTTGCCACTTTGTTCATAACTTAGAAAATTTTCTAAGTTTTTATGGTTACCCCTTTTACAAGTTATCCCACTTTTCTTGATTTTTCTCGATGAATGATGATTCAAATCATACATTAACATCATTTTAGGGTTAAAAAACCATTTTTGTGAAAAATCTCAAAAAGTCAAAGTTGACTTTTGTGCACAGTTGACTTTTTATCAGATGAATTTCAAACTGTGCGATCCTTAAGGAAATCATGTCCTTGACCTAAATAAAACTTGATGGACATGTTCCATAGGTGTTATGGGGTATATTGAACCATGTCCTAGGGTTTGGGAGCATGTCGTGGTCAAAAGTCAAAGATACGGTTGACTTTTCTCGCGAAACCCTAACTGTGGTACTGATGAAATTGAGACTTGCTGCTCAAGCTTCCTGGATCAATCCTTTGTTACAAATGGATCAATGTGGTATGTTGGAGACCCTCAAATCATGTCTTGAGGTCTTGGTTCATGATTTGTCCCAAAAGTCAACTTAGGGGTGAATTAGGTCAAGAAACCCGAATTCCTAATTTTTTATGTATGCATCCCCTGAGGTCAAATTGACTTGATGCTTGGGTCCATAAGGTTCCATTGGAGTATTTTAGGATATGCTTTGAAGCATTGGCTCATGCCCAGAGGATAATTTCCATCTGGAGGCCCTGGTCGACCAAATCCCTAATTTGGTGACACTGGTGATCTTGAGGCTTGATCCACCTGGAAGGGAGCAGCCTTGTGCTTAATCCTTAAAGTGGGAGTCCTCTTGATCCCTTGTGGATATTTGAGAGGCTAGACAAGTTGAAGATCATGTCATTTCTTGATTGATCCTTTGTCTAAGAACTCTGAGAGGGCTTGAAACCCTAATTTTGATTGTAGCGGATGCTCACCCATCTTTGGGGAGACTGATGAGGCATGATGGTTCATCCATATTGTGATGATGATTTGCACAATGATGGGAAATCTTAGTGGTCAAAATTTTGGGTATGACATACAGGTACAAAGATTGACCAAAATAGTACAACCTTTAGGGATGGGTAGAGCCATGACTCCATTCTCGTGACGTTGAACCTTTGAACCCATGTTTTTTCAATGTTTTTGTGTGTTGCATTCATGCATTCATCTAAAAAACTCTTAAACAAAAAAAAAATCTCTTCTTTTCTTCAAAATAAACTAAAATAATAATTGCAAATATCAAAGAGATTGCGTTATGGATTTCGGTAGAAGAAAGACGCACAAGTACACCTTCAAGGCTCCGAAACTAGAGGATTTAAGGAGGTTTGCAAGGATGATTACCAATACTGATGCTTTCTGAGCTAAGCATGGAGGGTTGTTATCTTTAATAAGGGTCCACGTAGTTGAAGGAATCCTGTCTACGCTAATTCAGTTTTACGATCCTGTTTATCATTGCTTCACATTTTCGGATTACCAACTGGAACCAACACTGGAGGAGTACTCTCATTTGATTGATTTACCTATCACTGATCAAGCTCCATTTTTTGGACTGGAAGAAATTCCAAAGAATCAGGTCATTACAGGAGCAATCTCTTTGGACGAGTCAAAAGTCAGGACTCACATGACCACTAAGGGATGAATCCAGGGTTTACCCGCTAAGTTCTTGACAGAGAAAGCTCTATACTTTGCCAGTATAGGAAACATAACTGCTTTTGAAGACATCTTTGTCCTACTCATATATAGGTTATTCCTCTTTCCTAACATTGACAACTTCGTTGATACCAACGCTGTTAAGATATTTCTGATTGGAAACCCCGTACCAACTCTGCTCGAAGATGCTTATCATTCTGTACACTTAAGGAATTTGTACAGCGGAGGAATGATCACATGTTGTGTACCATTACTCTACAAATAGTTCATTTCCCATATACCTAAGTCTGCTACTTTTTGGGATCACAAGAGTACTCTAAGTTGGTCACAAAGGATTATGTCCCTTACCAACTCTGATATAGATTAGTATAATAGGATTTATGAGGGGATAGAGATCATCGACAGATGTGGAAATTTCCCTAACATACCCCTTATTGGAACTAAAGGAGGAATTAACTATCATCCGATTTTAGTTCGTTGTTAACTCGGATACCCGATGAAGAATATCCCACATAATGTTCATCTGGAAGTTCTTTTCTTCAAGGAAGGGGAAAATGACAGGGCACTAAAGAAGGAAATAGTGCATGCCTGGAAACATATTCACAGGAAATGAAGAGAGTCTCTAGGAAGACCAAACTGTACCTCCATGGAGCCTTATCTCCACTGGGTGCAAACTAGAGCCCTCAAGCTGAGGATGCCTTACCCTCGCCAAGAAGTTTTTCCGTTAAAGGAATTTGTCCTTTATTTCATGTCTGATACGGAAAAACTCCAGGTATCTCTCAACAAAGTTCAACGTGAAAAGAGCTCTTGGAAAAACAAGTACCGAATCCTCAACGTGGAGTGTACCAAGATTCAGGAACTGTTAAAGGAAAAGGATGCTCTGATTAATATATTAGAATAACATGTTATAGAGAGTCAAGAAGACTGAAGAAATATAGAGAGTCAGGAAGACTGAAGAAATCTGCTCTCTCCTTTCACTTGGCAAAGGACTGACGACCCGACAACGACTGAAGAACCCCGGTCAAAGAAAAGGAAAATACCGGAACCAAAATCTGAGATCTCTTCAGAGAGGACTCAGGATCCATGAGCTTAGCCATTTTCCTTACAACACTTTGTAAAATATTGTACTTTTCCTTGTAACATACTGCAATCTTTCGAATTCAATAAAAGGGGTATCCCCTACTGTATGATATTTGCAATCTATTTGTTGAAGTTTCTTTTTTATTAAAACAAAAACTAAAAATATATATCATTGCATATCATTCATCATTCTCACATAACGCGTTCTTCTTATCTTCGAGTCTCACGTATGTGTCACGATTCCAGAGTCAAACTGTCTCACTCATACAATACTCGGGCCAATCGACAAAAGAAAATGGACGATCTCGAGGAAGAGAACAGAGAGCTGAGAGAATAAATCGACGCTCTAAAGGAAGGTTTGGAAAAACTTCACAATGACATGCAATCCCTGGCAGCAGCTCAGAGGCAACAACAAAGGATTGTGATCTCAGAGATCACATCTACGCCCATAATGGAGACACATGAGAATCATCCTCGGTATAACATGCCTAAAGGTCGCCCCTGGGGCATGCCTCTCAACTTTGTCCCTAAAGGATATATCCCGCCGGTCACTGAAGACCTAGAAACTACAGTAGGAACCATTGGGCTTGAAGGTTACAAACTTCGGGAAAGTGAAGACGCAAGGTTTATAATAGCAACTCCTGAAGGTTATAGACTTCAGGACCCTGAAGCACCAAGAATCACTGTTGTAATGTCCATACCACAACCAGCAGTACATACTATCCCAAAAGGACAGATTCCACAAGTAATTTCTGGTGGAAACGAAGATATGTACGAAAGAATAAATGAGTTCTAGGAACAATTCTTGGAAATGCAGAAGGAACTGCATGCCATTCGCGGTCAAGACTTATTCGGAAAAGACGTCGCAGACCTCTGTCTGGTCCCTAATGTAAAGATCCCGCACAAATTCAAGGTGCCTGACTTTGAAAAATACAAAGGTAACACTTGCCCTCAAAGTCATTTGGTGATGTATGCTCAAAAAATTTCAACTCAAATAGAAAATCAACAGCTACTGATCCATTATTTCCAAGACAGTTTAACCGGTGCCGCACTCAAATGGTACATGGGTTTAAATCGCACCAAGATCAGTACTTTCAAAGATCTTGGGGCAGCCTTCGTTCAGCAGTATAAATACAATCTGGACATGGCACCAGATAGGGATCAGCTCAGAGCAATGTCGCAGAAGGACAAAGAAACTTTTAAAGAATATGCTCAGAGATGGCGTGAAATTGCCGCCCAGATCTGTCCCCCTCTTGAGGAAAAAGAGATGACAAAGATCTTTTTGAAAACCTTAAGCTCATTCTATTACGACCGAATGGTTACGGGTGCGCCCAATGACTTCACTGAAATGGTGAACATGGGAGTACGCCTTGAAGAAGCAGTCTGAGAAGGACGATTGGTCAAATATGCAGAGCCATCTAGCAGTACTAAAAGATACGATAGTGCTTTCCAAAAGAAAAAAGAGCAAGATATTAGTAATATCTCTCTCTGAAAGCAAAGGAGAAGGTATCAACCAGTAGCGACAATAACTCCCACTATCAACCCAACGCCGACTCCGACTTATCAACCTCAGGTTGCTCAGAGCCAACCAAGTCAACAACAGTATCAACAAAGGACACAACAACCTTTTCAGCAGGCTCGTCCACAGTACAACAACAACAATCGTACGACACGACCACCAGGGTTTGACCCTATACCGATGTTGTACGCAAAACTATTTCCACTCTTACTGGCCAAGGGGCACGTCCAAACCAGGTCTCCTCTTATAATACCGGAAAATCCGCCTTTTTGGTTCAAAGCGGATCAAACTTGCCCTTATCATCAAGAAGGACCGGGCACAACATGGAGAACTGTCTCAGCTTCAAGTCTAATGTACAGAAGCTTGTTAGGAACGGGATCTTATCTTTCAAAGATACTAATCCAAATGTTCAGACGCACCCGTTGCCACAATATGAGAAGACTACCGTAAATTTAATAGAAGAAGAATTTAGCCACAATTATCAAATTCACGATGTACTCCTATTAGGAAGCAATCTAGTTAGGATGCATTGCAGACAGAGCGGGTACGACCATGTACCACCTCACAATTATCACCAGTGTGATATCTGCTCAAAGAATAATCAGTGGTGTTCCGTAGTACAATTAGCTCTACAAGAACAGATGGAACTGGGTTGGATCCATGACCACCAAATCCGTGAAGTCCATATGGCCCATGCGCATCCCAACATTGTTCAGAACTGCAACATTCTTGCGATGAATGTCAATTTGGTGGCGATGCACTCAAGGCAAAGTCAATACCATAATCTGCCACGGCACGATTACAACACTTGTCCGATCTACTCAATAAGCAATCAGGGATGCTCTTTTGTACAAGAGGCCCTCCAACGTCAGATGGATCTCATACGGATCCAAGACTACCGTGAGAGAAATAACCATCAAGTCAACATGGTTCAGATCTTTGACACACGGTTGATGAATACCAGTCTGGTAGAATTACACGCTAAGCAAGTCAGACTCATCTTTCTGGCTTCACATGATTATCTGGACTGTGAACAATGTCGTGAAGACGACCAAGGGTGTGCACTTGTCCAAAGAACACTTCAACACTTGTTGGACCACTGGTAGCTTCCAATATACTTGGATTAAGCTACACAGCAGATTAGTATGATTGACGAGAATCCTGATAGGCATCAAAGTCAGGATGTCCGCTCAATGGAAACAGATTTAGTAAAGATGCACTGCATACAAAGTGGGTGAGGCCGGAAAGAGTTTTTTCAGAGAACAACCAACGATGCTACCTCATACGAGCGGCTCTTCAAAATCAGTTGGACCAGAAAGAGATTCTACCATGTTCAAGTTCTGGGTCGATCAACGTGATACACGACTATCTTCCTAATCAAGGCAAAGACGTTGTCATAATCTCCGATCATGGGAGGACCAAGGGCGTTTACGCCATAATCCCTCTACTCGCCGAATCAAGAATTCCTCTTGATAGTAGAAAGGTTCCCAACCAGGAACTAATTGAGGTTGCCTATAACGGTCAGAGAAGTCAGAAAGCTCCTGTGGTTATCTACTTGCCAGGTCCAATGTCGTACAAATCGGAAAAGGCTATCCCTTACAAGTATGGTGCATCAACCATCAAAAATGGAAAGGAAACTCCATTACCCTCCGTCGTAAACATTGTCGGCATCAGTCGAGTAACACGGAGCAACCAGATCTTCAACAGAGGAGTTGGAGAACCCACCAAAGAGAAGGAACCTCAAACAGAAGTTCCAAATTAACCAGTCGGGCAATCCAGTAATCCAGAACTTATAAAGAACAACGATGAGATGCTGAAGCTCATCTAGAAAAGCAAGTACAACATTGTGGACCAACTTTTGTAAACTCCATCTAGAATCTCTGTACTATCTCTCTTGCTCAATTCCGAAGCTCACAGGGAAGCTCTACAGAAAGTCTTGGAGCAAGCTTTCGTAGAACAAGATGTGACGGTAAGGCAGTTTGACGACATCATTTCCAACATCACTTCCTGCAACAATTTAGGATTCAGTGATGAAGAACTGCCAGAAGAAGGAAAAAATCAAAATATGGCGCTTAACATTACAGTCAACTGCCAGGACGATGCTCTAGCCAGCGTACTGGTAGACACAAGATCATCTTTGAATGTTATGCCAAAATCAACTCTGATGCGACTATCATTTCAGGGAGCCCCGATGAGAGGCCGTGAGGTCATCGTCAAAGCCTTTGATGGATCCAGAAAAATAGTTATCGGCGAAGTTGATCATCCCATAACCATCGGTCCTCAAACTTTCCAAGTCACTTTCCAGGACATGGACACCCGAGCAACATACAGTTGTTTATTAGGAAGACCTTGGATACACGAAGCTAGGGCAATCACTTCGACACTTCACCAGAAGCTGAAGTTCGTCAAGAATGACAAGTTAGTCACAGTATATAGAGAACAGGCCTTAATAGTGAGCAACTTATCATCATTCTCCTGTGTAGAACCCGAGGAGGTCGTTGGAACCCAGTTTCAAGCACTCTTGGTGAGCAATGAGAATCAATCAGAAAGAGGGACATCGATCTCCTCATACAAAGATGTTCTAAAAGTAATCGAGAGTAATAACACAAAGGGATGGGGACAGATCGTAATTTATACGGATAACAAGACAAAGAAAGGTCTTGGTTTCTCCTTAGCCTGTACCCAGACTGCCAAGAAAGACGAAAATTTTCATCCCATTCAGGACTTCTTCCACAGTGGAGGCTTCCTCCACCCAGTGCCTAAAGAAGTACACACCATCAATAAGAGTGACTCCTCCGATACGGATGAGGAATGGAGATCTTATCTCAACGACAACGGTTATATGTCTCGGGAAGTAACGCACATGCCATTCTGTTTTCCAAAGCAGAGCCCGAGATATATACCAAGATCAGATGTCCGAATGATCTATGGAGATTGTGACTCTGAGGGATGTCGTGCTCCACCTAACTCATTAGAAGATGACCTAATGAAAGACAACTTCGATCAAGACTATTATGATCCCTTGGATGACTTGCCTATCTGGAAGTCGTACCTAGAAGACTCGAGGCAAAAGAGTCAGCCAAACGATACATATCAGCTGAGTAATATTGAAAAAAATACCCACGTCCCCGCCGAGTCATGGGATCATTACTCAGGACATTCCTAAGATATCCAGTACAACGATGAATCTTGAAAGATTGCAGGACAAGAGTTCATCAACTATGCTTTTCCTGAGGTCAACGTCATCGAGAAGGATGAATCCTCCATCCCCAAAGAAGTTTGGGACACCTTAGGACAGCCGAGTGGCAAGTACGACTTCTTGGTCATGTACACTTCTCCTGAAAGCTCTCGCATCAGATACGAGGACATCCAGCCAACTGGAAGGGGAGATCCTCTTGAGAATGAAAACATTAAGGAAGATACAACAAAAGAGTTTGTTTATGACAACTCTACTTGGGAGGAAGACTCCAACGATCCTGCTCCGCCAGAAATCAGCGTCATTTCTGAGGGAAAACTAAGAAAAAAGATACCAGACTTTGTGATTCACCAAGGAATTCATCGCCAATGGGTTGTTGTCGATGTCCCGAAAGTCGTCCATAAGTCTAAGTAATTGCCATCTTTGTTTTAACCTTTCACCCTGCCCAGGTGAAACGGATGTTTTTATAGGGCTCACTTTTCTGTAAATGTTCCTCTTTGCTTTGCCCAAAGCGACAGAGTTTTGTTTTATAGGGCTATCTTTCAAGAATCGACAAAATCATAAATAAATAAACGTCGTTCTGCCACTCCCGCATTTATTGCTGTTTTCACATTTCGTTTTTCCGAAAATGGTAATCCTAAAACAACCCAAAATAATAACGAGCATTTTTCAGAAAATACACTGCACACACTCTTGCATTCTCTATATCTCTTCTAAAAAAATGAATCATCACGTCATGCAGATTGCTTGTTTTAAACCCCATTGAAACATACGATCCAATGCCTTCTCCCAACTTTGAATTCCCGGCATTTGAAGCTGAAGAAGAAGAGGACGAAGAAATTCCAGAAGAGATCTCTCGATTAATCAGACAAGAGGAAAGGTCCATTAAACCTCACAAAGAGCCACTGGAAACGGTCAATTTGGGATCAGAGGAAGAAAAGAAAGAAGTTAAGATTAGAGCACTGCTCAGTCCGATTGTCAAAGAAAGCTTGATAAAACTTCTCAAAGAGTTTCCAGATGTATTTGCTTGGTCCTATCAGGACATGCCAGGGTTGGATACCAGCATCGTGGAACATCATTTAGCGCTAAAGACAGAATGTCCTCCGGTAAAACAAAGGCTGAGAAGGACTCACCCGAATATGGCTATCAAAATCAAGGAGGAAGTACAGAAACAGATCGACGCAGGTTTCCTTGCCACCTCAGAATATCCTCAATGGCTAGCTAACATAGTTCCAGTTCCAAAAAAGGACAGAAAAGTCAAAATGTGTGTAGACTGCAGGGATCTAAACAAAGCAAGTCCAAAGGATGACTTCCCCTTGCCACACATTGACATGCTGGTAAACAGCACATCAAAGCTCAAAGTCTTCTCCTTTATGGATGGATTCTCGGGCTACAATCAAATCAAAATAACGCTGGAAGATATGGAGAAAACTTCATTCATCACCCCATGGGGCACCTTTCGTTACAAGGTAATGTCGTTCAGCTTGAAGAACGCCGGGACAACCTATCAAAGGGCCATGACCACTCTGTTTCACAACATGATGCACAAAGAAATCGAAGTATATGTCGATGACATGATTTCCAAATCTAAAACAGAAGAAGAGCATGGACACACCTGTCCAAGTTATTTGAGCGTCTGACAAAATACAAACTCCGCTTGAATCCCAACAAATACACATTTGGTATCCGCTCAGGAAAAATTTTAGGGTTCATCGTCAGCCATAAAGGAATTGAGGTTGATCCTGACAAGGTCAAGGCCATTCAAGAAATGCCTTCTCCAAAGACTGAAAGACAAGTCAGAGGATTTTTGGAACATTTGAATTACATCTCAAGGTTCATATCCCTCATGACCGTGACATGCGCGCCAATCTTCAAACTCCTCAGAAAGAATCAGAGCTATGTATGAACAGAAGATTTCCAAAAAGCTTTCGACAGTATCAAAGAATATCTGTTGAATCCGCCTATTCTGTCTCCTCCAGTGGAGGGAAGACCACTGATCACCTACCTAATAGTCTTGGAAGACTCTATCGGTTGTGTACTTGGCCAACAAGACGAAACCAAAAGAAAAGAGTCTGCCATCTACTATTTGAGCAAGAAATTTACCGACTGTGAAACTCGGTACACTATGCTCGAGAAAACTTGCCATGCTTTGGCTTGGGCAGCCAAAAGTCTTCGCCAGTACATGATTTGTCACACTACTTGGTTAATGTCCGAAATGGACCCGATCAAGTACGTCTTTGAAAAACATGCTCTTACGGGAAGGATCGCCCGTTGGCAGATGTTGTTATCAGAATACGACATAGAGTACCATGCTCAAAAAGCCGTCAAAGGAAGTATTTTAGCCGATCATTTGGCTCACAACAGATTGACAATCAGGAATCAGTCGGATTTGACTTCCCAGACGAAGATGTCATGTACTTGAAAATGAAAGCTTGCGATGAACCGCTCCCCAGTGAAGGGCCAGAACTAGGTTCCCAATGGGGACTAATATTTGACGGAGCTGTCAACAATTATGGAAACGGAATTGGGGCAACCATCGTGACACCTCAGGGTACCCACATTTCTTTCACAGCCCGACTAACATTCAAGTGCACAAACAACGAGGCCGAATACGAAGCTTGTATCATGGGTCTCGAAGAAGCAATTGACTTAAGGATAAAGGATTTGGATGTATACGGAGACTCAACCCTGGTTATCAATCAGGTCAAAGGAGATTGGAACACATACCAATCAGGACTGATTCCTTACAAAGATTACGCGAGAAGGTTGTTACCATTATTTAATAGAATCGAGTTTCATCATATCCCTCGTGAAGAGAATCACATGGCTGATGCATTAGCCACTCTCTCCTCCATGATTAGTGTAAGTCAATGGAATGACGTACCTAATATTGACATAATGCGCCTAGAATGACCCGCTTACATCTTCGCAATCGAAGTAGTCATAGACGACAAACCTTGGTATCACGATATCAAATGCTTCCTTCAGAAACAAGAGTACCCACCTGGGGCATCAAGAAAAGATAGGAAAACCATCAGAAGACTGATTGGCAACTTCTTCCTTAGTGGTGATACACTCTATAAGAGAAACTTGGACATGGTCTTGCTCCGATGCTTAGACAGACCAAAAGCAAACATGCTGATGAAAGTGATTCATGAAGGCTCCTTTGGTACTCGTGCTAACGGACACACAATGGCCAGAAAAATTCTGAGAGCAGGATACTATTGGTTTACCATGGAATCTGATTGCTACAAGTACATGAGGAAGTGTCATAAGTGTCAGATATACGCCGAAAAATTCCATGTACCGCCAATGCATCTCAAAGTTCTTTCTTCTCCATGGCCTTTTTCTATATGGGGAATCGGCATGATTGGCATGATCGAACCCAAGGCTTCAAACGGACATCTGTTCATCCTAGTAGCCATTGACTACTTCACCAAATGGGTTGAAGCAACGTCATACACCAATGTAACCTGACAAGTCGTGGTCCGATTTATCAAGAACAATCTCATCTGCCGTTATGGTGTTCCAAGCCAGATCATTACGGATAATGGATCTAACTTGAACAATAAGATGATGAAAGAGTTATGCACTGAGTTCAAGATCGAACACCATAACTCATCTCCCTATCGACCCAAGATGAACGGAGCGGTAGAAGCGGCTAACAAGAACATCAAGAAGATTATTCAAAAGATGGTTTTAACCTACAAAGACTGACATAAAATACCGCCTTTTGGTCTTCACGGTTATCGCACATATGTCTGCACTTCAACAGGGGCAACCCCTTTCTCTCTAGTATATGGCATGGAAGTAGTGCTCCCCATAGAAGTAGAAATCCCATCAATCCGGGTATTGATGGAAGCTAAGCTAACGAAAGCTGAATGGTGTCAAAGCCGACACGATGAACTGAATCTAATCGAAGAAAAGAGAATAACGGCTCTATGCCATGGTCAGTTGTATCAACAGAGAATGAAGAAGGCGTTCGACAAAAAGGTTCGACCCCGCGTCTTCAGAAAATGAGACCTTGTACTCAAGAAGATACAATCATTTCTCACTGATTCCCGGGGAAAATAGACACTGAATTACGATGGCCCTATGTGGTCAAGAAAGCCTTCTCAAGCGGCGCCTTGAGACTCGCAACCATGGATGGAGAAGAGTTTACCTACCCCACGAATGTTGAAGTAGTCAAGAAATACTTCGCCTAAATGAAATGAAAAAAACGTCTCGGTGGATTAAAAACCTGAAAAGTCGGTCCAGGAAAAAATTAGAGACACAAGCAAAAATCGTCCCGATGGATTGGAAACCTCAAAAGGGACAATCCAGACAAAAGTTAGGGATTCATGGCAAGTAACTACGTTCGACAATGTTAAATCCCTAGCGGTAATGCCATTCATCAGGAAACTTCAGTCAAGGTCACCTTCGACAAGAGCCCAGAATGTCCAGAATTCAAAGTTGGTAGAAGGATAACGGTCGTTATGTTTCAATGTAGCCCCTTTTCCCGTAAATTACCATTTTCTAAACTTTATAAATGCTCTATGGTATCACGCGCTTGGCTGATTTCCATCCTATCAATAATATTTGAGCCCTTAGATTTACATAATGACATTTTTAACATGATCAACGATTCTT
Organism: Lathyrus tuberosus; assembly: GCA_022829125.1. NCBI lineage: Eukaryota > Viridiplantae > Streptophyta > Magnoliopsida > Fabales > Fabaceae > Lathyrus > Lathyrus tuberosus. Next base: position 20,883,417 of record JALAZF010000022.1, on the reverse strand, counting down.
GAAATAAAACAAAAAAGAATTTACTTGTCAAAATTTGTCTGCTTTTAAAATAAAGATGGCAATTCCTTTTGACTTTGAACATCAAAAAGAACATCGATAGCTTCTCTGAAGGTGATTGAACCTCAGAATGCAGAATCAAAGTACTCCTTCTAAACCAGTGCACCTGAATGAAGGATCCACTGTGTCAGATGTAATGTCCCACCTGACATTCCCGGCAGAGTTCGTACCTCTTAAGACCGATTGACGATTCTTTCTTCCCCACAAGGTCTACCTCTCCTAAGCAAGGCAGGATTGCTATCTTGTACCAATGATACTTTTCATCCCCCGCAGTGGCCGAGTATCTAGTCATGTTCATTCACCAGTTTATATGTCGCGTCTGTTTTGTCAGCATAAACATATATACATTATGCAAAATTGATTCACATTCATAATCATATCGCATTAATATCGCTCTGGTCATACTCATTTCCCAAGTGATAAAACCTTTTTATCAATCAAGTTGTCAATTGTCCTTTCCGTGTTGGATAAGACAAAATCTCGGTTTAAGTCCTTTCCTCGTCAAGAAATGAATCGTGTGAGCAATCTCATCCCAGTTTATTTCTGGATCGGAGACGGTCCTCGACCACTATGATAACTTGAACCTCTGAAAGCCAAGAAGACATTTGACCGACACCTTCATAACATCACTCTTCACCATAGAATATGATATTTTCTGCTTTCCCGGATTAAAGAAAATCCCCAGAGAAAGCCTCTCAACCGAAGACTCGCAGCAATACAGCGGTTTTTCTCCCAAAAAAAAGTCTATGTTAATGAAGTCATTAGCACCTCAAAATTGGATTACATCACATGCCATCTCTCTGAAAAGATCTCGAAGAAAAGTATGATGTAGTATCCCCAAGAAAAAAGCAGTCTCTCAAGAGATTCGTTTTTCCCCAGTAGAGTCAACAAATGGCGTCACCAACAGAGAAGTTTGTACACCTCTACCGCTCAGACAAATGGGTACCCTCGGAAAGTCTGACATCAAGTTTTTCAATTAAATGGTGTCTCCCCTAGTATAGCTCAGCGAGAAGTTTGATGAAAAACACTATGCATAGCATTCCTTGTCAAGGAAGAAACTCGACAAGAAGAAACAGAGACCAGTTTCGTGGCTAAAGACCAGGATCGAAGGGAGGTTTATTACAAAAAGAAACTGAGACCAGTTCCGTGGCTAAAAACCAAGGATCAAGGGGAGGTTTATTACAAAAAGAAACTGAGACCAGTTCCGTGGCTAAAGACCAGGATCGAGGGGAGGTTTATTACAAAAGAAACCGAGATAAGTTTTGTGGCTGAAGACCATGATCGAGGGGAGGTTTATTACAAAAGAAAATGAGACTAGTTCAATGGCTGAAGACCAGGATCAAGGGGAGGTTTATTACAAAAAGAAACTGAGACCAGTTCTATGGCTAAAGACCAGGATAAAGGGGAGGTTTGTTACAAAAGAAACTGAGACCAGTTCTATGGCTGAAGACCAGGATCGAGGAGATGTTTTACCCTTTTCTAAGTATCATTGCTTAGCAAAAGAAGATGGATGAGCAAACCGCTGACATTCATAACCACCGTCAAAATTTTGGGTATTTCGATATTTAATCCTCTTGCACCCTGAATATCCGAATACCTTCGCCCTTCACAACTTTGGGTCCAAGAAGATTAAATAGGGGCATCTGTTATACCACAAATTTTGACCACCAAGATTTTCCATCATTGTAAGAATCATCACCACAATATGGATGTACCTTCATGTCTCATCAATCTCCTCAAAGATGGTTGAGCATTCACCACAATCAAGAATTAGGGTTTTGAGCCCTCTCAGAGCACTTAGGAAAAGGATCAATCAAGAATTGGCATGATCTTCAACTTGTCTAAACTCTCTAACACCCATAAAGGATCAAGAGGTCTCGAACACCAAGGATCAAGCATAGAAGTTGCCACATTTCAAGTGGTTTGAGCCTCTAAACACCCGATGTCACAAAATCTGGGTTTTCATCGACTGAGGCCTCCAGAGTGAAATTTTCACAAGGGATTGAGCCAAGGCTTCAAAATATGACTCAATATGTTCAAAATAACCCTAGGAGTACCTTTCCAAAGTAAAATCACCCTCAGAGAATTCATTCCTCAAAAGTCGGGAATTAGGGTTTCTCCGCGCCGAACCGCTCCTGATCCAAAACTCAAAACATGACTTTTTTGGCAAAAATGATCCTTATGACTCATATTTTCATAAGATATGATTTATAATGTCATTTGAACAAGAATTGATCAAGAAATCATGATAAATTGTAAAAGGGGTAATCTTGAAAAAATTGAAAATTTTTCTAAGTTACTAAATTTGAAAGGTTTTGGTGCCAACTGTCATACCCCAAATTTTGACCACTAAGATTCCCATCATTGTGTCAATCATCATCACAATATGGATGTACCTCTTTGCCTCATCAATCTCCTCAAGGAATTGTTGAGCATTCACCACAATCAAAATTAGGGTTTCAAGCCCTCTTTGAGCCTTAGACAAATGATCAATCAAGGAATGACATGATCTTCAACTTGTCTAACTCCTTAAACATCCAAAATGGATCAAGAGGACTCCCACAACAAGGATTAAGCACAAGGTTGCTCCCTTCTAGGTGGATCAAGCCTCAAGATCGCCAGTGTCACCAAATTATGGTTTTGATCAACCAGGGCCTCCAGATGGGAATTTTCCTCTGGGCATGAGCCAATGCTTCAAAACATAACCTAATATACTCCATGGAACCTCATGGACCCAAGCATCAAGTCAATTTTGCCTCAGGGGATGCATTCATCAAAAATCAGGAATTTGGGTTTCTTGACCTAATTAACCCCTAAGTTGACTTTTGGGACAAATCATGAGCCAAGACCTCAAGAGAGGATTTGAGGGTCTCCAACATCCCACATTGATCCATTTGTAACAATGGATTGAGCCAAGAAGTTTGAGCAACAAGTCTCAATTTCATGTGAACCACAGTTAGGGTTTCGCGAGAAAAGTCAACAGTAACTTTGACTTTTGACCAGGACATGCTCCGAAACCCTAGGACATGATTCAATACACCCTATAACACCCATGGAACATGTCCATCAAGTTTGATTTAGGTCAAGGGAATGATTTCCTAAGGAATTGCACAGTTTGGAATTCATTTGACAAAAAGTCAACTGTGCACAAAAGTCAACTTTGACTTTTTGAAAATTTCACTAAAATGGATTTTTAACCCTAAAATGATGTTAATGTATGATTTGAATCATCATTCATCAAGAAAAATCAAAGAAAGTGGGATAACTTGTAAAAGGGGTAACCATAAAAACTTAGAAAAATTTCTAAGTTATGAAATAAAGTGGCAAGGGTACCAACTTTGGAGGACCATAACTCCTAAACCACAAAGCCATTCCTCCCCATCCAAATCTTTATTTGTAGATCTCATTGCCCTCTACAAAAGCTTCATACTGACCTATGTCCAAATTCCTCATGGATTTTGAGTTATGGAGTGATCAAAATCAAGAAAAATCACTTTGTTCCAACACTTAGTGAAAATTTCACTAAGTCAGAATCTGCCTTACTTTTTTCCAAATGTAGGGACATTTTTCACTTGGATCCAAAAGGTATCAAAACCAAATATGATCAAACAGTTGTTGTATCATATAAGGGCTTTCCAAAATGGCCAAGAACATTACCAAATTCAATTTGAGCCATGAGATATGATAGTGGAAGATGCCTTGCTGAAATCTGCCAAGGCAAGGCAGATTTTTGCACTTTTGGTCGATTTGCCAAAATCAGCCAATTCCAAGCCTTGTCATCACTTTGGACACATCTGAGGATTGAATCTAAAGGGGACAATCACTGAGCCAAGCCTCCAAAGTCCTTGGAACAAGAAATAGCATGCCAAACCTAGAATTGCCTAAAATAGGGACAAGACTCCAATTTTGGATTGGAGCATTCAATGGAAGCACCAAGGTGGCATGGACTGAGCCATTAGCAACTGAATTCAGTCAAGACTTATCCAAGACCAAGGGAACCAGCAGCCTGTGCCCTAACCTCTAGTCAATGGCTAGAGGAGACTTGGATTCTTATTTGCCAACATTGGCCAACCCTACTCAGCAGTTGCCATTCACTATTCCTTGCAAAACAAACTTGCTCTACTATAAATAGAGCTCAATTGTGATCAGTTTAAGTACACCAAAGGCCTACAACACTTGCCTTTCTCAAAATCCACTTCTCACTCTCAAAAATGTCTTTCTTAGCAAGTCACTATCGAATTTTTCAGTAGAGGGCAATTCCACTCAAACCAATCACACACACACCTCACATACATCATATGTGAGCTGATCAAACACTTAAACAACAACTGGAACACTGATTTCTCAGAATCACCAGTCAATTGCTCAAGGTTTTAACCAAGTTGCATTTGAGATGCCATGAAGTGATCCAGCCAATTTCCATCAAGTCCAAGCATTCAAACACACTCCATAGGGTGTAGGGAAGCTGTTCAGATCATCACCACTCATCTGTAACACCTCCAACACAGAAATCACTTTGAACTTGCTGTCACAGCCTAGAGGTAAGCCTAATCTTGGTCATCTCTCAATCTATGCATATTTCCTCGCACAATACTTTTGCCAAATGTTCATAATCATGCATGGAATGTTTCCCCTCAATTAATTGCCTTGTTTGAATCGTGTATCAAAATTCCCAGCCTTCATGCAGAATTTAGGGTTCTTGAGGATTTATCGTGATTTCTTATTTTATGCTTAATTTAAATGAAATTAATTGTCATAGACATGATCGTGAGGTTGAAACGAGCATATTGATATGTGGATTGCATGATATAATCAAGTATTCAGTGAGATTGGAGAGAAAATGCAAATCTGGGCAAAACCCAGAACACGCGCGTGTTCATGGGTGTTCTTGGCGCCCTTTTCGAAAAATTCAAATATTTGAATTTTGTGATTTTATTTAATTGATTCAAAAATTAATTTCTCTCTGAGTTTTAATGATTTTGAGTTGATTCTTTTTTTAATAATTCACAAAAATGTTTAAATATTTTATTTTCCCAAAAAATCCCAAAAATATTATTTATTTTATATAATTGATATTTTTGCAATGAATTAATATTTTAATTGTTTTTGGCATTTTGAATATTTTTTCCATCTTGATTTTGCAACTTTTAGTGGTTTCTAATATTTTGTAGGGCAAAACTTGATTTATGAGGCATTAATCCATGATCACAATTTTTTTTCCACATGTTAAACAATTTTGATCATTTTAATTGAATTTTTTATTCAATTAAAACACATTTTGAAAACAAATTAGGGTTTTTGATTAATTCAACCCTCATAAATCATTCAAAACCTTTTTGGGCCTCTTGAGAGAGTGTAAGACCCATCCCCCTTGTACAAAAACACTTTGGGCCTCACTTATTGTATAAGTCCCTCTGTACAAGTATACAGCGCGACCGTCGTCCGTTTAAAACATCTGGGCCTCTCCTCGAGCTATAAGACCCATTCAACAATTTTGGGCCTCTAATAGAGTGTAAGACCCAATCCCCTTTTAACCAAAACAATTTTGGGCCTCAGATATTGTATAAGCCCCTTTGCGTTAAAAGAAAATCTCGGCGCGATCGCCATTTCAAACGTAAAATCATCTGGGCCTACCCTCGTGTTATAAGCCCCACTCTTTTTCTTTAAACCTTTTTAGGCCTCTTGAGAGAGTGTAAGACCCATCCCTTTATACATAAACAATTTTTGGGCCTCAGTCACTTGTATAAGTCCCTCTGTACAAATTCAACAGTGCGATCACTGATAAAACCCTGGGCCTCTCCTTGAGCTGTAAGCCCCAAATCTTTCTTTTCAAAGCACTTTCTCCTTTGATTTTGAAATATATTGTTGTTTTCAATCTTTATTTGTTGAACAACTAACCAAACAGCATGGAAGTTCTACAACCGAGTAAGTGTTTATATGCTTTCATTTACCGCTTTCATATACATATAACTGTATTGTGGGGCTGTTTTGATGTAAGTCTTCTTTCATAAACTCATATCGACTGTGTAATAATAGTATAGATATTTTGAGTTTCCCCGGCAACTACGTCTAGCACTAGGTAAAGCCGTTTTGATCACTCTTAGAAATAGACAAAACTAGATCCCCACAGGATTACCAGACACAGTCTTCCCTCCTCTTGGGGTTAAACAATATGGAGATGTGAAAGGCATATTCTTTTTTAACCCTTTCTCAGACTGTCACTCGTAGAAGTTGTCAAAGAAACTCTACTCCCCAGAGATGATCTCTTCTCTGTGAATTGCATCCCATGAGTTTCTTCCAAATTCTCGAACTTTCCTGGCTTGATCTATTCTCTGTGAATAGCCTGTCTTGAACTTCTCGGGGTTTGGGGATCCACAGGCTTCTTAAAAGCACCCTTAGTAATTGTCAAGAAACTCTATTCCCCAGAGATGATCTCTTCTCCGTGAATTGCATCCCTTGAGTTTCTTCCAAATTCTCGAACTTTCCTGGCTTGATCTATTCTTTGTGAATAGCCTGTCTTGAACTTCTCGGGGTTTGGGGACCCACAGGTGTCTTAAAAGCATCGGCCACCTCTTGGGCATTGTACAAGGACCCGCAGGCTTCCTAAAAGCATCCCCGCCTCCTCTTTGGCGTTGTACAAGGACCCGTCGGCTTCTTAGAAGTATTCACAGCCTCCTCTTAGGCTTCGTATAATGATTCTTCCTATGGGAATGATAGCCTTCTCTTGGGCTTCATACAAGGACCACTCGACTTCTTAAAAGTTTCCAGCCTCCTCTTGGGCTTCGTACAAATTGTCCCGACAAACTCCTAGAGGTATAGGAACAGAAATCAGTCATCTTAATAGAACAGTCTTTCCAAGAGTCTACTACTGTTTCTCAAAGCATAGTACAAAAGATGAAACTCTAGACTTGGACAGTCAAATTTCCTTGAGTCTCAAAGACATTCTCAAGCACCCTTCAAGAATAGGAAGGAACCCCGTAGACTCGGACAGTCTCAATACCCTTTGGATTTCCCATTTCCTCAAAGAGAAGGAAATATCCCTGATCCTTGAATCAAAATCCCTGAGTACGGTGTTACTCATATAAGAACTGATTTCCTCTTTGAACCCATATACTGGTCACTCAACTGAAACAGTAACATCTTTAGCCTTCATCTCGAGCTTTATACGAGATACAAAAAGGTTCTTATTGAATCAACTTTTAGCCTCTCTCTCGGGCTTCGTACGAGATACCATAAAATACTCTCTTGTTGAGTCAACTCCCTTTTAGCCTCCATCTCGGGCTTCGTACGAGATACTAAACACTCTCTCGTTGAGTATAAAAGACTCTCTTGTTGAGTCAAACACCTTTTAGCCTCCTCTTAGGCTTTGTATAAGGAAAACCTTTTAGCCTCCTCGTAGGCTTTGTATAAGAAAATCACTGGTTGATCTAATCAACCTTTTAGCATCAAAACTGTGCCTCGTTCACAGTACACAAACATCAACAACTCTTTTCCCGTCATCTAATCGCTGTAAGCGGAAAGCCTCTGGATTATTTACATCCATGCCACTGTCCCTCTTTTAGCATGAGAAATTCCTAAGGAAAGATGGCATTGCTCTACACTGAGTTAAAGTCTTATCCTTCAGGTTGGAAATCCCCTATAAAGGAAATTATGGCATTGCCAGATTCACACATCCCGGTTAAAGTAATTCTCCTTTATAAACAGTTGTGACAGACAAACCCCTCTTTAGAGATGACAGATTCTCTCTAAAGTCAAACCCTTTTAGCTTCACATCTTGGGCTTTGAACAAGATACAAATCGACTCTTTAGCTTCACATCTTGGGCTTTGAACAAGATTCAAACTACCTTTAAGCTTCACGTCTTGGGCTTTGAACAAGACACCAAAACACCAATTTCCTCCCATAGAATAGGAGGAACTACGAACGCTCTGATTTCCCTGTTTCGGAAAACGGGAATACATAGGCATAAGATTGAAAGAAAAATCTTAGAGAGCACACTAAACAAAAACCCAAAATCCCGTATCTTCATATATCAGTCCTAACATCCTACCCTGACCCGTTCCGTCATTTCCACCTTAGCCAAATAAGCAGAGAGAGGTCCCACAACCACATAGCATCCATAACCTAACAGACCGCTGTTTAAACTCAGTATGCAAGCAGGGTTAATTGGAGACATCTATTTCCCTTCCTTAGTCAGCTCAATAGGATAAAAAATGAATCGACCTGTAGTACCCCAAAGGGTGATAGTGCTTAAGAACCACGTCCAAAATCGCTCGCTACACCAACTTCCAAGGACCATAACTTTTGATCCAAGCAGCCATTTTGAGTGATCCAAAGCCTGATTTGTAGGTCTTCCTACATTCTACAAAAGCTTCAACTACCTCAAACTCCAATTCTTCATAGATTTTTAGTTATGGATGAATCAAAGTGGAAACAAAATCAAAGATTAAACACTTAGTGAAAACTGCCTGAGTTTTCAGCCTTGAACATCAATGTTCATGAGGATTTTTCAGTTGGATTCGAATAGTTTCAAGACAAACTATGATCACATGTGGATTGTATCATGTTAGAGATTTCTAAAAAGCATAAGAGCTTTCCATAACTCCATTTGAGCAAGGAGATATGATCCTCCCAAAATGGCACTTTCCAACTGTCATGTACAAGGCAGTTTTGTGCACATTTGCTCGAGCTGGCCAAATTGTGCAACCTTAAGCCTTGTCACACTTCTAAAAACATATAAGGATCTTATCCTAGCAAGTACCTCTGATCCACAAGCCTTGCAAGTCAAGACACCACCCCTTTTGGCATGTGGAATTCAATGTTCTAAATCCAAAAACTCCAATTTTGTTTCAAGGCATTCAAGAGGTGCATTGAGGTGGCATGGACTGAGTCTTTAATCACTGAATAAGTCAAGCCATATCCCTGCAATAGAAGACCATAGGCCTATGCTATAATCTCAATTCAATAATCATGGAAGACTAGAATTCCTTTATGCAACCATTGGCCACAGACCTGTACCAGTTGCCATTCACTATTGCTTGCAAAAAAAACTTGCTCTACTATAAATAGGGCTCATTTGTGATCAGTTTGAGTACACTAAAGCACCCAAACTGATGCTTTACTCAAAATCTCTCTTTCACTCCAAAAAAATCTCTTGCAAGTCACTATCGGGTTTTGCATTTGAGAACAATTATGTCCAAACCAATTATGCAAACACCTCACATTCATCATATGTAAGTGATTCAAACACATAACCAACATCTGGAACATCAAAATCACAAAGTGGTATCCCATTTTCTCAAGTTCAAGGACCTGCTGCAGAAGGATTCGAGCTGGTCAGACCAAGAAGTTTCCAACCACTCCAAGCATTCAAACACATTCCTTGACACCTAAGGAAGTTGTCCAGATCATTGGAACACATCTGTAACATCTCCATCATCAAGCTCGATCACCAACTGCAAGAGGTAAGCCTGAAGCCTTCAAACTCCATATTCCATGCATCATAAATGAATTTTTGAGTTACCATTTTGTTCCTGCATGTATATAGAGTGATAACCCTCAATCAATTGCCATGAATCAATCGTGTATGGAATTTTATTGTGTTCATGCTGAAATTAGGGTTCTTGAGGTTATCTTCTAATTTATCACTCCATACTTAATATAAATGCAATTAATCTATATGGTTGTGATCCTTGTTCAAAAGGAACAAGATTGATGTTTGAATTGTGCAAAACCATTGAGTAATCGGAGAGAAAAGTGAGAAAATGTAAATCTGCAAAAATAGGGCACGTGCGAGGTTGAAGATGACCGTTGGCGCCATAATTCAAATTATTTGAATTTTTCAATTTTTGTAATTTTATTTAATTGATTCAAAAATTAATTTCTCTATGAATTTTTATGTTTTTTAATTGAATCTTTTTTTCAAAATTCATGAAAAGGTTAAATTATTTTATTTTACAAAAAAAATCCAATTTATATTATTTTTTTAATATAGTTAGAATTTTTGTAATTAATTTCATTTATTTGTTTTTAAAACATTTTTAAATGAAATTCCCACCTTGATTTTTCATTCCAAATGAATTTCAAGCTTTCATGTGATTAAACATGATTTTTCAAAATATTTTTCAAAGTGTACAACTTGTTTTGAATATATTTGGTATTTTATATAATTTTTTATTTAATTTCCTTTGAAAATTATATCTTTTAAATTCAAAATTAGGGTTTTCTCTAATTTTTTATTTTTTAAAACTTCACAAAAACACTTTGGGCCTCTAATAGAGTGTAAGACCCATCCCTTGTCACATAAATAAATTTTGGGCCTCAGTCATTGTATAAGTCCCACTGTGTTTAAAAAAAAACTGCGGCGCGATCGTCACCTTTTAAACAAAATCATCTGGGCCTTCCCTTGTGTCCCATTTTTCTTCTTTGTTCAAACACTTTGGGCCTCTAATAGAGTGTAAGACCCATCTTTTTGTACATAAGATAATTTGGGCCTCAGTCATTCTATAAGTACCAGTACAGTTTTCAAAACAACGGTGCAATCACTGTTATTTCTGGACCTCTCCTTGAGTTGTAAACCTTATCTCTTGTATAAAAATAAACTTTGGGTTTCTAATAGAGTGTAAGACTCAACCTCCTTTGTACATAAATATTTTTGGGCCTCAATCATTGTATAAGTCCCGGTACAATTTTCAGGACAACGGTGCGATCACTGTTAATTTTGTGCCTCTCCTTGAGTATAAGCCCCAATCTTCTTTTCAAAACAACTTCCCTTTTTGATTTAGATTCAAATTCATAGTTGTTATCAAAAATTTCTTTAATTTCTTGAATAACTAACCATACAACTATAACAATGGAAGCTTGCTCACCTGTAAGTTCTAACAGCTTTCTTTTACATACTTGTTTATATATACTTGTTTATAATGCTGGAATCTTGCTCACCTGTAAGTCCTACTACACTCTTTAAACATACTTGTTTATATATTTCATATATATATGCCTGTATATCTCCTTAGAGTTTTCCCCGACAACTAGGTCTAGGATTAGATCAAACCGGTGGTCACTCTTTCAACATAGTCAAAACTAGTTCCCCATAGGAAATTCCAGATACAGTCTTGCCTCCTCTTGGGCTTATACAATATGGAACAGAGAAAGACATTATTCCCGGTGAAACTTTTCTCAAGACTGTCACTACTAGAAATTTGTCTAAGAAATTCATTTTCCCCATAGAGGATTAATTCCCGGTGAAACCTCTCTTGAATTTCTTGAAACCCAAGAACTGTTCACTAAAGAAAGGATTATTCCCGGTGAAACCTTTCTTGAACTTTTCTTATGTTTGGACCCACTGGCTTCCTAAAAGCATCCACAACCTCCTCTTTGGCTTTGTACAAGGGCCCTCTGGCTTCTTAGAAGTTCTCATGCCTCCTCTTGGGCTTAGTACAAGGACTCAAAGACCTCCTATAGGTATAGGACAGAACTTAGTCATCCTTTGATAGTTCAATCCTCCAAAAAGTCAGAATCTAAAAACATCAGACAAATTTAGGGTTGATTCTCATTCCTTAAAACACCAGCCTCCTCTTGGGCTTCATACAAGCAGACTTGGACAGTCTCAGCCTCCTCTTGGGCATCATACAAAGATCATCCTCCAGTTAAGAGTTAACCTCTTCATACCAATAGACTTGGACAGTCTCACCTCCTTTTTGGATCTCTAGAAACCCTCAAGTTTCCTAAAAGCACAGGAAAAAAACTGACCAATCACCAACAGAGTTAAAACCTCTATAGGTTTTTTTTAACGCAATCTTTAAACTCTCACTTTAATTTTCCCCAGCTAGGGTCAAATCACTATCAATAAACCCTCTATCAGAACCTCAAGGCATCTGATATTTCAACTCTTCTGTAATCCCCAGCAAGAGTTGATTCCCCACTTTGGACCTGTCTCTGGATCTCAACAATCCTCAGCAGAAGTTAGCCTCCTCTTAGGCTTTATATAATAAATTCCCAACCAGCCTCCTCTTAGGCTTTGTATAATGATCATCCCTCAGCACCTTTTAGCCTCAATCTTGGGCTTTGTACAAGACACCTATAAAAATCCTCCTATAGAGTCAGTTAACCCATTTAGCCTCAATCTTGGGCTTTGTACAAGACATATAAAATCTCTCACCAGTAGAGTTAATCCCCTTTAACCTCAATCTTGGGCTTTGTACAAGACAGATAAAATATTCCCCAGAAGAGTCAATATCCCCTTTTTTTAGCCTTCTCATAGGCTTTGTATAATGACCTCCCTAAGCAGAGTCAATCTCTTTTTTAGCTTCAATCTTGGGTTTTGTACAAGACAAATAAAACACTCTCTTGTTGAGTCAGCCTTTTCAGCCTTAATCTTGGGCTTTGTACAAGACAGATATAAAACTCCCTAATAGAGTCAACCTTTTAGCTTTAACCTTGGGCTTTGATCAATGCACACAAAAATCAACATCCCCTTAGAGGAAATAAAAAATCTCTCTATAGGAAGACATTTCTCTGTATATCACACATAAAAACATACAATCAAACAAACCCTAATCCCAGATAACTGTTGTAAGTGGCACACTTGTTGATTCAAAAATCCAAGCTGTAGTCCATCTCTTATCCTGGTAAATCCCCTTCTTTCATCTAATTACTGTAAGTGGAAAGCCTCTGGATTATTTACATCCAAGCCAATGTCCCTCTCTTAGCATGAAAGATTCCTAAGGAAAAATGGCATTGCTCTATACTGAGTTAAAGTTTTCTCCTTCAGGAAAAATCCCTTATAAAGGAAATTATGGCGTTGCAGGATTCACATATCCCAGTTAAAGTAATTCTCCTTTATAATCAGTCACCCAACAACTGTGATAAACAGATGAGATATCTCCCTTTAGAGATGACAAATTCTCTCTCAGTCAAAACCTTTAACTTCAATCTTGGGCTTTGAACAAGACATAAATACTCCTTTATCTTCAATCTTGGGCTTTGAACAAGAGACCAAACATCTTTTCCTCCCATAGAATAGGAGGAACTACGATTGCTATGATTTCCCTGTTTTCTTTAACGGGAATACGTAGGCATAAGATTGTGAAATCTTAGCGAGCACACAAATAAAAAACCTTAGGTCCAGTACCTTACCAAAAACATCGAAAAAACCCGACATCAACAAAAACTCTCTCTCAAACACTCCCAAAGGAGAAACTTTCCCAACCCACGACAGATAAATACCAGTAAATAGAAAAACAGTAGAAATTGCTAACGATCTATGGATAACCATATATAGGATGGGAAATTTACAATTCCCCATTGTATAACCTGACCCCGGACCCCCAATCTCTTAAGCATTTGTTAAAGAAAACATTTGCGTGCAAGGTTAGTTTTAGATAGCTTCCCTTTCCTTTCCAGTTTCATAGGATAAATAAGAAATTAGAAAGTAGCACCCAATTCCAACCAATGGTGATAAGGTGGTCGCGTCACCGACAAAAATCGCACGCTACAGATGGTAATTACTTCGACTTATGGACAACTTTTGGGACATCGACTGCAACCCAATGGCGACGAACTCCTCTATGAATCACAAAGTCTGGTACTTTCCTTCTTGGTTTTTCTTCAGAAATGACGCTGATTTCTGGCGGAGTAGGATCATTGGAGTCTTCTTCCCATGCAGAGTTATCATAAGAGGACTCTTCTGTCGTATCTTCCCTAGTGTTTTCACTCTTAAGAGGATTTTCCCCATCCAGTTGGCTAGATGTCCTCGTATCTGATGTGAGAGCTTTCGGGAGCGGTGTATTTGACTAAAAAGTCATACTTGCCGCTTGGCTATCCCAAGGTATCCCAGGTTTCTGTGGGCATCGACGAGTCATCTTCCTCAATGACGTTGACCTCAGGAAATGTGTAGTTAATGAATTATTGTTCTGCAATCTTTGCAAATTCATCAACATGGTGTCAGACATTTTTGGAATGTCCTGAGTAATGATTTCATGACTCTGGGGGAGCAGGTGTATTCCTTTCAAGACTACTCAGCTGATAGGCATTGTCTGGCTGACTCTTTTGCCTCAAGTCTTCCGTGAATGGCTTCCAGATAGGCAAGTCATCCAGGGGATCATAATAATCGTAGTCAAAGTTGTCCTTCATCAGATTGTCCTCCTCTAATGAGTTGGATGGAGCATGGCATCCTTCGGGATCACAATCTCCATAGATCATCCTGACGTCTGATCTTGGTATATATCTTGGGCTCTATTTTGGAAAATAGAATGGCTTGTGTGTTTCTCACTAAGATATATAACCGTCATCGTTGAGATAAGACTTCCACTCTTCATCCGTGTCGGAGGAGTCGTTCCTATCGATGGTGTGGACTTCTTGAGATACTAGGTGGAGGAAGCCTCCGCTGTGGAAGAAATCCTGAATAGGACGAAAACTTTTGTCCTTCTTTGTAGTCTGGGTACAGGTTGGAGAGAAACCAAAACCTTTTCTTGTCTTGTTATCAGTAGGAGTTACTATCTGTCCCCATCCTTTTATGTCATTACTCTCGATCACTTTGAGAGCGTCTTTGTATGAGGAAATCAACGTCCCTCTTTCTTGTTGATTCTCATTGCTCACCGAGAGTGCTTAGAACTGGGTTCCAATAACCTCCTTTAGTTCAACACAGGAGAATGATGATAAGTTGCTCACGATTAAGGCTTGCTCTCCACACACTGTGACTAATTTGTCATTCTTGACGAACTTCAGCTTCTGGTGAAGTATCGAAGTGACTGCCCCAGCTTCGTGTATCCAAGGTCTTCCTAATAAACAATTGTATGCTACCTAGATGTTCATGATCTAGAAAGTGACTTGGAAAGTGTGAGGACCGATGGTTATGGGAAGATTGACTTCGCTGATAATTATTTTTATGGATCCGTCAAAGGCTTTGACGATGATCTCATTGCCTCTCATCAAAGTTCCTTGAAAAGATAGTCGAACCAAAGTTGACCTTGGCATAACATTTAAAGATGAACCTGTGTCTACCAGAATGCTGGCTAGATCATCGTCTTGGCAGTTGACTATGATGTTGAGTGCCATATTATGGTTCTTGCCTTCTTCCGGCAGTTCTTCATCACTGAATCTCAAGTTGTTACAGGAAGTGATGTTGGAGATGATGCTGTCAAATTGTCCTACCGTCACATCTTATTCCACAAACGCTTGCTCTAAGACTTTCTGTAGAGCTTCCCTATGAGCTTCTGAATCAAGCAGGACAAATAATACAGAAATTCGAGACAGAGTTTGCAACCATTGATCCACAATGTTGTACTCGCTTTTCTGGACGAGCTTCAGTATCTCATTGTTGTTCTTTACAGGTTTTGGATTACTGGATTGACTGACTTGTTGGTCAGGAACTTCTGTTTGAGGTTCCTTCTCCATGGTAGGTTCTCCAACTCCTCTGTTGAAGATCCGACCGCTCCGGGTGACTCGACTGATGTCGACAATGTTCCCAATGGAGGGTAATGGAGTTTCTTTTCCATTTTCTATGGTCGTTGCACCGTACTTGTACGGGATAGCCTTTTCTGACTTGTACGGTATTAGACCTGGCAAGTAGATAACCACAAGAGCTTTTTGGTTTTTCTGACCGACGTAGGCAACCTCAATTAGTTCCTGGTTGGGAATTTTTCTACTATCAAGAGGGACTTTTGATTCGTTGAGTAGAGGGATTATGGCGCAAACGTCCTTGGTTACAGAGTTTTGGTTTCGACCAGGGAGGTAATCTTGTATCATGTTGATTGATTCAGAATTTGAACCTGGTTGAATCTCTTTTCGGTCTAACTGGTGCTGGAGAGTTGCTCGCACGAGGTAGCATCTGTCATACCCTAAATTTTGACCACTAAGATTTCCCATCATTGTGCAAGTCATCATCACAATATGGATGGGCCATCATACCTCATTAGTCTCCCCAAAGATGAGTGAGCATCCACTGCAATCAAACTTAGGGTTTCCAGCCCTCTCAGAGCTCTTAGACAAAGGATCAATCAAGGAATGACATGATCTTCAACTTGTCTAGCCTCTCAAACATCCACAAAGGATCAATAGGACTCCCATGTCAAGAATCAAGCACAAGGTTGTAACATTCTAAGTGGATCAAGCCTCAAGATCGCCAGTGTCACCAAATTAGGGTTTTGGCCGACCAGGGCCTCCAGATGGAATTTGCCTCTGGTCATGAGCCAATGCTTCAAAGCACAACCTAAGATGCTCCAAGGGACATCATGAACCCAATCATCAAGTCAATTTAGCCTCAGGGGAAGCATTCATAAAAAATTGGGAATTAGGGTTTCTTGACCTAATTCACCCCTAAGTTGACTTTTGGGACAAAACATGAGCCAAGACCTCAATACATGATTTCAGGGTCTCTAATAAACTACATTTATACATCTGCAACAATGGATTGATCCAAGAAGCTTGATTCACAAGTTTCAAGTTCATCAGAACCACAGTTAGGGTTTTTGAAGAAAAAGTCAATTGTGCCTCTGACTTTTGACCAGGACATGCTTCCAAACCTTGGGACATGATTCAATACACCCTATAACACCTTTGAAATCAATCCATCAAGTTTGATTTAGGTCAAGGACTTGATTTCATAGAGGATCGCATAGTTTGGAAATCATCTGATAAAAAGTCAACTGTGCCCAACAGTCAAAGTTTGAATTTTTGATTTTTTTTTATCAATTATGGTCCCCTAACCCTAAAATGATGTTAATGTGTGAATGGAATCATCATTCATCAAGAAAAATCAAAGAAAGTGGGATAACTTGTAAAAGGGGTAACCATAAAAAACTTCTAAGGATCATAACTTGAGATCCAAGCAACCATTTTGGCTGATCCAAAGATGGATTTGTAGCTCTCATGGCATAATTTAAAAGTGTCAACTACACCTCATTCCAATTCCTCAGGGATTTTAAGTTATGGAATGATCAAAATGGCTGAAAACATGAAATGTCACTTTTTCCAACACTTAGTGAAATTTTCACTAAGTCAGAATCTGTCTTGCTTTTTTTCCAAAAATATGGGGATTTTTCACTTGGATCCAAAAAGTATCAAGACAAACTATGATCACACGTGTGTTGTATCATATAAGAGCTTTCCAAAATGGCCAAGAACTCCATCAAACTCCACTTAAGCCATGAGATATGTCAATGACAATGTGCCTTGCTGCAAACTGTCATGACAAGGCAGATTTTTGCATTTTGCTCGATTTGAGCAAATTTTGCAAATGACAAACAAGTTTATCCATCTGAAAACCTCAGGGAGGGACCAAGGAGGGACAAACACTGATCCATAAGCCTCCCAAGTCTTTGGAACTAAAAATAGCATGCCAAACCTAAAAAACCCTAAAGAGGGGACAAGACTCCAATTTTGTTTTGGAGCATTCAATGGATGGACCAAGGTGGCATGAACTGAGCCATTTCCAACTGAATGAGTCAAGGATGATCTCTGAACTAGGGAACCAGCAGCCTATTCTCTAACCTCTAGTCAATGGCTAGAGGAGACTTGAGATTCCAAAATGCAACCATTGGCCAAACCTCTGCTGCAGTTGCCATTCACTATTGCTTGCAAAACAAACTTGCTCTACTATAAATAGAGCTCATTTGTGCTCAATTTAAGTACACCAAAGCCATCAAACAGATGCTTTCCTTAAAATCACCTTCTCACTTCCAAATTTGCCTTCCAAAGCAAGTCACTATCGGGTTTTGAGTTTGAAAGCTATTCCAACCAAACCAATCACACACACACCTCATAAACATCATATATAAGTGATCCAAACACTTAAACAACAACTGTAACACTGATTTCTCAGAATCACCAGCCAGTTGCTCAAGGTTTTAACCAAGTTGCAGTTGAGATGCCATGAAGTGATCCAGCCATTTCCAATCAAGTCCAAGCATTCAAACACACTCCATATGGTGTAGGGAAGCTGTTCAGAACATCGCAACTCATCTGTAACACCTCCAACTCAAAAATCACATTGCCCTTGCTGTCACGACCTTCAAGTAAGCCTAAACTTGGTCATCTCTTAATCTATGCATATTTCCTCGCACAATACTTTTGCCAAATATTCATAATCATGCATAGAATGTTTCCCCTCAATTAACTGCTTTGTTTGAATCGTGTATCAAAATTCTCAGCCTTCATGCAAATTTTAGGGTTCTTGAGGTTTTGTCTTGATTTCTTATTCCATGCTTAAAATAAATGAAATTAAAGACCATAGACACGGTCGTGAGGTGAAAACGAGCAGATTGATATGTGGATTGTGTGATTTCATCAAGTATTCAGTGAGATTGGATAGAAAATGCAAATCAGGCCAAACTCAGAACACGCGCGTGTTCTTGCCATGTTCTTGGCGCCTTTTTTGAAAATTCAAATATTTGAATTTTGTGATTTTATTTAATTGATTCAAAAATTAATTTCTCTCTGAATTTTAATGATTTTGAGTTGATTCTTTTTTTAATAATTCACAAAAATGTCAAAATATTTTATTTTGCCAAAAATTCCCAAAAATGTTATTAATTTCATATATTTGATATTTTTGCAAAGAATTAATGTTTTATTCATTTTTAACATTTGAAATATTTGTTCCTTCTTGATTTCCCAAACTTAATTGATTTTCAATCATTTTGTGGATATAAACATGATTTTTGAAGCACTGATCCTAGATCACCACTCATTTTTCACATGTTCTCATCAATTTTTATTAATTTTTGAACAAAATTAATTCCTTTTTGAAAAAAATTTAGGGTTTTTGATTAATTCAACCCTCATTAATCACTTTCAAAACTTTTTGGGCCTCTAATAGAGTGTAAGACCCAACCCCCTTTGTACAAAAATAATTTGGGCCTCAGTCATTGTATAAGCCCCAGTACAATTTCCAAAACGACGGCGCGATCACTGTCTTTCCCTGGGCCTCTCCTTGAGCTATAAGACCCATTTATTTTCTTAAAAAACTCATTGGGCCTCTTGATAGAGTGTAAGTCCCACCTATTTTTAAATAAAATAATTTGGGCCTCAGTGCATTGTATAAGTCCCGATACAGTTTCAGAAACAACGGCGCGATCGTCACCTTTTTAACAAAAACAACTGGGCCTCTCCTCGAGCTATAAGTCCCATTCCTTTTCAAAAACAAAAACCTTTTGGGCCTCTAATAGAGTGTAAGACCCAACCCTTTGTAAATAAAACCTTTTTGGGCCTCAGATATTGTATAAGACCCACTGTGTTTTCAAAACAACGGTACGATCATCGTTAAAACTTGGGCCTCTCCTTGAGCTGTAAGCCCCAACAATATTTTCAAAGCACTTTCTCCTTTGATTATGAATTCAAATATATGTTGTTATCAAAACTTTCTTTGTTGAACAACTAACAAAATAGCATGGAAGCTTTACAACGGGTAAGTGTTTATCCGCTTTCATTTACCGCTTTCATATGTATATAACTGTATTGTGGGGCTGCTTCACTGTAAGTCTTCTTTCACATCCTTTTATATACTTGTCACATATCCACTATGTAATACTAGTATAGTTATTTAGAGTTTTCCCCGGCAACTACGTCTAGCACTAGGTAAAGCCTTGTTGATCACTCTTAAATACAAACAAAACTAGATCCCCCGTAGGATTCCAGATACGGTCTTCCCTTCTCTTGGGGTTAAACAATATGGAACAAAGAGAAAGGCAGTATTCTCGGTGAACCTTTTCTCAGACTGTCACCCTTAGAAATTGTCATAGAAACTCTAACTCCCCAGAGATGATCTTTTCTCCGTGAATGGCATCTCTTGAGTTTCTTCCAAATTCTCGAACTTTCCTGGAATGATCTCTTCTCTGTGAATTGCATTTCTTGAACTTCTCTTTGTTTGGGGACCCACGGGCTTCCTAAAAGTATCTCCGCCTCCTCTTGGGCGTTGTACAAGGACCCTTCGGATTCTTAGAAGTTCTCATGCCTTCTCTTGGGCTTAATATAAGGACCCTGACGACCTCTTAAAGGTATAAGACAGAACTTAGTCATCCTTTTCTAGAGCAGTCTTTCCAGCGTCAAAACTCCGGCCATTCTAGGGTTGATACTCATCCCTTAATGTTCGTGCCTCATCTTGGGCATTGTACAAAAGATAAAACTCTAGACTTGGACAGTCTAAGCCTCATGAGTCTCAAAGACATTCTCAAGTTCCTTTCAAACATAGGAAAAAACAGTGATCACTCTGAAACCCGATCTCTCTCATGAGAGCTCCCCACCCTTGGGCCTGCCTATGGATCTAATCCTCAGCAGTAAGATAGCCTCCTCTTGGGCTTTGTACAAATGATTCTCCCTAGCGGAGCTAACCTTTTTAGACTCTCCTATTGAGTCAGTCTCCCTTTTAGCCTCCGTCTTGGGCTTCATACAAGACACATATAACACACTCTCTTATTGAGTATAAAAGATTCTCTTGTTGAGTCAATTTTTAGTCTCCGTCTTAGGCTTCATATAAGACACATATAATCCACTCTCTTGTTGAGTATAAAAGACTCTCTTGTTGAGTCAATCTCCTTTTAGCCTCAATCTCGGGCTTTGTACGAGACGACAAATCACTCTCTTGTTGAGTATAAAAGACTCTCTTGTTGAGTCAATCAACCTTCAGACTCTCTTGTTGGGTCAATCACCTGTCAAACAGACTCTCTTGTTGAGTCAACCTTTTTAGCCTCCGTCTTGGGCTTTATACAGGACAGATAAAAGTACTCTCTTGTTGAGTAAAACCTTTCAGCCTCCATCTTGGGCTTTATACAAGATACATTCTCCCCAACAGAGTTAAAAATCCTTTCTAGCCTCAATCTTGGGCGTTGTACAAAACAGAAAGAACATTTTCCCCGAAAAAGTCAAACTTCCCGCCTCCTCTTAGGCTTTGTATAAGGAAACCCCGATTGAGTCAATCAACCTTTTAGCATCAAATTTGTGCCTTGCTCACAGCATACAAACCTCAACAATCCCTCTTTAGAGATGACAAATTCTCTCTCATCCAAACCCTTTAGCTTCACATCTTGGGCTTTGAACAAGATACAAATTACCTTTAGCCTCATGTCTTGGGCTTTGAACAAGACATCGAAACACCTTTTTCCTCCCTTAGAATAGGAGGAACTACGATCGCTCTGATTTCCCTGTTTCGGGAATACGTAGGCATAAGATCGCAAAAATCTTAGCGAGCATACTAATCAAAAAACCTAAAACCCAGTACCTCCACACATCAACCAAAGAAATCCAGGTCTATTATCCTAACCAAAAGCCTCACAGATAATCCAGACACTTGTACACTTAAGAAAATAACCCTAAAAGACGAACCCCCCCTATTTTGATAGCATCTGTAAACCAACAGTTTTGACTGTTTAAACTCAGTTTGCAAGCAGGGTTAATTGGAGACATCTATTTCCCTTCCTTAATCAGCTCAACGAGATAAAAAATAGATCGAACTGTAGTACCAAAGCGATAGTGATTCGAAACCACAAAAATCGCGCTACAGCATCCTTGGTTATTTTTCGAGCATACTCTACAACGTTCATAATTTTGAGGAGGTACCCGACCATACTCACTTTGTATGCAGTGCATCCTGACTAGATCTATTTCTACTGAGCGGATATCACAACTTTGATGTCTACTAGAATTCCCATCAGTCATGTTAATCTGTTATGTGTCTTCACCCAGGTAGATCGGAAGCCACCAGTGGTCCAACAGATGTTGAAGAGTCCTTTGCACAAGCGCACATCCTTGGTCGTTTTCGTAGCATTATTTACAGTTTTGATAATCATGTTAAGCCAGAAAACCAAGTCTGACCTGCTTAGCATGTAATTCCACTAGACTGGTATCAATCAAGCGTGCGTCAAAGATCTGAACCATATTGACTTGATGGTTACTTCTTTCATGGTAGTCTTGGATCCATCAGAGATCCATTTGACGTTGGAGGGCCTCTTGTATAAAAGAGCATCCCTAGTCATCTTTTGAGAAGATCAGACAAGTGTTGTAATCGTGTCGCGGCAGATTATAATACTGACTTTGTCTTGAATGCAAAGCCACTAGATTGACGTTCATTGCACGGATATCGTGGTTCTGAAGAATGTTAGGATATGCGTGGGCCATGTTTACTTCACGAATCTTGTGATCCTGAATCCAGCCCAGATCCATTTGTTCTTGTAGAGCTACTTGTACTATGGCACACCCCTAATTGTCCTTGGAACAGATATCACATTGATGATAGCTGTGAGATGGCACATGGTCGTACCTGCTCTATTTGCAATGCACCTTTACCAGGTTGGTTCCCAATAGGAGTACATTGTGAATTTGATAACTGTTGGTAGGCTCTTCTTCTATCAAATTCACCGTAGTCTTCTCACGTTGCGATAATGGGTTCGTCTGAACATTTGGATTAGTATATTTGAAAGATAAAACCCCGTTCCTGACAAGTTTCTGTACATCAGACTTAAAGCTGAGACAATTCTCAATGTTATGTCCCATTCCTCCTTGATGGTAAGGGCAAGTTTGATCTGCTTTGAACCAAAAAGGTGGATTTTCTGGTATTGTAAGAGGAGTCCTGGTTTGAACGTGCCCCTTGGCAAGTAGAAGTGGAAATAACTCTGCGTACAACATCGGTATAGGGTCGAACCCTGATGTTCGTGTAGTACGATTGTTGTTATTGTACTGCGGGCGAGCCTGTTGAAGAGGCTGTTACGGCCTTTGCTGATACTGTTGTTGATTTGGTTGGCTCTGAGCAACCTGAGGTTGATAAGTCGAAGTTGGTGCTGGGTTGATAACGGGAGTTACTGCTGCTACCAGTTAATACCTTCGCTTTTGCTTTCCCAGAGAGATATTACTGATATCTTGCTCTTTCTTCTTTTGGAAAACACTACTGTATCTTTAAGTCACTAGTGCAGGAAAGACTTTTTACATCGGGCAAAAAACACATTTTACATCGGGTCTGGGTCTGATGTAAAGCCTAGCGATGTAGTAAATCAAAGACATTTTACATCGGGCAATAGGCCGATGTGAAAAATACACCTACTACATCGGTTGACTGTTACATCAGATGTGAAATATGGGTTTAACTTTTTTTTAAAAATAAATGTGCATTTAACATCGGTTGCATTTCGGCCCGATGTAAAATGTAGGTTTTTACATCAGTTGTCTATCTAGCCTGATGTAAAATGTAGGTTTTTACATCAGTTGCCTTTCTGACCCGATGTAAAATGTAAGTTTTTACATAGGTTGCAAGGCGCGTCCAATGTAATATGTATGCTATCTTTCTTAAAAAATTAGACTATTTTTTAGCGGAATCGAGGTGGAATCCCTGTAATTTTTTTTTGGTACCTAATTTTTCATATTTTTCCAACATCACATAGACCATATTTAAGTCGCTATTTGGTATCTAATTTTTCATATTTTTCCAACCAACCTGTTAATTTTATTGGACCAAATAGTTAGGATGCACATATTCTTCAAAATGAACAATTGATTTACAAAAGTACTAATCTAGGATACACACAAGTGTACAAAATTATAAGTATGTTTACACGGTGGACTACTACAACAACAAAACCAGTGAAAACATACAAAAATATCCAACCATTTATAAGTCCTTTCCCACACTTGAGTTGTAGTTTTAGTAGACAACACCAAAATCACATTTGGTCGAATAGGTTGTAGTGAAGATAGTTGCGAAGTAAGAAATTCAAAAGGGTTTCCTGCAATGCATCAACAGGTAAGTACAAGATCATAAACCTCAACGTAAAAAAATCTTCTACATAGGGACAAAACAAACCTGACCCAACTCATCATGGCGCAGAGTGGCAATCTGGTGCAATGCAAGGAGATTGCTGAAAAGAAAAATACAACACTATGATTAAAACAAGTTACTGGAAAATAATTCAGTTGTGCACCTCCTTAATTTATTCATTATGTAGATAAGCACGCAACTCACCCCCTAATTTCAGCTAGATCTCCAGTAAGTTCATGGCTATATGAATAGTAAAAAATAGTCTAGATGCAATAACATCCACAGTTCTTCTGTTCACACTCTTCAGCCAAGCAACGCTAGCTGAGGAACAAGCTTTGGCCTATAAAAAGAAAAACCAATTAATCATAAGCAATCTACTATTTGTTAAAACACATAGTTGAAAACATCTAACCAATACAGGAACCGACCTCATTGTATTTTTTCTGATCAATCAGAAAAAGTTGTACAGGCTGATAACAGTAAATTTCTAGCTCGGGCAACAAATGTTTAGTTGTAGGGGTTTGAATGGCAGACGTTGCAACATCCACGTCCATCTCATGATCATCCTCATATACAATCATTGATAACATTATTACTAAAAAGACCATTGCTATTTCCACACAAAAAACATAGGAAGATAAATTTTCAAAAAGACAGATAAAGGTTAATTAATCAAAGTCAGAACGTTCACACATATATCTCACAAGATATCTTTTATGAAATAAGTTTGTGACATCAACATTCAATAACCGAACTAAGTTAGAAAGTTACAAGTAGTCGATGAAAACTTTTAAAATACATAAATAAATATTCATCATCCCCTAATTTAGATTTACAGTTAGGGCCCTGTTTGGATATATAGTTTAATTAAGTACCTATGGATAAGCTATTTCTATTTTGAAAGAACAAATTAAGTCAAATTACTTACATGAGCTATAATCTATTTTCAGAAGCTATCTAGCTTAGGGACATGTCACTAGTTGTTTTCATGAGCTCCCACTATCAGTATCATAAGTTTTTCCGCTACCGTCGGATAAGCTTAAATAAATCAATTTGAATTGACCCTAAATGACCCAATAACTACTAACATCTTCATCCCTAAATTCAATTCTTTCAAGATAAACATATGAAAAATGAAAAATGAAAATACAAAACGTTTATAAATAGGAACATTCACTAAATGCTAAACCCAACATATAAGTTACCTTGGGAAGATACGCAGAAAATTTAGCATTAGATTCAGATCCAGGAGTAAGCACATGATCGACAAAAGACGTGATAACAGAACCAGTCAATTTTCGCCTCAATGCAATTGTAAGACGAACAGCACGAGCAATTCTACGAACTTCCTTACACCTCATAGAAAATAAATCAAAATCAGAACCAAAAAGAACCGAACTCGAAAATCAAAACAGAAACAAAGCAGAAATAGAACCTTACCTAAGTCACACCGCAAAAATCCAGCCACCGTCCTTCCGTCACCAACCGCATAAGCCACCCGCCGGAAAATCGCCCTTGTCTGTTTCGATCGCACGAGCCCTCTCCGACTCCGTTGGGTGCACGTCGTGGTGGAGGTTATTGTTGTTATTGTTCTGTGGAACTCCGCTGGGCGCACGCCGTGGTTTGCGCCGTTTGGCTTAGCGAATGCGACTTGCGAGAATGTCGTGCGAGAATGCGACTTATGACTTGCGAGAATATCAGTACCAGTTGTTGCGGATGGTTGTGGAAGTGGAGCACTGCAGAATTAGTAATAGGGTTTCTAGTTCACTAAGGAGTTTTGTGAGCTATAGTTTTAGAGTTTTAGTGAGGAGTTTTCACATCGGTTGCATGAGGCCCGATGTAAAGGTCCACCTTTTCACATCGGGTGCAAATCCAGGCCCGATGTGAAATTTTTTATAACAAAACTTTATAGAATTTTTCACATTGAGTGCAAATCCAGACCCGATGTGAAATCCTTTATAACAAAATTTTATATTATTTACGAAACTGCCACCTTGTTATTTTTTCATCAGTGAACTTTTTACATCGGGTGCAAATCCAAGCCCGATGTGAAATTCTTTATAACAAAATTTCATATTATTTACGAAACTGCCACCGCATTATTTTTCACATCAGTGGAAATAAATGTCTGATATAAAATCCCTAAATCAAATATTTTTCACTTCATATTGTTATGAAATTTGATGTAAAATCCTTTGATAAATAGTTTTTACAACATATATTTCAAAATCTGATGTAAAATCATTTAACCAAATGTCTTATTTTTAGTAGTGAGTACTGCTAGATGGTTCTGCATCTTTGACCAATCGTCATTCTCAGACTACTTCTTTAAGGCGTACTCCCATGTTCATCATTTTAGTGAAGTCACTAGGCGCACTGGCGACCATTCAGTCGTAATAAAATGAGCTCAATGTCCTTAGGAAGATCTTTGTCATTTCCTTTTCCTCGAGAGGAGGACAGATCTGGGCGGCAATTTCACGCCATCTCTGAGCATATTCCTTGAAGGTTTCTTTATCCTTTTGTGACATTTCTCTAAGTTGGTCCCTATCTGGTTCCATTTCCAAGTTGTATTTATACTGCTCAACGAAGGTTGCGCAGAGATCTCTGAAAGTACTGATCTTGGTGTGGTTTAAACCCATGTACCATTTGAGTGTGGCACTGGTTAAACTGTCTTGGATGTAATGGAATTGTAGTTGTTGATTGTCTGTCTGAGTAGACAATTTCCGAGTGTACATCACCAAATGACTTTGAGGGCAAGAGTTGCCTTTGTATTTTTCAAAGTCAGACACCTTGAATTTGTGCGATATCTTTACATTATGGACCAAACAGAGGTCGACGGCGTCTTTTTCGAATAAGTCTTGACCGCGAATGGCATGCAGTTCCTTCTTGTTGCGGTGAGAATCAGATATCAAGCTATTAATTAACTTGAATCACAAAACTTTGAAATTCACCACCGAGCTTTGATTTATCCAAAGGAAAGGGTAAAGATCAAAAGAAAACCCTTTTGTGCCATGTGAAGACACGGCTAAGAGATCGGGGGTTCAGGGGTTGGCTATACAAAGGAAAGGTATTAGTAC
This sequence comes from Lathyrus tuberosus, assembly GCA_022829125.1. Lineage (NCBI taxonomy): Eukaryota > Viridiplantae > Streptophyta > Magnoliopsida > Fabales > Fabaceae > Lathyrus > Lathyrus tuberosus. The sequence goes on along the minus strand of JALAZF010000022.1, from coordinate 20,856,544 downwards.
CCTAAGTATCTGTAGTACTCTACAGGAGCCTCTTGTTTGTATTTGCGTTACGTTATGTTTGCTTGCTAAGGAAATCTGCTAAAGGTAAAGGTAAAGACCTAAGGGTGTATACACTAAGTATGCTCGCCAAGACGTCGCATCTTGTGCCTACGTATCCTGACTAAAGAATCAGAGCAACCGTAGTTCACCTAACTAAAGGTGAGGAACCTTTGACTATGGTCAAAGTTCCAAGGGGAATGAGTATGATACTCATATAGAGTTGAAGAACTCTCTAAGTCTAAGTTGTAAAAGGGGAAGTGAATACTCATGATGATGAGAGTCACATAGAGTTGAAGAAATCTATCTTATTTCTAAGTTTGAATGGCTCTAATAAGGCCAAAAGGGAGAGGAACATCATAATGATGATGCTCTCATAGAGTTGAAGAACTCTAGGTGAATCCTAAGTCATAAGGTAAGTGACTCTAATGAGGCCAAGGAGGGAAGCAAGCAACTATGATGAAAGTGCTCACAAGAGGGGAACCTATTGAGGTTTAAGGGGAGAAGTGGCTCTAATAAGGCCAAGGATGGATCATAATGAGGATGAAGGATGGCTCTAATGAGGCCAAGATGGTAAATGAGCTATCTATGACCTTGAGGTCAAATAGAGAGTCTTTCCTTTGAAAGGAGGGGAAATAAAGAGGGTTAAGGAGGAGATCTAAAGAGCTTAGCCTCACTTGGGGGAAACTTGACAACATTATAATATGATAAGCATCATAAACAAGAGGAAAGACTCATGTTAAAAGGGTACATGATCTAAAGAGATCTCATGGTATAAACAAGAAAGTTCACAAAGATATTCACCTATACAATACATTACACATCAAGGAATTAAGTTGAACTAAAAAGCATACAATGTCATAACATCATGCAAGGTTCAAACAACATGTACTAGGTTTCAAACTATCAAGATAAGGGAAGAAAACATGGTAACAAACCAAAAGAGCCCAAGAAGTTTTCATAAAAACCCTAAAAGAGGTCCTCTACTTTCAACCTCAATAAATGTTTCAAAAATGATTCTTTTTACCAATTTCTTTCCACAATCACAAAATATACATGTTAAGGAACACTTTGCAAAAAGAATGGGTAAAAAAGAGTGAAAAATGAACAAGTTATGAATATTTCAAGATAGATGTACAAACCATAAAATAAAATGAACCAAGTGATAAAAAAATAAGGGAAATGTTCTCCCTTGGGTTTGAACCTACGCCATGGAGCCTATTGCTCAAAACACTTGTCAGCTGAGTTACGCGTGCCATGTGAATACAAGACACCAGCAAGGAATAAAATAACAAAACAAGGAAAATCAGAAGAAAAAAAAAGGAACAAAAGGGTTGATCCGCAGGATCGAATCCAGGAAAGGCAGGTAAAAGGGAAAGGCATGGCAAGGCTTCTACCACTAGGGTGGCTATACATCCGATGTATAAGCCATCCTTAATACTACTTAAACCAACAATGTTCAGAAAAAATGATGCTTTAAACCACATGAAAACATGTTGCAAAACCAAGCCAACAACATGGCAGTCGCCATGCACATGAAGCCACCACCCTAAAATTAACATGGCAGCTGCCACCATCATCTTGGCAAGTGCCATCACTTCTTCATGGTAGGCGCCATATTTCCATGGAAAGTGCCACACTTCATGGCCAGTGCAACCACCACCATGGCAAGAACTTCCATCTTATATATCTCCCTCATTTCTCAACAAAAATCAAAATTGTAAAACCCAAAGATGTAGTATTTTTCACGAGGAACAACAATATGACAATAGTTTCAACTAAAGGCAAACACACGATTCACAAAACATCAAACAACAATGCAACATCAAAAAGTTTCAGCATGCCATATCATGATATATTCAGTCGAGATAAAGCCAGCAATCACTCAACACAACAAAACACGATACATATTACATTTTAACAATCAAATGAGCATAGAACAATACATAAACATGTGAGTTTCAAAGATTAAAAAAACCTTACCTCTTGGAGAAAGTCCAAGGCTTCTTTCCAGTTATTATAGATACGAGAAACCCCTTTTCTCAGCTTCCTTGGATCCCTTTGAACTTATCTGGATGGTTGGATCAGTTGGAAACACAATGGAACACAGTTCATAATCCTCTTGCAACAATGGACGTTGAAAATGGCAGAGGATGTATATGGTGTTACAGAACTATTCCAGATGTTAGAATGAGCTCTAATGGATGTATATAGGCGGTTTATGGAGTTTATTTGGAAAGTGAACGAGTGGAAAGAGTGTTTGAAGTGTTCTTTCAAATTTGCAAGAGTTGGTAAATGAGAGAATGGAGTGAGTATTCAGCCTTCTTTTTGGGTAAATCTGGTGTGTCTTACACTGAGGAACAATGCCCTATTTATAGAAAAATAGAAAGAGTGAAGGCATGGTCAGATTTCTCATTTTGTCCAAAACACCCTTTCTCCACATTTCCTTTGTGCAAGCTGGCTTTGCTGAGTCATGAGCCTTCCCACACTCTATCAAATTGTCAGCAATAGAGTTTACACTGTTGATGTGGTCTGATTTGATTGGAACAAGGCTCCAAGTTGTAAGAGAAAGTTGGAATGACCATGCTCTTGAAAAAGTTTCTCTCTCATGCATCCACTTGATCCACTTGCATTACCTTTGCATAAACTATGATGTTTTAATTGTGCAACTTGATGAATCGTGGCATAGGCTCAGAACATGTTAATCTTGCCTCTAAACATCAGAATAGTGCACATTTTGGTGATTAAAAGTTATTATGCATCATTATGCACTAAGTGTGAAACTTGCATTTCAAGAAAAGACACCAAATTTCAACCATTCGAAACTCTCAGCTCACACCATGGATTGAGGAGTTCTACCACTTTTTGGAAAGCCCTAAAGATCCTCTAAAACTTTCATGTTCACTCCAAATTCTGGATCAAAAGGGATCTTGGTGAAAAATGGAGATGAAGTCAGCTGGTTTTTTAGGCAAAATGTAGTGAAATTTCACTAAGTCTTTAAGTGTTTTGAACTTCCAAGCCTTGTAACTTAAAAATCAAGCCTCATTTGGATAAGGACCCTCTAATATGTTTTGAAGTTCATAATGAGAGCTTCAATTTGAGCTTTGAGTCACAAAATTTGGATGTGTGGTTTGAAAGTTATGACCTTCCCAATTTTGCACAAGGAGTGGATTCTTCCATACTTAGAAAAAATTATAAACCAAACCTTGCCCTTCTAGCAAGAAACCTTTCAAATGGTGATCTCTCATGCTCTAAGTCAAGGATTGAACATGTTAAGATGGGATGTGACTTGAATGCTTCATTTTGGACCAATAACATCAAAAGTCAGAGGTTTGACTTTTCAGTCAAAACCCTAATTTCCTCAGGAATTCCACTGGATGATCTCTGATGATCTTGATTCCTCAAATCTCTTGAAATGCCAATGGATGGCCTCCAAGGATGTTTATGAACATATGGAAGCATAGCTCAAAGCTTGGGAACATGCCTTGATTAGAAGTCAAAGGCAAAGGTTGACTTTCCTGACAAAACCCTAATCTGAGGGCAAGATGAACTTGTGACTCTTTGTACTAGTGATGAAAGCTAGAAGCTCTTGATTTCTTGTTGAATAAGATCTCTTGAATGTAGGTAAGTTCAATTGGTTGATGAACCAATCAAACCTTCACCGATCATGACAAACCTCTTCAGTGATTCTTCAGGTTAAAACATTAATTCCACAACTTTTGGTCTGATGGTTTCTCTTGATTCAATATCCTGAGATCATGGCACATGACTGGAGAATTCTATGACTAGCCTCCAAAGACAAGTAGTTGAACTTTGGAGCCTCAGTTGGCTTTCGCAAACAGATACCAACATCAATCAAATAGTGAACACTTGTGATTGTTGTATGGAGCCCAGGAATGTTTTAGGAGACTTTGAAATATGTGAGAACTTTGGATATATGACCTTGTCATCTTTCTTGTGCCAATCCTGATTAGCAAAGATATGGGTTAGTTAACAATGTATAGATGATTGATACCTAAATGCAAGTGCAAGATGTTATGACATTTAAGGGGTAAAATTTGGGGTATAACACTTCTGCATTTCTAAGAATTGTTCCTGGAACTCATTCATCCTTTCGTATACGTCTTCGTTTCCGCCAGAAACTGTTAGTAGAATCTGTCCTTCCGAGATAGTGTGTACCACTGGTTGTGGTATAGTCATTATTGCGGTGACTCTTGGCACTTCAGTGACCTGAAATTTGTAACTGTTAGTTCTTGTAATTGGCTACAATTTTGGTAAAACAACATTGATGTCATCAGCAATATGTTTAATAGGACGTGATTACTTGCTAAGAAGAACAGGTTAAGCAAGAAGTCCTTCTGTGTGATGAGACATGTTGAAATGAGAAGTTCTCATCATCTGGAGCAACATGTCGGATAAGATGTCCTATGCTGAATCATTCAACATCACGCCTGTGCTGAGCTGGACAGTTAAATTCTGTTATGATTTAACAGATGCAGAATACTCTGGGAATGTTATGTTATCCTATGTGGCATCCAAAGCATTTTTGGATTGTGATTTTATGTTGGTTTTTCGGATTTGCTGCTGTTTCTAATTATGGAGACATAATAGGAAACTTTGGATTGAAGACCTATTTTATTGGAGGTTATTTTGCAGAATTTTGTGCAGTCTCTCTGCTGCGTTTTGAAGCCCAAACCCAGTTGGGATGTAGGTTATAAATAGGAGTGGTTGTAACCTGATTTGGTAACGACTCAAGATGTAGAAGTCTAGGGTTCTGTCAACGTAAACCTCCCGGCTTGTGGGAAGGTTACCCGTACCCCTCAAAACCTGTAGGTAAGAGGCAGTACGTATTGTTCTTGGAGGAAGCTTTGAAGCAACTCCAGGTTGTGTTCTGAGTTAGGGAAGAAGCTAACAAATGGTGGAGTTTGGCATCATACTTAGCTAGGTATTGTTCTCATCAGATGTTGATGCGTCATGGAAGTGTGTCTTCCTGTCTATCAGTGTGATCCTCGAAACTATTAAGTAAGAGGAGTATTGTTCTTGGAGGAAGCTTTTAAGCAACTCTAAGTTGTGTCTTGGAAGTGTATCTTCCGTGTTGAATTGTTGTATAGGTAAAGAGCCGTTGATGCAGTGGCGGGTTGTCAACTGCTAGACATCATTGCGATGATTGGGAGTGAGAAGGGTTTCTCATATCTAGAGAGGATCTAGGTAGAAGGGTCATTGGGTAGTGATTAAGTGATAAGCTGTAAACGGGTAGTTTAGCTTTGAATTGATACTGCTGATAGTGGACTTCATCCCTGGCTTGGTAGCCCCCAGAGTAGGTGTGTTAGACCGAACTGGGTTAACAATTATGTGTGTTTTGTTTATGCTTTTCAGTACTGTTTTTATGCCTTGCCATGTGTGTTCATGTCAGACCAGATGTCGAATAACATGTCTTAGGACATCTGAATTCTGCACATGTACCAGAATTTCAGTAACCTTCAGGAGTTTCGGTTGTAACCCTTGCATCTTTATTTCCCTGAAGTTTGTAACCTTCAGGTCTGGTGGTTCCCGCTATGGCTTCCGGGTCTTCAGTGACCGGTGGGATGTATCCTTCAGGTATAAAGTTGTGAGGCATGCCCCAGGGAAATACTTTAGGCATGTTGTATTGAGGATGACTGCCAGACGTCTCAAATGCTGGTGTAGACGTACCCTCCGAGATTACAGTCCTTTGATGTTGTTGCTCCTGGGCTGCTGCCAGGGATTGCATGTCATGGTGGAGTTTATCCAAACTCTCCTTCAGAGCATTGATTTCTTCTCCCAGCTCTCTGTTCTCTTCCTCGAGATCGTCCATTTTCTTTTGTCGATTGGCCCGAGTATTGTACGAATGAGACAGATTGACTCTAGAGTGCGACACATGAGTGAGACTCAAAGACAAAGATGTTTTATGTGAGAATGATGAATGACATGCAAAGACTGAAAATGATATATTTTTTAGTTTTTTGTTAAAAGAACTGTTAACAATTATATTGCAAATATCACACAGCGGGGCGAGACCCTTTTATTGAACTTGAAAGATTGCAGTATTTTACAAAGAAAAGTACAGTATTTTACAACGTGTTGTAAGGAAATATTAGGCCTATGGATCCTGAGTCCTCTCTGAGAAGAGCTCAGATACTGGTTCCTGAACTTTTCTTTTCGTTGATTGGGCTCCTTCAGCCATTGTCAGGTCGATGACTCTCTGCCAAGTGAAAGGAGTTAGCAAATTCCTTCGCTCCCCCTGATTTTCCATAGCATGCTGCTCTAATATCTCAATCAGAGCATCCTTTTCCTTTAGCAGTTCTTGAATCTTGGTACATTCCAAATTAAGGATCTGATATTTGTTCTTCCAAGAGTTCTTCTCACGTTGAACTTTGTTGAAAGCGACCTGGAGTTTTTCCGCATCAGACATGAAATAAAGAACAGATTCCTTGAAGGGAAAAACTTCTTGATGAGGGTAAGGCATCCTTAGCTTGAGGGCCCTGGTTTCCACCTAGTGGAAATAAGGTTCCATGGAGGTACAACCTGGTCTCCCCAGAAACTCTCTCCCTTTCCTGTGGATATGTTGTCAGGCATGCACTATTTCTTTCTTTAGTGCCCTGTCATTTTCTCCTTCCTTGAAGAAAAGACCTTCCAAATTAGCATTATGTGGCATATTCTTCATCGGGTATCCGAGTTGACAGCGAGCCAGAATCAGATGATAGTTGATCCCTCCTTTAGTACCAATGAGGGGTACATTTGGGAAATTTCTGCATCTGTCGATGATTTATATCCCTTCGTAACTCCGATTGTACCAATCTATGTCTGTATTGGTAAGAGACATAATCTTCTGTGACCATCGTAGATTACTCTTGTGATCCCAAAAAGCAGTAGACTTGGGTAAGTGGGAAATTAACCATTTGTAGAGTAATGGTACACAGCATGTGATCATCCCTCCATTGTATAAATTCCTTAAGTGTACAGAATGGTAAGCATCCGCGAGTAAGGTTGGTACGGGGTTTCCAATCAAGAATATCTTAACAACATTAGTGTCGACGAAGTTGTCAATGTTGGGAAAAAGGAATAACCCATATGTGAGTAGAACAAAGACATCCTCAAAAGCAGTTATATTTCCTATACTAGCAAAGTATAGGGCTTTCTCCATCAGGAATTTAGCTGGTAAACCCTGGATTCCTCCTTTGGCGGTCATGTGAGTCCTAACTTCTGACTCATCCAAACAAATTGCTCTTGCAATAGTTTGTTCTTTTGGAATTTATTCCAGTCCGGAAAATGGATCTCAATCAGTGATAGGTAAATCAACCAAGTGGGAGTACTCTTCCAGTATTGGTGTAAGCTGGTAATCCGGGAATGTGAAGTAGTGGTAAACTGGATCGTAGAACTTAATCAGCGTAAGCAGGACCCCTTCAACCATGTTGATCTTTAGAAGAGATAACAGTCCTCTGTGCTTTGCCCTGAAAGCCTTGAGATTAGTAATTATCCTTCCCAATTTCCTTAAATCATCTAGTTTCGGAACCTTAAAGGTGTACTTGTGCATTTTTCTTCTACCGAAATCCATAACGCAACCTCACTGATATTTGCAATTATTGTTTTAGTTCTTTTGAAAAAATATTTTTTTCGTTTTTGAAAAGAGTTTTTTAATGAATGCATGAATGCATCAAACAAAAACATTTGAAAACATGGGTTTAGGGGTTCAGCGTCACGAGCATGGAGTCATGGATCTACCCATCCCCAAAGGTTGTACTAATTGGTCAATTTTTTGTACCTGTAGAACAGGTTCTAAAAGGTTCCCAAAATCATTGACCTCTCCTAGGGATATTAACAGCAGCTGATTCACTCGAGCGAGCTGTAATATCCTAGGATGAATCTCTTTTGAGTGTAGTATCGCGTGTCAACTATTCCCGATAGTCACCGCACTACCTAATGGTTTAAATGGTTAAATGTCTACTAAATCCTCAGTGTCATGGGTACCGCACTGGGAACACTATGCTTTCACGATGATCGGTCGTTCAACATTAGAGAATCCACACGGGTACCTCGACTGATTCGATGGACTGCCAGGTCAGCTTGGTTGGGATTCACATCCTATAAGCCTTTCCTAGAGACGCCACCACTTATCTTAATGTTCTCTCAAACTTTTCACATGCGTATCAATCGCATTCCCAGTTAGCAGAAATTTAAACACGGGTATCAAGTAATATGACAGTAAATGATATGTATAGCAGAAAGTACGTAAATTAACATAGAAATAAATGCCAAACAAAGCCTAGACCTCTTAGGAACTCTAATCCTAGACTCCCCAACAGAGTCGCCATTTTTCTGTAGCGTGCGATTTTTATCGGTGACGCGACCACCTTACCGCAATGGTTGGAATTGGGTGCTACTTTCTATTTTCTTATCTATCCTATGAAGCTGGAAAGGAAAGGGAAGATATCTAAAACTAACCTTGCACGCAAGTGTTTTCTTTAACAAATGCTAAGAGATAGGGGGGTCGGGGTCAGGTTATACAAAGGGAAGTTATTAACACCCAATGTATATATGGTTATCCATAGACTTTTTATTGCATGTTTCTCTGTTGACTTAAATGCTTTCTGGTGTTTATCTGCTGTGGATTGGGAAAAGTTTTTTTCTTTGGGAGTGTTGAGAGAGTGTTTTTGTTGTTTTCGGGTTTTTTCGTTGTTTTTGGGAAGGTACTGGACCTAAAGTTTTTTTAATTTGTGTGCTTGCTAAGATTTCGCAATCTTATGCCTACGTATTCCTATAAAGAAAACTGGGAAATCAGAGCAATTGTAGTTCCTCCTATTCTATGGGAGGAAAATGTTTGGTGTCTTGTTCAAAGCCCAAGATTGAAGCTATATGAGTATTTGTCTTGTTCAAAGCCCAAGATTAAAGCTAAAGGGTGACTGAGAGAGAATTTGTCATCTCTATAGGGAGAATATCTCACCTATTCATCACAAAATGTTAAGTGATGGATTATAAAGGAGAATTACTTTAACTGGCACATCAGAATCTAACAATGCCATAATTTCCTTTATAAGGGTAATGTCATGATGGAAGAAACTTTAACTCAGTGTTGAGCAATGACATTTTTCCATATGAATCTTTCATGCTAAGAGAGGGACATTGGCATGGATGTAAATAATCCATAGGCTTGCCACTTATAGCTGTTAGATGAAAGATGGATTTTGACCAGGATAAAAGAAGGACTCCGGCTTGGATTTTGAATCAACAAGTGTGCCACTTACAACAATTATCTGGGAGAAGGTTTTGTTTGTTTGTTTTGAGATGTGATGTATAGAAGAAATGTCCTCCTACAGAGTGGACTCATGGTCTCATCTGAGGGGATGATGATTTTTGTGTGCCTTGATCAAAGCCCAAGGTTGAAGCTAAAAGGTTGTACAAAGCCCAAGATTGAGGCTGAAAAATGGATTGACTCCACAAAGGAGGGTTTTATTTGTATTGTACAAAGCCTAAGATTGAGGCTGATTGACTCCACTGGGGGAAGTTCTTATATGAAGCCTAAGAGGAGGCTATCTCTTGCTGAGGATTATTGGGAATCCAGGAGCATGTCCAAATTGTGTTGGGGAATCCAAAGGTTGTAATCTTTCTGGGAATCAGGGAAGAGTTGGAGTATCAGATGCCTCAAGGTTCTTATTCCAATGGGGATTTATTGATGGTTGATTGACCCTAGTTTGGGAATTTTTAAGGTGAGGCTTAAAGATTGAGTTTGAAAACCTATAGAGGTTTTAACTCTGCTGGAGATTAGTATGTTGATGAAATAATCAGGGTTTTTCCTATGATTTTAGTAAAACTTGAGTGTCTCTGTGAGATCCAAGAGGAGATGAGACTTTCCAAGTCTACTTGAATGAAGAGGTTGACTCTTAGCTGGAGAATGATCTTTGTATGATGCCCAAGAGGAGGCTGAGACTTTCCAAGCCTGCTTGTATGAAGCCCAAGAAGAGGCTGTGGGTTTAAGGGGTGAAGGTCAACCCTAAAATGGTTTGATGTTTGGGAATTCTGACTCTCCTGAGGATTGAACTAGCAAAGATGACTAATTTATGTCCTATACCTGTAGGAGGCCTATGGATCCTTGTACTAAGCCCAAGAGGAGGCTGTAGAACTTTTAAGAAGCCTGTGGGTCCTTGTACTAAGCCCAAGAGGAGGTTGGGGATGATTTTAGGAAGCCTGTGGGTCCAAGCCTAAGAAAAGTTCAAGAAAGGTTTCACTGGGAATTAATCCTTTCTTTGCTGAACAGTTCTAAGGTTTGAAGAAATTCAAAAGAGGTTTCACCGGGAATTAATCCTCTTTGGGGAAATGAATTTCTTGTATACAATATATATTTCTAAGTTTGACAGTCTTGAGAAAAGTTTCACCGGGAATAATGTCTTTCTCTGTTCCATATTGTACAAGCCCAAGAGGAGGCAAGACTGTATCGGGAATTTCCTATGAGGGAACTAGTTTTGACTATGTTGTAAAGTAACCTCTGGTTTGATCTAAACTTAGACCTAACTGCTGGGGAAAACTCTAATCAAATATGTACAAGCATATATATATATATATATATATACAGACAAAGATATTGACAGATATATATAAGAAATAAGTACTGAAAAAGATACAGGGACTTACCTTCTGAGAAGAAGCCCAAGCATAATGTGATCTGTTGTATTTACTACAAATGTATTCCCTCTTTTAGGGTTACAAGAAATTGAAGAAAGTTTGGAAGAAACAAACATTGAATTTGAATTTGAACTTAAAAGAAAGTTGTAAAAAAGGACTTGTTTGGGGCTTATAGCTCAAGGAGAGGCCCAGATGACTTATTTGATAACATTGATCGCACTGCGATACTGACAAATGTTGGGAGACTTATACTACAACAGTGGCCCAAAAATGTTTTGTAGAAATAGGGGTTGGGTCTTAACTCTATTAGAGGCCCAAAAGTGTTTGTGAAAAAAGAAAAATTGGGCTTATACTCAAGGAGAAGCCCAAGTGTTTTATTTGAAAAGGCGACGATTGTGCTGTGATTTTGAGAACCACTGAGGGACTTATACAATGACTGAGGCCCAAAATTATTTATGTACAAAAGGGATTGGGTCTTACACTCTATTAGAGGCCCAAAAGTGTTATTTTTATACAAGAGTTGGGGCTTATAACTCAAGGAGATGCCCGAATGAAAAACAATGATCGCATAGTTATTTTTTACAATTGCATCGGGACTTATACAATGACTGAGGCCCAAAATGGTATATTTTCAAAATGGATGGGTCTTACACTCTACAAAGAGGCCCAAAAATATTTGAAAAGAAGAAAGATGGGGCTTACAACTCAAGGAGAGGCCCAAATGAAAATTGTTTTGAAAATGGCGATCGTGCCAGGATTTTTTAAAACTGTTTCGGGACTTATACAATGACTGAGGCCCAAAAAATCAATTATTTACAAAGGGATGGGACTTACACTCTACAAAGAGACCCAAAATGATTTTCAAAAGAAGTTTGAAAATTAAAATTAAGAGAAACCCTAATTTTAATTAAAAATATAATTTTTCAAAGGAAATTAAATAAAAAATCTCAAATATATTTTGATCAGAGGTGATCAGATAGGATCGTCATGGCCTTCAAGCAGGGCAAGTGATGATGCTTGTAGGAGAGGAAAAAAGGGAGTGGTACCTGCAAGGTACTCCGATGCCAAAGTAAGTGTTTGGTCAAAAGAGAGAAAAGTAAGTACAAGAGTTCTAGTAGTGGATATTGAATATCTGCCCCTCTCAAGTGAGAGGGTATTTATGGGGAGATCCCATGCAATCAAAGGGCCTGGCTGACCAATAGGGTTTTGCCAAGTGGAGGGCAAAGCGTGTGGCCCTTTGACCAGGTCTAACTGTCTCCGTGAGATTCAGGGAGACAGTTGGCCGCATGAGTTGCTCAGCGAGTGTGGGGGACGTGCCCAACAGCTAGTTTCTGCTCAACGGCTACTTTCTACCCAACGGCGAGTTTCTGGCTATTGGGCCTGTCCAATGGCTGGATTGGATTGGGCCTTGCCCCTCTGAGGGTACAACGCCTGCCTAGTCCAGAACAGGAGCCCCCCAAGACCTTGCTCTGGTGGAGAGTGAGGACTTAAGGTAGCCGTGTAAACAGTCATCTTTGGATAGTATTCGGGGAGAATCTCTTTATTGTCTACAGGGCAGGTCTGGTCGGGGTTGGTGATTTGATCCGCCCGACCAGGTGTTGTTGCCCAAAGAACATATTGTGAAGATGTATTTTCTGCCGAGCATGCTCTTGTGAAGGTTCCCGTTGCAGCGGAGTTTTTGTGTCGGAGACCCTTGGTGTGCGTGTCGGTGAGGAGATGTGTTCGCGGAATAGAAAAAGGTCTGGTGCATGTAACGTTCATACTTGGGAATGTCAAACGCAGGAACTTTTTGACACGTGTTGAACATGTAGCCCCTTTGTCAGACCTAGAGCCGCCTAGGCAATGATGGCCTTTGCGATTCCCCACGAGCAAATGCTTATAAAAGGAAGGAGAAGGGATTCATTTGTCCACTTCTCACAAATTTTATCTCTCCTCTTTTGCTCTGCAATTTGTCCCCTCGCCGGAACCACCGTAGATCTTCATCGTCTCCGTTCACACCTTCATCTCCAACTCTTCATATTCAAGTAAGTTTGTCCATCTTTTCTGCATTTTTTCTGGAGTTCTTCATTTTCTGGGTTTCTTCATGAAATTTCCGGTGATATATGAGTTTTTCGGTGGAAGATTCATGTGTTCTTCGATGAACATATGAATTTCTGGAAAATCTATGAAGAACATGGAGAACGCGAAGATCCTATAATGAATGTTGGATTTTTTTGGCATAGATTCTCTTAGGTTCTGGTTAGGATTAGTAGTGAGTTTGTAGTCGGGCATTAGGCCTGTTCGGCGAAAGGTCCTAGTTTTGCGCGGTGGGCTTGCGACGTCGCGCCTGAGCTCCCTCTCTGTTGAATCGTGGAGATTTGTCCCCGTTGTCGGGGACGATGTCGTCGCCGACTTGAGTCGTGCTCAATATGGGCTCGAGGTCATCCTCGACTTCTTCCTCGCCCTTTCACTTGACTAGTGGTGGAAGAGTGGATTTGAACTTAGTCGTCGAATTCACTTTTTCTTCCTCTGTTTTTTAGGTGAAAATGTCTGATCCTCGTGATAAAGTCATACCCGACGCCCAGGCCGCGCAAGAGGAGGCGGAGCAGGCCATCGAGTATGCTAACGTTCAGGACGCGAGGGGGACCTTCAATGGATCACGCATGACCTGGGGGCAACCGAGTTTGGCTTTAATGCTGCTTTGGAGCAGGTGAAGGCCCTCAATTCTGGCGTCCAGCTGGCGACTGAGGGAACGGGTCTACTCAATGTGGTCGTCAATGGCGAGGTGGTCCCCCCGGAGGGTGTCAGCGAGGTCGTCTAGTTTAACCATGATATTTTTTGGATGTACATGTATTTTGTGGGCCTGCGTGCCTTTTTTTTTATGTAATATTTATTTGGTGTAGCCCCTCTAATGTACACTTAACTTATTCCGGCCTTGTAGACGATGTCATTAAACTTTTGTTATGGATTCTTATCACATTTATTCATGTATGCTTGTTTGTTTGCTCGACTTGTTTTTTGTGCTCGACACGCTGGGAAGCTCGTCGAGGAGGGCAAGGTGTTTTTTCCAGCGATGAGACTAGGACCTCGGTTGAGGTACTCAACTCATAGGCTTGGACTACTCCCATCGCGAGCTGGGTGTCCTGCATGATTGGTGTGGCAACGGCGGAGCTCGATTGAGGTATCCCAGTTGGGCGCAGGATCTGCTCGTCCCATGAGCAGAGGCTGGCCGGCGCTGTAGAATGGGTCGTGCTTCACCAAGGCATGAACCTGTAGCCGCGCCGTCTCCCCGATCGGGGAGATCTCATCGGCAGTTAGTCCGACCTCGTGGTCGGGCTTAACTGTAGTATTGATTGAGCTTTTCAGCATTCCATGGTCGAGCAAATGGTTCTCCGTCCAGAGTTTCTAAGTAGTAGGCTCCGGTGCCCGTTTTGGACTTGACCCTGTAGGGTCCTTCCCAGTTTGCGGCCAGCTTCCCTTCGTGTGAATCTTTCTGGTTTCTGCGCAGGACCAGATTGCCAACGGGGAAGTCGCGCTTTATCACCTTAGTGTCGTGGCGCAAGGTTATTCGTTGTTTCAGCGAGGCCTCGCGGAGAGCTGCTCTTGATCGTATTTCTTCGACCAGATCGAGCTCTTCTCTTAAGGATTTGTTGTTTATCTCCTCGTCTAGGGGAGCTTCCGTTCGTCTAGAAGGTTCTCTAATTTTTACCGGTATCACCGCCTTGGTTCCGTAGGCTAGTCGGAAAGGGGTTTCCCTGGTGGTGGACTGCGGTGTTGTTATGTTGGCCCAGAGCACGCTATGTAGCTCCTCGACCCATCTCTTCTTGGACTCGCCCAGCCTTCGATTTAGACCACGAAGGATCACCCTGTTTGTAGCCTCTGCTTGCCCGTTAGTCTGGGGATGCTCGACAGAAGTAAAGTACTGCTTCGTGCCTAATTTGGCGACGAAGTCTTAGAATTTTCTGTCCGTGAATTGAGTTCCGTTGTCGGTTACGAGGGCCTGGGGCACCCCAAACCGTACGAGGACATTTCTTTTGTAGAAACGAAGTATGTTGAAGGTTGTGATCTTGGCGAGGGCTTCGGCTTCGATCCACTTCGTAAAGTAGTCGACGACCATGATTAGAAATTTGTTTTGGTAAGACCCCATTGTAAACGGGCCGAGTATGTCCATTCCCCACCAGGCAAAGGGCCATGGCGAGGATAGAGTCTTCAATTCATTGGGGGTGCCAAGTGCAGGTCCCCGTGACGCTGACACCGGTCGCACTTCTGGACGTGCTCCTTGGCGTCGTGCTGCATGGTTGGCCAGTAATATCCTGCTCACAAGGCTTTTCGTGCCAGGGATCTTCCCCCAAGTGTTGCGCGTTGATGCCCTCATGGATTTCTTGTAGAATCTCGGGGACCTTACTCTCTTCGACGCATTTCAAGAGGGAGATGGAAAATCCTCTTTGGTAGAGTTTGTCCTCAATTAGTACATACGAACAGGCTCGTCGTTTAGTTATGCTAGCCTCTTTGCTGTCCTCGGGAAGCTCCCCGTTGGTGAGGTAGTTGTATATGGGAGTCATCCAGCAATGGGTGTCCCCGATGATGTTGATGTCGAGCAGCTCGGATGGTTTCTCAATACTAGGTCGAGCTAGTATTTCTTGTACGACAGGCTTATTTCCGCCTTTCCTTCTAGTGCTGGCTAGTTTGGACAGGATGTCTACTCGCGTATTTCGTTCGCGGGGGATGTGTTGGACTTCCCATGCATCAAACTCTGTGATTCTTTCCTTTACTAGCGCCAGGTTTTCGGCTAGCTGGTCGTTCTTTGCTTGAAATTATCCTCGTACTTGCGACGCTACGAGCTGGGAGTCAGTGTAGATTTTTACTTCCTTGGCGCCCACGTCCCTGGCTAGGCGTAGTCCCGCGAGAAAGGCTTCGTATTCGGCTTGGTTGTTGGATGTAAGGAAGGACAGGACCAGCGATATGTCGATTAGTATTCCTTCCTCATTTTCGAGGATGATACCTGCTCCGCTCCCTGAGGGACTGGATGCCCCATCTACGTAAACGGTCCCTTTATGTGCTCCACATGACGGGGATGGCAGTAGCGTCATTTCTGCCACGAAGTCGGCCAAAACTTGTGCTTGAGGACCTTTCTAACCTCGTATTGAATGTCGAATTCTGATAACTCTAGGGACCATTTAAGCATCCTGCCCGCCATATCTGGTCGGCATAGCAACTATCTGATGGGTTGGTCCGTACGAACAACTACAGTGTGGGCTAGAAAGTAGTGTCTAAACCTCTTCGCGGCGGTGATGAGAGCAAGGGCGACTTTCTCTATCTACGCGTACCTGACCTCTGGCCCTTGTAAGGCCATGCTGGTGAAATAGATGGGCTTTTGCCCGTCCGTTGTTTCGCGGATGAGGGCAGCACTAATGGCTTCGCTGGCGACAGAGAGGTACAAGTATAGGGTTTCCCCGCACTCTGGTCGGGTAAAGCACAGATGGCTCGAACAGAGCCCGTTTAAGGTGGGCCAGGGCTTTCTTGCATTCTTTTCTGTCCATTCGAAACTGGTCTCTTTCCTGAGGAGTTTAAAGAAGGGCAGGGCGTGCTGAGCGGATTTGGCCACGAATCGAGAAAAGGAGGCGAGCATCCCGTTTAGGGATTGGATGGACTTCTTTGACCTGGGCGTGGGGAACTCTGCGAATGCTCGGCACTTATCTGGGTTTGCTTCTATTCCCCTTTCGGTGAGATAGAACCCGAGGAACTTCCCTGCTCGCACGCCAAAGGTGCACTTTTCTGGGTTAAAGCGTGTAATACCCCAAATTTTGACCACTTAGATTTCCCATCATTGTGAAAATCATCATCACAATATGGATGAACCATCATGCTTCATCAGTCTCCCCAAAGATGGGTGAGCATCCAATACAATCAAAATTAGGGTTTCAAGCCCTCTCTGAGCTTTAGACAAAGGATCAATCAAGAAATGACATGATCTTCAACTTGTCTAATCTCTCAAACATCCTCAAAGGATCAAAAGGACTCCTACTTCAAGGATTAAGCACAAAGCTGCTCCCTTCTAGGTGGATCAAGTCTCCAGATCGACAGTGTCACCAAATTAGGGTTTTGATCACCCAGGGCCTCCAGATGAAAAATTTCATCTGGGCACAAGCCATTGATCCAAAACATAACCTAATATACTTCATGGAACCTCATGAACCCATGCATCAAGTCAATTTTGCCACAGGGGATGCATTCATCAAAAATCAGGAATTAGGGTTTCTTGACCTAATTCACCCCTAAGTTGACTTTTGGGACAAACCATGAGCCAAGACCTCAAGACATGATTTGAGGGTCTCTAATATACCATATTGATCCATTTGGAACAATGGATTGATCCAAGAAGCTTGAGCAACAAGTCTCAATTCCATCTGCACCACAATTAGGGTTTTAAGGGAAAAGTCAACTGTAACTTTGACTTTTGACCTAGACATGCTCCCAAACCCTAGGACATGATTGAATATACCCTATGACACCCATGGAACATGTCCATCAAGTTTGATTTAGGTCAAGGACATGATTTCCTGAAGAATTGCACAGTTTGGAATTCATCTGATAAAAAGTCAATTGTGCACAAAAGTCAACTTTGACTTTTTGAGATTTTTCACCAAAATGGATTTTTAACCCTAAAATGATGTTAATGTATGATTTGAATCATCATTCATCAAGAAAAATCAAGAAAAGTGAGATAACTTGTAAAAGGGGTAACCATAAAACTTAGAAATTTTTCTAAGTTAAAAATGAAGTGGCAAGGGTACCAACTTTGAAGGATCATAACTCCTAAACCACAAGGCCATTTTTTCTCATCCAAAGATGGATTTGTAGCCCTCATTATCACCTACAAAAACTTCAACTACAAGTCATTCCAATTCATTAAGGATTTTGAGTTATGGAGTGATCAAAGTGGCTGAAAAGTGAAAATGTCACTTTTTCCAACACTTAGTGAAATTTTCACTAAGTCAGATCCTGCCTCACTTTTTGCCAAATGTAGGGGGATTTTTCACTTGGAATCAAAAGAGATCAAAACCAAACTTGTTCAAACAGTTGTTGTATCATGTAAGAGCTTTCCAAAATGGCCAAGAACATTGCCAAATTCAACCTACACCATGAGATACAACATTGCCAAGTTGCCTTGCTGAAATCTGTCAAGGCAAGGCAGAATTTGCAACTTTGGTCGATTTGCCAAAATCAGCCAAATTCAATTGCTCCTATCCACTTGGACACCTCAGAGGATTGAATCTAAAGGGGACAATCACTGAGCCAAGCCTCCAAAGTCCATGGAACAAGAAATAGCATGTTGAGCCTAGAATGGCCAAAATAGGGACAAGACTTCAAATTTGGAATGAGGCATTCAATGGAACCATCAAGGTGGCATGGACTGAGCCATTCTCATCTGAAATCAGTCAAGACTATCCAAGACCAAGGGAACCAAAGCTCTGTGCCCTAACCTCTAGTCAATGGCTAGAGGAGACTTGGATTTTCATTTGCCAACATTGGCCAAACCTACTTACCAGCTGCCATGCACTATTCCTTGCAAAACAAACTTGCTCTACTATAAATAGAGCTCAATTGTGGTCAGTTTGAGTACACCAAAGCCATCAAACAGATGCTTTCCTCAAAATCTCTTCTTTCACTCCAATTTTGCCTTCTAAGCCAAGTCACTATCGGGTTTTGAGTTTGAGAGCAATTCCAATCAAACCAATCACTCACACACCTCACATATATCACATATGAGCTGATCAAACACTTAGATTACTTCTGAAACATCAATTTCACAAAATCACCAGCTGGTTGCTCAAGGATTTAACCAAAGTGCAGCTGAGGTACCACAAAATGATCCAGCCAATTTCAATCAAGTCCAACCATCCAAACACAATCCATAGGGTGTAGGGAAGCTGTTCAGATCATCACAACTCATCTGTAACACCTCCAAATCAAAAATCACTTTGAACTTGCTGTCACGACTTGGAGGTAAGCACATACTTGGTCATCTCTCAATCTATGCATATTTCCTCGCACAATAATTTGGCCATATGTTCATAATCATGCATGGAATGTTTTCCCTCAATTAATTGCATTGTTTGAATCGTGTATCAAAAATCCTAGCCTTCATGCAGAAATTAGGGTTCTTGAGGTCTCTTCGTGATTTCTTGTTGTATGTTTAATTTAAATGAAATTAAAGTACATAGACATGATCGTGAGGTTGAGACGAGCATAATGATATGTGGATTGCATGATATGATTACGTATTCATGGAGATTGGATAGAAAATGCAAATATGAGAAACCAAGAACACGCGCGTGTTCTTCAGCTTGTTCTTGGCGCCATTTTTAGAAATTCAAATATTTGAATTTTGTGATTTTGTTTAATTGATTTAAAAATTAATTTCTCTCTGAGTTTTAATGATTTTGAGTTGATTCTTTTTTTAATAATTCACAAAAATGTTAAAATATTTTATTTTCACAAAAAATCCCAAAAATATTATTTATTTCATATAATTGATATTTTTGTAAAGAATTAATATTTTGATTGTTTTTGGCATTTTAAATATTTTTTCTACATTGATTTTGCAACTTTTAATGCTTTTTAATTATTTTGTAGGTCAATACTTGATTTTTGAAGCATTAATCCAAGATCACAATTTGTTTTCCATGTGTTAAACAATTTTTGATCATTTTAATTGAATTTTTATTCAATTAAATACATTTTGAAAACAAATTAGGGTTTTGGATTAATTCAACCCTAATAAATCATTTTCAAAACTCTTTGGGCCTCTTGAGAGAGTGTAAGACCCATTCTCCCTTGTACAAAAACTTTTTGGGCCTCACTCATTGTATAAGTCCCTCTGTACAAGTAAACGGAGCGATCGTCGCCCGTTTAAAAATAAAAATCATCTGGGTCTCTCCTTGAGCTATAAGACCCATTCAAAACACTTTGGGCCTCTATTAGAGTGTAAGACCCAATCCCCCTTTTAACCAAAATAATTTTGGGCCTCACTTATTGTATAAGTCCCTCTGCGTTAAAAGAAAACCTCGGCGCGATCGCCATTTTTAAACGAAAAAATCAATTTGGGCCTACCCTCGTGTTATAAGCCCCACTCTTTTTCTTTAAACCTTTTTGGGCCTCTTGAGAGAGTGTAAGACCCATCCCTTTGTACAGAAAACCTTTTTGGGCCTCAGTCACTTGTATAAGTCCCTCTGTACATAGTCAAACAGTGCGCTCACTGATAAAACCCTGGGCCTCTCCTTGAGCTGTAAGCCCCAAATCTTTCTTTTTCAAAGCACTTTCTCCTTTGATTTTGAATATACTGTTGTTTTCAATCTTTCTTTGTTGAACAACTAACCAAACAGCATGGAAGCACTCCAACCGAGTAAGTGGTTATCGCTTTCATTTACTGCTTTCATATATATATATATAAACTGTATTGTGGGGCTGCTCACTGTAAGTCTCCTTTCATAAACTCATATCTACTATGTAATAATAGTATAGATATTTCGAGTTTCCCCGGCTACTACGTCTAGAACTAAGTGACGCCGTTTCATTTATTCGTAGAAATAGACGCCTAGATCCCCAATAGGAGCACCAGATACAGTCTTCTCTTCGGTTGTCCTCCTTAGGAATCGTCAAGAAGCTCTACTCCCCAAGATGAATGTATTCTCCGTGAATGGCATCTTTGAGTTTCTTCCAAATCCTCGAACTTTCCTGACTTGATCTATTCCTTGTGGATAGCATGCCTTGAATGTCTCGGGGTTTGGGTACCCACTACGGTCCTAATCTTGGACCTTAACTAAGGAACCCTCTTCAAAAGCTAAAAGTCGCTAGATAGTAAACCTCGCACGTTTACCAGTGGTTTTTATCTTTAAAAGAGTTATCTCTCCTAATGGAAAGGAGATGATAAGACCCACGGGCTTCTTAAAAGCATCGGCCTCCTCTTGGGCATTATTCAAGGACACTACGGCTTCTTAGAAGTATTCACAGCCTCCTCTTAGGCTTCGTATAATGATCTCTTCCTTCGGGAATGATAGCCTCCTCTTGGGCTTTGTACAAGGACCCGTCGGCTTCTTAAAAGTTTTCAGCCTCCTCTTGGGCTTCGTACAAATTGTCCCGACGACCTCCTAGAGGTATAGGAACATAACCTAGTCATCCTCATAGAACAGTCCTTTCATAGAGTCTACTACTGTTTCTCATAGCGTAGTACAAAAGATAAAACTCTAGACACGGACAGTCTAACTTCCTTGAGTATCAAAGACATTCTCAAGTGACCCCTTCGTTAAATAGGAAGGAAACCCGCAGACTCGGACAGTCTCAACACCCTTTGGATTTCCCGCTTCCTCAAAGAAAAGGAAACAGCCCCGATCCTCAGATCTAACCCGAGTACAGTGATGCTCATATAAGAACTGATTTTCTCTTTCAAAATCAGTATACTGGACCTGTCACTTAACTGACATAGCCTCCTCTTGGGCTTTGTACAATGACTCTCCCCAGCGGAGTCAAACAACGCTTTAGCCTCCATCTCGGGCTTTGTACGAGATACAGAGACTCTCTTGTTGAGTCAAAACTTTTAGCCTCCATCTCGGGCTTCGTACGAGATACAAAAACACTCTCTTGTTGAGTATAAAAGATTCTCCTGTTGAGTCAAACAAACAATAGCCTCCATCTCGGGCTTCGTACGAGACACAAAGACTCTATCCTCGGGTCAAAAGCTTTTAGCCTCTCTCTCGGGCTTTGTACGGGACACAAAATAGCCTCCTCTTAGGCTTTGTATAATGATCTTCCTAGCGGAAATTAGCCTCCTCTTAGGCTTTGTATAAGAAAACCACTGGTTGATCCAATTAACCTTTTAGCATCAAAGTTGTGCCTCGTTCACAGTACACAAACATCAACAACTCCTTTCCCTTCATCTAATCGCTGTAAGCGGCAAGCCTCTGGATCATCTATATCCACGCCACTGTCCCTCTTTTAGCTTGAGAAATTCCTAAGGAAAGATGGCATTGCTCTACACTGAGTTAAAGTCTTCTCCTTCAGGTTAAAACCCTTTCTTCGGAAATTATGGCATTGCTCGGATCCGCGTATCCCAGTTAAAGTAATTCTCCTTCTCCCCTCTTTAGAGATGACAAATTCTCTCTAAAGTCAAGGTCATTCAGTTTCACGTCTTGGGCTTTGAACAAGACACAAATAGACCTTTCAGCTTCACATCTTGGGCTTTAAACAAGATACAAATCACCTTTCGCTTCACGTCTTGGGCTTTGAACAAGACACCAAAAACCAATTTCCTCCCATAGAATAGGAGGAACTACGAACGCTCTGATTTCCCTGTTTCGGTAAACGGGAATACGTAGGCATAAGATCGAAAGAAAAGATCTTAGCGAGCGCAATCAACAAAAAACCCAAATCCCATATCTCCATCAATCAAAAGCAGTATTTCAAAAGCATCAGTCCTAACATCCTAATCCTTGTTCCCCGCCAGAAACCTTCTGCCTAGATAAAAAGAAAGAAAACCGTATTGGCAAAAATACAAGTAACCAGTACAAAGGCCCCCCCACATTGATAGCATCCGTAACCTAACAGACCGCTGTTTAAACTCAGTATGCAAAGCAGGGTTAATTGGAGACATCTATTTCCCTTCCTTATTCAGCTCACAATAGGATAAAAAAAGAATCGACCTATAGTCAAAGCTCAAACCGTAGAGAGCGACCAGCGCTTAAGAACCGCGTCCAAAATCGCTCGCTACAAAGCGCATTTTACATTTCCTGGCCTGGTGGAAGACCTTTTGCAAGTGAGCTGTATGATCGGATTGCTCTTGGGACTTCACGATCATGTCGTCCATGTATACCTCGAGCATGTCCCCGATCTCTGATCGGAAGACTTTGTTCATCATGCGCTGGTACGTGGCCCCACGTTTTTTAGACCAAAGGGCATTACGTTGTAGTAATAGTTCCCCGAGGAGGTCATGAATGCGGTATACCTCTTGTCCTCTTCGGCCATAGGGATTTGATTATATCCCGAATAGGCGTCCATGAAGGACAAGAGTTTGAAATCTGCAGAGTTATCCACGAGTTTATCTATGCTCGGTAAAGGGTAAGCATCTTTCGGGCACGCCCGGTTGAGATCGGTGTAGTCAATGCACATGCGCCATTTTCCACTATGTTTTTCACAAATACAATGTTGGACAGCTAGGTTGTATACCTGGCCTCCGATATGAATTTTGCCTCTAAGAGGTCTTGTACAAGTTTTTCGACAGCCTGTTCCTTCTCATCGGATTACTTTCTTCTCTGTTGTACGACGGCGCGGACAGCTGGATCAATGGTCAAATGGTGGCACGCGGTCTCGGGGTCTAACCCGGGCATGTCTGCTGCACTCTAGGAAAATAGGTCAGCATTGTCGTCTAGGCATTTCTTCAGTTGTAGCTTGACCTCGTCGGGCAATCCTGCGCCTATCTTCACCCCTCTGTTGGGGTTATTGCTGAAGGTGATGACTTCAAATTCCCCGTCTAGAACTGGCCGCATGAGAGTTGAAGTGGGGGAGTTCGTCGTCCCTGTTGGCGCAACCTCACCATGATCTTCCTTGTTGTCTTCTGAAATTTGGCTGTCAAGGTCGATAATGTGCACGGGCAGTGCAGGCTTCTTGTCCGGTTGGTCATCTTCGGTTGGACGATCTCCATCCCTTGACCGTTTGGCTGTTTTTGGTGATGCCCCGATCTGGTGTTGTCCCCTGGTCGCTGCCTCGAAGCATTTGCGGGCAGCTTCTATGTCCCCATGTAAAGTTGTGACGTGACCTTTCTCAGTATAATACTTTAGCTTGAGGTGGACGGTTAAAGGAACAGTGATCAGCTCTGCGAGTGCTGGCCTGCCCAAAATGCATTGATACAGCGATGGGCAATCGATCACCAAAAACTGGGTCTTGATCGACCTAGATGCTTCCTCTTCCCTGAATGTGACCGGCAGCTCCACGTATCCCCAAGGTCTGGCCGTGGCTCCGTTGAACCCCTGCAGATCGGATCCCACATATGGCGAGAGGTTCTTCTGGTCTAGCTTTAGGGCGCTGAACAAGCCCATGTACATAATGTCCACCGAACTGCCCTGGTCGACTACGATCCTCCGAACGTCGGTGTTTGCTAGTTTGGCCCTGATGAGTAGAGGAATGTGAGAATTCAGAGAGCCCCCGGGCAGCTCCTCACGGTAGAACGTAATCGGTTGGGAGCGGCCCTTGATTTTCTCGAGCGTAGACAACCGGTCGGGACTGCAATCTATAAGCTGCTCGAACTTCCTCTTGACAGATCCTACTGTCATCTCATTGTACCCCCCGCATGAGATAACCATGGCTACAGGCTTCCCAAGTGTTGTGGGTGGATATCCGGGAAGGCTCTTCGAGGTAATCAGGAATGACGAAGTCCTCTGGTCACGTAATGGACATGGCGACCTGCGGGGGAGGACTGGACTAAGACGATTCTGTCTCCTTCTTTGGATCTGAAGCCTCTCGTCGGGAGGACTCACCTTTCTTTACGTATTTTTTCAAATGACCCTCCTTGATGAGAATCTCTATCGCGTCTTTAAGGTGCACGCAATCCTCGGTTGTGTGGTCGTGGCTTCGGTGGAAGCGACAATACTTGCTCTTGTCGACATTGCCTTTGGATGTCGTTGGTTTGGGGAACCTGACGCTCCCCTGCTTGAATTCCGTATTGATGCATTCGGAGAGAATGCGTTCACGGGGAGCCGTAAGCAGGGTATATTCCGTGAAACGGCCAGCAGGCCCTTTACCTTCTCCAGGACGATCGTATCGTCGCCTTTCTTTTCCTTGCTGGGATGACTCCAGCTCGTCTTTTTTTGGTACTCGGGTGCTGTCTCGATCTCTCGTGTCCCGGGCATGATAGGCGGCCTCCTTCTCCTCGTATTGTATATACGCTTTAGCTTTTCGGAGAAGTTCTGTCAACGTTCGAGGAGTCTCGATCCCGACGGCTTTACGAAACTCACTTTTTGGTTTCAGGCCCTATTCGAGAAGATACTTCTTCATATGGTCCGTCGTATGGACCTCCACGGATTCTTTGTTGAACCGTTCGATATATGCCCGCATGGATTCATCCCTTCCTTGTATAATAGCTTCCAAGGTGGCCTCCGACTTGGGATGTCGTCGGGAAGCTGTAAAGTGTTAGGCAAATTGAGTCTTCAAGTTTCTCCATGATGTGATCGACCCTCGAGGAAGGCACTTGAACCAAGCCATTGCCCCCTTTCTCAGTGTGATCAGGAATAATCTGCATTTTATGGCCCCGGTCATGTTGTGGTAATGGAGCATTGCTTCTATGTTCTCTATGTGTTCACCGGGGTCGGTGGTCCCGTCGTAGGTTGCTAGAGTAGGGGGCTTCTCCAGCCCGCGAGGAATTCTCGTGTCCATGATCTCTTGTGAAAGGGGGTCGTGGACATCATCATTGCTGCTTGAGCTTGGAGAGCGGGAGAAAGAATAGCTACGACCACGGCTTCTGCTGTGTCGTGGAGAATGCCTGCGCGTATGGTAGGACACATGCCTATCTGGCTTTTGGGGCTTCTTGGACGCCGGGGAGCGCCTCGACCTTCGCGGAGGAGATCTGCGGTGTCTTCGGGCTAGATTGGATGCAGGCTCTTCTGAACTTGATCGTCTTCTCTTCGGGGAGAGACTTCTGGACCTATCGCGTCCCCTTTTCTGAGGGGGAAACCGAGGACGTAGAGACGGGCTGAGTTGTTTCTCCGAAGTAAGCCGCTCTTGGAGGACATGCTCGAGAGCGTTAATCTTCTCTCCTTGCTGGAAGACCAAAAGGTTTGATCTGTTGAGAGATGCGATGAGAGCAGCTGTACTTGAGTCAGTGTTTTGCGGGACAGGGATGGGTTCGAAAACGTGTTCGGCAGCTGGTTCCCTAGGTTTCACTTCCACGGGGGTCGGGGACGCAGTCCTTCTGTCCCGTGAGTCAGTTTCTTGAAGCACATGTCCGACGAAGATGTGGTCGGTGTTGTCAGTTACAATGGCAGCAGCAGAGTCTTGACGAGCATCATTCTTGGTGGAGGCCATGCTGATCTTAAGAGGTTAGAAGATGAAGCTTTGGTATTTGAAGTGAAAGAGAGGATCTTGAATCAAGAGACGGGGAAGCTAGTTTCCCACAGACGGCGCCACTGATCGGAGGTGATCAGATAGGATCGTCGTGGCCTTCATGTAGGGCAAGTGATGATGCTTGTAGGAGAGGAAAAAAGGGGGTGGTACCTGCAAGGTACTCCGATGCCAAAGTAAGTATTTGGTCAAAAGAGAGAAAAGCAAGTACAAGAGTTCTAGTAGTGGATATTGAATACCTGCCCCTCTCAAGTGAGAGGGTATTTATGGGGAGATCCCATGCGTTCAAAGGGCCTGCCCGGTCAATGGGGGTTTGCCAAGTGGATGGCAAAGCGCGTGGCCCTTTGACCAGGTCTAACTGTCTCTGTGAGATTCGGGGAGACAGTTGGCCGCATGAACTGCTCAGCGAGTGAAGGGAACGTGCCTAACGGCTAGTTTCTGCCCAACGGCTACTTTCTGCCCAACGGCTAGTTTCTGGCTATTGGGCCTATCCAATGGTTGGATTGGATTGGGCCTTGCCCCTCTGGGGGGCACAGCGCCTGCCCAGTCCAGAACATATTTAAAATAAGTGGTAAGCTTTGAAAAATATTTTAAAAAATCATGTTTAATTACATGAAAGCTTGAAATCCAATTGGTTTTGAAAAATCAAGGTGAAAATTTCATTTAAAAATGTTAAAAACAATAAAAAAAATGAAATTATTTACAAAAATTCAAGATATATTAAATAAATAATATAAATTTAATTTTTTGTAGAACAAAATAATTTAACATTTTTGTGACTTTAAAAAAAAGAACCAATCAAAAATGATAAAAAAATGAGAGAGAAATTAATTTTTTAAATAATTTTATAAAAATATCAAATATTCAAAAATTCAAATATTTGAAAATGGCGCGAAGGCCATCTTCTTCTTCCTCACGACTACCCGCCATGGCGTTTTTGCAAAACGTCACATATCTCTCTGATTACTCAATGAAAATGACTTTTGTAAACATGAAAGTTGTGTGTTTTTGAACAAGGATTTCAATCATAAAATTAATTGCATTTATATTAAGTGTGGAGTGAGAAATCAAGTGATGAACCCAAGAACCCTAATTTCTGCAATAACACTATGAAATCTTATACACGAAAGATATAAAGCAATTGATTGAGGGGAATCACTCTACATAAGTGAACAAACATGTTTGTAACTTGAAAACACATTTATGATGCATGGATTATAGAGTTTGAGAGTGTTAGGCTTACCTCTTGCAAGAAGAATTCTAATTCTATGTTGGAGGTGTTACAGATGTTGTGTAATAATCTAGACAACTTCAACGGACCTCAAGTAATGTGTTTGAAAGCTTGGAATAGATTGAAACAGCCTGGAACTTGTTGTGGAACCTCAATTGCAAGTAGGCCAAAAAGCTTGAGAAAATGGGGGTGACTTTGTGATTCTGATGTTCCAGATGTGTTTTAAGGTTATGGATCACTCATATATGATGTATGTGAGGTGTTGCCATGATTAGTTTTGAATGAATTGCTCTTAAATTGAAAATTCGATAGTGACTTGAAAGAGAAGCAAAATCTGGTTTTTTTAGAGTGATTGGAAAGAAAACATGAATTCAGATGTTTTGGGGTGGTTTAATCAGTCACACATGACCTCTATTTATAGTAGAGGAAGTTTATTTTGGAAATAATAGTGTTTGGAGGTTGATCATGGCAGTAGCTTGTAGCCATTGACTTGGATAATTCAAAAGTGTCAAGTCAACTCTTCTTATCTTGACTCCATTAATCTTTGCAGGTTTGAATGCTCAGAGTTTGGACTGGAATCTTGACTGGCTTGGAGTTTTGTGATCTGGTCCATGACACCTCAATGCATAGCATTGATGTTACCTTGCCAAATTTGAATTCCAAGTTTCATGTCATGATGGTTTTCACATGCAAAGTTGAAATTCTTGCCTTTTTAATCATAAACCAAGTGAGTCATCAGATATTTTGTGTTTTTGGAAGATGACAAAGTTGGCAAAGTGACAAGATTTGAAGGGAAAAATCGTGTGGCACAAGTTTGGGTTTCATGCTGTCTTGAAAAATCAGGTTTTTAGGGCATGTTTCAAGGCTTGTAACTCCCTACTCAAGTTGAGTTAGGATGAGTTCTTGTACTTTTTGGAAAGCCCTAATAACATACTTTAACTTTGATGTTTATCTATGGTCTTGAATCATCTTGGATCATGGTTAAAAATATCCTCAAAGTTGGTGAAAATTCAAGGCAGATTCTGTCCAAAATTTTCACTAAATGTTGGAAAAAAGTGTCCATTTTCATGTTTTTGTGATTTTGATCAATCTGTAACTCAAAATCCATGAGGATTTGGAATCTCTTGTAGTTGACAAATTTAAATTATGTAATGAGAGTTTTCATTTGAGCTTTTGATGGAAGAAAAAGGCCATGTGGTTTGGAAGTTATGACCTTGTAAAGTTGGTACCAAATCACTTTTCTTCCATAACTTAGAAAATTTTAAGTTTCTCAAGGTTGCCCCTTTTCCAAGTAACCTCATTTTTCTTGATTTTTCATGATGGATGATGATCCAAACCATAAGTTAACATTTTTTTTTACTTAAGGAAGTCTTGTTTGTCAAGAAATTCAAAAAGTCAAACTTGGTTTTTTGGCACAGTTGACTTTTTGTCAGATGAATTCCAAACTGTGTGATCTTCTATGAAATAAAGTCCTTGACCTAATTCAAACCTAATGGATGGATTCCATAGGTGTTATTGAGTGTCTTGAATCATGTCCAAAGGTTTGGGATCATATCTTGGTCAAAAGTCAAAGATACAGTTGACTTTTCATCAGGAAACCCTAATTGGCCCAAATGAATTTGAATCTTTGTATTGCTCATGAGCCAAGTTCTTTGAATCAATCCAATCTCGTAAATGGATCAATATGATGTATTGGAGGTCTTTAAAACACTTCTTAAGATCTTGGCTCATGTCTTGTTCCAAAAGTCAACTTAGGGGTGAATTAGGTCAAGAAACCCTAATTCCTGATTTTTGATGAATGTATCCCTGAGGCTATTTTCAACTTGTGATTGGGTCTATGAGGTTCCTTTGAGCTTCTTGAATCATGTTTTGAAGTATTGACTCATGCCTAGATGAAAATTTTGATGACTCGATTTTGTATCGTACTTCTTGATTCATTTCGCGCATCTTTACTTGTTGTTTTATCGAGTCATTATTATTTTAGTTGTTATTTACTTATGTTTTCTTCTGTTTTCACTTGACAGGTGTTATATCTGCAATATGGAAGAAAAGATCGAAGAATGAGCTGAGCATGGAAGAAAACCAGCAAAAAAGTCAAGTTTTGGCCTCCTCGGAGCAATGGCGCTCGCCATGGCCTGAGGATGGCGCTCGCCATGACCAATTTGGAGGGAATCACGTTTTAAAGAAATGGCGCTCGCCATTGTGCCTACGGTGGTCGCCATTGTGCACCGGAGCAGTTTTTGCAGAGCAGTTTGGCAGTTTTGCTTGGTTTGAATTCAAATTCCGACCCAAACTGCTTGGAGCCCAGCCTCTTCTATAAATAGTCCTCTCTTGTGTGTGTTTTATCATCCAAGAAACCTTGCGGAAGCGCGGCCGAAATTTCCCTAGACCTAGCCACTAGATTTACTTTCCAAAGCAGTAATTACTCACACTGAGTGATTGCTGCACTGCTGTATTTATATTTCGTTGCCGATTGTACACTTGGATCAGTATTCTCATCAATCAAAGTTATTTTGTTTTAGTTTTATTTCAGGTCATTTATAATTATGTTTTTATCGCATTTGTTTCATTTATATTCCTGCAATTTAACTTGATTCCAAAAGAAAAACATCAATTCCAAACTTTTGTAAAAATCCAAATCAGTATGTATGTTTTAGAATGCAGCATGTTTAATATGTTAACTTTAGAAATTAATATGTCCGAGTAATGTTGTCGGAGTCCGTAGATTGAGGACCGTCGTTTCGACGGGACTCTGTAGAACCATCAGTATTTAATTTAATGGTTTTAAAATTCTGGCTTTGGTGTCTAATCTGAATTTAGGCAGTCCTGTCGTGAGAGCGAGGGGCTGGTTAACAGTGTTTTGTCACGAGAGTGAGAACACACCAAGACGTGTCCGATAGAACGAGAGTTTGAGGTAATCGCCGGATAGTAGACACCGGGCATTGAGCCTAAATGCAACGAGAGCGCTTTAGGGCCTCATTTAGGTTATGTTAGTTTTCAAAGGGCGCCTTTTAATTACAGAGCGAGCGAGAGCAAAATCTTGGGGTCATTAGGCGTGGCTTGGTTAATACCGCGAGAGCGTGAGATCGAGCCTTTAAACCGGTATTTCCTACAGATCAACTTCAAAACCTTTGTTAACACCCAGATTTTATAGAGCCCCAAGGAGCACGGAAATCATTCTTCGGTCTCGTCTTTATCGTTGTTTTCAAATCCCGTTAAAAACCAAATTTCTTTTACCGCCAAATCTAGCCTTAGCTTTGCACCGCAATAATTGATCAGTCTAGGTTGACCATTAATCCCTGTGGGTTTGACAATCCTTTAAAACTACGCGATAAGCTGTATACTTGCAGTAGTAATCCGACTAATACGCAAAGTCGCGATCAAGTTTTTGGCGCTGTTCTTGGGGATTGATTAGTCAATATTGTGATACTTTTGTTGCACAGTATAGACTAAGGCAACTTTTTATTTTCCTTTTCGATTTGTCAATTGTATGCCAAACACTCGCTCACAAGGCGAAGAGTTGGAGCAACCAATCAACGAAATCGAACGTTACATACTTCTGAGACGCCGAATTAACGAATTCCTTCTTAGATATAACATCCCAGATCCTCTTATTCCCTACTCAGATTCGGAAACCGAATCAGAACCAGAACAAAACATGGCCGAAGAACCGAGAGAGCGTCCTCTAAAGTATTATGTTGTTCCATTATAAGAAGAACCACATAATAGCATTGCTGCCCCAGCTATTAACCGTAATGATTTCGAGCTGAAACCTTCGCTAATTTTAGCAGTTCAACAAAACCAATTCTTAGGTAATGCTACGGATGACCCGAACCTTCACTTATCGATATTCGTACAATATGCAAACACCGTAAAAGCCAATGAAGTCACTCAAGAAGCAATTAGACTAAGACTTTTTTCGTTCTCATTGAGGGATAGAGCTAGAGCTTGGCTCCAGTCTCTACCATCCCACTCAGTGACAACATGGGACGAGTTGAAGAAAGTATTCTTAGCTAGATATTTCCCACCAAGCAAGACAGCTATGCTGAGAGCCCAAATTAACGGATTTAAGCAAAAAGATAACGAGTCTTTATTCGATGCTTGGGAGAGATACAAGGACATGTTGAGGTTATGCCCACACCATGGACTTGAAGAATGGATGATAATACATACCTTTTATGGCGGGTTGTTATACAACACCAAAATGAACTTGTGCGCTGCCGCAGGCAGTGCTCTAATGGATAAACCGTATGCAGAAGCTTATGAACTCATAGAGACTATGGCTCAAGACCATTTCCAATGGGGAGGTGAACGCCCTGGTGTAGAGAAACCAACTCCGAAAGGAGGAATGCATGAAGTTAACGGTATAGACCGAGTCAATGCTAAAGTGGACGCGTTTGCTCAAAAGATCGAAAGTTTAGCAATGGCACCATCAGCAACTACCGTAGCTGCGATGACACCAAATTGTGAAATATGTGGAAATCCAGGGCATACAAACGCTGAATGTCAAGTGTTGGCTAGTACTCCTACCGACCAAGTGAACTATGCTAAAGGGAACCCGTATTCAAACACTTACAATCCTGGCTGGAGAAATCACCGGAACTTTTCGTATAAGAATAACAATGTTTTGAATCCACCAAAACCAGCACCTGTTGTTCCACCTGGATTTCAGAAAGGAACGCAACCCGCTCCACCTCTACCTAAAAAGTCAAATTTGGAAATCATGATGGAAAACTTTATGAATGCTCAAGCTCAGCAAAATAGGGATTGCACGAATCAAAATACTCACATGAGCGAATTGATGAAACAATTGTTAAGCAAGCTTGATGTTATACCTACTCATAACAAAATGTTAGAAACTCAAATCACTCAAGTAGCCCAACAACAATCAACTAATGCAGCCCCCACTAGAACATTTCCTGGCCTACCACAACCAAATCTGATAGGTCACGCTAACGATATTACTTTGCGAAGCGGAACAGAATACGATGGACCCGTTGACCCGAGACTCCAAATTTCAGCCATGCACCAAAATTTACAAAAGGGAACCGAGAAAATAAGAGAACCAAATACGGAGAAGGAAGATGAGAGCGGAAAGGCGGCAGAGAAAGAAACACACTATGTGCCTCCGCCACCATACAAACCATCTGTGCCTTATCCTCAAAGGCTAGTTAAATCCAAAAACGAAGGACAGTTCAAGAAATTCGTAGAGCTTTTAAAGCAACTGAATATAATGATACCTTTCACAGAAGCTATTACGCAGATGCCCTCGTATGTAAAATTCCTTAAAGAGATCCTATTAAATAAGAAAAAGTTAGAAGATAACGAAACTGTTATGCTCACTGCTGAGTGTAGCACCATACTTCAAAATAACATGTCTCCTAAACTAAAAGATCCAGGTAGCTTTTACATACCTTGTGTAATCGGAAATACTGTCATAGACAAAGCGTTATGCGACTTATGAGCCAGTGTTAACCTAATGCCCCTATCCACATGTAAGAAACTTGACTTAGGAGACCTGAGGCCAACGAAGATGTCTCTACAACTAGCGGACCGGTCTGTGAAGTATCCAGTAGGTATGCTAGAAAATGTGCCAATTCGCATAGGTCAGTTTTATATTCCGACAGATTTCGTGATAATGGACATTAAGGAAGATTCTAATATACCAATCATCTTAGGTAGACCGTTCTTAATAACAGCTGGAGCTATAATAGATGTGAAGAAAGGAAAGTTAACCTTCGAAGTAGGGGAAGAAAAAGTCGAATTTATCTTAGCCCAATTCCTAAAGGCCCCTGCTTTAGACGACTCATACTGTTTTCTAGACGTTATCGACGAATGCGTCGGAGAAATGGAGAAGGAACCGACAAGGTACACGGAAGTACTAAAGATTCCAGCCCCTCCAATATTCGAGGACGATAACTGGCGTGAGGCATATGAAGATGACAGTCTAAGAGAATGCCTAGCACTCATACCCGATCCAATGCCTTGCCCTAAGAAGCCATCTGTAGAACTCAAAACATTACCCAAAGAGATAAGATATGAATTCCTAGACACTGAACTTGAAAAACCCGTAATAGTTAATGCTGATTTAGGACAAATTGAAACCGAGAAACTATTGGAACTCTTGAGGAAATATCCCACGGCTCTTGGATATAACATCTCCGATCTAAAAGGGATAAGTCCCTCTATATGTATGCATTGCATCACGATGGAGGAAGACTGTAAGACATCCAGAGAACATCAAAGATGATTGAACCCTGTTCTAAGCGATGCTGTCAAGAGAGAAGTACAAAAACTATTGGAAGCAGGAATCATATATCTGATATCTGACAGCAAATGGGTTAGCCCAGTGCATGTCGTACCGAAGAAGGGTGGTGTTACGGTTGTAACTAACGAAAAAGGCGAGTCCGTAGCCAAACGAACTCAAATTGGATGGAGGATGTGCATAGACTATAGAAAGCTGAATAAGGCTACTAGAAAAGATCATTTTCCCTTACCCTTCAAAGACCAAATGCTTGAACGGCTAGCCAAACATTCATATTTCTGTTATTTAGACGGATACTCGGGATTTTTCCAAATACCTATCCATCTTGATGACCAAGAAAAGACCATATTTACCTACCCCTATGGCACATTTACCTATCGTCGAATGCCATTTGGACTATGTAATGCTCCCACAACATTTCAGAGATGCATGATGTCGATCTTTGCAGATTTCATAGATGATATAATGGAAGTCTTTATGGATGATTTCTCTGTATGTGGTGGAAGTTTCGAACACTGTCTCTCAAACCTTGAGATGGTACTTGAACGATGCGTCAAAGTGAACCTTGTGCTAAATTGGGAGAAGTACCATTTTATGGTGCGACAAGGTATAGTTCTTAGACATGTAGTATCCGATAGAGGTATTGAAGTAGACAAAGCAAAGATAGAAATCATAGAAAACCTTCAACCACCAAAAACAGTTAGAGAAGTACGAAGCTTTTTGGGACATGCCGATTTTTACCGACGATTCATTAAAGACTTCCCTAAGATTACAAAACCTTTGATTGGATTACTGATGAAAGAAGCTAAATTCATATTCGATAAAAAATGCTTGAAATCATTTGAACATCTGAAGAATGCTCTCATTACCACACCAATTATGCTACCACCTGATTGGAGTTTACCATTCGAAATAATGTGCGACGCTAGCGACTATGTTGTAGGCGTCGTCTTAGGAAAAAGAAAGGATAAAAGTCTTCATGCTATTTACTACGCAAGTAGGACCTTGGACAACGTACAGATGAACTATGCGACCATAGAAAAGGAACTCCTGGCTGTTGTATTCGCCTTAGATAAATTTCGTTCCTATCTAGTAGGAGCGAAAATCATTATCTATACCGATCACGCCGCGATTAGGTACCTGTTGGCTAAGAAGGATGCCAAACCAAGACTCTTGAGATGGATCTTGCTTTTGCAAGAATTCGATTTAGAAATTAAGGATAAGAAAGGTACAGAAAATATGGTAGCAGATCATCTCTCTAGGATTGAGGATCTAAAGCCCGAAAGAGTGCCTATAAACGATGATTTTCCTTACGACAGACTAGTAGCCTAGTTGGAAAGGGAAAGCAAAACTGTAGAACATTCCTTGTTATTTAACGATGCAGAAACAAATGAAGTAGTAGAAGCAATATATACTAAAACTACGTTGCCATGGTATGCTGACTTTGTCAACTACCTAGCAGCCAAGGTGCTTCCACCAGACCTAACATACCAACAGAAGAAGAAAATTTTCCATGATCTTAAACAATATTACTGGGATGAACCCCTATTATTCAAGAGAGACGCCGATGGAATATTTCATCGATGTGTCCCTGAATCGGAAGTAGCGGATATCATATCCTAATGCCATGCTGCACCATATGGAGGACATGCCAGTACATAAAAAACATGCGCAAAGATATTACAATCTGGCCTTTTTTGGCCAAACCTTTGGAAGGACGTTCACATTGTCGTTATGAACTGTGACCGGTGCCAACACACTGGAAATGTTTCTAGACGCGATGAGATGCCGCAAAACGGAATTTTAGAAGTTGAAGTTTTTGATGTATAGGGCATTGATTTCATGGGACCTTTTCCATCTTCCTTTGGAAACAAATACATACTCGTTGCGGTTGATTACATATCAAAATAGATTGAGGCGATAGCTTCTACTACAAATGATGCACGAGTGGTGGTAAAACTTTTCAAGAACATAATCTTTCCCAGATTCGGTGTACCAAGAATTGTCATTAGTGATGGCGGTTCCCATTTCATTTCGATTGTTTTCGGGAAACTATTGCTTAAATACGGAGTACGACACCGAGTAGCAACACCTTATCACCCTCAAACTAGTGGACAAGTAGAGGTGTAAAATAGGGATATCAAGCAAATTTTAGAGAAAATCGTTGCAACCTCTAGGAAGGATTGGTCTACTAAACTTCATGAAGCTCTGTGGGCTTACAGAACAGCCTACAAGACCCCTATAGGAACCACACCATACAAACTAGTTTATAGAAAATCATGCCATCTGCCTGTGGAACTTGAGCACAAAGCTTATTGGGCCATTAACACACTGAATATGAATTATAAGGCAGCAGGCGAGAAAAGGATTCTAGATATCCATGAACTAGAGGAACTAAGACTTGATGCCTATGAAAATGCCAAAATATACAAAGAAAGAACCAAGAAGTGGCATGATAAAAGGATAACAAAGAAGGAGTTTAACGAAGGAGATATAGTTCTTCTCTTTAACTCTAGGCTTAAACTCTTTCCCGGAAAATTACGTTCTAGATGGTCTAGTCCTTTCGAAGTTACAAAAGTCCTACAAGGTGGAGCAGTTGAAATTAGAGGAAAGTCGAATGAGACGTTCTTTGTGAACGGGAAAAGACTCAAGCACTACCACTTAGTAGAAAACAAGGAATTCATCACTAATTACAAGTTGGAAAAGCATCCTGCTCTTCCCGACGGATGATGCCCTTTTCAGTTCTAATGTCGAGCTTCCGACATTAAACAAAGCGCTCTGTGGGAGCTAAACCACGATCCTTAGTTTTTACTTTATTTTGTTAGTTTTGGGACACTACATGCATGTTTAGTACAAAGTCTATACCATATGCATTACTGTTTGTTGAATCTCATTATTGTTGCTATCATTATCATTATTATGATTATTATTACCATCTTTATCTTATCTATACTAACGCGTAGCTAATAGTATTATTCCCCTAATATTGTAATATTTTTCAATTTTCAGGATACCCTTCTCTAGGATACCTTCGACCAGCAACCATACAGACATTCGAGAACCATACTGTTGTCTTCAAGAACGATGTCCAGAGACGTCGCTTTGAGACTTTGTCTCAAAGAGACTTTGGCCTGTCCATCTACCCTGACGACTCGTCTATGCAAACCCTTAGCATCCGAGACAGTGTTGTTTTCCTTCTGAGCCAAATAGGCTGGACTCACTTTGCTTTAGAGAAGAGATTTAGCACTTACCGTAACCTGACCTTGGAGTTCCTTAGCTCCCTTTACTATGATGCCACCCGTGGTTTTGGATTTGGCCATGGATCGACTACCTTCAGGTTGTTTGGAAACAAGTACAGATTCACCCACCATGAGCTTGCTGAATTATTAGGTTTTCCTAATGAACCCGGTGTTGTGACCAAAACCCCTACTGATGCCTTTACTAGCTATGATCTTCAACATTTCTGGGGTACCATAGCCGGAAACGGTAATGCCGACCCTGATGCTATGTTTTCTGAAAGCATCCACAATCCTGGATGGAGATATTTCCATAAGGTTCTTGCTCACACTTTCTTTGGCAAAGAAGAGAACATTACGCCTGTGTCGAGGGATGAGTTGTATATCATGCTCTGTACATCCCAAGGAAAACCTGTCAATGCAGCCCCATTTTTGCTTGCTAATTTCAGTCGTATTGCCCGTGATTCCTTTGATCCAATCTTAATAGGTGGGCTGGTGACTATGATTGCTGATACAATTGGAATGAGGTACCATCTGAACCGTTCCTTTGTTTTCGGTGGCGTTCGCCCCATGGACATTAGCTTTTGTTTCAACAGAGGCATAATTGCTAATATTGGCCCGGTTGAATTTGAGTTGCTTATCGATAATGTTGTAGTCCATACTTTCACCCTACCCAACCATGAAAAGGCAAGTGTGCACAATAAGAAAAATTGGCTTTATGACTTGGAGGTCGTCAATGAGTTTCTGACTCCACCCGACTCTCCTCAAGCTTACCAAAACCGAGATACCATTATGTCTGCCGCGACCACTCAAGGTTCCGAGATCGATCCTAATATACCACCTTTGAATGTAGCTGCTACTATTAATGCCCTCCAGTCTGAAGTGAACTCCTTCTGAGATGAGATTTCCTCTCTCCGAGTCGATTTCATTGGACTTATGGATGTTGTTCATGAGGAGTTGGATCATATGTTCCAAATTGTCTACTCCCTTAGACAACATCATGGATGATCCATTAGCCGCACCTATTTCCCTGTTTTTCTTAGGATAGTTTGTTTACATGTATAGTGTTTCCTTTTCATGTATTGTTTGTAATGTTAATTTCCATTCCACTGTATACCGTCGGAATACCGACGTGTAAATGTAATGCACTACTGATTCCTTTAATGCAGTTTCCATTCCTTTAAGTGTTTCTAATATTTAGCATTTTATGTTTTGCCCATAAAATAAGAAAAACCCCAAAAACATTCCAAAATTCTGCATTCTGTAAGAAATAAGGACACAAAATTCGTGTCTGAAGAGAACGACGCTCACCATTATGCATAAGGCGCTCGCCATTCATTTCAAAAGGCAGAACGCGTTGTTTTGCTTCTAAAACACGTTTTTGCCTCCTCATTTCTCCATTCAAAGCATTCTTGCATGTTCCCTAGACTCCCTAAGCACCTAGTAAACCTCTCATTATCCCACATTAAATTCTAACCATCCATATTCATCCATTTAATCCCTATTTAGACACACTAAACCACACATTACCAATCATCTCTCTCTCCAAACCCACTTTCCATTCTCTACCCATTTCAAAAAACATTCACTAACATAATCCTCCTAAGAATCAACTATGGAAGCTAACCAAGAGATAGATTACATGGGCATTGAGTTCCCCGAAGGAGTGATCGGAGCCACCATGCGTTCAAACTTTCTCCGAATATCCAAAAGGTCAGTCTATGCCACAAGATATCCTGAACCGGAAACTCTTCGCACCTTAGGTCTTTTTGATAGCGTCTCATGGATGCTCAGGAACTTAGGTATGACTTGTTTCTGCTCCATGTTTAATCCCTCTTCCGTTAGACTTACTTATGAATTTCTTAGTTCAGTCTGTTATGTCCATGATACCAACCGCATCACCGGAACCATTTATTTCAGAATGTTTAACGTAGATTATTCGCTAACACATGAGCAGATAGCGGATTATTTTGGTTTTCCTACCGGTGAGGGTCTTGCGACTCAAGCACCCTTAGACAGTGACTGGGAGGAATAAGCCTTCTAATTCTGGCCTCAAATAACCAACACAAGAACCGCCAAATGGGAGGGCCTGAAAGCCACAACCATCCATAACCCCGTTATTCGTTACTTTCACCGTATCCTCGCCTCCACCATTTTCGGACGAGAAAACCCAGGGAACGTAAATTCTAAGGACCTATTCTTTATTCATTGTGCTCTTTTCCAAACCCGTGTGAATCCTACACCGTTCCTCCTAACCCATTTTATTAGTGTAGCGAACAGAGCCGGCGGTTCCATCTGCATAGGCAGTATCATTACTGCCATTGCTATCTCTTTAGATTTAGAGGCCGACTTAGAAAACGAAGAGAGTATACCTTGTCTCTATGCTGACGTAATGTGCGGCTTGTCAAGAGTTTGCATCGTAACAAGTATCACTTTATGGTCCATACACATGAGTTCCGAGGTTTTTCTTTGCCAAATTCTGAGCGTATAAATGTACGTCAAAGCACTAATTAGCTATTTGATTTAGGAGCTCGTGATTTAGAGGCAGAGAGCGATGAGAGGCACTACCGTGAAGTCATGAGGCAGCATTCTAAGCAGCCCCGTACTCGTAGCCATACCACTGATATACCTGGGTCTAGCACCCAAGCACACCGCACCTTTTTCTGATTTTGTAGGTATTCGTTCATCGTTGGATGAAGTTCTGTCAGAGCTTAGGCAGCAGAGAGAGAGAGGCCGAGTGTGATATGCAGATGCAGAATATGCAGAGGAGGCAGTATGAGTTTATGGAGAGAGCCCAGATGGATTTGAGAGATGTTGTCTCAGAAATGGTGGGATTGCGCAGAGAAGTGAACCGTATTGCAGACTATGTCCAGCATGTGCCCCAGGACAACCCAGCCTTCAGGCAGGATAGACACCCTCGTGGAGGCTGTGGACGCCATCATTGACCTATCCAGGTTCTATCGCTCTTTCTTTCGCCTTAGGCTAAGACATTTAGGACAATGTCTAGTTTAAGTGTGGGGGAGGA
Organism: Lathyrus tuberosus; assembly: GCA_022829125.1. Taxonomy (NCBI): domain Eukaryota; kingdom Viridiplantae; phylum Streptophyta; class Magnoliopsida; order Fabales; family Fabaceae; genus Lathyrus; species Lathyrus tuberosus. Next base: position 20,817,029 of record JALAZF010000022.1, on the reverse strand, counting down.
GCCGTTTATTGCTTTGATTTATTTTCTGTTATTTCTTGCTTTCTAGTTTTAGTTTGCTTCTTTTTTGAGTCATATGCGTGTTTGAGTCATTTATTACTTTACATTTTCGCATTGTCTGTTAACTCCCTTATTTTGACCCCAATTTAAATTTTTTTTCCCGTTTGACTCAATGGCATGACATATTAAGAGTAGGTTATTTTACCCTTGTTTTAGGCTATGTATGTAGACTTGGGAAAGATTTATTAATATCGGTACCGTCCCTACACCTTAGAGTCCCTAAGTATGCGATACCGGTTTAGATACACATTATGCCGAGACCTTGTTCCTAGTTCTTTAGAAGTAGCCTCTTTATTAGTTTATTTCAGCAGTCAACACCATCCTTGCGTGTGAACTAAGTAATGAACCAATGCAAATATGTGTTGATCTCAGTTTTTTGATTATATGATTTTAGTGGATATTGCGATTGAAAGATCGGTTCTAACTAAGTTAGGTGGTCCTCACCCGGCCATTTAGCCCAAAGGCTCAGACTCTTGAAATCCACCAAAAAAAGAGAAAAAAAAAAGAAAAAATATTGTGCTGAATAAGAGATCATAAAACACTAACAGGTTCACTTACCATGTAAACACGGGGGATAACAGGCTTAATGTGATTGCGCTCGAATGAAAGAGAGGTGAATAAGAACGAAGTCCTTAGGTCGAGCTATAATGTCATGATTTGAACTAGTATTGCATAGGAAGGAACTCTTTGTCTGCTTTTGTAGAATCGTGTCGTATGGTATCCTTATTTCCATTATTCAGTACCTATCTGTGTAGCATTAGCCTAGCAACCTTGTGCTTTATCGTTTTCGTCATGCCTATGAGTCGAACATTGTTTTTTATTGTTTTTACTTCATTGGGAGTTTGCTTGAGAACAAGCAAAAGTCTTAGTGTGGGGGAGTTTGATGACTCGATTTTGTATCGTACTTCTTGATTCATTTCGGGCATCTTTACTTGTTGTTTTATCGAGTCATTATTGTTTAAGTTGTTCTTTACTTATGTTTTCTTCTGTTTTCACTTTACAGGTGTTATATCGGCAATATGGAAGAAAAAATCGAAGAATGAGCTGAGCATGGAAGAAAACTAGAAAAAAAAAGTCAAGTTCTGGCCTCCTCGGAGCAATGGCGCTCACCATGGCCTGAGGATGGCGCTCGCCATGACCAATTTGGAGGGAATCACGTTTTAAAGAAATGGCGCTCGCCATTGTGCCTACGGCTGTCACCATTGTACGCGGGAGCAGTTTTTGCAGAGTAGTTTGGCAGTTTTGCTTGGTTTGAATTCAAATTCCGACCCCCAATTACTTAGAGCCCAGGCTGTTCTATAAATAGGCCTATCTTGTGTGTGTTTTATCATCCAAGAAACCTTGCGGAAGCGCTGCCGAAATTTCCCTAGACCTAGCCACTAGATTTACTTTCCAAAGCAGTAATTACTCACACTGAGTGATTGTTGCACTACTGTATTTATATTTTGTTGCCGATTGTACACTTGGATCAGTATTCTCATCAATCAAAGTTATTTTGTTTTAGTTTTATTTCAGGTCATTTATAATTATGTTTTTATCGCATTTGTTTCATTTATATTCCTGCGATTTAACTTGATTCCAAAAGAAAATAATCAATTCCAAAATTTTGTAAAAATCCAAATCAGTATGTATGTTTTAGAATGCAGCATGTTTAATATGTTAACTTTAGAAATTAATATGTCCAAGTAATTTTGTCGGAGTCCGTAGATTGAGGACCATCGTTTCGACGGGACTCTGTAGAACCATCGGTATTTAATTTAATGGTTTTAAAATTCTGGTTTTGGTGTCTAATCTGAATTTAGGCAGTCCTGTCGTGAGAGCGAGGGGATGGTTAACAACTTTTTGTCACGAGAGTGAGAAACGCACCAAGGCGTGACCGATAGAACAAGAGTTTGAGGTAATCGACGGATAGTAGACACCGGGCATTGAGCCTAAATGCAGTGAGAGTGCTTTAGGGCCTCATTTAGGTTATGATAGTTTTCAAAGCGCGCCTTTTAATTACCAAGCGAGCGAGAGCAAAATCTTGGGGTCATTAGGCGTGGCTTGGTTAAAACCGCGAGAGCGTGAGATCGAGCCTTTAAACCGGTATTTCCTACAGATCAACTTCGAAACCTTTGTTAACACCCAGATTTTACGGAGTCCCCAAGGAGCACGGAAATCAGTCTTCGGTCTCGTCTTTATCGTTGTTTTCAAATCCCGTTAATAACCAAATTTCTTTTACCGCCAAATCTAGCCTTAGCTTTGCACCGCAATAATTGATCACTCTAGGTTGACCATTAATCCATGTGGGTTCAACAATCCTTTAAAACTACGCGATAAGCTGTATACTTGTAGTAGTAATCCGACTAATACGCAAAGTCGCGATCAAATTTTCATATGGAGGACTTAGTCGACCAAAACCCTAATTTGGTGACACTGGCGATCTTGAGACTTGATTCACTTGGAATGTTGCAACCTTGTGCTTGATTCTTGATGTGGGAGACCTCTTGATCCTTTAGGGGTGTTTGAGAGACTTGACAAGTTGAGGATCATGTCCATTCTTGATTGATCCTTTGTCTGAGTGCTCTGAGGGGGCTCAAAACCCTAATTCTTGGTTGTAATGAATGTTCAACAATCCTTGAGAAGATTGATGAGGTATGATGATGCATCCATATTATGGTGATGATTTGCACAATGATGGGAAATCTTGTGGTCAAAATTTGAGGTATGACAGATGTGTCTTCCTACTTCTCTGTATTAGAAATATATATATATATATATATATATATATATATATATATATATATATATATATATATATATATATATATACAGTAACATAATAAAATTTACAACATTAACATTAAGTTATATACATTCCATCTTATATTGAATTTTAATTTTGTGAATAGTTTTTTCCAAATTTTTTTTAAGCAAACTGAAATTATATATTAAATAAAAATAGAAAAATATAAAGATTGAGGCAATAAACTTGACTTAATTAGTCCAAACAAAAGCCTAATCAATTTTATGGATAAGATTATACAAATTGTTTCAACCCTAATTAATTTTAATAAATAAACACTCAACATGAGCACAACTTAGCGAATCTACGTACATGCATGAAATTAAGTTGCAAAAAACATGAAGATTGATCGTCTAAAAGTCTCAAACAAAGTTTCAAAGCTGAAGAGTAAATCAACCACGAACACATAATTGATCCACGTACCATCAACTTTCTACCAAAAACAACAAGCACACAAGCCCTAAAGAACAACCAATCCTACTTGTATGGAGGAGGAAACCGAAATCCAACTTACAAGATCTGAATTGTGGGAAATTGACCACACCCTATGAGAATTCCACTTCAATCTTGATCTCAAGATTGTATACAAACCCACTACACAATAGGAATGAAGAATAAAGAAAGAAGAAGAACAAACTAACAGCAAGAAGGAAAAGAGAGAGAAGAGAAATATTTGGAGGAAATGTTCTACCCACGAACTGTGGGATTTCTGAGTTTTATTCACTTGCTAATCTGCAACTGTGAATGCTCTACTATGTTATGATTACAATGCATGGATACTTCCTATTTATAGATATAGATTTGCAAAGGCCCAAAATTAAAAGCCCAAAATATCAAATCAAATCTAACACGATTCTGTCGAAACAACCTAAACAATTCGACACGACATTAAGTTATGAATGCTTCGACTTTGACACTATGATTTACACTTAACACACCACCTAATTCATTGTGTCTAAACTATCTACATTCAGCATGGCTCTTAGTCTTCTGAAGGCTTCGACCTGCACTCCCTTCATCATGATATCTGCAATCTGATTCTCAGTTCTGCAGTGTTCCAAATTTATCTTCCCTTCTGCTACCTGCTCTCGAAGATAATGGAACCTCATTTCGATGTGCTTGCTTCGACCGTGTGCTATTGGATTCTTTGCCAAGTTGATAGCTGACATACTGTCAATCTTCATGGTAATTGCTCCATGATTCTTCCCTGTAATCTCTTCGACCAAGTTCACCATCCAGGTTGCTTGACAAGCACAAAGAGAAGCAGCTATATATTCTGCTTTGCATAATGACAATGCCACTACTAGCTCCTTTCTCAAACTCCAAGCAACTGGTGCACCACCTAACATAAACATGTATCCAGCTGTGGATTTTCTATCCTCAACATCACTACACAAACTAGAGTCGGTGTATCCCACTAACTTGCATTATTTCCCTTCATCAGCTGCACGAAACAAAATGTCGTAGTCGAGAGTCCCTTTCAGATACCTCAGTATCCTCTTCGTCGCTGTTAGGTGTGATACCTTTAGCTTCTGCATGAATCTACTTACCATACCTACACTGTATGCTAAGTCAGGCCTTGTCTGACAAAGGTATCTAAGTGACCCAATAAGTCTTCTGTATTGGGTTGGGTCGACATCATCTTCATTTGAATCCTTTGACAATTGCAGTCTGGTCTCAGCTGGAGTCGAAGTTGAGTTGCAATCTTGCATCTCAAATCTCTTGAGTATTTCGCCTGCATATCTTCTTTGGTGCATCATCAAACCTCTACTAGTCTTGCAGAATTCGATGCCAAGGAAATATGAGAGATTTCCCAAGTCTGACATTTCAAACTCCTCACTCAGGTCATGTTTGAAATCTTCGATCTCCTTCTTGCAACTCCCTGTTATCAACAAATCATCGATATAGAGACATAGTATAAGTAATTCGCCATTGCTTCTTCCTACATATACTCCATGCTCAGTCGTACACTTCACAAATTCCTTCTCCCTTAAGAAGCTGTCGATTTTCTTATTCCAAGCTCTTGGAGCTTGCTTAAGTCCATACAGGGCTTTATGCAGCCTGTACACTTTTCCTTCTTCGCCTCGTTTCACATACCCAGCTGGTTGTGCGACATAAACTTCTTCATCTAAGGGGCCATTAAGGAACGCACACTTCACATCCATCTGACATGTGTGCTAATTGTTCACATTTGCTAGACCAACAACCAACCTGATTGTTTCGATCCTAGCAACAGGTGTGAACACTTCATCGAAGTCGATTCCTTCCTTCTGAAGAAATCCTTTTGCCACAAGTCTTGCCTTGTGTCGAATAACTTCTCCTCTAGGATTCACCTTCACCTTGTAAACCCATTTCACATTAATTGCCTCCTTGCCTTGAGGCAATTTGACAAGTGACCATGTGTTGTTGACTTCGATGGACTCTAACTCTTCATTCATTGCTTTCACCCACTTCGAATCTTTCAATGCCTCAGCTGCATTGACTGGTTCGACATCTGCGTAGAAAGCATAATGTACCAGCTCACCCTCTTCATCGACCACATCATCTGATGTAATTACACATTCTTACAACCTTGCAGGCATGTGTCTTGTTCGTCGAGGTCTGCTTGAACCTGCTTCATCTGCAACTGGTTCCTGTCGAACTTCTCTTTCGACTTCAGTGGCTGGTTCGTCACAAGAGATTCTCACTGAATCCTTCTTGGCATTCTCAGCCCAATCCCATTCTTTAAGCTCATCTATGATCACGTCCCTGTTGATCACTACCTGCTTATTCACTGGGTCGAACAACTTGTAACCTCCAATCGAATGATATCCTATCAAGATCATCTGATTCGACTTGTCATCAAGCTTCCTTCTCAATTGATCTGGCACATGTCTATGTGCTATAGATCCAAACACTTTCAAGTGACTGAGGCTAGGCTTGACACCAGACCAACATTCTTCTGGTGTGATTCCTTCAAGCTTCTTCGTCGGACATCTGTTCAAAATATATGTTGCTGTCGAAACCGCTTCTCCCCATAATTCTTTGGGTAGATGCTTTCCTTTCAACATACTTCTCACCATGTTCATGATGGTTCTGTTCTTTCGTTCTGCAACTCTATTTTGCTGTGGTGTATAGGGTGGCACCACCTCATGCACAATCCCTTCCTTTTCACATAATGCATCGAACTCTTTCGACACATACTCTCCACCACCATCTGTCCTTAGAATTTTCAACTTTCGACCACTCTGTCTTTCGACCATGGATTTGAATCTGGAAAATACCTCCATCACATCACTTTTCTTCTTGATGAGGTAAGTCCATAACTTTCGACTGAAATAATCTATAAACGTGACAAAATATCTGTTGCCACCAATCGAATCCACCTGGATTGGACCACATACATCAGAGTATATGACTTCCAGAATTGCCTTCGACTTCTTTCCTGCATCCTTGCTGAAGCTATTCTTGTGTTGTTTCGACTGAACACACTCCTCATAGACTTCACTTGGAATGTCGATTTCTGGTAATCCTGAAACCATATTTCTTCTCTTCAGCTCTCTGATGTCATTGAAGTTGAGATGGCCTAGTCGAAAATGCCATAACCACTCATCTCTACTGGCTGTAGTTGCTAGACACTTGTGCTCCATCACCTTGAGTTCAATCTTGAAGGTCCTATTCTGAGACATTGGAGCCTTCAAGATCAACCTACCACCTGCGTCGAGAACTCTCATCATCTTGTCTTCGACAACTACCTTGTAGTTCTTTTCGACTAGCTGCCCTATACTGAGCAAATTACTCTTCATTCCTGGAATGTACAACACATTGGAAATTGTTGACCTTTTGCCATCTTTCCTCATAATCAGAGCATCACCAACACCTTCAGCTGCTAGAGTGTTGTCATTTGCAAACTTCACCATGTTCTTCGACGAGGGCTTCATATTGACAAACCAATCTTTCCTCCCAGTCATGTGTGATGAGCATCTTGAGTCCAATTACCACTGATCTTGGAATCTTTCCTCATCTTTTGTTGTGACCATCAGCAACGTCTCTTCTTCTTCATGCTTCGCCAGATTTGCATCAGTTTCTTGATTTTTCTTCTTTTCTGGACATTTACTAACATAATGGCCATACTTCTGAAAATTGAAACATTGAATGTGACTTTTGTCAGATTTTCGATCACCACCTTTTCTTCTACCTGCAGCACCACCTCTTTGGTTGCCTTAGTTCCAAGGTTTCTTCTGATTCGACTGGTTTCCTCCTTTGTTGCCATTCCAGCTTCCTTTGCATTTCCTTTCCTTTTCTGACTATGCCTGCAAAGCCATATCACTCTTCGAATTTCCTGCAGCTCTCTCAGCCATCCTTTGTTCATGAGACTCAAGCGTCCCTTGAAGCTCTTCTTTCGTCAATACTGACAAGTCTTTCGACTCTTCTATGGCTACTACCACGTGGTCGAATTTTGGAGCCAATGACCTCAAGATATTTGCAACAACTGATCTTGATGTCAACACATCTCCACATACTTTGATTTGATTCACCAGCTTTGTAACCCTGGTGAAGAAATCTGTAATACTTTCGTTGTCTTCCATCTGAAGCAACTCATAGGTTCTCTTGTGAGTTTATAACCTCCCCTCTTTCACCTTCTCTGCGCCTCCAAATGACTTTTCAAGAATCTCCCATGCTTCCTTTGCTGATTCTGCATCGTTAACTTTTTCAAAGTTATCTGGATCAACACATTGATGGATTATAAATATCGCTTTATAATCTTTCTTCTTCAATTCTTTGTGTGCTGCCTTTTCTTGATCCGTCGCGTTCTCCCCAAGCGGTGTTACTCCTTCCTTCACAAGATCCCAAAGATCTTGATAACAGAAAACCACCTTGATCTGTTTGCACCAATTCTCATAATTATCTTTCTTGAGAATTGGTAGGGTCGCCGGAAAGTGCCCATTTGAATGATTCATAGCCATCACGATTTTCCTCCTTGAATCGGAACTGGAGCTCTTGATACTAGATGTTGGAAATTCACCACACCCTATGAGAATTCCACTTCAATCTTGATCTCAAGATTGTACACAAACCCACTACACAATAGCAATGAAGAATAAAGAAAGAAGAAGAACAAACTAACAGTAAGAAGGAAAAGAGAGAGAAGAGAAATATTTGGAGGAAATGTTCTACCCACGAACTGTGGGATTTCTGAGTTTTATTCACTTGCTAATCTGCAACTGTGAATGCTCTACTATGTTATGATTAAAATGCAAGGATACTTCCTATTTATAGATATAGATTTGCAAAGGCCCAAAATTAAAAGCCCAAAATATCAAATCTAATCTAAACAAATCTGAATCCAATCAAATCAAATCTAACACCATTTTGTCGAAACAACCTAAACAATTCGACACGACACTAAGTTATGAATGCTTCGACTTCGACACTATGAATTACATTTAACACACCACCTAATTCATTGTGTCTAAACTATCTACATTCAGCATGGCTCTTAGTCTTCTGAAGGCTTCGGCCTGCACTCCCTTCGTCATGATATCTGCAATCTGATTCTCAGTTCTGCAGTGTTCCAAATTTATCTTCCCTTCTGCTACCTGCTCTCAAAGATTATGGAACCTCATTTCGATGTGCTTGCTTCGACCGTGTGCTATTGGATTCTTCGCCAAGTTGATAGTTGACATACTGTCAATCTTCATGGTAATTGCTCCATGATTCTTGGTTGTAATGAATGTTCAACAATCCTTGAGAAGATTGATGAGGTATGATGATGCATCCATATTGTGGTGATGATTTGCACAATGATGGGAAATCTTGTGGTCAAAATTTGAGGTATGACGGATGTGTCTTCCTACTTCTCTGTATTAGAAATAAATAAATAAATAAATAAATATATATATATATATATATATATATATATATATATATATATATATATATATATATATATATATAGTAACATAATAAAATTTACAACATTAACATTAAGTTATATACATTCCATCTTATATTGAATTTTAAATTCGTGAATAGTTTTTTCCAAAATTTTTTAAGCAAACTGAAATTATATATTAAATAAAAATAGAAAAATATAAAGATTGAGGCAATAAACTTGACTTAATTAGTCCAAACAAAAGCCTAATCAATTTTATGGATAAGATTATACAAATTGTTTCAACCCTAATTAATTTTAATAAATAAACACTCAACGTGAGCACAACTTAGCGAATCTACATACATGCTTGAAATTAAGTTGCAAAAAACATGAAGATTGATCGTCTAAAAGTCTCAAACAGAGTTTCAAAGCTGAAGAGTAAATCAACCACGAACACATAATTAATCCACGTACCATCAACTTTCTACCAAAAACAACAAGCATACAAGCCCTAAAGAACAACCAATCCTACTTGTATGGAGGAGGAAACCGAAATCCAACTTACAAGATCTGAATTGTTGGAAATTCACCACACTCTATGAGAATTTCACTTCAATCTTGATCTCAAGATTGTATACAAACCCACTACACAATAGCAATGAAGAATAAAGAAAGAAGAAGAACAAACTAACAACAAGAAAGAAAAGAGAGAGAAGAGAAATATTTGGAGGAAATGTTCTACCCACGAACTGTGGGATTTCTGAGTTTTATTCACTTGCTAATCTGCAACTGTGAATGCTCTACTATGTTATGATTACAATGCAAGGATACTTCCTATTTATAGATATAGATTTGCAAAGGCCCAAAATTAAAAGCCCAAAATATCAAATCTAATCTAAACAAATCTGAATCCAATCAAATCAAATCTAACACGATTCTGTCGAAACAACCTAAACAATTCGACACGACACTAAGTTATGAATGCTTCGACTTCGACACTACGAATTACATTTAACATGAATTACCAGCACCATCAAGAAAGATCTGAAGCAACCCAACAACTCGACCTTTATCGTACTTTGAAAAACATCGTCCGCCTTGTAGATGATGTCGACACTAGGTTGAAAATCTGAGTTGAAGCTTGAGCGCCAGGGAGGGGGAGGAGGAGGAATCTGACCAATGAACAAACAAAAATCCAGATCTTCATGAAACCCAAAAAGATCAACACAGATACAAATCAAACCCTTCAAGCGGAGTTGAGAGCAAAACACGATAGTGCTGGAGATAATGATGGTGATGCCTGAGACGTATTGTGCAACCCCGACTGGGTGAAAAACTGACAAACTCAGAGAAGATTAAGGGTGGAGTGACCATAAAGGTATCACACAACCAAAACTGAAAGCTACATGTAAGTTTGGATTTGGGGAGAATGGAGAAGATAATCTCATTTTTTTAGAGAGAGAGAAAGAGAGAGAGAGATGTGTTAAAACTCAGATTTTTCCCCCTTTTTTTCAATTTCAATACAGTGAAAATCATATCATCTTTTTTTCAAAAACTTTCATTTAACCTATTTTTTTCCTATGTTATTTTCTCTCTATTTCTCAAACTTCCATTAATAAATTAAATTAAAATTTAAAAAATTTCACTATCTTTCACCTTTACTACTTCCACTAAACTTAAAACTTGATCACGATAGGTTTTGTTTGCATAACCACAAAACCTTTGAGCAGAAAAAAAATCGTTCGGAACAAACTTAAAGATTAAATAAATTAAATCGTACTGCAAAAAAATCATAAAATAAAATTAACAAAAAAGAATAGAAGAAAATGATAATCAACACAAATTAATATACAAAAATAAAAAAGAGGGATTTGAAATTGAAATTTAAGAGCTGAAAACTGAATTTGAAGGTCAAGAACAATTTATATATTTAATCATTTATGTAATAAAAACAAATTAAGAGATATGAATTAGCTATTAATTTAGAATGGGTGAGTGGCAATTATTTTTGAATTAGCTATCAAAAACAAATTAAAAGAACAATTATTTCTGCAATTTTCTCTACCAAAATAATTGTCGCATCTTATAAAATTATTTCTCCCAAAATAAGTGTCGCTTTTAGTTTCCAATGCAATTCTAATGTTTATCTTTCAATTATATCCTCTAATTAATACTCTCAATTTATTATTCTCTCACTTTGCATTTATGATAATTTGAATACACCAATAGTAAACAAGAATATTTTAGTAAAAATATTATTCTCTCTCTTTCATTTATTACATTTTCTTAATTTGTGTGAAATTATCAACTATGCCAATTATTTTGGAACGGAGGGAATATGTTGTTGCATCATATTATGGGAAATTGCAGGTGGTCTTTTGGCAAAATTTTGTGGTGTACCAACAAGAAAATATTAACTTCTTTCCTTATACTAATACCTAAGGCAATGATGTCTATAATGTGGTGTTGAGAAACAAGTGTGAGTTGTGTTGAGAAATGTAACACCCCTATTTTCGTAAGAATATTTATTTAATTTATTTAAATATTATATTCGTTGTTTTCTGTGAATTTTTGGTGGTTGGTGTCGATGTCGGTATTTTTGGTGAAGTTTGGTTATTTTAATTAAATAATAGTATATAATATGAATATATTAGTATTATTATTATTTTAAAATAATATTAGAAGAATTAAGGGTAAGATGGACATTTAGGAGTATTAGTGAGGGTATTAAGGAGCTGGCTGACTGCAAAAGCCAGAACTAGGCTCAGGTCGAGCTTCAACAGAAATTGGAGGAAAAGTTGAAGAGTGCCGAGGAGGAGCGAAAACGTCTCGTCGGTGTTGAGGAGGAGAGGGATCGTCTCTTGGCGAGGAATGCTGAATTAGAGGAGGCTGTCCGCCCCGCTGAGGAGGAAATCGAGGAGGACAGGTTGCTGACTTCGCGGGCAGCGCTGATAGCGAAACTCCGGGAAGTCGAGGAAGACAATCTCGCGGTTGGGGACATAGGTTTCAAGAACGCGGTGGAGCAGTTTCGGGTCCTCAACCCCGACCTTTCGACCGAGGGGATCGACCCCGACTACGAGGTAGTCGACGGTCAGATCGTGCAGCCGATGAGAGTCGACGAGGTCCATGATCCCGAGCAGCCTGAAGGGACTACCGCTGAGTAGGATTTTCTTCCCCGTTCTGTTCGGCCTGCGAGCCATTTTTATTTATTGGGATATTCCTGCCCGGCCTGCGTGCCAGGGGCTTTTTGACATCTGATTGTAATATTTGTACAATGGGTTTCTGCCCGCTTTTATGCATTTTTGTTTATCTGCTAGTGTGCTATTTGTATGGTTTTAATTGTGTGTGATGTTATTGCTTTTTCCATACTTTGTTTATTTTTGTCTAAGTAATAAAGATTTTGGGATTTGCTCGACTTTGATAGTCCCTGAACGCGTGGAGAGCTGGCCGGGTGGTAGGAGACGTATTCCGACATTCAACGAGGCTAAGAACTCGGTTGAGGTCGTAGCTTCGTGGCGTGAACTTCCCATCGCGAGCTAGGTGTTCTGCCTAATTGGTACGACGACGCAGGAGCTCGGTCAAGGTGTCCTCGTCGGATCAAAGTGCTCGCGCACAAACAACGCAGCCCTTGACCATTGTGTTTCGCATAGGGGCGTCGCGCTTGTACCTTAGTGCGTCCCCGTGACCGCGATGCTAGTGTGTCGCGGGCAGTGCTTAACTGCAATATTGTTTTAGCTTTTCAGCGTTCCATGGTCGAGCAAGTTCTTCCCCGTGCATATTTTCGAGGAAATAGGCTCATGTCCCCGTTTTCACGCAGAAGTGGTACGGGCCCTCCCAGTTCGCGGCGAGTTTGCCTTCTCGCGAGTCTTTCTGGTTCCTTCGTAGGACGAGGGTGCCCACCTGAAAATCACGTTTGATAACTTTGTCGTTATAACGTAGTGTTATTTTCTGCTTGAGTGAAGCTTCTCGGAGAGAAGCGCCCGAACGTGTCTCCTCGACGAAATCGTGTTCTTCCCTCAGGGCTTCTTCGTTCGCGTCCCCGTCGAGGGGGGCTTCTGTCCTCCTCGAGGGCTCCCTGATTTCCACGGGGATAACCGCTTCCATTCCGTAGGTCAGACGGAAAGGGGTCTCCCCGGTCGTGGAATGGGGGGTTGTTCGGTAGGCCCAGAGGACGCTGTGTAGCTCCTCGACCCACCGTTGTTTGGCTTCGCCTAATCAACGTTTCAGTCCTCGTAAGATTACTCTATTCGCCGCCTCAGCCTGTCCGTTTCGTTTGAGGGTGCTCGACCGACGTGAAGTGCTGCTTCGTGCCTAGCTTGGAGACGAAGTCTTGGAAGTTCTTGTCGGTGAACTGTGTCCTGTTGTCGGTGACAATAGCTTGAGGCACGCCGAATCGGGCGAGGACGTTCCTTTTGTAAAAACGCAGTATGTTGAAGGGCGTGATTTTGGCCAGTGCTTCGGCCTCAATCCACTTCGTGAAGTAGTCCACCCCGACGATGAGGTATTTGTTTTGATATGACCCCTGGACGAAAGGTCCGAGGATATCCATTCCCCACCATGCGAACGGCCACGGGGAGGACAGTGTTTTGAGTTCGTTGGGAGGATCAAGATGCATGTCCCCGTGCCGTTGGCACCTGTCGCATTTCTTGACGTGTTCCTTGGCGTCCTGTTGCATGGTGGGCCAGTAATACCCTGCTCGAAGCGCCTTCTGGGCTAACGATCGTCCGCCGAGGTGCTGTGCATTGATTCCTTCGTGGATTTCCTGGAGGATGCCGGGGACCTTGGTCTCCTCGACGCACCTGAGGAGGGGGATAGAGAATCCACGTCGGTATAGCTTGTCCTCGACTATCGTGTATGAGCATGCCCGCCGCTTGACCATTCCGGCTTCCTTGGGATTTTCGGGCAGTGTGCCCATCGTGAGGTACTCGTACACGGGGGTCATCCAGCAATTGCTGTCACCAATGGCGTTTACGTCCGCCACTGGAGCGGGTTTGTCGATGCTCGGCTGGGAAAATACTTCTTGTATGACGGATTTGTTCCCGCCTTTCTTCTTTGTGCTGGCCAATTTGGACAAGACATCTGCTCGGGCATTGTGCTAGTGGGGGATGTGAGTTACTTCCGCGGAGATGAACTTTTTCATCTTTTCTTTCACCAAGGCCAAGTATTCTACGAGGTTGTCGTTCTTGGCCTGGTACTCTCCTCGGACTTGCGAGGCCACGAGCTGGGAGTCGGTGAAGAGTTGGATCTCCTTGGCGCCGAGGTCCTCGGCCAGCCGAAGTCCGGCGAGGAAGGCCTCGTACTCCGTTTGGTTGTTCGACGTCGGGAAGGATAGTTCGAGGGATACCTCGATCAGGATGCCTTCCTCGTTTTCGAGGATGATGCCCGCCCCGCTTCCCTTCGGACTGGATGCTCCGTCGACATAGATCGTCCATTTCTGGGATCCGTTGGTCGAAGGTTCTGGGACGGTCATCTCCGCTACAAAGTCGGCCAATTGATAACACGTAAATGTATCGTATTTTTAGACCCGATTTGCATGAAATTTAGTTTCGTTTTATCTATTTTCTTTTATTTATTTTTTATTATGCCGGTATTTATTGTCTTTTTCAGGTGACTTGGATTAATTCACAAAAGAAAGAAAAGAAAAGAATTAAACGAGCAAATGTGGAGAAAAGAAGATGTTTTGAAGAAAATATGAAAGAAGAAGAAAAGAAGAATTATTTAAAAAAAAAAAAAGTGGGTGGGGCCCACCACACAACATAAGTGTGACCAACGTCACACCTTATGGTGGCGCCCACCATTAAATAAATATAGGACTGTGACGACCGTCACAGGTCCATGGCGACCGTCATAGTACTTCAAGTCGTGACGACCGTCACGTATTACGTGACGACCGGCACATGAATAATTCCCAGAATTCACGTTTAAGTACGTGGACCACTCAACGGTGTAAATTCCACTCAACCCACGTTCCACCAGTCAAGGGCTGCTTGAGATATTTTTGGCCACTAACTTCCACTTGAGATTTTTTCTCTCTTTCACAACAACTTCTCAAGCTATAAAAGGAGGAGTTTGCTACACGAGGGGGTCTCTCTTCTTTTCTCTTTTTCGCCAGTTTTTTTAATTTAGTTTTTAGCAATTCTCATTTATGTAAAAGTAATAGTTCTCCACATTGGGGGACTATTAAAAATATAGTTTTAGGATTTATTTATGTAGTTTAATTTATGTATTTAATTTAAAACCTGCCAGCATATTACGACTTCAGTTCAAGCATTGTTTCCTGTTCCATTTAATTACAAGTTCTATTTTATTGTTTACTTTACTGTCTTCAATTAATTGCTTAATTACGTCTTGCCTTATATTAAATTATTTTAAATCGCTTATTATGTTTTCGTCTAATTCAAAAACCCAAAATTGTTTATTTGTTTTCTTATCTATGTCTTTCTAAATATTCTTGAGTCCGGCGTATGAGGACCGTCGTTACCGACGGGACTCGGTAGAAAATAATAGGTACGAACTTATGATTGAAATTATGTTTTGGTTTTAATTTCCAATTCTAATTTAAATAACTTTGTCACGAGAGTGAGAGGGTATTTAACACGATTTTGTCACGAGAGTGAGAAATCAATTAAGGTTAGAGCCGGCACTGCGAGAGCGTGGAGATCGAACCGGATAGTGGAAATTAGGCAACAAATCTAAATACAACGAGGGCGCTTTAGATACGTTTAGGATATTATTAACTTTCAAAATATATTTCCTAGTTACCGGGCGAGCGAGAGCAAAATCTTGGGATTAGGGAACATGACTTCACTTAATACCGCGAGAGCGTGAGGCGAAGTCTTTAAGTTTGTATATTCTACGAAACTAAGTTATAGTTATAATTAGTACCCGAATTCTACAAAGTCCTTTAGGAACGCGGAATCCATATTCCGGCCTCTCTTTATTATCAAATTTTCTTAGTTTTATTTTAGTTCTAGTCTTAGTTTCCCTTTTATCAATTATCATTAGCCTTAGCTTTACAAAGTAACGATAGATTACGGTAGGTTGACATTGGTCTCTGTGGGTTCGACAATCTTTTATATTACTTCGATATTTCCGTGCGCTTGCGGATGCATCAAGTTTTTGGCGCCGTTGCCGGGGACCAACAGTCAATATTGTTATTCCGTTGTTGCACCGTATAGACTAAGGCACTCCTATAAAATATATATATATATATATATATATATATATATATATATATATAATAAAAAAAAATTAAAAAATTAAAAACTATGTATCACCCAAATTTTCTCTATGATAACCACTCACAATATCTTGAGGAGCCGCAACCAAATTTTCTCTACAATTATCAACCGCAATACTCCCAATATTTTGAGGAACCACAACCAAATTTTTCCTATGATTACCATTCCCAAAATTTTGAGGAACCGCAAGAATCACATAATTCCAATCTCGAAATACTAATGGAGGATTTTAACGCGACACTAACTCATTTCCACCCAAATTACCACTCCCAATATTTTGAGGAACCACAAGAATCCGTCAATTCCAACCTTGAAGCATTAATGGAGGATTTCATTGAAACAACAACTAATTCGAGGTTAGAATCTATGATGGAGCACTTTGTGGAGACACAAACTCTCCAGAATGAAGAACTTAGAAAACAACATCTCGATACTTATGAAACCCTTAGGCGGATGAACACTATGGTCGAGTCCCTCGTGACTCACACTGAAGCATTGGAGACCCAAATCTTACTACTTGCACTGACACCTATAGGACCCTCCCCTGAGGAGCATGTGGATGTTGTAACAATCATTAATGAAGAACAAATCGAGAATCCCGAGGAGAGTGATAATGAGGTCGAGGAGAGTGATATTGAGGTTGAGAAGAGTTCTGGTGAGGAAGAAGTAGAGATTGAGAAAAATTCACTAGGACCACCTGAAAGGGAGGTCGTCAAAGAGGTAGAGAAAGTATCCCCTAAGACTGTTCCTCATCCCTATACCCCACCAATTCTTTTCCTGCAAAGGTTTGTAGAGACTAAGGTAGACTCCCAATCCAAAACGTATGTGGAGATATTGGAAAATATCCACACTAACACACCTTTGTCTGAGGTCCTGTATAAAAAAGGAAACTTCGAGGACCATGGAACTAGGGATATCATTACTATTAAGAGGGTAAGGTTCAACTTTGAGGTGATGGATCAAATAACTAAGCCCAAACTTAAAAAACTAATACTTAGGATAGATCTAGAACCACCACCACAAGTTCAAAAGAATGAACCACCCCACAGAAGAAAGAGAAGAAAAGGGGAGGGATATGTGAGATGGCTTGATAAATGGCCATGGAAACCGAAGATTAACACTCATAACCGTCGAGCTATCGACGTTAAACAAAGCCCTGCGTGGGTTGCAACCCACGAGATTTTAATTTAATGTTTTACTTTTATTGTTTGTGTTTGCAGAAAATAAAGAATTGTATCGCTTGTCACGTCTCAGCTACATTTAGGCGAACGGTCTCTCAATGACAATCCCTTAAGATGAGTCGGTGCCCACGGACATTCCTACGAATGTCGCTGCTGGTGGTGACACCAATGATGAGTATGATAGGAGAGGGAATATCTCTCCCATTCGTGACTCACCTTCTCCTTGTTCTTTGCATGGTCAGGTTCCACCTGCACACACCGCACCGTATTTTTCTAACAATTTTTGCAGGTACTTCCTTCGGCATTATGCAATATGATGAGCGGCTTCAAGAAAATGAAGTTTCAACAAATTCAGATAACTCGTAGTACAAGACACCGGAGTAGAAGTGGCCAGCGAAGACAGGGACAACAAGGGAAGAATCAGCGCGAATTTGGTCGTGGTAGCACGCAATGGCATTCATACAGGTTCTATCTTTCCTTTTTCACCTTTTATCAAAACATTGAGGACAATGTTTGGTTTAAGTGTGGGGGAGGAACAATTACCGCTTTCATTTTACCACTTTCTAGTTAGAGTTACTGTTTTCTAGCATGATTTTAAAATTTTCTGTTTTAATGTTTCATGCATCTGTGCATGTGCTGTCGAGTCTTTATGTTGATTTTATGTTGTTTATCGATTTTCCCATTCTCTTGAGCCATACCAAATATTTTGAAAATTTTTTGAGTTAAAAACAGGGTTTCTTTTGAAAATCTTAGGTTACAAACGAAATTGAGGTTGAATTTTAAGACTTGGGAAAATTCCGCAAGATCGGTATCGTTCTAACACCGTGAGCCGCCCAGTTATGGAAATCAATTTGAGTACTTGTTATGTCGTAGCCTTAAGTTCTCACCCCTTTAGTAGTCCCTAAGTAGTTTATTTAGCAGTCAGCACCATCCTAAGCACACACTAAGTAGGAAGCCGATGCAAATAAGTGTATGATCTCAAGCTTAAAAGGTAAAAGAAGAAGAAAAAATGAATGAATGAAAATGAATGCTCCTTCTAAGTTAGGTGATCCTCACCCGATCATTTAGCCCAACGGTGCAAACTTCTTTATTTTATTGATATTTAAGCCAATGTGCAAAAGAAAAAAAATGATAATAATGAGATCATAGTCATTAACAGGCTATCCTACCATGAATGTGAAAGGATAACGGGCTTAATGTGATTGTACCAGAATGAAAAGGGACGAAAAAAGGATGAGTAAGTTAGGTTTAGGTATAATGACATGATTCATGTTGGTTTGTATAGGAGGGAGGCTGATGACCGCAAAAGCGGAATTGTGTTGTTACGATATCCTTAGTGTGTGAGCAAGTACCTATCGACACAAACTTAACCAAAGTAGAGTTGGTATCCTAGGATGAGTATCTGTATGCACTATTTGTCTTACGAGTCATGTTTTGCTTGAGGACAAGCAAAGGTTTTAGTGTGGGGGTGTTGATAACACGTAAATGTATCGTATTTTTAGACCCGATTTGCATGCAATTTAGTTTCGTTTTAACTATTTTCTTTGATTTATGTTTTATTATGCCGGTATTTATTGTCTTTTTCAGGTGAATTGGATTAATTCACAAAAGAAAGAAAAGAAAAGAATTAAAGGAGCAAATGTGGAGAAAAGAAGATGTTTTGAAGAAAATATGAAAGAAGAAGAAAAGAAGAATTATTTTTAAAAAAAAAAGTGGGTGGGGCCCACCACACAACATAAGTGTGACCAACGTCACACCTTATGGTGGCGCCCACCATTAAATAAATATAGGACTGTGACGACCGTCACAGGTCCATGGCGACCGTCATAGTACTTCAAGTCGTGACGACCGTCACGTATTGCGTGACGACCGGCACAGGAATAATTCCCAGAATTCACGTTTAAGTACGTGGACCACTCAACGGTGTAAATTCCACTCAACCCACGTTCCACCAGTCAAGGGCTGCTTGAGATATTTTTGGCCACTAACTTCCACTTGAGATTTTTTCTCTCTTTCACAACAACTTCTCAAGCTATAAAAGGAGGAGTTTGCTACACGAGGGGGTCTCTCTTCTTTTCTCTTTTTCGCCAGTTTTTTAATTTAGTTTTTAGCAATTCTCATTGATGTAAATCCTTCCAAACATTGGCATCAACAGAGACACTTTTACCACCTATCTTACAGCGATAATTATAACTATCAAATTTCCCATGCATACCCGTATAGAATAACCTGACCAAATCATTTTTATATTTTGTATCACATTCTAAAAACTGATCAAACTTTTGATAATCAAGCAGTTCAACAACTTCCTGAATATGCATGCGTTCAGCCCTTTTCGGATAATACATAAATTGCTTGACAATTGATCTTTTAATAAAGTTCTCCCGATAGGTTGCAGCCAGTGCATCAGAGAGTAAGGAAAGAGCATTTACCGGAACGTTTGACCGAGGTTGTGAAGTACCTGCCTGAGAGGTTGAAGCTCTTGTGGTTCTTTTGTTTGTTGCTCTTGTAGAAGCCATGGAAACTCTAATTTTGGTGAAGATGAACAGTACCTGAGTATGGATTGATAATGAGAATCCCACTTGAAAGCTTATGAAACCTTGAAATTTCTGTTTTGATGAAGTTTTGAAAATGGGTTTTGAGGGTTTTGTAGAGAGTTCTAGAGTGTAAGAGAGGAGAAATAAGAGGAATAGTGTTCTAGATGCAAATGATGATGATTTGAAAGTTTTGAAAAGAGTCAATACTATTAATGATTCAAAATTCCCAAGAAAACAAATGAAACGCTTCAATTTCCAAGGAACTTTTCAGCATTTCGCAGCGACGCGTCGACCTAAACCTAGGATGTGTTGATGCAAGTTGTGCAAAAATGCGCAAATTTGAATTCCACCGGTATGATTTGACCTATGGATCGACCTTTGCTTACCTGATTCAAAACATATTGAAATAGAAAAGGCATGAGTCGACCTGTAACACCCCATTTTAATTATTTAGACGTCTTGTGTTATTTTCTTTGTGTGACCTTGCTTGGGGGAGTGTTTTGAGTGCATTTAAGGGTTGCCCTTATTTAGGAAGGTGAGTTGGTGAGATAAAGCCTTTAGATTAATATTAATAGTGGTATAGTTAATAATAATAATAATAATTTAATTAATAATAGTAATATTATTATTTTATTATTATTATTGTTATTATTGCTATTATTATTAATTAATTTAATTAAAATAGGATTAAGAGAATTAGGAAAGGTTTAAGGAAAATAGAAAGGTGTTGGCACGTGAAATGAGGAATAGAGAACCAAGATGAGAGAATGAACAAGGTGTGCTAGGGCTTGATCTTCTTCCCCAATTGTCCAGATTTCCTGTAAAGATTCCAGGTAAGGGGGAGAAACGGGTTTAATATTGGTGTTTTATTCATGATAGGGTAGTGGGGAGTCCTTAACCCCGTAGGAATTTGTATGCAAACTGTTGTGATGTTGATCTGTTGTATATGCCTGTTATGATCCTGAAATCGTGCATGAATTCATGTGTGTTTCCATGAATTTTTGTTGTTGCTGCTGTTGTATGAACATCTGTTACAGATCTATTGTTTTTTATTCAAATTGGAAGAGCGATTTGAGATTATAGACCTGTAATACATGTAGTAATTCTAGGTACAAGAGAAAAGATGAAAATTGGACCTAAAATACATGTAGAAACGATTATAGGACTGGTTGGAAGTGAAGAACTGTGGAAATCGTAGCAGAGTGCAGAATGGTGAGGTCTATGGTGATTTGCGTAATGGATCTGGCCATACGCGTATGGGGCTAGGCCATACGCGTATGGGAGTGAAGGAAATGGAGCCTTACGCGTAAGGGGAGCTTGAGGGGGGGGGGGGGGGGGGGGGTTTGGCACGGCCCTCTGCCCATACTCGTATGGTACGCATATGATTGGCAAGGCAATACGCGTATGGAGTAGCCATACGCGTGTATGGCAGGGCGAGGCAAGAGGCCTTACGCGTATCAGATGGGGGCATACGCGTAAGGAAGGGCGAGGGAGTGAGTCATACGCGTATGACTCAAGTCAATACGTGTATGAACAGTAGTGGTGCAGAATTTCATATTTTTGCGATTTCCTTCCCGTCTTCGCATCAGAATTGTTTTCTCTTGGTTTGAGAGGTTAGGGGTAGTTGCCAGGTGTTGAGAAATAAGGCATGGGTGATGAAAGCATTAATTTTAATAATTTTAATTAACTAATTAGTTACTTGGGTGTTTGGTGTATATAAACCAAATTACATGACGATAGTGTTGATGATATGTATGATGTGATCAGGAGGATCGGGTGCATGTATTTACGCTTGTATATATGTTTTGTTGTGCATGGTTGAGTCTTGCATATTCATGGTGATTGATGTGGTGAATCATTGCTCAGAAGGAGTGTATGTGATTCATCCGTACTCCTATATGGAGAATGGTGAGGGATAGATCATTGCCAAGTAGAGGTGTATGTGATCTATCCGGGGTTCGATTGAATAAACCAAATGAGTCGGTACCGCATGCATGGTGTCGTGTTGCATTACATTATTATTTGATGTTGTTGATGATATTAGACAGTAGGTCGTGTTGGTGTGTTGTTGACTTATATATGTGAATACTACCTTGTTATCATGTATTTATTCACCGATAATATTGAATGTGATTTCTCACTCCTTTGTTGTTGTTGTTGTGTCTGTGCTTCTTCGGAAGTACAGATAATCCAGGTACTTAGATAGCTTGGATATTGGTGTTGCTGATCGAGTCCATAGGAGTGCTCTGATACGTAACATAGGATTTTGGGGATTTCATTCATTTTGTTATTTGTTATTCTTTTGTTACGTATCTTTATTTTTTATGAACATTATGGTGAACCACGATTTTATGTGGAGTTTTGGTATTATTGGCGGATGGCCGTAATGTGAATAATTTCCGCTGCATATTTTATCAAAAATAGAAGGATTTTATTTGTTGGTTTTTAATGTGACATTCCACTTGGTGAAAACTCTAATTTATCTTTAATACTTTGTTTATTTTTAAAAATGGGAAAGTGGGGTGTTACAAATTGGTATTAGAGCAGGTTGGTCCGTCCGGCCAGGTGTTATAGTTGAGTCCGTCCTTAGAATAGGAGTTGATTGGGTGTTCTGACCTTATGTTGATTGTTGAACAGTATGGCAGGAAGGAATGATGTCGCTCTTGCTGCTGCTATGCAAGCCATGGCACAGGCTGTAGAGAATGCAAATCAGGCTGGAGGTGCTTAGTTTCGTGGCTTAGCACAGTTCCAGAGCAACAAGCCGCCTATTTATGAGGGAGGTATCTTAGATCTAGAAGCTGCACAGAAATGGCTGATGGCTGTGGAAAAGATCTTCAGGACCATGGGATGTAGTGATGCTCATAAGGTACGGTTTGGTACGCATATGCTGGAAGGAGAGGCTGAGGCTTGGTGGGACAATAGTCATCAGAGATTGGAAGCTGCAGGTACTGAGATTACTTGGGTTGTGTTTCAAGCTGAGTTTTTGGAAAAGTATTTTCCGGAAGACATTCGTAGTGCAAAGGAGGTTTAATTTTTGGAGCTGAAGCAAGGTGATAAGACTGTTGCTGAGTATGCCGCTAAGTTTGAGGAGCTGGTTCAGTATTGTGCTCATTACAATACTGAAGAAGCTATGACTTCGAAGTGTTTGAAGTTTGAGAACGGGCTGCGTCCCGAGATCAAATTGGGTATTGCTTGTCAGAAGATAAGAAACTATCTAGAGCTGGTAAGCAGAAGCAGAATTTATGATAATGACAACAGAGCCAGAATTGCTCATTACAAAGCTGTGAACGAGAAGAAGGGTAAGCAGGCACTCCTTACAGTGCTCCAGCTTATAAGGGGAAACAAAAAACTGATGTGGGAAAGAAACCAAAGGAGAGGGGAGCAGGTGCTGATACTCCCAAGTGCTTCAGATGTGGTGGCGCGGGTCACCGTGCTAACAACTGTCAGAATGAGGTGAAGAAGTGTTTCAAGTATGGCAAAGCAGGTCATGTTATAGCTGATTGCAGAGCCACTATGCCTACTTGTTATAATTGTGGAGAGAAGGGTCACATCAGCACCCACTATGAGAAGCCGAAGAAGTCTCAGGCGTCTCAAACTGGTGGGAAGGTGTTTGCCTTGGTGGGAGCCCAATCCACTGAGGAGGAGCGTTCCGTCAAAGGTACTTGCTTTATTAATGATGTTTCTTTGATTGCTATCATTGACACGAGTGCAACACACTCGTTTATTTCTGTTGACTGTGTGAAGAGATTAGGGATTGTTCCATCTACTCTAGAGCAGAGGATGACGATTGAAACTCCATCTATTGGTTCCGTGGTTACTTCTTTGGTGTGTTTGAAGTGTCCGCTGACCATGTTTGGTAGAGATTTCAGAGTGGACTTGATTTGTTTGCCACTCGGTAATCTTGATGTTATTTTGGGGATGAACTGGTTGGAGTTCAACCGAGTGTATATTGATTGCTTCAGGAAGACGTTACTGTTTCTTACTCCTGAAGAGGAAGCTTTAGCAGATTCTCTATCTAGCAAGGAGTTAAGGGCGTTGTTGGAGGACGAAGCGAAGCTGTTTGCGGTGTTTGCCTCGTTCTCTGTTGAAAGCAAGACTTCAGTTATTGAAATACCAGTAGTGAATGAATTTCTGGAAGTGTTTCCAGATGACATCACAGAATTGCCTCCGACAAGGGAAGTTGAATTTGCTATTGATCTTGTACCGGGTACCAGACCTATCACTATGGCACCGTACAGGATGTCTGCATCAGAATTGGTAGAGTTGAAATCTCAGGTCAGAGAATTGCTCGATAAGAAGTTTATTAGACCAAGTGTGTCGTCGTGGGGAGCTCCAGTGTTGTTGGTGAAAAAGAAGGATGGTAGTATGCGTCTGTACATTGATTACCGTTAGTTGAATAAAGTGACCATTAAGAATAAGTATCCACTTCAAAGGATTGATGACTTAATAGATCAGCTGGTGGGAGCTCGTGTTTTCAGCAAAATTGATCTGAGGTCGGGTTACCATCAGATTAGAGTAAAGGAAGGTGATATTCAGAAGATTGCTTTCAGAACTCGCTACGGACATTACGAATATGCAGTGATGCCTTTCGGAGTGTCTAACGCGCCGGGTGTATTTATGGAATATATGAATAGTATTTTTCATTCTTATCTGGATCAGTTTATCGTGGTATTTATTGATGATATACTAATTTACTCTAAGTCTGACGAAGAGCATGCAGGTCACTTGAGGATTGCATTGCAGATGTTGAAAGATAACAAACTATTTGCAAAGTTCTCGAAGTGTGAATTTTGGCTGAAGACCGTGAGTTTCTTGGGTCATGTGATTTCGGGTGATGGTATAGCGGTGGATCCCTCTAAAGTAAGTGCAGTACTTCAGTGGGAAACTCCAAAGACCGCAACGGAGATTAGAAGCTTTTTGGGTTTGGCAGGTTACTATAGAAAATTCATTGAAGGGTTTTCTAAATTGGCGTTGCCATTGACTCAGTTGACCAGGAAGAATCAAGCTTTTGTCTGGGATGCTGCCTGTGAGGAAAGTTTTGAGGAACTGAAGAAGAAGTTGACTACAACACCATGTGATTTCTTTTGTAGTGTATTGCGACGCGTCTAAGATGGGATTAGGCGGTGTGTTGATGCAAGGTGGCAAGGTAGTGGCGTATGCTTCAAGACAGTTGAGGGTGCATGAGAGAAACTATCTTACTCATGATCTGGAATTAGCTGCAGTGGTGTTCGTGTTAAAAATCTGGAGACATTATTTGTATGGATCGAGATTTTAAGTATTCAGTCATCACAAGAGTTTGAAATATTTATTCGACCAGAAGGAATTGAATATGAGGTAGAGAAGGTGGTTAGAGTTCTTAAAGGATTATGATTTCAATTTGAGTTATGCTCTGAGTCGGAAGACAATCCATATGTCTGCGTTAATGGTGAGGGAAATGGAATTGATTGAACAGTTCAGAGATTTGAGTATGGTTTGTGAAACTACACCGGGAAGTATCAGGTTGGGTATGCTGAAAGTGAATAACGACTTTTTGGATGTAATTAAGGAAAATTAGAAACTGGATGTGAAATTAGTGGACTTGATGCCTACAGGAGGAGATGATCCTGATAGTGACTTTAAAGTGGATAATGTTGGTGTGCTGAGATTTCGGGGCAGGATTTGTGTACCGGATAATGAGGAATTGAAAAAGGCAATCTTGGAAGAAAGTCATCGGAGTAGCTTGAGTATTCATCCGGGAGCTACAAAGATGTACCATGATTTGAAGAAGTTGTTTTAGTGGTCCGGTATGAAGAGGGACATAGCTCAGTTTGTCTACGCTTGTTTGACATGTCAGAAGTCAAAAGTAGAGCACCAGAAGCCTTCGGGATTGATGCAACCGTTAGAGATTCCCGAATGGAAATGGGACAGTATTGCTATGGATTTTGTGACTGGTTTGCCAAATACGGCAAGAGGCTTTGATGCTATTTGGGTAGTGGTGGATCGACTTACGAAGTCCGCACATTTTGTACCAATTAACATCAGTTTTTCGTTGTCGAAGCTGGCGGAAATTTATATCAGGATAATTGTGAGGTTACATGGTGTTCCGTCGAGCATAGTGTCGGATAGAGATCCGAGGTTTACTTCAGAATTTTGGAGGAGTCTGCAGGAAGCCTTGGGTTATAAGTTGAAGTTGAGCTCGGCTTATCATCCGCAGACCGATGGTCAGTCAGAGAGGACCATTCAATCGTTGGAGGATTTGCTGAGAGCCTGTGTATTGGAAAAAGGTGGTGCGTGGGATACTCATTTGCCATTGATTGAGTTCACGTATAATAACAGTCACCATTCTAGCATCGGAATGGCGCCTTTCGAAGCTTTGTATGGTAGGAGGTGTAGGACACCTCTATGTTGGTATGAAACAGGTGAGAATGTGGTGCTTGGACCTGAAATTGTGCAACAGACTACTGAGACAATTCAGATGATCCGTGAGAAGATGAAAGCGTCTCAAAGTAGACAGAAGAGTTATCTTGATAACAGGAGGAAAGATTTGGAATTCAGTGAAGGTGATCACGTGTTCCTAAGAGTTAACCCAGTGTCCGGTGTGGGTCGTGCTTTGAAATCCAAGAAGTTGGATCCTAAGTTTATTGGACCGTATCAAATCCTGCAGAGGGTTGGTACAGTGGCTTATAGGGTGGCGCTGCCGCCTGATTTTTCGAACTTGCATGACGTGTTTCATGTGTCGCAACTTCGGAAGTATGTTTCATATCCGTCTCATGTGATTCAGAGGGACGAAGTTCAGATCAGGGAGAATCTTACCGTAGAGACGATGCCGTTGAGGATCGAAGATCGTAAGATGAAACAACTCAGAGGGAAGCAGATACCTCTGGTGAGAGTAGCTTGGGGAGGTGCTGCAGGAGGCAGTGTGACCTGGGAATTGGAAAGCAGGATGCGAGAGTCGTATCCAGATTTGTTTCCATCAGGTAATTTTCGAGGACGAAAATAATTTAAGTGGGGGAGAGTTGTAACACCCCATTTTAATTATTTAGACGTCTCGTGTTATTTTCTTTGTGTTACCTTGCTTGGGGGAGTGTTTTGAGTGCGTTTAAGAGTTGCCCTTAGTTAGGAAGGTGAGTTGGTGAGATAAAGCCTTTAGATTAATATTAATAGTGGTATAGTTAATAATAATAATAATTTAATTAATAATACTAATATTATTATTTTATTATTATTATTGTTATTATTGCTATTATTATTAATTAATTTAATTAAAATAGGATTAAGAGAATTAGGAGAGGTTTAAGGAAAATAGAAAGGTGTTGGCACGTGAAACGAGGAAAAGAGAACCAAGAGGAGAGAAAGAACAAGGTGTGCTAGGGCTTGATCTTCTTCCCCAATTGTCCAAATTTCCTTTAAAGATTCGAGGTAAGGGGGAGAAACGGGTTTAATATTGGTGTTTTATTCATGATAGGGTAGTGGGGAGTCCTTAACCCCGTAGGAATTTGTATGCAAACTGTTGTGATGTTGATCTGTTGTATATGCCTGTTATGATCCTGAAATCGTGCATGAATTCATGTGTGTTTCCATGAATTTTTGTTGTTGCTGCTGTTGTATGAACATCTGTTACAGATCTGTTGTTTTTTATTCAAATTGGAAGAGCGATTTGAGATTATAGACCTGTAATACATGTAGTAATTCTAGGTACAAGAGAAAAGATGAAAATTGGACCTAAAATTCATGTAGGAACGATTATAGGACTGGTTGGAAGTGAAGAAGTGTGGAAATCATAGCAGAGTGCAGAATGGTGAGGTCTCTGGTGATTTACGTAATGGATCTGGCCATACGCGTATGGGGCTAGGCCATACGCGTATGGGAGTGAAGGAAAGGGAGCCTTACGCGTAAGGGGAGCTTGAGGCGGGGGCGGGGGTTTGGCACGGCCCTCTGCCCATACTCGTATGGTACACGTATGATTGGCAAGGCAATACGCGTATGGAGTAGCCATACGCGTTTGTAGATCTGAGAGTTGGAAATTGAAGGGAAAATGGGTCTCTGCCCATACGCGTATGAAGTTGGGCAATACGTGTATGGCAGGGCGAGGCAGGAGGCCTTACGCGTATCAGATGGGGGCATACGCGTAAGGAAAGGCGAGGGAGTGAGTCATACGCGTATGAACAGCAGTGGTGCAGAATTTCATATTTTTGCGATTTCCTTCCCGTCTTCGCATCGGAATTATTTTCTCTTGGTTTGAGAGGTTGGGGATAGTTGCCAAGTGCTGAGAAATAAGGCATGGGTGATGAAAACATTAATTTTAATAATTTTAATTAACTAATTAGTTACTTGGGTGTTTGGTGTATATGAAGCAAATTACATGACGATAGTGTTGATGATATGTATGATGTGATCAGGAGGATCGTGTGCATGTATTTACGCTTGTATACATGTTTTGTTGTGCATGGTTGAGTCTTGCATATTCATGGTGATTGGTAGGGTGAATCATTGCTCAGGAGGAGTGTATGTGATTCATCCGTACTCCTATATGGAGAATGGTGAGGGATAGATCATTGCCAAGTAGAGGTGTATGTGATCTATCCGGGGTTCGATTGAATGAACCAAATGAGTCAGTACCGCATGCATGGTGTCGTGTTGCATTACATTATTATTTGATGTTGTTGATGATATTGGACAGTAGGTCGTGTTGGTGTGTTGTTGACTTATATATGTGAATACTACCTTGTTATCATGTATTTATTCACCGATAATATTGAATGTGATTTCTCACCCCTTTGTTGTTGTTGTGTTTGTGCTTCTTCGGAAGTACAGATAATCCAGGTACTTAGATAGCTTGGATATTACTGTTGCTGATCGAGTCCATAGGAGTGCTCTGATACGTAACACCGGATTTTGGGGATTTCATTCATTTTGTTATTTGTTATTCTTTTGTTATGTATCTTTATTTTTTATGAACATTATGGTGAACCACGATTTTATGTGGAGTTTTGGTGTTATTGGCAGATGGCCGTAATTTGAATAATTTCCGCTGCATATTTTATCAAAAATAGAAGGATTTTATTTGTTGGTTTTTAATGTGACATTCCACTTGGTGAAAACTCTTATTTATCTTTAATACTTTGTTTATTTTTAAAAATGGGAAAGTGGGGTGTTACACGACCTATGCCCTGTTTTGGTCGATGCATACAGTGCAAACATGTAAAAATGCAAAATTTCAAGTTATGTATGCATCAACCAAGAATAAATAACAAGCTCATACATATTTCAAACATAAAAATGGATTAAAATTGGTCCAAACCATATAATAAACATCAAGATAAAACACATCATAACACAATTTATTACACATATGTGTGATCAAGAATAGTCAAATAGAGAGGAACGATATTACCTCCAATGAAGATGGATGATGAATCACATAGCTTGATCTTCTCAATATAGTTAATCAAAAATATAGATAAGCATAGATATAAAGCATGCAACCATTTAATATTAAACACGATCCGAGATATTGAGAACACCGTGTTCCTTACGGATGTTAAAGAAAGGCTTTGTCGCAAGTGGTTTTGTGAAAACATCAGCAAGTTGATTCTTGGTATCAACATGCTCAAACAAAACATCACTTTTCTCTACATGATACCTAAGGAGATGATGGAAAACTTCAATATGTTTCATGTGTGAATGTAGTACAGGGTTTTTGCTTAAGTTAATGGCGCTTGTATTATCACACAAAATGGGAATACGTTCAAGTTTAACATTGAAGTCAAGTAATTGTTTCTTGAGCCACAAGACTTGAGCACAACAACTACCGGCGGCAACGTATTCCGCCTCAGCTGTTGACAAAGCAACGAAAACTTGCTTTTTGATATGCTAACTCACTAAGGAATTTGAGAAGAAATGAAAAGTTCCACTTGTGCTTTTCCTATCCAACTTGCAACCGGCAAAGTTGGAATCAGAATAGCCAACCAAAGAGTAATCACTTCCCTTGGAATACCAAAGCCCATACTTTGGAGTACCACATAGGTATCTAAGTATGCATTTGACGGCTTTTAAATGTGATTCCTTGGGACATGATTGATACTTAGCACACATACATACACTAAACATGATATTCGGTCGAGATGCGGTAAGATAGAGGAGATAACCTATCATACCTCTATATTTATTTACATCCGCATCCTTACCATTCTCATCTCGATTCAAGTTTACACATGTAAGCATTGGAGTGTCAATTGCTTTAGAGTTAGCCATGTCGAAGCGCTTGAGTAACTCATAGCAATACTTTGTCTGGCTCACGAACGTTCCATCTTCGAGTTGCTTGATTTGCAATCTAAGGAAGTAGTTTAGCTCCCCCATCATGCTCATCTCGAACTCTCCCTGCATCAACTTAGAGAACTCATTGACCATATTCATGTTAGTAGATCCAAATATTATATCATCTACATATACTTGTACCAAAATGGAGTGTTTTCCTTGACGTTTAATGAAGAGAGTTGTATCAACCTTCCCTCTTGAGTACCCTTGGTCTAGTAAAAATTTTCTAAGACGCTCATACCATGCCCTAGGGGCTTGCTTGAGACCGTACAAAGCGCGTTTAAGCTTATAAACATGATTGGGATACTCATGGGATTCAAAACCAGGAGGTTGAGCTACATAAACCTCTTCATTAATGTATCCGTTTAGAAAAACACTCTTTACATCCATTTGAAATAGTTTGAAATTTTTAGCACATGCGTAAGCAAGCAAAAGACGTATAGCCTCGAGTCGGGCAACAGGAGCATAAGTTTCCTCATAGTCTATACCCTCCTCTTGGTTATACCCTTGCGCCACTAAGCGCGCTTTGTTTCTTGTTATGACTCCATTTTCGTCAAGCTTGTTCCTAAACACCCATCGGGTGCCAATTACTCTATGGCCTCGCGGAGGAGGTACAAGGTCCCAAACCTCATTCCTTTTAAATTGATTTAATTCCTCATGCATTGATAAGAACCAATGATCATCGAGTAAGGCCTCTTTAGAGTTTTTAGGCTCAATATGAGAGGCGAAAGCAAAGTGATAACAAAAGTTACTTAGCTTGGATCGCGTAGTTACTCCCTTTGAAATGTCAGCGAGTATGTTGTCGATAGGATGGTCTGTATAGGACTTCTAAGCTGAAGGAAGATCATCGTTGTTAGTCGGATGATCCTCCTCAATCTCCTCAGGATGGTGATCTTTTTCCTCCTCAACTTTCACTGATTCAGGTTGATCAGTCCCTTTTTCAGTGTCCTTGAGTATTTCTTCTGAAGATACACCTGCACCATGAAAAGAAATACCTTTTCCGAAAATTTTTGGATAAGATTCATCAAAAGTAACATGTACAGATTCTTCAACAGTAAGTAACCTTTTATTATATATCCTATATACCTTACTAGTTTGAGAGTATCCAAGAAAGATACCTTCATCGGCCTTAGAATTAAACTTGTCAAGGTTCTCCTTACCATTATTCAACACAAAACATTTACAACCAAAAACATGAAGGTGTGATACGTTGGGCTTCCTCCCTTTCAAAAGCTCATACGGAGTTTTGTTTAGAATAGGACGGATGAGCACCCTATTCAAAACATAACAAGCCATACTAATGGCATCGGCCCAAAAGTATTTAGGAAGGCCGCCCTCATTGATCATAGTTCTTCCTAATTCTTCCAGAATTCGATTTTTACTTTCCACAACCTCGTTTTATTGAGGAGTACGTGGTGTGGAAAAATTATGATCAATCCATTTCCTATCACAAAATTCTTCAAAGAGATGATTTTCAAATTCACCTCCATGATCACTTCGGATTATTACAATGTTTGTGTTCAATTTATTTTGAGAGCTTGGCAAACTTCTCAAAAGCCGAAAAAGTATCACTCTTGCTTGCTAAGAAAATAGTCCAGCAAAACCTAGAGTAGTCTTCGACAATCATAAAACCGTAGTAGTTACCACCTAAGCTTTTAATCCTAGATGGTCCATAGAGGTCCATATGGAGGAGTTCAAAGGGTCTCGTGGTTGAAACAATATTTTTAGAGCTAAACAAGATCCTTGTTTGCTTCCTCATTTGGCACGCATCACATATGTGATCCTTCCAAAACTTGATTTTGGGTAAGCCGACTACTAGGTCCTTAGAGACTACCTTATTTAGAAAATCGAAATTGACATGCACCAAACGCCTATGCCATAACCATGAATATTCACTCATGGTGACAAGACATTTGTCGCTACTCAACGGTATCTCACTCAAGTCAAGCATATAGACGTTATTAACCCTCAGGCCTTTAAACACATCCACCTTTTTATCATTATTTTCAATTATGCAACAATCTTTTGAAAATGATACTTTATAACCCTTGTCGCATAATTGACTAATTCTAATTAGGCTGTGTTTAAGACCCTCAACTAATAACACGTCTGAGATAGTAGTAGAAGAGGGATTATCTACACTACCTTTGTCGAGTATTGCCCTTTTATTGTTGTCTCCGTAGGTCATAAATCCCTTCTTCTTTGCCACAAAGTCAATGAATAGGGAAATGTCTCCCGTCATGTGTCATGAGCATCCACTATCGAGAACCCATCTTCTCTCCGTAAACTCAAGACATTGTACCTACACAATCAAACAAGGGAAATAGGTACCCAATTTTTATTGGGTCCTTGGTTGTGAGTGAATCTTTGGTTGCATTTGGGCAACCATTGGTAAACGCCTTTAGGAACTAAAAACCTCCTAAAGCGACCTTTTGCAATGGTATGGCCCCTCTTGCAACAATACAAGCAAGTAAGATTAACATTGGTGTCACTTTTGTTAACTTAATCTCTAATCACATAAGTGTACTTTTGGGAGGGATTATTCATGCTTTTCTTGAAATGTGATCTATCAATAGCAAAAGTGACCTTTGGTTCTAGAGCCTTGTCAAGTTTGGCCCTAAGATTTCTAACCTCTTTTTGTCTAATATGACAAGTTTCACAACCCCAATTTAACCAAATACTCTTGTCTTCCTCAACTTTTGCTTTTGTTGCTTCCACCATATACTTTTTGAGAGCCTCTAGTTCCTTTTCGGAATCGGAGATCTTTTTCTCCAAATTAGAGTAAATGTGTTTGTTTGAAGCTAAACGTTTAAAGGCTTCTTTAGCCTCATGGTGTAAAGTATCAAAAGCAAGTTGTAATTCACAATGAGACATTTTATTAGAGTTATCATATTTAGCATGTATTACCTTTTTACTTTTTTTCTTTTGATGGGCGGAGAGACAATGGTTGATGGACTCTTCTTCGTCACTTGAACTATTTTCACTAGATGACTCACTGTCGCTTTCCCAAGCAATGTAAGCTCTTCAAGGTTTACTTTGTTTCTTTTATGGACGATTCTTTTCCTTTCCCTTGCCCTTCTTCATCAATGGACAATCTGACTTATAATGGCCGACTTTTCCACAATTATAGCAAGACCCTTTTATTTTTCCACTCTTGTTTCCTTCATTCTTGGAGACCTTGTTTGTCTTCTAAAGTTGACGAGATTCTTTTCCGAATGTTGAATACTATTTTTCTTTGTATAGCAATTGTTTCACCTCACAAACAGTCCCATATCCTCATTCGTATCTTCATCATCGTCATCACTCGATTCACTATCACTTAGCTCTTTTGCGGAGGACTTTGAACTATAAGCCTTTAGAGCTATTAACTTCTTTTCCGCATCTTTGTTCTTTTTCTTTCTTTTCCTTTTTCTTAAATTGGTCAAGAGTAATGAGCACTTGCTCATGTTCCTCGAGCTTGCCAAATAAAGTTGTGATGTCCAAAGTCATGAGGTCATTGGCTTCCTTTATGGCTGTGACCTTTGGTTGCCACTCCCTTGTAAGACACCTCAAAATTTTATTAGTAGCAACGTCATTGGAAACCGGTCTACCAAGTGAGTTTAGTCGATTGATTAGATGAGTAAATCTCTTTTGCATGTCGGCAATGGTTTCCCCTTGCTTCATGTGAAGAGGATCAAACTCTTGTGTCAAAGTGTTGATTCGAGCTAGTTTGACGTCATTAGTTCCCTAATGGGAAACTTGCAATGCGTCCGACATAGCTTTAGCAGTCGTACAATGTGAGACTCTATAATACTCATCAACTCCTAAAGAGGAGATTAGAATATTTCTAGCTTTCCAATCGTAGTTATACTTTTTCTCATCTTCTTCGTTCCATTGTGCTTCCGGCTTAGGCACAACAATGTTATCCGCATTGGTCATGGTAATTTCCATAGGACCATTTTGTATAACATTCCATACCTTTCTTTCAATAGAATTGATATGCACATGCATACAATCTTTCCAATAACTATAGTTCTCACCGTTAAAAATCGGTGCTCTATTGTACGCCCCTTTTGGTTCGTTAGCCATTTTCTAAAAAGTTATATGCGAAGCACTAGATGATACCACTTGTTAGACGATGGCAATGATCCAGAAGGGGGGTTGAATAGATCACTAATTTTTAAACAAATTCGGCGCTTAAAAAAATTGTTTTTAAAATGTGCGGAAGCGGCCAGGAACCAAATCGTCGAAATGAACCGTTATCAAAAAGACCGAATATGCGACAAGCCAAATGGAATAACAAATCTAATGAGAAATCGAATCAATAGTTTGAGGATTAATCAATACAAATAAAACAACTTTAGTTTGTCTAATTTTCAATGACTTATGAAGTGTAAACTTAATTTGACAATATCACAAATAGTTTGTGTACGATCAATTCGTCGAACACTTGGTGTGCAAAACACCCCAGGTATTATTTCCTATGTAATGTTATTGCATAATTTTTGTAATTACAATCCAAGTGATTATAATGAGTTTTCAAAACATATTTTCAGCACTACACGATAGCAGAAATTTATCGATCAATTGATTTTACACAAACATGAACAATTCAAAATAAAGAGATAGGGAAAGAGAGAACAACACTAGATTTGTTTAGGCAGTTCCCCTTTCGTCCTCGCTTCGGGTAAGTCTGCCCCCAATTCTAAAAACTAGAATTGAGATATGTATTATCTTGTTGCAAAAGTTTATACAAGAGAAGCAATAGTCACCACACACTGAAGCCTAATTGTTGATGTTGATACTATGCCTTTTCTCCCCTTGATTCAAGTCGAATCAAGTGCCTCGAACATGTTGAACAAACCTCCGATTCCCGCTACTTGTCTGAACAAACCCACCGGTCTTCAAACATTTTGCTTGGCTGATTTTGATCACACACCATTCGAACCCAAATCTTTCTTACACAATCCTCCGGTTACCGCTACTTGATTGAACGAACCCACCGTTCTTCAATCCCTTTGCTCGGTTGAATCTGTGAAGCAAAGATCTGTACAAAAATCCCCCAAATCCTCAAGATCTTGGAGGAAAAAACCCTAATGGTTTTATTCAAGAAAAATCCACTGAATTCTCAACCTAAACTAGATACACAATCCTAAGTTTGGACGTTATCACCTCGATGATGCACAAGATCAACAAAAATTGTTATGTGTAATTGTTGAGAAAATGCAAGAATGAGGATGAAGATTATGAGAAAAATTCAGTGTATATCTTTCACTTTTCTTGTTCTATATTAAAATGATGAGACAAAATGAATATATATGATGCCTAGACCCACTAACAAACATAACAGCATTTTAAAATATGACAGATCAGAAAATTGGTCACAAGTCTGCAAACGGTCGACCTAAGCAACAGGGGGGTCGACCTGAGCACACCCAAATGCAAAACTATGCAAAAAATTAAGCTATGCATCGACCGGAACAGGGCCATGCGTCGACGCAAGCTTACTTCAAAATGACAAAATTAAATGGTTACAGTATGAGTCGACCAAAGGGTCGACGCGAGCACACCTGAGAGCAAAAGAGTGCAGATCAACATCTATGAGTCGATCTAAGCAAGGTTTTGAGTCAACTCAAACACCCTAAACATCCAAAAACATTTTCTTTGCTCATATTTTGGTCCACCTAAGCCATGTTTGTGCAGCTCTAAGTTTCCTAACATGATCAAATGCACACAAAACATATATGAGATGCTCTTATATGTATAGACACATGACCTTAGAATATTTTGTGCATTGTAAAGCATGAATGCAACCTAAGATGTGATGATACTGTCCAAAGTACAAAGTACGAACTAATATAGGTTTTGACATCATTAAAATAAGGACTAAGGTACCTTGCCCTCACAGGTGAGTTTTGAGTGAATTTGCACAAGATCTAAGATGAATGGCACAAACGGTTGCTCGAACACAAAGCTTCCAATGTTTGATGGAAAGAGTTGGAATCGATGGATTATTCATATGCATGGGTTGTTTGGCGTTCAAGATGTTCTTAATCTCGTCAATGATGGTTACGCAGCGATTGTAGCATATGCAACTGAAGCACAGAGAACCGCACAAAGAGAAGAGAGGAAGAAGTATTAGAAGGAGTTATTCTATATCTATCAGTGTATGGATACAAATGTGTTTGAGAAGATCGTTGATTCAAAGACAAAGAAGGCTACATGGGACACATTGGTACGGTGCTACGGCGGTGATGCATCAGTGAAAAAGGTGAAGCTTCAGTCTCTATGTAAGCAGTATGAGAATCTCAACATGAAGAACAATGAGAAGGTACCTGATTACATCTCCAAAGTGATTAAAATAAAAAATGAGATAAAATCTTGTGGAGAAACTCTCTCTGAACAAGTAATCATTAAAAAGGTATTGAGATCACTTACTCCTTAATTTGATTATATTATTATAGCAATTGAACACTCTAAGAACCTTAGCACCATGAGAATTTAAGAGTTGCAAAGTAGTCTAAAGGCACAAAAGTTACGCCTGACTGAGAGAACCTCTAATATGTACCTTACTCAAGCCTTTGATGACTCTCCTGAGTGGGATTCTGTAGGAGTAGAAGTGAAGGATTTTGTAGGAGTAGAGTCAGGAGAGTCATCAGAGGCTTGAGAAAGGTACATATTAGAGGTTCTCTCAGTTAGACATAACTCTTGTGTCTATGTATTAATTTGCAGCTCTTCAACTCTCATGGTGCTAAGGTTCTTATAATGTTTAATTGCTACAACAATGTAGTCAAATAGAGGAGTAAGTTTAGTACCTTTTCAACTATTACTTGTTCAAAGAGAGTCTCCCCACAATATTTCATCTCATTTGTGATAAGAATCACTCTGGAGATGTAATCAGGTACCTTCTTATTTTTCTTCATGTTGAGATTCTCATACTGCTTATGTAGAGACTGAAGTTTCACCTTCTTCACTGATGCATCACCGCTGTAGCAATGAACCAATGTATCCCACACAACCTTCGTCGTTGTTAAGTCAGCGATCTTCTCAAACACATTCACATCCACAAACTGATGAATGTAGAACAATGCCAATTAATCATTCTTCCTTGTCTCTGTATCCGTGTATCTTTGTGCTTCAGCTACATCTGCTGCAACCGTTGTGTAACCATCATTGATAAGATCAAGAAAATCTTGAGCGTCGAACAACACACGCATTTGAATCATCCATCGATTCCAATTGTTTCCATCAAAACTGGAAGATTTGTATTCAAGCTACCACCATTAATCTTCAATCTTCTGCAAGAATTCACTCAGATCTCACCAAACACTCGTATTTCCCAATCCCTCAGAATCAAGAAATGTGATTCTGTTACGATTTTGAACTTTGACTCATTGTGAATTTCAGAACCAAAATCAATCACACACACCTCACATTTACTCGTGTTTCCCTTGGATCTTAGCCAGGCTTTGATACCAATTGTTGGTGCACAAGAAGGAAGAAGATGAAGATGGAAGAGAGAGAAGAGAGAAAAGTTGTAACTAACTTTTCTAACAGAAAATTTTTATTTCAGTTATGATCAATTCTCTATTACAAACTAAAACCACACTTGGTTTATATACTAATCAGAACCTAAAACAAATTCAAATGCAAGCTAAATTAAACTCAAATGTAAATGAATATGAATTATATCTAACACAAGCTAACTTTGGTGGTTGTGGACCGATTTCTGTGCCCCCAACAATCCTGAGATGGTGAAATCCTCGTGAACCGTGCTTGTGCCACTTTTGAATTTCTAATATTTATCCTATGATGCTTAAAAGGAAGGGGAAGGAATCTAAACTAACCCTGCGTGCAAATGTTTTCCCTACAAATGCAAATAGATCTGGAATCGGGGGTCGGTTATACTAAGGGAAGCTATTAACATCCTAAGTATTTATAGTACTCTATAAGAACCTTTTGTATTTTTTTTTACTATTAGTTATCTTATCTACTTAAGTTGTTTACTGTTGATTGGGAAAGTTTTAACCTATGGGTGAGAATGAGAATGTGAGGTGTTTTTGGGAGATTTTGTTTTATGAAAGGTGTGTGGGCCTAAGGGGTTTTATTTAAAGGTGTGCTCGCTAAGATCTTACGACCTTATGCCTACGTATTCCAAAAAAGAGACTTTGGGAAATCAGAGCGTTTGTAGTTCGACCTAACTATGGGTGGAATTTCTATCTTGTTCAAAGCCCAAGATAATGAAGCTAAAAGGATATTTGGTTTGACAGAAAAGACAAATTGTCATTCTTAAGGGAGATATCTCACCTATTTATCACAAACATTTGAGAATAATATCATAAGGGAAGAAGCTTTGAACTTGGATGTTAAAGAATCCTAAGCAATGCCACATCTTCCTTTATGAGTCTTTGCATGCTAAGAGAAGGACTTTAACTTGGATATAGTATCAACAAGTGTGCCACTTACATCACTTAGATGAAATAAAAGTTTTGGACCATGATAAGAGAAGGACTCCAGCTTGGATTTTGAATTAACAAGTGTGCCACTTACATCACTTATATGGAAAAAAATTTGTAATGTTTGATTTTTGAATTGTCGTGTATAGAAGAGATATCTTGCTACAGATATGACTCAATGTCGCATCTCTGGGGAGAAGTTAAATTGTTTGAGTATCTTGTTCAAAGCCCAAGATGTTGAAGCTAAAAGGTTTGTTTGTATCTTGTTCAAAGCCCAGGATGTGAAGCTAAAACGTTTGTTATGGCCTAAGAGAAGGCTGACATAACTGGGGGGAGTTTTGAATTGATGGTATCTTGTATGAAGTCCAATAGGAGGCTATGATGCTTGGATAAAGCCCAAGAGAAGGCTATGATGCTTTTGATTTCATCCAAGGGGAACTAGTGTTTGAACTAAGTTGCAGTTGAGGGAACCCTGATGTTTGAACTAAGTCTAAGCTAAGGATGAGGTGTTATAAATGTCAAGAGAAACTTAATATGAAATAAGTATGTGACAAATATAGTCATGAATTGAGAAAGGTGATGGGTTTTACACTCTTGACCGAGGCCCATAGAGTTTAAATTGTGATGGGTCTTACACTCTTGACAGAGGCCCATAGAGTTTAAATTGTGATGGGTCTTACACTCTTGACAGAGGCCCATAGAGTTTAAATATTAATGCCACTATGGCTTTGTTTGATAAAATTTGAAGATTGAGTTTTGAAAGATTGAAAGCTTTGAGAAATTGAAGAAAGTTTTGAGGAGGAGGGGAGGGACTTACACTCTAATAGAGGCCCAAAAGTTTTGAAAATGTAATGGGTCTTACACTCTAATAAAGGCCCACAAGTTTTGAAAATGTAATGGTTCTTACACTCTAACAAAGGCCCAAAAGTTTTGAAAATGTAATGGGTCTTACACTCTAACAGAGGACCAAAAGTTTTGAAAATGTAATGGGTCTTACACTCAAACAAAGGCCCATAGAGTTTTTAAATTATGATGTAATGGGTCTTACACTCTTGACAGAGGCCCATAGTTTAAATTGTGATGGGTCTTACACTCTTGACAGAGGCCCATGAGTTTAAATTTGAAAAGGTGATGTGCATCACACAAAGAGATATGTTCATCATGATAAGAGTTTATGAAGGAAATACTTGAACATGTAAGCAAAGATTTAATCCATGGGAGCAATTACAAAGAAGTTCAAGCAAGTATATGTATTCAAGATGAATCAAGGATCCAATAAAAATAGTAAGGGAAACAACAAAGCATACTTGGAATAAGAGGACATGTTTATGACAACAACATATGGATGAAGAATGTAAACATACAAGAGATGGCATGTGAGAATACTTAAAGATGACAAGTTTAAACTTTAAACATCATGTGAACAAGTTAAGGCATTACTTGAACATTTAAGCATGGATACAAGTTGAACATGTTAAGACAAGTTGGTAACAACCAAACATGGATATTAGGGTTCAAACATGGTCATAAGCAAGTAAGAACATCACAAAGGTTCATACAAAGAAACATGTATACAAAGGCATTTTCAAGACAAAGTTCAAGTGTTTAGGATCACATAAACATGGTATAATCAACACAAAGACACATGTACATATCAAAGTGGTATAAAAATGGAGGGAACATCACATGTTAAGGCAAAATAATCAAGCAAAAGCTCATGGTATAGACAAAGTTCAACATACACTTTTATATGAACATACTTGAAAAATGCATTAAAAATAAGTGGGAACAAGGATGTATATCACAAAATTCATATAAGTTACACATGGTGCAAACAAGTCTTTGCAAGCAAAGGAAAGCAAGGAAGCAATCAAAAGAATCAAAGAAGTCCTTAAGAAACCCTAAAAACAACACACACTTTGAACATTCATAAATGCATCAAAAATAAATAATTTTGGAAATTTCTTTTCACAAACAAAAAATAGGCATTATCATGAACAATTTGCAAAACGAATGGGTTCAAAATGATAAAAAAAATGAGAAAGTTATGATAGTTTAAAAATGTAAAGGAAAGTGAAGAAATTAAATACTAAAAAACATGGGGAATGGTCCCCATGGGTGTTGAACCCATGAAAATTCGCTTGCAGCACAAAACCTAGACCAACCAGCCAACGCGCGCAGGTTGAATATATGGGGGAAGCATTGAATTATATGTGTTATTCATTTGGAATTCAAAAAAATTAAAAAGAACTGGGGCGAGGGGGATTCGAACCCCAGTTCTGGTAGGCACAAGTACTCAAGGGCGCGCAGGTTTAACCACTGCGGTGGTGATACATCCGTTGTATAACCCCCACCCATTAATTCAAATACCTAAAGTAGGCCTAATGACTGAACCAAGAAGGGCTCCCATGGCTAGTTTGCCCAAGAAATTCAGGTTGTGTAGCATTTGCAAAAACACCTCTAACTTTCTCTACACTCAATGAAATTCAAAAAAGTAAATATCAATCTTGCTTGGAATTTCACAAGGAACATAGTGGTGGTCTTGGTTTTGTTAAAAGATGTGTCTATTTCAAAACACGATATGGGGACCTAAAATGACATGTTTTTGCAAGTTCTAAGGCATATCATCACACAGTCAATAATAACATCACAAAATGGTTCAAAAACAACAAGTATGACATATAAGACATGTTTATGATCAAGGAACATCAAAGCAATACATATTTTGTAAAGTTCAAGTTCTTATGCACTTACCTCTTGAAGCTTAACTTGACAACCTTCAAGATACTTGTTACAGAAGTAAACCAATGTCTTTGACACCTCCAATAGACCTAGCTTCTTGAATGCTTAGAATCAAAGGGAAACCAATAGAGCTGAAAATGCCTTTTTCTTGCAAAATGGTTAAAATGACCAAAATGGAAACTCCACCAAATGATGTTACAGTTAGGAAACTCTTGTTGGAACAGCTTGAGGATGTTATTTATAGTGTGTTTGAAGTGTTGGAAGGTTTTGAAATGACCATAATCAAGACATGGCTTGTAAGATGCAGAAAGTCAAAGATATGAGGTTTTGACAGTTGACTTTTTTATTCTGGTGTTTTGGGGTGAAGATGAAGGTTTGAACACCTTCAAGGGATGATTTTTGATGTGTTTGGATGGTTGTTTGAGTGGTTTAAGCTCTGGTTTTGAAAATTCGAATCTCACTCTTTGAAAGTTTGAAATTTTGAAGAGAGAGAGGATGAATGGGAAAACGAATGTTGTGATTGTTTTGGTGTGTTTTGAATGATCAAATGTGGTCTCTATTTATATGGGAGCAAGTTTGTTTTGGAGGAATAGTGGTGGTTTGAAGGATGAGCTCAATGTTCAATGGTTTTGGAAATGAATCATTACTTCCAATTCAAGGTACCTTATCTCTTCCACTAGCCTAACTCTTTTTTTGACCAATTCCACATTCTGCAGAGGTGTTTATTTTTGTTTAAGAGTGCATCTTGACGGGTGAGAGTGGTTTCTTTGAAAATGCACTATTCCACATAAATGCCTCTTGAATTCAAGGCTTAAAGTGATGATGTCTCATTATTTCAAAGGGACTCCTCTTGACTTAGTGGCTCTATCTTGTAGGTTTTGAATGATTCATTCAGATTCTTGTTGAATGAGCAATGTTTGATCATCACACTTGGACTTAAGAAATCATGCATCACAAGTAATGCCAAATATGCCTTACCAAAATAGTTGTATCAAGGCATATTGTGCACTCCATATCTCCTTGCTCAAAGGGAATTAGATTGTGTTCTTGGACATTTTGGAAAGCTAGTATATCTTGCTTCAACTTTGATGTTTGCATTTGGTCTTGATTCATCTTGGATCCTGGAGAAAAATGGCCTCAAAGTTGGCTAAAACACAAAACAGATTCAGTTCAAAAATTTTCTAAGTGTCAAAGTTCAAAAAGTCTTGAAACCCTAACTTCATGGCTTCATATCTCAAAATCTATGCACTTTTTGAGAATCCACCCTAAGTGACAAAGTTGTAGTATGTAATAAGTTCTTCAATTTGGTCTTTGGATCAAAGAAAATGGTCACTTGATTTGGAAGTTATGTCCTTGCAAAGTAGGGCAAAAATTATTGTTTTTCATGACTTAGAAAAATTTCTAAAGTTTTCTAAGCTTGCCCCTTTTACAAGTAACCCCACTCTTCTTGATTTTTCTTGATCAATCATGATCCCAATCATATATTAACATTGTTCTTGACTTGAAGAGAACATGTTTGACCAAAAACTCCAAAAGTCAAACTTGATTTTGACCACAATTGACTTTTTGTATCAGATGAATTTTGATTTTGTGATCCCTTATTGAAATCAAACCTTTGGCCTATTTGAACACCATGGATAGACTCAAAGGGTGTTTTTGAGTGTCTTGAATCATGTCCCAAGATTTGAGATCATGTATTGGTCAAAAGTCAAAGGTACAGTTGATTTTTTCATCAGAAACCCTTGTTTGTGGTTCAAATGAGTTTGAATTCTTGCATTGTTTATGAATCAAGTTCTTTGGATCAATCCAATCATATGAATAGACTAATGTGAGGCATTTGATGTTCTTGAAACATATCTTGAGGTTTTGGATCATGCCTTGCCCAAAAAGTCAACCCAGGGATTGATTAGGTCAAAACCCTAATTTTGGTGCACTGAGGATCTTGAGGCTTGTTGATTTTGAAATGAGGCAATCTTGTACTTGATTATTGATGAATGGGAGCTCTTGATCTTCATGGATGAATAAGGGACTGTAGATGTTGAATATCATGCCCATTATTGATTGATCCTTTGTCTGAGTCCCCTTTGAGGCTCATAAACCCTAATTGGTAATCAAAATGAA
The DNA here is from genome assembly GCA_022829125.1 of Lathyrus tuberosus. Classification (NCBI taxonomy): domain Eukaryota; kingdom Viridiplantae; phylum Streptophyta; class Magnoliopsida; order Fabales; family Fabaceae; genus Lathyrus; species Lathyrus tuberosus. Next base: position 20,773,777 of record JALAZF010000022.1, on the reverse strand, counting down.
ACAAACAACAATATATGTATCTCCAAATGAGTTAGTGATGCATAAAAGTAAACACACATATGATGTTAATGAAATGCAAATGATGTGGGATCTTAGGGTCAAAAATTAGGGTATGACAGTGGTGTTCTATTTGCTTATACCAAATTTGAAATCTTTTTATTAAGTTTACAAGGACTTCCATATTTGGTACAAAACTATAGTGAAATCTTATGGAGATACATGGAACTTTTTCATGGCTATTTCATTGGCTCTGCACTTGAACTTTCGGTTTTTTCCCTTGACTTGACTAAGCTTCTTGATAATGACAATTCCAGTCTCTTTTTATTTTTAATGGATCCGTTTGATTATCTGGCTTCATCATATGGATATATGAGTGACCTTGATTGTTATGGCATGAGTTTGATAGAAGTAAGGATTCCTAATAAAGTTGTGGAGAAAATTGAGAGTCTCCTTGTTGGGTGCTACAAATTAATTATGCAATATCAACAAATATTTTTCTCTGCTTGTGTGTTACCTTCTGTTTTAATATGTGGTTTCTTGTTTACAATCGACAAATGAGGTTAAGTGAGAAAGTAGTGCACAACGCTTCAACACATATGACTTTAACTCTTGATGCTATAAACAAGTCGGAATATTTGATGTCTTACACTTACTTGGTTAGTTGTGTTTCATTTGTTCAATTACAGGGTCGTAATTGTTAGATGCTAATCACATTAGAAATTTTAGTTGATTTCATGATGGTGTTGAAAAGTTTGTTAACCAATAAAGTTCAATTATCTACACCTGTGGAGATTTTTTTTGTCTATGAGATATAGACATGTAACCTATAAGAACTTACTTAATGTTGGTGTCTTTGCTGCACAATCCATACCTAACTAAATAAGTAGTGGTTATACTTTTGTACCTGAACCACTTGATGTTATTATATTGCTCAATGGTTATTATCTCCATAAAAAAGGATTCTCGCAATTCAATCAATGAGATCTGGATGTATGTTCAATTGACTTAGAAGCCAGTTGGATAGATACAACTATTCTCCAACATTGTCTTAGCTTCAACCTTGAGGGCAAAGTTAATTTTAATGGATGGAGTAACGTTATGATCTCAAATAAATAGAAATTAAAGAATTTAAGGGACACATGTTATATGATCTACAAATGAAGGAGTTGGGAGAGGAAATGCTAAAAGAAAGATTCTTCAACATCCTATAAGAGATAGTGCAAATGATTGTCAAAGGAAGGTAGAAAATTGATGAAGTCACTCCTCTCTCTCTTTGATACTCTCTTATAGAGTAATAGCTTAATTCTTGTACTTAACTTTCTTCAATCTTGCTAGTATTTCTATTCCCTAAATGGATTGATTTCATCTTACTTTAAATTATGATTTTAATTGTAATTCCATACTCTTGAATCAAAACTATATAGTATTCATCCATCTATTATAATAATGTTCTTTTTGGGTTGTTTATAAAATCACAACCCTTACGGTCGTCGACAATTTTTTCATAGAAGAGTTTATCGAGATTCAAAATGGTATCTCTCATCGAAATTAAGAAGCTAAAAACATCACGACACACATGGAACTAGTGTAGAGTGTATCGGCCATCAATGGATACTCGACGAAATATATGCCGCAAGTTTTCGACAAGGTGACACATTCATTGAACATGATGGGAGGAAATGGAAGGAAGTGGGAGAAAGATGATATTTTTGAATATTATTTTAATAGAAAATAAAAAAATGTGGAAGAAAAATAATAATTTTATTGCTTTATTTTAATTTAATATATTTGCTAGTAAGTTAAAACTAACTTGTAGAGGTAAAAGTATCACTACAATCTTTTCCTTATCCACTTTAAACTCAACATTCTATTCATGCTAAGAAACAAAGAGTTTGTAAGTTGCAAGAGAAAGAGTGGATATTATTTAAAACATTACTCCATAAAAGAAGATTATCTTACACACACACAATTAAGGCACGTAAAACCAAAGCGTATGGCACAAAAGCACTTAGATGCCACTTCTTTATTTCAACTAAAGTAACCCTCAAAACACTTATATTGAACTAACCATATCCCCCTCAAATGATTCTGTAGTAATATCCAGCTCAGATGATTTCTTCTTCTGATTAACAAAATTGCATTGTTTTCTAATTTCACCTTTCGTCCCAGTAAGCACACCAATATTTCCCATTTTAATCATTGACTTCCTAAAATTCTTAAAGAAAGCATTTTCGTTATTGGCAAATTTGTTGACAATGGCAGTGGTATCTGCACCTGGAGTTGAGAACAATTCTTGATCACTCTGAAGCAAACCCTTTTTAACTTGAAGATTGTTGTAATAGTTTTTGTCTAATGTATCAGGAGTCGTTGGATCGAAATTGACACGGTTATCTCCGGGCCCGTTCTGAGGACACTGATTTTGTAATACTTTTAAGTATGTTGGATCAAGAGTTGGATCAGGTTTTCCGGTACTGCTGAAGTTGTATAATCGATCACTGAATAAAAAGCAACGTGATCTTCCAAATGTATGAGCTCCTGAAATTATCATATATATTTTATAAAAGTGTAGCAAGTTTTAAATAACGGTCGCGATTTCAGTCTGTAATGGTATTGTAGCAGTTATTTGACTGTGATCCTCGTTGTGTAAATTAATCACAATTTGTTCGTTAATAACTGTATCTCTATGGACATACCTGAGAGTGATACTAGATCAAGTGTGGTGAGGCCTTGATCAGCAAAAGCAGATTTCAGTTGAGTTAGACTAAAAGAAGGACCTGGAAGATTTTGATTAGCAAGAGTTTGATTCGCTGTTAGACTATCTCTTCTTCCCAGTGGAACCAACCAACCTGGACCTCCAGTCTGTGAACATGAGTTTGTTAATAAAATTTTTATATGAAAACTCATTTGTTAAAACTAAAAATAATTAGGGTATTTACCAAAATGGAAGATACTCCAGCAGAAAGTGTAAGAATATCAGCACAAGAAACTGTGTCTGGACAAGCACATTCCACGGCAGTTTTAATCTGATTTATAACATCTAAACCTCTTAAGGAATTGATATTTGGGAAGGCATCTTGCTCAGTCACAATGGTATCAGTTGTGTTCAACAGAACTGATGCATCACAACCCTGTTATACGAAAATAGTTGAAGTTTATTTTATCTTTTACTATAAAAATAACTTGTGAAGAAAAACACAGGAGAAATATATCTATACATACTTGAACAAAGCAATCATGAAAGTGAAGCCTGATGAGACTAGCAGGCATTCGAGGATCCGTCTTAGCAACTTTGAATAAGATTTGGTATACAATATAATGTAATTGGGGACAAGTTTGACTGTAAAAAAATGGATTAAGTTGTGCATTTGAGGGGAAGGTTAATCCTCCAAACACAATTGCAATACAGCAGAGAGCTGTGGCTATGAGACGAAGGGGGTTCATTTTTTTCCCTTACTGATATTAGAGATATGTGTTTGAAGTTTGTGATTGAGTATGCACAAAATGTGCCTTTATTTATGGGGTAAGGACATGACTATGGGCAGCTTGTGGCTGCCATGTGAAGAATACTAATGTTATATTACAATAATAATTAAGAGACATTTGTAAATTTGTAATCACTTTTCTAAAATTTATACATCAAAGTATTTTTTTGGATAACTTGAATTAGAGGCTATTTGCAAATCGAGAAAAATAGAAAAGAATAGAGAGCAATTGAGAGAGAAAATTATTATTGAAATGAGATTGAGTATATTACAAACATGTGTTACGTCATTTATATAAGATTATACTACTAACTAAAAAACTTCTAGTTAGTAACAATATACTGAATTAGCACTAACCCCGTGTATAATTAGTATTAACTACATATAAAACTATCAGTAACCACATGTATATCTATCAGTAACTACATGTATAATTATCAGTAAACATATGTAATCACATGTATAAATAACTGTTAACTTCTAAAACTGAATTACATATCTAGTACCCTTCCGAATTCAGATTTCTTAAGTTCTTCATTCCCATTAATCCTTTGAGGCATTCATATCTTGCTTACTCCACGGGTTTTATTAGAATCAATTGCAATTCAGTCTTACAATACTCAATTCTCAACCTCTCATTACTAACCTAGTCCTTAAGGAAATGATACCTCTTTTCTACGTGTTTGTTTCTACCATGGCTCATAGGATGGTTTGCCAAATCAATTGTTGATTGATTGTACACGAGAAACTTAATTTTCTCACAATTCTCACATTTAACTCTTCAAGCAACATCTCCAATCAAAGTGTCAGACATTCATCAAAAGAGGCTACAACATACTCTGCCTCACATGAAGACAGAGCCATAATTCTTTACTTCTTTGAACTCCATGAGATTGGTGTTAATCTAAGTATGAATAAGTAACCAACAATTTCCTTTATATGATCTTGGTCACCACTCTAATCTGAATTAGAATAACCGTACATCTTGGCTTCCATTCTTGGGTTTTGATGATTTGGCATGAGTAAACTGTGATTGGTTGTACCTATAAGTTACCTTAGAGTCCTCTTTGCTACAAGTAGATGACATAGCCTTAGTTTATCCATGAATCTACTCACCAATCTCACATTATAACGCATATCAATCCTTGTATTGTAAAGATACCTCAATGAGCCAATGACCTGCTTGTAGAAAGTGTTACCTACCAATTCATCATCTGACTCCTTCTTCAATTTGATGTTGATCTCCATAGGTGTGTTTGCATGATTACAATTGCTTATCTTGAACCTCTTCAAGATGTCTTCTGCACATTTCTCCTTATGCAAGAAACTTCATGCCTTGTTTTCACAATTTCCTTAGAAGTAGGCTAAATTTTCTAAGTATGTGTCATACCCTAATTTTTACCCCTAAGATTCCACATATCATATCATTTGCATCACAATCATGGCACCCTCCAAGCCTTCACCTCTTTGGGGTTCCCTTTGTGGGATATCACCGAGCACCCTTTGCGTTTCTTTTCGCCTCTATGCTTGCTTACATTCTAACATTGCTAACCTTATTCAAAATACAAAAAATATGTGTTGTTTTATTTTTATTGTACAAGGTAGGGACTTGCAATCAAAGGATCAAGCTTGGTTTCTAAATTAGGGTTTTGATTCTCAAAGTCAAATTTTGGTCAACAAGTGGTCCACAAGAGCTTTTATTTCAAGGCATGACCTATAATCTTAGGTCACATTCATGTCAAGCTTCATTCAACATCATTTGATCAAGAGAAATTCAAGTTAGTGCATGATTTCAAAGTCGATTCAAGTATGGTTCATGTGTCTATTTCCATTCCATCTCCATCCAATTCTCAAGCAATCATCAAGATTATTCAAAGGACAATAAAGCTTCGTTAATTTGGTTTTCAAGTGTTCATCATTGGGCCTTTGGGTGCAAGAAAATGGAAAGAAGTCACAAGTTGGTACATGTTTGGTTGACCTAAAAACAAGTATGGCATGTCACTTGGTCAAAACACCATAACTCTCTCATTGCTCAATATTTTTTGAATCTACTCTGAGTCAAATGTCACATTTGAACTCCTATACAACTTTGTTTAAAGGTTCAAACATCAATTTTTTCCTCCAAGTCCATCAATTTTGGACTTTGCCAAGATGCCCATGTGTGCACAAAAGTAGGTCCAAGACCTGGTTGACCTAATGCCTGGCCTGGAATTTCAGGTCATGACCTGAACTTTTCATCCATGCCATTTTCAACTCGAACATCCATATGATCTGATTCTTTTTGCATTTGATTCTTCATCATCAGAAGTTCATTTAGCACGAAGAACATTTCAAAACGCGCGTGTGGATTTCATTTGGCCTAAGCTCTAACATGGTGCCATGGACTCTGCATTTTACGCATGACCTGAAACATGTAATCATCCAAATCTTTGCTTGGGACCAAAAGCATATGTGCAACCTCTTTAGCAAAGCAAAATGCATTAGAATGTGCATCAAACGACCTTGTTTCATCCCATTTTCACACTTTTTACGTTGCATTTCACACAGATTGCAAATGACAAAAGCTCAACCCTAATTTATACGAGTTTTATCCCATTTACACATACAAGCTACTCATCATTTTTCCTATAAATAGAGGGCTCAATTTTCTTCATTTCCAAGCTTGGATAGCCAAAGAAACTCTAAAACCATTTGAACCTAATACCTCATAAAACCAGTTAACCATTTCTTTAATTCAAGCTCTTTTAACTTCGTTTCTTCGTCCAGAATTACTCATCGGCACCTTCTGAAGCTAACTCGACCATTGCCTCACTTTGAAGCTCTTTGAAACCTGACTCCCATTTTCACCATTGTTTCAACTGAAAAGGTAGATAATTGTAAAATGACGCTTCAAGCAAGTTATCAGCGTGTTCGTCTTGATACACTGATTGTTTCCCCTCTATTACCTTGAATTTATATTTTGAATTCATCATTTAATTTTACATTGAAGAACCAGGGTTTTTCGTGTTCTTGAGCAAATTCTCTTTGCTCAGAGCCAATCAATGGCTCTAAAGCAAAGAGACATGGACGATGACGGATGTTGATGCTGAAATATGTGAGGTTTTGGTTTAAAACACCGAGTTCATGATTTTGCAGAAATTGAATGGAGGTTGAAAATGAAGTCTGGTTCGCGCGTTTTGGCTCCAGAGTTTGAATTTCAATCAAAAGCGTGTTGAGATGCATTTTTTTCAAATGTTTTTGTCTGTTTTGCTTGCGTGTGATGATCCTATGGTGAACGCGTTTTGACTTTTGTTCCTGGTCGTGTGATCATCTGACTTGGCTTTAGTAATCAGATCTGATGGCTCAGACTTTTTAGCTTATTTTAAATTTGTGTTAAATAGTTTTTTTAATTCTTTTTTCTAATAGAAATTAATAAAAATAGCTCATGGCCTCATTTTTTTCCAAATTTTTTACATAAAAATCTTTAAAAATATTTTCTACTTGATTTTATTTTTAAAATCTTTATTTATCCTTTATTTGCTATTTTAATCTTATTTTCTTTTTTAAATTCTTTTTGCATTTAATTTTCAACCATTTTCAAACATTTTGAGATCCAAATTTTGTGATCTATTTTCTTGTGATATTTCTGATGTTCTCAAATTTTCTTGGCATTTTATTTGATTTTTTGATGCCTTTTCGTATCTTCTTTTTAATTTCAATTTTAAAACCATTTTAAAATTGATTTTAATCTTTTTAATTGTATTTTGATACATTTTTTGTTTTGACTTTTGGTGACTTGGATCATGACTGGGTTGATCAATGCTTCATCAATTTCTATTGGCCTTTTAATGATGCTTTGGTTGTATTAATTTTCATCATTTCAAACTTATCACTTAAATGATTATTTGATCATTTTTGGTACTTTGGATTATTGATAAGTTGATCTCATTGTATTGTGAACTTGGATGATTGAAATTTATGATTAGATGATCCCTAGCCTTGAATCAATTGTGGTTGATCATCTCTTCTCCTCTATCTTCTTCTTCTTTGGTTTTTGTTTTGACTTTTGTGTTGCATGTTTTAGGAGGCTAATTTTGTGTTAGTTCTCTAACGTGTCTGACACATAAATTGTTATTGATCGGACTCAGATAGGTGTGACTTCTACATAAGTCCACTTACGATTGCTTAACATATCGCTAAATTATCCCGACTCATGTGAATCCTCATTAACACTAACATTGACATATTAATTGTGCTAACATCTAACTTTTACATTTATGTCACTTACTTTTATGTCATTTACATTCTTGACTTTTACTTTTTGCTTTTTACTTTATGCATTTTATTGCCTTCTTATTTCAAAAGAGCAAAAACATTATAAAATGGCTAAAATCCTAAAAAAAACTTTAATCAAATATTTTGGAGTTTGTATTACTATCCCTTGCTTGAGGAGTATTTTGGACTTTGGACCTTAAAACTTAGTGTTTTCCCTTGCTTGGAGTGCTATCTGTAACACCCCAATTCCCATCGCGAATAAATAATACATAATTAAATCAGAGTAAATAAAAATTTTATTCTTAGACAGAAACAAGGATGCCACATTTAATGAAAGAAAACACAATCCCTGCTCATAAATTTGATACATAACACAAAATGGAATAAACATAAAAGGGAAACTTTTTCCATACAAAAGGAAAGTTCAATTATGGAATAAAGCAGAAAGATCCATAACCGACTTGTTTTACAAAATAAATTATTTTATAACATCAAAATATTCATACAAAGGTAATACAAAATGGATCCAACAAATGTATACATATATAACAAAAGTGTTCCCCGACTCCCGTGTTACGTATCAGAGCAGACAGACTGACAAACGGATGGAGAACTAATCTTCACAAAAGCCTCAAAGACTACCAATCTGCAATTGCCTCATAGAGCAACAAACCACAACAGAAGGGTGAGAAATAACAACTAAATCAAGATTGCACAATAATATGCAACACATATAGAATTCACATGCATAATTATTCTCACCACAAGCATCACATATTAATACATATATAGCATACCATAGAGAAATAATACAATCATTGTAATGTACAACATCCCCACAAAACATAGCATATGTCTATACATAAAACATATCATCCATAATCCATACATTTATCACGAATGCATATCAAATCACCAATGTTATCACAAACTCAACATATAATCAATCAATTCACAATTTTCCACACATAATCACTCCATTCATGATTTTCCACACATAGTCAATCCATTCATGATTTTCCATACATAATCAATCCATTCATGATTTATGCAAATGCAAAGAGACCGACACAACGACTCAATGCAAATGTGGTACCATCCATCCATCATTCTCATCATCAGTTCACTTAGGAACTATTGGAATCATCACTTGTTACTTAGTGTAACTCCCCGTCGGGAAAACGATGTTCCCTGTCGCTTTAGGTCCTCTTTGTATAAGGCACACGATGTTTATGGATCGCTTTAGGTCCTCTTTGTATAAGGCACACGATTCGATCGCTTTAGGTCCTCTTTGTATAAGGCACACGATCGTCTATAATCATCGCTTTAGGTCCTCTTTGTATAAGGCACACGATGTTATAGCGGATTCCCTCTGGAACCGTTTCGTCGCTCACACCCACTAGGGCACACGACATCACAAGATGCATATCATGATGCTTGGCATACAAGGACTCATGACAATCAAATGCATCTTCACAAATCAACAATATGGATTATCTCATCATCATTATTCATGCATTGGAAATCAAATCAAACAATGCATTTACTTGCCATAAGGCCACCAAATAACACACATTGAATTTCACATAAACAATGCATTTCATCATAATCCACAAGCCACAACAATTCCACAAAACATCATAATAACATACATTGATATTCAATCAAACAATGTATTTTACCACACAACAACATCATTATCACATGCGTTCACATCATATAACAGCACACAAGCTATACTTTATCTATCAAAAGCATATCACATGATAACACATCAATCGCACACAATTACGAAGTTAAAAATCGGCAAAACGACACATTCCCAAATTCCCGACATAATTAAATCGGCCACAAATCTCAAAACCATTTTTATAATAAAGAACAATTCACTAGCTCTTCAACGGTACTAAGAACGTCTCGACCCGAGTTACGGATCAAAAGTTATGCATTTTTAAAGAAACAATAGTATTGAAAAATCCCCAGGAGCGCCGGCGGTACCTATTTTCGCCCGGCGGTGCTACCTTCGCCTCTGCATCGCCCGGCGAAGTAGCAGCGTACATTCCCCAACCAAAACTTTAAAAGAGTCAGCAGCGTGAGAAGCTGCGCCTCTTGGGTATCGCCTGACGGAGCAGCGGCGCAACACATGCGTCGCCCAGCGCTCAAAGCACTGCCCGGCGCCCTACACCAGAAATAGAAAATTCTGCTGCGTTTTACACGGTTCCAAAACCCCAAAAATCCCATTTTCCACCCCAAATCAATTCCAACAGCAAAACAAGTATCAACGATTGTTCATAAACACAGTGTGATCATACAACGCAACTTATATCGATTTCCGACCGTGAAAACATCGATTTCCATCAATTGTTCATCAATTTATCAAATGAGAAAAAGTTGTGAAACAACCAAAACAATTACAACAAACAACACATATACATACACAAGCAAGATATAATCGAAACTTCTCACCCTTACCCGATTAATCGCGATTGAAACGGAGTTTCTTCACTTTTTCCTCTTTCTCCTCTTCTCTCTTTTTCCTTCTCTTCTCTTTCTCTTCTTTGCCTTTTCTTTCTTTTCTTTTTCTTTCTCTCTTTTCTCTCTTTTTCTTTCTTATAATAACAAATACCTAAACCCCTAAAAAGACGATTTTACCCCTCAGCTCAAATATCTCGCAACCGCTCTCAAAACGCGATAAAACATATCGTGCAATAAAAGTTAAAAAGAAAAATATAATTTAATGCAAATATTTTACCTATCAGAGAAATTAACCAATTAACTCAATTAGCAGGTAAAATAGAATGAATTCGCACATTTCACAAAATTCACATAAATGAATAAATAAATACAATTAAACAAATCGGGGCGTTACAATTCTCCCCCACTTAGAAATTTTCGTCCTCGAAAATATAACTGATGCGAACAACTCCGGATACGACTCTCGCATCCGACTAACCCACCAACATGCCAACACTAGGCACACCACGAATAACACAAACTGACAACCCACCTCGCTAACAACGACTACAACAATGACACGACAACGACGACCACTACAACGACAAGATGCAAAGCCTATACAATGCACTTGACGACCAACTCACAACTCAAAGAATACCCAAGTTACGAACACACAGGTAACACTCCCCTAATTCCCCACACAGGAATTAGCTACTCCCACTAGAACCAACACGATAGAAACGAGGCAACAACACAAACAAGAACATAAAGTTCCACGACCCAACATCGTTTCAACAACCTCTACATAACCACAATACCAACATCCTTGCCACACAACATTATTACAACAATGCTACGATTCCCCAATCGAACATATTGAAATTCTAGTATCAGATGTGTGATGTTAAGTGTGATGTCACAACAACACAATCTGCTAATATGAACAAGGCTATAACAACAGTAAATCAACACAATGAATTGTTAACCCAGTCCGGTCTAACTACCTACGTCTGGGGGCTACCAGGCCAGGGAGGAAATTCACTATTAGTAGTATTAAATTACAGACTCAACAATCCCAATTGACATCTACTAATCTTAATCACTACCCAATGACACTTCTACCTAAGAGACCACTTAGATATGAGAAACCACTCACTCCCTAAATCACCTCAGTGACACAATCCAAAGATTACACTTTAAACCACACCTTGATCTTGCTTAACAGCTTTGATCAAGAACAACACACTCTTGCTTAAAAGCTCTAGAGTGAATACACTCACAACCCAAAATAGTAACACCTATTCAACCACGAAAAGTTTACAAAACACACACGAAAACTCTAACTTGACTCGCAGTCTTTGCTCTCTAGTCTTCGTTATCTTCAACAAGGGTTGAGGCTGCTTTAAATAGAATTCTGACTTGGGCTTGGACCTCTTCCAAATATTTGATTTGATTTGTTTTTAAAAACAGAATTTAAAACAGATTTGATCTTCAAATCTTTTTAAATCATACAGCCCTTAAACATAGCAACAGGATCTGCTCCAAATCTGATTGCAACTGTAAATATCTTCTCCAAGATATTCGCACACAATCTCTCTAACAGATCTTCTCAAAACACACTTTTACGCGCAGCCCTAAAACATCACAGCCTGATGTTTTGATGTTCTGATAACTGATGTCAAGACATCAAGTTTAACATCAGCATATAAAACTTCAACCCTGCAACAACTAATGTTAGGAACCAAATGTCAAGGCATCAGACATATGACATCAACATTGTTCAACTTTGTTTTACCAAAATTCCAGCCAATACAAGAACTAACAATCTCCCCCTTTGGCTAATTTTGGCTAAAACAATCTCTACCAACATCAGAGGTACCTGCAGCGGAAAAACTTCATACTCCTAACATTTCAAAACACAACCAGCATCAATCACATCCAACATCTGCTAAACTCCCCCTCAAAACAAGAACCAGCATACCAGCTGTTCAAACATGCACACTCCCCCTCAAGCCTAGAACCACAGCAGACAACTAGGCAACACATAGGCTAACTCTCCCCCTTTTTAGCCACAATTGGACAACTTCTAACCAACACTTACAACAGTTAGTCCTACTAGCTCTCCTTGTCAGTCAAAAGTCAGCACCACATGACAAGACAAATCATAGAACAAAAACCAGATAAGCATAAAAGTACTTTTATCCAAGTTACACAACATGCACACAATGTGCAGAAACAACAAAAAAACTACAAACTACAAAAACAAGAAACAGTAAAAGCAGCAATTCAATCTTCATCAGTAGAACCAACTGCATCCTCCTCAGTCTCAGACCCTGACTCTTCAGTATGGACATCATCATCATCCTTACTTGCATTGACTTCCTCACCTTCTTTTTCTGCCATTCTTAGAGTCAAAATTAGTCTTTCAAATTTTTGTTTCCTTTCAGTACTAACTCTAATGACTTCATCTAACTCCTTACATGCTTCCTCCAGCTCAGAAATCATTCCAGTCTTGGAAGTTGGCTGGTGCGATGTTGAGGCAGATGTCTTGACAATGTCTGGAACATGCTTTCCTTCAAACAACTTGTAGTGAATTGACAAAGCAGACTCCCTTTTACATACAACATCAGATTGATCCCACAGATAAGAGAGGGAAAAGCAATAGGTAATTTCACAGCATTTGTAGCAGCATGCTTAATTGTCTGATAAAAAATGTAGGAGCCATAATCAAATATTTGCTTTGTCCCAATAGCATAAATCATCTTTCCCAGTCCAACAGAAATAGTGGTATTGTGATTAGTAAGGACCCAGTTGGCAGCACCTATCCTGTGCAAAATAGCATATTTAACACTTAACAAACTAGCTGACAACTTTCCTTTTAAAGGCCAGACCTTCACTTGTACTGCTGTGATTTCTTGACACACTGCATTATCAGTCACTTCCAACTCTCTATACTCTTTCTCATCTTTTCCTAGGTAAGTGTCAATGATCTCATGAGAAAAATTAACACACTGACCTCTTACATATACCTTTCTAAAATCCACACTCCTGCCATCATTAATAGCCACAAGAATGTTTACTACAAATTCCTTGACTAACCCATCATAGCATTTGGACAACCCAGCAACAGTCTTCATTAGCCCAGCAAATTTGATCAACCCCATAACTTCCTTAATTTCCAGAGCATCTCCACCAAGCTCCCTTTCCAGGGCTAATCTCCTTTGACACACAAACTTCCACATGTGAGCACTGCTTGCATAGTGAAAGGATATGTTGTCAATAGGCACTTCAGGAACCTTGTCAGAAATCCTCTTCAAAATTGACCTTCTGACTAGAGTGATGTTTTGAACATCATCATCAACATCAAACTCAGATTCTGATTCTTCCCTCTGCTTCCTCTTTTTGGAAGTTACAGCAACCTTGCTCCAAGTCTTAGTAGGACCAACCACAGTTGACTTCTTCTTTTTGTTCTCAGGTCTCTCCTTAGGTGAAGAATCTGTAGACTTCCCTTTTCTAGACCTTATTCTTTTGGCAATACCAGGGACAGCTTTACCAATAACTTCATTATCTGATAGGTCAACCACATCCACCACATCAGCAGTCTTCATTCCTCTGGGACTAGAAACAACATTCCTCGCAGGTGATGTTCTGACATCAGGTTCAACATCAACCTCATCTTCAACATGAGTATCAATATCTTCAACTTCAGCTTCTGCATCTTCAATGACAGAAACAAACAATCTGTGAAGATTGGTTTCAGAAGTTTGCATGTCACCCTTTTCTCTAACAGATTGATGAGCAGGCATTTGACTCAGAGGTCTAGATATTCCCTTCACAGAAATCCCTTTCTCAAAAATTTTTGTGACAATCTGATCAACACTTTTGTCCATATCTACCCTTTCTTCAACAGCTTGAGGAAGAGGGGTGGTAGTCTTAGGAGTAGGTTTGTCTCCAAACAAAACACTAGTGACAAACGCTCTACTTTTGCTATCATCAAATTTCTTACCCGCAGATTAATCAGAAGTATTACCTTTTGAAGGCCTCTTAGGTTGATACTTCTCATGTCTTTTCTTTTCTGAACCTGGAATCATAGAGAGATGCGCTATGTCCAAGGCTTCATCCATTGAAACTTCTTCCGTCGAAACCCTAGATGTTGCATGCGAAGAGCTCTTTGAAGCAGACTTCTTGGAGGGAGATGACCCGTGTTGAGACATTGTTCCTTTGAAATAGTTGATGTACAAGGATGTGTTGTGTCTTTCGATCTTTGGTGAGAAGATGAACAGACTTGGAGTATGGAGATTGATGTAGCGTGTGAGAGTAACAATAGGGAATGATAACCTAAGGTAAGGGGGCTCATTTTGTTGATCACTTAAAAGCCAATAAATGTATTTTCCCCACCAAAACAAATTTCCTTTTAAATTTTTGAAATTTAATAAATGCACACCATAAGTCACTAACCTCAGATGACTTTTCCACATGCCCAAATTTCTACTTAAGACTTCACAAATTTCAGCACACATATTTTTAGGGAAATTGTCATTATACTTCATATCTGAATGATCAACCTCTATGACCTTAGTTTCCTCAAGATTTCCTCTGAATAGATGCATCACACTAGGTTGTTTGGTGATCCTTCTAATATCACATTCAGATGTCATAACATCATCCTTGACATGAGCTGGACTCTTGAGGAACCCATAAATAACAGTTATCTATGGATCTAACTCCCCTCATAACGATTTCACTCTTCTCATTAGTCACTAAACATTCATCTTTAGTGTAGCTAACCTTGACTCCTTCATCACATAACTGACTGATGCTAATCAAATTAGCAGTCAATCCTTTGACAAGAAGTACATTTTCAAGATTAGGTCCAGCCTCACAATTCAATTTTCCAATTCCTTTAACTTCCCTTTTTTCTCCATTACCAAAAGTTACATCATTTGTGGAGTAAGTCCTGATATCCACCAACTGTTTCTTAAAACCTGTCATATGCTTTGAGCAACCACTGTCAAAATACCAACCATCCATAGCTGGGATTCTAACAGATGAGTGAGCTAATAGACATGTGACAGCAGCTTTAGGAACCCATTATTTAACAGCCTGAGGCCTGTTCTGCTTCTGTCTAGGTTGAGGAGCAGATTTAGGATAACCATGCAGTTTAAAGCAAGAAGATTGTATATGGCCAAATCTTCCATAATAGTAACATCTCACTCTTTGAATCTCTTCTCTGAAGTGATTGAAATGTCTGCCACCTTGATAATGATTTCTGTCATACTGCTGAGGCTGCCATCTGTCAAAATATTGATGTTGTCTTCTCCCATAATTAGGCTGTCTTCTGTAATGATGAGTCTATCTTTTGTAATGATTAGGTTGTCTTCTACCATGATGATGAGGCTTTCTTCTGCCATAACAATGAGGCACAGCATTATTAGGTCCAAAACCATACATTTTCCCTTGATGTTGAGACATCGGATGGAACATGTTATGTTTTAAACTAGAAGCCTGCATACTCCTATGGTATTGATGAGGCATATACTTCCTAGCTTCAGAAACCTGAGGCTTTCCTTGAGGTTGAGGCAAAAACTTCTTAGGTACATGACCATAACCCTTTCCATTATTTTGTGGCCCAAGGTGAGGGACAACCTTCTTAATTCCAGAACCATGTCCTTTTTCATGATGATGAGGAATATTCTGTTTAACCCTAGAAGAACTAGCCTCTGCAGATATCTTCTTCTTACCCTCATATCCTAGACCAGTCTTATCACTTGCCCCTTTTCCAGCTTCAAGTATTTTATCCAGAGTGTCAGTTCCACTATTTAACATTCTGATGGATTTTGACATTTGATCAAGCTGGGATTTTAACAACAAAACTTCATTCTCAAGTTCAGGTTTATCAGTCTCAAGCTGTATTATAATTTTCTTCTGCTTCTCCCCTTCTTGACAGACTTCTTCACTTTTCAGACACAACTCTTGATAAGAAGATGCCAGCACTTCAAAGGTCAATTCACCATCACTAGATTCTCTATCAGAGGCGCATATTCCAGTCAATGCCTTAACATGTTTGGCATTCTCTTCTTCACTTTCACTATTTGTATCAGACCAGGAAACAGATAACCCATTTTTCTGCTTATTGAGATATGTAGGACATTCTTTCTTAACATGACCATAACCTTCACACTTATAGCATTGAACTCCTTTGTCATGATTGGACTTTTCTTCATCTCTTGTTTTCTTCACTTGATTACTAGACCTGTTATTGTCAGATGTGATGTTCTTAACATTAGGTCTATAGTTTCTGTCCATTCTCTTTAACACCTTATTAAACTGTCTCCCAAGCATCACAACAGCATTTGACAGTTCCTCCTGAGTTTCAAAATTACACTCCTTCTTACCATCTTCAGTATTAGACACCAAAGCTATGCTTTTGGTCTTCTTTTCAGGCTCCTCATTCAACCCCAACTCAAAAGTTTGAAGAGAACCAATCAACTCATCAACTCTCATCTTGCTGATGTCTTGAGCTTCTTCAATAGCAGTCACCTTCATTTTATATTTCTTGGGAAGGGATCTGAGAATCTTCCTTACCAGCTTCTCTTCAGTCATTCTTTCTCCTAAAGCACTAGAAGCATTGGACATCTCAAGAATATTCATGTGAAAATCATGAATGGTTTCATCCTCCTTCATCTTCAGATTTTCAAACTTAGTAGTCAACAGTTGAAGTCTTGACATCTTGACCTTGGAAGTTCCTTCATGAGTAGTTTTCAAGACATCCCAAGCTTCCTTTGCTACTTCACAAGTGTTTACCAGCCTAAAGATGTTCTTGTCAATACCATTAAAGATGGCATTCAAGGCTTTTGAATTTCCAAGTGCAAGCTCATCTTCTTCCTTGGTCCAATCTTCCTCAGGTTCCAGCTTTGTTGTACCATCCTTTTCAACAATAACCGGTGCTTTCCATTCTTTTAAGACAGCCTTCCAAGCCCTGCTGTCTAATGACTTCAAGAAGGTAACCATCCGTGGTTTCCAATAGTCATAATTAGAGCCATCTAGAATAGGGGGCCTATTCACAAATCCACCACTCTCCTTGTCCATTGCACCAGAAAGTATCAGCCCTAGATCTCACCCAGATGCAGAGCAGGATGCCTGCTCTGATACCAATTGAAATTCTGGTATCAGATGTGTGATGTTAAGTGTGATGTCACAACAACACAATCTGCTAATATGAACAAGGCTATAACAACAGTAAATCAACACAATGAATTGTTCACCCAGTTCGGTCTAACTACCTACGTCTGGGGGCTACCAAGCCAGGGAGGAAATTCACTATTAGTAGTATTAAATTACAGACTCAACAATCCCAGTTAACATCTACTAATCTTAATCACTACCCAATGACACTTCTACCTAAGAGACCACTTAGATATGAGAAACCACTCACTCCCTAAATCACCTCAGTGACACAATCCAAAGATTACACTTTAAACCACACCTTGATCTTGCTAAACAGCTTTGATCAAGAACAACACACTCTTGCTTAAAAGCTCTAGAGTGAATACACTCACAACCCAAAATAGTAACACCTATTCAACCATGAAAGGTTTACAAAACACACACGAAAACTCTAACTTGACTCTCAGTCTTTGCTCTCTAGTCTTCGTTATCTTCAACAAGGGTTGAGGCTGCTTTAAATAGAATTCTGACTTGGGTTTGGACCTCTTCCAAATATCTGATTTGATTTGTTTTTAAAAACAGAATTTAAAACAGATTTGATTTGTTAAGAAGTGATTGACATTTTCCACTTAAATGTTGAGACGTGCTTGTGAGAAAGTCCAAGTGAAAGTTCTCCATATCAAGATGATGCAAATGCTCATTTCCTCATACTTGTGGGTAGTAAGTTGAGTTTTCCACTCGAATATGACGACATGTCTTTTTAAATTAAACTCAATCAACAAACAACCCAGCTTTTTTATAAACACAGATTTGCAAGTGGTTCCTATAGAATACCATAGATGTGAGGGGTGTTAATACCTTCCCCTTTCATAACCAACCCCCGTATCCAGATTTCTCTTTTGTTTTACTTTTGTGGGTTTTATTAGACCTTTTCTCTTCTTTCCCTTTGGAAACAATAAAGTTCCGCGGCGACTCTTGCTTTTCTGAATTAAGTTAATCAATAGCTTAATCTCAAATTTTTCCGCCGCGGCAGCTGGCGACTCTTCTAGAGAGTATTAATACCTAAGTGGGTTAAGCCTCGCTTATTTATCTGTGTTTATATTATTGCTTTTGTTTGCTTTTTTTTTATGGGTGCTTGGCGATCTCTGTGTGGTGAGATAAGTCCTCTACCCGGACTTGAGTGAACTTAAGCTAGGATGGTGGTATAGTCATGTTGACCTTATTAGCGTTGGCCTTGTTAGGATGGCATGAGAACCCCGTTTAGATGAGGCCCCTTTGGAGGCACTAATGTCTTGCGAGTAGTCGTAATGGCATTATTATTTTTGACTTGGGAGTCTGGGATTCTAAGAGACCTTTTAGAATACTTTAAACCCCTCTTGGCCTTTTAGGATGTAGTATGGTGACCTTCCTGGCATAGACCTGGTCGGGTTGATACACGATACTACACTAAGACGGGGTTCTCTTGAGAATATTATTGGTTTACGAGAAATTCGTTAAACCGTTAATATTCGAAAGATGGATTTATGACTCTGGGAACCTTTTTAGAACCTAGTTACTGTTTGAGATATCCAAATCTATAGAACATACCATGTGGGATGGTTATTAGCCTCTCCACCTGGCACTATGCTTGTGATGTTGAACCTTTGAGGCTACCAAGTTTGTGATTTCGGCATAATCATGCATTCATGCATTCATAAACATGTCTTTTTCACCTAGTTTTCAAGGAACTTAGGAACTTTATTTGCAAACATCGCAGGTAATTTGAGCATGGACTCTGGAAGGAGAAACACTCATCAGTTCCATTTCAAGCGTCCTGAATTGAAAAAGTTGAGGAAGTTAGGATCTTTGGTGGCTTGTCCTTCTGATTTAAAAGACCAGTATGGAAGACTTCTAAGTGTGTTGAATACTGATCTAGAAGACGGAGTTCTGAACACCTTGGTCCAGTTCTATGATTCAGCATATAGGGGTTTTACTTTCGCAGATTAACAGCTTGCACTTACTTTGGAGGAGTATTCTTATCACATGGGATTTCCTGTATCAAATCAGATACCGTTCAGTGCTAATCTTTTGACTAAATGAGGTATTCTTGGTCTACCTGCTAAGTTCTTAATGGAGAAGGTTGTTACTCTTACTAGTGCGGGGAGTATGGTTGCTCTCGAAGTTGTTCTTGCTTTTCTTATCCCTCACAAAACGGGGAAGAACGGAGGGACTATTATGTGTTGTGCACCTTTACTGTACAAGTGGTTTATTTTGCATTTGACACAGTCCAACTTCTTCAAGCATAACAAGAATCATTTGAGGTGGTCTTAGAGGACTATGTCTCTCACCAATGCATATTTGACTTGGTATTTTAGAGTTTATGATAACGTGAAGATTATTGATAGTTATGGTGAATTCCCTAATGTACCTCTTCTTAGTACAAAAGGAGGTATCAACTACAATCCGATTTTGGCTCGGCGTCATCTTGGATATGCTATGAAGGATAAACTAAGAAACATTCTTTTGGAAGGGTTCTTGATTCAAGGTGTTGATAACAAGGGTTTGAAGGAGAAGATAGTCCACGTCTGGCATAAGATTCATAAAAATGGAATGGATGAATTAGGAAATAAGGATTGTGTTGCCTTGGAACCTTACACTCAATGGGTGCAAGAAAGAGCTACTAAGATCAAGATGCTTTATCCTCTTGAAGAACCTATGTTCCCTAAAATCATAGGACCCACTCCTGTTCCAATTGAAGATATGAAGGACTCTAAGTTGCTTTAGCTCTGATGAAACAAGAAAGAGATGCTTGGGACAGCAAGTTTCATGTTTCAAATGCGGGGAAGTAAGAGTTACAAAGGCAATTGAAGGAGAAAGATGACATGTTTCACCAGAAGGATGATTTTATTGAACACCGTGGAAAGAAAAGGAATAGGGTGCAAGAGGCTAGGTCTGGTGCTTGGAAAGGTGTTGTTGACAAGATTCTAAAAGAAAAGGCTGACATGAAGATTGCTTTTGAAGCTCGGATCAGGAAGCTCAAGAGGAAGTTGCAGCATGGAGATGGATCTTCTATAGTTATGGTTCCCTCTGATCCTAGGCTTTAGTTTATCCATTTTGTTTAGGATTTCTTTCAAATTATGTACTAAAATCGTAATCCTTCCAAATGTTCCAATGAAATGAAAGTTTAAGTTTTCCTTTTAATGTGTTATTACTTGCAATGTTTGAAATATGTTAATAATTCCTTACTTCCTTGAAAACTTAAGAAACTTAAATAATCATTTACACATGTATTGCATGCATCATTTGGTCTTGCTTTCTGCAAGTTTTTCAGAGTCTCATTCATTTTCCTTCGCCTTCGTAGAAGACAAGCTGACCCACCAGCACAATACTCGTGTCAATTCAAGACGAAAGATGGAGACAATTGAGCAAGAGAAAAGAGGTCTTCGTGAGGAAGTGAATTCATTGAAGACAGGAATGGACAGAATGACTGATCTATTAGAATCCTTGGTGGCAGCTCAGAATCAGCCTCCACCTCCGTCTCAGCCTCAAGTGACTGTTATCTCCAAGATTGCAATAGCTCTTGTTGTATCTGTTGCACCTACTGGACCACCACGTGAAAATCAGATGCCTGCTGGTTATCCCTGGGGAATGCCTCTCAACTTTATGCCAGTAAATTTCAACTCTGCTACCGATACATATATAATGCGCACGCTGTTTCCTTTTTATGGGCTTTTCTGACGCGTTCTGACCCGTTCTGAGCTCTTTTTAAGGGGAATTTCTGCACTTTTGTAAGGGTGACGAATTTTAGCATTTGGAGCACGATTTTTACAACATCAAGGGTGATTTTTAGAGCATTTGAAGTCATTGGAGACCAATCCTTCAAGGGAAATCATATGATATTCTCCTTATTTCAATTGGTATTGTAATTTGAATACGAGTAGCTAAACTCCTCTAGGTTAGGTTGTGTGTGGTGAACTTTTTTCTCTATTGTTGGATTATATGTTGATTTTACTTTGTATGAACCCTTTGATCTTTAATTCTGTGCAATTGTTTCTTGTTCTTAAAGCTTTTTATTTGAGATACTCTGTTAAATTGATTTTGGTCACATAAGGAATACTAACCCTTAGCCTATGTGTTAGACCTAGGGCAATTATGATACTTACGCTGGTTAACTAAGAATAGGAAACCCTGAGTAGTGGCATAGGGAATTAACATTTTGTACATCGCCTAATCCTGCTTACACTGGTGGACTAGGGAAAGGAAGCCCCGAGTAGTGATTAGTGAGTTATTTTGCGAGGGACCGGCTATAACGACTTTGTTAGTTCGTTGTGGGATTATAGTGATAGGATCATTCATACAAGGCATCAAACATTAACAATAGAGAATTATGAGATTCGATACACAACCTGACCTCTTTCATAATCCTGTTTTAAAACTCTTATTTTGTTTTTCGCATTGCAAACTGAAAAACCCTCTCATTTACTATTTTCTTTACATTACACAAAAATTGTCTTGTTTAAACAAAGTCCTTGTGGACTTTATCTCTTATTACTTTGACATTATCGGTACACTTGTCGAGAAGTCATCATCTATGCAGTAAAAAACCTTTCTTTATAGGGTGTCAACCATGTTTTGTGCACATACTGAACAAACAAAGGAATATCAGCACATACTACCTCAAAATGCATCAAGTGTTCCTTAAACTCAAACTCCCTATTCGAACACATGATTTTGTTTCATAGATCCATAACATGCTCTTGCCTATTAAATTCGACATACTCCTTATACTTCATACTAACATTTTTTTTAAATATGGAACTAACACAACATATGAGTTGAGTTTGGGAACACTACTTTCATGACATTGATCAACGCCAATTCTTAGTCTATCACCATAACCTCCAGCAACAACTTCTCGGAAGCGATAAACACTTGCAGCTTCTCTAGTGTGAATGTGAATTTTTCCTCCCTTTCATGATCCAAATAGGCAAATCCAACCGAAAACTTCAACTTTGTTGACGTAACACCAACAATCTCACGTAGTGGTAGCTGATACATGTTTGTTTTATATGTACAATCAATAATCAACAGCTTCCCATAAAAAAATAAATCAAAAGTTACATTTTTGGAGGATCCAATACCTGTTTGTTTTGTAAGTACAGTAAAAAAACCAACACCAAATTAAACATGTTTAACAACTTCACTGAATCAGGATGTGTCCAAAAGATAACAACAACATTTGAATCTTCCTTGTTTTTGGTCCAGTGCACGTTTTTCTTCGTGAATAAAACTCAACAGATGTTGCATTTCAGTCAATGGACGTCTCTTGTTCATCTTATGTGTAGATCTTGCCTTGTACACCTGGTAACACTCGTGAAGTTTTATGGATCTATATCTTTCAAAGCAATAACTATGTACCTGGCAGTCATATTGTATTTTGTCTTATCATTCACAAATTGTCTTTCATCATCTTTTAAACAACCTAATATGTCATGGTCATTTAAATCTATAGCTAGTTTATGATTGTGAAACCCACAACTAACCATCACCTTCCAACTACTACCACTTAGCACATATCGCAGCATAAATGGACATTAACTTTCATACTATAATTGCCTTCAGAGAATTTCTTCTTTTTGTACTTTCTTCCTCTCCCACAACTCATAATCAATTTATCTTTCCTACCTCTGATCCCATTTTCGGTATCAGAACGAATAGTAACAACAATAATACCATGATGTTTACCAATGGAGTATGTCCATGCTAACACGTCAGCTCGAAAGGAAAATATCTATCATTTACAAAATATAAAGAATAAACTATCAATGTCAGAGATATCAAAAGCATATTTTAATTTGAACAAGTTAAAACAAAACATGCAAGTAAAACATATAGCGACAATGGTGAAAAACTGCGTAAAATCTGTACATGAACCATCAGGATCTAGACTGCACAAATAATGCATTTTGAACTACCAGAATTTTTAGACTACACTAAAAATCCGATATACTCAAATTTTAAAACAAATCCGGAATTTTTTTATGTTTTCCAGATTTTTTGAAAAATTCGTAAGCCAATATAGGATTCTTCAAAAATATTAGACATGCACTATATTTTTAAAAAAAATTGGTAAAAAAAATTTTGAAAATTTTAGATTTTTTTAGAATATAAATGCTTCGAATTTTTTTAATGTTCAATAAAAATACAAAAGTTTTTTAAAAAATATCTGATTTAAAAAAAAAATGTCAAAAACTTTAAAAAAAATTGGGTTAAATACACAACTCCCCCTGCAATGTTAGCGAGTTTTCATTTTAGCCCCTGGCAAAGTTTTTTTTTTAAAAAACCCCCTCATCTTAGTTAGATTCCCTCAGAAAACCCCCCAGAGACCAAGTGGCAATGAAGATTCCGTTTTGACCATCAGAATCTGTCCATGTTGGCAGTTTGGATTAAATTTTAATGGTTGACTGGGTATACATTTATGCGTTTACAAATACCCCCTTGAAATTGTTAGGGTTTGCCTCCCATTTTTCTATCTTCTTCGTCCGCCATCGTCGTGTACATGGGTGGTAGCAGGTCATCATCGTCTGGGGGAAATTTTGGAAAGAGTTTTCCAAGATGTGGTTGCAATGATACGATGAAGATGTTTGTATCAAACACGGTTGAAAATCCTAGCAGAAAATTCTGGAAATGTCGAAATTCTTTGGTTAGTTGATATTCATCTTGTTAAATCCATGTGTTAATTCGATTTGTTAATCTCTGTGTATGTCTTAATCATCGGTTTGATTTAATTTGCAGAATGGTTGCGGTTTGTTTGTGTGGGACGATTTTGTTAACGATTTTGCAAGATGTTGTGATTGTGAAGGCACAAAGGGTTATTTGAGAGAATTTGCAAAGAAGGTTGCTCAGGAAATTGAAGGCAGAGTTTTGAAGAAGTATGGTGCAGATGGAAGCATTATCAAGACAGAAAAATTGAAAAGAAAGATTCTAATGGAGAAGAGGAAAATTTTATGGATGTCGATTGTACTTGGTCTGTCATGGTTAATCTTTGCAGTATTGTTTATGTCCATGTAACAAAGTCTGTTTTGATTTAGTTGTTTAGGTTGGTTGTAATTGATACATAGTACTTGGTCTGTCATAGTACTTGTTTAGGTTGGTCTGTCATAGAAGTTGTTTAGGTTGGTCTGTCATAGTAGTAGTTTAGGATGGACTGGCATAGTAGTTGTTTAAGTTGGTCTGTTTGAGGAATGTCTGTCATGGTTGTAATATACTCAGTTTAGATTTAGGTGTTTAATGTTACAGTTTGATGTAAGTTGAGTTGTGGTTATAAATGAAAGCTTTTGTTATGTAGCAACGTAAATTGAGTTGTTCTTATCAATGAAAACATTTGTTATGTATCACTGTTAATGTTTGATTTAAGTTGAATTGTTTGTT
This sequence comes from Lathyrus tuberosus, assembly GCA_022829125.1. Taxonomy (NCBI): domain Eukaryota; kingdom Viridiplantae; phylum Streptophyta; class Magnoliopsida; order Fabales; family Fabaceae; genus Lathyrus; species Lathyrus tuberosus. Next base: position 20,749,007 of record JALAZF010000022.1, on the reverse strand, counting down.
ATCAATGTAAGTTGTCTGTTACAGAAATTACTTCCAATGTAAAACAAAACAGTTACACAAAAGTCTGCAGTTCTTGTTGCACACTTGGAAATTCTTCAAAAGTAATATGTCTGATACATAAAGAAAGCACACTTGGTGCATGTGTCTGGTACTTCATTGTTACATAGTACAAAATGAGACAATTCTACAAAATGACACATACTACTTAGGACTTCATTGGCAAAGTCAACAAAATGACAACAAATTAAAATTAGGAATACAAGACATAACACTCAGTCTCTCTTTTTCTTGGACTTCCATGTCTTCATAGACCTAGTCTGCAATCCAAGGGAAGACTCTTTTGAACTTGCTTTGGCCTCACTGTCTGGTAGTGTGAGACAATTGGTTTTTTGAACCAAGACAGCTTCATCCTTTCACTCTGCCTTCTCCTTGTAATGACTGGTTTCTTTCCTTTCTTATTTTTAAGTGAATCAACAACACAAGATCCAGTTTGACTCATAACAGTTGGTGGTTGGGTCTGATTCATAGAATTAGTTGGGGCAGCATCAGAAACTGCAGCACTAGGGGCAACATCATAAACAACATTAGTTGGGGTAGCACATAATAAGTACCTTTCTTTTAAGTGCATTGGGGTCCTGTGAGGAGGCCTTGCAAGTCAATGCATTGTGACCAAACTTGTCACATTTGGTGCACTTATATGCCACACCTGTTCTTCTCTTCCTTGCACCCTCCTCTCCAACTTCTCTTATCCTTACCTTCCTAGGTCTACCTGGGCCAGTTTTATAGGATGGTGGTAAGGGTTCCTCCATTCCAACTTCTGGCCACATATCCTGACCATTGATTGGACTAACAGAAAAACCATAGCATAGGGCAAACCTTTGTCTTGTATAACATTCGTCCACAAATTCTTCAGGGTTTTGCTTCCTATAGCTCAAGGCAGCTACAACATGCCTACATGGTATTCCCACTAATTCCCAAAAGTTACAACTACAGGATTTTTTGGCAATATCAACAATAAACTCTTGATTATTGAAACTGTGTGTGACTTGAAATTGTTCACCAATTGACCATGTTGGCAACCAATGTCCACTATTGAAAACTTCATTGTCCAACCTCTTTCTAGGTATAGGCGTCACTCTATGTGGCCACTTATCAAGTTTAGTAGTAGATGTGGCTAACCTATTCATGAGGTATTTTCTTATCCACTCACAAATAGTCAGTATTGGTTTGTCCCTAGCAACTAGGATAGTAGCATTAAAAGACTCTGAGATATTATTCATCAAAACATCACATTTAGGGTAAAAAGTGAAGGCATGCTTACACCAGCTTTTGGTTGGGACTGCCATCAACCATTCCCAAGCATTTTGATCTACTTTCTTCAACTCATTCATTTTTAGGACCCAGGCCTGATAATATGTTGCCTTAGCAGCTCCCATCATCAAGTCTCTGATCAATGATCCACCACCAAACCTTTTCTTGAAATTGGCATAAAGATGCCTAAGACACAACCTGTGCTCAATCCTATCAAGCATTTCCTCAAATACAGCCACAAGTCCCTGAAACACAACACCAATTGTGTACACATTAATTACATAAATAACTTTAAATACATAAGAACAAGGAAGTAAATACAGCCACATGTACCTTTTGTTGATCAGATATAAACACATATCTTCTATCCTGGCCAATATCCTCAATCAGTAGTTGAAGGAACCATCTCCAACTCTCCTTTGTCTCATTTTCAACCACACCAAATGCCAAAGGGAAGTATTGATCATTTGCATCCCTACCCACAACAATTAGTAATTGGCCACCATATTTGGTCTTCAAGTGACATCCATCCACCCCCACAAATGGTCTGCATCCATTTATAAAGCCTTTCTTACAACCATCAAAACAAAAATAGAATGATCCAAACCTTGGTTGTATGGATGGATGAGGTCTTTCAACATTAATCTTGACTGTGTTGCTTGGATTTACCCTTCTTAACTCAGCTGCATACCTCCAAATGCATGCATACTGATTATCAGCATCACCTTCTATTATCCTCTTTGCAATCAACTTAGCCCTCCATGCTCTTGCAACACTAATACCCACAGAAAAGCTTTGCCTTATATCTTGCATGATGTCTCTTATCCTAACTGTGTCACTTGTTTGCATCCTCTTGACCACATGCTTAGCTACCAACTTTGAAGTTGCAGATTTGTTGTTCAAAACCCTAGCACATGTGTGGGTGTCTTTGAGTGTTTTTATAGCAAAAGTGTGTTTGTGGGCCACCTTAGAGCATAAGACTAAAAACCCACATTTAGCCTTACACTCAACCCTTACCCTACAGCTCTCATTTTTCACAAAACTTATTTCCCTCCCATTGAGCACTATCCACTCACGAATTGCATCCCTAAAGTCGGCAAGTGAATTAAATTCCATGCCCCACTTGAACTTATAATCCTTGTTGAGGTGCTCTTTCCTAAATCTTTCATACTTGGGCCTTTCATCATCACCTGAGTCATCTGGATCATCACTTTCAATTCATCACTATAGTAATCATCTTGGTCCATTTTCTTTTTGGGCCTAACACTAGGCCCACCCATACTTGTCAAAAGATTGCTTTTATCTACTGTTATAGGCACGGGCTCATCAATTCCTTCAAAGTCATCAACTAGACCAGTTGCTCTCTCATCTTCACTGTCATCTAACCTTTCAACATCCTCATCTTCTATATGCTCACTCATCTTCTCATTAACACACCTAGGTTCAATATTCTCACAATCCATTGTTTCTGGAGAATGTTCCACAAATATATCCCCAATAACTTCCATTGCACTGAAGTAGGTAGCAAAGTCGTATGCATCATCATCTCTTCTAATTTTAATAAATCCCTCTTGAATGTCCAACACTTTTGTCCATAACCTAAATGAATCTTCCTTATACCCCCACCCACTCAACAGCTTGACAATGCTATCCATTGTCCAGTTCGCAACTAGCAAACCATTTACAGTCGAATCAACACCCCCTCTGTAAATAGTTTCATCCGGCTTAACCCTAACAAATTCACCCCCATGGTGAAAAGTAACATCAAAAGGTTTGAACTCCTGTCAAGATTTCAAAATCATTCACAAACAAAAACCACATATCAAAAACCTTAATATTCCCATCAAGATTTCAAAATCATTCAGAAGCAAAAAAAACACAAACCATATCTTTTAACCGTCAAGAAGTTTACCAAAATATATACCTCACTCATTGCGACCTCGATTAAGGAAATGAATTCGTGGACGAATTTGTTGGTCTTCGTGTATGTAAGTTCTTCGCAGATGTTCCGCCGTCGCATCAATGTGCCCTTCGCAGTTGTTCCTCCGTCGCAGTAAAACCCTAACTATTACAAGGGGGTGAAACGCAAAAATATTTACCCAGTCAACCATTAAAATTTAATCCAAAATGCCAACAAGGACACATTCTGATGGTCAAAATGGAATCTACCATGCCACTCGGACTCTGGGGGATTTTCTGAGAGAATCTAACTAAGATGAGTGGGTGTTTAAAAAAAATTTTACAGAAGTTAAAGTGAGAACTCGCTAACATTGCAGGGGGTTTGTATATTTAACCCAAAAAAATTCAATATAATTGCATAATTTTCGCTGAATTTCAAAAACAAAAATTGTATTGGATTTTTTTGTTATAAGTACCGAGGTTTAGTTTTTACAAGTTTTCCAAAATAAAATTTTTTAGATCAAAAGTATTTTTTGAATAGATAAATAATAAAAATTACATTTTAACTAATATAAATATACCAAAGAGCGCCCGATTTAAATATGGAAATGAAGGTTAAAATTCTCATTGCATTGACATCTAAAGCAATTCGGTCACTATCACATATTTTAATTATTTAGATAAAAAGCACATAAAAAATAGTCAATTTTTATAAGAATAATTAAATCATGTGTATAAGCTAAAATAATTTGAATTTATAGGTGTGATGTGACCACACAAAAACTATCTTTAACACATAATATTAAATTTATGAATGTGTCTATATAATTATACAAGTTGAAAAAGAAACTATTAAAATTCATCAAAATAGTAATCTCTTTATTCAACACCTGAAAAAAAAAATATTTCTTTTATTTATCATTTATTTTCTTTTAAGAAATATCAAGATAAATGATAATTTGAACAACGTTTCCTCTCTCCTATCCTGTGTCTCTTTATGTTTGTATCTCTCTTACCCTCATTTTTTTTTGAAACAGCTAAACAAGTTTTATTACCTTGGCATAAGATATGCCATCCACCATAGAACAGGTTCAGTACAATACTTAACCACCCAGACCCCTTTCCTAGATAACAGAATAATCACTTTTCTCTTATAATTCACCCTAACTCACACCAAAGCCCAAACCACTGAGAGAAGCATCAATACTCCCTTCAAATTTCTCCCTTGGCCACTCCCTTGCATTACATGAATACCAGTACCCTAAATTCCAACATATACAGTTTACTGCTATACAAATGCTAGTTCACCAACCTAATTTCAAACCAAAAAACATCAAAAAACATTTGAGGGAAACTATTACTGAATCTCGCTAATGAATACAGCAGGCCTATAACCTCAACATCAACACTAAATTCCCCTATCAAAATTTAATCAAATCCAAAGCAGTTCTGCCCTTGCCTTTATCGAAACTCTACTTGTTCCATATCCTTTAATCCCCGATCCTCTGTTACTGTTGGTGCCTCTCATATTAACAAACTTGGCTGAACCAAGCTACGATCTACCCGCGCCAAGCCTCTTTCTGCCTCACCAATACTGCTGCACCAGTTTGTTGTGTATAATGTCCAGTCCAATCGAATGTCCGTCATTTATCTGCCCTACTCAACGCCCACCAACCTGATATACTTGGGTTTACTCCGCTCACACCTGTACGTCTATATCTGCCACTCTCCAAAATCAATAATAAGCTGTGATTAAACTTTTTCAAGAAACAGATTCAATTCAGGCTAGACTTGCCCTTGGATTCAGACTCCATCCTACTAGGTCCACCTCTATCCACTTTGCTTTCACTTTTAGCCAGCTCCAAGCTGTAATCTTCACTTCTTCCACCACCCTGTCTATACAAAGCTCTTTGTTTCTGAAAATAATGTCATTCCGAGTCTTCCAAATCTTCCAAACCACAGCGTTCCAAATTGCAAACATCTTGTCTTTTCGTCTGGTTCCTCCTCCCAGCATGTCCTCGAACTGCTGAATGTGCTGCCAAGCTTCATTATGCAGAGCCGTTTTTACACCTAACCACTTGAGAATTTCGCTCCAAACCCTTGCGTACATACTGCATTCGAAAAAAACATGTTGTACCGACTCCTCGCTCCCACAGTTTCCTCTGCATCTAATCTGATCTAAATTTAATACACCCCTTTTTACTAAATTATCATTAGTCGCAAGTCTATTCTGCACCAATCTCCAGGTCAAGCATGAAACTTTCGTCGGGATTGCTTTGTTCCATATTTTAGACCAGTTATGATCATTAACAGGGTAAGCTGGATTCAATAAATTCTCATACATCTCCCTGACTGAGTACGACTCCGCCTCTAGCATCCTCCCAATTTCTACTTTCTTGATTTCCTTCCACCACACTGATGCTTCTGCCTCCTCAATTTCAGGGTTACCTGCTGCAGCCCCATATCTGTTTACTAATGCCCTCCACCATAATCCGCTTTTCTCATTTTTAACTTTCCATTTCCATTTACCCAACAGAGCATTATTAAACATCCTCAGATTCTTAATTCCCAGCCCTCCCTCCCCAGTTGGTTTGCAAATCCCTTCCCACTTCACCCAATTCATTTTCCTCTCTTCCTCACCCCCTCCCCACAGAAATTGTTTGAGTAAAGATTCTATTTTGGAAATGATGCATGCTGGAGCTTTGAAAAAGGAGAAAAAATATACCGGAAGAGCCGACAAAATATATTTTATGACCACTACTCGACCGCCCATAGACATGTGTTTATTCTTCCAGCTTGATAATCTGCGTCTTATCACCTCTACTACAGGCTGCCACATTGCCTTTCTTCTAGGGTTATCTCCAATCGGTAATCCTAGATATTTGAACGGAGTTGCACTGAATTTGCACTTTAGAATCCCTGCTGCTGTCTCTACCCATTCCTGGCAGACATTTACTCCAATCAGCATACTCTTGTGATAATTTACCTTAAGCCCTGTCATGTATTCAACCAGCATCAACATAGATTTAATTGTTATAATATTGTCCCAACTTTTTTCCCCGATAATCAGTGTGTCGTCAGCGTATTGTAGATGAGTAAATACTTCATTGCCTCCATTGAAACGGAACCCTTTGAATTTTCCTACTGTTACAGTCTTTCCCATTAAGGCACTAAAACCTTCTGCAACCATAAGAAAAAGGAATGGAGAGAGTGGGTCGCCTTGTCTAAGGCCTCTATGCATTTTAATCTCATTAGTGGGACTCCCATTCACCAGAACCGAAATCCCTGCTGTTCTCAGACATTCCATAATCCACCTCCTCCATTTTTCATGGAATCTCATCTTTTCCATTACGAACTCTAAGAACTTCCACTCCACCGAATCGTACGCCTTTTCGAAGTCTACCTTGAAGAATATTACTTCCTTCTTTCCATTCCTTGCTTCGTCTACAATTTCGTTAGCAATCATTACACCATCCATTATCTGTCGCCCCGTGATAAATGCAGATTGAGTTTCCGATATCACTTTACCGATTACTCCTTTGAGCCTATTCGCAAGAACTTTCGCCAGCACTTTGTAGATGCATCCTATAAGTGAGATTGGTCTGTAATCTGAAATCTTTAAGGGATTTGACTTTTTTGGAATTAACACCATAAATGAGCTATTTACTCCCTTAACAATCCTGCCTTTTCGGTGAAATTCACTCATCATTCTCATTAAATCTCCTTTAATCAGGTTCCAAAATTCCTTTATGAATCCAAAATTCACTCCATCCGGTCCAGGGCTTTTGTCATTATCACATCCCCACACTGCTTCTTTCACCTCTGCCTCTGAGAATTCCTGCACCAACTTTTCATTATCGGTATCATCGATACCTTTAAATTGAAGGTTTAGTGGTACCGGTCTCCCTCCTTTAGATTCAAATTGATCTCAGAAGTAATCCTCCACTGTCTTTCTTATCTCTACCACCCCTGTCACTTGTTTACCATCTTTATTTAGACATAGAATTTCATTTCCTTTTCGCCTTTTATTAATACATCCATGAAAGTACTTCGAATTCGCGTCCCCTTCACTTAGCCATCTTGCTCTCGCTCTTTGCCAATTGATGCTGCATTGCAGGTTTGACAGTTTATGAAGTCGATCCGTTGCCTCCATCTTTGCCTTTATCTCCTCCTCAGACAGAAGTGTAGCCACTCCTCTTTCTTCAAGCTTATTAATCTCACTTTTAGCTTCTTTAATTTTTCCCTCCAGGTTCTGAGTATTACTCTTGTGCCATTCCTTCAACTCCCCTTTGATTGCTTTAAATTTCTCTTTCAAGACAAACATTCCCCAACCTTCGAACTCCATCTTCCGCCAATGTTCTTCGACGAATTGTTGGTAACCCTGAATTTCTTTCCAGCACTTCAACATCCTGAATGGTTTTGGACCCCAGTCCAATTTTGTATCTCTTAGAATAATCGGACAGTGATCCGACAGGCCTTTATCAAGCCCCCATTGATTGCACTCTGGCCATGTGTTATGCCATTCCTCCGAGATGAGGAATCTATCCAATCTGCTCATGGCTGAACCATTGACTCGTGACCATGTGAACTTCTTGCCGAGTAGCGGTAGATCGATCAATTCACTTACTGTTATGAAGTCTTCGAAAGCTTCCATTTCCTCCACCTTTTTTCCATTATTCACTCCTCTTCTCTCCTCCTCTGCCCTTATCGTATTAAAGTCTCCCGCGATACACCATCTTGCCTCCCTTCTTGACGTAATCAAGGCGGCCATCTCCATCCACAGTTCTTTCTTTTTCCTATCCTCACACGGTGCGTAAACGTTCACAATGATAACTGGAAACTTCTCCTTTCCCCACCACCCTTCCACTATCACCATATGTTCTTTGTTAATCCTTTTCTGAATTGAAAATACATTTGTATCCCAGATGGTTAATATACCTCCCGATCTTCCTTCCGAAGCCCTAAAAGCGAAATCGAAATCTGCAGAACCCCACATTGCCCTGCACTGAATCCAATCTATCCTTTCTAGCTTTGTTTCTTGCAAGCACAATATCTCAACTTTTTCTTTCATTATAATCTCTTGGATTTCCTTCTTCTTTACCAGCCCCCCTATACCTCTCGCATTATAACTCAGCATTATCATGTTTACTTGTTCAATTTCACCTCCCCCAGCTCGAGTTTCAGTGGCGCACCCCACTTTCCTCTTCCCCTGCTTTCTTCTTCCTCGTATCGTTTTCTAGTATTAATTCCTGTAGTATTTCCGCTTCTTCTCCCGGCTGTATCATACCAATTTCCTTTCCTAGATCCCATACTCCTTCCTCCACTTGTTTCGCCCCCCTTTGTAGAATTTTCCATCTGTTCTCTTCCCATTTTTCCCCCGGTAGTTTTAAGCTTAAACATGAACTTACCTCTTTGTTGTGTTTGTGTCTTTGACTGCATGTACATGTCTTTTTGTTACTTTTTCTTTTGCTCCAAATTCTCCTTTTTTCTTTCATGATCTCTCGCCTTCTCCTTCTTCTCTCCTTGGATGTTTGATAAAACTCCATTTCTTCTGTCGAATCTTTTTTTCTTTTTATCTCCATTTCAGTCCCCTCCATATTGATTGTCTCGTTTTGCTTGTCCTTCGTTTTTTCTCTATCTGCATCCTTCGCTTGATCATTTTCAGCCGCTAACACGTGTCTCGACATCGCCCTTTCCTGATTTCCCTTATCCACAAGATCAGGTATTTTATCTCTTTCTTGGTCATTTAATTCTTTCTCCCTTTGCTTTATTCCACTGCTGTTTGTTTGTGGTGGGCCCTTCTTTCGCTTTATTTCATTTTCTTGTTCTCCTATTTTTCTTCCACTTCCCTCCTTTCTTTTATTATCTTTTGATTCAATGGGCCCACCTGTAGTCTCATGCGCAGTCAATGCTATCTGTCCTTTTTCTCCATCATGACTATTTTCTTGGTTTCCCCAAGTCATTTCTTCTTCCAGCCGCCTATAATTTAATTCTTCATTGGACTTCTCACTTTGCTCCTCCTCTTTGTCTTCCGTAATCAATGCGTCGTCCCTTCCCAATGCCTCCATGATTCTCCTGTAGTTTTCGTCTAGACCCTGCGTATTCTCTTCCTCGTCCGATGCTTCTATCGACGGAGGGATGAAGCTTTCGTCGGAGCTGCTCAAAACTTCGGCGTTGATGCTATCTTCTTTATCTTCATAACTTGAACAATCACATAGTTCCTCCATTATTCTTATCATGAATGCTTCATTATTCACCTGGATCCTAGTGACTTTGTTAATGAATTCCATTTCGTTGTCTTAATCATTATCCTCGCCACATCTAATCTCTGAAGCTTCTCCGTCTTCTCGTCTACCTCCATTAGTGTCCCGAATTTCAGGACAATTTTTGCAAATACCTCTCTTCTCCAAGCGTGTATTGGAATTCCTATCACTCTTATCCAAATGTGTCTACTTCCCCCTACATCTCTGGGTTCCCATCTCCTCCAAGTCTTAAACCATTGTTGGAATTGTTCTCCATACTCTTTTGTCAGCTCACCTAGATCTTCGTCTGGGTCTACTTTCATGAAAACCTTTTCTCCTCCTAATGGAATTACTCTTATTGACGTTATTCCTTCGTCTTCCATGAGTTTCTGTAGCAGGTTTATTTGTTCTACTTTACGTACGAATCCTGTGTAACCTCCTCTTGCCCACGCCATTTCTTCATTGTTTACTGCAATTACCACTTCATCGTCGAACTTCTCTTCCTTCTTCCCATTTTCTTTTTGTTGTTTTGGTCTCCATGTTCTCATTTCCATATTAGATTCGTCTTCCTTTCCTCCCCGTGTAACCTCTGCGTATGATCTCCCCTCTTTTCTGAAGCTTTGTTGCCCTTCTCCATTTGTCTTTCTTCTTTTGTCATTGTCCTTGTATCTCTGCTTGATTTCCTGCTGCTCTGTCTTCTTCTCATTCTGGTACACTCCTTTCTGTCTCCTACCCGCTCTCGTAAACTTAGAGATGTTCGCCCATACCTTAAATGTACCGAACCATATATCCGCCAGTTGGTTTTCCAGCCATGTGACATCTTTCACTTCCTGATATCTGATGAAGCCAAATATCCTCCCCATCTTGTTCCTTTTTCGTGCTATGTATACATCGATTACTCTTCCCCATCTTTCAAATGTTCTTTGTAATTCCTTTTCGTTAATATCTTCAGGCAGGTTGTTAACATACAGTGTGATATTTCCGTCTCTGTCGTTTTCCAATCTTTGGTCTCTTCTTTTTCTTGGCATCACGTGTGTCCACTCCTCACTTTCCCTCATAATGCTTCCATGGTGAATTTGTGTAGCACTGTTTGCCATTTTTTCCGTCTTTTGCTCTCTCTTACCCTCATTACTGTATCGCTCTTTACACTCAGAAAAGCACAACTATAATAATGTTAAGCGATTGGTGATTTAGTTATACATTTGTTATTTGATATAATTTTTCGGTGAAAACTCAGTTACCTTTGCATTTAGTTGGATTTTGGTATTTTCAACTAGTTAAAATTTATGATTCAATGGCACGTTACTTTATAGTTTTAATTTACACGGCATTTACGTTGTTAACTGCCTTTTGATGTTATAGTGGGAATATTTTATTGAGTAGTTTAGTTTGACAGAATCTCATGAAGTTGCTATTTTTATTTTATTGTTCATCATAATACTATTAATAAAAATTTTGATCAGAGAATTAATTGTTATATACTACAAATAGCATGTGTTGCATTAAAATTAAGGCTAAAATACAGTTTTGGTCCTTCTGTTTGTCAAAATTCACGGTTTTGGTCCCCCATTTTATTTTTTAACAGTTTTGGTCCCCCACCCCTCACTATTCATGTACTGTTCATGTACGGACATGTACTGTTCATGTACGGACATGTACTGTTCATGTACGGACCAAATACTTTTCATCACTTTTTTAGGCCAAAATTGGAGTGGGGGACCAAAACTATTAAAAAACAAAATAGAGGGACCAAAACCGTGAATTTTGACAAACAGGAGGACCAAAAATGTATTTTAGCCTAAAATTTATATTTGACTTCATGGCAATAATGGTAATAAAATTCGTCCAGTTGATATCCATATGAATCCGCTTTAAATTTAATGGGAAAATAGGCTTTCACTAAGTTTGAGTTTAGATTTTTTGTTTTTTTCAATTATAAAATATGAGGAAGAGTCATATAGTTGAGATATTAATTTCTATATCAAATTCGTTTTTGAATATATCTCATTTATTTTTAGCAAAATTATATCAGACATTCTTTAACTTATTTTTGAATACATTTAAGATTTTTTTTAACAATTTGATCTTTTAAATTATAAATGCACCGTTATCCTTTTTTAATAGATTGGAAGTGTTAATTGTGGATGTCAAAATTTTAAATCGTATAAAATGTGAAAAAAATGATGTAGAAATTATTCTAAGGCTCTGTTTAGTAAAAATAGCAGTTGACTGATAAGTTAGCTGATAGCTCATAGCTTATGACTGATAGCTGGTAACTGATAGCTTATAGCTTATAACTGATGACTGATGACTTATAGCTGATAAGCTAATTAAATTGTTTGGTAAAATTAGCGGTTTAATTAGGTGATTAAATAAAATGACATAAAAAATATTTAATAATTATTATTTTATTTTAAATTATAATAAATTATAAAGGATAATAGTGAATTTTAGTTAAAATTATAAGGGTAAAAGTGGAAGAAAAAATGATAAGCTATAAGCTATAAGCTAAAACCCTATTTAAAATAGCGTCTGAAAAATAAGCTATAAGCTAATAAAATAAATTATAAGCTCGTGATGAAAAGACTGTTACCAAACAGGTCTTTTATTGTCATATGAGCTTATAAGCTATAAGACATAAGCTATAAGCTCAAAAAATATTTTCCCAAACAGAGCCTAAATGTCCAGATTTTATAAACTTTAAATGGTCAATTTATTAAAAAAATAACTTAAAAGATATTTGGTGTAATTTGATATTAAAAAGTGTTTGTATTTGGTTTAATTAATATTTATTATTTGAATTATTTAAAATGTTTGTATGAAATTTTTTGAGATTATATTATTTTAATATTTGTAATGTAGTTTGATATTGAAAAAATAAATATTTTTATTAAATAAATTAATTTTATTAAATGGACGTTGATAAAGTAGAGATATCCAAATTAATTTTTAGAGAACATTACTTCGATCTAGTCGGTTTATACCGTTGAAGCCTCTGTCGACTAGAATTCCGACGGAGCAAGGGGTGTTTGCTAGTACGTTTTGGTTGATTGTTCGAAACGACATGTTTGTTACTTCTATTCCGTCGTCAACTGTATGTTGTTTATGAAACGGGACGATTATTAGCGATACACGCTTTTCTTGTGCTAAAGTGCATATATCTTCATGCATTGTTGAGTAAGGGGAAACTGCTGTTAGAGGCTGGACCGAGACGAATGAAGTGTTTTGTTCGTAGTTTTTAAAGGCGTTGATTATGTGATCGGATTGAGCTTCTGTTCGGTTAATTGCTGTCTGTTCTGGTTTTACTGTGTTGTGGACAATAAGCGGTTAAAATGTAATGTTTGGAGTAAACCAGTGCCATACCTGTCTTTATATTAATTCCACATTGGTTGTTTTAGAATAAAATCTAATTTTTATATTAACTACTTGTGCATAATCATGCAAATGAAAAACCATGGGCCAAAGAGAATAAAATTGATATTGGACTTCTAAGTGCGTTTGTGTGTGGATTTGATTTGATCTGACCCAATTAAAATTATTTTTAAAATAACAATTTATAAAAATAGAATTAAAAAATAAATATTACAAAAAGAAAAAAATAATATAAAAAAATCTACATGAAAAATAAAAAATAATTAAAAATAATATAAAAATCCACGTGAAAATTAAAAGGTGCTGACTAAGTCATCCATCATGCCAACTCATATTCCACGTAAACAAAACTAACACCATACAACGTATAAGATCAATTTAAAACTTTTAAAAAAAAGATGACCAAATTGGACCCACTCCTATAATTAGAGGGGAAAAAAAAGATATTAAGCCTAAATTTTAATAATATATCTCACTTATAAATTGGAACAAATAAAGGAGATTGTTTAAAAATTCACATATAAATTTAAAAAGATAAAATTCATCTCCGTTCTGCACGTTGTCTCTGTCCATTTATAAATATATACTTTTTTTATATTCATGCACTCTATTTTTTATATTTTGTGTGTTTGCTTTTTTCTCTTGGCTATTTCAATTTATTATTAATTTATTCAAGTGGCCTTAATTTTTAGTACAGCCTCCTAAAAAACCTCTTAACTATTGAAGTATATAACAATAAGTAATACCCTAAAAAGTAAATGACTCTCACTCAGAAAGCCAACACCGCACATGGTTAGCACATTCTCGCACTAAATATGATTTTTAAATTTAAGATTATGCTTGGAATTGAAATTGAGTCGAATGGTGTCGAATTGCTCAATTTGATTTAATAAGAATTGATTTACTTCGACCTAAATTTTTTATTAAACTTTTATTAAATTTAAATCCGATATGTTTAAATTTATAAACAATTCAATTTATTTTATAAATTTAAAAGTATTGCAATGCCAATGTAAAAAAAATATTACACAGAGATTCAATCAGATAATTTTAAAGTGTCAACTCATAACAGTATTTTAAAAATAAAAATGTGATGTGGCGGGATACACGTCTATTATTGGTTGACAATATAAAAATATTTTACACTGTCAGTGTATACTCTTTTTTTTCTTATTTTATATATATATATATAATAAAATCAAATTACATATAAAAGTGAAATTATATATAATTCAAATCCAATTAAAGAACTTAATTTTTTTTTCTTATATTCAATTCATTAGTTAAATAATTTAACTATTGATTCTTAACAAAATTTGGTGAGATTCATTACGTTTCATTTTTATAATTGGATTTGAATTTAGACTTCTAATTAACTTTTAGTTTTGTGTCATGTCATCAAATAATCTTCTATGATTAAATTTAGTTTTGAAAACATTTCCAACTTATATTTTTTTAATTTTATGTTTGTTTTAAATTTCTAAATAAGATATTGAAGAAGAATGTAGTAACAACTAGTGAAATTTGAAATGCAAAACGTTGAAAGTAAACGGTCTAAAATTTCTTTGTTGCAATTATCTATATGCATATTGATGTTATCTTCACAAACATACACGTGGCATGCAAATCTTTATTTCAACAATATATATAAAAGACATATTTAAGGAGAATACTATTTTTATGTGAGAATGATAGGAATAATTATTAGCCCTTAGATTTAAAAATAAATGGTTGAGATTAAAATATATAGCATGAATAATTAAAGTGACACACATATTTCAACCATTTATTTTTGTTGAAATATTAGATTTGATTTGATTTGATTTGATATCATTAGATTTAATATTTAGATATAAATCAAGTTGTGTTAGCTCAAGTCCAATTAGGGTTGTATATAAATAGACCTAGCTTGTATCATTATTTACACAATTCAATAATACAAATCTTTATTTCCTTATTCGCTCTCTTTCTCTCCTCACTAAAAGTGTCTCACGCACTAACAAATTGGTATCCAGAGCTTCCGGTTATTGTTCTTGATCGAGTTTTCAAGAACTTCACGTGAGAGATCGTGTTTTCAGGGCAAGTGAACCAACCACTGCGAAGATGACTGGTGATAAGAGCATTCTGAGTTCCATTCCAATGCTTGACGGCAAGAATTGGATCTGATGGAAAAAACAGATGCAATCCTTATTTGGCTTCCATGAGACCCTAGAAGTGGTTAACAGTGGTGTTCCTGTGTTAGCTGAAAATGCAACCGAATAACAGAAAAAAGCCCACAACGAAGTCAAGAAGAAAGATTGCAAGGCTGCTTATTGCATTCAGACGGCGGTCGATGCTGCTAACTTCGACAAAATCTCTCATGCTGAAACGGAGAATGAGGCATGGGATATTCTGGTGAAGTATTATGAAGGAGGTGAGAAAGTCAAGGTTGTCAAGTTGCAAACCTTGCGTCAACAATATGAATTGTTGCCGATGGGAGAAGACGAAAAAGTTGCAGAATATATGTCGAAGGTTCAGAAACTCGTCCATCTCATGAAGGGTTGTGGAGAAACCATAACTGATAAGATGATAGTTGAGAAGGTAATGAGAACGTTGACCTCTCACTTTGATCACGTTATCGTAGCTATTCAAGAATCCAACAATCTTGAAACCCTAAAAGTGGAAGATTTGGTTGGTTCGTTGGAGGCGCATGAGATGAGGATTGTCGAAAGAAAAGGAGTTCAGGATTCGATACAAGCACTACAGGCTCAGTCATGGAAAAAGAATGGTGGTTCTAACAAATTCAAAGGCAAAGTCGACAAGACTCAAGGAAAAAAGTCTTGGTCGAACCCTCACAAGAATCAGGTCGAAGATAGAGCTTTTGAATCCTCGAAAAATGAGGAGGAAACTATCGAAAGGACAAAGAAGATAAGAAAGGTATACGGCGTTATAACTGTGAAAATAGGGGTCATTTGGCCAAACATTGTTGGTACCGGAAAGACAATGGATCGAAAAAAAGCAAGGACGAAGGAGCGAACCTTGCACGCCAAGATTCAGATGATTATGAAGGTGGTATGGTGGTTATGGCTGTAGTAGCAAATAACCATGTTGAATCCAAGATCTGGTTCCTCGACTCAGACTGCTCAAATCACATGACTGGTCGAAAGGAGTGGTTGGCAGATTTTGATGAGTCGAAGAAGAGCAAGATAAAACTTGCTGATAATAGATCGTTGCAAGCAGAAGTTATTGGCAACATAGTTTTTCATCTGAGTAATGGAGCGAAAGCTATGATCAGAGATGTGTTATATGTACCTGGAATGAAGTGTAACCTGTTAAGTATTGGACAACTGGTCAAAAAAGGCTTCTCGGTTGTCATGAAAGATGGAGTTTTGAAATTGTTCGACACCCAGAACAATTTGGTCTTGAAATCTCCGTTGTCGAAGAACAGGACGTTTAAGACCATGATCAGTTCGACTGAAGTACAATGTCTAAAAAATATTGTCGACCACAAGGATAGTTGGTTGTGGCATTTGAGGTTTGGACATTTGAACTTTTGATCACTCAACCAGTTGATTACTCAAGATATGGTATCTGGTATTCCAAGTCTTGAGATGTCTGACAAACTCTGTGAAGGTTGTTTAGTCGAAAAGCAATCCCGAAATTCTTTCGTTTCGACTATGCCAATGAGATCATCCTGCATACTCGAAGTTGTACATTCAGATGTATGTGGTGTTAGACGATGGCTAGGATCTAGAAGGGGGGTTGAATAGATCCCACAATTTTATACACGCAAATGGTTACCAAAAATTGGTTTTAAAAAGTTTTTACGGAAGCAACCATTGAATCACACGTCTACAACAAACCTCTACTAAAAGGAACGGATATGCACGAAAATATTAGGAATGAAATAACGAATGAGAAAAATTCAGATTATTCAACAAAATTTGAGCGCAATCAACAATGTTTTATTTGCTTGATATTAATCCAATCCAACGAGATAGGTTGACAAACAATTAAATGCAAATGCGTTCGATTTTACTTTGAAACAAATTATCGAACACTTTGTGTGCGTAAACACACAAAGTGCAGATTTCCAAATAATGTGATGTTAAGCTGATCCTAAATACAATCCAAGGGATTGTATCAAATTTAAAAAACAATTTATCAGCTCAAGATTACACTATCTCAGAAATTTTGATCAATTTAAACTTCGCAAATTTGAATGATATCAAACGTAAAGAGTTAAGGGAAAGTGAGAACAAACACGATTTGATTAGGAAGTTCCCCAATCGTCCTCGCTTTGGGTACCTCTGCCCCCAATTCCACAATTGGAATTGATATATATATATATATATATATATATATATATATATATATATATATATATATATATATATATATATATATATTGTTGTTTGCAAAATGTTTATACAAGAAAAGAACTATGAACATCCAAACTCTCAAACGTCTTTGATTGTTGATGCAGAGTCTTCTCTCCCCTTGATTCAAGACGAATCAAGTGCCTCGAATTCAGTTGAACAAGTCACCATCCGCTACTAGACTGCAAGAAACCACCGTTCTTCAGTCACCTTCACTCGGTCGACTTCGATTCTCCCCAATTCGATCCCTAAACCTTTCTTCTACGATCCTCCGACTGTAGCTACTAAACCGAATGAATACTCTGTTCTTCGGTTACCTTCGCACGGTTGAATCCCTGTAGAACGAAATGGTTTGTGCCAAAAACCCCCAAAATCACCTTGATTCTTGGAGGATAAAACCTAAGATTTTATTCAAGAAACACCTACCAATTCTCAACCCAGAAATGAAGATCACACACTTCCTAATTTTGAACGTTATCATTTCAAAACAATGGGTGACACAAACAAAAATGATTATGTGTAATTGTCTGTTTACTCAAGGTTGAAGATGAAGATGAAGAGAAAGATTGTTATAATTTTTCACGTTTCTTGTTGTTATGAAATGTGACCTGACCCAACTATTTATAATGAATAAAATGACCCACAATATGAAGTAGCAGAAATAACAGAAAAAATAAATGCAAAAAAATCAGTTCAGACAGAGTTGGGTCGACCGCCCCTTTAATGAGTGTCGACGTGAGCTATCCCGTAGGATTCTCTACGCAAATTTTGACACCATGCGTCGACCCATCAATACCTTGCGTCGACGCAAGCCTGCAGATTTTGCAAAAATTCAAATTTCCAGAAGCATGCGTCGACCCATGCACCAGGGGGGTCAGCGTGCGCTTTCCCGAGCTTTTCACAAAATTTGTTCAAACCAGCATGAGTCAACTCATGCTCACCTTGGGTCGACTCAAGAGATGCAAATTTTCAAAAACTCATTTTTCTGTATGTTTTTGTTGACCAAGACTCGAAACAAGTATACCAAACATCAATATTATGATCTTGCACATGTAGAAATTGTGTAGACTTCTTCCTATATGTTTAGACACATGAACATCGATGGTTAGATGCAATTTTCCCGACCTAGAAGTGATACCGCTTAAATTACAATCTAATGACTATCTTATTTGTTGACATCATTAAAACCGAATTAGATGAAAGACCTTAGCCCCCACATACTCCCCCTTTTTTATGATGGCAACACTGTTTATCTTTCTCTTGATTGAAATTTGAGGACGGAGAAACTCCCCCTATCTTTAACACTTTAATATCTACTGCTTTAATAATATTTTCTGCTGCTAGTATCCTTCTCCCCCTTTGACAACATCAAAAAGAGTAAAAGAAGGTAGTCAAAGAGATATCATCAAATCAAGTAATGGTTCATTCACCAATTTGCAAAATACCGACACTAACAAGCATCCACATATGATACAGTTAATGCGATACTATAAACGGATAAATACGGAACGTAAGAAGCAAACACAATTCATTCCATAGTTCAAAACATAGATTCAATAACAAACTGAAACATAGTTCAAAGTAAAACAAACCAAAATAACATGCAACCAAACAACAAAACATAGAATCAAAACACAAGTAATATGATGCACTAAGAATAATGCTAATCTCTATGGTCTCCTCCCCCAAAATGGGTGACCTCTTCCCCTGTAATGGTGGCCTTGTGGTGGCAGCTCCTCGAGAGACTGATTCAACTCTATCACTGTGATGTTGAGAATGCCTAGACTGTTGGTCAGGTTTTGAGTTTGAATTGTCATGGCATTTTCCAAATGAGTGAATCTGGTCATGGAGGCATCAACAAACCTAGTGAAGTTTTGTGTATGAGCAGCCAACTGATTGGAAAGTGAACTGAACCTCTCCTGTTGAGCATTGTACCTCTGATCTTGTAATTCTCAGAATTGCTCTTGTTCGAGCTGCATCTGGTTCAGCATGGCCAGAATTTCTTCAGAGGCCTGGAAATCTTGTTGTGGCTGCGGAGTTGAAGGTGTAGAATATTCAGGCTGTTGCCACTCATATTCGTCACTTTGTTGCCAACCTTAGTTTAAAGGGACATAAGCATCCCCAAGAGTAGTCCAACTGTTGTTTTGCTATTTACCCCATCCCTGATCATCAGAATTCTCCTCTGGTTGAGAATTTCCCATCCATGCCTCATTATCTTCGTCTTCCATATGCACATCAACATTGTCACCACCTTGATCGTCAGGAGCATTAGGAAAAGGGTGAGAGGATCAAAATTTGTACATGTACTCATTTTCAACCGGATCTCAAGCATAACCCATCATGGTGAGAGTCTTTTGCTGAAATTGATGCTCAAATGAAATGTGGACATAGCGAATGTTCGGAACAGATATACCAGTCTTATTCAAAATATTTTGAATACATGATGCATAACCCAAAGCCGTACCTTTTGTGGAGTCGCAAAGGGCAAACATACGGTATGTGAAATAATATGGCCAATTAATTTTGATCTTGTTCTTCAAAATGTAGATAAGATGAACCTCAGCTTTATCCATTCTAGAAAAACCTCCTTTCTTTGGTCGCAATATGCGAGAGACAATCCACTGCAGAATGCGGTCAGTAAACTTTAGATGACCTGTTGTAACATTTTTCAGAAATAGCTCACTTGCTACAATATCATCTAGGTATGGTTCACGCGGCATAGAGTTCAAAGCAGTTTTAAACTCATAGTTGGGAGCAAACTTGGTGTCAGTCACTTGAGGAAGATTTTCATTAGTTTCTAAACTGAACAAACTAGTCCAAACATCATTGTTCATAGAATGAGGTGCATTATTCATAGAATACGTAAAATCGGTACCTTCAAATTTTCCCTCAATCCTGCAATAGAATAAGCGGACCAGATCACAGTTGAACTTATCATCACATTCAAGAAATTCATCAAAATTCTGAGCATTTAGCATGTCAATTACCTCGGTGAGATGATAGTCGTGAGCCATCAAGGGGTAGTATGCATGTTGTCGAATAACAACACGGTTGCAAAAATCATTATTGAAAGACTCAGACAGAGCATTGGAGAGTAGAGACATAGCAATAACCGGAGTTGAAGAAGTTCTAGCTCTGGATGTTGAAGCTCTTGTTGTACGTTTACCAGTAACACGTTGAGAGCCCATTGTTGAAGAATTGAGGAAAATGATGAACAGTGCGCGGTGAACAGTGAGCAAATGATGAACAATTGATAGAGTGATTGCTTCCAAATACCTTGTGAACCTCCTTTCTTATAAACCTTGTGAATTCAAACTTTGTGGGTTTTGAGTTTTAGGATTTTAATGAAGCTTTAGTGGATTTTGAATGGGAATTTGGAAGAGAAAGAGAGGAGAAGACCAAGAAAGATCAAATTTATGACATGCAATGAAGAAATATTAAGTGCATTGAAAGTATGTAGTGAATTTTAGAAACACTAGGTCGGCGCGCGCATTCCCAATAAAAGGGATTCAAAATTCGTCAAGTGTGCGTCGACCCAAGCATTGGATGCGTCGGCGCAAACTGACGTGTTTTTGAAAAAAATTTAAAAATTTGAGATGCGCCAACCGCAGGTAGGCGCGCGCTAACCCAGTTATTTTTCTTAAGAAAAAATTTCAGTTCATGAGTCGACCCATGGCATCCTTTGGTCGACTCATCCAAGTGAAACATGAAAAATTTAAATTTTTGCATACAAATGTTCCAAAATAAGATAAATAAACATGCAAACACATAGATCAAACATCCAAATGAATAATATATGCTAAAATATGTAATAAACATCAATTGTAAAGCACTCAACATGGTACATATACTTAAAAGGAATTTACAAAGCGGAACGATATTACCATGATCATGATGAATGGTGAGAGCCCTCACATATAGCTCAATGACTCTTTGTATTATTAGTAAAAAACATAAACAAGTGTATATATCTATATATATATATATATATATATATATATATATGTGAAGAGCAAATATCTTAGAGGAATATCAAACACGATCCGAGATGTCGAGAATGCCAAGTTCCCTGCGGATGTGAAAGAAAGGCTATGTAGCTAGTGGTTTTGTAAAAATGTCAGCAAGTTGATTTTTAGTATCAACATGCTCAAAGACCACATCACTTTTCTCTACATGATCCCTAAGGAAATGATGACGTATTTCGATATGCTTGGTGCGTGAATGTAATACGAGGTTCTTAGTTAGGTTAATAGCACTAGTGTTATCGCACAAAATAGGAATACGCTCAAGTTTTAAATTGAAATCAAGCAATTGTTGCTTAAGCCATAGGACTTGAGCACAACAACTGCCTGCGGCAACGTATTCCGCCTTGGCTGTTGACAAGGCAACGGAAACCTGCTTCTTGCTATGCCAACTCACCAAGGATTTTGAGAAAAAGTGACACATGTCACTAGTACTTTTCCTATTCGATTTGCACCCGGCAAAGTCAGAATCGGAATAGCCAACTAAGGAACAAACACTACCTTTAGAATACCACAGCCCATACTTTGGAGTACCGGAAAGGTAACGAAGTATGCGCTTAACTGCTTTTAAGTGGGATTCCTTGGGACGTGCTTGATACCTCGCACACATCCATACACTAAACATAATGTCGGGTCGTGATGCGGTAAGATATAGAAGAGATCCAATCATACCTCGATACTTCTTTACCTCTACATCCTTACCATTTTCGTCACGATCAAGATTGGCACAAGTAGGTATAGGAGTATCTATTGCCTTGCAGTTTAGCATGTCGAAGCGTTTAAGAAGCTTAAGATAATATTTTGTTTGACTCACAAATGTGCTCTCTTCGATTTGTTTGATTTTCAATCCGAGGAAATAGTTGAGCTCCCCCATCATGCTCATTTCAAACTCCCCCTGCATCAAACTAGAAAACTCCTTGACCAAGGTCATGTTAGTAGACCCAAAGATAATATCGTCAACATAAATTTGTACCAAGATTAAATGTTTTCCTTGACGTTTAATAAAGAGGGTTGTGTCAACCTTCCCTCTTGAATACCCTTGATCAAGTAAAAATTTTCTTAGACGTTCATACCAAGCCCTATGGGCTTGTTTAAGTCCGTACAAAGCACATTTAAGTTTGTAGACATGATCAGGATATTCATGGGATTCAAACCCGGAGGTTGGGCAACATAAACCTCTTCATTTATAATATCCATTAAGGAAAGTACTTTTAACATCCATTTGGAATAATTTGAAGTTCTTAGTGCAAGCATAAGCAAGTAAAAGGCGTATAGCCTCGAGTCGGGCAACCGGCGCATAAGTTTCCTCATAGTCGATTCCTTCCTCTTGGTTATAGCCTTGCGCTACAAGCCGCGCTTTGTTACGTGTTATAACCCCATTTTCATCAAGTTTATTCCTAAACACCCATCGGGTGCCGATTACTCGATGATCTCGCGGAGGGGGGACAAGGTCCCAAACCTCATTTCTCCTGAATTGATTTAGTTCATCTTGCATTGATAAAAACCAATGCTCATCGAGTAATGTCTCCTTTACGTTTTTAGGTTCAACTTGTGACACAAAAGCGGAGTAATAACAAAAGTTACTAAGTTTAGAGTGAGTGGTTACTCCTTTAGAGATGTCACCGATGATATTGTCGATTGGATGGTATTTGGAAGACTTCCATGCTGGAGGAAGGTCATCTTCATTAGGTGGATGATCCTCCTCACTCTTCATAGGTTGATGATCCTTTTCCTCCTCAATACGCACTGCTTCGGGCTGATCAGTTCCTTTATCAGTGTCCTTGTGTATGTCTTCTGAAGATACATCTGCACCATGAAAAGAACTACCTTCTCCAACATTTTTCAGATAAGACTCATCAAAAGTAATGTGTACCGACTCTTCAACAATACGTAACCTCTTTTCTGACATTTGTCCCTTGTTTTTATCTCTGTAGGTAACAAACCCCTTTTTCTTCGCCACACAGTCGCTGAAAAGAGATATGTCTCCTGTCATATGTCTTGAGCAGCCACTATCCAAAACCCATCTTCTTTCGGTGGTCACAAGACGTTGTACCTACATAGTCAATCAAGGGAAAGTAGGTACCCAATTTTCATTGGGTCCTTTGTGGTGAGTGAAACCAAGGTTGCCTTTGGGCAACCATTGATAAATGCCTTTTGGAACAAGAAATCTTCTAAAACGACATTTACCAATAGTATGACCAGGTTTGCAATAATATAGGCAATTATGGTTCATTTGGAATTTACCTTTGCTATCTCTATCTCGAATCACATACGTATACTTTTGATATGGATTATTCATACTTTCTCGATAATGTGATTGATCAATAGCAAACGTAACTTTAGGCTTAAGAGCCTTGTTTAATTTGGCCTTAAGGGTTCTCACCTCTTTTTGCCAAATATGACAAGTATCACAGCTCCCAAAATTGAACCATGGAGACTTATTCTCATCAATCTTAGCTTTTGATGCATCCACCATGGAGTTTTTAAGAGCTTCCAATTCCTTTTCGGAATCGGAAACATTTTTCTCCAAATATGAAAAAATCTTTTTGTTCGAGGCTAAGCGTTGAAAAGCTTCCTTAGCCTCATGGTGTAACATATCAAAAGCTATTTGTAATTCTAAATGAGACATATTATTAGAGTGATCGTATTTAGAGTGTTTTACCTCTTTCTTCTTGTTTGGATGTGCCGTAAGACAAATATTGACGGATTCACTTTCGTCACTTGAGCTGTCATCTTTTTCCGACTTGCTATCACTGTCCCAAGCGATGTATGCTCGTCTAGATTTATTTGACTTTTTGTGTTGATGACTCTTATCCTTATCCTTGTCTTTCTTGAGTGATGGACAATCCGGCTTGTAATGCCCAGACTTTCCACAGTTGAAACAAGACCCTCTTGACTTGCCACTCTTATTGCCTTCAATTTTTGATTGCCTTCTAAATTTGATGAGAGTTTTATCCGAGTGCTGAATTTCATTCTTTCGAATGTACCTATTGTATCTTTTCACAAACAGCCTCATGTCATCACTCGAGTCATCATCTTCATCATTGTTGGTTTCACTGTCACTTTGCTCTTGAGATGTGGACTTTGAACAAGAATCCTTAAGAGTAATCGACTTCTTTTCCGTATCTTTTGTTTTCTCCTTCTTTATACTCTTCTCATGTTTTTCCAAGCTAATGAGCATTTGCTCATGTTCATCGAGTTTACCAAATAATGTCGTGAGGTCTAGAGTAGCTAAATAATTGGCCTCCTTGATCGCGGTGACCTTCGGCTGCCATTCCCTGTTAAGACACCTCAAGATTTTGTTAGTAGCAACCTCGTTGGGAATTGGTTTACCAAGTACATGCAATTTGTTGATGAAGTGAGTAAATCATTTTTACATATCCGCAATGGTTTCCCCTTGCTTCATGTAAAAAAGATCGAACTCTTGCATTAGTGTGTTGATACGGGCCATTTTAACATCATTAGTGCCTTCGTGAGCTACTTGTAAAGCATCCCATATGGCTTTGGCCGTTTCACAATGAGAGACTCGATAATATTCGTCAACTCCCATAGAGGAGATCCAAATATTTCGAGCCTTCCAGTCATAGCTGTACTTTTTCTCGTCCTCCTCATTCCATTGAGCTTCGGGTTTGGGAACAACAACGCCTTCAGCATTGGTCATTGTAATTTCCATGGGACCGTTTAAAATAACGTTCCAAACCTTCCGATATATGGAATTTATATGGACGCGCATACAATCCTTCCAGTAGCTGTAATTCTCGCCTGTAAAAATTGGAGCTCTATTATAAGCCCCTTTAGGTTCGTTCGCCATATTCCAAGAAGTTTTACCGAAGCACCAGATAAACCAGGCTCTGATACCAATTGTTAGACGATGGCTAGGATCTAGAAGGGGGGTTGAATAGATCCCTCAAGTTTTACACGCAAATGACTTTCCAAAAAATTGGTTTTAAAAGTATTAACGGAAGCAACCACTGAATCATATCTACAACGAACCTCTACTAAAAGGATCGGATATGCACAACAATCCTAGAAATGAAATACGGATGAGAAAAAATACATATTAATCAACAAAATTAAACGCAATCAACAATGTTTTATTTGCTTGATATTAATCCAATCCAACGAGATAGGTCGACAAAAAATTAAATGCAAATGCATTCGATTTTACTTTGAAATAAATTATCAAACACTTTGTGTGCGTAAACACACAAAGTGCAGATTTCCAAATAATGTGATGTTAAGCTGATCCTAAATACAATCCAAGGGATTGTATCAAATTTACAAAACAATTTATCAGCTCAAGATTACACTATCTCAGAAATTTCGATCAATTTAAACTTCTCAAATTCGAATGATATCAAACGTAAAGAGTTAAGGGAAAGAGAGAACAAACACGATTGGATTAGGCAGTTCCCAAATCGTCCTCGCTTTGGGTACCTCTGCCCCCAATTCCATTATTGGAATTGATATATATATATATATATATATATATATATATATGTTGCTGTTTGAAAATTGTTTATACCAGAGAAGAACTATGAACATCCATACTCTCAAACATCTTTGATTGTTGATGCAGAGTCTTCTCTCCCCTTGATTCAAGACGAATCAAGTGCCTCGAATTCGGTTGAACAAGTCACCGTCCCATGCTACTAGACTGCAAGAAACCATCGTTCTTCAATCACCTTCACTCGGTCGACTTCGATTCTATGCAATTCAATCCCCAAACCTTTCTTCTACGATCCTCCGACTGTAGCTACTAAACCGAACGAATACTCTGTTCTTCTGTTACCTTCGCACGGCTGAATCCTTGTAGAATGAAACGGTTTGTGCAAAAAACCCCCAAAATCACCTTGATTCTTGGAGGATAAAACCTAAGGTTTTATTCAAGAATTACCTACCAATTCTCAACCCAGAAATGAATATCACACACTTCCTAATTCTGAACGTTATCACTTCAAAACAATGGGCGACACAAACAAAAATGATTATGTGTAATTGTTTGTATACTCAAGGTTAAAGATGAAGATGAAGAGAAAGATTGGTATAAATTTTCAAGTTTCTTGTTGTTATGAAATGTGAGCTGAACGAACTATTTATAATGAATAAAATGACCCACAATATGAAGTAACATAAATAACAGAAAAAATTAATGCAAAAAAATCAGTTCAGATAGAGTTGGGTCGACCGCCCCTTTAATGAGGGTCGGCGTGAGCTATCCCGTAGGATTCTCTACGCAAATTTTGACACCATGCATCGACCCATCAATACCTTGCGTCGACCCATCAATACCTTGCGTCGATGCAAGCCTGTAGATTTTGCAGAAATTCAAATTTCCAAAAGCATGCGTCGACCCATGCACCGGGGGGGTCAGCGTGCGCTTTCCCGAGCTTTTCACAAAATTTGTTCAAACCAGCATGAGTAGACTCATGCTCACCTTGGGTCGACTCAAGACATGCAAATTTTCAAAAACTCATTTTTCTGTATGTTTTTGCTGACCAAGACTCGAAATAAGTATACCAAACATCAATATTATGATCATGCACATGTAGAAATTGTGTAGACTTCTTCCTATATGTTTAGACACATGAACATCGATGTTTAGATGCAATTTGCCCGACCTAGAAGTGATATCGCTCAAATTACAATCTAATGACTATCTTATTTGTTGACATCATTAAAACCGAAATAGATTAAAGACCTTAGCCCTCACATGTGGTCCATTCGAAGAACATACCATTGGTGGAAACAGATATTTGTTTCGTTTGTCGATGAGTTTAGTCGAAAGCTGTGGATCTATGTGATCAAGAGAAAGGACGAAGTATTTGAAATCTTTAAGAGATTCAAGATGCTTGTCGAAAACCAGAGTGAGAAGAGGATCAAAGTTCTGTGAACAGATGGAGGTGGCGAATAAACTTCGAAGATGTTTGAAAAATTCTGTGCAGAACATGGTGTTGATTATGAGGTAACTGCTCCTTATACTCCTCAACATAATGGAATTGCTGAAAGAAGAAACAGAACCATATTGGTTATGGCGAGATGTATGCTCACTACTAAAAAATTCACTTTTAGTGACTGATTTAGTGACCGAAATATTTCGGTCACTGTGGCCACCGAATTGGCCACCAAAATTTGATATCCATGAGTAAATTTTTAGTTGTCACTAAATCGGTCACTAAATAAAAATTAGCCACCGATTTAGCGACCAAAAGTTTGTGACCAACTATTCGGTCTCGAAAAAATATTTTAATACAATATTTAGATTATATAAAAAATTTAGAGACCAAAATTTCGGTCACTGATATTTTTGTTTTTTTTTTCTTTATTTTTTAATCCTCTTTAATATGTTACTATTTCTCTCCCAATTTTTTAAAAATATTTTAATTCTTTTTTTAATAAAAGATTATTCTTTTTATTATTTTAACAAATAAAACATATAATTATATAAATAATTATGCTTTTTTATTTTTATATATGCATAAAAAGTGAATTTTATTTTCATTGTGCAATTTTTATATGTGCATAATGAAATTACATTAATAAAATCAAATTATATTTTCATTACATTCAATTAAATTAAATAATAATTAGTAATTTTCTAAATATTATTTAATTATATATATATATATATAGAGAGAGAGAGAGAGAGAGAGAGAGAGAGAGAGAATATAACAAATGATGTTAAGTGGTCTAGTGCTAAGACATAATTGAAATAGCTGGAGGTAATGGGTTCGATTCCCAAGTCTGGCACTTTTTTATTTTATTTTTTGAAAAAAGAACACAAAAATCGGTCACTAAATTCGGTCTCTAAATTCGGTCACAAAATCGATCTCTAAATTTCGGTCACTAAATTCGTCGTAAAAGCTTAGCGACTAGCACTTTTACAACCGAAAAATGATGGTCTTTAAATTGATCACAAAACGCTATAGTGACCGATTTTAAGCTTTTTCGGTCTCTAATTCGGTCACTAAAAGCAAGTTTTCTAGTAGTGGCTCAAGCAGAAGACCTTGCCAAAATATCTATGGGGTGAAGCTGTTTCGACTACGGTTTATATCCTGAACAGGTGCCCTAACATGAAATTGAAGAACAAGGTTCCTGAAGAAGTGTGGAGTGGAAAACGACCATCAGTGAGTCATCTAAAGGTGTTTGGCTCTATGTGTTACAAGCATGTTCCTGATGCAAGAAGAAGGAAGCTTGATGACAAGAGTGAACTTATGATTCTGGTAGGATATCATAAGACTGGTGCATACAGGTTATTCAATCCAATTAATGAGAAAATTGTGTTGAGTCGAGATATTGTGATTGATGAAAATTCTTCCTGGGATTGGAATTCTGGCAATTCAATTAACAAGCCATTGATGAGCTCTGATTTCGACGATGAAACTGATGAAGTCGAAGTTGGAGAAATTGCTGAGAATCCAGTCGAAGTCGAAGTAGAAGTAGTTGCTGACATTCCCGATATAGAGGATGTGGTTGAAACAAGTCAAAGACCTCGGCGAAATAGAGTTCCTCCAACAAGACTTCATGATTATGAAGTGACTGGTGATGATGACGTCACACCTGATGAAGAATTAGTTCATTTTGCTTTACTTGCAGGTGCTGAACCAATCAACCATAACGAAGCTTTAAAAATTCAACAGTGGAAGCTAGCTATGGTCGAAGAGTTACAGGCAATCAAAAGAAATAACACATGGGAGTTAGTCAAATTACCAGCACATACAAAAGCTATCGAAGTAAAGTAGGTGTTCAAGTTGAAACACAATGCTGATGGGTCGATAGCAATACATAAAGCAAGATTAGTAGCTTGAGGATTTCTTCAAAAAGAAGGACTTGACTACTCTGAAGTATTTGCTCCAGTAGCAAGACTGAAGACTGTTTGACTAGTGGTAGCATTGGCATGTAACCAATGTTGGTCGACATTTCACTTAGATGTGAAGTCAGCTTTTCTGAATGGTCCGTTAGACGAAGAGGTCTATGTCACACAACCTCCTGGGTTTGTGATTTAGAAGGAAGTGACTAAAGTAATAAGTTGCACAAAGTGCTCTATGGTCGTAAGCAGGCACCTAGGGCATGGAACAAGAAGATCGACTCATACTTAGTCGAATTGGGGTTTATAAAATGCAAGTCTAAGTATGGTGTCTATGTTCAGGTTGTAGCACAAGATATAACAACCATCTGCTTATATGTCGATGACTTGTTAGTAACTGGAAATAGCCTGAAGAACTTGTCGAAGTTCAAAGAGTTGATGAAGAAGGAATTTGAAATGTCGAATCTGGGAAAATTGTCTTATTTCCTAAGCATGGAATTTCATATGTCGAAGCAAGGTATGATGCTACATCAAAGGAAGTATGTCAAAGAGATACTCAAGAGATTCAGAATGGATGATTCGAATCCTGCATCCTCACCCGTCGAATCAAACTTGAAGTTGGAGAAGCATGGAGAGAAGACAAAGTTGATGTAACTTTGTTCAAACAAATAGTTGGATCTCTGAGATATGTGTGCAATAGTCGACCTGATATAGGTTTCGCAGTCGGATTAGTGAGCAGATTCATGAGCGAACTAAGAGTGTCACACATGAAAGCTGCAAGGAGAATTCTAAGATACTTAAAAGGAACAACAGATTTTGGAATTATATTTCGACGAGATTCTGAAGGCAAAGGAGCAATAGTTAATTGCTTTTCAGATGCAGATTGGTGTGGAGATAAGGAAGATCAAAGAAGTACAACTGGCTATTTCTTTCAAGTATTTGGTGCCCCAATCTCATGGTGTTCGAAGAAGCAACCTGTGGTGGCATTGTCATCGTGTGAAGATGAATATATAGCAGGATCTTATGCTGCATGTCAAGCAATTTGGATCAGATTAGTACTTGAAGAAATGGAGGTCGAAGTGAATAAACCTCTTGTGTTACAAATCGACAACATGTCAGCTATAAATCTGGCGAAGAATTCAGTTATGCATGGAAGGAGTAAGCATATCGAAGCTAGATTTCACTTCTTGAGGGAAAAGGTAAATCGAGGTGAACTTGAAGTTAAGCATTGCTCAAGTGAAGCACAGTTGGCTGACATTTTCACCAAAGGATTAAAGATCGACAGATTCCTGAATTTGAGAAAGAAATTAGGAATAGTTCAGATCGACTAGCGTAGGTTCGACAACTTGGTTTATGGGGGTGTGTTGAAATATTTGATTTGATTTGATTTGATTTGATTTGATATAATTAGATTTGATTATATTTAATATTTAGATATAATCCAAGTTGTGTTAGCCCAAACCCAATTACGGTTGTATATAAATAGACCTAACTTGTATCATTATTTACACAATTCAATAATACAAATCCTTATTTCTTTATTCTCTCTCTTTCTCTCCTCACTAAAAGTGCCTCACGTACTAACAATTTTTAAATTTAAGGGCTAATAATTATTTATACCATTCTCACACAAAAATAGTATTCTCACTTGATACGCATATATATATATATTTATATATATATTACATTTTAATCTTTTAATATTGTAATAAACATAACAAAAATTAAGTTTATTATGAACAAATTTTGTACATTAAAAAACTACTAACCAAAAATAAAAATAAAAATGAACGTATTTGTAATTACATTGAATAATTAATTAAAATGGATATTTTTACAAATGTAAAATTATTTATATGAATTTAAAATAGATTTAAACTTAAATAATATATACATGATAGTAATTTCAAGAATGCTACGTTTACACTAAATTTTGACACTACACCGTATCAAATACGGTTTTTAGATTTTTTTTAATATTTTTATGCCTTTGATACCTTTCCCTTTACATGTCTCTAAATCATGTTTCTCTCTTATCTAAACCTAGTTTTAAAATGCATTAAAGAATCCAAAGATATGGAATAGAATAGTAAAGGTAGAGAATCCTTTCCTAATGTGAGGTGTAAGATACTGGTGAAATTTTTTTTGTGACATTATAGCATTGCTCTAGTAATTTATATAGTATACAACGGAACCAAAGCATCGATTTAGGGTTTGAAGTTTGTATTCTACTACCTTGGCTTGTTCTCACTAAGATTAGCATATTACCTACATATGTACATATCATAAGATATCTTATCCATGACGCACAACCTTACCATTTATTAACCCTATTGAAATGTTAATTAAAGAATTAAAAGTCAAGCTAAAAGACAAAAAGAAATAGTTATAAGAGTTGTTAACTGAGATGCTATGACATAATAGAACTTAATTTAATAATTTCCCGCACAAATAGCTCGTTTTTTGTCCTTTCAAGATCCCATCTATTGCATCTCATTTAGTATATATAATAATAAATCACTAAGGGTAATATCATTATTATATGTATAAAAATTGAAAGTTGTTATGGGGACAGTTTCTTTTACACGAAACTTGGTGTCCCGAACCTATTTGTATATATGTGGTTAATTATAATTTGTTTTCTTTCTGAAAGTAATTTTATACTATCTTTGTCCCTAATTATAAGATTTTATTGAGTTTTTTTCTTGTCTTTTTTTATAAGACTCTCTTCAACTTTTAAAATGTATTAATTATTTTTTTTCACACATACCCCTAAGTATATTACATCTTTTTTTGTGCTATGTAATAAATACAGTTATATACACATTAACTATTTCTCTCTCCTAAGGATAAACTTGTAAAATTATACAAAATAGTCAATAAATTTAATAGTCTAACCAACTTTCTTAATTCCCGTAATTTTCTCAACAGGGTCTTATATTTAGGGACGGAGGTAGTATGATGTATATATTGATGTTTGTAGAAATAATAATAATGTTTAATTTTAAATGTCTAAATATCACTCTGCTTTTTATGAGAAGTGTTATTTGAACACAAAAAATTTGATATTGTATTTTAACATCATATAAAATTTTTTGAGTTAATAAGATGTTTGAACTAGTCAACATACCATGGAATTTCAATTTTTAGGGGTGATTCTTCACCACCGTGAAAAGTCACAACTTCAGTTTCACTTTCAATTTTTACTAGATAATGTTAAGTTCAATTTCAATTTTTATCAGAACTAGAAACGGAAATGAGTACCTGGAATTGGTAGATCCTGCGCTTCTCCTCTTCAAGAGGTGGCTTAGGGATTGATAAGTTTTTGGAGAAATGTCTGTTGAAGACAGTTATTTCACTCAAAAATGACATTTTTAGGGGGAAATTTGTTGGCTGCGAATTTTGATGTTGGGCTTTTGTTTAAAGATATTAAGTGAAAATCAAATTTCTTGAATTTTGCTAACTTCGACAGGAGCTTGTGTGAGAAGTTTGGTCGTAGTAATTTCCATGAAGGAGACATGTTTGGACAATACTTAGAAATATTTTCTAAGTATGGAAAGCCACTTCGACAGAGGATGTGTGAAGCTTTCCTTCGACAGAAGATTTAGATTTCAAAATACGGATAAATAACTGCCTTTTGTCCTTATCCGTTTCTCAGGAAAGACGTGTGGAGAACTATGGCAAAATGAAGACATGCAAGGCGAAACGTGTCAATTTTTGGAGAAATGTTCGTTGAAGACAATTATTTCGACATGTTATAAATAGGGGTCTTAGTGTTAGGATTTTTGTGTGTTCAATTGTTGCACAATACTAAAAAATTTACTCAGAGTATCTAAGTCAAGCAAGAAAAAAGTTATCATTGAGAATGTTCGTCTGAAACACCATATTTTATTTCATTTCAATAGAAATTTACTTTCATTTATCAATTGTTCTTTATTACACTTTTACTTTGAAATTTTTCTTCATTGCATTTCCTTTACCAACTTTTACAAAGTTTAATCCTTTCAAAACAATCAAAACAATCTTTTATACAAATGAATAATGTCGAAGTATCCTTCAATTTTCCAGAAATATATTGAAACAATAGCTATGTCCTTAGGATTCACTGGTTGATTCTGCAAGTAAACCAAATTTTTGGAAGACCAACGGTTGTTTACCAATTTTCACGGTAAACAAATTGGCACGCCCACTAGGACAGTGCTATTGTGTTAAAAAAACATTATTTTTTACTTTTTCTAGAAAGTTTTTACATTTAAGTTCTTCATTTTTACGACCTCTCTACACTTCGTTGCATGAGACTTATGAGTGGTAGAATAGCCACAAACAACGAAGAAAGACCAAGGAGAAGATACATAAGGAGGATGGTGAATCAAAATCCACCAAACAATCAAAATCCACCAAATGATGGAGAACCACCCCTTCTTCTTCCACGGGGGGCAATACGGTTTCAGCATCAGTATCTAAAGCCATACCATCCATGATAAGTTCGACGCCTGTGCAGTCAATTGTCCAAAGTGGCCTCATTTTATCCTATGTGGGAACACAGGGTCCACCAATGACCCCCCTCCAGTGGGGAATAATTTTTTCAGACCTTATGTGCCTGGATTTTCAATGCCTCCAATAGGGCGTGACCAACCTTATGGTATGCCAACATCAGTGATGGCAAGTTCGCTCAATGCCTCATTAACATTTGCAGACCCAGTGGTGAATGTAACTTCGCCATTACAAGGATCTGGTTCAGGAGTTAATAATATGGGTCGAATTAGCGAGCCTTTAGGGACATAATTTCCTACCTAAATGCCAAATATCACCAAAAATTCTGCAGCAGTGATAAGACAACAAATGAACGAAAGTAATCATGAGATGGTCCAAATACTTGCCAAACAAATGGGTGTCATATTCATTCCCTTAATCCAAAATACTACCCAAACAAACCAATAATTGGCAGCGCAAATGACGCGCATTACTGATTTCTTTTGTGTTCCATAACCCCCTCGACAGCCTCAGAGGGAATGGATGGTACAAAATACTGGGGTAGTCTTAGAAGAAGACCCCACAATTAACCAAGTTCAACAAAATATACCCCAGGAGAACGTCTTAAACCGGGGGGAAGGAGTCAAACCAATTAGGATTGAACCTCCTAGAATTGAACAACCAATCCCAAGGGAACCAAGGGTAGTAATGGTATATAAGAACCAGAATGCTAATGAAGTCATAAATCAGGTTCGACGCTGTCGCTCCCAGGATTTTCATCCAGGTACAAACGCGAGAGTGGGGCGGAAAAAACAGAGTCGCCAGCCATGTAAATTTATCCCAAGGGAGGGAAAGGGAACACCGTATAAACCTGAGAAAGAGGGAAAAGAATGGTCATCGCAACCATAACCTGGGTTCGGGAGTCGGTTACGCGAGGGGAAGGTGCTAACACCCCACGCGTCCATCGTACTCGATGGGATCCACGCTTGTTGTCTAATCTAAGGGTGAGTTATCCTATCATCTATGGCTGTACTAATACGGGGAAGGGAAAGACAAAGACAGACTCGGTAGGACGTCAACGTCCTAGGCCTACGTACCCCCTTGTGCAATGGGGAATTCAGAGTCAACGTAGTTTGGACCAAGTTCTTTTTGTGTTTTTTATGAGCGACGTTAAGTTCGCGTCCGGCAGTTAGGGTCGATGCCTGTTTGCGACTCAGACGGAAAGTAACGTGCCCTTTTTGAAAATAGCCTTTAGTTTGACAATCCCGAAGGAGAAAAGGGTTTGAAGTTTGTTTGTATTTTTTAGGACAGAAGTGACTTAAGTTAGTTCATAAGTTGCATTGCACCAAAGTCTAGGGCACAGGGGCGAATACTTAACGCATCGTCCCAAGACAAGACGCTCGCTAAGCACTCTAGAAAGATGAGAGGAAGCCCCTCATTTCTCATTCCCCACGCTTAAGGCTCGTGAGCAATACACTTTATTCTTATTAAGTATTTTCAAGAAATTTTGAGATGAGAAGAGAGAAGACACAAAGGAAACTCTAAAGGGGAACTAAGATTCCTAATGTTATCATGCATGGGTGACCTGCGGTTAGTGAGATTTTTGCGGAAACCTAAGCTTAAAGAATATACAAGATGAGAGAAGGAAAGAGTAAGGGTGAATAGGGATGATTATCCACACCCTTAAATAACTTACCTTGGTCCTTGCATAAAAGGTTAGTACAAAACAGACACAAGTAACATTAAGGCAAATGAAATTCAAACAATGACATGAGATAGTGATCAAGTGACCTATAACAGTCCAAACATGAATTAAGAAATCCAAGAAACAAACCCCCAAGCAATGGCACAAGTGCCCTTTCAAACAAATGATCAGACATGATTAAGGATGCATACAAGAAAGACTTCAAACAAAAGCAATCAAACAATTATCAAAACAACTTCTAAAATCACCAAATTAATTATCAAAGTTGCTCAACCAGAGACAAACAACATATCAAAAACTCCTGCAAAAATTCAAGATGTTAGTCACTCAAACAATCATGCAAAGTTCAGATGAGAAGTATGACTCAACATGCAAAAGGAAAGGACTAAGATGCAATATGAAAAGATTTTAAAAATGAAGGAAAAATATTTTAATGCACTTCAGAATGTTATCTAACAAATTCAAAAAGAACGGATTGAAAATGTTTAATGGATGCAGAGAAATAAAATAAACAATTTTGAGTATGCATGATATGAATAATGCGAAAAGAAAATAAACAAAATAATTATTTCAGATGCTAAAAATAAAATAAAAATAAGAAATTAAAATTTGATAAAATTTTATACATGCCAAATATGTTTCCTGAATTTTCTGGGAATTTTTAAATGCATATTACTATTTTTAAATAATTCAAAATGAAAATGTAATAATTAAAATAATAAAAATGTGGAAATAAACCTGGGGGTGTGGAAAGTAAGCATGGCGCGTTTAGGATAAATAAATGGGCTCAGAGGGGGGTGCAAAGAGCAAGCCCAACCCAATAAAGTCATCAGCGAAAAAAAAATAAAAGGGTGCATGCGTGGACTTGGTCAAAGGGCTGACTCAACACACACCACCAGATCAATCCTGCGTTCATTGGTTAGTCAACAAAATCTCAAAGTACACCAGATCAACGGTTTAGATTAGAAACACACCATAACAAACAAACACCCGCGCGTACCAAATTGTTCAGCATACCATATGATCCCACGTGAGCTGCGCGTGGTTATTTTAATTCGCTGGCATTCTCTCCATCACACGATTCATCAGGCGCTTGTGATTAAGTCAATGAAGTAAAAGGTAAGCATGATAAGAGATCAGGATTTGATGGCACATGGTACTTACCATAGGGTAATGAACATGAAATCAGATAAAATAAAAAAACAAAAATAAAAACGTGGCGCAATGATGGTCGTGCGATGAGAGGAATCAACGGTCCTGGCTCATCTTCTTCCTCCCAAACCCTAGCCCGCCGGAACACCACACCAGTCGCCGGAGCCCTAGCTCCGGCCGCCACCCACGGTACCTGCAACTCAAAAAGCACCCAGAAAACGCAAATGCATATACTATCCTGTCCAGAATTCAATGAGGATTCCAAATATGCCCTCAAAAATTACGAACAACCAATGCTCAAAACTTTAAACACACCATATGCACACAATACATGTCCAAAATCAACACAAATTATATCAGCATGATCCATGGATGTCACACAACATTATGCACGTTTAAAAGTAGAGTTTTATGATCATCAAAAGAATGACTAACCTGAGATGGCACAACCCTTATCCTTGCTCTTAGCTTCAAGTGGTGGTTGGTTCGTGCTCTAGAGATTCCAAGAAAGAAGATTGTGGAAGAATTTCTTGAAAAGTCCTTGTGGATTGAGAGATATGAAAAATTCAAGTCTTAGGGTTCAAGCTTTCTTTTCCTCCAAATATCACGTGAATGAACCCTAACCAGTGCATGAATTGGTTTAAATACATTAGGGTTTTTTACTGATAATGATTTGGGCCTTGGTAATTCCTTGTTTAGTGAGTTTTGGGCAATTTTGGAAAATTACATACTGTTAAGTACACCCTCTTCCATGCATGGATATTCAAACATTTCATGATGGACTACTTATGTTTGAATTGCTAATTACACCTGAATTTGATTTGGGCCTTGAGACATTTTGGTTCATGAGTTTTCAATGACTTGGCAATTTTAAATAATGGAGAATAAGTGAAGAATGTACCATGGATTCACTTGATTCAAAGGCCTATAATGACCCTTATGGATTGTCCTTTGATGTTAAAAAGTGCCTTGAATCAAATGGAATTAATTATAGGTCCATATGTCCCAAAATGTAAAAGTTGTGAAAATGAAACCCTAAAAACCACTTTGCCTTCTTTTGATCATAACCTGAGTTTCACAAATGATATGGAGACCCCCTAGTACTTGTTGGAAAGAGGAGAAAAAGATATTCAACTTTAATTTTGGAGAAAAGTTCATTTGAAGCTTTCTTGATGATGAAAAGTTAAGTTGAATGCAGTGCAGGAACTTGCCCAAAAAGGAAACTTTCAAATTATAGGTCATTTCCATATTTAGTAACTTTTGCACCAACTCCTGATTCTTGATAAATGGCATGAAACTTGACTCTTGATGACCATATGAGGATGTGAGGCCTTGAAAACCTTGGAGAGAACCTCAAAATTCCATAGTTACCTTCCCCTCTCACTGTTGACTTTTACCCAATTCACCTGATTTATAATCCATCGGCCAATTAAATCTCTCCTGAACCAAACTGATGGACAACCTCCCATCCCTAGATACTCAGGGACCCAAGGAATACCATAGAATCAAGTCTTGCCCAAAAAATCAGAAATAAACTGACTTTATAGCAAACCCTAGTTTTGGTACCCTCAGTCTAGGAGGAAATAGCACAGTCTCCAAATCCAAATTCCTCTAAATATGATGTGTATCCCCTCCAACAAAGATAAGATATGCCCTTTAGTGATGATAAAAACCCAAGGAGCTTGCCCATTGGAGCAATAAATCCAAGAATCTCAAAACCCTAATTTCTGCACTGGTTAGGAGAAAGTGATCCACTTGAACTCTCTTGCTTGACCCTTTGAAGAACATCTCCTC
Source organism: Lathyrus tuberosus (assembly GCA_022829125.1). NCBI lineage: Eukaryota > Viridiplantae > Streptophyta > Magnoliopsida > Fabales > Fabaceae > Lathyrus > Lathyrus tuberosus. Next base: position 20,710,872 of record JALAZF010000022.1, on the reverse strand, counting down.
CTTTTGAACTTGCCTCAGGCACCTTGACCCCATGCTAATAACCAATGATATGCACACATGATAATGCAAAATGAAATGAAACATAAGCCAGTTAGTACTAAGGTAAGAGAGCAAATTTTGGGGTGCAACAGCTGCCCCTATTCAATCAACTTGGTCCTGAAGGTAGGATAGCAACGGCTGTCAGACATTCTTGGATACACGGGGATTGAATACCGAAAGAACCCAGAAATTTGCTAATGGCGAGGATAACAAAATGGAGCGTGCTGAAAAATAAGGAATATGACCTCAACCCTATACACAAAGAAAACACGAATACGACCTCAATCGCACCCACAAAACGAATACAACCTCAATTGTACCCATAAAGGAAGACTGACCTCAATCACTCTACCCACAAAGAAAACACGAATACGACCTCAATCGCACCCACAAAACAAATACAACCTCAATTGTACCCTCAAAGGAAGACTGACCTCAATCACTCTACCCACAAAGAAAACACGAGTACGACCTCAATCGCACCCACAAAACGAATACAACCTCAATTGTACCCACAAAGGAAGACTGACCTCAATCACTCTACCCACAAAGAAAACACGAATACGACCTCAATCGCACCCACAAAACGAATACAACCTCAATTGTACCCTCAAAGGAAGACTGACCTCAATCACTCTACCCACAAAGAAAACACGAATACGACCTCAATCGCACCCACAAAACGAATATAACCTCAATTGTACCCTCAAAGGAAGACTGACCCCAATCACTCTACCCACAAAGAAAACACGAATACGACCTCAATCGCACCCACAAAACGAATACAACCTCAATTGTACCCACAAAGGAAGATTGACCTCAATCACTCTACCCACAAAGAAAACACGAATACGACCTCAATTGCACCCACAAAACGAATACAACCTCAATTGTACCCATAAAGGAAGACTGACCTCAATCACTCTACCCACAAAGAAAACACGAATACGACCTCAATCGCACCCACAAAACGAATACAACCTCAATTGTACCCTCAAAGGAAGACTGACCTCAATCACTCTACCCACAAAGAAAATACGAATACGATCTCAATCGCACCCGCAAAGGATAACCAACATAAAGTGGGCTTTACTGGGGATAACGTGAAACAAAACTTCTGGTTCATACCACCCCTACTGAGAAAACATGCCAAGCGAGAACTGACTACCGGGCGAGAACGGGATTTGACCAAAGAGAAATGCCAAACAAAGGCAAACTTCTAACAGACTCACGATCCACAAATAAGATGACTCCGCCGGGGAAAGGAGAAGTCTAAATAAAAGATTCTGCCAGGGAGCACAAGCATGAGGAACGCATCCCTCCAAAATCTCCTGAGTTATGCCACCTCTATTGGGAAAGAGAACTGGCAAGGAAAGCATCAAACCTGGCTTATGCTTCGAATGCAAATGTTTGAATTTTGCCGTAATGCTCCACACGAAGTGGAAATGCTACGCGTTTTGAGGATGCAATGCCAATGCTTATGATATGCAAAAGGGGTCCCTCCAGCAAAATAAATGCATGAAGAGAAAAGACCAATTCAGCTGGGGATGACAAAAATAAATTGTCCTCTGAATCCAGGAACTCTGCTGAGAAGGATCATACTGATCGACTCTTCGGATCAATAACTTCTACTAGGGATGAAATCCCAAAAGAACATCCATACCACCGGGGATTATACATGTCCTCTACTGAAGGTGACATAGAACTTGAGATTCCTCCTCTGCTGGGGGAGTTGAGAATGAATGCCAATAACGAAACCGGAAGTCTGTTACTGAGGATTGCCAATAACCAATTGGGCTCAGAACCTGCTGGGGGATACCAGCCCATAATACCATCCTGCTTGGGGATACTGCTGATCTTAGCCTGCTGATGGGAAGAATGACTTTACCCTCTCCTCGCTGGGGATTAGAATATGACATTATCGGTGAGAGCACGCTTCTTGACTGGATGGGGCAGGTGAACACCCGGATTCTGTGGGGAAATAACGTCTTGATCCGGAGAAAATGCTTCCCCAGTCTCCTGCTGGGGAAAGTCTGCTCCGCTGAGGAAAGTGCAATCTCAACGCTGGGGAGAGCAACCTGCTGGGGGAGTACAATGTTGTTGCCCTGCAAGTCAAATAACAACAAAAAAGAAATATGCCACAACATGACTATCACCGTTAACGCCTAAGTAATTTCTACTACTTTTCGTTATGCTCCGCAAAGCTCGAAGATTTATATGCAATGTTTATCAAAAATATCGGACGTTTTTTGCAAACAAAACAGTAAAAGTAAAATAAACAACAGAAAGCTCTTTGAGTGAAATGAATATTTTATTGAGAAAAGTGGCCTGTAAATAGGCATTTACAATAGGAAGCAATTCCTAAAAAGAAGTAATTGCGCAAAAGAAAATACACATGTCGGCAATGTGGGAACAAATATCCACCATGATTCGACTCTGCTATGACCCATATGTCTTGCTTATCCACAAATGTCTTGACCTTCGAAGAGACTAACTGTACTGATTCCTTTCTTCCAGAATTTCTAGGTATCGAAAGTATTCACAGATCGAACGCAGACCGTAGCCTTTCGCTTATAAATCCCTAACTTTTGCCTGGATTGCCCTTTTTGGGTTTTCAATCCATCGGGATACCCATTTTTGCCAAAGCCGCCTTTTCAGGTTTTCAACTTTGCGGGTTTACACATCTCTTTTTTACATTTTATCCCTAACTTTTGCCCGAACCTTTTCCTTTTTATGGTTCGCCGGGATGCCCTTTTTTTCCTGGACTTTCTTTTTATGTCCAGCGAGTCTCTTTATGCGAAGTATTTTTTTACTATGTCTGCGTTCACAGGGGAGGTAAAATCTTCGCCATCCATAGTTGAAAGTAGTAAGGCTCCACCAGAGAAAACCTTTCTTACTATATACGGCCCCTCGTAATTTGGAGTCCATTTTCCCCTGTGATCTATCTGAGGAGGAAGGATCCTTTTCAAAACCAATTCACCTATCTGAAAACTCCGAGGACGCACCTTCTGGTCAAAGGCGTGCTTCATCCTGCTCTGATACAACCGACCATGTGCGATGGCTGCCAATCTCTTTTCTTCAACTGATCCAACCTGGAGCGCACCCATTCAGCTTCATCAAGCTTCACATCTGCCAGAACTCTCAAAGACGAAATCTCGACCTCTAAGGGTAGAATTGCTTCCATACCATACACCAATGAGAAAGGGGTTGCCCCAGTTGACGTACGCACTGAAGTACGGTAACCATGTAGGGCATAAGGTAACATCTCGTGCCAGTCTTTATACGTTACCACCATCTTCTGCACAATCTTCTTGATATTCTTATTCGCTGCCTCAACCGCACCATTCATCTTCGGACGATATGGAGAAGAATTGTGATGCTCGATCTTGAAACTCTGACATAATTCCTTCATCATCTTATTGTTCAAATTCGAGCCATTATCAGTAATGATTCTCTCCGGGATCCCATAACGACAGATGATGTCCTTCTTTATAAACCGGGCCACCACTTGCTTGGTGACGTTGGCGTACGAGGCTGCCTCCACCCACTTTGTGAAATAATCAATGGCAACTAAAATGAAACGATGCCCATTGGAAGCAGTGGGCTCAATCTTCCCAATCATATTTATGCCCCACATTGCAAAAGGCCAAGGAGATGACAGCACATTTAGAGGCGTAGGTGGTACATGCATCTTGTCTGCGTAAATCTGGCATTTATGGCACTTTCGGGCATACTTGAAACAATCAGACTCCATAGTCATCCAGTAATATCCTGCCCTCAACAACTTTCTAGCCATGGTGTGTCCACTGGAATGAGTACCAAAAGAACCCTCGTGAACTTCCTCCATCAACAAGCCTGCCTCGTGTTCATCAACACAACATAGCAAGACCATATCGAAGTTCCTCTTATATAACACATCATCCTTGTTCAGAAAGAAGTTTCCTGCCAACCTTCTCAGAGTCTTCTTATCTTTGGTGGAGGCACCCTCTGGATACTCTTGTCTCTTCAGAAAAACCTTAATATCATGATACCACGGTTTGCCATCAGACACATCTTCAATTGCAAACACAAAAGCTGGTCTGTCCAGACGCATAATTCTAATCGAAGGTGTTTCATTCCAACGATTCACCTTATACATGGATGCCAATGTCACTAACGCATCAGCCATCTGATTCTCAGCTCGGGGCACATGATGAAAATCCACCCTGTCAAAGAAAGGTAACAACCTTCTGGCATAGTTGTTATAAGGCACCAAATTCGCCAGACGAGTCTCCCATTCTCCTGTAATCTGATTAACTACCAAAGCAGAATCACCATAGACATCGAGGTTCTTAATTCTCAAATCAATTGCTTCCTCTAACCCCATGATGCATGCTTCATACTCTGCCTCGTTGTTGGTACACACAAATGCTAACCGGGCAGTGAAAGGTATATGAGAACCCTTCGGGGTCGTAATGATTGCCCCAATTCCATTACCATATGAGTTGACAGCCCCATCAAAAATCATCTTCAATTGTGACCCAATCTCTGGTCCTTCGTCAGGCAGAGGCTCTTCACAATCTTTCATTTTCAGAAACATAACATGCTCGTCCAGAAACTCAAACTTCATTGGCTGATAATCCTCGACCGGCTGTTCAGCGAGATATTCTGACAGAACACTTCCCTTAATGGCCTTCTGAGAAACATACTGAATATCGTACTCTGTCAAAACCATCTGCCAACGGGCTATCCTTACAGAAAGTGATTGCTTCTCAAACACGTACTTAGTCGGATCCATCTTCGAAATCAACAAGGTTGTGTGGTTTAACATATACTGTCTTAGGCGCTTGGCCGCCCAAGCGAGTGCGCAACATGTCTTTTCCAGCATAGAGTATCTTGATTCGCAATCAGTGAACTTCTTACTCAGGTAGTAAATGGCGTGCTCTTTCCTACCTGTCTCGTCGTGTTGACCGAGCACACAACCCATCGAATTCTCAAGAACCGTAAGGTACATAATCAACGGTCTCCCAGACACCGGTGGCATAAGGACTGGAGGTTCCTGCAAATACGTCTTTATCCTTTCAAATGCCTCTCGACAATTTTCATTCCACCTGACCTCTTGATCCTTTCTTAACAACTTGAAAATTGGTTCACACATGACTGTCAGATGAGAGATGAACCTAGCAATGTAATTTAACCTTCCCAAGAAACCACGAACCTCTTTCTCTGTCCTTGGCTCAGGCATCTCTTGTATGGCTCTTATTTTTGCAGGATCAACCTCGATACCTCTTTCACTAACAATGAATCCCATCAATTTACTAGACCTCATGCCGAAAGTGCACTTGTTCGGATTCAATCTCAGTCTGAACTTCCTCAACCTTTTAAACAGCTTCTGGAGGTTCACCAAGTGTTCTTCCTCTATCCGTGACTTCACAATCATGTCATCAACATAAACTTCAATCTCTTTGTGAATCATATCATGAAAGAGAGTCACCATCGCCCGCTGATAGGTTACCCCAGCATTCTTCAATCCAAAGGGCATTACCTTGTAGCAAAATGTTCCCCACGGTGTTATGAAAGTAGTCTTCTCCATGTCCTCTGGGGCCATTTTGATTTGGTTATACCCAGAGAAGCCATCCATGAAGGAAAACACAGAATATTGAGCAGTATTGTCTACTAACACGTCAATGTGGGGGAGCGGGAAATCATCCTTCGGGCTCGCCCTATTCAAATCTCGGTAATCAACACACATCCTGACCTTCCCATCATTCTTAGGTACAGGCACAATATTAGCAACCCACGGAGGATAATTTGTCACAGCAAGAAATCCGGCGTCCAACTATTTCTGAACCTCTTCCTTGATCTTGACAGCCATATCTGGTTTCGTCCTTCTCAATTTCTGCTTGACTGGAGTACAACCCTCTTTAAGCGGCAGTCTGTGTGAAACAATGTCAGTGTCAAGCCCGGGCATGTCTTGGTAAGACCAGGCGAAGATATCCACATATTCTCGAAGTAACTCAACCAATCTTCCCTTAACAGTGTCTTCCAAAGCAGCCCCAACCTTTACTTCTCGTTTAACATCCTCGGTTCCCAGATTAATAGTCTCAACTTCCTCCTGATGAGGTAGAATAACCCTTTCCTCTTGTTTCAGTAGCCTGACTAATTCTTCTGGTAAGTCACAGTCTTCGTCAGTCTCTTCTTTGACCTGATAGATGGGATTGTCGAAGTTATATCGAGCCATAGCTAAGTCATGGGTGGAATCTAAACAAAGGAACCTGCATGATGGATGTTTTATGTTTATTATGAGTGCAACAAACAAGAAAACACATTGCCATTTTGATGTGGGTTAATGCAAAAAGTAAAAACAGAAAGACAGGGATCAGAATATTTGAATGAAAAAACGCCCTTTATTGATGATAAAAATAGCAAATAAAACATCCAAGCCCTACAAATAAATATCACTACGTCTTGGGCAGAACGTAGGATTCAACATAATAGAAAACAAAAGTAAATTACTCCGGGCGCGTCACTTGGATAACTTTCTCGGAGGACCAGTTGCCTAAACTCTGACCAGGAGTGCAGGGACGGATCCATTCATCCATGTCACAATCACTATCTCCTTCATCCTCAATAGCATTGACTCTGTCGAAGAAAACACCGGCACTGGTGAAACGGACTGGACTATAGAACTTGGGAGGCTCTTCAGAACGTCTAGGTGGCTTGTAACCCAGTCCATGAGTATCTTGCTTTCTTTGAACATCAATGACACTGCCCCACTTCTGAGAACCGCCAACTTCAACTATAGCATGTGCCTCTTTGAAAGAGGACATTGGAACCTCTGGTTGTCCGATAACTTCAGGTTGGGCAACCACCTCAGGCTGACTGACTGCCTTTGGGGGTTCCTCGGGAATCTTCACAGCTTCAAAGGCTTGGCACAAAGTTTCCTGTATCTCACCATCTACCTCTACATACTTGAAGGTGGATAAGTGACTCACCATGATATCTTCTTCACCAAAAACAGTCACAACGTGGCCATCCACCATATACTTCAACTTCTGGTGCAGCGTAGAAGTTACTGCCCCAGCACCATGGATCCATGGGCGACCCAACAAACAACTATAGGAAGGCTGAATATCCATTATGTAAAAGGTGGTGTTAAAGATCTCAGGACCCACCTTGATTGGCAGAACTAACTCTCCAAACACTGACCTCTTGGAGCCATCAAAAGCACGTACCACCAAGTCACTTGGTGTACAAATCAACCCACGAGTATCCAGTTTCATCAAAGCCTTCTTCGGTAACACATTCAGAGATGACCCAGTATCAACTAACACATGCGACATTAAAGAACCACGACATTCCACTGAAATATGCAGAGCGTTGTTGTGATTCCTCCCAGCCGGATTCAGATCTAAATCGGTGAAACCCAAACCATTACCAGCATTCACATGAGCCACAACCTCTTCTAACTGGTTGACAGATATTTCCTGTGGTACATAAGCCATATTCAAAACCTTCAGCAATGCATTTCGATGCGCCTCAGAGCACAACAGTAAGGATAGAATGGAAATCTTCGATGGAGTTTGGTGAAGTTGATCGACAATCTTGTAATCACTTTTCCTGATCAGCCTCATAAACTCTTCTACGTCTTCTGAAAAAGTATCCCCAACCGGCTTTGTCATAGAATTATTTGCTTCCTGGCTCTGTGCAGACTCATCCATCATCTGTTTACCCTTGTCTTATCTTAAACTGCCCGCTTGATTCTCTGACGGAATGAAGACTCTACCACTCCTAGTGATAACTCCTGCTTCAACAAGATTTTCAACCCCTGTATTCACAGCTGAGGTCTTTTCCAATTCCAGCTTCTTACCATTAACAAACACCTTGGCCCCATAGTTCCATGGGATGGCCTTGGTACTCTCATATGGGACTGGTCCAGGAACAGTGATAGTGACCGGCGCTGGTCTCGCTGGCGCTGATATAGTTACTGTCTTGAACAGAATCGTTATTGTGGCAACATCAATCTCTCTGTTAGTAACAGTACTCTACCTACAACCCCTGTCAAACTGTAATATCCCTTCACTGATCATTCTCTGAATACCTACTTTCAATAAGTCACAACCGCCTGGCTGCGACACACATTCTACACAACCTTCATCACAACCGGGGAATACCCCTCCCTTCAACAGCCTTTCCTTCACCACACCCAAGGGATTTTGGACTTCGTTCACATCTGAAATCAAACTCAAGTCTTCACAGTCTTTAATAATAGCATTGACCCTCGGTTCACCGTGATTCGGCACTGGGTTCTGATTCACATTTGGAACATCATTGGAGAAATTGATGGCCTTGGAATCTAGCAAATCTTGAACCTGATGCTTAAAATCTTTACAGTTCTCAATATAATGTCCGGGTGCCCCAAAGTGAAACTCACAGTGGGCGTTAGCGTCATAGCCGGGAGGTGGATTACCAGTAGGTGGAGCCAATGTTCTCTTCTGAATTAACTGTAGCTTTAACAAGTACTGCAATAATTGAGCGTAGGGAAGAGGTGGAGTGTCAAAATGCCTATCCCGCCTAGTCAGAGGCTGCGACCGGCGAGGAGTCTGATTTTGTTGTTGAGACACTGCTGGCTGCTGAGGTGCTACTGGGATGGTTACAGAAGCCACCTGCTGATTGTAGTTCTGATGAGGTCCATCTCTACCACGATATGATGACACAGAGTTTGTATCTCCCTCCTTCTTCTTGTAACCACTAGCATAAGGCTTCTTACTTCCTCCAGATGAGGACCCATCACCGCCTGATATCTTTCCCGCCTTAATTCCGCTTTCCACCATCTCTCCTACTAAGATCAAGTCAGCAAACTTTCCAGTCATACACGGTACCAACTTTTCATAGTAATGACCCTGCAAGGTAGCCATAAACATGGTTATCATTTCACGTTCCAACATGGGAGGCTGAACCCTCCCTGCCAGTCACGCCACCTTTGGGCATACTCCTTGAAACTCTCATTGTTCTTCTGTGACAAGTTCTGCAACTGTGTTCTGTTAGGAGCCATGTCAGTGTTATACTGGTAGTGTCTAATAAATGCCCCTGCCAGATCTCTCCAACTACGCACATTCTTCCTCTCTAGTTGCATGTACCACTCCAGGGATGCCCCAGATAGGCTATCCTGGAAGCAATGCATCATCAGCTTCTCATTCTTCGCATGCGCAACCATCTTACTTGCGTATGCCCTCACGTGGGTCCTTGGACAAGTCGTGCCATTATACTTCTCAAAAGTAGGAGTTTGAAACATGTGCGGGATAACAACGCCTGGAACCAACCCCAAGTCCTCTAGATCCATACCCAAAGCATCCTGATTCATAACACCCCTTAGTTGTTCCTCAATCAACCGGAGCCTTTGATCATTGTCAATCTGGGGACCAGCATCCCCACCTGGGATAGAAAATGAATCATCTTGAACATCATCATACTGACGGCCATGAACTGCGCCAGCACCAATACCACCTCCCCCAGCATTAGGAATCACAACATTTTCTCCTCCGCCCGGAGGAATCACAACACCAGCAACAGGAATACTTCCGTCCGGAGGGCCATTCTGAACATTGTTACCAGTAACACCAGTATGAACGACACCGTCCTCATCAACCCTTGCAATCAGTGGCTGAACGAGAGTCCTCAACTGCTCTTGGCCTTGAGCGACACCTTGCATTAATTCCATGAATTGGTTCATGCGAGTCCGCATCTCAATGATCTTATTCTGTAGCTGATCCATGAGTCTCTTCTGATTCTGTCTGGTAGGATACCGATGAATATGCTGATCTGCAATCCTGAGATTAGAATAAGATAAGAATACCAGAGATAAACACCTGTTATGCAAAATGATCATGCAAAATGATTATGAATATGCAAATGCAAATGAACATGTTTGAATATTCGCAGGGCGATCCACCCCTTGATTCCAGTTTAACAACAATATAGAATGGAACTTCTGCTCATATATTAAGAAAACCAGAGGAAAACCAAATGTCAACAATCGCAAATCCAAGATAACAAGTCTGAACATAACAATCAAAGATCCCAACCAACAAGCCTGGCAGTGGTCCAAATCATGAAAGGAAAAAGAAAACTATGGCATATCATCAAAGTGTACAAGTGTCAATCCCCCCATCCATTATGCTTCTTGCTCCAGTCTTGAATTTCCTTGAACAACTTTCTGGTGTCGGGATGCTTCGGTCTCTGAATTAGCTCTTGAATGAGAATGTCTCTCCTATGCATGATCCCTTCCAAGTATCGTCAATGTAACTCCCAAGCGTCTTCTCCTGAAACACCATCCATGCTAGGTCCCTCATGTCTAGATCTCTTCACTTCATCTTGGACCTTCAGTTCTTCTATGGAGGCTATGGCTTCATTGAGTCGACCCTCAACTGCTTGTCTCTTGAATACCCCTGACAAGATCTCAGCGTCTTTCTTCTTGAGCTTCGACTTCAACTCATCAATCTGAGCTAGATAACTGTCTTTCTTTTTCTTATTCTCAGCCATTGCAGTTTCTCGGTGATCATCGAACCTGTGAATTTTCAACAAAGCCTTGTCTAATTCCTCCTTCTTAGACTCGAGAACCTTACTGATACCATCCAAAGCTTCTTTCATCCTTTTTATGGATGTGACCATGTCAACTAGCTCTTTTTCTGCCTTAGTAAGAAGCTCTGTCTTTAATTTGGCGGTATGAATAGCTTCACCCCGCTCATGCTTCAACTGATAAATCTCTCTTTTTAGCTCACTATTTTCTTCCCGCAGTCTTTCCTTTTCAGCCCACAACTTGTTAAACTTCTCTATCTCAACTGTGGTAGGAGGCTCGATCACCAAAGGATACAAAGGTGGTTCCACCGGGAAGGGAAGAAGCTCCTCTTCTGCTCTCTTCTTAATCCACTCTTTATAGGAAGGGAATGCCCGGTTGTTACATTTCCCGAATGAAGTTTTTCCCTTCTTAGTCACCTGCTTCCAAGCATTCATAATCTTCCTTATTATCTCTTGATCCTCAGTACCATTGAAGAATAAGGACTCTCTGACATCTCGCTCTTCAGGTGGATCTTTCAAAGGATAACCAAACTGCCTGATAACTAGGGAAGGAATATAGTTAATTCCACCTCTTCTCCCTATTAAGGGTACATTAGGGAATTCTCCGCACTTGCAAATAATCTCCATTCCTAGCAAGTCATGATTGAACCAAACAATGTTGTCAGAAGTCAAGCCCATTAACCTCTTTGACCACTTCAGAGAATCTTTCGTATCAACGAAAGCGCCAGCTTCAGGAAGATGACTCAGAAACCAAGTAGATAAGAGTGGTGCACAGCAACTCACGATTTTTCCTCGCCTATTTTCATTCTTGTAGTGGACTGAGTGATACACATCACCTAGCAAGGTTGGTACAGGATTCTTCGAAATAAAGATTCTGACAGCATGCATATCCACCAGATCAGGGACATTGGGAAACAGGACAATCCCATAGATGCACATAGCCAGAATAGCTTGGAAAGCAGTCCAATTCTTCTCTTTAACATGTATGCAAGCTTGATCAAACAAGAACTTCAATAAGAAACCCTTAGCTCCTTGTTTTTCCTCAATATTACTGCTCAAAACAAATTCACTAATATGAAGAGGAACAACCATTTCTTTTATCTCGGGGTGTTCTTCAGAAAAGAATACTATGGGGATTCCCAAAATAAATGAGAACTCCTCCAACGTTGGGGCCAAGATGTAGTCTGGGAAATTGAAGCAACGCAAAGACGGGTCATAAAACTGAAGAAGTGTATGAATGGCATCCTTCTCATACTTGGAGATATTGTAGACAAACTTAAGAAGTCTCCCATACCCTCCACTAAACTCTGTACGAACTCCGGGGTCTGCCATACTAATCAGCTTGTGAATCAATGTCAAGGTTGGCTCTGGGAACGAATAGGCAACAGTCTTCTTTCTCTAGACATCCATGCTAAGGTTACCTCAGAAAACCGGAATCAAGAGTAAGATGCAAGCCCTGAAAAATGTCAAACATGTCAGAATGCAAGAAAAATGATATGCTCATGCAAACATGGGCTCAAGGCAACACTGCTGGATGTGCTGTGCTGTTAACTGAACGAGAACCACAACCCAGAAAACCAGAATTCCGAACCACTGAGATAACCAGGAACCCAAATAATCAGACATTGATGAGAAATCTAGAAAAACAGGGTAGGTTAAAGGTTTCGGTTACCTGCAAACCTGCAAACACCCATCCCCTCTCACGTGTGGGTACTAGGATGTTCAGTATCCCGGGCTCTCAGGTCGAGAAATGATGATACGTTCACCATTTCTGGTTTGGCATCATCATCAATCGAGGAGGCCTCAACTGATTCTCCAAAGCAGAAGGTCCTCAGCTTTGGCACTGAGGTCGAGAAACAATAGTACATTCATCCCTCGGGGTACAGTACTATCGTCAATCGAGGAGTGCCTCCACTGATTCTCTTCAAAAGATAGGGGTTATCCTATGCGAGTTCCAAAGCGGGCCCTCGGGTGCGAATGGGTTTGCCACAGGATGTGGTCTGCCACTGTCACCACTAAAGAGGGATGTTTCCACTAAGGTCCTCGATGATCGGTCACCAGAGTCGACAACTCTCTAGATCAACACCCCAACATGCGCAAGACACACACGTTAGAATGCGTCCCAAGATAGCCTCGTATGGTTGTGAATTTTATGAACACACAAACGTACCAAGCGGGCACGTAGGTCCCACTACTTTCCACTCTAGTCCTAGGGTATACTCAAGCCTGGGTATTGGGCTTATCTCTCAGAACAACCCAACCTGCAAAACAAAAATAGCCAGCACAACACAACAGTATGACAGTAATAAAAATGAAATGCAATGCTGAAAATGCGGTAAAAATAAAATACAACAAATAAAGCAAAACAAAAATAAAAACACCCAAAGAGAACAAAGACAAGCAAGCGCTAGGATTGACTCCCTTAGGGATGGACCAGCATAGGTCAACCAGAAATCCGCAGCAGAGTCGCCAGTTGTCGCTCCCAGGATTTTCATCCAGGTACAAACGCGAGAGTGGCGCGGAAAAAACAAAGTCGCCAGCCGTGTAAATTTATCCCAAGGGAGGGAAAGGGAACACCGCATAAACCTGAGGAAGAGGGAAAGGAATGGTCATCGCAACCATAACCTGGGTTCGGGAGTCGGTTACGCGAGGGGAAGGTGCTAGCACCCCACGCGTCCATCGTACTCGATGGGATCCACGCTTGTTGTCTAATCTAAGGGTGAGTTATCCTATCATCTATGGTTGTACTAAGACGGGGAAGGGAAAGACAAAGACATACTCGGTAGGACGTCAACGTCCTAGGCCTACGTAACCCCCTTGTGCAATGGGGAATTCAGAGTCAACGTAGTTCGGACCAAGTTCTTTTTGTGTTTTTTATGAGCGACGTTAAGTTCGCGTCCAGCAGTTAGGGTCGATGCCTGTTTGCGACTCAGACGGAAAGTAACGTGCCCTTTTTGAAAATAGCCTTTAGTTTGACAATCCCGAAGGAGAAAAGGGTTTGAAGTTTGTGTGTATTTTTTAGGACAGAAGTGACTTAAGTTAGTTCATAAGTTGCATTGCACCAAAGTCTAGGGCACAGGGGCGAATACTTAACGCATCGTCCCAAGACAGGACGCTCGCTAAGCACTCTAGAAAGATGAGAGGAAGCCCCTCATTTCACATTCCCCACTCTTAAGGCTCGTGCGCAATACACTTTATTCTTATTAAGTATTTTCAAGAAATTTTGAGATGAGAAGAGAGAAGACACAAAGGAAACTCTAAAGGGGAACTAAGATTCCTAATGTTATCATGCATGGGTGACCTACGGTTAGTGAGGTTTGACGGCAACCTAAGATTAAAGAACAGACAAGATGAGAGAAGGAAAGAGTAAGGGTGAATATGGATGATTATCCACACCCTTAAATAACTTACCTTGGTCCCTGCATAAAAGGTTAGTACAAAACAGACACAAGTAACATTAAGGCAAATGAAATTCAAACAATGACATGAGATAGTGATCAAGTGACCTATAATAGTCCAAACATGAATTAAGAAATCCAAGAAACAAACCCCCAAGCAATGGCACAAGTGCCCTTTCAAACAAATGATCAGACATGATTAAGGATGCATACAAGAAAGACTTCAAACAAAAGCAATCAAACAATTATCAAAACAACTTCTAAAATCACCAAATTAATTATCAAAGTTTCTCAACCAGAGACAAACAACATATCAAAAACTCCTGCAAAAATTCAAGATGTTAGTCACTCAAACAATCATGCAAAGTTCAGATGAGAAGTATGACTCAACATGCAAAAGGAAAGGACTAAGATGCAATATGAAAAGATTTTAAAAATGAAGGAAAAATATTTTAATGCACTTCAGAATGTTATCTAACAAATTCAAAAAGAACGGATTGAAAATGTTTAATGGATGCAGAGAAATAAAATAAACAATTTTGAGTATGCATGATATGAATAATGCGAAAAGAAAATAAACAAAATAATTATTTCAGATGCTAAAAATAAAATAAAAATAAGAAATTAAAATTTGATAAAATTTTATACATGCCAAATATGTTTCCTGAATTTTCTGGGAATTTTTAAATGCATATAACTATTTTTAAATAATTCAAAATGAAAATGTAATAATTAAAATAATAAAAATGTGGAAATAAACCTGGGGGTGTGGAAAGTAAGCATGGCGCGTTTAGGATAAATAAATGGGCTCAGAGGGGGGTGCAAAGAGCAAGCCCAACCCAATAAAGTCATCAGCGAAAAATAAAATAAAAGGGTGCATGCGTGGACTTGGTCAAAGGGCTGACTCAACACACACCACCAGATCAATCCTACGTTCATTGGTTAGTCAACAAAATCTCAAAGTACACCAGATCAACGGTTTAGATTAGAAACACACCATAACAAACAAACACCCGCGCGTACCAAATTGTTCAGCATACCATACGATCCCACGTGAGCTGCGCATGGTTATTTTAATTCGCTGGCATTCTCTCCATCACACGATTCATCAGACGCTTGTGATTAAGTCAATGAAGTAAAAGGTAAGCATGATAAGAGATCAGGATTTGATGGCACATGGTACTTACCATAGGGTAATGAACATGAAATCAGATAAAATAAAAAAAACAAAAATAAAAACGTGGCGCAATGATGGCCGTACAATGAGAGGAATCAACGGTCCTGGCTCATCTTCTTCCTCCCAAACCCTAGCCCGCCGGAACACCACACCAGTCGCCGGAGCCCTAGCTTCGGCCGCCACCCACGGTACCTGCAACTCAAAAAGCACCCAGAAAACGCAAGTGCATATACTATCCTGTCCAGAATTCAACGAGCATTCCAAATATGCCCTCAAAAATTATGAACAACCAATGCATAATAAAAAATGAAAAGAAAAAGGTTAGGGCTCAAAACTTTAAACACACCATATGCACACAATACATGTCCAAAATCAACACAAATTATATCAGCATGATCCATGGATGTCACACAACATTATGCACATTTAAAAGTAGAGTTTTATGATCATCAAAAGAATGACTAACCTGAGATGGCACAGCCCTTATCCTTGCTCTTAGCTTCAAGTGGTGGTTGGTTCGTGCTCTAGAGATTCCAAGAAAGAAGATTGTGGAAGAATTTCTTGAAAAGTCCTTGTGGATTGAGAGATATGAAAAATTCAACTCTTAGGGTTCAAGCTTTCTTTTCCTCCAAATATCACGTGAATGAACCCTAACCAGTGCATGAATTAGTTTAAATACATTAGGGTTTTTACTAATAATGATTTGGGCCTTGGTAATTCCTTGTTTAGTGAGTTTTGGGCAATTTTGGAAAATTACATAATGTTAAGTGCACCCTCTTCCATGCATGGATATTCAAACATTTCATGATGGACTACTTATGTTTGAATTGCTAATTACACCTGAATTTGATTTGGGCCTTGAGACATTTTGGTTCATGAGTTTTCAATGACTTGGCAATTTTTAATAATGGAGAATAAGTGAAGAATGTACCATGGATTCACTTGATTCAAAGGCCTATAATGACCCTTATGGATTTTCCTTTGATGTTAAAAAGTTCCTTGAAGCAAATGGAATTAATTATAGGTCCATATGTCCCAAAATGTAAAAGTTGTGAAAATGAAACCCTAAAAACCACTTTGCCTTCTTTTGATCATAACCTGAGTTTCACAAATGATATGGAGACCCACTAGTACTTGTTGGAAAGAGGAGAAAAAGATATTCAACTTTCATGTTAGAGAAAAGTTCATTTGAAGCTTTCTTGATGATGAAAAGTTAAGTTTAATGCAGTGTAGGAACTTGCCCAAAAAGGAAACTTTCAAATTATAGGTCATTTCCATATTTAGTAACTTTTGCACCAACTCCTGATTCTTGATAAATGGCATGAAACTTGACTCTTGATGACTATATGAGGATGTGAGGCCTTGAAAACCTTGGAGAGAACCTCAAGATTCCACAGTTGCCTTCCCCTCTCATTGTTGACTTTTACCCAATTCACCTGATTTACAATCCATCGGCCAATTAAATCTCTCCTGAACCAAACTGATGGACAACCTCCCATCCCTAGATGCTCAGGGACCCAAGGAATACCATAGAATCAAGTCTTGCCAAAAAAATCAGAAATAAACTGACTTTATAGCAAACCCTAGTTTTGGTACCCTCAGTCTAGGAGGAAATAACACAGTCTCCAAATCCAAATTCCTCTGAATATGATGTGTATCCCCTCCAACAAAGATAAGATATGCCCTTTAGTGATGATAAAAACCCAAGGAGCTTGCCCATTGGAGCAATAAACCCAAGAATCTCAAAACCCTAATTTCTGCACTGGTTAGGAGAAAGTGATCCACTTGAACTCTCTTGCTTGACCCTTTGAAGAACATCTCCTCCTTTTGAACTTGCCTCAGGCACCTTGACCCCATGCTAATAACCAATGATATGCATACATGATAATGCAAAATGAAATGAAACATAAGCCAGTTAGTACTAAGGTAAGAGAGCAAATTTTGGGGTGCAACAGACGCTATGATGTGGGGGCAGATAATAACCTAGTAACCATGGTCGAAAGGATTATACCTAAGAATGGGGTAAATGTTGGCCTTCATAGGCCAAATTATACATCACCATTATCTGAATACATCTTGCAGTCAGATTTACCCCCTAGATGGAAAGTCCCTAAGTTTACGAAGTTTTTTGGGGATACTAGTGAATCCACAGTTGAGCATGTGGCAAGATACCTGATAGAGGCAAGCGAAATTGCTAATAATGAAAACCTAAGAGTGAAATATTTTCCAAGTTCACTTACCAAAAATGCCTTTACTTGGTTTACCACACTGCCAGCAAATTCGATCCACAATTGGACTCAATTGGAGAGATTGTTCTATGAACAATTCTACATGAGACAATCGAAGATAAACTTTAAAGAATTGGCTAGCATTAAGAGGAAGCTCTATGAGCTAATAGACGATTATCTGAATACCTTTCAACTGCTTAAGGCTAAGTGCTTTACACAAGTGCCTGAGCATGAGTTAATTGAAATGGTCGCTAGTGGTCTCGACTACTCAATTAGGACGAAATTGGATGCCCAGTACCTGAGAAACATGGCCCATTTGCCTGACAGAGTTCGACAAGTAGAATGACTGAAGGCTGAAAAAGCTAGGGTAAACAATAATAGAAAAGAAAGGGTAGCCTACGTTGAATTCGACGAAGACGGACAAGGAACTAATGTTGATCCCTTTTTAGACGAGAGTGAAATTGGCCTTGCTAAATTAAAGCAAGGGCCACCTTACTCATGTAAAGTTTTAACAATGTCGAATGGAAAGAATCCAGTCGATTCTGAGAAGAATGATAGGTTCCCTAAGAGAACCTATACCTTCGACCTCACCAAGTGTGACAAAATCTTTGATTTATTAGTTAAAGATGGCCAGATGATAGTGCCTCCTAGCGCTAAAATGCCTCCTTTATAACAAAGAAAAAAGAGAGATTTTTGTAAGTATCATAATTTTCTGGGCCATAAAACTTCTCAATGTTTTCTTTTCAAGGATCTTTTTCAAAATGCCATCAAGGAGGGAAGACTCAAGTTTGCTGACAAGTCAAAAATTCAGATGAAGATAGACTCTGACCCTCTCCCTGTAGTTGATGCACATTTCTCAGAACCATCTATGGTCAACATGGTGGAAGTTGCTGATGACTTCGCCAATGATGCTGTAATGGTCGAACTTGCTGATGGCTTCACTAGAGGAGTTGCTGAGGACTCTAACAAAGAAACCACTGAGGGTTTCGTCCAGGTTGCTGGGAACTTTAACCAAGAAGCCACTAATGACTTCGACGAGGAAGCTACTAAGGGCTTCACTAAGAAAGTCACTGATGACTTCAAAATAGAAACCACCGAGGGTTTCATGAAGGAAGCTGCTGAAGGCTTCAATAAAGGGACGATTGAGGGTTCCAACCAAGTAATTGCAATGTATGAGATTGTTGATGGTTTCATACAAGTTAACAACGAAAATAAGGCTACTGAAGGCCTTAGAATCAAACTACAAGAGTTGGATATCATTGGAGCTACCAACCATGGGGTCAACATGGTCGAGATGACCTAGGAGTTCACGATGGAGGTGGACGAACATAGTCTTAAACAAGAAGAATATGCCAAGTTGGTTGTTGACTGGGAATTTCGACGCCATGTTCCCATTTGAGAAACTAAGTGAAAATTAAAGTTTCTTAGATATGGCTGACTTCGACAGGAGCTAGAATGAAGCGTTGTGAAAGTGGTTCTCATAAGGAGACGTGCTTGAGAAAAAACTTAGAAATATTTTCTAAGTATAGGAAGTCACTTCGACGAAGGGATGTTTTGGAGCCTTCCTTTGACAGAAGTTTAAATTTCAAAATATGGGAGAGACACATGGAGAACTATGACGAAACGAAGGCATGCAGGGCGAAACGTGTCAACTTGTGGAGAAATGCTCGTTGGAGACAATTATTTCGACGTGTTATAAATAGGGGTCTTAGTATTACGATTTATGTGTGTTCAATTGTTGTACTATACTCAAAATTTACTAAAAGTATCCAAGTTAAAGTGAGAAAAGAGTTACTGTTGAGAAATGCACGTTTGAAACACCATACATTTTATTTAATAGAAATTTACTTTCATTTATCAATTGTTCTTTACTGCAATTTTTACTTTGAAGTTCTTTTCTTCATTGCATTTCTTTTACCAAACTTTTACAAATTTTAGTCTTTTCAACAAATAATTAAAACAGTCTTTTACACAAATGAATATTGTCGAAGTGTTCAACAATTTTCCAGAAATACATTAACACAATAGCTATGTCCTTAGGATTCACTGCTTGATCCAGCAAGTAAACCAATTTTTTTAGAAGACCAGCGGGTGTTTACCAATTTTCACGGTAAACAAATTGGCACGGCCGGTGGGACAATGCTATTAAGTTCTTCATTTTTACGATCTCTCTACGCTTCTTTGCATGAGACTTAGGAGTGGTAGAATAACCACAAACAACGAAGAAAGGCCTAGAAAGAGATACGTAAGGAGGACGGTGAACCAAAATCCACCAAGTACCAATGACCCCCCCCCCCTCCAGTGGGGAATAGTTTGTTCAGGCCTTATGTGCCTGGATTTTCGATGCCTAAAATAGGACGTGATCAACCTTATGGTATGCCAACATCGGTGATGGAATGTTTGCACAATGCCTCATCGGCATTTGCAGACCCAGTGGTTAATGTAACTTTTCCATTACAAGGATCTGGTTTAGGCATAAATAATATGGGTCGAATTAGCTAACCCTTAGGAACTGGATTTCCTACCTCGATGCCAAACATCACCAACAATTCTGCAGCGGTGATAAGGCAACATATGGATGAAAGTAATCTTGAGATGGTCCAGATGCTTGCCCAACAAATGGGTGTTATA
Source organism: Lathyrus tuberosus (assembly GCA_022829125.1). NCBI lineage: Eukaryota > Viridiplantae > Streptophyta > Magnoliopsida > Fabales > Fabaceae > Lathyrus > Lathyrus tuberosus. The sequence continues at coordinate 20,690,842 of JALAZF010000022.1, read as the reverse complement.
TTCAATCCCTTAATCCAAAATACTACCCAAACCAATCAATAATTGACACCGTAAATGACGTGCATTGCTGACTTCTTTGGTGTCCCACAACCTCCTTGACAGCCTCAGAGGGAACAGTTAATCAAGTTCAACCACCTGTACCCCCAGACAAACGTTTTAAACTAGGGGACAGTAGTCAAACCACCTAGGGTCGAACCTCCTAGAATTGAACAGTTAATCCAGAGGGAACCAAGGGTAGTAATGGTAACTAGAAACCAGAATGCTAATGAAGTAATAAATCAAGTTCGACGCGAAGATGTAGCGGCGGATAATACCTAGCAGCCATGGTCGAAAAGATTATGGCCAGGAATGGGGTAAATGTTGGCCTTCATAGGCCAAATTATGCATCACCATTGTCTGAACATATCTTGCAGTCAGATTTACCCCCTAAATGGAAAGTCCTAAAATTCACTAAGTTTTCTGGGGATACTAGTGAGTCCACAGTTGAGCATGTGGCAAGATAATTGATAGAGGTTGTCGAAATCGCTAACAACGAAAACCTAAGAGTGAAGTATTTCCCAATTTCACTCACAAAAAACGCCTTTACTTGGTTTACAACACTACTAACAAATTCGATCCATAATTAGACTAAGTTGGGGAGATTGTTCCATGAACAATTCTATATGGGACAATCAAAGATAAGTCTGAAAGAATTGGCTAGCATTAAGAGGAAATTCTATAAGCCAATAGACGATTACCTGAATAGGTTTCGACTGCTTAAGGTAAGGTGCTTTACTCAGGTGCCTGACATAAGTTGGTCGAAATGGTCGCTGATGGCCTCGACTACTCAATTAGGAAAAAGTTGGATAACCAGTACATGAGAGATATGACCCAGTTGGCTGATAGAGTTCGACAAGTTAAACGACTGAAGGCTGAAAAAGCTAGGGCCAACAAGAATAAAAAAGAGGGGGTAGCCTACGTTAAATTCTATGAAGATGAGCAAGAAACTAGTGTCAATCCCTTCTTCGGCGAGAGTGAAATTGATCTTGCTGAATTAAATCAAGGCCCACCTTACTCATGTAAAGTTTTAAAGCCATCGAATGGAAAGAATCCAGTCGATTCTGAGAAGAACGATAGGTTCCCTAAAAGAACCTATACCTTCGACGTCACCAAGTGTGACAAAATATTTGATTTATTAGTTAAAGATGACCAAATGATAGTGCCTTATGGCGCTAAAATGCCTCCTTTAGAACAGAGAAAAAAGAGAGTTTTTTGTAAGTATCATAATTTTCTTGGCCATAAAACATCTCAATATTTTCTTTTCAGGGATCTCGTTCAAAATGCCATTAAGGAGAGAAGACTCAAGTTTGCTGATAAGTCAAAGAACCAGATGAAGGTGGACTCTGATCCCCTCCTTGTTGCTGATGAACACTATTCAGAACCATCGATGGTAAACATGGTCGAAGTTGATGATGACTTCACCAATAATGTTGTAATGGTCGAAGCTACTGATGGTTTCATTAGAAGAGTTGCTGAAGACTCTGATCAAGAAACCACTGAGGGTTTCGTCTGGATTGATGGGAACTTAAATCACGAAGTCACTAAATACTTCAACGAAGAAGCTACTGAGGGCTTCACTAAGAAAGTAACTGACGAATTTAAACTTGAAACCACTGAGGGTTTCTTGAATGAAGCTGCTGAAGGCTTTGATAACGGGACTACTGAGGGTCCCAACTAAGTAATTTCACTGTGTGAAACTACTGATGGTTTCATACAAATCAACAACAAAACTAAGGCTACTAAAGGCCTTAGGATGAAACTTCAAGAATTGGATATCTCTGCAGGTACCAACCTTGGGGTTAACATGGTCGAGATGACCCAAGAGTCCGCAATGGAAGTAGACAAATGCACTCTTAAACAAGAAGAATATGCCAAAGTGGCATATCCAAAACAAGAAGAGATCTGGTTGAGTTTCTTCACAGATGCCAGCGAAAGAACTCTTAAGTGATGTTGTGTCCCAGATGCAGTGTTGTCTTTGACCGAAAAGTTGAGGAGAACATCCAAGGGGTTCGACAGGAAAAGGATAGGAACAACTAGAGGAACTCAAACAACCATGGCGCTTTTGAGAGAAAGGGAGAACCAAGGAGATATGATCAACATGGACCAGGGGTATATGGCAATAGGCCATCAACATTCAAGCCCACTTCTGATGCCCCCAAGGGCAAGTGGGTGAGGCCAGTTCAGAAAAGAGAGAATGGCAAAAAAAAAATGGCAAAATTTTGAAGTCGAAAGAGGATCTTCGATAGCGTACCGAAGGGAGTTCCAGGCTTCCAAACAACTATCTTGGCGCTCAGAAACTACAAAGGGAATAATCCAATGACGACGTCTCAGTGGAGACATCAACGAACAAATTGCAAGGCTGAAAGGGAAGCTGCGGAAAAAGAGAAAGATGAGTCTAGCAGCAACGAGCAAATCAAAAAGGATAATAACAAAGACAGAAAACCTATCGAGAAGAAATTTTTCAAAAGAAAGTTGTTCGCAGACCAGCAAGAAGATGAAAAGGCGAAGTTTGACCAGATGCCTACGGATGATGATATTATGATGGACGATTTTGATTCAGGATCATAACCGTCAATAGATATTATCTACAAATGTCATATTCGTGCTACCTAGGAAGTATGATAGGGTGACGGAATTTGAAGACCCGGAAGATGAGGTCAAAATAGAAGTGGCTGGTCAAAGACCAGTGTGTTATTATATCTTGAATGATGGCTGTGTCGAGGAGCAGAATGCATTCTTTGAAAGACCAGATGAAGCCATGAAAAACCACTTGAAGCCTCTATTCATTAGAGGGAAGATAGAGAATATTGGTATCAACAAAATATTAGTAGATGGAGGGGCGACAGTAACCTAATGTCGCATTATATGTTAAAAAAGATTGGAAAAAGCGACTCCGACACGAAGCCTCATAACATGGTTCTTTCAAATTACGAAGGGAAGGTGGGAACAACCATGGGATTCATTCAGGTAGATTTTATCGTTGGCATAATTACTTGGCCAACAATGTCATGGTGATTGCATCTAAGGAGAATTACACTCTACTCCTTGGAAGGGAGAGGATACATGGAATAGGTGCAGTGTCTTCGTCACTTCACCAAAGGATATCCATCTAGAGAAGTGATGGAATTGTCAAAAATATTGAGGCGGACTAAAGCTATTATATGGCTGAGGTTAACCAAATAAGTGGGTGACACTTTGATAAAAATTTAGCCCACATAACGCCTTGTAACCCTGCAAGTTTTAATTTTACACATGCAGATAAAGCCTTCTATTCATTGTACCTTCATCCCACCCACGACTTTCAGTGGGATATGGAGGTTATAGGCGAAGAAGACTATGTCTTCGGAACAGCTGGGATCCAACCAGCTGGTTGGGGTAGTGAGTTTAGTGACAATGACTGAGTCATTGGCACTCAAAAAGATTTCGGCTTATATAGCAGAAAACAAATTGAAAGCGGCCATAGAGGCCAAATTAAAATACATGGTTGTCGAAGCCAAAGTTGAAGAAAAGAACTTTGAAGGTCCTGGGAAGGACTTCGACCCGGAACCACCTGACAAAGATCAAGTCGAAGTGCAAAGCCAAAGGCTATATGCCATCTATGATGATGAGCCTTTAGGTTTTGAGAAGGATCCGCTAGCAAGAAATATCAAAATGCTGGCGTAAGACCCTTTGGAAGAGATCAACCTGGGTGAAGGGACAACGAAAAGGCCAACCTACATCAGCGCCAACCTTGACTCACAACTCAGAGTCGAAGTAATTCAACTGCTGAAGGAGTTCAAAGACTGCTTCGCGTGGGATTACAACAAAATGTATGGTTTAAGTAGAGATCTGGTCGAACTAAAGTTGCCAATAAAGCCTAGAAAGAATCCCATCAAGCAAACTCCAAGGTGCTTTGCACCTGAAGTTCTCTCAAAGATCAAAGAGGAGGTTGAAAGATTTCTGAGATGTAAATTCATCTGTATGACCAGGTATGTCGAATGGATTGCCAACATTGTTCTAGTTATTAAGAAAAATGGAACTTTAAGGGTTTGCATAGATTTTAGAGATTTAAATGTTGCAACCCCAAATGATGAGTATCGAATGCTTGTGGCAGAAATGTTAGTTGACTCTGCTGCAGGTCATGAGTATTTAAGTATGCTCGACAGATATTTTGGATATAATCAGATTTTCATTGCTGAGGAAGATGTGTCGAAAGCATCATTTTGATGCTCTGGAGCATTAGGCACTTTCGAATGGGTAGTAATGCCCTTTGGCCTAAAGAATGTTGGGGCAACTTGTCAAAGAGCAATGAATTCTATTTTTCATGACTTTATTGAAATATTTATGCAGATTTATATTGATGATATTATGGTTAAGTCAGTTTCAGGAAAAAACAATTAGTAAACAATCATTCTCTCCCCGACTTGAATTCAACCACATCATCATGTGAATACTCCCTACTTTCTAAGGCAAGGCAAAAATTCATACAACAACACAAAGTTGAGGGTTCAAGAAAAAACAACAATCAAGATCCACACAAAAAATGAATTTGACACTCATAGACAAGCATCAAGCTCAAACAACATGGATAATGACCAAAGGCTCAAAGGGGTCGAATGATCGCACGCTCACAAGGTGAATGGCTATTTGGATAGGTAGTTGTGCTCAAAATGAAACAAAATGCCTTGATCCTTTTCATGCTTTCATATAATCAACACAAACAAAAGATTAAGCATAATAAAATCCAGTTAGAACAAGAATGTTGGTACTCCGCGCATATATGAACAATGGAAAGCTACCTCACAAAAAGGTGGGAACTAAAGTGATTCACACAAGAACAAGTATACAAAAGAATGAATGGCATGGAAGTTTGTAAAAAGCCCAACTATCATGAATATGATAAAGTTAAGAAAGCAATAAACACATACCTTGGACGTGTACAAAACTTAACAATATCATTACCATACATCCGCAAGTTGAAACGATCAAACTTGGAAAATCACAAAATGCATCCTCAAATTAGCCAACCAAAATTTGCGTCCAGACAACACACAAAAACATTAGAAACTAAAAACAATAAAACATGCTTGTTTTACGTCGTAAGCTCGACGCCTTTACAATGCTTAGCTAGCAACTTCCTTCCTTCATGCCATGGTGATGCCTCATCGCGCAAGGTTCCCTAACCAAACACTTAAACAAACGTTATGGGAACAAAATGTATACAACACTTGAACAAACATAATGGAAATAGACAATATATACGATATATACAAAACTCAAAAATAAAGAAACTATCGCAATGCGATTCAATATCAAAACCAATCCCCAGCAACGACGCCATTTTGTTGAAGCGGAATAGCGGCAAGCAACAAACATTTTGGAAGTATTTTTCCGGAAATTTATCGTGTCCACAAAGATTGGTTCGAGGGAAAGAATGTCGTTCGACAGTTTAAACGTTAAAGAGTTTGGGTTTAAAATGGGTTTAAATTAAATGCGAGAAATAAAACTTATGAACATAAAAAGAATTTATTCTTTGGAGAGTATAGAACTCTCGAGTTTACATTTCATCTACCCTATCAAATAGTCAAACTTACTACTCATTTGCACGCAACCTAAATCACTCGTCAACATTATCACGTATCACTCACAACAAAGGTTATGTCTAACACAAAGTTGAGAGAACAACCGCATCGCCTCAGAGGTGATGTCTCATGCAACTCGACCACACGGAAGCATTAAGAATCGATACTCAAGTGAATATTAAGCCTCAATCTATCTCTAGAGTTAAGATCCTAATAAATGTTCATCCTAATTCCGGATTTAAGGAGGATATGTCTACCGCAACTCAAATCCATGCATAAAGCGATTAAAACAAGGATAACACCAATAGAGATTTGTAAAATAGCTCGCATACAAAGCCATGAGCAATAAATATACATACTATCAAAGTAAACTTACATACAAACTCACAACAGTGGAAAGTACAAAGGGAAGAGAGAAGAGGAATCAAAATCTCTCGCGGTGTCAATCACGATCCAAGAATCATCTGCCCCCAATCGTAGAGTTGCAACCTCCATTGATGCTTTTCTAAGCTCTAAACTACAAAGAATGAAGGTTTGATGAATTGGTAACAAATACCCCAAAACGTCACCTAAAAATGGCAAAAATGAACTTATAGACATTACAAAATCTGTCACGTTCGTTAAGCGAAGGTTTTACTCGAAAAGCGAGCCTAAAAAAGTGGCACTTAAGTGCCTCTGAAATGCTAAACCGCCTTTGCAAAATTCTAGAAGTTCGCAGTGCGAACTATTTATTCGCAAAGCGAATGCTCGTTGCATAGTTCGCAAAGCGAACTTTTGTCCTTTTCTCCCCTGTCCAATTCCGGGAGCCTTCGCAGACATTCGCAAAGCGAACATTCGCTGGCACACTCGCAAAGCAAACATGACAGCAAACCAGCTCTTATTTAGACCACAACTTCTGCACCGTAACTCTGATTTACGCACGGTCGGAAGCGGTGGAAAGCTTATTCAATGCTCTTTACGACAATGGCAAGATATCCTTGATTGAATACCTGCAAAAAATGAGAGAAAATCAATTAAACTCAATGATATTTACACGATACGCAATATATACACTAAAATATAAAGTAAACGTATTTATAAACAAATTGGGGTTTATTCGAATGATATAGACAAAAAGTATCGATAAGTGTACCAAAACGTATATACAAAAATAGGTACATTTTACACTCATCAGTCTGACAAGACCTTAGGGAGCATGTTAGCTCAAGAGGATGAAAATGGCGTCGAAAGAGCCATTTGTCACCTTAGTAGAGTCTTGAATGATGCAGAGACTAAAAAAGTATAGTCAAAAAGTTTGGTCTTTGTCTATACTTCTCTTGTACAAAATTAAAGCATTATATAAAGCCAGTTGAAGTTTATGTTTCATCTCCTTTTGACGTTATTAAACATATGTTTTCTAAACCTATTTTGCACAGTCGAATAGGTAAATGGGTGTTAGCCTTAACAAGATATTCTTTAACTTATATGTCTTTAAAGGCTGTTAAAGGACAAGTGGTAGCCAACTGTATAGTTGACCACTCTATAGTCGAAAACTTCCTAAACTATGTGGAGCTTGAACCTTGGAAGTTATACTTCGACGGTTCTAGTCATAAGGATGGAACGGAAGTAGAAGTATTGATTATTTCTCCTAACAAAATTCCAACAAAATTCAAGTATAAGGTTGAAGGCCTTTGTTCAAACAACGAAGCTTAATATGAAGCTTTAATTGCTGAACTTGAAATATTGTTGGAATTGGGGGCAACTCGAGTCGAAATACTGGGAGACTCAGAGTTGGTAATAAAGCAAATTACAATGGAATACAAAAGTGTCAAGGAAAATCTTATCATATACTTTATGATAGCCAATAAGTTGCTACAAAAATTTGAAATGGTAAGCATTCGACACATACCTCGACTTGAGAATCAAGAGGACAATGACTTGGCCCAGATTGCTTTAGGGTACAAAATTTTGAAGGAAAATTACAAGATGCAATCGAAGTCAGAGGAAGGGTTTTATCAATTAAACTACCCCTAACAGATTTGGAGACAATGAAGCTAGGATATCCTAACGAAGAAAGCTTTGAGATATTGGCTATAGATAATTTGACAGACGAGGATTGGAGAAAGCCAATAGTAGACTACTTATAGAATCCAACAGCTTCTGTCGAACGAAAGGTCAAATATCGTGCCTTAAGCTATGTTCTAATGGGTAATGAATTATTCAAAAAGATGCCTGAAGGTGTCTTACTCAAATGCCTTAGCGAATCTGAGGCATATTTGGCTCTTTTTAATGTCCAGAGTGGGGCATGTGGAGCACATCAAGTAAGCCATAAGATGAAGTGGTTATTATTTCGACAAGGAATGTATTGGCCAACAATACTTAAAGATTTTATTGAATTCGCCAAAGGATGTCAAGAATACCAAGTACATGCAGGCATTCAACATGTTCCTGCAAGTGAACTACATTCCATAGTGAAGCCTTGGCCCTTCAGAGGTTGGGCTTTGGATTTAGTTGGTGTAATTCGACCAGCATCATCCAAGAGTCAAAAATACATTTTAGTGGGAACAGATTATTTCACTAAATGGATTGAGGCTATACCACTGGTAAATGTGGATCAAGATGCAGTGATCGAATTCATCCAAAAGCACATTATTTACAGGTTTGGAATCCCAAAAACTATTACAACAGATCAGGGATCAGTTTTTACTGGTCGAAAGATGCAAGAATTTGCTAAAGAAATGGGGTTCAAAGTTTTAACATCCACACCTTATTATGCTCAAGCTAATGGTCAAGTCGAAGCAGCAAATAAAGTTGTGATTGGGTTAATTAAGAAGCATGTGGGAAAGAAGCCAATAAATTGACATAAGACATTAGACCAAGTTTTGTGGGCTTGTCGGACCTCCCCTAAGGATGCTACAAATACTACACCTTTTCGACTAACATATGGTCATGGTGTTGTGTTACCAGTCGAATATATTTACAGTCAACCAAAATTCAAAGACAACATGAGATCCCATCTGATTCCTATTGGAATATGATGTTGGACGAATTAGTTGACTTGGACGAAGAAAGACTAAATGCCTTAGAATTATTAAAAAGGCAAAATAAGAGAGTGGAAAAGTCATACAATAAAAAGGTGAAAGTTAAGTTATTTTCAACTCGAGATTTAGTTTGGAAAGTGATTTTGCCCATGGATAAGAAAGATAGAACTTCGGGTAAGTGGTCTCCAAAGTGGAAAGGTCCTTTTCAAATTATTAAAGTATTTTCCAATGGCGCATATGAGATCGAAGAGTTAAATAAAGATAGAAGAATCTTGAAGGTAAATGGTAAATGTTTAAAGAAATATAGGCCTACACTTCAAGAAATAAAGATAAATAAGGAGTAATTCATGCAAAGGATAGTCGAAGCCAAAATGGGAATTAAAGTAAAAATTGTCAAAATGGCTAAGTCATTACAATCAATGCCACGAAGGGCTTAAAATTGCAATCAGAAAATTACAAGTTCATCAACAATCAAGCTAAAATGGGAGAGAGCTCTTCATCTTCTCATATTTGGATTTTTGAAGCACCAAGCGCCACTCACAGAGAGCCTTGTTGGTCGAAAGGTCTTCACTTTCCTTTCCAGGTTTTTGAGCTATGTCGACGTGATACATCCCGACCTTAAGTTCTTTGGCCACTTCTTAATGATCAAACTTGAGAAGTTCGTCTTTGTGTTGCTTGGCCTGAGCAATTTTGGTCTGTAAATCCTTGATTTGTTTCTCCCATTCTTCGACATTCTTGTCACAACTTTTAATCTCTGTCTTCTTTTGTTCAGAGACCTTTTCTAGATCTGCAACCTTTGTGGTGGACTCAGTGGCTGCTTCCTATTTAGACAGTTGGGTCTCTGATTTATTTTGAATTTTATTTGAAAAATATCAGAGACGACTGAGATTAGCAACAACAAGATCAATCAGCGTGCCCATCTATATTATGGCATCAATAACTTTTAGAGAAACCTCTAAGACATTAACTTGCTTCAAGAGTTTCTTGATCCCAAAACTAGCTGAAGTGTCTTTTTCTAAGAGTTAGAACAAATCAACATTAAAAACCTTCTCTTTGATTTGGGGAAGCAAGTCATCCTCAGGTTTATTGGCAGACTGATTTACTGAGGCAGTCGAAGTGATGGTACTATTGTCAGTAAAACTTAATCTGGAGCTGATCATAGCCTTTAAATTTTCAAGTGGCCTCTGCACCTTCAGGGACTCTAGCTCTTCATGTGAGAGGCTGGTAGAATTTGTGCCAGTCAAAGCATCAGGATTTGGGTCAGTTATTGATAGATCCTCTTGCTGTTATTTTTCTTCTTCATTTTTGTCTTTCTCTTCTTCTTCATCATCGTCCTCCACAACAACTTCAGTTTCAAAATTAAACATGGAGTGATCCTCTTCCTCCTCCTCTTCCTCTTCACCCTTTTCGTCATCACTGCCTTGTTGATTGATAGGGGAGTCATCTATAGACTAGTCTTTGTCAATTTTTTCTGTAGATGGCATTTCCGTGACTCCTGCGAAATCAACTAAGGCTTCCTCCCTTGTTGGGCTTTTTCCTTGATCAGGTGTGTTGGTTTGCAAAAGCTCGGTGGTGACCTTGGGCTGTGATTTCTTTTGATGATCACCAGCTAGCTGGCTCACTTCGTCTACGGATTCTTTGGTAGAATCCTTGGGAGAAGTTTTGTGTTGGGTGGAAGGGCTTGTTGGATGATAGGTAGGATCACTGCTAGTGGTGGGAATGATTTGCTTAACAAGGGGATGCCCCTTATCATCTTTGGCATCCTAAGAAGAAGAAATCAAGAAAAATATTATAAGCATATTAGTCGAAGATAATCATAAAATTCAAAGACGAAGAAGAAATCTATGTACCTTAGGATCATTAGTCCCAGGGCTAGAGTTGTCACTCTCCACCTGATCTAGATTTTCCTTATCAGTTGATTTTTTTCTACTGGGGGTGACATCAGTCTCTACCACATTTGGAGTGGAAGGTTTCTTCGCAGGTGCTTTAATTGTTTTGGCTGAGGTCGAAAACCGGCATCAGTAATTTTTGTTTTCTTTTTCTTTTTCTTGGGTTGTTTGGATTGATCTGGAGAAAGATCCCCATCATCAAATTCAATTAGATGAACCTCAGGTTCCTTTTGCTTTCTCTTTTTTGGTGTCGGAGGTGGTCTTCGACTTCCCTGCAAAAAATATTATACTTCAGATGTCAGCCTGGGAAGGCAATATGCAAAAAGAATAATAAGCACAACGTTTTACCTTTGTTGTGATTTTCTTGGATTTGTCTTCTTCTTCTTCTTCGACGGCTTCTTTTTCAGCAGGAGTAGGTTTCTTGGGTGGAATTCTTATAGCTGCAAAGAAAATTAATGCAATTAGCATAAACCAAGTACAAAACGTAATTAAAGAGAAATGGATAGAAAGAAGTGGTGTCGAAGAAACTCCCATTCCAAACCTTCATATATTGGAGACTCCACGCGAACGTGTTCTATGCCAATATGAAGGTGGTGAAGGTTGAGAAACACAAGAAAGGGGGTTTGAATTGGGTTTCACATTTCGTCCCCATTTGCGGAATTTAAACTGATGACGTTAACATGTAAATAAAAATAAATGAACAAAATTATTTTTATCCTGGTTCACTGTTAACGAAGCTACTTCAGTCCACCCACCAAGGTGATTTTGCCTTATCACAAGGACTTAATCCAACAATCATAAATGATTACAACCATAATGGATACCTTCAGTTGCCTTCTTGAGAATCCTGGCTTTCACTAGCCTCTCAAGGAATCAACTTCCAAGCCGTTAGACAACAACCTGACCCTCTCAAGCATCCTAGTCTTCACTTGACCGCTCAAGGAACAACATCCACTAAGTTGTTAGAAACACGCTTAGTCTTCTCAAGCATTCTTGTCTTCACTTAACCGCTTAAGGAACAATACCTTTTACAAGGATTTTCTTGTGCACTAATATGCTTCTTACAAGCCGATTACACAAATGAAGTACAATAACACCTAAGTGTTTCTAGCAAGTTCTTGAGCAATAGCTCCTTGCTTTCTAATACAGAAACTATCTAAAAAATGAATCTCTAAGAGATTATAAAGCACACTAGTTTTGTATTGCTTAAAACATTTCTTATTGAGCACTACAGCTTCTTCTCATGAGCTTTAAGCTAATGCTTCTTCCAGCTTAACTATCAAGATCAACTAAGTTAATATGCTTCACTTATTGATGTTTCACTTGACTAGTTTCACATGGCTTTAGCATGAACATCAACTAAGTTACTTCGAAATTATTGGTACACTTGCCGAGAAGTCATCATATTTTTGGTATCGCTGCCGAGGACTGTTAATTGCAATAGGACAACGCTTTTGCAATATTTTATTTTTAGTTTTTATTGCTTTTTGTTTATTTTCTTGTTTATCATAGTGCTACTGAGGTATTTTTTGTTTGTGTATGCACACTTCAAGATAGACATTATTATCATTTGATCCAGAAATTGAAAGAACTACATGTGCTCTCAGAAAAGTAACTAGAGAAGCAATTCTGGCGGATGGGGACCCAGTAGACGATCCACCACTAATTTCCTTAGACACTGAAGAGGGGGATAACATGGCAGCACCATCACCCCAAACTATGGGGTATTACTCTAAAAGAACCGACGATGGACAGGTTTCTAGAGGGTTTACACCAGCATACCCTACTAACTTTGATATTAAGAATTTTGTGCTTTCAGGTCTAAGAGACAATCCGTTCGACGGGAAAGCTATCAGAGATTCATGGGGTCATCTTACACGCTTCTACAAAACCTCTTTGATGTGCAAACCAAATGATGTCACAGGGGACTAAGTCAAGCTACGATTTTTTGGTTTCTCACTTATTGGAAGGGAAAAAGATTGGTTACTATGCCTTCCAAATGGAACCATTCGAACATGAAAAGAACTGAAGGATAAGTTCCTAGAAAGATTTTTCACCACTAACCAATTTACTGAGAGAAGAGCCAAAAATGTAAGTTTTGAGAAACAAGAAACAAAATCACTATATGAGTCATGGGAGAGGTTAATATTATTATTGCGCAGATGACTGAATCATAATACGAATAATATGGAGCAAATGCAAAATTTCATTAAAGGCCCCAAGAGTCAAACACGCATGTTGCTAGATGCTTCCGCGGGAGGCACAATCAAATCAATGACCGAACCTTAAGTCAAAGATCTATTTCAGAAGATGTGCTTGAATGAGTACCGAACTAATAGTGAAAGGTGAGTAAAAAGTGAAACGGTAGGCACCCTTAAAGGTATGTTAGTTATTGATACTCAAACTGCCCTTTTAGCTCAAATGGAATTATTAAATAAGAAGCTACCTGAAAGTAGCTTGAATAGAGCTAACGTGAGCCATGTACAAGCACTAAGGCACGATTTCTGTGGAGGAGGACATGAAAACAAAAGGTGCTCTTTGGAAGGGTCAAGTGAAGAGGTCCAATTTGAAAATTTTCAGAAGAACAACCCTTGTTGCAACACCTACAATTTGGGATGGAAGGATCATCCGAATTTTTGGTGGGGAAACAATCAGAGTTCAAGTGGTAACCAAGCCATGCAACAAAACCAGCAAACTTCCAACTTCCAAAGGAAACCTTCACAGGTGGAAGAGACCTTATAAAATTTCATCAAGGCCACTCAAAGTAGCTTAGATCAGGTAAATAAGAATCATGAGACCATGAGTAGAAACTATGACGCATCCATCAAAAATTTAGAGATGCATATTGGTCATTTGTATAGACAAATAGTTGCTTTACCAAGCTCGAGTGGAGGATTCTCAAGTAATACGGTATATAATCCTAAGAATGGGTTTTGCAAGGTTGTGGAAACAGGCTTTAAAGTGAATGCTAATATTGGTAAGAATGAATAGTTGAATAAGTGATTATGGAAAAGGGAGAATTAAGGAATGAAAGGGAGGAGAGTGAATTTTAGGGTGGCCAAGAAGAGAGAGGAGTCACCATCGATCAATTAATAGACAAAAACTCCCAGTGGAGAAGAACCAAGAAGCAAATCCTCAATAATCTCAATCCACCACTACCTGATTACCTCAAAGCACCGTATCCAATAATAAAGAAGAAACTCATTCATGAAGATGAAGCATGAATGTTTGCCAAGTTTAAGGAGATGTTGAAGACACTCCAGGTAAATATCTCGTTTCATGAGGTTTTAGAACTAATGACTAGGTTTTCTAAATTTATGAAAGCGTTATTAAAGGGTACGAAGCAAAAAGTAGATAAGGAACAAGTCAACATGAATGAAAAAGATGAAAATACCATGCCTAAGACATTGCCACCAAAGCTAAAGAATCCAAGTAAGTTCTCTATATCTTGTACAATTGGTGGAGTGGAGATCCCATATACTTTATGTGATTTAGGGTCTAGTATAAATTTGATGCCACTGGATAAGGTTAAGGAGTATGACTTGGAAGAGATCATACTGAGCAATATAACTTTTGCTTTAGTTGATTCATCTATTACTTACCCTCTTGATATTATACAAGACGTGTTAGTACATGTCGATGGTTTAGTGTTTCCTGCAAATTTTGTGGTACTGGACATGAAAGGAGATCTTGAAGGGTCGGTAATTCTCAGACACCCATTCTTGGCAACTAGGAAAGCAAATATAGATATGGAGATAGGTGAACTTATCTTGAAGTTCAATAAGGAAAAAATTATTTTCAAAGTGTGTGACTGGACACCGTATGTGGAGGACTTGGATACATGCTACCATCTAGAAGAAAAGGGTAGCAAGGCTGACAAAGGGATGATAAAAAGTGAAGTGACCGGCGTGAGGGTTTCCCTTGCGCCAGACGTGCCTTAGGCATGGACCGTCAAGTTAGTGACGGAAAAGAAACGCTTAGTGGGAGGTAACCCATCGGTAATAATTTATTTTAATTTTTGCTTTGAATTTTATTTTTGCAACATGTCAAGTTTGTGTGTTGTTGTGGTGTATAAGATAAAACAGGTTAAAAGAAGAGGGGAAAAAAGGGAGAAGAAAAGAAGATGAAAAGAGAAGGAAAATGTGATGCCCCTGGAATAATCACGCAATCTATCACGCATGTGATAGTCCTGCATCACGCGCGCGATATATATAATGCACGCGATATAGACGTTAGGGGAATCTCAGAACCGTTGGCATCGCGCGAGCGATGAATCTATAACATGTGCGGTATGAACTTGCAAACAGACTTTGGAAGGAACCGTTGCCATCACACGGGATAGATGTATAATGCGTGCGATGAGCAATGATCATGTGTACTATAAATAGGGCCTGGTTCCTACTTTCTGGGAATTCATCTGAGCATTTTAGGCAAAAAATCTTCTTTTTTTTCTCTGTGCATATTGTTTTTGTGTTGTGTTGTTGTAGTTATCATGGCCCCAAAAAGAGCACGACTTGTACGAAGATCATCTTCAAGGCAGCCCCCACTGCAAACACTCCCACTTATCCCAACCACAAATTCTTATCTGAGACTCATGCTGAGAAATTCCTCAAGATGGTGGATTACCACATTATGAGGAAAGAGCCTTCGCTTGTGAAGAGTTACAAGGTTTTGATGAGGTGGTTGAGGTGCTTTAGCAAAGGCGATGGGTAAGCTTTGATAATTTAATTCTTGAAACCAACAAAATAATAAGGCTAGAGTTCTACGCTAACGCTGCTTTTGGCGTAATAGGCACCTACACCTCATATCTGCGAGGTAAGTACATTGACTATTCTCTTTCTTCTATTAATTCTATTTTTAATTTACACTCTCCCCCAACAAGTGCCCTTAGAAACTATAGGCAAGAATATAAGGTTATGAATGAGGCATTAGACCAATAAATAATTGAACATTTTTGTAGACCTAAAGCGGAGTGGACGATGGAGCGTGGCTTAATGTTACGACTCAAAACCGCCGACTTCCGCCAAATTCTTAGGGCATCGGCATCTTATTTTATGCAAACCTTAGAAGTCGCATCTAATCAATCACAATTCATTGTGACGCGATGTTTAGGTCTTTTAGCTCTTTAGAGGGGGGAATCGATTTACTTGGGGCGCTTAATTGCTAAAAAATAAAAATATATGCTAACGCTACACAACGTGCCTGTGGGCATTTTTGTGTTATAAATGAACTGTGAAGGAGAGTAGGTGTACCCGAGTACTCCAAATATGAGACTATAATTACAAAAGCACCCTTCAACGCTTCGGCTATAAGGAGGCTGGAAAACATGCATAAAGGAGAAGCTGCTCAACATGATCAAGAAAACAAACAAGCTGGAAATGATGAAGAACTCTACCAACCACAAATGCAAAATCAACCACCTCAAATGCAAGGTCAACTGACTTCAGAATTTCAAAGAAGAATGAAAGCTCATGGCGTGTGGTTACAAGGTGGATCAAAGAAGTTTCACCCACTTTGTACGCTGACCCTCCCAGATTCGCTTCGGTGTTCAGAGACTTCATCAATCAACAAGAAGACCATATGTCGGCTCAAAGCTTAAGAGATCGGTTTGCATTAGCCGAGGAAATGGAGAATTATTTCATCAACCAAGATCAAGAGCAAGCAAGGAGGAGAGACCACATGCGCGCCAAATGGACTCGACAGAACAATGACTTTAACAACACTATGAACGATATGCATGATCTTTTCGGTAATGATAATATGTGAAAAGACATGAAGTTAGTTTTTTGAAGACTTTATATTTGTTTTTTATTTTTCAATTATGTACCTAGAGAAGATCAATATTTACTATAAGTGCTCTTCCACACCCATTTATTATCAATCATTGTCTTTAATAAACAAGTCTCATAGCTGTTTCTTTTTTCAGATTTACAAGTTATAGCTTTAGCATTGAACAAATGATCCAAGAAAAAAAGGGACTTGATCATCGTGAAAGCAATAGGCAACTTGAAGGCAAAGGATAAGAAAATAATCAAATGACTTGTACTCAACACTACTACAAAACGCTAAAACAATAATGTCAGGCTTACAACGCATCCTTTTACGTCGTTGTAATAGGTTAAAAATTTCAGGCCCAGGCAAAAGTTGGGGTATAAACAGTCATTTAATGACGGTTGACTTAAACCACCGTAGTAATAAATAAAATGTAGCAAGCTTCGATTCCTTGCAACTACATTTTTTCCATTTTTTAGAGTACATTTAGCGCGTGTCACTTAAGTCCATTATTTAAAAAATAAATTGTAAATGATTTTACAACAGTTAAGATGAACAACCGTAGTAATAAATGAAATGTAACAAGCTTCGATTCCCTGCAACACATTTTTTCCATTTTTTAGGATACATTTAGCGTGTGTCACTTAAGATTCCACTACGGTTTGTTTCTCCAACCGAGATTAAAAGCTTTATTGATAAATTAAAACAAAACTTATTATGTATTTCTTTCATAAGACGCCCCAATCGAACAAGTGAGCCAGAGACGCCCTAACCTTTACCCTCTTCGTCTTTATTCATTTGCTTCTTCAGCTTCGAAGTAAGGTACTCTTCAACATATTCATTCCTTTTTTCTTGGTTTATGCTCAAATATTGACCGTCTTCATTCATTTGCTTCTTCAGCTTCGAAGTAAGGTACTCTTCAACATCTTCATTCCTTTTTTCTTGGTTTATGCTCAAATATTGACCGTCTTCATTCATTTGCTTCTTCAACTTCGAAGTAAGGTACTCTTCAACATCTTCATTCCTTTTTTCTTGGTGTTTATGCTTAAATATTGACCATCTTCGTTCATTTGATTCTTCAGATTCGACGTACGGTACTCTTCAACATCTTCATTCCTTACGTTTATTTGATTACAGCTTCGAAGTACGGTATTCTTCAATATCTTCATTCCTTTTTTCTTTGTTCATATTGTATATGCTCAAGTCAGAATGTGATGTTTCATATGCTTTACGTTTAGTATGAGAGTACATCTTCATTGATTTTTTCTTTGTTCATATTGTATATGCATATGCTTGAGTTTTTGGATTAGATTTTGGCGTGTCATTCACATTATTATACATGTATAAATTTCAGAAGTTGTAATGGATCATAGTTGGATGAAAGCTAATAGATTAGGTCCGGTTTATGAGAACAGAGTTTGTGAATTCCTTGAATACGTTGATAAACATCTTCTCGGCAATAATGGTATCTTTTATTGTCCTTGTGTTGTTTGCACGAATATCAAAAAGGGTACAAAGAAATAAATACACAATCACCTTTGTTGTGATGGTATATGTCAAAATTATATAATATGGACGTGGCATGGTGAGGTGGATAATAAGGAAAGTCGTGTGTCACAAAGTCAAAGAGTGGAGGAAGATGAATATATGGAAGATCAACTAGAGGATATGTTCCTTGATATTGGGGAATCTTCTTTTATGAATGCTCATATTTATGATAATTTATGTAGTGATAAAGACACCCCTTTATATAAGGGATGCATAGAGTTCACACAATTGTCGGTGGTGTTAAAGTTGTTTAATCTGAAGGTATAAAATGGATGGTCGGATAAAAGTTTCACGGAATTACTTGAATTGCTACAGCAAATGTTACCAGAAGATAACAAATTGTCGGATCGTTGCTATGAGGCCAAAAAGATATTGTGTCCACTTGGTCTGGAGTATATCAAGATACATGCTTGCCCTAATTATTGCATATTATACCAGAAACAGTATGAAGACTTATTTCAAGGTCCGAAATGTGGTGTCTCGTGTTACAAGCTGAAGGCTAACAATGCTGATGACAATGATCACTATGAAAATGTTAGTAGGAAGCATCCTCCTGCTAAAGTGTTATGGTACTTGCCAATAGTTTCATGATTAAAGAGACTTTTTGCTAATTCGAATGACGCAAAGAATCTTAGATGGCATGCAGATGAAAGGATTCGTGATGGAAACATTCGCCACGTAGCTGATTCATTGCAATGGAAGAAAATTGATTCGTTGTTTCCGAATTTTGGAGTCGAGCCAAGAAACCTTAGGCTTGGGCTTGCCATCGATGGAATGAACCCCTTTGGTTATCTGAGCACTAATCATACTTCGTGGCCTGTTCTTCTCACTATTTACAACCTATCTCCTTGGTTGCGCATGAAGCGCAAGTATATACTGTTAAGTATGATGATTTCTGGACCACGACAACCTGGTAACGACATAGATGTTTATCTAAGTCCATTAATTGATGATTTATGAATCTTGTGGGATGAAGGCATTGAAGTTGATGATGCATATTCTGGGGAAAAGTTTAATATGTGTGCAATGTTATTTTGCACAATTAACGACTTTCCGGCTTATGGTAACTTGGCTGGATATAGTTTCAAAGGACATAAAGCGTGTCCTATATGTGAAGATGATACTTGTTATCACCAACTTGAGTTTGGAAAAAGACCGTTTAACTTGGGCATCGAAAATTTCTAAAACCGGGTCATCCTTATCATAGATTACGAAAGGCTTTTAATGGAGAGCAAGAGTTTGGTGAGGCTCCTAAACCTTTAACCAGGGATGAAGTTTATCAATGGCAGGAACACATTAATGTTGTCTTTGGGAAGAGAGAAAAAGAAAAAGGTGGGAAGAGAGGAAAAGAAAAAGGGGCAGTTGCGAAAAATATATGGAAAAAGAGGTCCATCTTCTTTGATCTTCTATATTGGTCAAGTCTTGATGTTAGACATTGTCTTGATGTGATGCACGTGGAGAAAAATGTGTGTGATAGTTTGATTGGCACACTTCTAAACATTTCGGGCAAGACTAAAGATAGTAAGACTTCCCGTCTTGATATGGAGAAGATGGGTATACGAAAAAAGTTGGCTCCAATAGAGAAAGGAAAAAGAACTTATCTGCCTCCAGCATGCCACACTCTATCTAAAAAGGAATAGAAGATGTTCTGCAAGTGTTTGCAAGGTATTAAAGTTCCTCAAGGTTACTCATTAAACATCAAGAAACTTGTATCAATGAAAGATCTCAAGTTAATTGGTTTATAATCTCATGATTGTCATGTATTGATGCAATATCTTCTACCAGTGGCTATCCGTGGGATCCTTCCAAAAAATGTGAGAGTAACTATAACGAGAATGTGTTTATTCTTCAATTCCATATGTAATAAAGTTCTTGATTTCAAAAAATTGGATGAATTAGAAGATGAGGTTGACATAATCTTGTGTCAATTAGAGATGTATTTTCCGCCATCATTTTTTGACATTATGGTTCACTTACTTGTTCGTCTCGTAAGAGAAATCAGAATTTGTGGTCCAGTTTATTTAAGGTGGGTGTATCCAATAGAGCGATATATGAAGATCTTTAAATGATATACGAAGAATCATCACCGACCAGAAGCTTCGATTGTTGAAAGGTACATCACAGAAGAAGTTGTTGAGTATTGTACAAACTATTAGTCGGATGCAGATTCTATAGGAATTCCAAAGTCTCGTCATGCTGACACAGATGGAAGAGGTATTCAAGGTCTAAATGTTAGGTCAATGGCTCAGGACGTAGTTATTCAATCACATTTCTATATATTGAATAATATAGATGAGGTTCAACCTTTCATAGATACTCACAAAAGACTTTTGAAGAAAAAATATCCTCGAATGAGTGACAAGTTGTTGTTGATAGAGCATAATAATAGATTCATGGATTGGTTTAATGAAAGTGTATCTAATGATCGTAGTGCATCCGAGATACCTAAATGGTTGTCGTACGAGCCAAAATTTTATGTCATTACCTGGAGTGCATACGACATTGGTCATTATACCTTTTATACAAAATCAAAAGATGATCGTAGTATAATGCAAAATAGTGGGGTTATGGTTGAAGCCGAATCGATGTATTTTTCTAGTTCGAAAGATAAGAATCTGGTATTGGCAACTACCGCGTTTTATGGTGTCATTGATGAGATTTGGGAGATTGATTATGTTATTCTCAAAGTGGCTTTATTTAAATGCAAGTGGGTTCCCAATAATAGTAATGGTGTAGACATTAATGACTTAGGATTCACCCGGATCGACCTTGGCAAGGCATCTTTTAATACAGAACAATTCATCATGACTTCTCAAGTAAAACAAGTTTTCTATGTTACCGATCCATCGGACGTATCGGGGAAATGGTCAATCGTTCTCCAAGAAAAATACATTCCTCTTAGTGATGAAAGTCTTGATATTCTGTCCACACCTTCTTACACAACACAAGTTCCTACCTTATTTGATGAAGTTGATGGAGATGTCGTGCATGCTATACGACTCGATCATGAAGAAGGCATATGGGAAAATTAACAAGTACGTAATTTATTATTTATTCGTAATATATTTATTGTATGTTATAGTTTAGAAGTATTTTTACTAACAAGTATAATTATTTGAAATCATAGGTATTTTGAGTCCAGACACCAGGCCAAGAGACAAGATACCAATACACTAAGTTACAATTATGTGAAGTTATGTAATGTGTGTAAACTGTAATATGGTATATATGATATTTTATTTATATAGGTTGTTTGTTCTGATAAACTGTAATTTGGTATATGTGATATTATGAATATGATACGATTAATATTATTATGAAAACTTTATCACAAAATGTGAATTGTATTTTTCTGCTGTGCTGTGATATGGAGAACAATAATACAGGTAAAAAAATTGGATTAATTATAAAAGCAGGTTCATATTTGTTAATTTTGCATAAACTTTAACGACGGTTATATTTCATAACTGTTATAATATCTGGCGCGCTGTCCAGGAAAAAATAAATATCAAAACTGCGCTGCTGGGAATCGAACCGAGGAATATTATTTTTATTACAACGGTGTATTGTAAAATCCGTTGTGATAGTTAGCGCGCTTTTCAGTTTATTACAACGCCTACTAGGCCGTGGTTGTAAGTATCATATACACAACGACAATCTACATAACAACGCCCTCGCCCGTGTCATTATATGTCATTCCCAACCGTTGTTAAATGGGTTTTTCGTAGTAGTGCAACCTTCAAATACATCATCTAGTAAGGTTTGAGCCAAATAAATTCTAGTGTTCACTTTTTTATTTCTGAGTGTATCCATGCATTATTATTTTTATCTGCTTTGATTTATTCCTAATTAAATTTATCTAGTTTGATTGACACACAATGAGGCAGTTCTTGGTTTATAGCTTTAAGCCTTTGTAACCACCCTGTAGTAATAGGAACATCTATTTACTAACCATTTTGAGCCTAGCCTTTCTTTCGATGACGTAGCCTAAAATTCATAGACATATTTGAAAGATCTCTTCTTTCCACCCTATCTTTGGAGTTAGGTAGAAGTTTAGTCTTAAGTTGTATGAAAAAGATTAAGTTTGAGGTTGCTCTTGTAAGTGAGCAAAGTTCTAAGTTTGGGGTTGGGATACTAGAGAAAATTGGTCAAAATTCAAAAATTTTGAGGAAATAAGAAGTGGAAAAAGACGCTTCTTAAAAAAAAGTAAAAATAAGGACCAACTCTCTAGTACCAAAAAGAAGGAACAAAGGGGTATGTGAATAGAAGTAGAACTAGGCACCTAACTCCAAAGGTTTAAACCTACTTTCCTAAAAATATCTTACCTAAACATAAGCCAAGTTACAACTTGAAAAGACCTCTAATGTGCGTGTTATAATTTCTGTGATGAATTATTTTAGAATATGATCAAGCTAAGCATTATTCATTTTGCATGTTGATTGAGAGATGACCTTATCCATTTAGTGAGTCATAATGAGCTGAGAGACAGGTTTAGTACTTGTCAATGTTTGAGGACGTTTTTCGAATTTGTCGGATGGAAGTTGGAATCTAGTACAATGGTCAGGTGACGAAGATATATATATATATATATATATATATATATATATATATATATATATATATATATATATATATATATATGGTTAATTATACGATCCCCCTGCCATTAGGACGAGTTTTGGTTTTACCCCCCTGAAGTATTTTTTTTTAACGCCCCCTCACCAAACCAAGATTCTATTTTCACTCCCCCCTATACTGACTGGACGAAGGAATCTGCACATGTGGCATTGCTGACTGGATGGAATATGGCACGTGGCATTTACTGACTGGATAATTTTTTTTTTTTATTATTATTATTATTATTATTATTTTTTTTTTTTTTATTTTTATTTCTTTTTTCGTTTTTTTTAATAATAAAAAAAGTAAAATTAAAAAAAAAGTAAAAAAGAAAAGAAAAGTGGTTGTTTTCTCTATACAATAGAATGCAAACTTTACTGATTTCTAGGAAAAAAAATAAAAAAGAAAAGAAAAGTGTATATGTTAAGTGTATATATTTTTAAGAATTAATCATGAGTGAGTCAAATACATCCTAAGTAATATTTATTAAGATAAAGTAACCCACAATAAAATTTGGATAAAACATATCAAATAATATAGTAATCAATGAAATCATAAAAAGAACCAAAAACATTTTTTATTCTATCTTTAATGGAGTGAAGGATAAGATGCTATATATTTACTTACAATGAGTACTAAAGATACTTATTTGATTAACTACTCTTAAATAGGGACTAGTGTTGTCTTTTTTAATTTTTGCTACTCATTTATTGTGGAAAACAAGAAACCTAACTGTTGTGTAATTCATCCGTGATTTTTTTTTCTCCACGACAAAATAGCATAGCCCTTAAAATTGTAATCTTCTCATATTGGGAAAAATGATAAAAATAGAAGATAAACAACCAAATATTCTGTTTATTGAAAATAATGTGAAATGAAATTCTTTCCATTTATTAACAAGCTCTAAGGTCAGAAGAAAACAAAAAAATAATTTACCAATAAATAAATATATCTGTATAACTTTCCAAAGACAAATTTAAATAAGATATAAATTCATATCAATGAAATTTGCAAAATCAAGAAATTATGTTCCGAAGCTATAAACACTAGTAAGATATTTTCCAACTTCTTTTACATATAAAAGTCTTATAATTCTGTTGAGTTTGCACCACATTTACATACATAATAGGAGAAAAAAATGCACTCTCTAGAATCATTTACTTTCATTTTGATTCATAACACTTTCTAAATTTAAACAAAAATAGAAAAATAATTTAAAATTCAAATTAAGTTATATTTATGACAATTAAAATAAAATAAATTTTAAAAGAAAAAAATTAAGTTTTCAAATGAATATTTATGGCCAGTAGAATTCATTTATGACAATTAAGTTTTCATAAAAACTAATTTTAAAATACAAAAACTAAAAAAAATACAAAAAATACAAAAACTAAAAAAAATACAAAAAATACAAAAAAAAATTAATTAAAAATAAAACAAATAAATAAAAAAATAAAAAAAAAATTATCCAGTCAGCAAATGCCACGTAGATTCCATCCAGTCAGCAAGGCCACATGTGCAGATTCCTTCGTCTAGTCAGCACAGGGGGAAGTGAAAATAGAATCTTAGTTTGGTGAGGGGGCGTTCAAAAAAAAAAATACTTCAGGGGGGCAAAACCAAAACTCGTCCTAATGGCAGGGGCGTTCAATTGTTATTGTGCGACTTGTTTTCTGTTGAAATGTGCAGTTGCAGGCGAGTTACTTGAGGACAAGCAATTATTCAAGTTTAGGGTTGTGATGACAGACCGTCATTGCATAAAATTAGGCGAAGAATTGGAGAAAAACAAGTGAAAGATGAGCCAAAAAGAAGAAGAAAGACCAAAGAGTGAGGAAAAAATAGCTAAGTATGAAGAAATTGGACTTAGTGAAAAATCAGGTGAAAATGAGAGCAAAACCGTGCACCTACTGGAATAATAACGCGAACCATCGCGAGTGCGATAGAGATGTACTAGCTGAATGACGCGCGCGATACATATATAATACTTGCGGTGTTGCCTTTTTCTAGGCTTTTTCTTACGCGTTCTGACCCGTTCTGAGCTCTTTTTAAAGGGAATTTCTGCATTTTTGTAAGGGTGACAAATTTTGGAATTTGAAGCACGATTTTTACAACATCAAGGGTGATTTTGAGAGCATTTGAATTCATTTGAGGCCAATCATTCAAGGGAAATCATATGATATTCTCCTTATTTAAATTGGTATTGTAATTTGAATATGAGTAGCTAAACTCCTCTAGGTTAGGTTGTGTGTGGTGAACCTTTTTCTATATTGTTGGATTATATCTTTATTTGACTTTGTATGAACCCTTTGATCTTTAATTCTATGCAATTGTTTCTTGTTCTTAAAGCTTTTTATTTGAGATACTCGGTTACATTGATTTTAGGCACATAGGGAATACTGGCCCTTAACTTATGTGTTGAACCTAGGGAAATTGTGATACTTACCCTGGTTAACTAGGAATAAGAGATCTTGAGTGGTGGGATAGGGAATTAACGTTTTGTACATCGCATAATTCTGCTTACGCTGGTGAACTAGGGATAGGAAGCTCCGTGTAATGACTAGTGAGTTATTTCGCGAGGGATAGGTTATAGCAGCTTTGTTAATTTGATGTGGGATTATAGTGATAGGATCATTCATACAAGGCATCAAACATCAACAATAGAGGATTATGAGATTCGTTACATAACCTTACCGCTTTCATAATCCTGTTTTAAAACTCTTATTTTGTTTCTCGCATTGCAAATTGAAAAACCCTCACATTTACTGTTTTCTTTACATTGCAAAAAATTGTCTTGTTCGAACACAGTCCTTGTGGGCTCGGTCTTTTATTACTTCGACATTCTCGATACACTTGTCGAGAAGTCATCATTCATGCAGCAACAAACCTTTCTTTATAGGGTGACAACCATGTTTTGTGCACATATTGAACAAACAAAGGAATATCGTCGCATACTACCTCAAAATGCTTTAAGTGTTTTATAAACTCAAATTCCTTATTTGAATACATGATTTTGTTCCATAGATCTATAACATGCTCTTGCCTATTAGATTCGACATACTCCTTACACTTCATACTAACATTTTAAAAAAAATGAAATTGACATAACAGATGAGTTGAGTTTGGGAACAAAACTTTCACGACATTCATCAATGCTAATTCTCAGTCCGTCACCAGAACCTCCGGCAACAACTTCTCGAAAGCGAACAACACTTGCAGCTTCTCTAGTGCGCATGTGAAGTTTTCCTCCCTTTCATGATCCAAATAGGCAAATCCAACTGAAAAATTCAACTTCGTTGACGTAACACCAACAATCTCAAGTAGTGGTAGCTGATACCTGTTTGTTTTATATGTACCATAAATAATCAACAGCTTCCCATAATCAAATAAATCAAAAGTTGCATTTTTGGAGGATCCATTGCCTGTTTGTTTTTTATTTACAATAAAATAATCAACACCAAATGAAACATGTTTAACAACTTCACTGAATAAGGATGTGTCCAAAATATAACAACAACAACAACATTATTTGAATTTTCCCTGTTTACGGTCTTGTGCATGTATTTTCTTCATGAATAAGATGCAACAGATGTTGTATTTCAGTCAATGGACCTCTCTTGTTTGTCTTGTATGTAGATCTTGCCTTGTATACCTGGGTAACGCTCGCGAAGTTTTACGGACCTCTATCTTGAAGGTGCGAGAAAGACACAAGAAAGGGGGGGGGTTTGAATTGTGTATTCACTCTTACAAACTTTTCGCCTCTTATCGTTGAACCGCTAAGAGAATATCAGAGTTCATTGAGAGACTCTGACTTGAGATACATCATTCAGATCTTGCAATGCATAAATCATAAGTAACAACAAGAGTATGAATAAGATATGCTTGATTCAGAACTTGCAGTGCCGAAGCTTATCAGAGTTAAGTTGCAAGGTTCTGACTTACTTATGTAAGGTTCTGATACTTAATACCGAAACATAAACAATAACTAGAAGCATAACACGAGTAAGGAACACACGATATATCCTGGTTCACCTGAGCAACTCTCAAGCTAATCCAGTCCACCCTCCTCAGGTGATTTCGCCTTTAACACAAGGACTTAATCCACTATAATCAAACATAGATTACAGATGCACGGGCAACAGCCGGTGACTAACAACCTGCACAACCGCAGCTGTGACTAACCCACAATGAACCATTCAGGGATTCAACTTAATGAATATAACGAACATTGACCTAATAGGTTCCAATCTCGCAAGATCTACTATCAGGATTTCATAGCTAAACGTTCAGGGATTCGACTTAACAAATATAACGTTTACTGACCATTCCTCCAGGATTTTCAATGAGTTCTATCAGTGATCTCACAAGAGTCTGATCCACACTAGATCCTCTTTGAGATATGACTATCATTGACCATATTTCAGGATTTCCACAATGAGACCAAGCCATTGTCTTCTCAAGTCTCCGATCACACTGACCACTTGAGGAATCCTAATTCACATAGAATTAGTTGTTTTGGAGATTACATTAATGCTTCTTAACAACCGGATAACTCCTAAGTTTAAGTACATATGAACACTTAGTGTTTTAGCAAGATTTGAGCAACAACTCCTTGCAAGCTACATGATTCTAACAAGATGTACATGTTTTGACAGTTGAATAACATCTTGAGAATTCTTCATCTTCTTTGTTAAGCAAGCTTCGAGCAACAACTCCCTTGCTACTAATCTTTGATCTTCATAGATGATGTAGTTGGTTGATGACTTGACTAACTTGGAATGTTGTCTTGTTCATCAACAGTTTCTGTTCCAATAGATTGTTGTTGTGTTGAATGATGATCTTTGTGTGAGAACAAGATTTGGTTCTGCAATATTATCTCTAAAGTTTTGATGATAACTGAAATTCTGGTATCAGACGTGTGATGTTAAGGTGTGATGTCACAACAACACACTCTGCACAATGGACAACAATAACAGTAAAATAACACCAAGAATTGTTGACCCAGTTTGGTTACAACCAACCTACTCTGGGGGCTACCAAGCCAGGGATGGAATTCACTACTTGTAGATATAATTTACAGACTCAACAACCCGTTGACAATCTCCTAAACTTATACTCTACTAATGACTTCCTACCTAAGAAACCACTTAGGTATGAGAACACCACTCAATCCCTTACAAACACTCAAAGAAACCACTTTGAGTACCCTTGATCTTACTTCACAGCTTCGATCAATCACACAACTCTCTTTGCTTCACAGCTTTAGAGAGGACAGAAACTCAACACCTATTCAAACCCTAGAATAGTGTAAATACAAGCACTTTAAACAAACTTTAGACACTAAGCCTTCTGCTCTTGATCTTCTGAATGTTTTCTGTCGCTTTTTCCCTTTGGTCTTGTGTGCTTTATATAGCTCCTGAATTGGGCTTGGACTTGTCACAATATTTGATCAGATTTGTTAATTAAAACTGAATCTTCAAAACAGATTTTATCCCCCAAAATCTTTTTAAATCTTCAACCTTTTAATTCTCCAACAGATCTGCAATCAAATCTCCCATGTAACAGAAAATATCTATCCCAAGATATTCTCATCCAATGAGTCAACCACTCTCCACAATTCCAGCTAACACGCGTGCCCTAACAACATCTGCACCTGATGTTAATTCTGCAGATCTGATGTTACAACATCACCTGTGTGACATCAGACATCCAACTTCAACAATTAACTACTTAACACAGCCCAGTGTTAAGACTTCAATGTTACAACATCAGCACCTTGACATCAACATTGAACATGCTTTGTTTTACCAAAATTCCAGCCAATCTAGGAACTAACAATCTCCCCCTTTGGCTAATTTTGGCTAAAACAATCTCTGCACTCTGTAATCAACTTCTGCACTCTGAACCTTCAGAGATTTCAGCAGCCGAATAATCTTCATAAATTTGAAACTCATTAGCAGCAGTTTGACACTTTGCATAGTCTTCATCACTTGATATGCTGCAGCACCATCTTCATTATTGACAGCAGCCAATTGGTGCTCCCCCTTGAAAACATGAACCAGCATCACAGCTGTTCAGTAGCTCATAATGTGCATAAATTCTCCCCCTAGATGTCTGCTTGGCTGCACTCTTCAAATGTCATGATATCTACACAAGTTCAGTCAAAACTCCCCCTCAATGCAGCAACAACTTTTCAACCTTTTAGCAGCATATGGCAATAATACTCTTGACTATCTTGGCTATTTTCTCCCCCTTTTTAGCCACAATTAGACAAGCTTCTATAAGAAGCCCTATGAACTATAGTCAATATACCCTAGCTCTCATTGTTAGCCTCTCAGTTAGTAAACAGGCAAAACAAATCATAGAAGGAAACTAAAACATAAACAGTGCATAAACAGCACAATATTCAAATTACAAAACCAACACAGCAAAAAAACTAAACTAATAATGAAACTACTAAAGGCAATAGAAGATAAGCTAGTCTTCTTCTGAACTAGATTGTTCTCCAGGATTCTCTTCCTCCTCCTCAGAGCTATCCCCACTGGCATTTTCACACTCATCAACTTCATCTTCCTCAGAGCCATCAACATTGTTCTCAACATCATCACCACTGTTCAGTTCTAACTACTGGATCAGCTTTTCAAGTCTCTCTTTTCTAACCAAACTGGTACTGATGATTGCATCAAGGTCTTTACACATGGTCTTCAATTCTCCGATCAGTTCAACCCTTGTAGTCTTCTTCTTGACTTCAGCAGTTGATGTTAGAACAATGTCTGGAACATGATGTCCTGAAAATAGTTTAGGGTGTAGGGACAAGGCTGTCTTCCTCTGGCAGGCTAAGTATGAGTTTGTTAACGTTTCAGGATGTTGGTCCAAGATGATACCACACACAAGACATGGGAATGCTATGGGTAACTTGATAGCGTTTGTTTCAGCATGTTTCACCACTTGCTCAAAGATGTAGCTGCCATAGTCAAACTTAATCTTCTTCCCAATAGTACAGATAAACCTGCCCAATCCAACAGCGATTGTTGTCTTATGGCTTGTTGGCACCCAGTTGGCAGCACCAATTCTGTGAAGAATTGCATACTTGATGCTAAGTTTAATAGCTGGCAACTTCCCTTTCAATGGCAAAACCCTTATCTGACCAGCTGTAATCTCTTTACATATATCATTATCAGTCATCTCAAGTTCATTATACTCTTCATCATCTCTTCCTAGATACTTATTGATAGTACTAGGAGAGAAATTAATGCACTTTCCTCTCACATAAACTTTCATGAAATCAATGCTCTTTTTATCAGTAATACTTCTAGAAATGTTGACAACAAATTCTTTGACAAGACTTTCATAGCACTTAGGAAACTTGGTCACAGTCTTTACCAATCCAGCCTCATTAATCAGCACCATGATATCCTTCATTTCTAAAGCTTCTTTTCCAAGCTCTCTCTCTAGGGCCAGTCTTCTCTGACATACAAATTTCCATAATGATGCACTGCTGGCATAATGAAAGGAAATGTTGTCCACTGGAACTTCAGGGACTTTGTCAGAGATTCTCTTCAAAATTGTCCTTCTGATAGGTGTGATGTCATGAACATCATCCTCATTATCACGGTCAGAATTAGAGTCTTCCCTTATTTTCCTCTTTTTGGATTTCACAGCCACTTTGCTCCATGGCTTGGTTGGACCAACAGCAGTTTTCTTCTTGCCTTCAGACTTCCTTGGAGAGGATTCAACGGTCTTTCCTTTCCTTGTCTTCAGCCTCTTAGTAATACTTGGAACAACTTTTCCAATGACTTCATCATCAGATAAGTCCACCACATTGATCACATCCTCATTCTTTTCTTCCCCAGGAGTAGTTTCAACAGGTGAAGTTCCAACATCTTCCTTATCATTAGCTTCCTCCTGCACATCTTCTTCTATTCTTGCTTCAGAATCTTCAATAACAGACATAGCAAGTCTATGAAGATTTGTAGCTGCACTTTGCATGTCGCTTTTTTCCCTTTCAGAATGTTCCGCAGGCATTTGTCTCAGTGATCTAGATATACCCTTTATAGGAAGCCCTTTCTCAACCATCTGACCTAAGCTTTTATCCACGTCTACCCTTTCCTCAACAGTTTGAGAAGTGGATGACCTAGGTGTTGTTTTATTGCTGAATAACACACTCGTAACAAGCTTTTTCGTTTCATTATCTCTAAAAATAGTCCCAGCCCTTTTTGGAACAAGTTTAGAAGGCCTAGATTTACCTGATTCAGGAAGAATGGTTGAGAGGGGCTCAATGTCCAAGGGATTGAATGTTGAACCTTCGTCAGTGGAAACCCTAGCTCTTTCTTTTGTGAAACTCTGACACTCAGATTTCTTAGATGGAGATGCCATGACTCTGTTCTGTGAGAGTTGATTCTTGAAGTCGAAGGAGCTGATTCGTTGCGAGAGCAGAGCTTTGAAGACGCGTGATGTTGCAGTACCGGGAAAGGGGGTTCTGAGGCTATGAGCTTGATTTGGAGTGTCAATGACTTTTTCCCTCCATAAAAACTTTCCTTTTAAAACATTCACATCTGAACTTGTTAACTCTGAGTGATCTTTCAGCATCCTGATATCAGAGTCTGATGTTATAACTTCAACTAGAACATCACTAGTTGAATCTCCTTCAAGAGAGGTCCACTGATAGCAGTTGTCTTTTGTTCTGGCACCCTTCATAACAATCTGATTATGCTCATCAGAAACCACACACTCATGCTTAGTGTAGTTTACCTTGTACCCTTCATCACATAACTGGCTTATGCTGATCAAATTTGCACTTAAGCCATTGACAAACATAACATTGTCAAGTTTAGGTCTACCATCACCTTGCACTTTCCCAACTCCTGCAACAACACCTTTTTCTCCATTGCCAAATATGACCTCATGAGAGGGGCAAGGTCTGAGATCATCAAACATGGATCTACATTCAGACATGTGCTTGGAACACCCACTGTCAAAATACCATGTTCCTTCTTTAGCCTCTTTGTCATCCAAGTGAGCCAATAAGCACTTCACCTTCTCCTTAGGTACCCATTGTTTAACAACTTTGGGCCTGTGCTCTCTCCATCTGTTTTGAGGTTGAGGGTATCCATGCAGCTTGTAGCAAGAGTACTGCATATGTCCAAATCTTCCACAATAATAGCATCTCACCCTTTCATCTCTGAATCGTCTACCATGATGAGATTGCTTATGCTGCCATCCATAATGTGGTCTCCTCCTACCATAACTGCCCTCCCATCTATTATGTTAATATCTTCTCTCATAAGACGACTGAGAATGCTGTTTCCTGGATTGTCTCCCATGATGGTGTGGCTTTCTTCTACCATAAATATAAGGAACAACATTGGTGTATCCACAACCATAACCATACCAGTTGTCCTGATGTTGAGACATCTGATGAGACATGTGCTGTTTGAACTGAGCAGCTTGCATGCTCTCATGGTATTGTGGGGGCATATATTGGCTAGCTCCCTGTGGCTGCTTTCTCTTCTGATAGGGACCAGTCTTCTTCTCAATCTTCTTAGGTTGTGAACCATCAGCTTTCTTAGGGGTAGGATCCTGCTTCTTTGGCTGATGTTGAGATGAAAGTTGGGACACTTCCTTCTTTGAACCTGAAGTGCTTCCTTCTGAAGTTCCCTTGTCCTCAGCCACATAACTTATCCCAGCTTTATCTCCAGCAGCTTTTTCTGACTGGAGTATCTTGTCAAGTGTGTCTGTACCACAGCTTAGCATCCTAACAGACTTGGTCATTTGATCACACTTCATTTTCCAGATCAGTCTTTTCATTCTCTAGCTGAGCAATTTGTTGCTTGTGGAACTTGTCTTCTTGACAAATCTCAGCACTCTTTAAACACAGCTCTTGATAGGTGGATGCCAACTCCTCATAAGTTACTTCTCCATCACTAGAATCATCATCAGAAACCACAACTCCTGTTAAAGCTCTCACATGCTTTGCTGACTCGCCTTCACTTTCACTATCAGAGTCAGACCAGGAAATTGTCATGCCCTTCTTCTGCTTTTTCAAGAAGGTGGGACATTCTTTCTTGACATGTCCATACCCTTCACACTCAAAGCACTGCACTCCTTTATCTTGGGCAGCTTTCTCTTCATCCTTCTTGCTGGTGTCAGAAGTCATGTTCTTGACATTAGGCCTGGAGTTATTATTCATTCTCTTGAATACTTTGGTGAACTGTCTTCCCAACATCACTATGGCCTGAGACAGATCCTCCTGGGATTCAGATTTCTTCTCTTTCTCTTCTTCACCATTTGTCACCAGGGCTATACTCTTTGGCTTCTTTTCTGGTTCTTCCTCATTCAACCCAAGCTCAAAGGTTTGAAGAGATCCAATGAGCTCATCAACTCTCATCTTGCTGATGTCTTGTGATTCTTCAATGGCAGTAACCTTCATCTTATACTTCTTAGGTAGGGACCTAAGGATCTTCCTCACATGCTTTTCATCTGACATCTTCTCACCAAGAGCACTAGATTCATTGGCCAGCTCAAGAACACTCATGTGGAAATCATGAATAGTCTCATCTTCCTTCATCTTCAGGCTTTCAAATTTTGATGTTAAAATCTGAAGTCGTGACATCTTGACTCTAGATGTTCCTTCATGAGTAGCCTGCAAGATATCCCACGCTTCCTTAGCAACTTCACAGGTATTGATTAACCTGAAGATATTCTTATCCACTCCATTAAAGATGGCATTTAGAGCTTTGGAATTTCCAAGGGCGAGCTCATCTTCCTCCTTGGTCCATTCTTCTTCAGGCTTTAGCTTAGAGGTGCCTTATTTATCTTTACCAGCATCGTCCTTCTCACACATGACAGGAGCTTTCCATTCTTTAATAACAGCCTTCCAAGCCCTACTGTCCAAGGATTTTAAGAAGGTGGTCATCCTTGGCTTCCAATAGTCATAATTGGATCCATCCAAAATAGGGGGTCTGTTGACGAATCCTCCAACTTCTTTGTCCATCTTTACACCAGAAAGTAACTTCCCTAGATCTCACCCAGAGACAGACAGGATGCCTGCTCTGATACCAATTGAAATTCTGGTATCAGACGTGTGATGTTAAGGTGTGATGTCACAACAACACACTCTGCACAATGGACAACAATAACAGTAAAATAACACCAAGAATTGTTGACCCAGTTCGGTTACAACCAACCTACTCTGGGGGCTACCAAGTCAGGGATGGAATTCACTACTTGTAGATATAATTTACAGACTCAACAACCCATTGACAATCTCCTAAACTTATACTCTACTAATGACTTCCTACCTAAGAAACCACTTAGGTATGAGAACACCACTCAATCCCTTACAAACACTCAAAGAAACCACTTTGAGTACCTTTCATCTTACTTCACAGCTTCGATCAATCACACAACTCTCTTTGCTTCACAGCTTTAGAGAGGACAGAAACTCAACACCTATTCAAACCCTAGAATAGTGTAAATACAAGCACTTTAAACAAACTCTAGACACTAAGCCTTCTGCTCTTGATCTTCTGAATGTTTTCTGTCGCTTTTTCCCTTTGGTCTTGTGTGCTTTATATAGCTCCTGAATTGGGCTTGGACTTGTCACAATATTTGATCAGATTTGTTAATTAAAACTGAATCTTCAAAACAGATTTTATCCCCAAAATCTTTTTAAATCTTCAACCTTTTAATTCTCCAACAGATCTGCAATCAAATCTCCCATGTAACAGAAAATATATATCCCAAGATATTCTCATCCAATGAGTCAACCACTCTCCACAATTCCAGCTAACATGCGTGCCCTAACAACATCTGCACCTGATGTTAATTCTGCAGATCTGATGTTACAACATCACCTGTGTGACATCAGACATCCAACTTCAACAATTAACTACTTAACACAGCCCAGTGTTAAGACTTCAATGTTACAACATCAGCACCTTGACATCAACATTAAACATGCTTTGTTTTACCAAAATTCCAGCCAATCCAGGAACTAACAATAACAGATGAATATTTGTATGAACAATTTTGTGCAACTAATGTTGTTATGTGTGAGAACCTAGCAAACAGGTTCTGCTTCCGTAATTTAGCGCAATGCTTAATGTAAGATGCTTCGAAGAACAAAACTCAATTTGAAGATGAGACAAGGGTTCTGATGGAACAAAGTCAAATGGCTGAAGCCTCACGATTTTCAAACAAGATGTTCTGAAGACTCCGAAGACAGGATCTGAAGATTCGGAAGACATAAAGCAAAAAAGGATAACGCTCTTAAAGACCAAGTGCTGAAGTTCTGAAGACTGATTCCTAATGGGCTTCTTCAATCAACGAAAGACTTGAAGCATCAGATATTCTACTATAAAGATTCCACTCATGCTTCATCAAATTAACATCAGAAGCCTCTGGATATGAAGAAAGTGGATTTAGAGAACAAGGTTCAAAAGACGAGTTCTGATGATTCGAAGACTTGATAATCACAAGAACCATACAATGTTTTCCCTTCTTACTCACGCTAACAAAAAGCCTCTGAAGTTGAGAAGCCAAGAATAACTGCCACACTGTACAGCTGTATTACATTACAACATTAAAATTCTCGAAGACTGTGTGAAATACAAACAAGACAATCTGACACAGACAGGACGCGCTGCATGCAGAAGATTTTGTACCCGTCCTCACGCTTCAAAGCCGTAAGCCTATTTAGCTATCATGATTTCATTTCAACGGCTCTTTTCACTCGGCTATAAAATAAAGCTCAAAGACTTGAAGAAAGACATATATGCGAACAACGACAATACTTTCTAACTCCATTCTTTCTTAAGTCATTTCTGGTCTAAAAGCTTGTTTACATTATCAGCTTGATAAGAAGCAATTCTCTGTAAACTCATTGTGTTAGAACTTAAAGTTGTATTCCTTAAGAGAGTCTTAGTGATTAGATCTCTTGAGAAGTCTAGGACAAGTGTCTTAGAGGGTGTGCCTTGAGTAAGACCTGTGTGGTTGGATTACTTGAGAAGTCTAGAACGTGTGAGTTCTAGAGGTTGTTGTTAGTCACCAGCTGTGTAGCTCATGCAGTGTACTATTTTGTTGAATAGTGGATTAAGACCTCGTTGAGAGAGGCAAAATCACCTTGGCGGGTGGACTAGACTAACTTGAGAGATTCTCAAGTGAACTATATAAACATAACATGTTTATATCTTTTTGTTTAATTAAGCCGTTGTTCTTTAGAAAAAGGGAAAAAGTTTTTAACAAGAAAGTTACTCAAAAGAAACAATTATTTTTGAAAATCCAATTCAAACCCCCCTTTCTTGCATTTTTCACACCTTCAATTGGCATCAAAGCTCTGGTTCTGAGGTGATAAAAAGATTGAATTTTTATCAAGCACTTAACAGTGTTCAGTACCGATCCAAGTGTGAAAAACAATGACTACACCACCACCAACAACTTCTGAAACAAATGTCATTGAAAGAGAATCTTACACTGCAAAACCTCCTATCTTTGATGGTGAAAAGTTTGACTATTGGAAAGATAGAATTACAAGTTATTTCTTATCATTTGATCTAGATCTATGGCATCTAGTACTTGATGGCTACAGTCATCCAGTAGATTCTGTAGGTAAAAAGATTGAAAGAAGTGAGTTTATAGATGCTCACAAGAAATCCTACAAAAATCATCACAAAGCAAGAACCATTCTATTGAACGTAATTTCTTATACCGAGTATGAGAAAATCATAAACAAAGAAACTGCAAAATCCATCTTTGACTCTCTTTGTATAACTCACGAAGGAAATGCTCAAGTCAAGGAGACAAAGGCTCTTTCGCTAATCCAGAAATACGAAGTCTTTAAAATGGAAGAAGATGAGTCTGTTGAAACCATGTTCTCAAGGTTTCAAATGCTTGTTGCCGGACTCAGAGTTCTACACAAAGGCTATTCTACTGGTGATCATGTCAAGAAAATCATCAGAAGTCTTCCATCAAAATGGAGACCAATGGTGACTGCCTTGAAAGTTGCAAAGGATTTAAATAATATCAGTCTTGAAGAACTGATCAGTTCTTTAAGAAGTCATGAAATAGAGCTTCAAGGAGATGAACCTCAGAAGAAAAACAAATCCATTGCACTAAAAGAAAAGCCAGAAAAGAAGAAGGCGTATCAGGCAGAAGAAGAGATGGAAGAATTTGAAGAAGATTCAGAAGAAGATGATATATCACTCATATCAAGGAAGATAAGTCAACTTTGGAAGTACAGAAGGAACAAGTTCAAAGGACCAAGGAGAAGATTCGAATCTACATCTGGTCAAAGAAGAAACTATGGAAAAGATGTTACGTGCTTTGAATGCAAAGAACCTGGACATCTCAAATATGACTGTCCAAAAGTCAAGAAAGAAGAAAGACCTAGGAAAACCAAAAAGGGTCTCATGGCAACTTGGGATGACTCAGAATCTGAAGATGATGCTGATGAAGGGCGGGTCAACATGGCATTCATGGCAGAAACCAGAAGCAACTCGTCAGAGGAAGAACTATCAGACTCCGACGATGAAAGAGAGGTACTTTCTTCCTTATCACGTTCTGAACTTGAATTAGGATTAACTGAACTTATCAAAAGATATCAAAATCTTCAAAGCAAATTCAAAATCCTAAAAAAGAGTTTTATAGTTTCTTCAGAAGATCTTACTAAAAATAAGAAAATCATCTCTGAGCAAAATGAGAAAATATATGTCTTAGAAAACTCAAATTCTGTCCTGAAATGTAAATTATCTAAGGTAGAAGAAATGGTCTCAAACTCAGCTAACACTAGTAAAGAAGACAAATATGATAACGCATTTAAAAACTTTCTTGCCAAAAGCGTAGATAGAAGCAAAATGGCTTCACTGATCTATGGTGTCAGTAGAAATGGTAGTAGAGGTCTAGGATATTCAGGACCATCTCAACCATATGATGAAACCAAAAACATCCAAATAATACCTCTATCCAAACAGTTTATTCCCTCTGGTACTAATCTTAAGCATTCAGAACCAAAAGGTTCAAACTCTAGGATTACACGAACACATTCACTAAATAAGTACTCCAAACACAAATACTATGCACAAACTCCACACCGTTTTGCTAACGTAAGTAAATCTAAAGGGGTCAGAACCTTTAGAAAAACTAATGTGAAAGGACCCATAAAATGGGTACCTAAAAACAAGATAATTTATGTTGCAGATATCCTTAATAGCTCCATTGAAACACCAGTCATGGTACCTGGACAGTGGGTGCTCGCGACACATGACGGGAGAAAGGCTTATGTTCCAAGATCTGAAACTTAAACCTGGAGGCGTTGTCGGTTTCTGAGGAAATCAGAAAGGAAGAATCATTGGCTCCAGAACAGTTGGAAATGGTAAGCTTCCTTCCATTAAAAATGTTCTGTTGGTAGAAGGTCTAATGCATAATCTATTGTCAATAAGTCAACTTAGCGGCAGTGGTTATGATCTCATTTTTAATCAAACATCTTGTAAAGCTGTAAGTCAGAAGGATGGATCTGTCCTATTCAACGAAAAGAGGAAAAACAACACTTACAAAATTAAGTTATCTGATTTAAAACATCAAAATGTAAAATGTCTTCTTTCTGTAAACGAAGAGCAATGGGTCTGGCACAGATGTCTTGGCCATGTCAGTCTGAGAAGAATCTCTCAGCTTAACAAGCTTGGTCTTGTTAGAGGCTTGCCAAATCTGAAATATTCTTCAGACGCTCTTTGTGAAGCATGTCAGAAAGGAAAATTTTCAAAAATCTCTTTCAAAGCTAAAAATGTTGTTTCCACCTCCAGAACGTTGGAACTTCTTCACATTGATCTGTTTGGTCCTGTAAAAACGGCCTCTCTCAATGGTAAGAAATATGGGCTAGTCATCGTTGATGACTACAGCAGATGGACATGGGTAAAATTCTTAAAACACAAGGATGAATCACATTCTGTGTTTGCTTACTTCTGCACTCAAGTACAAAATGAGAAAAATTGTAAAATAGTTAGAGTGAGGAGTGATCATGGTGGAGAATTTGAAAATAAAAACTTTGAGGAACTTTTTGATTCGCATGGAATATCTCACGATTTTTCTTGCCCTAGAACTCCACAACAAAACGGAGTTATAGAAAGAAAGAATCGAACTTTGCAAGAAATGGCTCGCACCATGATCCAAGAAACTGACATCGCTAAACATTTCTGGGCAGAAGTAATCAACACAGCATGTTATATTCAAAATAGAATCTCTATAAGACCTATCTTGAATAAAACTCCATATGAATTGTGGAAGAATAAATTACCCAACATTTCTTATTTTCATCCGTTTGGATGTGTCTGTTTTATGCTTAACATTAAAGAGAATCTTAGCAAATTTGATTCCAAAGCACAGAAGTGTCTGTTGTTGGGATACTCTGAACGCTCGAAAGGCTACAGAGTTTACAACACAGAATCAAGAATTGTGGAGGAATCCATTCTTGTTAGATTCAAGGACAAGCCTGACTCAGAAAAGTCAGAGCTAGTTGAGAAACTTGCAGATTTAGAAATCAGATTCTCTGAATCTAAGGAAAAGGTAGAGGAAGTCAAAGAACAGCAAGATCCTACACCAGAAACCACTGAAGTAACTCCAAATACCCCATCTCAACGAGGAAGAAGACTTTCCACATCACATCCTGAGGAACTAATTCTGGGTAACAAAGATGCTCCTATCAGGACCAGATCAGCCTTTAGACCATCAGAAGAAACACTTGTAGGATTAGTATCGTTGATAGAACCAGCCATAATTGAAGAAGCTCTCATGGACAAAGACTGGGTTCTGGCTATGGAAGAAGAACTCAACCAGTTCTCCAAAAATGATGTTTGGGATCTAGTTCCTAAACCCAAGAATGTTCATGTCATAGGAACCAAGTGGGTATTTAGGAACAAGCTAAATGAAAAAGGAGAAGTTGTCAGAAACAAAGCATGACTTGTTGCTCAAGGATACAGTCAACAGGAAGGAATTGACTACAACGAAACGTTTGCTCCAGTTGCAAGACTTGAAGCAATATGTTTGCTAATATCCTTTTCAGTAAATCATGACATCACTCTATATCAAATGGATGTTACGAGCGCATTCTTAAATGGTTATATATCAGAAGAAGTTTATGTCAAACAACCTCCTGGTTTTGAAAATTCAGAAAAATCAGACTTTGTTTTTAAACTTAAAAAATCACTCTATGGTTTAAAACAAGCTCCCAGAGCTTGGTATGAAAGATTGAGCAAGTTTTTACTAGAAAACAATTTCACCAGAGGAAAGGTTGACACAACACTTTTCTGCAAGACATATAAGAATGACATTCTCATTGTTCAAATCTATGTTGATGACATCTATGTGCTAGATTCCAATCAGATCCAAGAGAATCACATTTAACCGCTGTCAAGAAAATTCTAAGGTATCTGAAAGGAACAACTAACCTTGGCCTGATGTATAAGAAAACATCAGAGTATACTCTTTCTGATTACTGCGATGCTGACTATGCCGGAGACAGATTAGAAAGAAAGAGCACATAAGGGAACTGTCAGTTCTTAGGAAGCAATTTAATCTCATGGTCAAGCAAGAGACAATCTACAATTGCTCTCTCAACAGCTGAAGCAGAATACATATCGGCTTCCCTATGCAGTACTCAAATGCTATGGATGAAAAGTCAGCTGGAAGACTATCAGATATATGAGAGTAACATTCATATCTTCTGTGATAATACTGCTGCTATCTGCTTAAGTAAAAATCCAATTTTGCATTCTAGGGCTAAACACATTGAAATAAAACATCACTTTATTAGGGACTATGTTCAGAAGGGAATTCTATGCTTAAAATTCATTGATACAGACCATCAGTGGGCTGACATTTTCACAAAACCCTTAGTTGAAGATAGATTTCTAATCATTTTAAAACACCTGAATATGAAATACTGTTCAGAATAAAACATTTTCAGAACCTCATGTGAAAAAGCATTTTTCATCAGAACCACTTTCTTAACGCATCTCAAATTCTGATAATTTTGTCACATATCATATTTTCGTAAAATTATTTTTGCACGTGATTTAAATAAAATTAAGTCACTTTAACTATTCAAATTAAATGAACATCATTTCTCTTGAGATTGATTCAACTTTATCACATCTATTCGCCTATTTCCTTACGTGTCTATCCACTCAAGTACCTCACAATCTCATAAATACCAGAACCCCTCAATTTATTAGAAAATAGGCGTAACCTAGATTAAATCTAATTTTTCTTGGGAACATTCCAAAAACTTTCATTCTTCTTCCTTCGTGTTCTTCAACTCCTCAAAACACTCTATCACTCTCGCTCATCACCAAAACCCTAAATCTCTACTCTTCCTCTCAATCACTCAAAATGATGACCCCAATGCAAGAAGAAGTCGTCAAGTTCTCACAAGAATTTGAAGAATCATCAAGAAGAATGTCAGCTCCCTCAACCGGGCCATCCTGAACAAGTCAAGTGGTCGCTTCATCTTCAACAACATCTCTAACAAATCAAATGGTCGCTTTATCTTCATCTCATTCTTCTCAAATAAGCGAACAACACATTACCCAAAGAGAAGCTTCTGACACCTGCAATCTTGAAAACCTAACTGTACTCAAGGAAATGCATGTAGATTTCCAAAATCTTGCCGAAAATGGATTCAATCTAATCGAAGAAGTAGAAGCTCAGGAATGGACCAATTACTTTGATAGGCTCAAAGGACCAGTTTTTGAAGCACTTGTAAAAGATTTCTGGAGACAAGCTGTTTGTGACAAGATCCATGTTGTCTCCTATGTCCAGGGAAGAAAGATCGTCATCACTGAAAAATCCATTGCCGGTCTTTACAATCTGGAATTTATGAAGAACAAGAGATTATATGGGATGAACAATAAATCTTCATTTGTGAAAAAGAGGATCAACCCATTCATCTACGCCAACTATCAACTGAGCAGAAAGGAGTACAAGAGAGAAGATTTGCATGCATACTTAAAAATCTGGCATAAAATCATTCTTGGCTGCATCAATCCTAGGCCCTCATCACATGCTGCAGATTTCTTCAACGCCAACATAAAATACATGTTGTACTATCTGATCACCAAAGAGAGAATGTGCCTACCCTCTATCCTATTTTACTATCTAAGAGACATGGTAACAAAAACGAGGACAACTGGTGAATACATAAATGATATACCAAGATACATTCCTTTTGGAAGAATGCTCTCAGGCATTTTCTATGAAAGTGGTATAATAGACACTCTGGTTACAGAAGTCAAATACACAGAAGATCTGACCACAACCCTTGGAGAACCAGTAAATGCCACAACTCTTAAGCAAATGAGAATGATCAATAAAGTAATGGTAAATCCTTTCACCATCTCTGATGATTTGAGTAAACAAAGGGTCACGGTGTCAGGTTATCCTACCTATCACAGAAGTTACCAACGTGAAGAATTAGTTGTATACATAGATGGATTAAAGGCACGCGGATATGATGTCTGTGAAATCAAGCATGAAGAAGAAGAGTGGGAACAAACAGAGCAGAGTGAGCAGACTAATCAATCAAACTCCGAACCAACTCTTATGGAGTCTCCTAAAAGGAAAAGAAAACATACTACCATCATTTCTAAGCCTCAGAAACGGAAAAGAAGTAAAAGATCAAAAATCCTCGAGAGTACAAGTTCAAGATAAAATCCTAATTCATCAGTCTATGACAAACCATCTAACCTACAATCATCATGGTCTCATTCAAAAACCCCACAAATTCCTTCGTTAACAACCTTACAAGACATACCTGTATCACCAATGGCCTATGCTTTTCATCAGAAAATCTTAACTGAACCCTTAACCCAGCCGTCTGATTTTCCTTCTTCTAAAATTCATAACAATCTGGAAACACTAGAAGTCACCTCTCCTAACAATCAACAAAAACCACCTGAACCTGCTGCTACTGAGATTAACTTATCTCAGCAACCACCATCTGAAACCAACTCTGATAAATCCAACCTCGCTCTGGTTGTCTACAATACTCCACCTCCAACTTCCTTTGAAGAATGTACAAGTCAATTTCATGACAAAGAACTTGAGAAGTTTTCCAGGTTAAGAGCGGAACTTTGTACAAGCACAAAGCTCATAGAACTTGAGAGTGCCTGTCAAAGTTTTCAAAAATGGATAAACATGGAACTTACAAGAATTGTAAGTTTCTCAAACACAACCATAACTGCTGAACTAGCAAAAGCTAAGGAGAGAGCAAAAGCTGAAGCAAGAGTCAGAGTACTCAAGTTCTTAGCTGCTAAGCAGAAAGAAGCTGAAGAAAAAGCTGCTAAAGAAGCAGAAGAGCAAGCTGCTAGAAAGACACAAGAAGCTGCAGAGGCTGAAAGAGCTAAAGAAAGTGCTATGATTGCTTCCAATTCTGATCCTGTTATCAAGCGTCTGGGAGACACCGTTGATGAAATCAGAACAGAACAGAAGAAATTTAGAGAAAGGTTTGACAAGCAAGATACTGTCAATGAAAATCTTCAGATCATGATGAAGAAAATCTAGGACAAACTGTCCTCTGACAACAAATAAACCTCTGTTTTTCTTTTAAGCTTTAGTCCTGTGTTTTTCACCCTTGGACATCACTGTTTTATTCTTTTTGATTTATGACAAAAAGGGAGAGAGTATAAATGTGATAATTTTGATTATAGTCATTCTCTGAAAAACAATGCTGCTTACATGCTAACAGATAAAATCCATCATTTCTATTAGATTTTTTCTCTGTATTTTTTTATGCAGATAACTCAGAGTTCTGATGATGAAGAAGGACTCAAAAGGTTAATGAAGTCAGGGGGAGCCCTAGCAAGAATCTTAGTCTAATGCTCAGGGGGAGCACTTCATAAAAAGGATAAGCTATCCTAAAAACCTTTTCATCTTCCCTGTGTTATATATATATATATATATATATATATATATATATATATATATATATATATATCAAAATTGTGTCATCAAATTATATAGTTTTGTCATTATCAAAAAGGGGGAGATTGTGAGAACAAGATTTGGTTCTGCAATATTATCTCTAAAGTTTTGATGATAACAGATGAATATTTGTATGAACAATTTTGTGCAACTAATGTTGTTATGTGTGAGAACCTAGTAAACAGGTTCTGCTTCCGTAATTTAGCGCAATGCTTAATGTAAAATGCTTCGAAGAACAGAACTCAATTCGAAGATGAGACAAGGGTTCTGATGGAATAAAGTCAAATTGCTGAAGCCTCGTGATTTTCAAACAAGAAGTTCTGAAGACTCCGAAGACAGGATCTGAAGATTCGGAAGACTTAAAGCAGAAAAGGATAACACTCTTAAAGACCAAGTGCTGAAGTTCTAAAGACTGATTCCTAATGGACTTCTTCAATCAACGGAAGACTTGAAGCATCAGATATTCTTCTATAAAGATTCCACTCATGCTTCATCAAATTAACATCAGAAGCCTCTGGATATGAAGAAATTGGATTTAGAGAACAAGGTTCAAAAGACAAGTTCTGATGATTCGAAGACTTGATAATCACAAGAACCATACAATGTTTTCCCTTCTTACTCACGCTAACAAAAAACCTCTGAAGTTGAGAAGCCAAGAATAACTGCCACACTGTATAGCTGTATCACATTACAACGTTAAAATTCTCGAAGACTGTGCGAAATACAAACAAGACAATCTGACACAGACAGGACGCGCTACATGCAGAAGATTTTGTACTTGTCCTCACGCTTCCAAGCCGTAAGCCTA
Organism: Lathyrus tuberosus; assembly: GCA_022829125.1. Taxonomy (NCBI): domain Eukaryota; kingdom Viridiplantae; phylum Streptophyta; class Magnoliopsida; order Fabales; family Fabaceae; genus Lathyrus; species Lathyrus tuberosus. The sequence continues at coordinate 20,646,624 of JALAZF010000022.1, read as the reverse complement.
TTTAGCTATCATGATTTCATTTCAACGGCTCTTTTCACTCAGCTATAAAGGAAGCTCAAAGACTTGAAGAAAGACATATATGCGAACAACGACAATACTTTCTAACTCCATTCTTTCTTAAGTCATTTCTGGTCTAAAAGCTTGTTTACATTATCAGCTTGATAAGAAGCAATTCTCTGTAAACTCATTGTGTTAGAACTTAAAGTTGTATTCCTTAAGAGAGTCTTAGTGATTAGATCTCTTGAGAAGTCTAGGACGAGTGTCTTAGAGAGTGTGCCTTGAGTAAGACCTGTGTGGTTGGATTACTTGAGAAGTCTAGAACGTGTGAGTTCTAGAGGTTGTTGTTAGTCACTAGCTGTGTAGCTCGTGCAGTGTACTATTTTGTTGAATAGTGGATTAAAACCTCATTGAGAGAGGTAAAATCACCTTGGCGGGTGGACTAGACTAACTTGAGAGATTCTCAAGTGAACTAGTATAAACATAACGTGTTTATATCTTTTTGTTTAACTAAGTCGTTGTTCTTTAGAAAGAGGGAAAAAGTTTTTAACAAGAAAGTTACTTAAAAGAAACAATTATTTTTGAAAAACTAATTCAAACCCCCCTTTCTTGCATTTTTCACACCTTCACTTTGAGTTTCAACAACAATGATCGTGTGTTAATGGTGGTAGCTTTAAATGTTTAGTGTAACAACGATAACTGATCGTTGCGACTATCATCACATCGACACCTTCAGAAACGCTTCATTTTTTCTTTTATAGCCATGTAAAATAGAGCTGTTAAAGAGTCGTTGGCTGTTTGAAAATATTCATTAAGCAATGATGAAAGTTGTACTGCCATATCTTCTTTTTATTGTAGAAGAAGTGATGGGATATGTCTTTTAGTTTGGTGTACAGTCATTGTTAACGGTAACATTTGTCTTCAATCTTAAGAGGCTTCTGATGGTAATTAATTGAAGCATGAGTAGAGACTTTATAACTGGGTCTTCAGAAACTTCAAGTCTTCAGTCTTCAGAACTTGTCCATTAGGAATCAGTCTTCAGAGCTTCAGCACTTGTCTTTTAGAACCATAATTTTCAGAACACTTCAGTCTTCAGAGTCTTTCTGCACTTGGTCTTCAGAGCCTTCAGCCTTCAGAACTTAAAGTCATGAGAATCTTTAGCACTTCGGTTCTCCACAAAATTATCTTCTTCAGAAGCTTCGTTATCTTCAGAATCACAACCACTTTCAGAGAGCATTCACAAGAGCATTGCAACAGCAATATCAGCATCCTTGGATCTGACTGATTATGATCAGATACAGAAGCATACTTGCTTCTTGTGACTTGTGTCACACATAGTAACTTCGCATATAATCAATTACGCACGTCTGATCGGTGCTTGTTGGATCTGATATCTTCTATGATTATGATCTGCACACAACACACGTTAGAACATAAAATAGTTCTTTCACAAATACACATTGTTATCATCAAAACATAGAGACGACTTGCAGAGACAAGTCATGCTCTCACAATCTCCCCTTTTTTATGATGACAAAACCAAGTATTTTGATTGAACATTTTATACAAGGTAATCACCAAACAAACATATTCAGAGTCTGGAACAACAGCTCCCCCTGAATGTGTTAACCTCCAAATTTTATCTGTGATCATCTAGAATCTCATATGATCCAAAGACTCACAAAATAACAATTTGAGTTGCCAGAACAAAGAATAGAAAAGGAATACTTCTCTATCTCGTCTTTAAGGAGACAAAAGTCTTCAGCATCTGGACTAGTTCATCAGAACTTCCATCTTCAGATCTTTAGAACTTAGTTCCTTTGTACGTCGTATCAGAGCTCATAATCTTCAGAGACGTCTGAAGCATTTTATACTTTTTAGCAGATACATTTTAGCATTGAGAAGGAACAGTTCTTTTATAATAACATAGCCTCGCTATTTATCAGAGACAGGCACTGTCTTAAGAAACTCCCCCTGAGTTTCAGACTTGATTAAGATTATAGATTTTAACATTTGAATCTTCTGGGTAGTCTCCCCTTAGTTTCCATAAGTCAGATATTGGGATCTTCAGAATCATAATTCAGATATATTAATTTCAAATCTCTAATAAGATCGTGACTTTTCAGAGTTTAACTTTGAACACAGGCCTTCATCTCATAACCTTGTTACTGTCACAACTCAGTGGTTCATCAAAGCTTGATTCTTGATCTGATACCAATAGAAGGAAAATTTAGTGATCAATCAACGCTTGATTCTGAATTTTATATCAATATGATATTGATTCTTAGTCAGATACCAAATTAGGTTGAGTTTAATACCAACTGAAAGGTATTCTCTTAGTGTGCTGAAATTAATACCAATGAAAGTATTTGAAAACATTTCACTGCTTAGCTCAGATTGATATCACTACAGACTGAGTCTGATACCAATCTTTATATACTGAGTCTGATTACCAAGTGTAGATTTTCTTCTCAATTGGATTCTTGGTGAAAATCAGCGCTTCTTCTTCTTGGATCTTCAATCCAGATCTTCAGACAGTCTTCGACTTTTGATTTGCTTAGTTCTTCTGAAGAGCATCTTGAGATGTAGACTTTGTCTTTACTGCTTTCAGATATTTCCTTCTTTTGATTCTTATGTTCTGAATATCATATTCTCTGACAGCTTACAGCTTCTGAACCAAGTGAATACAGGAATCACGATAACTTTGACTTTCAGAAAATCTCAACTTCTGAACAGTACTGAGTAAATCTGATTCTGAACACATGTTCACGAAGTGTACAACTTCGATAATATGAACTAACAGTTCATAAAAACTTTTAACAAAGTTCTTCTTTCTTAACCTGTTCTGAGAATGCCTAGTGAACTTGTTCAGAGTTCCTCGGTTAACATCAAACAACACATGTTAGTAGTAAATGCACTTTATATGATTGATTTACTTGTCTGAGTTTGCATTCTTTCTTTTAATATTTCTAATCAAAATATTTCTATTTCTCCCCCTTTTTGACATCATCAAAAGGTTTAGAGCGTTTGAGCATAAATGTGATTAATATGATAATGAATAATTTTAGTGATAATAACATCTTCAGAAATCAAACTTAAGCATTTTCATTGATTAATTGATTTGGAACCATATAGGGAGCAGAGAATGAGATAGAAACATCAACACAAAACGATAATTATATCTAAAAAACAAAACATGACAACGACTGGAAAGACATCAAGGTTTAAAACTTAATCATCAAAATCTTCAACATTGTCCACTCTTTCACATCTGGTTTTGGCCGGTGAAGGTCTTGATCCAAGCCTGCTTATCAATTCCCATGCCTTTTCTTTTAGCATTATTTCAAATAATATCCTTCCATAAGGAATTTAAGAATGCATCTGATGTCTTGAGACTTTGATAGAGTGTCTCAAGTGGTTAAAAATGATTTTGGGAAGGTCTATCGTAACATGATGCGTTAGGAGGAAGATAAAGATTATGTCATCATGCGCTAGAGTGCCTCTAGCAGTTGCACAAGGACGAATGTTGGTTAAAGAGAATTTGAACCAGGTTTTGGGAGAAGGAAGAAGCTTCTCTGGATTGTTTGGTTCATAAGGAACTCAATCTTCAAACAGAATCTTGCACCTCTCCACCATGCTTAAATCAGATTGATAGTCATCAATCGTGACTCTGGAGGAGACACATCTAGTGATTTTCTCTATCAAGGAGACAGAGATAACGATGGGGTGATAATAGACTTCAGACCAGATAGTGTTCCTGTCATTACTGACCCTTGCAGAGTTCCAGAATTCCTTAACAAGGTCTGGAAAGATGGGACCATTTAGTAGAGAGTAGTAGTTACGCTAAGACTGAGCTTGCATGCTCCTTATTATTTCCAAACCATCATCTTTGAGACGAGATAGGTTAGGTCTTTTCTCAGAAATAACTTCTAGATTTTCTTTTCTTCCTAAAAAGGTTGGGCCAGTTCTCTGAGAAGCCATCATCTTTGTTGTAGTTCAAATAAGGGTTTTAAGAGGATGGTAATTTAGGTTTGAGGATCGAATAAGGTGAAGGAAAATCCTACTATTTATAAGTGAGTGAGAGTGAAGAGTGATGACTGAATCGGTACCAAATATTTGTGATTACTATTTCCTAGGTAAATCATGATTGCCTAGGGTATACTAAAGGGTGTAGATGTATGGGAAAGGAAAACGGAGCAGTTACCTAATTTAATGGGGAAATATTAATCGGTTATGGGTAACAACTACTCTTCTGTGAGTGGCAAATGTGGCTGATGTATTTTAATGATGGCGGTTTCTTGAGCCACTCAAAATCTTTCATATGTCTTTCACAAGATATATGTTTATGAGAAATAAATAAAATTAATTTACTTTTAATGTATGTCAGATTTTGATTTGTTTAATTTCAACTTTGAGTAGTGATGAGCGTGAGAAAAATATGTTATTAAGATTATGAACCATCTAATAGAAAAGGAAGATACTTCATTAATTAGACGGTTCACATACACAATTTTAGCAATTTTTCAGACTTAGATAATTTAAGGATAAACTGAGACGAGTACAATAACTTAGGCCAGAAACGATTTAAACTACTACATAACATGCACACAGCAGACACATTTTAAACGTAGATAAGTCTAGTTTTCTAGTTACTAAAGATTTCACATTTAGTCTTCAACAAGCAGTTTTCTGGAAGGCTTTCAGGACCATCTTCTGCAATTTTCTCTTTGATCATATCCATAATTCCTTCTCTGAAGAAAATCTCAAACAAAACTCTTCCATAAGGAATGTAGGACTTTGTGTTATTTCTTGACTTAGAGATGGATTTCTAGAGACAGTTGAAGATTATGTGTGGTAGGTTTATCTGAGTATCATTCATTATAAAATGAATGAATTGATGGTCATGAAATCTTAGTATGTCATGGTATTCTCCTCTGGGAAGAAAATTTGACAAAACAAGTTTGTACCATGCTTTGGGAATGGGTAGTAGATTTTCAGTATTGGTAGGTTCATATCCGGATGAAAGGTTATGAAGAAAAGAAAATCTTTTAGCAACAAAGAACTTATTTAGGTCACAGTCAACAAAGATTCCAACATTTTCACATCCAGTTGCTAGAGTGACTGAGGAAGGAGTGATAGTGATGGGGACTTCAAGAACAAAGGAGGTGATATGTCCAGTTTCATGATTAAGGAAAGCATGCTTCCAAAAGTCTTTCACTAGATTTACGTAAATGGGTTTTTCTAACATAGTGGAGTATCTAGTCCATTGTTGAGTGTAAAACATATCAGCTAGACTGCTAGCAATGTTACTTGAAAGAGGAGGAACATTGATTACAAATTATTTTCCAGGAATGATTTCAAGAAGGTCCTGGTTCCCAAGAAAGGTTAGTGGAGGCATGATGGTAGATGGACAACAGAATTTTGACACTTAAGGTTTTGTGATAGAAGGACTTGAGTATGAAATCGTTTGATAGGGAGAAGTGATTTATATGCATATAAATAGGTAAGATGAGTTGTGCCTAATCTAGGGAAACATAGATCAAGTACAAAGAATATTTTAATAAGATATCAAAAGAGTTTATGTTCTCAGAGATATGTCATGATTACTCAAGATTAGAAATTATGACTGAGGTTGTGTTTGAGTGCACACATTGTCAAAATATTTTTCTTGGAAGAAGAGAATATTTCAGATTATTTATATTTATACTTACTTGACAATTTTCTTGCAGTAACTATTTTAGTATATGGAAGGTCATACCTTAGAGAGTCTGAAATCTTTATTTGTCATACTTCATATGAGTGCTTTCCATTTTGATTATGAGCTTCTGATCATCGTCTTTCAGCTTCTGCTTCCTTCAGAGTGATCTCACGTTGAAATCTGTCGTTGAAGGAAATATATATCGTCTGAACTAGGATCTTTAGTTTGAGAACTAGAATCAATCTGATCTTCACATGATCCTTTCCTTTATCCTTTTCAGAAATATTCATCTGACTTCTGAGAGCAATTGATCAGAGACTCTGATCTTAATTGTTAGAATGATAAACTTCCATCAAGCTTTGTAATTTTCAGAAGGTCATTAATTCCACAGCTTGAACATAAGATACTGAGAGGTTATGTGCTTTGAGAATTAATTGACATTTCACCACATCTTCTGACTCTGTTTCTTCGAACAGATGCAGAGCTTGTTCAGAAACGAGTATCATCAAACATGTGTGTAACACATGACATAGTTTACATGACAATCTTGTTCTTGCAATACTGATCTCACTTGTTTAGATTTTGTTCATCAAAGAATTTACAACATATCTGCTTTTGAAAAGAGTGTCAGCTGATTTCTTCATTCTGAACAACATCAGTGACTTGAATCCTTTTTGGCTTCGAGTAGATGACTTCTGTCTCTGCATCTAGTTGAGCATCTTCTGATTCCAGAGTTTATGCAACATGAACTTTTGAGAGAAATATCAGATAACATTATGACCAATTACAGTTAGTTCAACTGAGATAGAGCAGAACTCAGTCGTCTATGTCATTTTAACCAAGACTCAAACATTGTTCTTAAACAGATTCCAGATGAATCTCTAGATTTTCTCTTTCTAAAGGTTCTTCAGTTTTCTGCAAGGTTTCTTCTACATACTTAATTCTGAAGTTCAAAATCATAGAACAACAAGCTTTCTTCTTTACATGAAGAAATTCTTAATGAGCTCTAAATGAGAAAGTCAAGGGTGGACTAATCCGTTTCTTGAAAACATCTCAAAAACTCATAAAGAGATAATCTTCAGCAAACAAGATTTCTTGTTTTCTAATTATTCAATCTTGAGCAAATACGTTGTTTATCCAAACGTATCATCTAAGATAAGCATTCCACAAATACTACTACTTATCTGATGAATCTATCTTGTCAGCTGATTCTTCAATCTTTTCTTAAGTTATAGAGAGGAAGATTCCGTCGTTGACAACAACAAAAACGTCAAGAATCAGTGACTTGCTCCGGTAATCCGTTTGATTACAATTTAGTACACATTCATCTTCTGAACTGATATTGAATTTGTAAGTGGATTGAAATCTTACCCAGAGTATTTCTACACACCATATCTGGATCTTTTTCTGACACTGTTAAGTGTTTGATATCCATCAATAGTAGAACCGGAGCTCTGATACCAATTGAAGGTGCGAGAAAGACACAAGAAGGGGGGTTTGAATTGTGTATTCACTCTTACAAACTGTTTGCCTCTTATCATTGAAGCGCTAAGAGAATATCAGAGTTCGTTGAGAGACTCTAACTTGAGATACATCATTCAGATCTTGCAATGCGTAAAGCATAAGTAACAACAAGAGTATGAATAAGATATGCTTGATTCAGAACATGCAGTGCGGAAGCTTATCAGAGTTAAGTTGCAAGGTTCTGACTTATGTAAGGTTCTGATACTTAATACCGAAACATAAACAATAACTAGAAGCATAACAAGAGTAAGGAACACTCGATATATCCTGGTTCACCTGAGCAACTCCCAAGCTAATCCAGTCCACCCTCCTCAGGTGATTTCTCCTTGAACACAAGGACTTAATCCACTATAATCAAACATAGATTACAGATGCACGGGCAACAACCGGTGACTAACAACCTGCACAACCGCAGTTGTGACTAACCCACAATGAACAGTTCAGGGATTCAACTTAATGAATATAACGAACATTGACCTAATAGGTTCCAATCTCGCAAGATCTACTATCAGGATTTCACAGCTAAACGTTCAGGGATTCGACTTAACAAATATAACGTTTACTGACCATTCTTCCAGGATTTTCAATGAGTTCTATCAGTGATCTCACAAGATTCTGATCCACACTAGATCCTCTTTGAGATATGACTATCATTGACCATATTTCAGGATTTCCACAATGAGACCAAGCCATTGTCTTCTTAAGTCTCCGATCACACTGACCACTTGAGGAATCCTAATTCACATAGAATTAGTTGTTCTGGAGATTACATTAATGCTTCTTAACAACCGGATAACTTCTAAGTTTAAGTATATATGAACACTTAGTGTTCTAGCAAGATCTGAGCAACAGCTCCTTGCAAGCTACATGATTCTAACAAGATGTACATGTTTTGACAGTTGAATAAGATCTTGAGAATTCTTCATCTTCTTTGTTAAGCAAGCTTCGAACAACTACTCCCTTGCTACTAATCTTTGATCTTCATAGATGATGTAGTTGGTTGATGACTTGACTAATTTGGAATGTTGTCTTGTTCATCAACAGCTTCTGTTCCAATAGATTGTTGTTATGTTGAATGATAATCTTTGAGTTTCAACAACAATGAATATGTGTTAATGGTGATAGCTTTAAATGTTTAGTGTAACAACGATAACTGATCGTTGCGCCTATCATCACATCGACACCTTCAGAAGCGCTTCTTCTTTTCTTTTATAGCCAAGTAAAATAGAGCCGTTAAAGAGTCGTTGGCTGTTTGAAAAGATTCGTTAAGCAATGATGAAAGTTGTACTGCCATATCTTCTTTTTACTATAGAAGAAGTGATGGGATATGTCTTTTAGTTCGGTGTACAGTCATTGCTAACGGTAACACTTGTCTTCAATCTTCAGAGGCTTCTGATGGTAATTAATTGAAGCATGAGTAGAGACTTTATAACTGGGTCTTCAGAAACTTCAAGTCTTCAGTCTTCAGAACTTGTCCATTAGGAATCAGTCTTCAGAGCTTCAGCACTTGTCTTTTAGAACCATAATTTTCAGAACACTTAAGTCTTCAAAGTCTTTCTCCACTTGGTCTTCAGAGCCTTCAGCCTTCAGAACTTCAAGTCATGAGAATCTTCAGCACTTCGGTTTTCCACAAAATTATCTTCTTCAGAAGTTTCGCTATCTTCAGAATCACAACCACTTTCAGAGAGCATTCACAAGAGCATTGCAACAGCAATATCGACATCCTTGGATCTGACTGATTATGATCAGATACAGAAGCATACTTGCTTCTTGCGACTTGTGTCACACATAGTAACTTCGCATATAATCAATTACGCACGTCTGGCCGGTGCTTGTTGGATCTGATATCTTCTATGATTATGATATGCACACAACACACGTTAGAACATTAAAATAGTTCTTTCACAAATACACATTGTTATCATCAAAACATAGAGACGACTTGCAGAGACAAGTCTTGCTCTCACAATCTCCCCCTTTTTTATGATGACAACCATGTATTTTGATTGAACATTTTATACAAGGTAATCACCAGGCAAACATATTCAGAGTCTGGAACAACAGCTCCCCCTGAATGTGTTAACCTCAAAATTTTATTTCTGATCATCTAGAATCTCATATGATCCAAAGACTCGCAAAATAACAATTTGAGTTGCCAGAACAAAGAATAGAAAAGGAATACTTCTCTATCTCGTCTTTAAGGAGACAAAAGTCTTTAGCATCTGGACTAGTTCTTCAGAACTTCCGTCTTCAGATCTTTAGAACTTAGTTCCTTTGTACGTCGTATCAGAGCTCATAAACTTCAGAGACGTCTGAAGCGTTTTCTACTTTTCAGCATATACATTTTAGCATTGAGAAGGAATAGTTCTTTTCTAATAACATAGCCTCGCTATTTATCAGAGACAGACATTGTCTTAAGAAACTCCCCGTGAGTTTCAGACTTGATGAAGATTATAGATTTTAACATTCGAATATTCTGGGTAGTCTCCCCTTAGTTTCCATAAGTCAGATATTGGGATCTTCAGAATCATAATTCAGATATATTAATTTTAAATCTCCAATAAGATCGTGACTTTTCAGAGTTTAACTTTGAACACAGGCCTTCATCTCAGAACCTTGTTACTGTCACAACTCAGTGGTTCATCAAAGCTTGATTCTTGATCTGATACCAATAGAAGGATAATTTAGTGATCAATCAATGCTTGATTCTGAATTTGATACCAATATAATCTTGATTCTTAGTCAGATACCAAATTAGGTTGAGTTTAATACCAACTGAAAGGTATTCTCTTAGTGTGCTGAAATTAATACCAATGAAGGTATTTGAAAACATTTCACAGCTTAGCTCAGATTGATATCACTACAGACTAAGTCTGATACCAATCTTTATATACTGAGTCTGATTACCAAGTGTAGATTTAGTCTGATACCAAATCATTTTCTTCTCATTTGGATTCTTGGTGAAAATCAGAGCTTCTTCTTCTTGGATCTTCAATCCAGATCTTCAGACAGTCTTTGACTTCTGATTTGCTTAGTTCTTCTGAAGAGCATCTTGAGATGTAGACTTTGTCTTGACTGCTTTCAGAGCTTTCCTTCTTCTGATTCTTATGTTCTGAATATCATATTCTCAGACAGCTTACAGCTTCTGAACCAAGTGAATACAGGAATCACGATAACTTTGACTTTCAGAAAGTTCTCAACTTCTGAACAGTGCTGGGTAAATCTGATTCTTAACACATGTTTGTAGCGAGCGAAACTGGGCGTGTTTCTTAAGCACTGTCGCTCCTTGGGGGTTACTACAGGTCTATTCATTTTTTATCCTATTGTGAGCTGACTAAGGAAGGCAAATAGATGTCTCCAATTAACCCTGCTTGCATACTGAGTTTAAACAGTGGTCTGTTAGGTTACGGATGCTATTAATACGGGGGGGATCTCTTAGGTTATTTTCAGGGAATTTAAACTTTTAGCGGGGAATACGGACTAGGATGTTTTGGCTGATATACGGGATTTTAGGTTTTTGTTTAGTGTGCTCGCTAAGATTTTTCTTTCAATCTTATGCCTACGTATTCCCGTTTTTCCAAAACAGGGAAATCAGAGCGATCGTAGTTCCTCCTATTCTATGGGAGGAAATGGTGTTTTGGTGTCTTGTTCAAAGCCCAAGACGTGAAGCTAAAAGGGTTTGACTTTAGAGAGAATTTGTCATCTCTAAAGAGGGGTTTGTCTGTCACAACTGTTTATAAAGGAGAATTACTTTAACCGGGATGTGTGAATCCGGCAATGCCATAATTTCCTTTATAGGGGATTTCCAACCTGAAGGAGAAGACTTTAACTCAGTGTAGAGCAATGCCATCTTTCCTTAGGAATTTCTCATGCTAAAGGAGGGACAGTGGCATGGATGTAGATGATCCAGAGGCTTGCCGCTTACAGCGATTAGATGAAGGGGAATGAGTTATTGATGTTTGTGTACTGTGAACGAGGCACGGCTTTGATGCTAAAAGGTTGATTGGATCAACCAGTGGTTTTCTTATACAAAGCCTAAGAGGAGGCTATTGGCCCAACAAGAGGGTGTGTTTTATGTGTCTCGTACGAAGCCCGAGAAAGAGGCTAAAAGGGTTGTTTTATACTCAACAAGGGAGTGATTTGTGTCTTGTACAAAGCCCAAGAAGGAGGCTAAAAGGTGTTTGACTCAACAAGAGGGTCTTTTATCCTCAACGAGAGAGTGCTTTAGTATCTCGTACGAAGCCCGAGATGGAGGCTAAAGTGTTGATTCAATAAGAACCTTTTTGTATCTCGTACAAAGCCCGAGATGGAGGCGAAAAAGGGTACTGTTTCAGTTGAGTGACCGGTACATGGGTTCAAAGAGAAAATCAGTTCTTATATGAGTAATGCTGTACTCAGGGATTTTGATTCGAGGATCAGGGATATTTCCTTTTCTTTGAGGAAATGGGAAATGCAAAGGGTATTGAGACTGTCCGAGTCAACGGGGTTCCTTCCTATTCTTGAAGGGTGCTTGAGAATGTCTTTGAGACTCAATGAAATTAGACTGTCCAAGTCTAAAGTTTCATCTTTTGTACTATGCTTTGAGAAACAGTAGTAGACTCTTGGAAAGACTGTTCTATTAAGATGATTAATTTCTATTTCTATACCTCTAGGAGGTCGTTGGGATAATTTGTACGAAGCCCAAGAGGAGGCTGGAAACTTTTAAGAAGCCAAGGGACAATTTGTACGAAGCCCAAGAGGAGGCTATCATTCCCGGAGGAAGAAATCATTTATACAAAGCCTAAGAGGAGGTTGTGAATACTTCTAAGAAGCCGACGGGTCCTTGTACAACGCCCAAGAGAAGGCGGGGATGCTTTTAGGAAGCCTGTGGGTCCCCAAACCCTGAGAAGTTCAAGACAGGCTATTCATAAAGAATAGATCAAGCCAGGAAAGTTCGAGAATTTGGAAGAAACTCAAGGGATGTAATTCACGGAGAAGAGATCATCTCTGGGGAGTAGAGTCTCTTGACAATTCCTAAGGGTGCTTTTAAGAAGTCTGTGGGTCCCCAAACCCCGAGAAGTTCAAGACAAGCTATTCACAAAGAATATATCAAGCCAGGAAAGTTCGAGAATTTGGAAGAAACTCAAGGGATGCAATTCACGGAGAAGAGATCATCTCTGGGGAGTAGAGTTTCTTTGACAACTTCTACGAGTGACAGTCTGAGAAAGGGTTCAAAAAGAATCTGCCTTTCACATCTCCATATTGTTTAACCCCAAGAGGAGGGATGACTGTGTCTGGTAATCCTATGGGGATCTAGTTTTGACTATTTAAGAGTGATCAACGGGCTTAACCTAGTGCTAGACGTAGTTGCCGGGGAAACTCTAAATATCTATACTATTATTACACAGTCGATATGAGTTTATGAAAGAAGACTTACAGCAAAACAGCCCCTTAATACAGTTATATGTATATGAAAGCGGTAAATGAAAGCGGATAAACACTTACTCGGTTGTAGAGCTTCCATGTTGTTTGGTTAGTTGTTCAACAAAGAAAGATTGAAAACAACAGTATATTTCAAAATCAAAGGAGAAAGTGCTTTGAAAAAGAAAGATTTGGGGCTTACAGCTCAAGGAGAGGCCCAGGGTTTTATCATTGATCGCACTGTTGAATTTGTACAGAGGGACTTATACGAGTGACTGAGGCCCAAAAAATGTTTGTTGTACAAAGGGATGGGTCTTACACTCTCTCAAGAGGCCCAAAAGGTTTAAAGAAAAAGAGTGGGGCTTATAACACGAGGGTAGGCCCAGATGATTTTTTGTTTGAAATGGCGATCGCGCCGAGATTTTCTTTTAATGCAAAGGGGCTTATACAATATCTGAGGCCCAAAGTTGTTTTGGTTAAAAGGGGATTGGGTCTTACACTCTATTAGAGGCCCAAAGAGTTTAGAATGGGTCTTATAGCTCGAGGAGAGGCCCAATTGATTTTTTTAAAGGCGACGATCGCGCCGTTTACTTGTACAGAGGGACTTATACAATAAGTGAGGCCCAAAATTGTTTGTACAAGAGGGTTTGGATCTTACACTCTCTCAAGAGGCCCAAAAAGTTTTGAAAATGATTTATGAGGGTTGAATTAATCAAAACCCCTAATTTGTTTTCAAAATGTGTTTTAATTGAATAAAATATTCAATTAAAATGATCAAAATTTTTTTAACATATGGAAAACAAATTGTGATCTTGGATTAATGCTTCATAAATCAAGTTTTGCCCTACAAAATGATTAGAAATCATTAAAATTTGCAAAATCAATAAGGAAAAAATATTTTAAATGTCAAAAACAATTAAAACATTAATTCTTTGCAAAAATATCAGTTATATGAAATAAATAATATTTTTGGGATTTTTTGGGAAAATAAAATATTTTAACATTTTTGTGAATTATTAAAAAAAGAATCAACTCAAAATCATTAAAACTCAGAGAGAAATTAATTTTTGAATCAATTAAATAAAAATCACAAAATTCAAATATTTGAATTTTCAAAAAGGGCGCCAAGAACACCCCAAGAACACGCGCGTGTTCTAGGTTTTGCCCATATTTGCGTTTTCTCTCCAATCTCATTGAATACTTGATTATATCATGCAATCCACATACCAATCTGCTCGTCTCAACCTCACGATCATGTCTATGGTATTTAATTTCTTTTATATTAAACATGGAATAAAAAATCAAGACAAAACCTCAAGAAGCCTAATTTCTGCATGAAGGCTGAGAATTTTGATACACGATTCAAACAAAGCAATTAATTGAGGGGAAACATTCCATGCATGATTATGAACATTTGGCAAACGTATTGTGCGAGGAAATATGTATAAATTGAGAGATGACCAAGTTTAGGCTTACCTCTAGGTCGTGGCAGCAAGTTCAAAGTGATTTCTGAGTTGGAGGTGTTACAGATGAGTTGTGATGATCTGAACAGCTTCCCTACACCCTATGGAGTGTGTTTGAATGCTTGGACTTGATGGAAATTGGCTGGATCACTTCATGGCATCTCAACTGTAACTTGGTTAAAACCTTGAGCAATTGACTGGTGATTCTGAGAAATCAGTGTTCCAGATGTTGTTTAAGTGTTTGATCAGCTCACATATGATGTATGTGAGGTGTGTGTGTGATTGGTTTGAGTGGAATTGCTCTCTACTGAAAAACTCGATAGTGACTTGCTAAGAAAGGCATTTTTTAGAGTGAGAAGTGGATTTTGAGAAAGGCAAGTGTTGTAGGCCTTTGGTGTACTTAAACTAATCACAATTGAGCTCTATTTATAGTAGAGCAAGTTTGTTTTGCAAGGAATAGTGAATGGCAACTGCTGAGTAGGGTTGGCCAATGTTGGCAAATGAAAATCCAAGTCTCCTCTAGCCATTGACTAGAGGTTAGGGCACAGGCTGCTGGTCCCCTTGGTCTTGGATAAGTCTTGACTGAATTCAGTTGATAATAGCTCAGTCCATGCCACCTTGGTGCTTCCATTGAATGCTCCAATCCAAAATTGGGGTTTTGTCCCTATTTTGGGCAATTCTAGGTTTGGCATGCTATTTCTTGTTCAAAGGACTTTGGAGGCTTGGCTCAATGATTGTCCCCTTTAGATTCAATCCTCAGATGTTTCCAAAGTGATGACAAGGCTTGGAATTGGCTGATTTTGGAAAATCGACCAAAAGTGCAAAAATCTGCCTTGCCTTGGCAGATTTCAGCAAGGCATCTTGCCACTACCATATCTCAAAGCTCAAATTGAATTTGGTGATGTTCTTGGCCATTTTGGAAAGCCCTTATATGATACAACAACTGTCTGATCATATTTGGTTTTGATACCTTTTGGATCCAAGTGAAAAATCCTCCTACATTTGGAAAAAAGTAAGGCAGATTCTGACTTAGTGAAATTTTCACTAAGTGTTGGAACAAAGTGACTTTTCTTGATTTTGATCACTCCATAGCTCAAAATCCATGAGGAATTTGGACATAGATCAGTATGAAGCTTTTTTAGAGGGCAATGAGATCTACAAATCAAGCTTTGGATGGGGAAAATGGCTTTGTGGTTTAGGAGTTATGATCCTCCAAAGTTGGTACCTTTGTCACTTTATTTCATAACTTAGAAAATTTTCTAAGTTTTTATGGTTACCCCTTTTACAAGTTATCCCATTTTCTTTGATTTTTCTTGATGAATGATGATTCAAATCATACATTAACATAATTTTAGCGTTAAAAATCCATTTTTGTGAAAAATCTTAAAAAGTCAAAGTTGACTTTTGTGCACAGTTGACTTTTTGTCAGATGAATTCCAAACTGTGCAATCCTTTGGGAAATCATGTCCTTGACCTAAATCAAACTTGATGGACATGTTTCATGGGTGTTATAGGGTATATTGAATCATGTCCTTGGGTTTGGGAGCATGTCCTGGTCAAAAGTCAAAGCTACAGTTGACTTCTCTCGCAAAACCCTAACTGTGGTTCAGATGAAATTAAAACTTGTTGCTCAAGCTTCTTGGATCAATCCATTATTCCAAATGGATCAATATGGTATATTAGAGACCCTCAAATCATGTCTTGAGGTCTTGGTTCATGATTTGTCCCAAAAGTCGACTTAGGGGTGAATTAGGTCAAGAAACCCTAATTCCTGATTTTTGATGTATGCATCCCTTGAGGTCAAATTGACTTGATGATTGGGTCCATGAGGTTCCATGGAGTATATTAGGATATGCTTTGAAGCATTGGCTCATGCCCAGAGGACAATTTCCATCTGGAGGCCCTGGTCGACCAAGCCCTAATTTGGTGGCACTGGCGATCTTGAAGCTTGATCCACCTAGAAGGGAGTAACCTTGTGCTTAATCCTTGAAGTGGGAGTCCTCTTGATCCATTGTGGATGTTTGAGAGGTTAGACAAGTTGAAGATCACGTCATTCCTTGATTGATCCTTTGTCTAAGCACTCAGAGAGGGCTTGAAACCCTAATTTTGATTGTGGTGAATGCTCAATAATTCCTTGAGGAGATTGTTGAGGCATAAAGGTACATCCATATTGTGATGATGATTTGCACAATGATGGGAAATCTTAGTGGTCAAAATTTGGGGTATGACAGATGCCCCTATTTAATCTTTTTGGACACGAAGGTATGAATGGCGAAGGTATTCGAGCATTCGATCTTCTTTTACTAAGCAATGATGCTTAGAAAAGGTAAACTTCCCCTCAATCCTGGTCTTCAGCCAAGGAACTTGTCTCAGTTTCTGATTTAAACTTCCCCTCGATCCTGGTTTCCTACCGAGGAACTGGTCTTAGTTTCTGATTTAAACTTCCCCTTGATCCTGGTTTCCTACCGAGGAACTGGTCTTAGTTTCTGATTTAAACTTCCCCTCGATCCTGGTTTCCTACCGAGGAACTGGTCTTAGTTTCTGATTTAAACTTCCCCTCGATCTTAGTTTCCTACCAAGGAACTGGTCTTAGTTTCTTTTGTCAATAAACATTATTGACAAGGGACGCTATTCGTAGCGGTTTTCCTCAAACTTCTCGCTGAATTTTCCTGGGGAGATGTCATTTGGCAGAAAAAGTTGACTTCAGACTTGCTGGGGAGCCCAATCGTCTGAGTTGTAGAGGTCCACAAACTTCTCTGTTGGAGACGCCATTTGTTTCTACTGGGGAAGACGAGTCTCCTGAAAGACTGTTTTCGTTTGGGGTCTTACATTATACTTTTCTCGGGATCTTCCCGGAGAAATGCCATATGATGGGATCCAATTTGAGGTGTCGATGACCTTTTCATCAGTGGTTTTTTTCGGAGAAAAACTGCTGTACCACCGAATCCCTTATTAGGAGGCTTTCTCTCGGGATTTTCCTTAATCCGGGAAAGCAAGGATATCATCTTCAATGGCGAAGAGTGATGTTGACTGAGGGCTCTCTGGTTTTTCAGAGGTTCAAGTTATCAAAGTGGTCGAGGAGCCAACTTCATCCCAGAAATAAACTGGAGGAGAGAGATTGTTCAGACGCAGCATTTCCTGACGAGGAAAAAACTTGACAACTCGATTGAGAGGACTTTTTATCACCAGGGGATAAGACCAACTAGAGTGATAGTGATGCAATATGAATGCGAATGCAAATCAATAATGCATGATGTATGTATGTATATGCTGACAAAACTGACGCGACATACAAACTAAAAGATGAACATGACTAGATACTCGGCCATCGCGGGGCGAAGAAGTACCGTTGGTCTAAAAGTAGCAATTCTACCTTGCTTAGGAGAAGTAGTCCTCACGGGGAACTATGTTGGTCGGGCTTAGGAGATAAGAACTCGGCCGAGGCGTGTCAGACGAAATAAGGTCTCTGACACAGTTGATCCCTTCATTCAGGCGTACTGGGTTAGAAGGAGTACTTTGATCCTGCACTTTGAAGTTCGCTTACTTCTGGAGAAGCGATTGATATTCTTTTGATGTTTAACAGTCAAAGGAAATTGCCATCTTTATTTTAAAGCTGAAAAAGTTTTACAAGTAAATTCATTTTTGTTTTATTTCAAGAATCGTTAATCACATTAAAACGTCGTTCTGTAAAGCTAAAACAAATGAGAATTACAAACAAAAGCACAAGGGCTCAAATTTTATTGATAAGATGGAGATCAACCAAACGCGTGATTCCAAAGAGTATTTACAAAGTTAGAAAATGGTAATTTACAGGGAAAAGGGCTACGTTGAAACATAACGACCACTATCCTTCTACCAACTTTGAATTCGGACATCCTGAGCTTCTGTCGAAGATGACCTTGACTGAAGTTTTCCTCCTATGGATGGTGTAACTGCTGCTGAGGGACTTGCCTCTGTTGAACATAGCTACTTGCCATTATCCCTAACTTTTGCCTGGATTGTACTGTGAGATTTCCAATCCACCGGGATGATTTTTTTTTATTTTGTCTCTAACTTTTGTCTGGACCTCCCTTTCGGGTTTTCAATCCACCGAGACGTTTTTTTTAGGCGAAGTATTTCTTGACTACATCAATGTTTGTGGGGTAGGAAAATTCCTCTCCGTCCATGGTTGCAAGTCTTAAGGCGCCGCCTGAGAAAGCTTTCTTGACCACATAGGGGCCGTCATAGTTCGGAGTCTATTTGCCCCGAGAATCAGTGAGAAATGATTGTATCTTCTTGAGCACAAGGTCTCCTTTCCTGAAGACGCGAGGTCGGACCTTTTTGTCGAACGCCTTCTTCATTCTCTGCTGATACAACTGACTGTGGCATAGTGCCGTTATCCGTTTCTCTTCGATCAGATTCAGTTCTTCGTGTCGACTTTGACACCATTCAGCCTTTGTAAGCTTAGCTTCCATCAATACCCAGATTGATGGGATCTCTACTTCGATGGGGAGCACTGCTTCCATGCCATATACTAGAGAGAAAGGGGTAGCCCCTGTTGAAGTGCGGACAGACGTGCGATAACCGTGAAGCGCAAAGGGTAACATCTCGTGCCAGTCCTTGTAGGTTACGACCATCTTCTGAACAATCCTCTTGATATTCTTGTTAGCCGCTTCTACCGCTCCGTTCATCTTGGGTCGGTAGAGAGATGAGTTATGGTGTTCGATCTTGAACTCTACGTACAACTCTTTCATCATCTTGTTGTTCAAGTTAGATCCATTATCAGTAATTATCTGGCCCGGAACACCATAATGGCAGATGATATTGTTTTTGATAAATCGGACCACCACTTGTCGACTTACATTAGCGTATGATGCTACTTCGACCCACTTGGTGAAGTAGTCAATGGCTACCAGGATGAACCGATGTCCGTTTGAAGCTTTGGGCTCAATCAAGCCAATCATGTCGATTCCCCATATGGAAAAAGGCCATGGGGAAGAAAGAAATTTGAGATGCGTTGGCGGTACATGAGTTTTGTCGGAGTATATCTGACACTTGTGACACCTCCTCATGTACTTGTAGCAGTCGGATTCATTGTCAACCAATAGTACCCTGCTCTTAGAATTTTTCTCGCCATTGTGTATCCGTTGGCATGAGTGCCAAAGGATCCTTCGTGAATTTCTTTCATCAGCATGTCTGCTTCTGGTCTGTCTACGCATCGGAGCAAGACCATGTCAAAATTTCTCTTATAGAGAGTATCACCGCTCAGGAAGAAACTACCTGCTAGTCTTCTGAGGGTCTTTCTATCCTTTCTGAATGCCCCAGGAGGGTACTCTTGTTTTTGAAGGAAGCATTTGATATCGTGATACCAAGGTTTGTCATCTATGACTGCTTCAATCATGAAGATGTAAGCGGGCCTTTCAATGCGTATTATGTCGATCTTAGGTAGGTCAGTCCATTGACATACACTAATCATAGAAGAGAGAGTGGCTAAGGCGTCAGCCATGTGATTCTCATCATGAGGGATGTGATGAAACTCGATTCTGTTGAAGAAAGGTAGCAACCTTCTTGCATAATCTTTGTAAGGAATCAGTCCTGATTGGTATATGTTCCAATCTCCTTTTATCTGATTGATAACCAGGGCTGAGTCGCCATATACGTCCAAGTTTTTGATCCTTAAATCAATCGCTTCCTCGAGACCCATAATACAAGCTTCGTATTCGGCCTCGTTGTTCGTACATTTGAACATAAGTCGAGTGGTGAAAGGAATGTGGGTACCCTGAGGGGTAACAATTATTGCCCTAATTCCGTTTCCATAATGATTAACTGCTCCGTCAAAGATAAGTCCCCACTGGGAACCTGGTTCTGGCCCTTCACTGGGTAGCGGTTCATCACAGTCTTTCATCTTTAGATACATGACATCTTCGTTTGGGAAGTCGAACCCGATTGATTCTTGATTGTCAATCGTTTGATGAGCCAAATGATCGGCTAAAATACTTCCTTTAACGGCTTTTTGAGCGTGGTACTCTATGTCATATTCGAATAGCAACATCTGCCAACGGGCAATCCTTCCCGTGAGAGCAGGTTTTTCAAATACATACTTGATTGGGTCCATCTCGGAGACCAACCAAGTAGTGTGACGAATCATGTACTGATGCAGACGTTTGGCTGCCCAAGCCAAAGCACAAAAAGTTTTCTCGAGCATCGTGTACCGAGTTTCACAGTCGGTGAATTTCTTACTTAGATAGTAAATGGCAGACTCTTTTCATTTTGTTTCGTCCTGTTGGCCAAGTACACACCCCATTGAGTCTTCCAAGACTGTGAGGTAGATGATCAGTGGTCTTCCTTCCACTAGAGGTGATAGAATCGAAGGATTCAACAGATATTCCTTAATACTGTCGAAGGCGGTTTGGCAATCTTCTGTACAAACGCAGTCCTGGTTCTTTTTTAGTAACTTGAAAATCGGCGCACATGTGGCAGTCAGGAGGAATATGAATCTGGAGATGTTGTTCAAACGTCCCAGGAATCCTCTGACTTATTTTTCAGTTTTCGGAGAAGGCATTTCTTGAATGGCCTTGACCTTGTCAGGATCAACCTCAATTCCTTTCTGGTTGACGATGAACCCTAAGAGTTTCCCTGAACGGACACCGAAGGTGCACTTGTTGGGATTCAAACGGAGTTTGTATTTTCTCAGACGCTCGAATAGTTTTGACAGGTGGGTCACATGCTCTTCCTCTGTCTTAGATTTTGCAATCATATCATCGACATATACCTTGATTTCCTTGTGTATCATGTCATGAAACAGAGTAGTCATGGCCCTTTGATAGGTTACCCCGGCGTTCTTCAAACCGAACGGCATTACCTTGTAACAAAAGGTACCCCATGGGGTGATGAATGAAGTTTTCTCCATGTCTTTCGGCACCATTTTGATCTGGTTATAGCCCGAGAATCCATCCATGAAGGAGAAAACTTTGAACTTTGCTGTACTGTCAACCAGCATGTCAATATGCGGGAAAGGAAAGTCGTCCTTTGGACTTGCCTTGTTCAGATCCTTGTAATCGACACACATTCTGACCTTTTCGTCCTTTTTCGAAACGGGTACGATATTGGCTAACCATTGAGGATATTCTGATGTGGTGAGGAAACCTGCGTCAATCTGTTTCTGTACCTCCTCTTTGATTTTGATGGCCATGTTCGGGTGAGTGCGTCTCAATCTCTGCTTTACAGGTGGACATTCCAATCTCAACGGTAAATGATGTTCCATGATGCTGGTATCCAACCCTGGCATATCCTGATAGGACCAAGCGAATACATCGAGAAATTCTTTGAGAAGCTTTATCAAACTCTCTTTGGCTGTTGGACTGAGCAGTGCCCCAATCCTGATTTCTTTTCTCTCTTTTTCTGAACCCAAGTTTACCGTTTCCAACGGCTCTTTGTGAGGTTCAATGGACCTTTCCTCTTGTCTGAGTAATCGGGAGATCTCTTCTGGAATTTCGTTGTCCACTTCTTCTTCAGCCCCAAATACCGGGAACTCAAAGTTGGGAGAAGGCATCGGATCATATGTTTCAACAGGGTTTAAAACAAGCAATCTGCATGACGTGATGATTCGTTTTAGAAGAGATAGAGAGAATGCAAAAGTGTGTGCAGTGTATTTTTTTTTATTACTGCTTGTTTTTATTATTGAATTGTTTTTTAGGATTACCATTTTCTTAGAAAAAGCAAAAAGAGAAAATAGCAATTAATGCGGAAATTACAGAACGACGTTATTTTATTAATGAACAAGTCGATTCTTGAAACTACAGCCCTATAAAACAAAACTCTATCACTTAGGGCAAAGCAAAGAGGGAAATTTACAGAAAGCAAGCCCAATCAAAACATTTGTTTCACCTGGGCAGGGTGAAAGGTTAAAGATGGCAATTACTTTGACTTATGAACAATCCTTGGAACATCGACAACAACCCACTGGTGGCGAACTCCTTGGTGAATCACAAAGTCTGGCACTTTCCTTGATTTGTCTTCAGAAATAACGCTGATTTCTGGTGGAGCAGGATCATTGGAATCTATCTCCCAGGCAGAATTGTCGTAGGAGGATTCCTCAGTTGTATTTTACATAGCATTTGTGCTCTCAGCTGTATCTCCCCATCCAGTTGGCTAGATATCTTCGAGCCTGATACGAGAGATTTTGGGAGCGGTGTACTTGACCATATAGTCGTATTTTCCACTCGGTTATCCCAAGGTGTCCCACACTTCTTTGGAACTGGAGGAGTCATCCCTCTCGATGACGTTGACCTCGGGAAAGGCATAATTAATGAATTCTAGTCCTGCAAATGTTGCAAATTCATCGTCATGTTGAGTAGTTTCTGAATGACCTGAGTGTTGATCCCATGACATGGTGGGGACACAGGTATTCTGTTCAATGATGCTCAGCTGAGTTTCATTACTCGGCTGACTTTCTGGCCCCAAGTCTCCTGGGTAAGGCTGCCACATTGGCAGGCCATCCATCGGGCCATAGTAATTATGGTCAAAGTTTTCTTTCATCAGAGTATCCTCCTCTAATGAATTTGGCAGAGCACGGCATCCTTCTGGATCACAACCTCTGTATATCATTTCGACATCTGACCGTGGTATAAATCTCGGACTCTGTGCGGGATAGCAAAATGGCGTTGGCACCTCTTCCTGAGACATATAACCGTCCTCGTTAAGATAGGACTTCCATTCTTCCTCTGTGTCGGAGGGATCCTCCTCATTGATAGCATGGATTGCCTGAGGCACTGGGTGAAGGAACCCTCCACTGTGGAAGAAGTTTCGAATGGGATGAATACCTTCATCATTAGCAGCTATTCGGGTACAGGTTGTAGAAAAACCAAGACCCTTCTTTGTTGTATTGCTAGTAGGAATGACAAGCTGTCCCCATCCTATTGTATCAGTACTCTCGACTGCTTTAATAGCATCTTTGTATGAGGAAATCAAAGTTGATCGTCCTTGTGCAGCGAAAGCGCTTGGAACTGGGTTCCGATTATCCCTTCTGGTTCCACATAAGTGGATGACGATAAATTGCTAACGAGCAAGGCCATCCCCACAGACTGTGATGAGTTGGTCGTTCTGGACAAACTTTAGCTTTTGGTGGAGGGTTGAAGTGACCGCTCCAGCCTATGTATCCAAGGTCTTCCAAATAAAAAATTGTACGTTGCCCGGATGTCCATGACCTGGAAAGTGACTTGGAAAGTGTGAGGACCAATAGTTATGGGAAGATCAACTTCGCCGATAACCGTTTTTCTGGACCCGTCAAATGCTTTGACGACGACCTCACTGGTTCTCATCGGAGGGCCTTTGAATGACAATTGCATCAAAGTGGACTTCGGCATAACATTCAGGGCTGACCCTGTGTCTACCAGTACGCTGGCTAAAGCATCGTCCTGGCAGTTGACTGTGATATTGAGTGCCATGTTATAGCGGCAACCCTCTTCCGGTAATTCCTCATCACTAAATCCCAAATTATTGCAAGAAGTGAAGTTAGAGACAATACTATCAAACTGTCTGATTGTTACATCATGTTCCACAAAGGCTTGCTCCAAGACTTTCTGTAGAGCCTCCCTGTGCGCTTCTGAACTGAGTAACAGTGATAATACCGAGATCTTTGAAGGATTTTGTAACAGTTGATCAACAATGTTGTATTCACTCCTTTGGATGAGCTTCAGCATCTCATCATTGTTTTTCAAAAGGTCGGGATTACTGGATTGACCGACTGATGGATCGGGAGCTTCTATCTGAAGTTCCTTTTCTTTATTGGACTCTCCAACTCCTCTGTTGAAGATTCTACCACTCCGTGTTACTCGACTGATGTCTGCAATATTCACGACGGAGGGTATGGAATTTCCTTTCCATTTTCAATTGTTGTTGCACCGTATTTGTAATGGATTGCCTTAGCTGATTCATACGGTAGTGGTCCTGGCAGATAGATGATTATGGGAACCTTCTGATTTTTCTGACCATCATAAGTAATCTCGATCTGTTCCCGGTTGGGAATTCTTAATTCGTCAAGCAGAGGGGTAATGGTAAAAACATTCCTGGTCCTCTAATGATCATAGATGATGACAACGTCCTCAATTTGATTGGCAAGGTAGTTCAACGACCAATTGATGGGTCCGGAACCTGGATATGGGCGAATCTCTCCACGATCCACCTGCCCCTGGAGAGCTGCTCGCATAAGGTAGCACCCTTGGTTACTTTCCGAACAGACTCCACAACGTTCATAATTGTGTGGTGGCACCTGGCCACGCCCACTTTGGATACAATGTAACCTCACTAGGTTAGCTTCCACGGGTCGGACATCCTGACTTTGACGCCGAGTGGGGTTTCTGTTATTGATACTAATTTGCTGAGTATCTTCATCCATGTAGATTGGCATCCACCAATGATTTAACAAGTGCTGAAGTGCCTCCTGGACAAGGGCACATCCCTGATCGTTTTTGCAACCCGCTTTACAACTATGATAATTATGTGATATCAGGAATCCGAGTCGGACCTGCTCAACATGCAACTCTACCAAGTTGGTATTCATCAAGCGAATGTCGAAGATCTGAACCATATTGATCTGATAGGGATTCCTATCATGGGAGTCTTGGATCCATCCAAGATCCATCTGACACTGGAGGGCCTCCTGTATGAAAGAGCATCCCTGTTTGTTTACCGAGCAAGTTAGACAAGAACTGTAATCGTGTCGCGGCAGATTATGATACTGGTTTTGCCTTAAATGCATTGCCACCAATTTGACATTCATCGGACGGATGTCGTGGTTCTGAATGACGTTGGAATTCGTATAGACCATGTTAACTCCACGAACTCGATGCTCTTGGATCCATCCGAGATCCATCTGTTCCTGTAGATCTGATGGCACCACAGAACACCCTCGATTGCTTTTAGAGCAGATATCACACTGATGATAATTATGAGGTGGCACATGGCCATATCCACTCTGTCTACAATACATCTTGACCAGATTTGTCCTTAACATGAGTACATCATGAATTTGATAGACATTGTTAAATTCTTTCTCAATCAGGTTGACTACAGCTTTCTCATGTTGAGGCAGCGGGTTTGTGAGAACATTGGAATTCGTATCTTTGAAAGATAAGAGCCCGCTCCTAACAAGCTTTTGCACGTCAGATTTGAAATTAAGACAGTTCTCTATGTTATGCCCTAGACCTCCTTGATGATAAGGGCATGTCTGATCCACCTTAAACCAAAAAGGCAGATTTTCCGACATTGTAAGAGGAGACTTAGTCTGGATGTGCCCCTTAGCCAGTAGTAACAGAAATAGTTCTGCGTACAACATGGGTATAGGATCAAACCCTGGTGGCCGCATTGTACGGTTGTTATTGTATGAAGGACGAGCCTGCTGAAGAGGCTGTTGTGTCCTTTGCTGATTAGGTTGGCTCTGCGCAACCTGAGGTTGATACGTAGGAATAGGCGCAGGGCTGATAGTAGGAGTTACAGCCGCTACCAGTTGGTACCGTCGCCTTTGCTTTCCGAGAGAGATATTCCCAATATCTTGCTCTTTTTTCTTAGGGAGAGCACTACCGTATCGTTTTATACTACTCGATGATCCAGCGTCTTTTACCAAACATCCTTCTCGGACGGTTTCCTCAAGACGAACTCCCATGCCCACCATCTCGGTGAAGTCACTGGGCGCACTGGAAACCATTCTGTCATAGTAAAATGAGCTTAAGGTTTTTAAGAAGATCTTTGTCATCTCTTTTTCCTCAAGCGGTGGACAAATCTGAGCGGCAATTTCACGCCATCTCTGAGCGTACTCCTTAAAGGTTTCCTTGTCCTTTTGTGACATTGATCTGAGTTGATCTCTATTCGGTGCCATGTCCAAATTGTATTTGTATTGTTGGACGAAGGCAGTACCAAGATCTATGAATGTGCTAATCGTAGTACGGTTTAAACCCATGTACCATTTGAGTGCGGCACCGGTTAAACTATCCTGAAAGTAGTGAATCAGTAAGTCCTGATTCTCCATCTGAGCTGACATTCGCCGAGCGTACATCACCAGATGACTTTGAGGGCAAGAGTTACCCTTGTATTTTTCAAAGTCGGGCACTTGAAATTTGTGCGAAACTTTCACATTGTGGACCAGACAGAGGTCTGCGGCATCCTTTCCAAATAAATCCTGACTGCGGATGGCTTGCAGTTCCTTCTGCATTTCCAGGAACTGTTCCTAGAATTCATCCATTCTATCAAACATAGTTTCCTTCTTACCAGAAGGTATCGGTGGAATCTGTCCTTCCGAGACAGTGTGCACCACAAGGGGTGGTACCGTGACTACAGCAGTGAATCTTGGCATTTCTCGAAGTTTGTAACCTTCAGGAATCTTCAGTATGCCCCTGGCATCTTCGCTTTCCCGAAGTTTGTAACCTTCAAGCCCAGCGGCTTCTGTTATGATTCCCTGATCTTCAGTGATCGACGGAACATATCCTTCCGGGATATAGTTAACAGGCATACCCCAAGGACGATCTTTCGGCATTTGATACCTAGGATCATACTTCTCCACTATGGGCGTTCAGGTGATCTCTGAGATCACAGTCCTTTGTAGTTGAGCTTCTGCCATGGCTTGCATGTCGTTACGAAGCTTTATAATATCCTCTCTCAGAGCGTCGATCTCTTCTTTCAACTCTCTGTTCTCTTCCTCAAGGACATCCATCCTTTTCTGACGATTGGCCCGAGTATTGTACGAATGAGACAGTTTGACTCTAGAACCGAGACACAAACGTGAGATTCGTAGGTAAGAAGAATACGCGATGTGAGAATGATGAATGCAATGATTATATTAATTATTTTTTGGTTTAATCAAAATAAACTTCGACAATTAGATTGCAAATATCAAACAGTGGGGAAACCCCTTTTTATTGAATTCAAAGGATTACAGAAATGGAAATACAGTAGATTACAAGGTGCAGAAACAGAAACCTAAGCTAATGGGTCTCGAGTCCTCTCTGAAGAGAAATCGGGTGCTGACTCTGGTATTTTCCTTTTCTTTGACCGGGGCTCTTGGGCCGTTGTCGGGTTGTCATTCCTTTTCCAGGTGAAAGGAGTGAGCAAATTCCTTTGGTCATCTTGATTCTCTGTAGCATGTTGCTCCAAAATTTCAATCAGAGTGTCCTTATCTTTCAGTAGTTGCTGTATTTTGATGCACTCCACGTTGAGGGTGTTGTACTTGTTCTTCCAAGACCTCCTCTCCCGTTGAACTTTGTTGAGAGTAACCTGAAGCTTTTCAGTCTCAGTCATGAAGTACATGACAGACTCTCTCGGTGGAAGAACTCCGTGACGAGGATAAGGCATCTTTAGCTTGAGAGCTCTAGTTTGTACCCAGTGGAGATAAGGCTCCACCGAGACACAGTCCGGTTTTCCTAGAGACTCCCGTCCTTTCTTATGAACATGTTTCCAAGCGTGCACTATTTCTGTCTTTAGTGCTCTGTCATTTTCTCCTTCCTTGAAGAAAAGACCTTCCAGATGAACACTTCGTGGGACGTGCCTCATCGGGTATCGAAATTGACGACGAACGAGAACTGGATAATAATTGATTCCTCCCTTAGTTCCTATAAGGGGTACGTTGGGGAAGTTTCCACAATGGTCAATGATCCTGATCCCATCATAAATCCTATTACACCAATCAATGTCAGAGTTGGTAAGAGACATAATTTTCTGCGACCAACGTAAGGCACTCTTGTGATCCCAAAAAGCAGCAGACTTAGGCAAATGGGAGATAAACCATTTATAAAGCAGAGGTACACAGCATGTGATCTCCCCTCCACTGTACAAATTCCCTAAGTGTACAGAATGATACACATCTGCGAGCAAAGTTGGCACAGGGTTTCCAATGAGAAAAACCTTAATGGAGTTGATATCGACGAAGTTTTTAATGTTGGGCAACAAAAATAACCCGTAGGTGAGCAAAACAAAGATGCTTTCAAAAGCAGTCACGTTCCCGATACTGGCGAAGTACAGGGCTTTCTTTGTCAAGAACTGGGCTGGCAAACCTTGTATGCCACCCTTAGTGGTCATGTGAGTCCTGACCTCAGACTCGTCCAAATGAATTGCTCTTGCAATGGTCTGATTCTTTGGAATTTCTTCCAGTCCAGAAAATGGAGCTTGATCGGTAATGTGTAGATCAATCAGATGAGAATATTCCTCCAGCGTTGGTGCTAGCTGGTAATCCGGGAATGTGAAACAATGATAGACCAGATCGTAGAACTGAATGAGCGCATCCATGATTCCCTCAATCACATGGACTCTTAGCAGAGATAGCAAACCTCCGTACTTGGCTCTGAAAGCCTCTTGGTTTATGATCATCCTCGCCAAACCTCTTAAATCCTCTAGTTTTGGAATCCTGAAGGTGTACTTATGAGTTCTCCTTCTACCGAAATCCATTAGCGCAATCCTTTTCTCTGATATTTGCAATCACGGTCTTAGTTTATTTTGAAAAGAGAGAGAGACTAGAAGAGAAATTTTTTGAATGTTTTAATGTTTTTTAAATGAATGTATGAATGCAGCACACAAAAACATAGAAAAAACATGGGGTCAAAGGGTCGTTGTCATGGAGTCAAGGCTCTACCCATCCCCAAAGGTTTATACTAGGGTGATTTTTGTACCTGTACTCAAAATCACCAGCTCCTCCCAGGATAACAAACAGCAAGCGGATTTCCAGCGAGCTGTATGAAATCTTATAGTAAATGCTATTCACCGAGAATAGATCATCAGCCTCAAATGAGGGTAGTATCGTGTGACAACTATTTCCGATAGTTTCCGCACTATAAAAGGGTTGGCTCCTCAGCTTCTCAGATGTCACAATCGACCCATTGCCTGTGAGAGGGAATGGGTTGCATTGGGAAGCCTCCACTGAGGTTGATGGTCGACCTCGTCGCCATCACTTATCTTAAGTGTATACTCAATCTTTCCACATGCGGCATCACACGCATTCCCATTAGCAGAAAAATAAACACAGATGTCAATTAGGAAAAGAAGTATATATATTTGCCCTAATGTCCTAGACTTTTTTTAAAAGCTATGAATCTTATGTTCCTGATAGAAAATGGCTCCCCGACGGAGTCTCCATTCTGTGGTTCCTTCCCCACTTAAAGGGTTTTGACCTAAGATCCTAGTGAAGTCAACAAAAAGTCCTATCCCAGCGAAATCCCTTTTCTTCTACCTAAGATATGAAAACAGTTGGGCCCCACGGTGGGCGCCATTTTTCTGTAGCGAGCGAAACTGGATGTGTTTCTTAAGCACTGTCGCTCCTTGGGGGTTACTACAGGTCGATTCATCTTTTATCCTATTGTGAGCTGACTAAGAAAGGGAAATAGATGTCTCCAATTAACCCTGCTTGCATACTGAGTTTAAACAGCAGTCTGTTAGGTTACGGATGCTATCAATGTGGGGGGCCTCTCTTAGGTTATTTTCAGGGAATTTAAACTTTTAGCGGGGAATACGGACTAGGATGTTTTGACTGATATACGGGATTTTGGGTTTTTGTTTAGTCTGCTCGCTAAGACTTTTCTTTCAATCTTATGCCTACGTATTCCCGTTTTTCCGAAACAGGGAAATCAGAGCGATCGTAGTTCCTCCTATTCTATGGGAGGAAATGGTGTTTTGGTGTCTTGTTCAAAGCCCAAGACGTGAAGCTAAAAGGGTTTGACTTTAGAGAGAATTTGTCATCTCTAAAGAGGGGTTTGTCTGTCACAATTGTTTATAAAGGAGAATTACTTTAACCGGGATGTGTGAATCCGGCAATGCCATAATTTCCTTTATAGGGGATTTCCAACCTGAAGGAGAAGACTTTAACTCAGTGTAGAGCAATGCCATCTTTCCTTAGGAATTTCTCATGCTAAAGGAGGGACAATGGCATGGATGTAGATGATCCAGAGGCTTGCCGCTTACAGCGATTAAATGAAGGGGAAGGAGTTGTTGATGCCTGTGTACTGTGAACGAGGCACAACTTTGATGCTAAAAGGTTGATTGGATCAACCAGTGGTTTTCTTATACAAAGCCTAAGAGGAGGATATTGGCCCAACAAGAGGGTGTTTTTTATGTGTCTCGTACGAAGCCCGAGAAAGAGGCTAAAAGGGTTGTTTTATACTCAACAAGGGAGTGATTTGTGTCTTGTACAAAGCCCAAGACGGAGGCTAAAAGGTGTTTGACTCAACAAGAGAGTCTTTTATCCTCAACGAGAGAGTGCTTTAGTATCTCGTATGAAGCCCGAGATGGAGGCTAAAGTGTTGATTCAATAAGAACCTTTTTGTATCTCGTACAAAGCCCGAGATGGAGGCGAAAGAGGGTACTGTTTCAGTTGAGTGACCGGTACATGGGTTCAAAGAGAAAATCAGTTCTTATATGAGTAACACTGTACTCAGGGATTTTGATTCGAGGATCAGGGATATTTCCTTTTCTTTGAGGAAATGGGAAATCCAAAGGGTATTGAGACTGTCCGAGTCTACGGGGTTCCTTCTAATTCTTGAAGGGTGCTTGAGAATGTCTTTGAGACTCAATGAAATTAGACTATTCAAGTCTAGAGTTTCATCTTTTGTATTATGCTTTGAGAAACAGTAGTAGACTCTTGGAAAGACTGTTCTATTAAGATGATTAATTTCTGTTTCTATACCTTTAGGAGGTCGTCGGGACAATTTGTACGAAGCCCAAGAGGAGGCTGGAAACTTTTAAGAAGCCGAGGGACAATTTGTACGAAGCCCAAGAGGAGGCTATCATTCCCGGAGGAAGAAA
Source organism: Lathyrus tuberosus (assembly GCA_022829125.1). Lineage (NCBI taxonomy): Eukaryota > Viridiplantae > Streptophyta > Magnoliopsida > Fabales > Fabaceae > Lathyrus > Lathyrus tuberosus. The sequence goes on along the minus strand of JALAZF010000022.1, from coordinate 20,615,784 downwards.
TCATTTATACAAAGCCTAAGAGGAGGCTGTGAATACTTCTAAGAAGCCGACGGGTCCTTGTACAATGCCCAAGAGGAGGCAGGGATGCTTTTAGGAAGCCTGTGGGTCCCCAAACCCCGAGAAGTTCAATACAGGCTATTCATAAAGAATAGATCAAGCCAGGAAAGTTCGAGAATTTGGAAGAAACTCAAGGGATGCAATTCACGGAGAAGAGATCATCTCTAGGGAGTAGAGTTTCTTGACAATTCCTAAGGGTGCTTTTAAGAAGCCTGTGGGTCCCCAAACCCCGAGAAGTTCAAGACAGGCTATTCACAAAGAATAGATCAAGCCAGGAAAGTTCGAGAATTTGGAAGAAACTCAAGGGATGCAATTCACGGAGAAGAGATCATCTCTGGGGAGTAGAGTTTCTTTGACAACTTCTACGAGTGACAGTCTGAGAAAGGGTTAAAAAAGAATCTGCCTTTCACATCTCCATATTGTTTAACCCCAAGAGGAGGGAAGACTGTGTCTGGTAATCCTATGGGGATCTAGTTTTGACTATTTAAGAGTGATCAACGGGCTTAACCTAGTGCTAGACGTAGTTTCCGGGGAAACTCTAAATATCTATACTATTATTACACAGTCGATATGAGTTTATGAAAGAAGACTTACAGTGAAACAGCCCCACAATACAATTATATGTATATGAAAGCGGTAAATGAAAGCAAATAAACACTTACTCGGTTGTAGAGCTTCCATGCTATTTGGTTAGTTGTTCAACAAAGAAAGATTGAAAACAACAGTATATTTCAAAATCAAAGGACAAAGTGCTTTGAAAAAGAAAGATTTGGGGCTTACAGCTCAAGGAGAGGCCAAGGGTTTTATCAATGATCGTACTGTTGAATTTGTACAGAGGGACTTATACGAGTGACTGAGGCCCAAAAATTATTTGTTGTACAAAGGGATGGGTCTTACACTCTCTCAAGAGGCCCACAAGGTTTAAAGAAAAAGAGTGGGGCTTATAACAAGAGGGTAGGCCCAGATGATTTTTTGTTTGAAATGGCGATCGCGTCGAGATTTTCTTTTAACGCAAAGGGGCTTATACAATATCTGAGACCCAAAGTTGTTTTGGTTAAAAGGGGATTGGGTCTTACACTCTATTAGAGGCCCAAAGAGTTTTGAATGGGTCTTATAGCTCGAGGAGAGGCCCAATTGATTTTTTTAAATGCGACGATCGCGCCGTTTACTTGTACAGAGGGACTTATACAATAAGTGAGGCCCAAAATTGTTTGTACAAGGGGGTTTGGGTCTTACACTCTCTCAAGAGGCCCAAAAAGTTTTGAAAATGATTTATGAGGGTTGAATTAATCAAAAACCCTAATTTGTTTTCAAAATGTGTTTTAATTGAATAAAGTATTCAATTAAAATGATCAAAATTGTTTAACGTATGGAAAACAAATTATGATCTTGGATTAATGCTTCATAAATCAAGTTTTGCCCTACAAAATGATTGGAAATCATTAAAATTTGCAAAATCAATAAGGAAAAAATATTTTAAATGTCAAAAACAATCAAAACATTAATTCTTTGCAAAAATATCAATTATATGAAATGAATAATATTTTTGGGATTTTTTGGGAAAATAAAATATTTTAACATTTTTGTGAATTATTAAAAAAAGAATCAACTCAAAATCATTAAAACTCAGAGAGAAATTAATTTTTGAATCAATTAAATAAAAATCACAAAATTCAAATATTTGAATTTTCAAAAAGGGCGCCAAGAACACCCCAAGAACACGCGCGTGTTCTGGGTTTTGCCCAGATTTGCATTTTCTCTCCAATCTCACTGAATACTTGATTATATCATGCAATCCACATACCAATCTGCTCGTCTCAACCTCACGATCATGTCTATGGTATTTAATTTCATTTATATTAAACATGGAATAAAAAATCAAGACAAAACCTCAAGAACCCTAATTTCTGCATAAAGGCTGAGAATTTTGATACACGATTCAAACAAAGCAATTAATTGAGGGGAGACATTCCATGCATGATTATGAACATTTGGCAAAAGTATTGTGCGAGGAAATATGCATAGATTGAGAGATGGCCAAGTTTAGGCTTACCTCTAGGTCGTGGCAGCAAGTTCAAAGTGATTTCTGAGTTGGAGGTGTTACAGATGAGTTGTGATGATCTGAACAGCTTCCCTACACCCTATGGAGCGTGTTTGAATGCTTGGACTTAATGGAAATTGGCTGGATCACTTCATGGCATCTCAACTGCAACTTGGTTAAAACCTTGAGCAATTGACTGATGATTCTAAGAAATCAGTGTTCCAGATGTTGTTTAAGTGTTTGATCAGCTCACATATGATGTATGTGAGGCGTGTGTGTGATTGGTTTGAATGGAATTGCTCTCTACTGAAAAACTCGATAGTGACTTGCTAAGAAAGGCATTTTTGAGAGTGAGAAGTGGATTTTGAGAAAGGCAAGTGTTGTAGGTCTTTGGTGTACTTAAATTGATCACAATTGAGCTCTATTTATAGTAGAGCAAGTTTGTTTTGCAAGGAATAGTGAATGGCAACTGCTGAGTAGGGTTGGCCAATGTTGGCAAATGAAAATCCAAGTCTCCTCTAGCCATTGACTAGAGGTTAGGGCACAAGCTGCTGGTCCCCTTGGTCTTGGATAAGTCTTGACTGAATTCAGTTGCTAATAGCTAAGTCCATGCAACCTTGGTGCTTCCATTGAATGCTTCAATCCAAAATTGGAGTCTTGTCCCTATTTTGGGCAATTCTAGGTTTGGCATGCTATTTCTTGTTCCAAGGACTTTAGAGGCTTGGCTCAGTGATTGTCCCCTTTATATTCAATCCTCAGATGTGTCTAAAGTGATGACAAGGCTTGGAATTGGGTGATTTTGGCAAATCGACCAAAAGTGCAAAAATCTGCCTTGCCTTGGCAGATTTCAGCAAGGCATCTTGCCACTACCATATCTCAAAGCTCAAATTGAATTTGGTGATGTTCTTGGCCATTTTGGAAAGCCCTTATATGATACAACAACTGTCTGATCATATTTGGTTTTGATACCTTTTGGATCCAAGTGAAAATCCCCCTACATTTGGAAAAAAGTAAGGCAGATTCTGACTTAGTGAAATTTTCACTAAGTGTTGGAACAAAGTGACTTTTCTTGATTTTGATCACTCCATAGCTCAAAATCCATGAGGAATTTAGACATAGATTAGTATGAAGCTTTTGTAGAGGGAAATGAGATCTATAAATCAAGCTTTGGATGGGGAAAAATGGCTTTGTGGTTTAGGAGTTATGATCCTCCAAAGTTGGTACCTTTGTCACTTTATTTCATAACTTAGAAAATTTTCTAAGTTTTTATGGTTACCCCTTTTACAAGTTATCCCATTTTCTTTGATTTTTCTTGATGAATGATGATTCAAATCATACATTAACATCATTTTAGGGTTAAAAATCCATTTTTGTGAAAAAACTCAAAAAGTCAAAGTTGACTTTTGTGCACAGTTGACTTTTTGTCAGATGAATTCCAAACTGTGCAATCCTTTGGGAAATCATGTCCTTGACCTAAATCAAACTTTATGGACATGTTTCATGGGTGTTATAGGGTATATTGAATCATGTCCTAGGGTTTGGGAGCATGTCCTGGTCAAAAGTCAAAGCTACAGTTGACTTTTCTCACAAAACCCTAACTGTGGTTCAGATGAAATTGAAACTTGTTGTTCCAAATGGATCAATATGGTATATTAGATACCCTCAAATCATATCTTGAGGTCTTGGTTCATGATTTGTCCCAAAAGTCAACTTAGGGGTGAATTAGGTCAAGAAACCCTAATTCCTGATTTTTGATGTATGCATCCCTTGAGGTCAAATTGACTTGATGATTGGGTCCATGAGGTTCCATGGAGTATATTAGGATATGCTTTGAAGCATTGGCTCATGCCCAGAGGACAATTTCCATCTGGAGGCCCTGGTCGACCAAACCCTAATTTGGTGGCACTGGCGATCTTGAAGCTTGATCCACCTAGAAGGGAGCAACCTTGTTCTTAATCCTTGAAGTGAGAGTCCTCTTGATCCATTGTGGATGTTTGAGAGGTTAGACAAGTTGAAGATCATGTCATTCCTTGATTGATCCTTTGTCTAAGCACTCAGAGAGGGCTTGAAACCCTAATTTTGATTGTGGTGAATGCTCAACAATTCCTTGAGGAGATTGATGAGGCATAAAGGTACATCCATATTGTGATGATGATTTGCACAATGATGGGAAATCTTAGTGGTCAAAATTTGGGGTATGACAATGTTCACGAAGAGTACAACTTCGATAATATGAACTAACAGTTCATAAGAACTTTTAACAAAGTTCTTCTTTCTTAACCTGTTTTAAGAATGCCTAGTGAACTTGTTCAGAGTTCCTCGGTTAAACATCAAACAACGCATGTTAATAGTAAACGCACTTTATATGATTGATTTACTTGTTTGAGTTTGTTTTCTTTCTTTTAAAATTTCTAATCAAAATATTTCTATTTCTCCCCCTTTTTTACATCATCAAAAGGTTTAGAGCGTTTGAGCATAAATGTGATTAATATGATAATGAATAATTTTAGTGATAATAACATCTTTAGAAATCAAACTTAAGCATTTTCATTGATTAATTGATTTGGAACCATACAAGGGGCAGAGAATGAGATAGAAACATTAACACAAAACGATAATTATATCTAAACAACAAAACATGACAACGACTGGAAAGGCATCAAGGTTTAAAACTTAATCATCAAAATCTTCAACATTGTCCACTCTTTCACATCTGGTTTTGGCCGGTGAAGGTCCTGATCCAAGCCTGCTTATCAATTCCCAAGCCTTTTCATTTAGCATTATTTCAGATAATATCCTTCCATAAGGAATGTAATAATGCATCTGATGTCTTGAGACTTTGATAGAGTGTCTCAAGTGGTTAAAAATGGTTTTGGGAAGGTTTATCGTAACATGATGCGTTATGAGGAAGATAATGATTATGTCATCATACGTTAGAGTGCCTCTAGCAGTTACACAAGGACGAAGGTTGGTTAAAGAGAATTTGAACCAGGTTTTGGGAGAAGGAAGAAGCTTGTCAGGATTGTTTGGTTCATAATGGACTGAATCTTCAAACAGAATCTTGCACCTCTCCACCATGCTTAAATCATATTGATAGTCATCAATCGTGACTCCGGGGGAGACACATCTAGTGATTTTCTCTATCGAGGAGACAGAGATAACGATGGGGTGATAATAGACTTCAGACCAGATAGTGTTCCCGTCATTACTGACCCTTGCAAAGTTCCAGAATTCCTTAACAAGGTCTAGAAAGATGGGACCATTTAGTAGAGAGTAGTAGCTATGCCAAGACTGAGGTTGCATGCTCCTTATTATTTCCAAACCATCATCTTTGAGACGAGATAGGTTAGGTCTTTTCTCATAAATAACTTCTAAATTTTCTTTTCTTCCTAAAAAGGTTGGGCCAGTTCTCTGAGAAGCTATCATCTTTGTTGTAGTTCAAATAAGGGTTTTAAGAGGATGATAATTTAGGTTTGAGGATCGAATAAGGTGAAGGAAAATCCTACTATTTATAAGTGAGTGAGAGTGAAGAATAATGACTGAATCGGTACCAAAGATTTGTGATTACTATTTCCTAGGTAAGTCATGATTGCCTAGGGTATACTAAAGGGTGTAGATGTATGGGAAAGGAAAACGGAGCAGTTACCTAATTTAATGGGGAAATATTAATCGGTTATGGGTAATAACTACTCTTATGTGAGTGGGAAATGTGGCTGATGTATTTTAATGATGGCAGTTTCTTGAGCCACTCAAAATCTTTCATATGTCTTTCACAAGATATATGTTTATGAGATTTAAATAAAATCAATTTACTTTTAATGTATGTCAGGTTTTGATTTATTTAATTTCAACTTTGAGTAGTGATGAGCGTGAGAAAAATACGTTATTAAGATTATGAACCATCTAATAAAAAAGGAAGATACTTCATTAATTAGACGGTTCACAGACACAATTTTAGCAATTTTTCAGACTTAGATAATTTAAGGATAAACTGACACGAGTATAATAACTTAGACCAGAAACGATTTAAACTACTACATAACATGCACATAGCAGACACAGTTTAAACATAGATAAGTCTAGTTTTCTAGTTACTAAAGATTTCACATTTAGTCTTCATCAAGCAGTTTTCTGGAAGGCTTTCAGGACCATCTTCTGCAATTTTCTCTTTGATCATATCCACAATTCCTTCTCTGAAGAAAATCTCAGACAAAACTCTTCCATGAGGAATGTAGGACTTTGTGCTATTTCTTGACTTAGAGATGGATTTCCAGAGACAGTTGAAGATTGTGTGTGGTAGGTTTATTTGAGTATCATTCATTAGAAAATGAATGAATTGATGGTCATGAAATCTTAGTATGTCATGGTATTCTCCTCTGGGAAGAAAATTTGACAAAACGAGTTTGTACCATGCTTTGGGAATGGGTAGTAGATTTTCAGGATTGGTAGGTTCATATCCGGATGAAAGGTTATGAAGAAAAGCAAATCTTTTAGCAACAAAGAACTTATTTAGGTCACAGTCAACAGAGATTCCAACATTTTCACATCCAGTTGCTAGAGTGACTGAGAAAGGAGTGATAGTGATGGGGACTTCAAGAACAAAGGAGGTGATATGTCCAGTTTCATGATTAAGGAAAGCATGCTTCCAAAAGTCTTTCACTAGATTTACGTAAATGGGTTTTTCTAACATAGTGGAGTATCTAGTCCATTGTTGAGTGTAAAGCACATCAGCTAGACTGCTAGCAGTGTTACATGAAAGAGGAGGAACATTGATTACATATTGTTTTTAAGGAATGATTTCAAGAAGGTCCTGGTTCCCAAGAAAGGTTAGTGGAGGCATGATGGTAGATGGACAACAGAATTTTGTCACTTAAGGTTTTGTGATAGAAGGACTTGAGTATGAAATTGTTTGATAGGGAAAAGTGATTTATATGCATATAAATAGGTAAGATGAGTTGTGCCTAATCTAGGGAAAACATAGATAAAGTACAAAGAATATTTTAATAAGATATCAAAAGAGTTTATGTTCTCAGAGATATGTCATGATTACTCAAGATTAGCAATTATGACTGAGGTTGCGTTTGAGTGCACACATTGTCAAAAGATTTTTCTTGGAAGAAGAGAATATTTCAGATTATTTATATTTCTACTTACTTGACAATTTTCTTGCATTAACGATTTTAGTATAAGGAAGGTCATACCTTAGAGAGTCTGAAATCTTTATTTGTCATACTTCATATGAGTGCTTTCCATTTTGATTATGAGCTTCTGATCATCGTCTTTCAGCTTCTGCTTCCTTCAGAGTGATCTCACATTGAAATATGTCGTTGAAGAAAATAGATATCCTCTTAACTAGGATCTTTAGTTTGAGAACTAGAATCAATCTAATCTACACATGATCCTTTCCTTTATCCTTTTCAGAAATATTCATCTGACTTCTGAGAGCAATTGATCAGAGACTCTGGTCTTAATTGTCAGAATGATAAACTTCCATCAAGCTTTCTAATTTTCAGAAGGTCATTAATTCCACAGCTTGAACATAAGCTACTAAGAGGTTATGTGCTTTGAGAATTAATTGACATTTCACCACATCTTCTGACTCTGTTTCTTCGAACTGATGTAGAGCTTGTTCAGAAATGAGTATCATCAAACATGTGTGTAACACATGACATAGTTTGCATGACAATCTTGTTCTTGCAATGCTGATCTCACTTGTTTAGATTTTCTTCATCAAAGAATTTACAATATATTTGCTTTTGAAAAGAGTGTCAGCTGATTTCTTCATTCTGAACAACATCAGTGACTTGAACCCTTTTTGGCTTCGAGTAGATGACTTCTGTCTCTGCATCTAGTCGAGCATCTTCTGATTCCAGAGTTTATGCAACATGAACTTTTGAGAGAAATATCAGATAACATTCTTGAAATTCTGGTATCAGATATGTGATGTTAAGTGAGATGTCACAACATCAATATCTGTTGTATGAACAAGGCAATAATAGTAACAGTGCTCAGAAACAATAAACAACACAACGACTTGTTCACCCAGTTCGGTCTAACAACCTACGTCTGGGGGCTACCAAGCCAGGAAGAATATCCAATCAATAGAATTAGTTCAAAGGTCCAAACCCATAGTTTTCCAACCCTATCACCTAATCCCTACCTATGGAATTTCTATCTAAGACTCACTTAGATAGGAGATACCTCTCACTCCCCCTCAATCACAACAGTGATTACAATATGACAATTACAATATTTAGAAGATCACACTTCAAAGACACACCTTGATCTTGCTTAAAAGCTTTGATCAAGAACAAACACTCGTGCTTAAAAGCTTAGAGTGGACAGCATACAACTCAACTAAAACAGTCTGATTCAAACATTAAAGAGATGAGTGAAAGGCTCACAAATAACACACAACCTTAAACCCTAATACTTGAACTCTGCACTCAATGATTTCTTCTCTTCGTCGTCTGCAAGTAGGGTTTGCACAACTTTTTATAGATCCAGAATACTTGGGCTTGGGCAATCACATAATCTCATAAATGATCCTTAATTAAAACTGATTTAATATCAATACTATTTTCCCTAAAATCGAACCAAAATATACTCCATAAAAAATGCAGAATAGACTGTATAATCTTCAATAAAATCGCCAGCAGTCTCTCTAACAAAATCTTCCAAGATATAACTAATAAAGCGCAGTCCTAAAAACACATACCAGACTGAACACACAAAAACTGCAGAAAACAACAATACTAATAGAACCACCATAAGTAGAATGTTAGAAGCACAAGTCACGACATCACAACAGACAACTTGAACACACACCTTGTTTTACCAAAAATGTTGCCAATCACAGAACTAACAAACTCCCCCTTTGGCAAATTTTGGCTAAAACAATATTAGCACACATCAGAGATACCAACAGCAGAAACACACTTCAAACAAACCAATCTAACACATTCTGAAACCAACCAAAACAACCAAGAAAACCAAACTCCCCCTCAAGCCACCATCAGAGAACATAAAAAAAACTCCACTCCACTTACTATAATCTCCCTTTTCTTAGCCACAAATGGCCAAACTAAAGAAGCAGTGGTCAGTCACAACCTGGCATTGTTAGACAACCTAGCTACCAGTCAGTCACACAAGATCACCCTTGTTAGATTAGGCAAACACCAACAAGATAATCAAAGCAAAAAAAATCATACTGAAAGTGATGCACACAATGGTGCCAACAACAAACCAGAAAAGAATTCCATAAAGAGAACCAAATAATAAGAAAACCAACTTCATGATAGAACACTCAAGCATTTCCAGTATCAGCAGAGTCCTCACTCTCAGACTTGTCTTCATCACCTTCTGCACTGCCATCAGACTCACCAGACCCATCCTCTGCATTGCCATCTGAACCATCCTCATCTGAACCTTCCTTCTCCTTTGCATCCTCAACAGTATCACCTTCAGCCATTCTAAGAGTCATGATCATTCTTTCAAACTTCAGCTTTCTTTGAGTACTGGCCCTAATAACCTCATCCAGTTCCTTGCAGGCTTCTACCAACTCAGAAATTACCCTAGACTTGTTTGAGGTTTGGTGTGAAGTAGAGGCAGATGTCATGACAATGTCAGGGACATGTTTGCCTTCAAACAGCTTATAGTGAAGGGACAATCTAGACCCCCTTTTGCAGGCAACATCAGACTGAGATAGGATACCAGGGTGCTGGTTTAAAATAATGCCACAGATAAGGGATGGGAAGGCAATGGGCATCTTCACAGCAAAAGTGCCAGCTTGCTTCATAGTCTGATCAAATATAAAGGAACCATAATCAAAACTCCTCTTAGTCCCAACAACATATATAAACCTTCTCAGACCAACAGAAATAGTGGAAGTGTGATTTGTGGGGACCTAGTTAGCAGCACATATCCTATGCAAGATAGCATATTTCACACTTAGCAGACCAGCAGATAACTTGTGTTTCATAGGCCAACCTCCAACCTGATTCGCTGTGATAGTCTTGCACACTTGATTATCAATTGCTTCCAGCTCACATTGATCATCTTCATTTCTGCCAAGGTACTTGTTGATGATGGTAGGAGAAAATTCCACACACTTTCCTCTAACATACACTTTTCTAAAATCCTTACTTTGCTTATCATTACAGTTTACAGGAATATTGATGATAAACTCCTTCACTAGCACATCATAGCATTTTGAAAATTTGTTCACTGTCTTCATCAATCCAACATGCTCAATCAAGGCCATTATCTCCTTACACTCCAAAGCATCTTTCCCTAACTCTCTCTCCAGTGATATCCTTCTTTGATAAACATACTTCCACTTTTGAACACTGTCAGCATGGTGGAAGGAGATGTTATCCAAAGGAACATCAGGGATTGTTCCAGAAATTCTTTTGAACACAGTCTTTTTCACAGGAGTGATGTCCTGGACATCATCCTCAACATCAAAGTCTGAATCAGTGTCAGACCTAGCCTTCCTTTTCTTGGAGCTGGTAGCCACCTTGCTCCATGATTTTGAAGGGCCAACAACAGGTTTCTTCTTGCCACTACCAAGAGACTCTGTCAGTGCAACAGCCTTCTCTTTTCTTGTCTTCATCCTTTTTGCTATCCCAGGCACAACATTAGCTATAATCTCATTATCTGACAGACCATCCACATCTACCACATCAGCTGGCTTCTTTCCTCTAGGACTGGAGGTACCTTTCTTAGCAGGTGATGTTCCAACATCTGTTTCAACATCCGCTCTACCTTCAGTTTCAGCATCTTCAAGAACAGACATAGCCAACCTGTGAAGATTGTCTTCAGCAGTATGCTTATCTTCTCTCTTACCCTCTAAGTGAGAGGCGGACATTTGAGCGAGTGGCCTCGATATCCCAGCCACAGAAATACCCTTTTCAAGAACCTTGGTAACTATCCTGTCAAGACTCTTATCTACATAATACTCTTCTTCCATACTTTGATTCTTATCACCTTGAAGGAGTGACTTAGAATTCCCAGGAGCAGATTTTTCTCCAAACAAAATTCCAGTGACAATTCTCCTAGCTTCACTATCATCAATCTTTCTAGACTCAGAAGGATCAGAGGGTTTACCTGTACTGGGCCGTGTAGACCTCTTCGCCTGCAGCTTGCTTGGTCGTATCTTTTCAGAACTAGGGAGAGGAACCATAGATAGAGGCTCAACATCCAGAGCATCATCAAGCGAGACCTTTTCATTAGAAACCCTAGATTTAGCATGCAAAGGAATTTTTGTAGCAGATTTCTTAGATGGTGAAGGTTGTTGTTGAGACATTGTTACTTTCTTGCTGCTGAATGTCAAATGGTTGGAAGAGCTTCTTTCTCCGGGAGAGAAGACGAACGAGCAGAGAGAATGAGGTGAGAGACGTGGGTTGCGTGTGGGAGAACTGCGTTGAAATAATTGCCTACAATAGGTGGGCTGCTTTTGGAAACATAAAAGGCAATTACTGATATTCTTACAACCCAGTAAATGACTTTTAAAATTTAAAAATATTTTCCCACACGCCTTTAATTGCTATAAGTTCTCACAAATGTGGATACCCAATTTTTCTTTTGAGAATTCAAATTTCCTTGCTTCCACAGTTTCAGCCAGTTTTCTTTCAGAGGCAACAAATTTCACATTATCTTCCACAAGACTTCTGATCAATATTCTCATGATGTCATAGTGTAATGTCATGACATCTTGCTTGACATTGTACTTAGTCAGCTTACTCTGAGCTAGGAGTTTATAACTGTCCATCTTATCACCAAGGCACATCTTAGATTCTGACTGCTTTTGCTGAATACCCTGTTTGGTCTTGACAACACCTTTGGATTTCATTAGGTCCAAGTGAGGTGGATCCAGCCCTATTGTCGTAGTGAGATGTTGAAACTTCCGGTGTAACATCTTACTCTTAGTTTCCTTCCCACTTTGGCAGTGTTCATGACTTCTTCCTTCCTCTAGATGTTCCACCTTTTGATCCCATGCACTATCTTCATCTTCTTCAGTATCATCACATGTGTAAGAGCCTGAGTCTAGAGATACCCATAGATAGCAGTTGTCTTTGGACTTCACACCCTTCATGACAACTTTACCTTTCTCATTAGTGACAATACATTCAGCTTTAGTAAAGTGAACTTTAAGTCCTTGCTCACATAGTTGACTAATACTGATCAAGTTGGCTTTCAGTCCTTTGACCAGTAACACATCATCTAACCTAGGAGCACCTGCACAATTCAATTTTCCCATACCCTTGACTTCTCCTTTGACACCTCACCAAAAGTTACACAGCTGGAATAAGGTTCAACTTCACCCAACAAATTCTTCACCCTTGTCATGTGTTTAGAGCAACCACTATCAAAATACCATTTCTCTTTGTTAGAGCCTCCCAGAGACACATGAGCTAACAAACAAGTAGTGACAGTATTTGGAACCCATTGTTTATCAATTGGAGGCTTGTTCTGATTCTGTCTAGGTTGAGGATCAGATTTAGGGTAACCATAGAGCCTGAAGCAGAAAGGTTTTAAGTGGCCAAACCTTCCACAGTAATGACACCTCCATCTCTGAAATCTACCTCTTGAGTGGTTGGGATGTCTTCTCCCATAATTGTGTGGCACTTGATTATGCATAAACAGTCTAGCTCCGTGAGCCTTCCCATGAGGTTGTGGCACAAACTGATTAGGTACAGGAACATAACCTTTCCCATAACGTTGTGGCATCTGGTGAGGTACAGCCTTCTTAGGTCCAGAAAAATGTCATTTCCCATGATGTTGAGACATCTGATGAGACATGTTCTGTTTAACTCCAAAGGAACTAGCATCTGCAGAGATCTTCTTCTCACCATCAAATCCTAGACCAGTCTTATCACCTGTCCCTTTTCCAGCCTGAAGGATTTCATCTAGAATGTCAGTTCCACTATTCAACATTCTGATGGATTTGGACATTTGATCAAGTTGGGATTTTAACAACAGGACTTCATTCTCAAGCTCAGCTTTATCAGCCTTAAGCTGGATTATAATTTTCTTCTGCTTCTCCCCTTCTTGACAGACCTCTTCACTTTTCAGACACAGCTCTTGATAAGACGCTGCTAGCTCTTCAAAGGTCAATTCATCATCACTAGACTCTCCATTAGAAGCACATATTCCAGTCAAAGCCCTAACATGCTTGGCAGTCTCTTCATCATTCTCACTATCAGTATCAAACCAGGAAATGGATAACCCCTTTTTCTGCTTCTTGTGATATGTAGGACATTCTTTTCTGACATGACCATAACCTTCACACTCATGACATTGGACTCCTTTGTCATGATTAGTCTTCTCTTCAGTTATTGTTCTCTTCATCTGATCACTTGACTTGTTAATGTCAGATGAGATGTTCTTAACATTTGGTCTATAGTTCTTGTCCATTCTCTTTGACACCTTATTGAATTGTCTTCCCAGCAGTACCATGGCATTGGATAGCTCCTCCTGTGTTTCAATATCACATTCTTTCTCTTTCTCTTCAGTACTAGACACCAATGCAATGCTTTTGACTTTCTTTTCTGATATGTCATTTAACCCCAATTCAAATGTCTGAAGTGACCCAATCAATTCATCTACCCTCATTTGGCTGATGTCTTGAGACTCCTCTATAGTCGTCACCTTCATTTCAAATCTCTTGGGGAGAGATATGAGAATCTTCCTAACCAGCTTCTCATCAGACATCCTTTCTCCTAGGGCACTAGAAGCATTTGACAGTTCAAGTATATTCATGTGGAAGTCATGAATGGTCTCTTCGTCCTTCATTCTTAAATTTTCAAACTTTGTTGTTAGAAGCTGAAGTCTTGACATCTTGGCCTTGGAGGTTCCTTCATGAGTAGTTTTCAAAATATCCCAAGCTTCCTTAGCCACTTCACATGTGTTAACCAGCCTGAAAATGTTTTTGTCAATACCATTAAATATGGCATTCAAGGCTTTAGAATTTCCAAGTGCAAGCTCATCCTCTTCCTTGGTCCACTCTTCTTCAGGTTTCAGCTTTGACCCACCTTCTTTATCCACAATGACTGGTGGTTTCCATTCCTTCAAAACAGCCTTCCAAGCCCTGCTGTCTAAAGACTTCAGAAAGGCAACCATGCGAGGTTTCCAATAGTCATAATTTGATCCATCCAGAATAGGGGGTCTATTCACAAATCCACCACTCTCCTTGTCCATTGCACCAGAAAGTAACAGCCCTGGATCTCACCCAGATGCAGAGCAGGATGACCTGCTCTGATACCAATTGAAATTCTGGTATCAGATATGTGATGTTAAGTGAGATGTCACAACATCAATATCTGTTGTATGAACAAGGCAATAATAGTAACAGTGCTCATAAACAATAAACAACACAACGACTTGTTCACCCAGTTCGGTCTAACAACCTACGTCTGGGGGCTACCAAGCTAGGAAGAATATCCAATCAATAGAATTAGTTCAAAGGTCCAAACCCACAGTTTTCCAACCCTATCACCTAATCCCTACCTATGGAATTTCTATCTAAGACTCACTTAGATAGGAGATACCTCTCACTCCCCCTCAATCACAGCAGTGATTACAATATGACAATTACAATATTTAGAAGATCACACTTCAAAGACACACCTTGATCTTGCTTAAAAGCTTTAATCAAGAACAAACACTCGTGCTTAAAAGCTTAGAGTGGACAGCATACAACTCAACAAAAATAGTCTGATTCAAACATTAAAGAGATGAGTGAAAGGCTCACAAATAACACACAAACTTAAACCCTAATACTTGAACTCTGCACTCAATGATTTCTTCTCTTCGTCGTCTGCAAATAGGGTTTGCACAGCTTTTTATAGATCCAGAATACTTGGGCTTGGGCAATCACATAATCTCAGAAATGATCCTTAATTAAAACTGATTTAATATCAATACTATTTGCCCTAAAATCGAACCAAAATATACTCCATAAAAAATGCAGAATAGACTGTATAATCTTCAATAAAATCGCCAGCATTCTCTATAACAAAATCTTCTAAGATATAGCTAATAAAGCGCAGTCCTAAAAACACATACCAGACTGAACATAAAGTTCTGTTAATAAATGTCAGAACATCGTGTTCGACATCACACACAAAAACTGCAGAAAACAACAATACTAATAGAACCACCATAAGTAGAATGTTAGAAGCACAAGTCACGACATCACAACAGACAACTTGAACACACACCTTGTTTTACCAAAAATGTTGCCAATCACAGAACTAACAATTCTGACCAATTACAGTTAGTTCAACTGAAATAGAGCAGAACTCAGTCGTCTATGTCATTTTAACCAAGACTCAAACATTGTTCTTAATCAGATTCCATATGAATCTCTAGATTTTCTCTTTCTAAAGATTCTTCAGTTTTCTGCAAGGTTTCTTCTACAGACTCAATTCTGAAGTTCAAAATCATAGAACAACAAGCTTTCTTCTTTACATGAAAAAATTCTTAATGAGCTCTAAATGAGAAAGTCAAGGGTGGATTAATCCGTTTCTTCAAAACATCTCAAAAACTCATGAAGAGATCATCTTCAGCAAACAAGATTTCTTGTTTTCTGATGATTCAATCTTGAGCAAATACGTTGTTTATCCAAACGTATCTTCTAAGATAAGCATTCAACAGATACTACTACGAATCTAATGAATCTATCTTGTCAGCTGATTCTTCAATATTTACTTAGGTTATAGAGAGGAAGATTCCGTCGTTGACAACAACAAAACCTTCAAGAATTAGTGACTTGCTCCGGTAATCCGTTTGATTACAATTTAGTACACAGTCATCTTCTGAACTGATACTGAATTTGTAAGTGGATTGAAATCTTACCCAGAGTATTTCTACACACGATATCTGGATCTTTTTCTGACACTGTTAAGTGTTTGATATCCATCAATAGCAGAACCGGAGCTCTGATACCAGTTGAAGGTATGAGAAAGACACAAGAAATGGGGGGTTTGAATTATGTATTTACTCTTACAAACTTTTCGCCTCTTATCATTGAAGCGCTAAGAGAATATCAAAGTTCGTTGAGAGACTCTGACTTGAGATACCTCATTCAGATCTTGCAATGCATAAAGCATAAGTAACAACAAGAGTATGAATAAGATATGCTTGATTCAGAACTTGCAGTGCGAAAGCTTATCAGAGTTAAGTTGCAAGGTTATGTGTAACGCCCCATTCTCCTTTTATTATTATTTGCAAATAATTATATGTTGTTGTGATCGATTATGTGTTGTTGTACTTTCGTTGTGTTTTGTGTACCCGTGGTGAAGGGTAGTGGCCTTAAGTATTAGGTCTTGGGCGTAGTAGGGGTGTATGGGTAATAACATAAAGATTAGCGGTGCGTTAAGTAATGTTGATTGGATTATTTTAATTTATCATTTGTTGACTAACTTATTTCATTAATTGAGTGATAATGTTAATATAATAAGATAATTAAAATAATTAAGAGGTGTGGTGAGTGGAAGAGCTTTATGGTAATTAGGCGAGGATTAAGTGAGGGCAAATAAGGTGATTCATTAATTGGGGTATATGAGAGAATTAGAGAGTGAGAGTTCATTATTCTAATTCCACGTGAAAAAGTGAAAGATTGAGAAGAGCTAGGGCAAGAGGAAGAAAGAAAGAATCCATTGAAGTTAGGAAAGCTCATCACTTTAAGGTAAGGGTGGGATTTCTTTCATCTCTCAAGGGTTAAATGATGTAAGTATTGAAGTAGAAATCACTAAGTTGGAATCCATGGGGTTGAATGAGGGTTTTAAGAAGATTTTGTGATAATATGATTGGAATTGATGAATTAGTCTTGTTTGATATGTTTGGTTGAATTGCATATGTTAGATGTAGGCAATTGGTGTAAAATCTATGAAAATTTGATGTTAAAAATCGAGTTTAGTGCAGATAAACTCAGGTGGTTTGTTGTTGTCATCGTAGGGTTTTCGGCTGCAGAATCGCAGGGCCCGCTTATCGCGGTCTAGCGCGCTTAGCACGGTCTGGAGAAATTTTGCCTCTTCGAGGCAGAGAGCTGCGCGCTTAGTGTGGGTGGGGCTCGCTTAGCGTGACCTGGGGCTGAAAAATATTATTTTTATTGACTTAAAATTCATGGAAAATATCTGTTTTATATTATATTAATGTTGTGTTGTTGCTGTTGTATGGTGAGCATGTATTGAGGTGTTATGTGCTTGTTTTGTTGATGTTGACGTGATAATGTGAAATGCATGATTGAATGATGTAAAGATGTGTAGTTGTTGTATTGGTGCATTGATGTATGTTTAGATGAATGCATGTTGACTGTTAAATGATGTTGGTATGAAGATGAGTATGCTATGTGTATGCATGAGTCGTTGTCGCATGTTGTCATTGATGGTGCATGGCATGTGCATAGTTCTGGGATGGCGTGCCCAGGTGGGGTGTTATCGTCTATCTGAATTCCTTGATGGAATTGTTGTTGCTGGTGTGATGGTGTGCCCAGATGGGGTGTAAGCAATCACAGTTGTTGGTGCGATCATGAAATAGGGGTCGTACGTGACCATGAAACAGGGGTCGTTGGTGTGATCATGAAATAGGGGTCATACTTGACCATGAAACAGGGGTCAAGAGTTCCGACGGGAACTGTGATCATGAAACAGGGATCGATTTTGGTACCACATGCATTGAGTCTAGTCGAGTCTCCTTTGCATTCTCTTGTTGGTTGTGTCGCATGATGGTTGGTATAATTATCGGTGATTGTCTGTGCATAAGTTGAGGTGTGTGATTCTTGTTGGATGTTACAATATGGTGAATAACTTGATGATGTATGCTTTTCTATTTATATCATCTCTCTCTTTCGTTGATTTAAGAATCTCACCCCTTCTGTGTTTGGTGATGCTTTAAACAGCATCCTGCAGATACTCAAGTGTAGTTGGAGTCGTGGTCGGTGAAGATGAGGTACTTCACCTTGTGGCATCTGCTCTGATATGTAACATGGGGAGTCGGGAACGCTTATTGCATGAGTTGTTTTGTTAAAAGGATTTTATTGTTTTTAAAGTTTCAAATTAAAAGTTGTCAGTTAAAACCGTTATGTTTCCTTATCATTGTTATGATTGATTTTTCTGCTGCATAATAAAAGTTGGTTTATTGAAATTATGCAATATGTTACATGTCTAATGAAGAGCAAGTATGTTGTCGAAAGTAATGTCTTAAATATAATTGGATGATTTTACTCTGATTTTTCGATTAAATATTACGGGGGAATTTAAGGTGTTAAAAAGTGGTATCAGAGAAGGTAGGTTTGTCCGGCCAATTCGTCGAGTCGTTGAGTTGTTATTGTTGTTATGTGTGACAGTTGATTACTATCGATGTAGGTTCCTTAACCATTATTTTTTGTTGTTGATGTATAACAGATTTAGAATGGCTGGAAGGAACAATGCTGCTCTTGTTGCTGCCTTGCAAGCTATGGCTCAAGCGGTACAGAATCCGCCGCGTGCTAACGAGAATGATGAGTTTCGAAAGAACAACACGTCTTCTTTTAAGGGAAGATATGATCTGGATGGAGCGCAGACTTGGCTCAAGGAGATTGAGAGAATCTTCCGGTTTATGGAATGTCCTGAGGCCCAGAAGGTGCGGTTAGGTACTCATATGTTAGCAGAGGAGGCTGATGACTGGTGGGTTAGTACTCGTCAAGTGTTGGGAGCAGCAGGTGAGGCAATTACTTGGGCTGTGTTCAGTAGAGAGTTCTTGAGGAAGTATTTTTTTGAAGATGTCCGCGAAAAGAAAGAGATTGAGTTTTTGGAACTGAAGCAGGGTAATATGACAGTTACCGAGTATGCTGCTAAATTCTCAGATTTGGCTAAGTTTTATCCTCACTACAATGCGGCGACTGCTTAGTTCTCGAAGTGTGTCAAGTTTGAGAATGGGTTAAGACTTGAGATCAAACAGGAAATTGGATATTAGCGGATTAGAAGGTTTCCTGATTTGGTGGATTGTTGCAGGATATTTGAGGAAGATAGCAAGGCTCGATCGGCTCACTATAAAGGGATGGCCGAGAGAAGAGGAAAACAACTGGTGAATTATGGGAAGCCTTATGCAGCTCCCGCTGAGAAGATTAAACAGAAAAATATTGATGGCAATAAGCCAAGTGGGGGAGGTGCATCTGCTCCTCTTAAGTGCTATAGGTGTGGAGAGTGGGGACATCGTGTCAGTGAGTGCACGAGCGATGTGAAGAAGTGCTTCAAGTGTGGTCAGGCAGGACATCTGATTGCTGACTGCAAAGCTAATACGGTTACTTGTTATAATTGTGGGGAACAGGGCCATATTAGTACTCGTTGTCAGAAACCAAAGCAAGCTTCGACTGAAGGAAAAGTGTTCGCTTTGACAGGGACTCAGACTTCCAGTGAGGACAGATTGATCAGAGGTACATGTTATATTAATAATACGCCTTTGATAGCTATTATTGATACTGGTGCTACTCACTCTTTTATTGCTGCTGATTGTGTAAGAAGGCTAGGCCTTGTTGTTTCTCCTATGAAGGAAGAGATGGTTATTGAAACTCCTGCTAAGGGATCGGTGGCTACTTCCTTGGTTTGTTTGAATTATCCATTATCAATCTATGGTAAGGACTTTGGTATAGATCTGATTTGTTTACCGTTGGAAGGTCTCGATGTGATTTTGGGTATGAACTGGATGGAGTACAATCATGTTCATATTAACTGTTTTAATAAGTCGGTTCGATTTCTTACTCCTGAGGAAGAGGGAGATGATGGGTTTCTGTCTGCTAGAGAGTTGAAGGAACTCTTGGAAGAAGAAGTTCAGGTGCTTGCATTGTTCGCATCTTTGTCAGTGGAGAGTAATTTAGTGATTAACGAATTGCAAGTGGTGCGTGAATTCCCTGAAGTGTTTTTAGATGACATTGCTGATGTGCCACCAGAGAGAGAAGTAGAGTTTGCTATTGATCTTGTCCCTGGTACCAGACCTATCTCTATGGCACCATACAGGATGTCGGCGTTAGAATTGTCAGAGCTGAAGAGGCAACTGGAAGACTTGTTAGCGAAGAAATTTATGAGGCCAAGTGTGTCGCCTTGGGGAGCTCCAGTGTTGTTGGTAAAGAAAAATGATGGTAGTATGAGATTGTGTATTGATTACAGACAGCTGAATAAAGTGACGATTAAGAATAAGTATCTGCTTCCGAGAATAGATGACTTGATGGATCAATTAGTGGGTGCCCGTGTGTTTAGTAAGATTGACTTGAGGTCGGGTTATCATCAGATACGGGTAAAAGACGAAGACATTCAGAAGACGGCTTTCAGGACGCGGTATGGACATTATGAGTATGTGGTGATGCCATTCGGAGTTACTAATGCACCTGGTGTATTCATGGAATATATGAATCGTATCTTTCATGAGTACTTGGATCAGTTTGTGGTTGTCTTTATTGACGATATCCTAATCTATTCTAAGTCAGAAGAGAAGCATGTTGAACATTTGCGGATTGTGTTGCAAGTGTTGAAAGAGAAGAAGCTATATGCCAAGTTGTCTAAGTGTGAATTCTGGTTGAGGGAGGTAAGTTTTCTTGGTCATGTTATTTCTAGTGATGGTATTGTTGTAGATCCATCCAAAGTAGACTCTGTTCTACAATGGGAGACTCCGAAGTTGGTGACCGAGATTAGAAGTTTCTTGGGTTTGGCTGGTTATTACCAAAGATTTATTGAACGGTTTTCGAAGTTGGCACTTCCGTTGACTTAGTTGACGTGCAAAGGTAAAGCATTTGTGTGGGATGTTCATAGTGAAAAGAGTTTCATTGAACTGAAAAAGAGGTTGACTACAGCTCCAGTGTTGGTTCTACCCGAACCGAATGAACCGTTTGTAGTGTATTGTGATGCTTCCTTGATGGGTTTGGGAGGTGTGCTAATGCAGGATGGTAAGGTTGTGGCTTATGCTTCACGATAGTTGAGGGTACATGAGAAGAATTATCTGACTCATGATTTGGAGTTAGCTGCAGTAGTTTTTGCATTGAAGATTTGGAGGCATTATCTCTATGGTTCCGAATTTGAAGTGTATAGTAATCATAAGAGCTTGAGGTATCTGTTTGATCGGAAGGAATTGAATATGAGGCAAAGAAGATGGTTAAAATTCTTGAAGAATTATGATTTTGGCTTGAACTATCATCCCGGAAAGCTAATGTCGTGGCTGATGCTCTGATCGAAAATTATTGCATGTATCTGCAATGATGGTTAAAGAGTTAAAATTGATTGAACGGTTCATAGATATGAGTTTGGTTTGCGAATAGATACCGTAGAGTGTAATGTTGGGTATACTGACGATTAACAACGAATTTCTTAATAATATCAGAGACAGCCAGAAGTTGGATGTGAAGCTGGTAGATTTGATAATTGGAGATAACCAAGCAGAAGGTAGTGAGTACAGAGTGGATGAACAAGGTGTGTTGAGATTCCGTGACAAGATTTGCATCCCTGATAATACTGAGTTGGAGAGAATGATTTTAGAGGAAGGTCATCGGAGTAGTTTGAGTATCCATCCAGGAGCTACGAAGATGTATCAAGACTTGAAGAAGATATTTTGGTGGCCTGGATTGAAACCTGATGTGGCTCAGTTTGTGTATACTTGTTTGACTTGTCAAAAGTCGAAAGTGGAACATCAGAAACCTACTGGTAAGATGCAACCATTAGATATTCCAGAGTGGAAGTGGGACAGTATTTCTATGGATTTTGTAACAGGGTTGCCTAACACGCCGAGAGGACATGACTCTATTTGGGTAGTAGTGGATAGACTGACTAAGTCGGCACATTTCATTCCGATTAATATCAGTTTTCCTTTGCAGAAGTTGGCAGAGATTTATATTCAGGTGATTGGGAAGTTGCATGGAATTCCGTTGAGTATTGTGTCGGATAGAGATCCGAGGTTCACTTCCAGATTTTGGGAGAGTTTGCAAGAAGCTTTGGGTTCGAAGTTGAAGTTGAGTTCCGCTTATCATCCGCAGACGGATGGGCAGACAGAGAGGACTATACAATCTTTGGAGGATTTGTTGAGGGCTTGTGTGCTTGAATAAGGAGGTGCTTGGGATAGCCATTTGCCGTTGATTGATTTCATATATAACAACAATTATCATTCTAGTATCGGAATGGCACCTTTTGAGGCTTTATATGGTCGGAGATGTCGGACGCCGTTGTGTTGGCATGAGTCAGGTGAGAGCGCGGTGCTTGGGCCTGATATTGTCCAGCAGACTACTGAGACTGTGAAATTGATTCGAGAGAAGATGAAAACTTCGCAGAGTAGACAGAAGAGTTATCATGATAAGAGAAGGAAGGATCTTGAATTTCAAGAAGGAGACCATGTGTTTATGAAAGTTACTCCGGTGACCGGTGTTGGACGTGCTTTGAAGTCGAGGAAGCTCACTCCTAGATTTATTGGTCCGTATCAGATTTCGGCAAGAGTTGGACCTGTTACATATAGAGTGGCATTGCCGCCGCGTTTGTCGAATTTGCATGATGTGTTCCATGTTTTGCAGCTTCGGAAGTATGTTCCGGATCCGTCGCATGTGATCCCGATGGATGATGTGGAAGTGAGAGATAATCTCACAATCGAGGCCTTGCCAGAGCGTATTGATGATCACGAGGTGAAGCAGTTGATGGGCAAGGAGATTGTTCTCGTGAAGGTAGTATGGGGAGGTGCTGCCGATGGGAACATGGCTTGGGAATTGGAGAGTAAGATGCGAGAGTCGTATCCAAGTTTGTTTGCGTCAGGTAAATTTTCTAGGACGAAAATATTCTAAGTGGGGGAGAGTTGTAACGCCCAATTCTCCTTTTATTATTATTTGCGAATAATTATATGTTGTTGTGATCGATTATGTGTTGTTGTACTTTCGTTGTGTTTTGTGTACCCGTGGTGAAGGGCAGTGGCCTTAAGTAGTAAGTCTTGGGCGTAGTAGGGGTGTATGGCTAATAACATAGAGATTAGCGGTGCATTGAGTAATGTTGATTGGATTATTTTAATTTATCATTTGTTGACTAATTTATTTCATTAATTGAGTGATAATGTTAATATAATAAGATAATTAAAATAATTAAGAGGTGTAGTGAGTGGAAGGGATTTATGGTAATTAGGCGAGGATTAAGTGAGGGCAAATAAGGTGATTCATTAATTGGGGTATATGAGAGAATTAGAGAGTGAGAGTTCATTATTCTAATTCCACGTGAAAAAGTGAAAGAGGGAGAAGAGCTAGGGCAAGAGGAAGAAAGGGAGAATCCATTGAAGTTAGGAAAGCTCATCACTTTAAGGTAAGGGTGGGATTTCTTTCATCTCTCAAGGGTTAAATGATGTAAGTATTGAAGTAGAAATCACTAAGTTGGAATCCATGGGGTTGAATGAGGGTTTTAAGAAGATTTTGTGATAATATGATTGGAATTGATGAATTAGTCTTGTTTGATATGTTTGGTTGAATTACAAATGTTAGATGTAGGCTATTGGTGCAAAATCTAAGAAAAATTGCTGTTAAAAATCGAGTTTAGTGCAGAAAAACGCAGGTGGTTTGTTGCTGTCATCGCAGGGTTTTGGGCTGCAGAATCACAGGGCCCGCTTAGCGCGGTCTAGCGCGCTTAGCACGGCCTGGAGAAATTTTGCCTCTTCGAAGCAGAGAGCTGCGCCCTTAGCGTGGGTGGGGCTCGCTTAGCGCGACCTGGGGCTGAAAAATATTACTTTTATTGACTTAAAATTCATGGAAAATATATGTTTTATATTATATTAATGTTGTGTTGTTGTTGTTGTGTGGTGAGCATGTATTGAGGTGTTATGTGCTTGTTTTGTTGATGTTGATGTGATCATGTGAAATGCATGATTGAATGATGTAAAGATGTGTAGTTGTTGTATTGGTGCATTGATGTATGTTTAGATGAATGCATGTTGACTGTTAAATGATGTTGGTATGAAGATGAGTATGCTATGTGTATGTATGAGTCGTTTTCGCATGTTGTCATTGATGGTGCATGGCATGTGCATAGTTATGGGATGGCGTGCCCAGGTGGGATGTTATCGTCTATCCGAATTCCTTGTTGGAATTGTTGTTGTTGGTGTGATGGTGTGCCCAGATGGGGTGTAAGCAATCGCAGTTGTTGGTGCGATCATGAAATAGGGGTCGTACGTGACCATGAAACAGGGGTCGTTGGTGTGATCATGAAATAGGGGTCATACTTGACCATGAAACAGGGGTCAAGAGTTCCGACGGGAACTGTGATCATGAAACAGGGATCGATTTTGGTACCACATGCATTGAGTCTAGTCGAGTCTCCTTTGCATTCTCTTGTTGGTTGTGTCGCATGATGGTTGGTATAATTATCGGTGATTGTCTGTGCATAAGAAGAGCAAGTATGTTGTCGAAAGTAATGCCTTAAATATAATTGGATGATTTTACTCTGATTTTTCAATTAAATATTACGGAGGAATTTAGGGTGTTACATTCTGACTTACTTATGTAAGGTTCTGATACTTAATACCGAAACATAAACAATAATTTGAAGCATAACAAAAGTAAGGAACACTCGATATATCCTGGTTCACCTGAGCAACTTTCAAGCTAATCCAGTCCACCCTCCTCAGGTGATTTCTCCTTGAACACAAGGACTTAATCCACTATAATCAAACATAGATTACAGATGCACGGGCAACAGCCGGTGACTAACAACCTGCACAACCGCAATTGTGACTAACCCACAATGAACTGTTCAGGGATTCATCTTAATGAATATAACGAACATTAACCTAATAGGTTCCAATCTCGCAAGATCTACTATCAGGATTTCACAGAGTCTGATCCACACTAGATCCTCTTTGAGATATGACTATCATTGACCATATTTCAGGATTTCCACAATGACACCAAGCCATTGTCTTCTCAAGTCTCCGATCACACTGACCACTTGAGGAATCCTAATTCACATAGAATTAGCTGTTTTGGAGATTACATTCATTCTTCTTAACAAGCGGATAACTCCTAAGTTTAAGTACATATGAACATTTAGTGTTCTAGCAAGATCTGAGCAACAGCTCCTTGCAAACTACATGATTCTAACAAGATGTACATGTTTTGACAGTTGAATAGCATCTTGAGAATTCTTTATCTTCTATGTTGAGCAAGCTTCGAGCAACTACTACCTTGTTACTAATCTTTGATCTTCATAGATGATGTAGTTGGTTGATGACTTGACTAATTTGGAATGTTGTCTTGTTCATCAACAGCTTCTGTTCCAATAGATTGTTGTTGTGTTGAATGATAATCTTTGAGTTTCAACAACAATGAATGTGTGTTAATGGTGATAGCTTTAAATGTTTAGTGTAACAACGATAACTGATCGTTGGGACTATCATCACATCGACACCTTCAGAAGCGCTTCTTCTTTTCTTTTATACCCATGTAAAATAGAGCTGTTAAAGAGTCGTTGGTTGTTTGAAAAGATTCGTTAAGCAATGATGAAAGTTGTACTGCCATATCTTCTTTTTACTGTAGAAGAAGTGATGGGATAAGTCTTTTAGTTCGGTGTACAGTCATTGCTAATGGTAACATTTGTCTTCAATCTTCAGAGGCTTCTTATGGTAATTAATTGAAGCATGAGTAGAGACTTTATAACTGGTGTTGTACCCCAAATTTTACCCTCAGATTCTGATCGTTTACATATCATCATGAGTCGATCTCTTTTTTCGCTAATCATCAATCACGCGCTTTTTGTCGATTGTTGTCATTCCAATTTAAATTTGTTTTCATAATCTTAGATTTATTTGAGATTTAGTTAGTTTAATTCTAATATTAGCTCATCTTGTTATATAGTTTTATTTAAGTTAGTTTATCTTTAATTATAACTTTATTTTTTAATTTAATTTAATTTTAATTTTAGTTTAATTTTTATATTAGTATAGTTAATTAGATTATTTTTAATTTAGTTTACTTTTAATTTTAATTTTATTTAATTAGATTAATTTTATTTAGTTTCATTTTGATTTTAATTCTAATTTAAGTTAGTTTTCATTTAGTTTTCATTTTTATTATTTTTCTTTCGTTTAAAAAAAAGCATAAAAGACACTTAGAGTCCACTTTCTTTTAGTTTAAAATATAATTATAACAAAAAATCACAAAAAATGGTTCGTCCAAACTCTTGCTACAAGCTTAACACTGCACCCTGCTTCATCCTCCAAAGCTCTGCTACACAAACCTGCAATGAAAGCAACAAGACCCTCACTGCTACCAAAAAACCTGTGTTTGGAGAGGGACCTCTCAACAACATAACAGGACAAACTGCCAAAGGTTTCAAACCTGCATAATCACAGACCTGAGAACAAAACAAGACCATTTCACCAAAACGTGAACTTGTTACAACCAAACAAGAACCTGTAGTAACCTTTCTGTTGTAGCACTTTCATCGAAACGAAACCTGCTCTGCAAAGACACTACAGACCCCTGTACCCAAACCACATAACCCATAATCAGAAAAGAGGGATGAAAAGAGGGTGAATCGAAACAAATTGATATAAAAAGTCACAAACCTTCTCCTCTTCTTTATTCCATAACAGCACTTGAATACTCAACACAATCACCATCTTCAATTTTCAATTAACCAATAACCCTCCTTCAAACCAGTTCTCTCAATCCAAACAACACGTAACATCACCTCCCGCAGCCCTCAACTCCTCTTCATCCGACAACATCATCTGAACCTCCATCACAGCCATAATACCATCATCCTCCATCAAACTCAACAAAACAGCTTCCATCAATAAACCGAACAACCATCGAACCATCTTCATATTCTTCAATGAAAACTTAACCTGCAAAATAAAGTTTAGTCAGCCTCCTTCCGCATTCAGTTCCGAACAACAACATTGAAGAAAATTCTCTCTGCAGAAAAGAAAAAGATTCACAAACCATTATCTGACCTCACGTAACCTCTTCTCCTCTCCGCGCCTCCATCAACTCGCGACCCCCTGAACCCACCTTCGCAACCACACAAAACAACTGCACACTACCATAACTCACAACCCATCCACACTTCATCCAAACTGTCGTCCTCTTTTCCTCCATATATCGATAGAACCATCCTTCTTAACCACCACCAAATACACATCCTATTGTACAACGAAGCAGAAGCAAAGGATTAGAAAGAGGCGCAATCAGGGAAGTGCAGTGCGTAGAGGGAGTGTGTGAATCGATTGAGAGAGAAACAGAGAGAGAGTCGAGGAGAGAGATTCGAGAGACAGAAGCGGTACAAGGAGAAAGACGAGCGAGATTTGAGAGGGAGTGGCTTTTGAGATACACGTTTTCTTTCTGAAAGGAGAAGGGGAATTTGCTTTGTGATTTCATGTGTCAGGTATCCTCTACCAGCAGGTTATCCAAATCTTTTTAGGTTTAATTTGGTGAACTTCAGGTGGATCCTTTACCCAGGTCCGACCCAGGTTCCTAAGACTTGGGCCTTCTCTTTTTGTTTTAATCAGCCCATCTTTTTTCTTTTAGGTTTAGGATTGTTTTAAGATTTAAAATAGTTTTTAGTTCTAAATTTAGTTTTTAGTTTTAATTAGTTATTTTAAAACTAGTATATTTTTTAGGATTAATTTTTAGAGTTAGTTTTTAGAATTAATCTATTATTTAGAATTAATTTAGAATTAGTTTAGAATTAGTTAGTTTGCTTTTAAGTTAGTTTTTATTGAAAACTTAGTTAATTAGTTTTATTTAGTTAGAATTAATTTAATTAGTAATTAGCTCTAAACTAGATTTAGTTATCTTAGTTTCTTTTAGAAATTAGTGTAGTTAGGTTTTTTATTAGACGTAGAAAATTTGAATTTTAGAATTTAGTCTAGAATTGTTAATTGGAGTTTTCTTCAAATTAATTTTTACTTAGATTATCTTTGTATTTAGAATTGGCTATTTAGTTTTTTAATTGAATTTCAGTTTAATTAGAATTTAATTAATTCCTATTTTATCTTGATATTTCCTGTATCTGTTTTAGTTAATTCCTAATATTCAATTTTTCATTTAAATCTTGTTACACTTACTGTATATATTGCTATTCATTTTAATCTTGCTACCTGAGTTTTTTTTTCTCTTTGCCCCTCTGTTAACTTTACCTCATTCCAAAGGAAGGGACCCTATAGTTGACTGTCATGTCATTTAGGATAGCCTTGTTCGTCCTGCCCCGTTTTAACCTAGCCTTAGGTTTGGAGTCGCCGCACTCCACGTAGGTGTCTTGCTGTCAGACCCTACTTTCCCTTGGAACCTTGACCACAGTCAAGAGTTCCTCACCCCCGTTGAGGGGAACTACGGACGCTCTGATTTCTCAAGTTCATCTTGAGAATACGTCACTACAACAAAAGTAAGTTATAACATCGCACCTTAGACAGCGCTTTAATACAAAAGCGCTGCTATAAGTTAAAAACAAGGAAACTATTCATTTAAAAAAATAAAAGCGCAAAAAAATATAAGACCTTAGACAGCGCTTTGGTAAAAAACGCTTTATAAGGTCTTATAAATTTTAAAAAAAAATTTAATGGAAAATATTAGACAGCGCTTTAGTTAAAAGCGCTTTCTAAGGTCTTATAAATTTTAAAAAAAATATAAGACCTTAGACAGCGCTTTGGTAAAAAGCGCTTTCTGAAGTTTTATTAATTTAAAAAAAAATTAAAGGAAAATATTAGACAGCGCTTTCCTTAAAAGCGCTTTCTAAGGTCTTAAAAATTCAAAAAAAAAAAATCAAAAGCGCTTTCTAAGGTCCACCTTAGAAAGCGCTTTTATGAAAAGCGCTGTCTAAGGTCTAATTAAATTAAAATATATGAATAGTCAGTATTCATTTTCATATTTCCGCTCTTTCTTCTCCCCTGCATGCAAACTGAGCTCAAAACCCTTGCGAACTCAAACCTTCACCGTCAACCGTCCTCCACTGTGTCGTCGTTCGTTGTTGCCGTCGTTGCATTGTCGTTCGTCCATTGCCGTCGTTGTATTGCCGTCCGTTGCGAACTCATTGTCGTCGTTCGTTTCTGCTCTTTATAACTGATACATTTCGTTCTTGCATTGCCATTGTTACCGTCGTTAAAGGTACGTCGTTGTTGTGAAGAATAGGATTTTGTTGCTTTACATTGTTGTTGTAGGGTTTTGTTGCTTTACAATGTTGTAGTGAATGAGTATGTTTGATCTATGTATTGTTTGAGAATCATCCATTTTTATGTATTGTTTGAGAATCATCCATTTTTATTTCTTATTGCTTTTAACGATTTTACTACCATATGGTACATGGACTTCTCCAAAGATCGAGAATTTTGTACAATGTTGGAGGATATTTCTTTGATGAAATAAAAAACAGTATATGTTTTCTATTGTTTTAGTTTTCAGGTCTATCTATAGATCTTGATGTGCTATTTAATTTTTGTGGGGTTTCTATCAAAAGTTTTTCCGAAAACCTCAAAGATGTAATAGAACATCATTACAGTAGATTATATAACTTTTTCTTTAGCGACTCTTAAACGAGTATGAACTCCAAATGCTTTAGAATCTTGTGATTCACTATGTGGAATAAGTTGTGTTCATTTTTTGGAAAAAAAAAACTTATTTAGTTAGAATAAAGTAGTAGTTTAAGTCTTCAGTTTAAAGGAATTGAATTTATTGCTTATGAAAATTTTGTGTGCAGGGTCGTGATGGGAGACTTGGCTATTTATACTACTCTTTTGAATCCTTGTCATAGGATTATAGTTTTGGACTCACTTTCTAGTGTACATTTGAATTATGGTTTTTATACTCATGGTGGGAAGAAGGTTCTGTGGCATCTATATTTTTTGAGGCTTTGTTTTTTAAGGTTAATCTTTTGACTGGTTGTAGTGATTATGATAAACTTGAGGAGAAAGCAGGGGGCTATAGACCTGAAAGATTGCTTTGGAGCTGTTTTGATGTGTGACATAGTTCATATTATTGCCCTTGTTGCTGCTAAGGTATGCTCATTGTACTTGAACTTGTTATGAATTTTCAATAAAAGTTATTAACATCCAATTATTATACAACGACCACAATTGATCTTTATCTCAATTGGTTGGCTCTAATAGTTAAAGTTAGGTATATATCCGATCTACTTTGGTATATTAATTGAACAACTTATTTACTTTATGTTTCAAATGAATAGTCTAATGTTAATGATGTTTTTATTTAAGGTTTCTGTATGACAGAGTTATGCGCCCACACGGATTGCAGCAAAGATTTGCATTCCTATGCCCGGCGTCTGTCAACTTAACCTTAATAATCAATAAACCAGATGAGGTCCTGGCGTATATACGCGACGTCTTTATGGACCACCAAGAAACGGAAAAGTTGTTCTTTTTACCGTTTAATACTGGGTTAGATTTTCATTCTAAATTCATCTATTATAGTTTTTTTGTATTTTGACGTCGTGTAGAAAGTTTCCATCTAACACTTGTTTAATCTTACAGTGGACATTGGTTGTTGGTCGCAATTAATCCTAGCAGAGCAATGGTGTATTATCTGGATTCGTTAGGAAATGATTGGACAACATACCCGGATTTGAAGAAGTGTATTGACACGTAAGTGAGATTGTTCTAAATATGAATGTGTATATTTATTTGTTTGTTTATTTATTTATGTGAATTGTTCTAAATATTCACTTATATTTTATTAGCGCTATACAAGCTTTCCTAGCACTACGAGATAGCCATCTACCACAGCGGAGAGTCAACCCCATTATTACATGGAATTATGTGAAGGTATATTAATTATCACATGTTTTATTATATTAGTGATGCTACTTGATAAAACTTAGGATTTATCCATATTTTCTTTTCATTTGTAGTGTCCTCGGCAACGCAATCAAATAGATTGCGGCTATTTCATGTTGAGGTTTATGAGAGACACTCTTTTGTTGGATCGAATAGAGATTCCATCCGATGTATGTATTTCTAACTTATGAGTTATTTTAATATTAACACATATCTCTCATGTCTAATGAAATAGTTAAAACTAAATCAAACTATGTTATATTATTATGTAGTACTTTGAAGAATGCAAGTGTGCTCATTACTCAATTTCTCAATTGGATGAAATTAAAGAGGATTGGTGTCAATACATTATGGAGCTCGGAATTTTACAAGGTATAATATTGTACTCTTACTTTAATTGATGAGAATTTAAATATGTGTAACTTTGTTTATGTATTCTTTTAATTGAATTACAATCTTTGTGTTTTCAGGACCTATAATGTAGATTTGAAACAATGCTTTGGTTGGATGCAAAAGTACTAGTATAAGTAATATGTGCATTTGTAGAAAAAATGTAATGATTTGTAATTATAAATAGGCGTATATATAATTTTGGTTTGTAATTTTAAATATATATATTGGTTTGAATTGTCAATTGTTTTGGATATATAATTTTGGTGTAAATTGGTACATTTAAATAGGATAAATTGGATTGATTTGAATCTCCAAATTGTGGTATTTTTCTGAAAAAAATTGCTGGTTGAAAAACAGGTCAAATTCTGGTTGAAAAAACCTGGTAAAAATTGTGGTTTAAAAAAATTTATATAAAATTTTTCGTATACCTTAGACAGCGCTTTTGGTGAAAGCGCTGTCTAAGGTGGGGATTAGAAAGCGCTTTTGACAAAAGCGCTGTCTAAGGTTGCCAAAAGCGTTGTCTAAGGTATACCAAAAAAATGTCAAAAAAGGTAGGGCTTAGACAGCGCTTTTTCTGAAAGCGCTGTCTAAGGTATACCAAAAAAATGTCAAAAAAGGTAAGGCTTAGAAAGCACTTTTCCCAAAAGCGCTGTCTAAGGTATACCTTATAATGTCAAAAAGCGCTGTCTAAAGGTACCATAGACAGCGCTTTTCATTAAATATACCCCCCTTTAGACAGCGCTTTTGGTATTACCCAAAGCGTTGTCTAAACCTATAGCAGCGCAGGTTTAGACAGCGCTTAAAAGCGCTGTCTAAGGGCAAAAAAAGCATTGTCTAAGGTCTTATCTGTTGTAGTGCGTAGGCAAGGATTGCGAGATCCTAGCGAGCCACCTTTTTTCTTTTCTACCTTTGTCTTTTTCCACCTTTTCCCTTTACATCTGATGCCTTCTCGGATTCCATTTTCTTTTTACACCCTTTTACCCCGTATTGAGGGGAACTACGAATGTTCTGATTCTATTCCCGTCAGGATACATAGGCACGAGATGCGATGTCTTGGCGAGCATACTTAGTATATACCCCTAGGTCTTTCTTTACCTTAGCACACATTTCCCTTAGCAAGTAAACTTTAGCATAACACAAATACTAACAAGAGGTTCCCGTAGAGTACTACGGATACTTAGGATGCTAATACCTTCCCTTAGTATAACCAACCCCCGAACCTAGATTCTCTTAACTTAGGGTTTTCGTTCCTTACCCTTTCCTTTGGATAAATCAAAGCTCGGTGGTGAATTTCATGTTTTGCGATGCAAGTTAATTAATGGCTTGATATCCGATTCTCACCGCAACAGAAATGGCGACTTCACTGGGGACAGTCTCCCCTAAGAAGGTTAAGCCCACCTTGTTTGTATTTGTGTTATTTATATGTTTGCTTGCTTGTACGTTTGTATATTTATATCTGTATATACATATATATATATATATGCCTGTTTCTGCTTGGGATCTTCTGTGTGCAGGGTACTACTTTTGAGTGGTGAGATAAGTCCTATACCCGGACTTGAGCGTACACTTATGATAGGACGATGGTACTCAAGGAGGGTTTGAGGGAGTCAAATCCTGAAAAGTTGAATTGAGACACCATCACTCAGTTGAGGCCCTCTTGAGAGTTTAGTCATCTTGAACGAATTCGTTCGTGAAAACGTTACTACTCTCGACCTAGGTGCCCATGATATTGAGAACCGTAGTTACCAAACCCCACTAAGCCTCTTAGGATGTAGTGCGGTGACCATGATGGAGTCTATTTCTGAATTGGTTGTCACGCGATACTACACTCAGACGAGATCCTCTTGAGAATTTTATTGATTACCAAGTCATCTGGGAAATCCTTAAAATTTTAAAAATGGATTGTCGACTCTGGGAACTTTTTAGAACCCTGTTCTACGGATACAGTAACCCTAGTACACACTCCGTGGTTGGTTCCTTACCCAGACTCCATGCCGTGATCTTGAACCTTTGATCCCGCTATGTGTGTTTTGCATCCTGTTTGCATTGCATTGCATTTCATTTGCATTTTTGCATGATCCATTGCATATGTCTGTCTGTCCAGTGACTCATTTCCAACTGTCTCTATCTTCCAGTATCATCTGTGAGTCGTCAAGATAATGCCTCGACACCGATACCAGACTAGAGCTGACTACAGACGCGAGATGTTAGAACAAGAGGTACACAATGTTGAGATCCGAATGGAGATCGACGACCTCAAGTCAAGTGTAACCAAACTCACTGAAATGATTCAAGTTTTGATTGCTAGGGGAGAGCAACCTCAAAGGACTGTTATCCAGGAGTTTTCAAATGCTGATCCTCAACCTGTTCGGGTGCCACCTTTAACTTGGTCAGAGTTTGATTTGTCACACAATTATTCTCCACCTCTTGCATCTACTGCTACGGTTGGTCAGACTGCCATGCCAGCTCAAGCTCCTCAACGTCCGGCTGCAGGACAAAACCAGTACCGTAATAGGAGTCATTTTGGTCCTATTCCCATGAAGTATACTAAACTGTATCCTAGTCTGATTGAGCAAGGTTTGATTACCACAAGGACTTTACCTCTTCCAAACCCTATTCCAGCTGGATTTAGATCTGATCTCCACTGTGCATTCCATGAAGGTGCCGCAGGCCACGACTTGGAAAATTGCTATGCACTAAAGGCTAGAGTGCGTGATTTGATTAAGACTGGAATTCTTAATTTTCGTGACAATCCCAATGTCTAGGACGACCCTCTGCCAAGGCACGCCAAGTGAAGCTTCAGTCGACTTCAGCATGTTATCCTCCTAAAAGCCAGTGTTTCAGACAGGCCAGCTCATCCATGTTGTTGATTAGTCACTAGGCCATGTTTCTTATTGTTTGCATTTTCCTTTGTTTTGTACTAGCTGTTTGCTCTAAATTATGTTTGTACTTTCATGTAAATAAAATAAGCATTTGCAACTTTTTGATTCAATTCATTTGTGTTTGCTATTTACTTCTTAATGCTTTTTCTCTAAGAAAAATAAAAAAATTCTCTCGTCCATTTTCTTTTTGATTATGCAAAGATTGGAGGGAGGATGATGAAAATGTTATACCCATAATTGCTGTTGGTATGCTTTCAAATCAAAACTTTGCTGACAATGTAAGGCATTGTTTCAACTCCCAAACACCGGAGACATAAGGAATATAACCCCTCTTTAACCCCTTCGAGCCTTGAAGTAGGAGTTTCTTTTCTTTACAAATAAAAACATGCAATCTTAACCTGGGGCAGGGTAGTTCTCAGTTAACTTGGTTATGCATTCAATTACAAGAGTTTCATGCGAGACGCTTTCAACAAAAGGGTGCATTCACAAATTTTCATTCGCACACAATAAGCGAGTATCAAAGATGTCTTTCAAGTCGAACGCCAATGATGGTTCGTCGTAATCCTTAAGCCATTCAGTCACTAAAAAAAAGAGTGAAAGAAAAAAAAATCAAAATAAAAGCCAGCTAAGTCAAAACCTATGAATGAGACTTAGGCAAAGATTGGGGCATCCCGCTGGCTGTAAGCTCAAATGACACAGTTCAGGCAAAAGTTAGGGATAACAAAAATCATTCAAGAGGTTACCAAAATCCTCAAAGATAAAACGAGTTGACTGAGGTCCTCACCAAAAAAAACAACAAAAAGTTGTAAGGAAGCAGTGATCGCCATCTCAAGTCCATTGAATTTTGAACCATCATTATTACTATCATCAGTGCAATTCCCAACTCATGGGAACCTGAGTGCATAGTTTGAGTTAACTGAGCATAGGACTGGAGATCATCATGTAGATTGGGTGGGTCACAAATGAACTTTGAGCCTTTATCCAATGTTTCTTAAACCGTGAACCAGGTCACGTTATAACCCTCAAAAGACCTAATTGAAGCAAGGTTATTTTGAAAGCATACTACAGCAAGGTTGCGTAAACTGACTCCAAAAGATCTTTGCAGATCATCTATTTTGGGCATTACACCCTTTGCTTAAACTTTTCACTTTAATGTCTTGAACCACCGTGTTCTGACCAGTATCCCATATACTTTGCACCTCTTTCAAAATGATTTTGATTTCAAAAGTTGCATGAACTTTGCATTTACCATGTTTGTACAAATACTTTTGTTTGCAAACTAGCTTTCTTTTCAAGGAATTTTCAAACATTTGAGAAACTTGGTCAGTGATCCTATCAGGGGAAAGCTCCTTCCATATCCTGTGGATAATCAGTTCAAGATTTGTGGTTTAATGGCGACTTCTCAGAATTGGTTTATACAGAAGATTTTACAAGACTCAGGCTGGGGCAAGCTTTCCCAGTGTACAGTAAAAAAATCATCCTTCAAGACTCATACTGGGGCAAGCAATCCCAGTGTACAGCAAAAACAATCATCTTTCAAGACTTAGACTGGGGCAAGCTTTCTAAGAGCACCATGAAACGGTCATTTCCAAAACTAATCAAACTGAAGCAATGATCAGTTCATCTACAACAGTAAGCTAATTTGGGGCAAGTTACCTGAAGAATCCTCAAGAAACTCTTCATCCTTCCTACAAGGACCATCAATTTGGATACAATTTACCAGTGTGGCAGAGATGTGTTCAGCAGTAGCATCTCTAGTCCCAAGCAGAATAGCAGTGATCTCCGTGTAGAGGAATCAGCCTTCCAGTCTTGTCTTCTCCACCAAAGAGTCGGGTCGTCAGCATCTGCACCTGCATTTGCATTTGATCATATATCATCTGCATAATTCATATACATATGCATAGCATGAGTGTTTCATCCTCATTTGCATTTCTTCCGAGGTCGTGTCGTTATCCGCGTCTTACCTTGTGGTCAAAGTCCAACTTACTTGGTGCCTACCAAAACGTTACCTATCCTTTCATTCCAGTGTTATTCCTGGATATTTATATTCTTTCACTCCAGTGTCATTCCTGGATGTTTGTCTCTTTTGATCTCTAGTACCTTCCTGGATATCTTAGTCCTCTTGTTTCTCCCAGTGCTATTCCTGGAAGTTTTGCCTCTCTTCTGTAATCCCCATCAAATTTGCTTGGATATCTTTCAGTGTCATTCCTGAAAGTTCTTTTCTCTTACCCAATGCTTTCTTGGGTATTTCTTTGTTCAATGCTTTCTTGGACGTCGTTCTTTCTTTTTATCCAATGCTTTCTTGGGTATATCTTTGCTCACATTCATCCAATGCTTTCTTGGATTTTGTGATTCCTTTATCCAATGCTGTCTTGGATCCTTACCTTTCTCACGTCTATCTGATGTCGTCTCAGATATCGTGATTTATACCATTCATTCAATGTTGTCTTGAATACTTTGGTTTCTTTATCCAATGTTGTCTTGGATCCTTACCTTTCTCATGTCTATCTGATGCCGTCTCAGATATCGTGATTTATACCATTCATTCAATGCTGTCTTGAATACTTTGGTTTCTTTATCCAATGTTGCCTTGGATCCTTACCTTTCTCACGTCTATCTGATGCCGTCTCAGATATCGTGATTTATACCATTCATTCAATGTTGTCTTGAATACTTTGGTTTCTTTATTTAATGTTGTCTTGGATCCTTACCTTTCTCACGTCTATCTGATGCCGTCTCAGATATCGTGATTTATACCATTCATTCAATGCTGTCTTGAATACTTTGGTTTCTTTATCCAATGTTGTCTTGGATCCTTACCTTTCTCACGTCTATCTGATGCCGTTTCAGATATCGTGATTTATACCATTCATTCAATGTTGTCTTGAATACTTTGGTTTCTTTATCCAATGCTGTCTTGGATCCTTACTTTGCTCACTTTATCTGAAGCCATTATTAGATATGGTGAGTTGTACCTTTCATTCAAAGCCATTATTGATGGTCTGGTTCCTTTGTGTCCAACGCCTTCTTGGATTACCCTCTTTTACCTCATTCTCATCTGATGCCTTCTCGGATATTATGAGTTTACCTTTCATCTAAAGCCATTATTGGATGTCTGGTTTCTTTTTCCATATAATGCTCTTCCGGATGTGCCTTCTTTTTCTGATGTTCTTCCAGATTGAGTATTTGTTTTCTGATTCCCCAGTGGAGACCGTCTTTCCGGTGCTACTTCCATTGAGGATCTTGTGTTATCTCTTCTTTCTAAAGTGTCAACCGATCACGCCTGAACCAGTTGCTTCATCACCTTAGATTATTCCCCAGTGTTGTTGTCATCCCCAGTGAGTGATTTCTCATTGTGTGGACTTTGTCCTTGTCTGCATTTCTGTATTTATCATTCCACCATTCCATCATATTAGAGTCCGTAGCATGTCAGCATTTGTTTAGCTCTCTTTTTTCCATAGCATTGCATATCAGTGCATCTGAGGGCAAAATTTTCGGTTATCTATATTTAAATACCTTTCACCATGATTTCATGAAGATTATCATCACTCATGTCACCCGGTAAAGATATTTAAATACGGGCAACTGTTGTACCCCAAATTTTACCCTCAGATTCTGATCGTTTACATATCATCATGAGTCGATCTCTTTTTTCGCTAATCATCAATCATGCGCTTTTTGTCGATTGTTGTCATTCCACTTTAAATTTGTTTTCATAATCTTAGATTTATTTGAGATTTAGTTAGTTTAATTCTAATATTAGCTCATCTTGTTATATAGTTTTATTTAAGTTAGTTTATCTTTAATTATAACTTTATTTTTGAATTTAATTGAATTTTAATTTTAGTTTAATTTTTATATTAGTATAGTTAATTATATTATTTTTAATTTAGTTTACTTTTAATTTTAATTTGATTTAATTAGATTAATTTTATTTAGTTTCATTTTGATTTTAATTCTAATTTAAGTTAGTTTTCATTTAGTTTTCATTTTTATTATTTTTCTTTCGTTTAAAAAAAAGCATAAAAGACACTTAGAGTCCACTTTCTTTTAGTTTAAATATAATTATAACAAAAAATGGTTCGTCCAAACTCTTGCTACAAGCTTAACACTGCACCCTGCTTCATCCTCCAAAGCTCTGCTACATAAACCTGCAATGAAAGCAACAAGACCCTCACTGCTACCAAGAAACCTGCGTTTGGAGAGGGACCTCTCAACAACACAACAGGACAATCTGCCAAAGGTTTCAAACCTGCATAATCACAGAACTGCAGAACAAAACAGGACCATTTCACCAAAACGTGAACTTGTTACAACCAAACAAGAACCTGTAGCAACCTTTCTGTTGTAGCACTTTCATCGAAACGAAACCTGCTCTGCAAAGACACTACAGACCCCTGTACCCAAACCACATAACCCATAATCAGAAAAGAGGGATGAAAAGAGGGTGAATCGAAACAAATTGATATAAAAAGTCACAAACCTTCTCCTCTTCTTCATTCCATAACAGCACTTGAATACTCAACATAATCACCATCTTCAATTTTCAATTAACTAATAACCCTCCTTCAAATCAGTTCTCTCAATCCAAACAACATGTAACATCACCTCCTGCAGCCCTCAACTCCTCTTCAACCGACAACATCATCTGAACCTCCATCACAGCCGTAATACCATCATCCTCCATCAAACTCAACAAAACAGCTTCCATCAATAAACCGAACAACCATCGAACCATCTTCATATTCTTCAATGAAAACTTAACCTGCAAAATAAAGTTCTGTCAGCCTCCTTCCGCATTCAGTTCCGAACAACAACATTGAAGAAAATTCTCTCTGCAGAAAAGAAAAAGATTCACAAACCATTATCTGACCTCACATAACCTCTTCTCCTCTCCGCGCCTCCATCAACTCGCGACCCCCTGAACCCACCTTCGCAACCACACAAAACAACTGCACACTACCATAACTCACAACCCATCCACACTTCATCCAAATTGTCGTCCTCTTTTCCTCCATATAACGATAGAACCATCCTTCTTAACCACCGCCAAATACACATCCTATTGTACAACGAAGCAGAAGCAAAGGATTAGAAAGAGGCGCGATCAGGGAAGTGCAGCGCGGAGAGGGAGTGTGTGAATCGATCGAGAGAGAAACAGAGAGAGAGAGAGAGAGAGAGAGTCGAGGAGAGAGATTCGAGAGACAGAAGCGATACAAGGAGAAAGACGAGCGAGATTTGAGAGGGAGTGGCTTTTGAGATACACGTTTTCTTTCTGAAAGGAGAAGGGGAATTTGCTTTGTGATTTCATGTGCCAAGTATCCTCTACCAGCAAGTTATCCAAATCTTTTTAGGTTTAATTTGGTGAACTTCAGGCGGGTCCTTTACCCAGGTCCGACCCAGGTTCCTAAGACTTGGGCCTTCTCTTTTTGTTTTAATCAGCCCATCTTTTTTCTTTTAGGTTTAGGATTGTTTTAAGATTTAAAATAGTTTTTAGTTCTAAATTTAGTTTTTAGTTTTAATTAGTTATTTTAGAACTAGTATATTTTTTAGGATTAATTTTTAGAGTTAGTTTTTAGAATTAATCTATTATTTAGAATTAATTTAGAATTAGTTTAGAATTAGTTTAGAATTAGTTAATTTGCTTTTAAGTTAGTTTTTATTGAAAACTTAGTTAATTAGTTTTATTTAGTTAGAATTCATTTAATTAGTAATTAGCTCTAAACTAGATTTAGTTATCTTAGTTTCTTTTAGAAATTAGTGTAGTTAGGTTTTTTATTAGATGTAGAAAATTTGAATTTTAGAATCTAGTCTAGAATTGTTAATTGGAGTTTTCTTTAAATTAATTTTTACTTAGATTATCTTTGTATTTAGAATTGGCTATTTAGTTTTTTAATTGAATTTCAGTTTAATTAGAATTTAATTAATTCCTATTTTATCTTGATATTTCCTGTATCTGTTTTAGTTAATTCCTAATATTCTATTTTTCATTTAAATCTTGTTACACTTACTGTATATATTGCTATTCATTTTAATCTTGTTACCTGAGTTTTTTTTTCTCTTTGCCCCTCTGTTAACTTTACCTCATTCCAAAGGAAAGGACCCTATAGTTGACTGTCATGTTATTTAAGATAGCCTTGTCCGTCTTGCCCCGTTTTAACCTAGCCTTAGGTTTGGAGTCGCCGCACTCCACGTAGGTGTCTTGCTGTCAGACCCTACTTTCCCTTGGAACCTTGACCACAGTCGAGAGTTCCTCACCCCCGTTGAGGGGAACTACGGACGCTCTGATTTCTCAAGTTCATCTTGAGAATACGTAGGCATAGGATTGCGAGATCCTAGTGAGCCACCTTTTTTCTTTTCTACCTTTGTCTTTTTCCACCTTTTCCCTTTACATCTGATGCCTTCTCGGATTCCATTTTCTTTTTACACCCTTTTACCCCGTATTGAGGGGAACTACGAATGCTATGATTCCATTCCCGTCAGGATACATAGGCACGAGATGCGATGTCTTGGCGAGCATACTTAGTATATACCCTTAGGTCTTTCTTTACCTTAGCACATATTTCCCTTAGCAAGTAAACTTTAGCATAACACAAATACTAACAAGAGGTTCCCGTAGAGTACTACGGATACTTAGGATGCTAATACCTTCCCTTAGTATAACCAACCCCCGAACCTAGATTCTCTTAACTTAGGGTTTTCGTTCTTTACCCTTTCCTTTGGATAAATCAAAGCTCGGTGGTGAATTTCATGTTTTGCGATGCAAGTTAATTAATGGCTTGATATCCGATTCTCACCGCAACAATTGGGTCTTCAGAAACTTCAAGTCTTCAGTCTTCAGAACTTGTCCATTAGGAATCAGTCTTCAGAGCTTCAGCACTTGTCTTTTAGAACCATAATTTTCAGAACACTTCAGTCTTCAGAGTCTTTCTTCACTTGGTCTTCAGAGCCTTCAGCCTTCAGAACTTCAAGTCATGAGAATCTTCAGCACTTCGGTTCTCCACAAAATTATCTTCTTCAGAAGCTTCGCTATCTTCAGAATCACAACCACTTTCAGAGAGCATCCACAAGAGCATTGCAACAGCAATATCGACATCCTTGGATCTGACTGATTATGATCAGATACAGAAGCATACTTGCTTCTTGCGACTTGTGTCACACATAGTAACTTCGCATATAATCAATTACGCACGTCTGGCCGGCGCTTGTTGGATCTGATATCTTTTATGATTATGATCTGCACACAACACACGTTAGAACATAAAATAGTTCTTTCACAAATACACATTGTTATCATCAAAACATAGAGACGACTTGTAGAGACAACTCTTGCTCTCACATATCTTTCAAAGAAGCAACTATGTACTTGGCAGTCATATTGTATTTTGTCTTATCATTCACAAACTGTCTTTCATCATCTTTTAAACAGCCTAATATTTCATGGCCATCTAAATATGTAGCTAGTTTATGATTGTGAAACCCACAACTAATCATCACCTTCCAACTGCTACCACTTGGCACAAATCTCAGCATAAAATAGACATTAACTTTCATACTATAATTGCCTTCAGAGAAATTATTCTTTTTGCACTTTCCTCCTCTCTCACAACTCATAATCAATTTATCTTTCCTACATATATGATCCCATTTTCGATATCAGAACGAACAGTAACAACAATAATACCATGATGTTTACCAATGGAATATGTCCATGCTAACACGTCAGATCGGGAGGGAAATATCTATCATTTATAACATATAAAGAATAAACTATCAATGTAAGAGATATCGAAAGCATATTTTAATTTGAACAAGTTAAAAACAAAATATGCAAGTAAAACATACAGCGACAGTGGCGAAAAACTGCGTAAAATCTGTAGAGGAACCATCAGAATCTGAACCGCATAAATAATGCATTTTGAACTACCAGGATTTTTAGATTACACTAAAAATCTGGTATAATCGAATTTTTTAAAAAATCCAGAATTTAAAAAAAAAAATTCAGAATTTTTTTATGTTTTCTAGATTTTTTGAAAATTTTGTAAGCAAATAAAGCATTCTCCAAAAATATTATATATGCATTGTATTTTTAAAAAATTCGGTAAAAAAATCTTCAAAAATTCTAGATTTTTTTAAAATATGTGATATAAATGCATTGAATCTTTTTAAAGTTCAATAAAAATGCAAAAAAAAATTAGAAATATCAGATTTTTAAAAAAAATACAGCAAAAATTCATACCGATTTTTTAAAAATTCAATAAAATTGCATAATTTTTGCTGAATTTCAAAAAAAAAAATTATATTGGATGTTTTGTTATAAGTACCGGAGTTTAGTTTAATGCAAGTTCTCCAAAATAATATTTTTTGATCAAATATATTTTTTGAATAGATAAATAATAAAAATACCATTTTAATTAATACAAAAATACCAAAGAGCGCCCCACA
This sequence comes from Lathyrus tuberosus, assembly GCA_022829125.1. Taxonomy (NCBI): domain Eukaryota; kingdom Viridiplantae; phylum Streptophyta; class Magnoliopsida; order Fabales; family Fabaceae; genus Lathyrus; species Lathyrus tuberosus. The sequence goes on along the minus strand of JALAZF010000022.1, from coordinate 20,573,193 downwards.
TATATATGGAAATGACGGTTAAAAATCTCATTGCATTGACATCGAAAGCAACTTGGTCACTATTACATATTTTAATTAGGGTTTTATATATATATATATATATATAAATGTAATAGTGACTGAGTTGCTTTCATATTAGTAACATACACTTTAGTATATTTTTGTGTGGGACCCACCAATTTTAAGTGGGACCTATATTAGAAAGATAAAGAAAAAAAAATAGATGTAGTGTATTTTTGTATGGGATCCAACACTTTTAGGTGTATGTTGGTATTTTCTATATATATATATATATATATATATGTGAGTTTCGGTTTATTTTCATGTAAAAAAATTTAATTTCCCCTTAAAATATTAAAATTTTATATGTTTTGTCTCTTAAACGTCAAAATTATCCCTTTTGTAATATATTTTTTTGCTTATCCCTCAGATTTAGTGTTAAAAATTGCACGTTTAGGAAGAATCCAAAAAAAATATATTATAAAAGAGTAAATCGAAATTCACATATATTATATGAATGTTGTATATTTAATCCTTTTAATTAATAAGATGCAAAATCACATTAAAAAATAGTCAATTTTTATTAGAATAATTAAATCATGTGTATAAGCTAAAATAGTTTGAATTTATAGTTGTGATGTGACCACACAAAAACTATCTTCGACACATAATATTAAATTTATGAATGTGTCTATATAACTATACATGTTGGAATAAAAATATTAAAATTCATCAAAAATACTAGTTTCTTTATTCAAGACCTGGAAAAAAAAAAAGTATTTCTTTTATTTATCATTTATTTTCCTTAAAAAAATGTCAAGATAAATAATAATTTGATTGTATCCTCCCTTCTATCTTGTGTCTCTTTATGTTTGTATGTCTCTTATCCTCATTATTGTATCGCTCTTTACACTCACAAAAGCACATTTATAATACTAATATGCTAAGGTATTAGTCATTCAGGTTGAAAACTAATGACAAAGTTATTTGTTTAATGATATCTAACTTATATATTTTATCTTTAAAGTTTTTTTTTTAAGGTTTTTAGCCCACTTCTCACATTTTTGTATTGAAAAGTGATGATTTATCCATTTTTCAGTGTGTAACTTATAGGTTTTATCTTTAAGGTTTTATAAAGGTTGGTAATACGATGATTTGTCATGTTTCAACAGCTAACACCTTATTTAAAAATGAATACATAATCAAATTTAATTGCAAAAACGTGAGAGGAGAATCAAAATGTTTAAATTTGAAATAAGAGAACTTATTTAATAAATATGGCAAAATAAATGACCAAAATTATAATTAAATGTTTTGCCTTTATTTTACTATTGAATATTTTGCCTCCACCAAAAAATGTTTCTGGATCCGCCACTGTTTATAACATTTGTTGGTGGAAATTTTAACTAGAGAGCATTGAACATTATAGAACTACTCTTCTAAAACAACATATTTGTGAGACACACACCACATATTCACCCAAAATCTTAAAGTGATAGGTGTGTGGATACTCACATTTGTTATATATACTCAACACTGTTGAGATTGTAATTCCTTGTGTCGAAGCAGGTGGAGCTTGACAGAAACAAGGATGTGTCAAAATTAACCTAGTGTGTGTCGAGTTGTGTTAGATGTCGAAGTGTCGAAGCAGGTTGATTGACACAAAATTTTGACTTAGAGCAAAATAGAAATTTTGGACTTTTGTAATTTTTGACTTTACCTTAGGGAGGAAGGTAGCTCAATTATAAATAGAGGGAGTAACCCCTATTCAATTATAATTGAGCTAGGAGCATTCTGGGGTCAAGCTAGAAACCTTCTAAATGGTGGGACATCCTTCTTAGAGCAAAACCTTTGTGAGAGACACGCCACATATTTACCCAAAACCTTAAGGTTTTGGGTGAATATGTGGTGTCTCTCACAAAGGTGTTGCTCTAAAATAGAAAAGTCTCACAATGTTCAATACTCTCTAGTTGAAAAACTTCTCTAACAATGGTATCGTGAGTCTTTGATCCGAGTGAAGGACTGACCCACAGGTGGTGGGTATGAGGTGTTCTGTTGAAAAGTGTCAACGACGGTACAAGTGCATGTGCATGAAAAAGCTTTCGCTTGAGGGGGAGCACTGTGAAAGCATTGTAGATAGACTCACACTTGAGGGGGAGTGTTGAGTATAGCAAGTGTGAGTAGTATAGGTAATAGTCTCACATTGGCTAGAAATATGAAGATTTGAGCATTTATAAGAGGAAGAACTCACACACATATCATCTTAAGATTTTGCGTGAATTTGTGGTGTCTCTTACAAAAGTGTTGATTTAGAAAAATAGTCTCACAATGTTCAATGTTTCCTAATGAAATTTTTTTCCAACAACATTTTTTAAATTTTGTCTATAATATATATTTTAAAAAAAATTATTAATAAATAAAAAAATTATAATATTATTTTATATTTCAAATTTATTGCTAAACATGTGCATCTACACTTGGATTTGTTAACGTATATAGTATTAATTTACACAGCATTTACATTGTTAACTGCCCTTTGATGTTATAGTGGGAATATTTTATTGAGTGGTTTAGTTTGACAGAATCTCATGAAGTTTCTATTATTATTTTATTGTTCATCATAATACTATTCATAAAAGTTTAGATCAGAGAATTAATTGTTATATACTACAAATGGCATGTGTTGCATTAAAGTATATATTTGACTTCATGGCAATAATGGTAATAAAATTCAGCTTTAAATTTGTTTGGAAAAATCTGTTTTAATTGAGTTTGAATTTAGATTTTAATTTTGTTTAATTACAAAATTTTCTTTTTTAATTATAAAATATGAGTACATTTAAAAAATAAATATGAGGACATATAGAATAATTGAAAACTAATTTCTATCGTGAATCTATCTCCGAACATATTTAGTTTATTTTAACCAAAATTATATTAGAGTACAACATATATAACTTCGACAACAACATATGAACGGTGTTCGACTGCATGCTAAACATTTGTCGAACTGTCGAATCAAAAAATTATCTTTGATTATACTAGAGTTCGATCCAATATATATATATATATATATATATATATATATATATATATATATATATATATATATATATATATATATATATATATATATATATATAATCAAATTGATTTATGAATTTATCAAATCAAATTATATATAATTCAAATCCAATTAATGAACTTAATTTTTTTTCTTATATTCAATTCATTAATTCTATAATTTAATTATTAAATTAAATTTCAAATTATATATAAATTTTTTTTTATAAAGCAAGAAGCAAATCCACTAAACCAAAGCGAGTATAAGGGGTACTCGAACCAAAGAGTTACAAATTAGTGATACAACCTGAAAGGTTAGAAATCCAATAGGACAGTTTAAAAGCATTAGGAAGAAACGAACCCTCTCTTAACTCCAAGCAGAAATTTTGATTGAGTTTACAAATTATATATGAATTGATTCAACTTTGCTTGCCAAAATTTGGTGAGATTAATTATGTTTCATTTTTAAAATTGGATTTGAATTTAGACTTCTAATCAACTTTTAGTTTTGTGTCATATCATCAAATAATCTTCTATGATTAAATTTACTTTTGAAAACATTTTCAACTTTTATTTTTTAAATGTTATATTGTTTTAAATTTCTAATTAAGATATTGAAGGAGAATGTGAAATTTAAAATGCAAAACATTGAAAGTAAACGGTTTTCAATTTCTTTGTTGCAATTATTTATGGAGATTTCTTAATCCACCACCCAAGTTTCTTAGGCACCATGTGAAATTTCATTTTTGCCACCAGATTCCGAATTTGCATATTCGGACGCACCAAACTTTTAAAAAACGCTGATATGTTTCGGATGTGCACATCCGGAAGAATTCCTGATTTGCAAATCCGAAAAAAATTAAAAGAATTCTATAAAATCATTTACTTCTAAATATAATTAAATCCAATATAATTAAAATCTAATATAATTAAAATTAATATCATTTTTTCAATATAATTAAATCCAAAATAATTTAATCCAATATAATTAAAATCTATATTAATTAAAATTAATATGATATTTAATATGGTTAATTTTTTTCAATATAATTAATATGATTAATATGGTATTCAATTTTAAATGATTTTTTTATATTGAAAAAATTAATTTAATTATATTGGATTTAAAATTATATGGTATTTACTTCTAAAATTGGATTTAATTATATTGGTATTTAAAATTGTATGGTATTTACTTCTAAATTATAATTAAAATTATATGGTATTTACTTCTAAAATTAATTTAATTATATTGAATTTAATTATATTGAAAAAATCATATTAATTTTAATCATATTAATTTTAATTATATTGAATTTAATTATATTGAAAAAATTATATTAAGTTTAATTATGTTGGATTTTAATTATATTGGATTTAATTATATTTAAAAGTAAATGATTTTATGGAATTCTTTTGATTTTTTTCGGATTTACAGATTTGGAATTCTTCCGGATGTGCACATCCGGAGAAAAACTGAAAAATTTTAGAGAAAAGATGCGTCCAGATGTGCACATCCAAAAATTGAGGGCAAAAACAGAAATTTAGGTGGTGCTTAAGAAACAAGGGTGGTGTGATAAGAAACTCTATTATTTATATGCATATTGATATTGTCTGCACTGATTTACACGTGGCATGCAATTTTTTATTTCAACAATAAATTTAATTACACTTTGTAAGCATGATATATATATATATATATAAGCATCGAATTAGGGTTTGAATTTTGTATTCTAATACATTATCTTGTTCTCACTAAGGTCATCATGCTGCATATAATAATATGATATCTTATCAGGAAATGCACAATCTACCCATAATCAACCTTTGAAATTTTTTAATTAGCTAATTAAAAGTCTAGCTAGAAGACAAAGAGGTATTAAACTGAGATGCAATGACATAATAGAACTTAATTTAATAATTTCCCGCACAAATAGCTCGTTTTTTGTCGATCCCATCTATTGCATCTCATTTAGTAAAGGGTAATATGATTAAATATATGTATTAGCGTCCAGACGGGCACTCCGTCTGTCCCATTTTTTAATGCGCGCAGCGGAAAAATATTAATGCGTATATATTTTTTTATGAGATATATTTATTGTAATTCATATTAAAAATAAAATTATCTAAATAAAATTAGTAGAATTAAAATCAAGATGAAAAATATATACTCATAAAATACTATAGTGAATTAAAAAAAAATAGTGAAATTAATTGTTGTCAAGTGTATGTTTTTCCTTCTCCTTGCCTATATACTTGCATACTACTCAACTCTCAGAAATTGATTCTAAAAGAATTGTTCCGGACTGGGCCGCGGTCTACCCAACTGTCGAGCAGGCCCAATTCAGTAATGGGTCGGCCCAGCATGATCCTTCCAATGGCCAGTGCCGAGCACAACTTCGCAGGGATGAGGACCCCCCGTGTCCTCCACTCGTTAACCACCTATCAAACACCGATGTCGGGTATAAACTTACAGTCGGGGAAAACCTCATTATCCTCGAACCTTACGTGCTCCTCCCCGCGAGGACACGTTCTCTTGTAACTTCCCACTCCCGAAGGAATCGGTTTGCCCTACTTCCGGAGATTTAGGGACCGTTACACCAGGGCGAAGACCACGTGCTGATCTTCACTACGCCACGTAAGCCCTGGCAGTTGCTTGGATTGGGCCTTGCAATCCGGTCCAGTGCAAGTAACTGTTGGCCCCGCGCCGGGGGCTCTCTATAAATACCCTCTCACTTGAGAGGACCAGGTTGCACATTACATTCTAACTCTTACACCTTCTTTTCTGTACTTGCTTACTCCTTTTTTCTTACTTGAGCGTCGGAGTACCTTGCAGGTACGCCCCCCCCCCCCCGGCCGTATCATCACCACCGGAGCTGAAGTCCATACGACGTTGCTGGCCACTGCATAACTGTCTGATCTAGGTACGATCAGTGGCGCCGTCTGTGGGAACATTTGCTTCCCCGTTTTTCCTTCAACGATAAACTAAAGCAATCCTCTCGTTCATCACCAACATGGCCAACAACCCGTCTGCAAACAAAGCTCTAGACACCATCCTCGCGCAGCTCGAGAACGGAAACCACCGCGAGGACGCCGTTGCCCTAAACGTCGAAGAAGGCGACGTAAGAGACGGGCAGACCGCCTCCCTAGACTCCCAAGACACGGCTTACGACGCCGCCCAGCAGGACGACCAACAAGCCGCCTTTCAGCCAGTTGCTCCTCCGCCCAATGCAGATTCGAGCACCGTGGCCCTATTTGCCTTGGTCAATCAGACCAACCAGCTGATCATGCACCAAAATCTCAGAATTGAAGCACTCGAGCGAGGGCGAACACGGCGATCTTCCCCGCGAAGACATCGTCGTCCACCTTCACCTCGTCGTTCTCCTTCCCCGCGAAAGACTCCTTCAGAAGAATCTCGAACCCCCTCGCCGGTGCGCGAGGGTCGTCAGCCACGCCTCGAACGCCTGTTTACTGTGAATTTTGGTAAACAACCTCTGGTCTATCAATCTAAACACAAATTGATTAACTTGCAGGATCGACCACACAAATCCTAGGACATGTGCTAAATTTGAGAGAAAAATGTAAATTAAAGAAAATGTAAACTGAACTCCACGTTCGACAATGCTGAAATAAAATCTACCTGAACTCCACGTTCGACTACGTGCAATAAAGTAAAGTAGAGACTTGAAATTTAAAGGGACGTAAGTAAAGGGTGTAGAAATTAAAGGCGTCGAAAAGAAATGACAATGAATAAAAAGCTTTGAAAGTAAAATGCAACGAACTCCACGTTCTTGGAAAGTAAAGGCTGGGATAATAAAAGTGTTGTCGAAAGTAAAGTGCAGGAAAGTAAAAGACTTTGAAAATAGATGCAATGAATTTAAAGGAGAACTCCACGTTCTCGAAAATAAAAGACTTTGAAAAGTAAAGGCTTGAAGATTAAATGTTTGAACGTAAAGGTACAGTCGAAGGTAAACGCAGAAAGTTTAAATGACTTTGAAAGTAAATTTGGCATGGAAGATAAAGTTCAAGAAACTGTAAAGGCATGGAAAGTAAATGGCTGAATCTTAAACATGCTGAAGATAAATTATATTAATGAAGAAAATGGTGTTACATTACGTACATTCTCACGAACTCGTTTCTCTACACGCGGGTACTTTGAGTTTCTTAGAGTAACTTGCACAAAAATATGAACACCCCATTTACATAGAACTAACTCCTATTTATAGTGCTAGGAAATAACTACTAAGTGGTGGTTACTGCTTCGAACGTGTTGATTTTGGCGCCTTCCCCTTGATCTCAACTGTTCCCACGTTCACAACTGCTCTTATTTAAATTTCAAATATTGGAAATTCCCTCCAACCTTAATATAACCACTGCAGTGCTTGTTACTACATTCTCATGGTCGAAACCCTTTCAGCACTTAGCCATTTTTGAGGTTTCTACACCTCTATTCGACTCAGGCCTCTCCAAAAACTAGGTTAAAGCCTTCTTTATATTAAAAATAATTTTTTGACATAAAATAGCTTTGATTTTGTCTAGCGTCGAAATTGAGGGTTAACAAATTGCCCCCAAGGAATGTCCTTTCGCCAGAATTGGTAGGAAGGCCATTTCTTGATATAATAACCATTTCGACGCCTATTTGCATGGCCTCAACTGAACATCCCACTAATTACTCAATGGCTGAACTGTTCAGTTTCTTTAACCCACGCCTCTGACGTCACACCATCATGACAAATCCTTAAAACGTCCTTTCAGCCGTATTCATCATAACACCTTTCTTGAAAATAGACGTTAACAGTCTGCTCATAACTGCTACTTTTCATCACGCCTTCAGGAGAAAGACACGCGTCCCACTAACCCCTCAGCTTCAACGGTGGATCCAAGTCCCTTGAGATTTTCAAATATCTATATATACCCATTTCCGCCACTTTGTGATCTTTCCACACTTTTCGTACTCTCAAGCAAACTCTTCTTCTCTTCAGTTTTCTCACACAAACCCAGCGAAGACACCATCTTTTCATCTTCTTCAGCAATGGCGTCCTCCCAAATTAATCCTCAAGCAAAGAAGACTCAAAGGGGCAAGGCCACTCCATTTAAGCAAACCATCCCTCCGCTCGCTAACATCACAGGCCCTCAACTGGTAGATAATCGCCACTGCATGCCAGAACCCACCTCTGAAACATCAAGAGCCATCTACCAATCTCAGGTAATGATTCCCATAGTTATGACTGATAAAACTTATGCGTTATCTGGTTCTTTGGCTGATGTGGACATTTTTAACGAAAGGCTAGGTGAGTTTTTCCCCTCGTACCGGAGAACCAGACCATTAGGGCAAAAGAATTTCCCTAAAATTAATCCCGCTGTTGGAACTTCCCCTGAAGAGATCCCTTTACCCAAAATTAACATTGGATATCTCACTGATGGCACCAGGCTGGTGAGAGCTATCAATCCTCTAAAGGAATTCGACCAATGGATGGCAAAGATGGAGAAGGTTAAAGTTGACCATTGGAAGGAGATAGGGATTTATGACCTCTTTATGTTGTCGAAGACCAGCATACCCTATTGACGAATCTTTGTGCAACGCGCGCCTCAAACATCACATAGAATCTTTTTCTCAGTTGGCGTCGAGGCTTCCCTTCTAATACTTTCGACACCTTCGTTTGTTTAATCATCACTTGTTTCTTGGCCTTTTCAGGCTTTTTATGTAATGAAAATTTTTATGCCTGTTGGCATTGATTTAATTAATCATTATTATTTTGCCTTTAACTGCTTTCGACCCATACTGCATGATGATGTACTTTATTGTTGTCTTTTATCAATCAAATTTGCAATTAAGGCATTCTATCTTTTTCTTGGAAAGTCACCTCTCCAGCTTTAAATTCCAAGGCGTAAGCCTCTAGCTTTTAAAGTAACATTTATGGAATAGCCCTCACGCCTACTTCCAAGAATAACTCACGTGTCTCCACCGTTTGGCTGGCCAATCCAATCAGTAATTAGCCTCTATAAATTTCTTCTACTTGACCACATTTTGCGTAGAAGCAAACGTGAATAATTCAGAGAAATCCTCAACCAAGAAGATGGCTGGAAAGGCCAAGGCAGTTGAGACAACAAAAGAGATGAAGGCGCCCCAACAACCTAAAGCCTCCATTGAAGCAACCTCTCTAGCCAAGAAGAGAGAAACCAAAATGAAGATCTCTAAGAAAGGGCGCTCCAACACCCAAGACTCTGATGATGAGCCAGATGCAGATTATATGGACTTCCTCAAATCCATAGACTGGAGAGATTATGAATAACCTTTCCTTGATTAAACATTGTTGTACTAGTTTGTCTTTGCTTTGTATGCCATATTAGCCTGACTTGGCCTATTTTGGCTTTCTTTTATTAAATAAAGCTTATGTTTTAATATGAATCTATTGCAGCATAGGCTTATATTTTTTCAAATACTTGCCATTTACTTTCAAGACTCTTTTATCTTTGTCTAACTCTTCCACTTCATAAGCTCCATTAGAGAATACTTGTATGACTTGGAATGGACATTCCCACTTAGGGGACCACTTGCCCAATGTTCTATCCTTTCGATCCATGGGCAAAATCTCTTTCCAAACCAATTCCCCACATGCAAAAGATTTAGATTTAACCTTTTTGTTGTAGGATTCTTCGACCCTCTTCTTTTGTCTTCTTAGCAACTCCAAGGCTCTGAGCCTTTCTTCATCCAAATCCACTAATTCATTCATCATCATTTCCCAATAATTCTCAGAGGGAATTTCATGATGTCTTTGAACTCTTACAGACTGTAGATAAATCTCAACAGGTAATACTGCATCATGACCAAAAGTGAGTCGAAATGGGGTAGTGTTGGTAGCCTCTTTAGGGGACGTTCGACACGCCCAAAGAACTTGGTCTAACGTCTTGTGCCAACTTCTAGGCCTTTTTCCCACATGCTTCTTAATTAGTCCAATTACTACTTTATTGGCAGCTTCGACTTGCCCATTGGCCTGAGCATAATAAGGTGTAGAAGTTAATAACTTAAAACCTACTTCTTTGGCAAATTCCTGCATCTTTCGACCAGTGAACACTGATCCCTGATCTGTAGTAATTGTTTCAGGAATACCAAATCTATAAATAATGTGATTTTGAATGAATTCAATAACATCTTCTTGACTTATATTCACCAATGGTATTGCTTCAATCCACTTGGTAAAATAATCAATTCCCACCAAAATATATCTCTGGTTCTTTGAAGATGCTGGTCGAATCTCTCCCACTATATCCAAAGCCCATCCTCTGAAAGGCCATGGTTTCACTATGGAATGTAACTCACTTGCAGGGATGTGCTGTATGCCAGCATGAATTTGACATTCTTGGCACCCTTTAGCAAATTCTATGCAATCCTTCAGCATAGTGGGCCAATACATGCCTTGTCGAAACAACAGCCATTTCATCTTCTGGCCAACTTGGTGTGCTCCACACGCCCCACTATGTATTGTTGAAAGGGCCAAATAAGCCTCAGCTTCGCTAAGGCATTTCAATAAGACTCCCTCAGGGGTCTTTTTAAACAATTCATTACCCACCAGTACATAGCTCAAAGCTTGATATCTGATTTTTCGCTATGTCGAAGCCGTTGGGTTTTGCAAATATTCAACTATGGGCTTCCTCCAATCTTCATCTGTTAAATTATCTATGGCAAAAATTTCAAAATTTTCGCCATCTATGCACCCAAGCTTAGTTGTTTCTAAGTCTGATGGGCATAATCCAACAGCCACCACCTTACCTCTTGCTTCAATTACTTCTTGAAGGTTTCCTTTCGACACCTTGTATCCAGAGGCAATTTGAGCCAAGTCGTTAGCAACTTGGTTCTCTATTCTAGGTATGTGTTGGATGGCCACTACCTCAAATTTCTTTAATAATCTATTGGCTATCACAAAGTACATAATGAGATTTTCTTTAACACATTTATACTCCTTTGTGATTTGTTTTATAACCAATTCTGAATCTCCCATTATTTCGACTCTAGTTGCCCCCAATTCTAACAAAATTTCAAGGCCAGCAATTAATGCTTCATATTCAGCCTCATTGTTAGAGCAAGGTCCTTCGACCTTGTACTTGAATTTTGTTGGAATTCTTTCAGGAGAAATAATGTGTATTCCCACTCCTGTTCCATTTTTATGACTTGACCCATCGAAGTATAACTTCCAGGATTTTAATTCGACGTAATTCAAATCATTTTCATTTATTGAGTGATCAACTATAAAGTCTACAACTATTTGCCCTTTCACAACTTTTAAAGGTTGATATGTTAAGGAAAATTCTGTTAATGCTAATGCCCATTTGCCAATTCGACTATGCAAAATAGGTTTAGATAACATATGTTTTACAACATCAAAGTGAGACGAAACATACACATCAACGGGCTTTATATATTGCTTCAGTTTAGTACAAGAGAAATACAAGCATAAACATAACTTTTCAATCATGTTATACCTAGTTTCTGCATCATTTAAAACTCGACTAAGGTAATAAATGGCTCTTTCGACTCCATTTTCATCCTCCTAAGCTAACATGCTCCCTAGAGTTTTATCTGATGCAGCTATATACAATCTCATACTCTTGTTTCTACAAGGTGGTGAAAGAATTGGAGGGTGGCTTAGGTAATCCTTGATCTTGTCGAAGGCTTCCTGCTGTAATTGCCCCCACTCAAAACCATCTTTGTTAAAACGAAGCAATGGCGAAAAAGCTTGTGTTTTGCCACTCAGGTTGGATATAAACCTTCTTAAGAAGTTGATTTTGCCCAACAATGACTGCAACTCCTTTTTAGTTGATGGCGCTTTTGCCTCCATTATGGCTTTGGTTTTATTCTGATTTATTTCAATCCCTTTCTTGTGGACCACAAAGCCTAAGAAATCCCCTGCCTGCACACAAAAAGCACATTTAAGAGGATTTATTTTAAGACCATATTTTCTCATCCTTTCAAAGGACTGTCGAAGATGGTCAATGTGATTTGTCCCAGAAATAGATTTTATAACAATATCATCAATATAAATTTGCATGAATGTGTCTATAAAATCGTGGAAAATTGAATTCATTGCCCTTTGATAAGTGGCACCAGCATTCTTGAGACCAAAAGGCATCACTACCCATTCATAGGTGCCTAAGGCTCCAGGGCATCTAAAAGCAGTTTTATGAACATCTTCCTCAGCAATGAATATTTGGTTGTAGCCAGAATATCCATCCAGCATACTAAGATATTCATGTCCTACTGCAGAATCTATTAACATTTCTGCTACTGGCATTGAATATTCAACTTTGGGAGTTGCAGAGTTTAAATCTCTAAAATCAATGCAAACTCTCAAAGACCCATTCTTTTTAATAACATGTACTATATTAGCCAACCATTCGACATACCTTGCAGTGCGAATGAATTTGCAACGAAGCAGTCTTTCGACTTCCTCTTTGATCTTTGACAATATCTCTGGTGCAAACCGTCTTGGATTTTGCTTGACTGGTTTTTTCCCAGGCGTCATAGGCAACCTGTGTTCGACCAACTCCCTGTTCAAACCAGGCATCTCATCATAATCCCAGGCGAAGCAGTCTTTGAACTCTTTCAACAGCTGAACTACTTCGACCTTCAACTGGGGATCAAGACTGGCACTGATGTAGGTAGGCCTTTTGGTTGTCCCCTCACTGAGGTCCACTTCTTCTAAAGGATCTTGTGCTAGCATTTTTATATTATTTACCAACGGATCTTTCTCAAACCCCAAAGGCTCATCTTCATAGATGGCGTCGAGCCTCTGGCTTTGCTCTCCAGTTTCAACCTTATCTGGAGGTTTTGGGTCAAAGTCCTTACCAGGACCTTCTTGATATACTTCAGAAATGGCTTCACCAGCCATATAATCATTGGCGGCTTCCAAAGCCGCTTGTAGTTTTGTTTCGGCCACATAGGCCAAAATTCTTTTCAAAGCGTCGAACTCAGTCATGATCACTGAATTCATCTCCCCACCCTGTGGGCTCTATTGGAGGTGTGCCTAAGCATGGCAATCTTCCTCCTGGTACCTCCCTGTCCCATCTGAAACCTTCAACAGGGTGTAAGTACAACGAATAAAACGTTTCCTCGTCAGGTGTAAACTCAAAATCAGCTGGAGGACATGGAGCAATGTTCGCCAGATGTTTCTCAAATTGCCTACTATCCACATGATTAACAGGCACCTTGAAGTACCCTTGATCAGCTTCAATGTTTTCCACTATCCCATCTGGTCTCCAAATTGTGATTCTCTGATGCATAGATGAGGGTACCGCTCCTATCCCATGAATCCACTCCCTACCCAAGAGTAGATTGTAGTTAGCCTTTGTTTTGACGACCATAAACACTGTTGGTCTGGTAATAGTTCCCACAGTGAGATCCACCTGAATTACTCCCAGAGTGGAACCAACGTTTCCTTCATAGTTCGACAGAACCATGTTGTGGGGCTTAGTATCGGTCTCAAATTTCCCAATCCTGCTTAGCAAAAATCTTGGCATCAAATTAACTGTTGCACCACAGTCAACCAAAATTTTGTTGACAGGGACGTTCTCTACTTTTCCAGTAATGTAAAGAGGCTTCAAATGACCCTTCATTGCCTCTGTGGGACGTTCAAAGAAAGCATTATGTTCTTCGACGCGCCCATTGTTCATGATGTAATAGCACACAGGCTTGTGTGCCATCATTTCCAATTTAGCAGTTTGATCTAAGTCTTCGACCTCTGAGACTTGACCAAATTCTCTTGGCATCACTGACACCACATTTACCAGAATGTCTAGGGAAGCCGCTGACTCATTGTCGAAGTTATCAGTCATATCCTCATCCTCTTCGACCTTCTTTTCTGGCTGAATAGTGAAAAACTTTCGTCGTGTGGGCATCTTCTCCATTGCCCCAGCTTGATTATCCACATTTGTTCTTGATTCTCCTTGCACCTGGGCCTCCCTGACAGCCTTTCGTCTGCGCTGCTCTCTTCGCCATTGTGATCTAGTCATGGGGTTTTTACCCTTGTAATTCTGAGAAATGTACGCTGATTTGTTTGTGGTGTGATTCTATTTTCTGTACTCAAATGACGAACCTCTTTCCACATCAAACTTCTCCCACTTTTTCTTATGTCCTCTCCCTTCGACAGGCTTGATCCAACTACCTGTTGGCACATTCGCAGCTGGTTTGAACGTACCTAGCCTAATTCCTGGTGCTTGGTTTTTTAGCCATGTCGAAAGTCGCCTATGGTCAAAACCTCTATGCCATTTGTTCACCTTCTGCCCCCAGCTTTCACCAGCCTTCTTGACACCTTCTAGCTTGTGGGCAGCTTTTTCATCAAAAATGGCACTGCACCTGGGACACAGCATTACTCTAGAGCCTTTTTTTCTAGCAACGATGCAAGAAGTCCACGATTGTCTCTTCTGGCTTAGGATAAGCCATTTTGTTGTGCTTCTCTTGCTCATCTACCTGACTCACTTGTTCATCTCCTCAATCCGTGATTTCAACCATGTTGACATCCATTCTATCCTTTAGGTGCATTTTGGAGAAATGGGCTTCCAGACTTTTAGTGGTCTTTGCCAAGCAGCTACCACCTACTGTTGCCTTTGCAGCTCTTTGGGAAGCTTTTTGCCAAGCAGCTTTCTTAGCCTCAACCATCTCCTCAGCATTGACTATCTCGACATCAGGAGATGTCTTGAAAAAAATTTCAGCAGCCATACATATCCAGTTTTCCACCAGACAGCCATCCATGTCTAGCATCTCTCCTACCAAGAGCATGTCATCTTCCAATTCCTTAACAACTTGAATTTTGGGGGCATTTCTGCCCATAGCCTCATTGGTGTCGACACTATCTGAGCTAGAATCAGATTCTCCAGCCAACTCGACCATGTTAATACCTTCATTGGCATTTATCTTCCACCCACTCACGGTCATATCCAAAACCTTAGCAGCATTATCTATTTCAACAAACTTATCAGCAGTTTCTTTGGTTACCAACATTAGACTGGTACCATCAACATTTAGGCCACTTGCAGCCTTACTAGAACCTTCAATTATCATAGAACTAGTGGCGAAGTCTTCAGTAACCTCCACCATGTTGACTGACTCATCGAATCCCTCTGTGGCCTCCACCATCTGAACCTCGTGAGGCTCTATGTAGTTAGCCTCTGCAATTTACAATGGGTTAGAGTCAATCTTCATCTGGGCTTTGCTTTTGTCACCAAACTTCAGCCTTCCTTCTTGGATAGCATTTTGCACCAAATCCCTGAAAAGAAAACATTGAGAAGTTTTATGACCCAAAAAATTATGGTACTTACAAAAACCTCTTTTCTTTCTTTGTTCTAAAGGTGGCGTTTTAGCGCCAGCGGGCACTATCATTTGCCCATCCTTAACTAACAAATCAAAAATTTTGTCACATTTAGTGATGTCGAACGTATATGTTTTCTTAGGAAATTTGTCGTTAGATTCGACAGGATTTTTTCCTTCTGAAGGAGCTAATAATTTGCAGGCATAAGGTGGACCTTGCTTTAACTCAGCAACGTCAACCTCATTTCCGTCGAAATAAGATGGTTCACCATACAGATTCTCCACATCTTCATTGCATTCGACGAAGGCTACTTTTTTACCCCTGTTGAATTTAGCCTTTTCTTCTTTTAGCCTTTCTAGCTGTCGAACCCTATCAGCCAACTGGGCCATATCTCTAAGATATTGGGTATCTAATTTCTTCCTAATGGAATAATCGAGACCCCCAGCAGCCATTTCGACCAACTCATGTTCTGGCACCTGAGTAAAGCACCTGGCTTTAAGAAGTCGAAACCTATTCAGGTAATCATCAATTGGCTCAGTGACTTTGCGTTCGATGCTAGCCAATTCTTTCAGACTAATCTTAGTTTGCCCCATGTAGAACTGTTCATGAAACAAACGTTCTAGTTGGGTCCAGTTATATATGGAATTTGGAGGCAAAGTAGTAAACCATGTGAAGGCATTCTTGGTAAGGGAACTTGGGAAATATTTGATCTTAAGGCTTTCGTCAGCTGCAATTTTGCCTGCTTCGATTAAATACCTAGCCACATGTTCGACAGTAGAATCAGTAGTATCTCCTGAAAACTTGCTGAATTTTGGAACCTTCATCCTAGGGGGTAATTCCGCTTGGAGAATGTAATCCACTATAGGCGAAGTATAATTTGGCCTGGCGAAGCCAAAATTCATACCATTTCTGGTCATTATCCTTTCAACCATGGCTACAAGATTATTTTCTTCTGCTTGATTTTGGTGTCGAACCTGTCTAAGTAGTTGATCTGCGTTTTGGTTCCTGTTCACCATCACTACTGGTTCTTCCTCCATCTGGTAAGGCATCTGGTTTCTTGGTGGTTCGACTCTAAAATGATCAATCATTTCTTGATCCTCCAAATTCGCATCAGGTATCTGACGTGGATGACGTCTTGGGATATCTTCGACCAAAGTTGCTCTTCGATCTACCGCTGGTACTCCCATGAAATCAGCCATGCGTGCCACTTGTGCAGCCAATTGTTGGTTAGTTTGTGTCGTATTTTGAATCAAAGGTTGAAAAACTTCTCCCATTGTCTGAGACAACGTATGTACCATTTGCATGTTACTTTCATCCATCTGCTGTCTCAAACAATTTATGGATGTATTTGTAAGGCTAGGCGTTTGAACAGAGTAACCAACACCTATATTCTGGTTGCTTCGCCCTCCTGATCCTGACCCTTGCAGTGGCGAAGACACAACAGTTTCTGAAAATACAGGTGGAGCATTCTGCAGATATTACATCATTGATGTAGGCATACCATAGGGTTGACTTCTTGACCCTGGATGTGGAAAACCTAGAGGAGGAACATGTATGTACATTGAATTTCCTCCTGGGGGTGTTGATGAATTAGAACTTTGTGGTCCTATGTACTCCAACACAGGTTGAGTATATGATTTTGTATATGTTGATCCTGGCTCAGACACTACTAATGGAAGTGACGCCTGTCCTCCTGTCGAAGACACTGGTGATGGTGTGCTTTGAGACCCCATACTGCTACTTGACTGAGTGTTTGAAATACTCCCTTGAGGATCAACTTGTTGGTTGGCATTGGTTGCCATTTTCTTAGTGTATCTTCTCTTAGGTATTCCTTCGTTTGCTGTGGCTAACTTCCCACTTCTCAATAACATACAATGAAAGTACTTCTTCACCAAGAAAGACAAGGTTGACAAAAAGGTATAACTTAGCACTGGGTCCCACTGGGCGTGCCAATTTGTTTACTGTGAATTTTGGTAAACAACCTCTGGTCTATCAATCTAAACACAAATTGATTAACTTGCAGGATCGACCACACAAATCCTAGGACATGTGCTAAATTTGAGAGAAAAATGTAAATTAAAGAAAATGTAAACTGAACTCCACGTTCGACAATGCTGAAATAAAATCTACCTGAACTCCACGTTCGACTACGTGCAATAAAGTAAAGTAGAGACTTGAAATTTAAAGGGACGTAAGTAAAGGGTGTAGAAATTAAAGGCGTCGAAAAGAAATGACAATGAATAAAAAGCTTTGAAAGTAAAATGCAACGAACTCCACATTCTTGGAAAGTAAAGGCTGGGATAATAAAAGTGCTGTCGAAAGTAAAGTGCAGGAAAGTAAAAGACTTTGAAAATAGATGCAATGGATTTAAAGGAGAACTCCACATTCTCGAAAATAAAAGACTTTGAAAAGTAAAGGCTTGAAGATTAAATGTTTGAACATAAAGGTACAGTCGAAGGTAAACGCAGAAAGTTTAAATGACTTTGAAAGTAAATTTGGCATGGAAGATAAAGTTCAAGAAACTGTAAAGGCATGGAAAGTAAATGGCTGAATCTTAAACATGCTGAAGATAAATTATATTAATGAAGAAAATGGTGTTACATTACGTACATTCTCACGAACTCGTTTCTCTACACGCGAGTACTTTGAGTTTCTTAGAGTAACTTGCACAAAAATATGAACACCCCATTTACATAGAACTAACTCCTATTTATAGTGCTAGGAAATAACTACTAAGTGGTGGTTACTGCTTCGAACGTGTTGATTTTGGCGCCTTCCCCTTGATCTCAACTGTTCCCACGTTCACAACTGCTCTTATTTAAATTTCAAATATTGGAAATTCCCTCCAACCTTAATATAACCACTGCAACGCTTGTTACTACATTCTCATGGTCGAAACCCTTTCAACACTTAGCCATTTTTGAGGTTCCTACACCTCTATTCGACTCAGGCCTCTCCAAAAACTAGGTCGAAGCCTTCTTTATATTAAAAATAATTTTTTAACATAAAATAGCTTTGATTTTGTCTAGCGTCGAAATTGAGGGTTAACAACGCCCCCAGCCGGCGATCTCCCAGAAGCGCCATCGTTCCCCGCCTCGGAAGGAACCCAGGCCCTCCTCAACTACCAAAAGGAACAAGACCGCCGATGAGAGGCCGAGGGACCGTTCCAGGAACTCCCCTCCACGACAAGGACCTGGTCGACATCACCTGTCCCCTTCAAGGTCCCCATCCGGAAGCGACGACGACGACCAGAGGACCTCCCTGTCAAGGGAGATCATGGACACCCTAATTCCTGCGGGTATGGAGAAACCCCCGCCACTGGGGACCTACGACGGCCTGGCCGACCCAGACGATCACGTCAAAAGTTTTGAAGCCATGCTCTACTTCAGAAACGTCAGGGGAGCCATTAAGTTCAGACTTTTCCCCACCACCTTGCGGAAGGGCGCCGTGACCTGGTACAAGAGTCTGGCACCCGGGTCGATCACATCCTGGAAGCAACTAAGAGCACGATTCACCAAACACTTCACAGCGTCTCGTCGACACCCGAAGACGGAGGCCGCACTAGAAAGCATTTTCCAGGGGAAGAACGAATCTCTCAGGAACTACATTAAGAGGTTTAACAGGGAAGCTGTCAAGGTTCATACGACCGACGACATGAAGAAGTTTTTAATCATCCACGGACTACGCCTTGGGTCTGATTTTGCCAAGTCTGTGGGCCTCCGCAGACCTCGCCGTCTGGAGGACCTCCTCCAACGAGCTCAGTCATACATCGAGTTCGAGGAGTCGAAGGCAGCACAGATCGCCCTCGACTTGAGGCGGAAGGAAGGCCCCCGCGGCCACCGAGAAGAAGACTCTCCTCCCTGACATGGAGGAGAAAGAAAGAAGGAAGGCCGCCCCCGAGACTCTCGCGAACTGAGAGGACCAGCTGGTCGGTTCACAGAATACCCGTCGCTCAACGCTCCCCGCGCGTGAATCCTCTCCGAGTGCTCCAACTCGGAATTTCTAAAAGGAGGCATCCGCTTTCCGAAGCCAACTGCCCTTAAATCAAACACGGACAGGTCCAAGTACTGCAGGTTCCACCGGAGCCACGGACATGTCACGGAGAACTGCATCCATCTCAAAGATGCAATTGAGATCCTGATCAAGGAAGGGCACTTAAAGAAGTACGCCCAGAAGAATGACGCTCCTCGTCCCAGTTCCCGGGAAGCCCAAAACGTTGAGGAGACGACACCTCCTCCCGACGAGAGTCGGCTTCAGGTCGCCCTCAGCGTCACTCGACCCGAAGACTTCTTTGTCCCCAGAGGCATCGAGGGCCAAGAAGCAGTTTGCAGCATGTGGGCAAACTTCCTACACGAAGACCCCGTCGCCGTCCGCAGCACGTGGGAAGGTTTCCCCAAGACTATGGTCATCTCTGGGGGTGGTTACAAGAAGGTGTATGTCGGGTCGATCAAGCGGAAATTTGACGAACTGGAGTCCGCAACATCGGCGAAGACCACTACTCTCGAGAAGGTGCAAGGGAAATCAAACCCTATCACCTTCTACCTTGAAGAGCTCCCAGGCGGAGCGCCCAACGCCACTATCCCCCTCTTGGTCAGGGTACAGATGGCGAATTTTGACGTTCGAAGGATCCTTGTCGACCAGGGAAGTTTGGTCGACATCATGTATGCTCATCTGTTCAGGACTCTCCAGCTCGACGAGAGACATCTGACCCCATATGTCGGTTCAGATCTACAGGGGTTCAACGACATCACCACCAGACCATGGGAGGACCACCTTGGCCGAACTCATAGCAGTGCCATCAACGGTCCACCTCAAGATGAAGTACTACACGGCCAGGGGATGTGTAGTTACGATGCACGGGGACATAGACGCGGCCAGGAGGTGCTTCGACGCTGCGATCAAAGGTATGAGTTCCATCGGCACCAAACCCAAGACCGGAGCAAAGCCATCCACGGACACCGTACAGAGGCCTCTCCTGCACGTCAATGCGGTCGACCTCGACAGCAGGTTCCTGGACGAGCACGAAGAAAGCGGAGCAGCGGACCTTGACCTCCAGGCGGAAAATAACGGGCAGCCTCTCCACCCAATGCTCCCCATCCCGGATAGAGACTTTGAGCTCGTCGCCCTCGGGGACGATCCAGACCGTAATGTGAAGATTGGCACCGGGATCCCCGACCTAGCGAAGGAGCAGCTGAAGGCATGTCTCTGGGAAAACGCTGATTTATTCGCATGGAGCGCCTCTGAGATGCCTGGCCTTGACCCCGAGGTGGCTTGCCATCAGCTCGCAGTAGATCCGTCCGCTAGGGCCATAGCTCAACGTAGACGTAGGCAGTCTCCCGAAAAAGCGGAGGCTGTTGAAAAAGCTATAAAAGACCTCCTAGAGGCGAATTTTATTTCGGAGGCCAGGTACACGACCTGGCTATCCAACATTGTACTCGTCAAAAAGAATAATGGAAAATGGAGGATGTGTGTTGACTATACTGATCTTAACCAGGCATGCCCGAAAGACTGATATCCTTTGCCTAACATCGACCAGCTGGTCGACAATTCTGCAGGTTACAAACTATTATCCTTCATGGACGCCTACTCAGGGTACAACCAAATTCCCATGGATAAGGTCGACAAACAGCACACGGCTTTCATGACCGAGTCGGGCAATTACTACTACAATGTAATGCCCTTCGGCCTGAAGAACGCCGGTGCGACCTACCAACGGATGATGAACAAGGTTTTCCGGGCTGAAATCGGTGACATGCTCGAGGTCTATATAGACGACATGATCATCAAATCTGCGGAAGAAGTCGACCATGTCGCGCACCTCAAGAAGGTGTTCCACACAGCGAGGAGATACCGCATGAGGTTCAATCCCGACAAATGCACCTTCGGCGTTCGAACAAGTAAGTTCCTCGGCTTCTACCTCACAGAGCGAGGAATCGAGGCCAACCCCGACAAGTGTAGGGCTCTCTCCGAGATCCCAACTCCGAACTCTAAGAAGTCAATACAATCACTGAACAGGATGATAATCGGCCTCTCCCGCTTCGTCGCCAAGTCTGCATAATACGCGCTCCCATTTTTCAAACTTCTTCGGCAAAAAGCGAAGTTTGAATGGAGTGAGGAGTGCGAGCAGGCACTCCTCCACCTAAAACAAGTCCTATCGCAACCCCCGGTCCTCTCACAGCCTGAGAACGGGGAGACACTGTTCTTGTATCTCGCAATCACGAGTGAAGCGGTCAGCGCTGTCCTTATTCGGGAAACCACAAATGGGCAGAAACCAATTTACTTCACGAGTAAAGCCCTCCAAGGTCCCGAGCTCAGGTATCAACATATCGAGAAGGTCGCCCTGGCCCTCGTCACCGCGTCCAGGAGGTTGCGCCATTACTTCCTAGCCCACACGGTCGTCGTAAGAACTGAACAGCCGATAAAGCAGCTCCTCGGACGACCAGATATCGCGGGAAGAATGCTCAGATGGTCACTCGAACTCGCCGAATTCGACATCCAGTACGAGGGAAGGAAAGGCCTGAAGGCTCAGGTATTGGCCGACTTCGTGGCGAAGATGACCGTCCCGGAACCTTCGACCAACGGATCCCAAAAGTGGACGATCTATGTCGACGGGGCATCCAACACGAAGGGGAGCGGGGGGGGGGGGGGGGGGGGGGGGGGGGACATTATCCTCGAAAATGAGGAAGGCATCCTGATCGAGGTATCCCTCGAACTATCCTTCCCGACGTCGAACAACCAAGCAGAGTACGAGGCTTTCCTCGTCGGGCTTCGGTTAGCCGAGGACCTCGGCGCCAAGGAGGTCAAAATCTTCACCGACTCCCAACTCGTGGCCTCGCAAGTCCGAGGAGAGTACCAGGCCAAGAACGACAGCCTCATCGAATACTTGACCTTGGTGAAAGAAAAGATAAAAAAATTCACCTCCGCGGAAGTAACCCACATCCCTCGCGAGCACAACACCCGAGCAGATGTCTTGTCCAAATTGGCAAGCACAAAGAAGAAAGGCGGAAACAAATCCGTCATACAAGAAGTACTTTCCCGCCCGAGCACCAACAAACCCGTTCCGGCGGCGGATGTGAACGCCATTGGGGACAGCAATTGCTGGATGACCCCGGTATACGAGTACCTCACAACGGACAAACGACCCGAAGATCCTAAGGAAGCGGGGATGGTCAAGCGGCGGGCGTGCTCCTACACGATAGTCAAGGATAAGCTATATCAGCGAGGGTTTTCTATTCCCCTCCTCAGGTGTGTCGAGGAGACCAAGGTCCCCGGCATACTCCAGGAAATCCATGAGGGAATCAATGTACAGCACCTCGGCGGGCGATCGTTATCCCGTAAAGCACTTCGGGCAGGGTACTACTGGCCCACCATGCAACAGGATGCCAAGGAACACGTCAAGAAGTGCGATAGATGCCAGCGACACGAAGACGTGCACCTCGCTCCTCCTAATGAGCTCACAACACTGTCCTCCCCATGGCCGTTTGCGTGGTAGGGAATGGATATCCTCGGACCTTTCGTCATGGGATCGTATCAAAACAAATACCTCATTGTCGTGGTGGATTATTTTACGAAGTGGATCGAGGTGGAAGCGTTGGCCAAAATCACGACCTTCAACATACTACATTTCTACAAGAGGAACATCCTCGCCCGATTCGGCGTGCCCCAAGCTATTGTCACCGACAACAGAACACAGTTCACCGACAGGAACTTCCAAGACTTCGTCACCAAACTGGGCACGAAGCAGCATTTCACGTCGGTCGAGCACCCTCAAACGAACGGGCAAGCCGAAGCGGCGAACAGAGTAATCCTCCGAGGATTGAAACGTCAATTAGGCGATGCCAAACAGCGGTGGGTCGAGGAGCTACACAGCGTCCTCTGGGCCTACCGAACAACCCCGCATTCCACGACTGGGGAGACCCCTTTTTGTCTAACCTACGAAACAGAAGCGGTGATCCCCGTGGAGATCAGGGAACCCTCGAGGAGGACGCAAGCCCTTCTCGACGGAGACGCGAACAACGAAGGCCTGAGGGAAGAGCTCGATTTCGTCGAGGACATACGTTCGGGCGCTTCTCTCCGAGAAGCTTCACTTAAAAAGAAAATAACTTTGCGTTATAACGACAATGTTATCAAACGTGATTTTCAAGTAGGCACCCTCGTCCTACGAAGGAACCAGAAATATTCGTGAGAAGGCAAACTCATCGCGAACTGGGAGGGCCCGTACTGCGTCCGCGCGAAAACGGGGACAGGAGCCTACTTCCTCGAAAATCTGCACGGGGAAGAACTTGCTCGACCATGGAATGCTGAGAAGCTCAAACAGTACTACAGTTAACACTGCCCGCAACACACTAGCATCGCGGTTACGGGGACGCACTAGGGTACGAGCGCGACACCCCTATACAGAACACGACGATCAAAGGTCGCGTTGTGTGTGCACGAGGACTTTTGATCCGACGACTATACCTCGATCGAGCTCCGCCATCGTTGTACCAATTAGGCAGAACACCCAGCTCGCGATGGGAAGTTCACGCCACGAAGCTAAGACCTCGACAGAGCCCTTAGCCTCGTTGGAGGTCGGAATACGCCTCCGACCACTCGGCCAGCTCTCCACGCAGTCGAGGAATATCGAAGTCGAGCAAATTCCCAAAATCTCTATTACTTAGACAAAAATAAACAAAGTATAGCAAATACAATAACATCACACACAAGCGAAAACATACAAGCATCACACGAGCAGATAAACAAAAATCAAAGCATTAACCGGGCATAAGCCCATCGTACAAATATTACAAAGTATCAAATAGCCCCTGGCTAGCAGGTCGGGCAAAGATTATCACAAATGGCATGCATGCCAAACAAAAGACCAAAAAAGTAGTGGCACACAGGCCGAACAAGCAAAGGAACTAAACAGCGATCTCTTCCTCGATCCGGTCAGCGTTCTCCCCGTCCCCATCCTCTGGCAAGTCCAACATACCATCGACCACACGAACAAACGGGTTAATCCTGTCGAGCGCGATCTGGATACCTGGATTTTCGGTTTTGACCTGCTCCATAACATTTTTGAAACCTATTTCGAGGGCCTCAAAACTATCTTGCAGGAGCTCCCGAATCTTAGCGATCAAATCCGCACGGTTGGCGAAACCTATCTCCTCGGCCGACTCGTTTTCTGCAGGACGGGTAGCAGCTTCCAACTCCGCAATTTGAGTTCAAAGGCGATCACGCTCCTCTTGAGTAGCCTTCAGTGCAGCGTTGGCCTAGTTCAGCTCGTCGAGGACACGGGCGTGTTCCTCGCACTTGGTCCGGGCCTCTCGCAAGTCAACCTCAATTTTGTCCTTCTCCTTCTCAAGGGCAGTGTATTCATCTTTTAGCTTCTGCAATTCAAAGGCAGAGGGGATCCCCTCGCTTAATATCAAGGTTATCTCAAATACTCGAATCATCGCCGCCAGGTCCTCGACAAGCGCCTCTTTTCTGGCCGCTCCATCCATTTCCAGAACTACATTCACCTCGGCCTCAGCGACGACGGGAGGGCTTCCCCAGAAGAAGTTCCGCTGAAGATGGCAGGCGGGCAGTAGAAACTTCTCCTTGGGGACATGCTCCTCGAGGTCCACGAGGACGGGCCCCTCAGTCCTCTCCGTTTTAGCAGGGGTGCTCTCCGAAGGGGGAGACTGGCTGCAATGTGGAGAAGACGAGCTGCTCGTCGCACCGATCAGCACCGCTGTCTGGATAACATTGCAAACACGGCCCTTAGCTCGTTTGGGAGCTCACTCAGTAGCCATCTTCATGATGCGCTCGGTGGCGTTCGACATTTGAGCTGCAAGGGAAAACATGATACAAGTTAGCACAAGGAAACAATACTAAGTGCACGCACGAACAGAACAATTGGTTCCTACCTAAAAACCTCTTGGCCTCATCAGGGGACTTGCACTCAAGGAGAGCCTTGGTGTTTATATAACGGGCCTCGGTCTTAACCCTTCCCCACGAGTCGAGGATAGATTTTTTGTCCCTCGTTACACACATCGCCCGGCTGAAGCCAGCGACATACGCGACCAGCTTTGCATACCCCTCTTTGTCCTCCTCCGACAGTTCACTAGGTTTCACGAGGTATTCGTCCATACCAAGCGCGAAGTACGCATCCTCCCACTCCAGGGGGTACTTGGACACAAACCTCTCCTGCCTGGTACTGTCGGTCACGATGTCATAAAGTGTGCCCACAGCCTCGTGCGTCGCGGGCATGACATAGTAAAACCTATCTTTGAAATTCCTAACCGAATCCGAGTACGCCTTGAACAGCTTCCTCGGTTGTTTGAAGGAGACCCAGCTACGTCACCCCTGGTCAGTTGCCCGTTGGAGGTGGAAGACGTGGAAAAAGAGCGAGAGGGTGGTCCCGACATTGAGATAGTCGCATATGATATCAAAGGACCGCATGAAGGCGAGCGCGTTAGGATGGAGATGAGACGGGCCAGGTGCAGCCGGTTGAACACCCCCACCTGAAAGTTGTTGAAAGGGAGACGAATACCGGCCTCTTTAAAGGCGAACTCGTACATGGGGAACCTTAACCCACGGTAATTCGAGCAGATCCGGTGGTGTTTCCGAGGCTGAAAGACCGTCCATTTCGCTTGCTCGCCCACAGCGACGTCCTCGAAGATGGCGAAAGCGTCCATGTCGTCGATGGCAAAATGTGAATGAATGCGTAGATGCTCTTCGCCGGCCCATTCTACGGCCGGACGCAGGAGCTCCTCCCCGGGAATCTGCGCGGGGCCGTCCACGTCGGGCTCGTTGTCTATCTCGATAATCCCCGCAAGCCTCACGACTATTTTTACCTAAAAAGCAGAGAAAATAGGTGAATTCGTTGGCCACGACCAAATCCACCCTTCCACCGCCGATCAAGTGAAAGGGCAGCGAGAGCACGGGAGATGCTCGAGACAACGGCGAACTACCCGATACCGTTGCCCCCAGACCTTCTTCAGGTCTCTGATCCTCTGTCACCTCACCTCCTTGGGACATTCATCGCATGTCCTCGGGGTATTCATCGGGTCCTCGGGATATTCATCCCAAGCCTCCGCCAAATCCGACGAAACCCTAGAAACGTCCTGCCGTTTCTAGCCGGAGGCTCCACAACCGTGCAGGAAACTCTACCGGTTTGCCGGAAAACTACTAAAAGAAACAAAAATAGAACAGAAAAAGATTAAAACCTTACTTGAAACGGTGGTGGAGAGCGGACCGGTACGGTGAAAACAGCGGTGCACGGTGGTGTACGGCGGTGGAGCAACGACGGTGAATAGAAGAGAAGTCTGGAGCGAAAAAGGTGGGAACGTGCAAATGGCACGAACTCAACCCTTTTTATAAGCCCCTCACGAGACTCGAGGAGTCCCTAGGCTTTTGAGTGCCCTAGGCCTAGCCGCCCCTAGGCATTAATGACAGACGACGCGTGGCACACGCGTTCCCGCATTTACCTCTTCACCTACCTTGCTCCTCGGCCTCTCAACCGTCCGTCTTCCACGCGTCACCATTTTCGCAGGTCGAGCAGAGTCTCAGATACCTGCCCGCTTAACATCCTGTGCTCGTGGCCTCCTCGCTGCGTTTTAGCTCGAAGACACTTCATCGTCGACATCCGTACAGCAGAAGGTATCGAAGATATTCGAACGAGGAGCCTTGCGTCGAGACGATCCTAAAGTCATTACTCCGACATCTCGGAGCAACGACTTGGGGGGCACCTGTTCCTGACTGGGCCGCGGTCTGCCCAACTGTCGAACGGGCCCAATTCAGTAATGAGTCGGCCCAGCATGATCCTTCCAATGGCCAGTGCCGAGCACAGCTTCGCAGGGACGAGGACCCCCCCGTGTCCTCCACTTGTTAGCCACCTAGCAAACACCGATGTCGGGCATAAACTTACAGTCGGGGAGAACCTCATTATCCTCGACCCTTACGTGCTCCTCCCCGCGAGGACACATTCTCTTGTAACTTCCCACTCCTGAAGGAATCGGTCTGCCCTACTTCTGGAGATTTAGGGACCGTTACACCAGGGCGAAGACCACGTGCTGATCTTCACTACGCCACATAAGCCCTGGCAGTTGCTTGGATTGGACCTTGCAATCCGGCCCTGTGCAAGTAACCGTTGGCCCCCGCGCCGGGCGCTCTCTATAAATACCCTCTCACTTGAGAGGGCCAGGTTACACATTACATTCTAACTCTTACACCTGCTTTTCTGTACTTGCTTACTCCCTTTTTCTTACTTGAGCGTCGGAGTACCTTGCAGGTACACCCCCCCCCCCCCCCCCCCCCCCCGCCGCCGCCCGCCGTAACATCATCACCAGAGCTGAAGTCCATACGACGTTGCTGGCCACTACATAACTGTCTGATCCAGGTACGATAAAAAAAATATATACTCATAAAATACTATAGTGAATTAAAAAAAATAGTGAAATTAATTGTCGTCATGTGTATGTTTTTCCTTCTCCTTGCCCATATACTTGCATACTACTCAACTCTCAGAAATTGACTCTAAAAGAATTGTTAACATATTTTGATTATATAATATATTTTAATCTATATATGATTGTGATATAGGATTTAAAAGAATTGTCAACACTCAGAAATTTACTCTAAACAAAATATGTTATTGCTGCCCTTGAGCACCTAAATTCATTGTCTACAACACACTCAACATGAAAAATATTCTCTGTAAATAATAGCATCAACGCATTTAGAAAATTGTAAACGATATTCTAAATTATAATAAAAAACTAATGCATACAAAATATTATTGATATTGTGTCATCAATGACGTGCTTTAAGAGGAAGACCAAACATGAAATCTTTATCTTTATCTGAAGAAATTTCTTTTTCCCTGTAATATTGACGCAGTAAAGCAAAATAAAAATTTCTCATATAAGAACTTTTTAAAAATAAAGAAAAATAGTGAAATTAATTGTAATTAGTGTAAAATATAGTATTTTTTACCTTGTAAATATTTGAATCAATTCTTCATACATCTCTTTATCAATAAAATCTTGAGTTCTAAAAAACTACAAAGTAGTCACGAAATGTTAGATCAACAAACTAAATACATTTATATGTTAGATTGTAGAATATAATATGGTTTATAAAAACATAATAAAAAACATAATACCTGGTGAAGTGTGATACTTTATTTTAATTTAGATCTGGTAGAACGACAATTTTGACTGATTGTCGAATTACGCTGATTCCTGGTAAAAAAAGGAAAACAATTGACTTAGTAGAAGCCACTATGGTTTTATTAACAAAATGAACAAATAATAAAATTTAAATTCATCCAAGTAAAGATTATGGATAAATAAATAAAATAAAAACCTTTCCATCCTTTGAGCTATTATTTCTCTTTTCACCATTTTCCAAAGTTGTGTTTTATCTGATATCACAGTGGAGCTCCAACCAATAGAGTAAATTTTCAGACGTTTGACCTGCCTCAATAAAGATGATAAAAGTTATAGTAAAATGATGATGAAGATTTTACAAATAGTTTTTTATCGCATATATTGTGGAAAATGCAAATACACCTTATTGTCGATTTTGCCAATGGATGGAATTGTATGCTCATCCTTCCATGTGTTCCTCTTATCTTCAAAGTCTTTCATCTAAATTGTATTCCACCACAATAATGAGAATAACTATGAACCAATTGTATAATATAAAAATATAGTAGAAATGGTTAAGCAAAACTTACTTTTATGTCGAAGCAAGCTTCAACATTCTTTCTGTTCAGCTCCTTACATAATTGGAAGATTTCACCATATCTTAGTTTGGCTGTATATTAAATCAAAATAATATTACATTTAGTTATCATTAAACAATACAATATATTATTGTTAGTTACTGGCAGACAAAATGGGAATCAATGCGTAAATTTTTTTTATTGTACTTAATGAATACACGCGGGTGCGATAAAAGAATTTGTTTAAAGGCTACATTTTTTGTGTAGTCGCCATCTTCTCCTTCCAATTTTCCTTCCCTGGTTAAAACTCTTGTTGTAGCCTGTGAAACACCTCTGGATAAAGCCACATATAACTGTCCATGACTGAAAACATGTCGTGGAAGATATATTCCAACATTTGGAATGGTTTGTCCTTGTGACTTATTTATTGTAATTGTAAAACTTAGTCTCACAAGAAACTGCTTTCTACTAAGGAAAAAAAGGCAACCCATCACTTGCAGATGTTTTTATTTTAATTCTGGGCAAGAAAGCTCATTTTCTTGCATTGTTTCCTGTCAAGATTTCCACATCCAACATATTCATATATAAACCACGACATAATAATGGTGTCCCATTACACAACCCATATCTAGGACCTAGATTTCGCAACAGCATCAATGGTGCACCCTTTTTTATCTTTAGAATATGTGGTGGCAAACTACCTTGTGCAATTAAGTTTAAGAATTCTTGCTGGTATAAATTATGATTATCCCCTTCAACCTCGTCAAATGATAACAAATTATGTTCTTCTCATGGAAAGTGGTCAATAATTATATTATTCAATTTTTGGACATCATCATTTGTTGGGGTCAAAATAGCTCTTTGTACCATATAAGGGGCATCTCAACCATGCAATTCTAAATCAGGAAAAATATGTTGGATAAGTACTTGTCTGGAATGGTCACCTTCCCATGGGACTGCAATCTGTGAAGGTAACTTCACCATGTCATCTGGTTTGGTAGGTTCAACACCATCACTAATGCGCATAAGAAATTCTACAAACTCTTGATCATGCAATGATCGCATATTTTGACACAACCGCAAAATCTTGGTATGAGCCCATAAATGAGATTGAACAATACACACATAAATCATTTGTGCCTTAGTACCTTTTCTTACAACAGGAAGAACTTGATGAAAATCTCCCCTCATGATCATAACTTTTCATCTAAATGGAGCATTGTTGCTACAAATGTCATGTAATGATCGATCTAAGGCTTCCAAAAAAATTTTGTTTGTCATTGGGGCTTCATCCCAAATTATTGCAGCAGCAACCCTAATGAGATTTGAAAGATATTTTTACTGTTGAATACCACAAATGGAACTCGGTTGTATATCAATAGGTATCTTAAATCGAGAGTGCGCAGTTCTACCACCGGGTAACAATGTTGCAGCTATACCAAATGATGCAGTTGCCAAGACAATTTCTCCTCTACTTCTTAAACTTGCCATTAATGCTCGATAAAGGAATGTTTTACCTGTTCCTCCAGGACCATCAACAAAAAATACCCCACTGTGTTTTTGATCAATTACATTCATAATGGTTTTGAACGCAATCACTTGGTCATTATTTAACTTAGCAACATATTCAATATCTTCATTGGGGATATCGACCGCTAACTCCTCCTGTATGACACTTGTAATTGAATCTCCTTGTACTGTATCAAGGGGTAAATATGGGAGATCATAATCTTCAATCTTTTTACCGTGCAGGTTTAAGAGTTCATTCTAGTCCTTCAACAACATATTAGTCAAGACTGATTCCACAACATTGTTTGTTGTTTGATAATCCTCTGTCATATGTGTAAAAAACTCATTCCAAAGGCTTCTAACATCAGTAGGTTCACAAAATATGAGAATCGTCACGAATAACCTCCATAAAGCATATGGAATTCAGAGACTCGCAACCTCAACCAAACAATCACGAATACTATGATCAGTCTCTAGAAATCCTCTATCCTCGGTTGATTTTTTGAATATACTGAAAGGAGTGCCATTATTTGTAAGAAGATATTCCCAACTGGTTGGACCTCTGACATGAGATAACAATACTCGCAAGTAAAACTTCTCTCCTTCCGAAGGTGATACCGTATATATTCTCCCGATAACTTTTCTTAGTGACCGCCTGCGATGCCATTCCTTGTCCCTATTGTTCCAGCAATAATGCTCTGGAATCTCTCTATACAAATAATTTCTTGCTTCTGGATCTCTTAGATTTAAAGCAAAGAATTGTGTGAGCATTTTTTTGGAATTGCGTTCATTATTTAACATATCCACAATTCGCTGATGATCATAAAAGCGCACTTGATGGCGGTTCAGCAAGTGGATCTGCAATCTTTCAACAGAAGGATATAATCAGTAAAGGTTAAAGCGAAATATTTTCCATAATTCCTCAGGAGCACAAATCCATATTGCATCAGCATATTGTTGAACTTTATCCATGTATGATCCTTTGTGAACCTCCATAGCCACACGATCAGGGCCCTTGTACACATATTTGTATAGATACTTGATACTTTTAATGCTACTGCAAATCTCTACATTGATGTGGCAGTTATACTTTAATAGTAACCAAGGGTTATAAGGAACCACCCATCTATTGTCGACAAACCTACCTCTACCTAACGATATAGGTTTATCAAACCTTCTCTTGTACTCAGGATATGAGTCAGTGCCTTGACGCGTTTCATCTAAGAATTGTTTGGGATACCTTTTTTTACACTGGCCATCTTTCATACAGGGAGACTTCCGATTGATTACGCAGCACGGTTCTTGGATCATATGTTTTAGAACCACTTCGTGCAATTGTGGTTCACATTCTAATTTAGGTATTTCTGCTCTAACCATACTATCATAATCTTTTGGGTCACGTAATTTGTCGTTACTTTCTAAGACCAACAACATATGCACATGCGGTAATCCTCGTTTTTGAAATTCAGTGACATACATGTAACTTTTAACCTTTCCTAAGACGCCTTTATTAATAACATCATCCTTCAATCGCTCGAATTTAGAACGAAAAATTCTCGTTAGCAAATCTGGACAGTCATGTGGTGTTTGAAAAGGTAGAAGTTCTGATACTATCTCACTCCAAGAAGGATTGCAAGTCATTGTCAGAAAAATATCTAGTTTACCACCATTAAGAACAATAGACATGCCATCTTCATAACGCTGTGTCATGTCTTGACGGCCGCCAATAAATGATGATGTAATATTGTTATTTTTCCAATGTTTTCTATGTTGATTCATGAAATGAATTGGTTTTAGAATAGACGAATGACTGTGAACATTAATCCACAATGAATTATTAATCTACAACAATATATTTATGGTACATTAAATAGTACCTGCGTTAGTTTCACCAACATGCAAAGCATCTTGTAAACCTTGGTACACTTCAGCACATATGTTTTCTTGGTGCTCTCGAATCCACCTTAACCGCCCAGATTCAATTTTGACATAATTTTTCACGACATATTGTTGTAATAGTCGACCTGCATTTAACAACATAGATTGATCATTTGGACGAATCTACAATTGATTGAAATACATGTCGGTAATGTGTCTAATGTAATTATAACTATATTTATCTAAATAAAATATGTACGAAAAATATCTTAAATGTACCTGAAGCATGAAACTGTAATATGCTCGACATGACACTCTTCGTCCACTACAATTTGTTGTGTTAAAATCCCAACCATGTGTCCGAAATGGAAACAATATAGGATATTGCAAGGGATCATAATATCCCTTTGTTTCTTGAACTTTCTTTAGATTTCCATCACGACGAATAACATTAATATCTCTTCTATATTCCATAGATTCAGAATCATCGCCAACAATAATTGTTGCGACTTGTTCTGCAGATGGAAGATTATATTGAGGGTGATTACTTGGACGCTCTTTAAGTATGAGGGTACAGTCCCAGATATTTGGAAGTAGTGACAGTTTCTTGAACCTAATTACAAAAGGATTATATTGATGGAGTATTTGTTATAATTTATGAACTACGGTTTGGTGTAGACGTGGATTTTCCTGCATTCTATTATGTAGCTCATTATCTGTTTCATAGATGTATAATTGTAAGAAGCGCGGCCTGACACCCTCATTTGGACAGAAACCTCCTATGTTATGGTAAAAAGCACCCTGAGCACAAAATGTATATATACCACGACCAGATGCAAGAATATTTTCATCGACGTGAACACCAATTGAAGTGAATGAGAGTATGTGGTTGTAACTTCTAATATGTTGCCTAAAATGCTTTCCTTCTGCTGAACCATCAGAAAATAATTGTTGCAATTCTGCAGGAGCATTAACCTGTGGAAATGATACATTTCCACCAGCACAACATGTGTCACGTGATTCATGGTGAAACAATCTTGCATTGCAACGTCTACAGGTAGTTGGATTAGGCAAACGGGATTTTGCCATCATCATGTTATTATTGAAATTTTGAGCAATATTGTATCTTGCTCGAAATGCATGTCGTGATTCTACACGTAGGAGTTTGATGTCAATTACTAAATTTTATCTAAACTCTAAAATAAAAATAAGAAATTAATGCAAAGGGCCTTAACTATAATATTTAACATTGTATAATTTTCAATTTCATGTCTAATGAATATAAGCTACAATTAATTGATTGCAGCTTGTCAATGAACATACCTTGAGGATGACATGACGATGCATTATTATCTCTACCTTCCATATTAATATGCAACATTACTACATCCTCCAAAGATTCATCAACATGCATATCATCTGATACGAATATAATAATTAACATATGTATACAAAGATATATGTGTTAAAAAAATTATCGCAAATTTAGAACAATATCAATTATACCTGTACCAGATTGACTGTTATTGATGTCTTGATTAGGTGATGCAAACCGACGATCTGTGGGTTTAATTACATACATTAAACGAAAAGTCTATAATATTTTACAATGAAAAAATTTATAAAGGGAATAGAGAATTTTGGGCTGACTTATTTTCAGTTTTGGATAAATTATATGTCTTAGTTGACTCTGACTTAAATATTCCTTCCGAATTTATGATTGTTGAGAAGTGAAGATTATCTCTTTTGTGAAATTGAGGAAAAAGGAGAGAAAACTTTTCTCATACGTATGAGAGAAAATTGATAAGTTTATAGTTTGACACCATACTTCCATCTCCTCTTCCATTGTGTTGGTTCTCTTTTCATTCATAAATCTTTTTATATTTTACGTTTTACCCTTATTTATTAAAGTATTGATAATTAATAATTAGTTATTACTATATGTGATTTTTTAGGATATATATCATTAATTAATTATTACTATATTTATGATTTATTAATGTCGTTCATTTTGGATATATTTTTCTAATATATAAATTTCAAATAGTTTTAAAATTTAATTACTATTACTTTGTTTTAGTTACATCTATAGCGGATATCATTTTCTATATGTACAAAAGAAAAGTTACCTTCAACCATAATGACCAATTGCCAGATTTGATGTTGCATGTGAATTACGATGATTAATTAATGCTTTAATTTATATACAACCAAAAACCAACTCACAAAATACATGGTATAGAAAAAGAAAAGAAAGCAGAGAATAGTGCAAAATACTTAGCAACGACAAAGATATCCATATGAAAACCTACTTGCATCATCTAATTAGTATATCTGCTACAGTAGTATTAGGTTCTTTTTAGTGAAACTATTCGAAAGAGATATATAGAAATAGAACTACCACATGTTGGAGACTATGAATTATTTTAAAATTATATATGACACATTCTTCTTAACACTAACATTGTTGTGAATCGGATACCTTAGAAACAAAGTATAATTGGTTCCTTGATCAGTCAAGAAACTCACAAGGGTTAGGGTTAACAAAGAAAACAAGAGTAAACAACAAGGATTGATTATAAAACTGTTATTCTTTCCTTTCTCCTTAAAACAAGGATTACAAGTATACAAGAATAACAAACTAACCACTCTCACTCTTCTAGGTTTTGTCGCACTCTAGAATGAGAGACTAGCATGCTATTTATAATAAAACCTAGCACACTAAACTAATGGGCCTTTAACAAAATACCCATTACAAGCTAACTTAGGGTACAAGCTAACTTAATCAATTGGATCCTTAACACAAGGCCCAATTCAATATGCTAACAAACCTAGCAATATTAACTAATACATGTTAGAACAATCTTCGACTATAATCATGCATTATCTTCGACAGCAGCATGTGATCCAACTTCGACGGCATGCTTCTTCTAGAGTTCGATCCAAATTCCACAAATCTCCACCTTGGATCTAACTCTAACAACAAGAAAACAAACTAGCTTTCTTCATGCAGCTTTATCAACTGCATACAGTGGAAAAACTTGCAACTTGGCAATGTCTTGGTGATCATATCAGCAGCATTATGATCTGTCGAAACCTTCAGCACTTGGACTTCTCCACGCTCGATTACCCCTCTGACGAAATGCAGTCTCACATCAATGTGCTTGGTTCGCTCATGATAGGCTGAGCTCTTCGACAAGTGTATTGCACTTTGACTATCACATTTAACAGTGATACTTCGACCTTGAAGTTTTAGCTCCTTTGCAAATCCTTCAAGCCACAATGCTTCCTTCACAGCTTCAGTGAGGGCAATATATTCAGCTTCAGTGGTTGATAAGGCAACAACCTTCTGGAGCGTCGCTTTCCAACTGATTGCTGTGCCAAACATTGTGAAAACATATCCAGAAATAGACTTTCTGGAATCCATACAACCTGTATAATCAGAGTCAACAAATCCTTCGACTGCTGCCTTACTATCTTCACCCAAGGCTCCACCATAAATTAGGACTCTATTCAGAGACCCATTTATGTACCTTAAAATCCACTTCAATGCTTGCCAGTGAGCCTTTCCAGGATTCGACATGTACCTGCTCACAAGACTCACTACATATGCTATGTCAGGTCTTGTACAGACCATAGCATACATCAAAGAACCAACTATATTAGCATATGGAATGCTATTCATATAAGTTCTTTCGACATCAATACTGGGACACTGATCTATACTCAGCTTGAATTGAGGGTTTTTCGGAGTTACAATAGGCTTTGAATTCGACATACCATACTTTTCGAGAATCTTCCGTAGGTATGCCTCTTGAGATAAGCATAATTTCGACTGCTTTCTATCTCTTCGGATGTCAATCCCAAGAATCCTGGACGTAGCTCCCAGATCCTTCATTTCGAACTCCTTACTGAGTTCAGCCTTCACTCTCATTACCTCTTCGACATTGTTGCTTGCTATTAGAATATCATCAACATAAAGCAACAAAATAACAAATGAATTACCCGGTCGAAATCTGAAGTAAACACAGTGGTCGAACTGACTTTTGATGAAACTTATGCGTGCCATGAACTTGTCGAATCTCCTATTCCACTGTCGAGGAGATTGTTTCAGTCCATATAAAGATCTCTTCAGCTTGCACACATAATCTTCCTTCCCCTTTTCGACATACCCTTCAGGTTGCCTCATCAGGATCGTTTCATCTAGGTCACCATACAAGAATGCAGTCTTCACATCCATCTGTTCCAGTTCAAGGTCGAACTGTGCCACCATGGCAAGCAACATTCGAATGGACCTGTGCTTCACAACAGGCGAGAACACATCATTGAAATCGACACCTTCTTTCTGAGTGAACCCCCTAGCAACCAACCTTGCCTTGTATCTTTTCGAAGCCACTCCTTCAATTCCTTCCTTGACTTTGAAAATCCATTTACAGCTGACTAACCTGGCTCCAGCAGGTTTCTTTATCAGTTCCCATGTGTCGTTATCATGAAGAGATTTCATCTCGTCATCCATGGCTTTCAGCCATTCAGTCTTCTTTCGACTCCTCATAACTTCCTTATAGTCTCTAGGTTCTTCGTCGAGAACCTCACTTGCAGAGATTAAGGCATAAGCTATAAGATCTGCATACCCAAGTCTCTGAGGTGGCTTAATGACTCTTCTCGACCTGTCTCTTGCTAACAGGTAGTCATTATCAGTTTC
Source organism: Lathyrus tuberosus (assembly GCA_022829125.1). Lineage (NCBI taxonomy): Eukaryota > Viridiplantae > Streptophyta > Magnoliopsida > Fabales > Fabaceae > Lathyrus > Lathyrus tuberosus. The sequence goes on along the minus strand of JALAZF010000022.1, from coordinate 20,536,049 downwards.
CTCATCTTCGACAACATCTTCTGTTTCGTCTTCGACTTCATCTGGGGTACGCACTTCAGCATCAACATGCTCCACCTCAACAGGAATCTCTCCCTGTTCCAGCTCTTCGTCAGTAACATCAGTTTTCTTGAAATCCATCTCAGCTTCATTGAAAACTACATCTCGACTGGTGATACACCTCCTGTGACCTGGCTCTAGGCACCATAGCCTATAAGCTTTGACTCCTTCAGGGTATCCCATGAACATGCACTTCAGAGCTCTAGGTTCGACCTTGTCTTGCCTAATGTGAGCATAAGCCACACAGCCAAATACTCTCAGTCTGTCGAGACTAGGTGGATTTCCCGACCAAACTTCTTCAGGTGTCTTCATATCTAATGCAGTCGAAGGACATCTATTTATCAGATATGCAGCTGTCGAAACAGCTTCAGCCCAAAACACCTTCTTCAATCCAGCATTAACCAACATGCATCTAACCCTTTCAAGGATTGTTCGATTGAATCTCTCAACTAAGCCATTTTGTTGAGGAGTACCTGCTACAGTCTTATGCCTTGCAATCCCAGACTCAACACAGTAACTGTCGAACGCTTTGTTGCAGAACTCAAGGCCATTGTCGGTTCTCAACGTCTTAACCTTTCTTCCAGTTTGAGTTTCGACCAGAATCTTCCAACTTTTGAAATTCTCAAAAGTTTCATCCTTCGTCTTCTGAATGAATACACATAGCTTTCTGGAATAGTCATCAACAATGGATAGAAAATACCTTGCACCTGAGTGTGCAGGATTCCTTGCAGGCCCCCAAAGATCAGCATGAATGTAATCAAGGGATCCATGTGTTCTTTGCTTGCCTTTGTTGAACTTCGCCCTACAGGATTTACCAAATACACAAGATTCACAAAACTCAAACTTTTCGACTTTGTCACCACCTAGCAGGTTCTGCTTCCCCAATTCGACCAGGCCTCTTTCGCTGACATGGCCCAATCTCATGTGCCATAACTCTTTCTTCGACATAGGTTTCGTGGATACAACATTTATTGAACCACTTACAACCTCAGCCTCCAGGGTATACAAGCCTTGGTTTTTCACGCCTCTCAAGACTTCCTTCGACCCTTTCATGACTCTCAGGGTACCTTGCTCTCCTTTGAAAACATATCCCTTTCTGTCGAATTCACCAAGAGAAATTAAATTTCTCTTCAAGTCAGGTACATACCTAACTTCAGTCAATAATATTATTGACTCATCATGGAGCTTGAATCTCACGGATCCAATACCTGCAATTTTGCAAGCTTTATTGTTTCCCAGCAGCACTGATCCTCCATCTTGATCACATAATTCTTCAAACATATTCTTGTTCGGAGTCATGTGCCAAGTACATCCAGAATCCATAATCCACTCTTTTCTTGAGTCGCCGCTTGAAACTACAAGAGCATCATATGAGTCGAAGTCATCTTGAACAATAGCTGCGTTGCCATTATCCTTACCTCCATGATCTTTCAGGCGTTCAGGGCACACTTTTCTTGTGTGACCCTCCTTCTTACAGTGATAACATCGAAAACCAAATGTTTCGCCACTAGAAGACTTCTGCTGACTTTTACCTTTCTTCTTGTCGAACCTACCATCCTTTCGTAAGAATTTTCCCTTAACTGCCAAACCTTCACCAACCGTCGAAGGTTTATGCTCCTTTCGTTCGTTCAGGTCCTTAGAGTACAAGGCTGCTTGAACTTCTTCAAAGGTCAGGGACTCTCTTCCATACAAGAGAGTTTCTTTGAAGTGAACATACGATTTGGGCAAAGCACACAACAACAACAATGCTTGATCTTCATCATCAATCTTTACATCAATGTTTTCAAGATCAAGAATCAGTTTGTTGAAAGAATCCAACTGCTCAGCCAAAGCCTTTTCTTCATTCATCTTGAACGAATACAAGGCTTGCTTCAGGTAAAGACGATTCACCAAGGATTTGGTCATATACAAACTTTCCAGCTTCGTCCATAATCCCGCCGCCGTCGTCTCTTTTGATACCTGTCGAAGAACCTTATCACCAAGGCTCAATAATATTGCGTTGTGTGCTTTCTCGATCATGGTAGTCTTTTCTTTTTCCGTTAACGCAGCATCCATGGCTGCCATTCCCTTCAACGCTTCCAAACAACCCTGCTGAACCAGTAGGGCTTTCATCTTCAAGCGCCACAGACCGAAGTCGTTCACTCCGGTGAACTTCTCGATCTCATACTTTGTTGAAGGCATCTCCTCCATGCTCACCGCACCAATTTGTTGTGAATCGGATACCTTAGAAACAAAGTATAATTGGTTCCTTGATCAGTCAAGAAACTCACAAGGGTTAGGGTTAACAAAGAAAACAAGAGTAAACAACAAGGATTGGTTATAAAACTGTTATTCTTTCCTTTCTCCTTAAAACAAGGATTACAAGTATACAAGAATAACAAACTAACCACTCTCACTCTTCTAGGTTTTGTCACACTCTAGAATGAGAGACTAGCATGCTATTTATAATAAAACCTAGCACACTAAACTAATGGGCCTTTAACAAAATACCCATTACAAGCTAACTTAGGGTACAAGCTAACTTAATCAATTGGATCCTTAACACAAGGCCCAATTCAATATGCTAACAAACCTAGCAATATTAACTAATACATGTTAGAACAATCTTCGACTATAATCATGCATTATCTTCGACAGCAGCATGTGATCCAACTTCGACGGCATGCTTCTTCTAGAGTTCGATCCAAATTCCACAAACATTATAAATGAATTGAAATTCAAAATAGAATAATTAAATTTATATGAGATTCATTTAAATTTCAACTAACTAAAAAAATATGTGTTCAGAATAGTGTCTTATAAAGGATGTTGATAGCACTTATAGTATGTTTATGTAACATTTTATTTTTGTTTTAAACATTGAATACTAAGGAAATTTAAGTCCGGCGGAGAGATAAGGAAAATCTAACTAATAAATATTCTAGCTAGAACTTCTGGTCATACATTTACATTTTATTTCTATGTTGTGCGCATTAAAAAAGCGGACAGACGGGCACGGGAGTGTCCGTCTGAACGCTAGTCTTAGATAAATAAGTTGTTATCAATATATCACAAAACTTATTACATAGATAAATCAAATTAAAAACAAAATTAAACAAAAAGCACAAACCTGGTGCGACCCCATTAACATGTGCAACTCTACTTGGACCGGCTTCATTGTCATGAGTTCCTTGAAAGTGAGAACTTGGAAAAGTCATATTTGTAAAATTTTGAAATGGAACCCTCGACCGACTACCTACAGTGCGTGATTTTTGAGCTTGTTTCTCTTGATCTTGTCGTCGCCTATAAAGCTCTCGTCGCCTCGATAAATGGTTTTCTCGTTGCTCGTTGTCCATATTTTGTTTTCTTTTTCGTTCATTTTCTGCCCTTCGTGCCCTTTGATGTTGGCTTGACATTTGACGAGTATTATTTTCCATGATAATATATCTGTAAAAAATTCATATGCAATTGATTTAAAATTAAAATTATTACACTAACGACGTTGAAAAATAGTAGCAACTAATTACACCAAACTTAAACAAATTACACTGATACCAAATTAAGGCTAAATGGAAATTATACCTAACAAAGGCTAAACAACAAAGTAGATAATATATAATTCCCAAATTATCTATTATATAATCATGATTACTATAAAAGTGCTAAGTGCACGTATAATTAAATTCATGTTTTCATATACACCTAAATTATAAATAATCATGATATACCAAATTTGTACTACAATCCAAATATGAACAACAAATTTAATAAATGGTAAAAGAATTCAAAAATTTCATATACAATCCGTAGTTTAATACTATAAAATAATTAGTTGTACTTTATACAAATATGAGTAAATGATTAGTTGTAATAGCAGCAAATAATTTGTATCTCATATACAATCCATTTATTAAATTTGTTGTTCATATTTGGATTGTAGTACAAATGATATACCTTTTGAGTCATCAACTAAATTAACACATTGAGGCACGAAAAAATATAATAGCATAAAGTAGAAATGAAGAGTAAAGGAGAGTATCAGACAACTAATTTTCAAATTTGTTTCTTTAGCAATCCAAATATGAACAATACAAATTTAATACAACTAATCATGATATACCAGCAAATTAGTATTGTAGTACAATAAAATAGCATAAAGTAGAAATGAAGAGTAAAGGAGAGTATCAGACAACTAATCCCCAAATTTGTTTCTTTGGCAATACAAATTTGTACTACAATACTATGTTTCTTTCAATAAAGTAACATTTTTCTAAGCATGTATATTTAGAAGCATTTCTAAGCATGTATAATTAGAAGCATATTCATATCATAGTAAACAGATATTTTTAGGAGACATCTTTAAAAAAATCTAAATATATCACACTAAAAGTAATCCAATTGATTAAATTAAAATTAAAAATAGTTTTTTCTAAGAACAGAAACTTGGATATTTACATACGAATAGGGATAAGTAATTCTTCGCAATAAATAAGCCAGTAAATGAAGTTTTTCAAGTTTTCTAAATTATTTTTATGAAAGAGGATAAACTAACCAAATAGGTGATGAGAGAGAGATGGTGAAAAAGATTGGAAGCAATTCTAAATTTTCAAGATACTATTTAGTTTGATCACACCCTTTCCTTCAAGATATGACAAATTTACTTCAGTAAAGTATATATCTATGCAATAGCAATGAATACAATATAGAAGAAATAAATTTTATGAACACATAGAGAGTGGTGGCTATCTTCTAACAATTATGTGTCAATGGTCATATTTGAGTCTAAATAAAGTAAATCATAAAAATGATTGAAACAGACTACAATATCTTCAAAGATTTTTTTTTCAGAGTAAGATTGATACTCTTTACCGGATAAATAGTGAATAATTTGCAACACTGACTCTCTTATTTTCAACTTCTCTTGGAAGTAACTACCAATCCTCTCAATTCAAAATGTAATTAAAACTGCTCTAGACGGGTTTAGTATTGCAGGAAATAGGTGATAGGTGATGCAGTTACTTTCTAAAGGTTATTAGTTTGTTACTCTGCAATAAATATGTAAAGAAATGCAAAACTGATTTTTACAGTTACTTGTTTTATAACTTGAACTTGTAGCAGTTACATTTTAAGAGGTTCATAAAAAAATTGGAAAAACAAACATGGGTAGTTATACATGTCTTTTTTTTGGGGGAATATCATAATTTCCCTTTAAACACTGCATTTCTTATCAGTATTTTATTTTTTAAAATTAAATAAATTATATTTTAAAGGGTATAAAGGGAATGTAAATAGGTCAGTCCAAAATCTCATATCCCCTTTATATATAGTAATAGATATAAATTGAAAGTTGTTATGGGGATAGTTTCGTTTACACGAAACTTGGTGTCCCACACCCTATTTGTATATATGTGGTTTATTATAATTTTTTTCTTTCTGAAAGTAATTTTATATGATGTCTATATTGATGTTTGTAGAAATAATAATAATAATTTTAAATTTTAAATGTCTAAATATCACTCAACTTTTCTTTTTAATAGTGTTATTTGAACATTCAAAAATCTATATAATATAAGAATTTAAGTTTATTCTGGAAATACACATACTAACCCTCTTCTTAATGATGTCACATAAGCATTTTAGTGCCAAATTTTGTCTTATAGCAACTAAGTACAACCGGATTTGCTTGTGATTGCAACACAACCACACTAATTGCACTTCCTTTACCACTTTTAGGTCATTATGTTGATGAACAGTAGCAAAAGGAACGATATTTCTGTTTTTTGTCTAATAAGTTTCAATTTGAGTAATTGGAACAACACCCAAGGCTGCTATTGATCAGATCACACATGGGTACAGTTTGTCATTTCCAATATCCAAAATACTTTGGTAGCAGCGCTGTAGATTTCAAGTGTTATCTTTATCTCACCTTCATTTTTTTCTTTAGCAGAAAACTGGTTTGAAGCAACTCAATAAAATTCTTACCTGTAACAAAATTCTTCGAGCTCAAAAAAAACACTCAACCACAAATATTGCTTCAACTATCCTCTTTCCTCTTTTCTCCTTCTTCATCTGTTTCCTCTTTTCTCCATATGCTTCAAATATTGTCGTTTTCCGTTACGATTTTTTTGAACTGTTGTTGTTGTTTTTCTGCATAAATGGATTTCATAAACTAGAGAAGATTAAGCATTCGAGTAGGCAGATCAGGCAATAGGAAGAGCTCACGAAGATAGATCTGTGACCACGACAACGCGTTTTAGCGGTGAGTATGGTGGTGGTCGGAACCGAAATGATTGTTGTGTTTTACCGAAATGATTTTTGCTTCTACATTGTCTCCTTGATAACTGAACACAATTTTTTAATAAATGTTATTAGGAAGAAGATCGACAAAAGAAACAGATCCAAAAATGAGGATAGTAAACTCCTTCAACCTCAAGGTAACTTTCATTTTGCTATAAGGAACTATGGCAAGATATGCATGCCAAGTGTTTGTGAAAATGTTCTTGCTATGTGGTTAGTTAAATTATGTGCTATAAGGGATGAAATTGTAGATTTTTTAGTGAAATGCTTTGTAATAAATGTTGTTGGTGTGTTTCATCTGTTTTCAGAGAGTTGCAACTGAGATTAAACGCATTAATTTGCATAATAGGTAGTGTCTTTCATTTTTGCATAATAGGTAATGTTTTATGATGAAGTGCAGATGACATAAATACTATTTATACATTAATTAAATCACATTATACTATACTACAGGTGTTTTTCTTATTGGTTTGTGTTATCAAATAGTTATAGTTATCCTCTTTCCCATTTCTATTCATGAATATTTTGGTTTCATTTGTACATTGATGTTTAGCTGACAAATATTTATGAATTTGCAGAGCTGGCTCTTCTATTATGATTCATTATTCTGGAAGCCACCTCAAATGAAAGTATGAAATACACATTACGAGATACCATTTGTCATCTTCCATATTTGTGTGTGCGTATGTTTTTTTCTTGGTTTTAGTTTGTCGACATTTTCCCGCTATGTGGGGTTAACTACGGATCAAACGACACCATGATATTATGTCTTGAACTATGCCAATAGATAAGCGATTTAATTGTTCGTATTTTTTAATTGTTTGGTCCAAGGTATCTGAATTGCAAGTTAATTCACATTGTTGAAGTAATGCTTTAGGTCGATGATCTTGATTAGAGATGAAATCATACCAGTTTCCACCAAGGTATTTTCCATCACGGCAGAGGTATAAATAAATCTTTATTCATAGTTAATTTTTTTGTATGAATTATATTTATCAAATCTTATCAAACAGATTACTAATTATGAGAACCAGAATGAAATGATCTATGGCACTAAACCTCCTATTGAGTTTCATAAGTATATCAGATTAAAGAAAAGTCGTGTGTATCCTATTTAATATTGAGTTTTAAAGTATACTTTGTCTTGGTTATCTGGTGTTAGAATAACCTTTTTTCAATACATTTAGATTTCTATTCATAGTGAATCTTTCAAATTTTGACATCATAAAACTATATCTCAAGCTGACTAGGAAAAGTAGCTACAGTTTTGTGTCTTTTTCCTTTTCAGCATCCTTGAAAACTAAATTTCAGAATAAAAATTATCCACTGCTCGAACGAATCTTGTAGGTGATTCAAATTTAATCACTTATTAAAAGGCTTCTTCTCTTTAAAGAAATGTTTTAAAAACCTCACAAAAGATTGAACAGATGAGACCTCTGAGTCGTGATTCAATTGGTTAAGTTAGTTCAACTACGGTTGGCACGAGTTTAGCAGATTCATTATATGTTAATGTATTTTGTTACATGTGTGGTTTTTGCAGAAGACTACTTAGACTCAAGGATGCCATTTGTAATGAAACGACAAGCGTTATAATGGTATTGCTTTTGCTATTTTGTCATAAATGTATCTTATGTTTTTTTATCCTCTGCATACTATTTAATAACTCTCAAATAGATCCTAAAATTTTTCCCTAATTATTTCTTAGGTTTTTCTCTATCCATCTAAATATTATTTCCAAGCTTTTTTTACCTTATCCTGATATGAGGTGAAATCAACATTGCGTTTATTTGGCTTTTGGTGGATAATTAATATTTCTTTAGGTGTAGTACCATGCTTTTGTTAGAACACGATTTGTTCATGACATGTTTTCCTTGGGTTTTGATGATAAAAAAGTATTAAAAGAACAATGGTTTATTTTATGTGTGTTACATGTGTGCAGGTTCTAATACTTATAAATATTATAGTCAGAATCTGTTTTACATCAGCACACTTTGGGAGTTGTTGAATTGATAACTTCTGGTAGCAGAATCTGAAGAACACTTGCTAAGTGATGTCTGGCGTAGACTCTGAAGCTGAAGGTCTCCGCATCAGAAAAAGCAACAGAATTGTTTCTACACTCAGTGAATGCAAATTGGCTTCCGGTACCATTCAGAGTTGGTGATAAAGCTGAAGTTGTCTGTACTGCAGAAAGCAAGTTGTATTGTCAAATCAGTTTGTCAGCTAGAGTCTACAGATTGTAAGGCTTAATAAAGGCTGGAATGCTTTATGGATACCTACTCTCAATGGCTCTAATAGTACAGAATCTCTTGAAGACTCAAAGGTTAAACATGTTACACATTGGATAAGATCTTCTGGTGTATCTATCTTCAAAGTCTCTTGTACTATAGAGCAAAAACAAAGACTCTTGATCAAGTTACCTCTTTAACAGCTAGTTTCTGAAAAGGCTATAAATATGGTTGAAGGTTCAAACTAAATCTTTAACAAGGATCATCCAGAAGAAGGAGTAACAAGATCAGCAATTATCAACACAATTTTATATGCAGATTTTCTGTTGTAGGTTGTAATTGTAAAAGCATTAAGATTTCTTACACATTAAATATCTTAGAAATCTTAAGTGCTTTAGGTTTTTGTTATGGTGATTTTTCGTTCCTCTTATACTTGTATTAAGTACACCTTGTTCTCTATTCTACTGAACTTGTTTAGCAGTTTAGATTAGGTCTCAGCCAAGATGCTTGAGCCACGTAAGTCTCTTGTTATGTGCTTGAGTTGTGAAAGTCTTAATCAACTAGGTTATTTGACCATAAGTTTTGTATCATTTGGATACTAGCAAGGAAGTCTCGAGGCAAGATGCTTAAGCCACGTAAGTCTCTTGCTATGTGCTTGAGTTGTGAAAGTCTTAATCAAGTGGAATCATTGAGCAGAAGTCTTGAGCCAGTGTGACTTAAGCAGGTTGGCTCGATACATTAAACTAGAGTAGTAAGTCTTGAATCTGAGGGATTCAAGCAAGGAGGCTCGTTTCATGGGAACTGGAGCTGAAGTCTCAGTCAGTGTGGCTTGAGCAGGTTAGCTCAGTACATGAAACTGGAACAGTAAGTCTTGAATCTGAGGGGTTCAAGCAAAGACGCTTGTTTCATGGGACTTGGAGCAGAAAGCTCAGCCAAAGTGGCTTGGAGCAGAAGTCTTGGGTCTGAGGGACTTGAGTAGAAGTCTTGGGTTGAGGGCCTAAGCAAGGAAGTATTGGGTTCGTGGAACCCAAGCAAGAAGTCTCGAGTGAGGGCCTAAGCAGTGAGGTTCTTTATTATTTTGAAATTTTGAATCATATGTGATTTGTCCATTCACTTTCTAATTAGTAGTGAATGATAACTTTTCAGAATATGTTAGTTCTGATTTGTTCTACAATGTCAGTCAGCTTCAAACATATGGTGATTGCTTTGTGGAGTCTTTGGTTATAGAAGTTGATAAAGACAAAGTTATTGTGGTTGTTCATGTTAGAATCACATTGGAGCCATCACTTGAACTGTTTCAGAGATGATAGAAAAATGGCATTTGCATACTTGGACACCTTATGGTTTATCCTTTATAGGAATGTTTCATCTTAAGATAATGTGTTTATTTGGATTAATAAAGAACATATTTTTACCTAGGCAGATTTTTTGTTCCAATAGTGTGCTGGTAAATACTTTCAATTTCCTTTAATGATAAGTAGCCTTTTATTTGTTAAGTTTCAATCCATGATGTTTATTCTTTGAAATCATAATTTCATGTAGGGCCAATGCATTGTTCATGAATATAATTTAACCGTAGAAGATTAAATACAGCCAATCACAGTATGATTTATATTGAGATTCTACGCATGTATTGTGCCCATTTGTGTCAGGATTAACAATAGGATGAATTGCATTTTGACCATTAACGTAGATGCTAATGACCTATAAGCAAGAAATTATGAAACTTTTGAAGCAAATTTAAAGCAGTTCGGTTTGGACTAAACAAATAAAAAAGAATTGCATATTCTTTCTGGGAAGAACTTTAAGATTGATTTTTCCCATGTTGTACTCCATAAATATTTTGTTCAGCGTCGAACCGATGAATCAGATTTAAATATGGTTCCTACATCAAATAGTTAGAATTTAGGTTAAATACAGTTCAACCAATCATGAAGTCGACATGAGTTCAACAACAACATTTGATAGTTGTTATTTATTTATTTATTAAATTTTATTATTATATTATAATAGGTTAATATACATTTTTTCTCCTCTCATTTGAGGCGAATTCGAAAAAGAACCCTGTAAAAAACACACAATCAACCGAATCTATAACGTGACATATTTTTTTTATTTTTTATTATTATTTTTAATATAAAAATGGTGACAATGAATGTTGAAGTGTGGACCTATTACTTACAAGTATCTCTTCTATCCACTAAACTGAAATGTTATGTTGTATAAATGTTTGGATTAAATATATATAATACTTCCTTTTACTGTTACATAATTATTTTGATGAAATAAATATAAAATAAAATGAAACAAATATTAGTTAAATACGAAATAAATATTTATGAAGTAAATAACTTGATGAAATTATTTATTTTTAACTTATACTTTCATTACAATGTTACAACATTTAAATTAACACTTGAATTAACATTATTATATATTAAACGTTAATATATGCATATTATTTCTCCTCAAATATATTTAATTCTAATTTATTATTTACTTTCAATTTGTTATAAAAAATATTTTTATTTTCAATTTATTATTAATTACTAATATTAAAAAATATTTTTATTTTCAATTTTTAAATAATTACTAATTTTAAAAACTACTACTTTCAATTTATTAATATTTTTTATTGATATTTTTATTATTAAAAACTATTAATTTTAGTTTATTATTAATTACTAATATTAAAAACTATTACTTTCAGTTTATTTATATGTCAAAATAAATATTTTAATTAAAATTAATATTTTAATGAAAATATAACTTTAATATTAATATTAGTATGTTAAAATAAATATTTTAATTAAAATTAATTATGTATAATATAAATATTTTAATATAAGTATGTTAAAATTAATATTTTAATTAATATTAATATTTTAATTACTATTAAAAAATTAAAATTAATATTAAACTGAAAGTTAAAATTAAATAATTAAAATATAAGTATGTTAAAATAAATGTTTTAATTAACAAGACCATTAATATTTTAATTACTATTAAAAAATTAAAATTAATAGTAAACTAAAAGTATAATTTAAGTATGTTAAAATAAATATTTTAATTAACATTAATTATGTATATTATAAATATTTAATTAACATTAATATTTTAATTTCTATTAAAAATTAAAATTAATATTAAAATGAAATTTTAAATTAAATAATTAAAATATAAGTATGTTAAAATAAATATTTTAATTAACAAGACCATTAATATTTTAATTATTATTACAAAATTAAAATTAATAGTAAACTGAAAGTATAATATAAGTATGTTAAAATAAATATTTTAATTAACGTTAATTATGTATATTATAAATTTAATATAAGTATGTTAAAATAAATATTTTAATTATTATTAAAAAATTAAAATTAATATTATACTAATAATTAAAATATTAATATTATTAAACTGAAAGTAAAAATTAAAGTGTTATAATGTTAAGTTAATTGAAATGTTGTAATATATATAGTGTTAATTTAATTGTTGATTGAAATGTTGTAATATATATTTGGGTTAAATACACAAACCTCCATTTAATGTTAGCGAGTTCTCATTTTAGCCACCGGTAAAAAAAAAATTTAAAAACCCCCTCATCTTAATTAGATTCCCTCACTTAGGCCCCTTATTGATATATTGCAGCAAAGATTTGTACCCAGTGCCTATAATTTGTTTCATTACAATGTGCCCATTTTTTTACAGAGTCCTTTTTCAAATTCGCCTCAAATGGGAAAGGGTAAATTATGTAATAACCCTATTATAATTATTGTTTGTTTTAGTTTTGTTATCTTATAGAGGAATTGAATAAAATGCTAACCTGTCTAACCTGTTTATACCACCAAGACCTGAAGTTATTGTATATCGTGACACAGTATGAGTGAAAGACAAGTCAAAGTTAGTGCTGATGGAATATCCTATTACTGAAGAGAAGATCATGTGTGTGTTGCAGAGTAGGTAATTACATTTTATCTTACAGTTTTATTTTGATGCTAGGGAAACCATGCTTAACTAATACCTTTCAAATATATTCTGCATGTAGATCTTATGTATAATAGATTCACATCTTTAACAAGGTTAATACTAACCGTTGCATAGACACCTTGGTCTGAGGGGGGAGATAAATATGCCTACTATTTATGCGCAGAAGCAACAAACATTATATTTCATTCATCAATATGCTTTGATACATGGAGATACCAAGAACACACAAAGACGAATTACAGAAATAAGAACATGACTATTTTGAGAATAATAAAGTCAAGTGTGAGATGTGGATAGTTAAGCATTTATAAGTGGGAGAACCCATACACCTATCACCTGATTCGGAGATAAACCGAGCGGAAGTTGGTGGGCATGTAACACCGGAGGTCGAAGAGGGCAGAGAGTGGTTACATGTAACATTCAAGAGTGAGGGAGAGGTTGTCGGTGCGTGAGGCATGACAATGAGACACTCTTAGCAGCTTCTAGGGATAAACCGAATTCACATTGGAATGAGAGGGATCCTAAAGTTGTGCATGTATGAGACTGCATGGTTGAAGGAAGGCTTATAAGGATTAATTGGTACTACCTATACCAACAAGATGCATCTTCTTTTCGGTAGTCTATTCTATAAGAACTCCACAGCTAAATTTTTAAACGGGCAAAGTATATTATTTATACAAATATTTTCATAAATTGGAAAGTATATTATTTATACAAATATTTTCATAAATTGGAAAAAAAATTGTAATATTAATACAATTATTTTTATAAACGAGAAAAATGTATTGTTGATACAATTAATTTTATAAACGGAAAAATTCGACTATTAATACAATTATTTTTCTAAATGGGAATAACTTACAAATAGTTTTATAAATGGGAAAAAGTCTATATCGTTGATACAATTATTTTTATAGGCGGAAATTAGTTACTAATATATTTATAAACGGAAAAAGTCTATTGTTGATACAATTACTTTTAAAAACAAAATAAGTTACAAATTTTTTTATAAATAGGAAAAAGTCTATTGGTGATACATTTATTTTAATAAACGGGAATAAGTTACAAATATTTTTATAAGTGAGAAAAATCTATTGTTGATACAATTCTTTTTATAAACGAGACTAACTTACAAATATTTTTATAAACAGGAAATCATAAATCTTCAATTAAAATAATTTCTAGAATATAAGTAAAAATGTCTGTCATTGAACAAAATAATATTTACTTAGGGAAAAAATACATTGTTGAATTAAATATTTGTATATAGATTCAAATATATAAATAATATCAAAACAAAAATAATATTTATATACGAGAAATAATACATAGCTGATTAAATTATTTATATATACGGAAAAAATATTATTGTTATAAACAAGAACAATTTTAATTGTTTCAAATATTAAATAATATAAATTTATCAATCATTTTTTCAGATATGTTAAAAGATTAATGGAAAAAAATACTGATGTTATAAACGGAATACATTTTTTACAAATATTTTTTATATATGAAAAGAATTATAGGCACTGATTTATCATCTCTTTTAAAAAGCATAATATTTTTTAGTTGAACAATTTAATTTTTTTTCATTTTTATTATATTTTGGGAAAAATGCGCGAAACATATTGGTACTCGTGCGAACGTACGGGTATCCCACTAGTTTGATATTATATTTTGACGCTGAATGAAAAAATTTGGGTTAATAAGGTGGTTGGACTAGACAACATATCTATTAAAGTGTGAAAAAATTTTTAGAGAATTGTTCTTTAAATCTCATGGGATGCTTCCCCGCCAATGTGAAAAGTTACAACTGCAGTGTAGCATGTGCAGATTCAACTCTGTTAATTGTTGTATTTGTAAAATGTCTAACATGATTAGTCCAGGCACAAAAAATCTTCTCCTTCACTTGGTACAATATAGTACTCTCAACAAATTTCAGGAAATCTGGACATCTTGCACATACACCCCTGAAATGTATTACAGATTCGGCATATAAGTCTTTCATGAAAGAATTTACTATACCATTCCAGACACCCATTATCTTTTCCAACACCACACTAGGTTTAACCATTTTTTCATCTTCACCCTTGATTTGCTTGGTGCCTACCATAGATTTCAGTCGACTTCTCACATTTTTGGTTATGTGATACTTACAAAGTAATGCATGCGATGTAGAAAACACTTTTGCAATTGAATTCATCAACGCGATGTCGCGATTGGTGACAATTACATATGACATGTTTACTTGGTCCTTCAACATAGTCTTGTGCATTTCCAAAGTCCGTGTAACATTGTCCTCTTTTACGGATTCCAAAATTTTAAAACCAACTGAAAATTTCTTCTTCGATAGAAGTAACATCAAGAATTTCCAGAAGTGGAAGTTTATACTTATTTGTCTTATATGTTGAATTAATTATGAGCACGGTGGAAAATGTGTTAAACAAATTGATAGAATTGAGATGAGATCAAAATATATCTCGAACAATGACTTTATCCTCACAAACATTGTACCTAAAAACATAGCGTTATCATCCAAAACTTCAAGAGTTGTTGCATTTCATATCTTGGACCTCTTACCGCCTTGTTGTTTCGGGCATGCGCATTGTATACTTGCTTAATATTTGAAACATTTTGAAGTCTTTCCAGTTTCGAAGTTGCTAGTATGTTTTTCGGCACCACCATGTTTTATGTCATGTCCGAAACAAGTTTCATCTCCTCCGGAATAAGGCGACATACAATGGGATGATCGAGTAGCTTGTAACACAAATCATGGTTATGTATACCATAAACCACATTAAATTTTCATGTATCATTCGCCTTACGGTATTCGCGCAATTAAATGGACACTCACATTTTCTCAATCTGGTGTCATCATGTTTCAACTTATTAATCAGTGGTTGCTATATGTCACTTCTTACGTATCTCATTGTTACAAATGTTTGTATTCTATCATAATCATTGTCAGACCTTCCTATTACAATGTCAAACCCTGATTTTTCGACCTCCATGCAGACTCATTGTAACCTATGCACGAACAATAAACTTTTGTTTATTTATAAATTGCTCACAAACATCTACCTCAACAATAACTAGACTAGCACCAGATTTAACATCATCATTCACTTCATTCAATTTATCATCATTCTTCACATCACCTGATTTAACATTCATCTTCATAGTAGCTTTAAAAAACATATATTGATACACCATATCTAACACCAATCATAACAGAAAAAACATATTAAAAACTCTTATATACACATAATTCTTTTATTTGTATTTCAAAGCTTAAAGATGAAAATATAACATTCCTGTAAAAATAAATATAATCAACTATAATTTTCCCCTATCACTCACACATACTGTTATTTTTATTATTTTTATAATTTTAAATTTAAGAAATTTTATAATTATTGTTAGAAATCTAAATTTCTTTTAAAATAATAATCTTAGAAATATCATTCCAAAAAATATAACATTAAACTGTAATGTAGTTTTAATTAATAAAAAAATCTTACTTTAATTAAAAAATATGCATTGGCTCTCTACCGAAAAAATATGAATAGCATAACAAGAAACACGACCTAATAAATATAGTTACAAACCCAACATTGACATGATAGATAAGGAGAGATTGCCTATGCATTATTATGGTATACTGAACACTCTTTTACTTCAAGTTGATTAATCATGGATTAAAGATTCATAAAAATATTATAAATGGATTAAAGATGGAGTATATAGATATAGAATAGTTAACAGTTGAAGTAAAATTTAACTCACTTTATCATTTAGGACACTAGTGTTACAATCCCTTTACAAATACACTAGTATACATTCGTCGAGCCTACTAATTATCATTTTGATCCCAGTACATAAAATCAAATGTTTAATAAACCATTTGGTAAATTACAATACTAATGAGCAGAATCTCAATCTCCTTTCATGGAGCCGCTAATCCCTAGGTCTCTTATAAAATAAAAAGAACGAATTCAAACAGAAATATGATTGATCATCTTATTATCATTTTGATAGGAAATAAGAAAACATTCAAAACGGGCCATACTGGTTAGTGGATCATCAATCTGTAGTGCTAGTGTGATTAGAATGTGTCAACATCTTCTAAGCTTCGCCTTTTCTTTTTTTACCCTCCCCGTGTCTTGACCGTCTAGGTGCCTCGTCTTCGCTTTCACTATCGTCATTCTTGTCATCCTGCTGTGACTTGTATCCTGGCTGATACTGCATGTCATCATCAGGACCCCCACTTTGACTGAGCATGTCTTGACTCTTACCTTGCTCTGGTCCTGAACTGTACCTATCATTTCGATCACTTGTTCTTTGATCTCTCTTGGCAATGCGGTTCATATTTTGTGGTGGAGGCGGAGGTGGTGGAAACATTGGAGGCATATTCACAGGCCTACCACCTCTTGGTGGGTTTGGACCTGGAACCCCCATTCCCCCCATAAAGGGACCGCGTCCATGATTCATCATCATCCCAAACCCACCACCAGGAAACATCCCAGGTTGTGAAGGTCGCCCTCGGAACATCATGGCAGCTGGGGGGCCTCCAAAATCACCGGAGAACCTAGGACCATATGGACCAAAACCTCGGGGACCCATGCCAAAAAGATCCGGCATACCAAAACCATCAGGTCCAGGAGGCCCGTAGGGTAATCCATCACCCATCATTACAGGGTTAAAACCTTGCATTCCAGGCATGGGTCTGGCTCCGCGTCCGAGATGCATGTGAGGGGGCCACATCATACCTCTGCCCCTACCTCTGCCTTGAACAACTGGCCCTACACCATTACCAAAGCTCTCCTCCTCTTCATCACTCTCTTCCTCTTCCTCTTCTTCATTGTCTTCAAATGGGACAATATCTGGATTTTCTCCTTCATTATCTGGATTCACCCCCTTTGCTTTCTCCTCTTCTCGTTTAGACTCAGCTGCAATCGAGATAGCCTGTAAACATGGCAAAGAATACAAGATTAAATCAATTCTTAAACCATTACTGGGCAATGGTTTTATGCATCCCAAACCCATTCATTAAAATAGGCAACTCTTTACAGATAACTGATACACTTGGCATAAAACCAAGTATTAACTGTTGATTAGAGCTTCTTTTAAAACAGATAATCCAATGAAACAGTAAACAAAAGATACTCAAAGAAAAACATTTGACAAGTCTTGTCGTTTACTCTTAAAGGAGATTGAATCATCTAGATTGGAATTGTAAAATTTGTAAAAGATATCTAGGATGTGGCAAGGCCTGGTGCACAAACTCAACTGTAAAAGTTTTGGCGGGGACCTGTACTTCTTAAAATTTTAAATAAGAACCTATAGGTTAATAAAGTTTTCATGTAGATTACTAGTAGTTATTAAATTTTATAATTTAGTCCCTAAAATAGCCCTCCACCAGTAAGGAACTATATAAACAAAATTAGGTGTATATGACCTAGTTAAAAACTATTAAATTATAAAACATATTTGAAATTAAGTCAAATTATTGGTAAAACGATTCTGGAATACTTAATTTTAGTCTAACCAGTAAATTTATTGTAGATTCTACCCCCCTTCAGCTTTTCCTTTCTTCTAAACTTTATCTAGTTGCATTCTCTAAAATTTTAGAATTGATGATTATCGAAGAAAAGACCTTTGATCAATCACAAACCTTTAGAATTGAAGCTCTAATATTGGTACTTCATATTAACGCATGCCAGATTTAACCATCATCTTAGAGATTAGCTAGCCACTAAGGAGATTCAAGAGCCATGACCGTGCATGCCCTTGACTAAGCGCACAAAATTACGCTTGAAGTTCTTCTTTCAATAACATCGTACAAGGTTCAGGAAAAGAAAAAACATAATACAAATTAAAAATAACTTAATCATTTTATTTTTCTCCATTTCTACATAACAAATCTATAGTAATTCCTAATCGCCCAAAAAATAGAGAATGATGTTTTGACATTTACGTATGACAACAAAAATCGACAATAATTTAACTGTCATTCAAATATGTTAACTACAGGGTTAAAGAATATAACAAGTTGAAACAACTCATTAAGTATTAACCATCGACTGAACGTAATTAACCACGACTTTGAATGATATTAACCATAATTTTTAGTTCAAATATATATGACATTCGTTAAAACCATCAAATTCATGATTTTGAGGTTTTCCTTTATACTCTCTTTGTCCCAAATTATAAGACGGTTTAGACATTTCACGCGAATTAAGAAACTTAATTATTACTTTATGAGAAAGACAAATTATGTATAACTTTACAGTAATGCCCCTCATAATTAAACAAGATAAAGAAATTAAAAGAGAAAAGAATAAATAATAATAAATACTTGAGGATATATTGGAAAAAATGTCATTAATATTGCATTGGGAATGTAAGGTGACTTATAATTTGGGACAAATTTTTTTGACAAAGTGACTTATACTTTGGGACAGAGGTAGTACATCATATTTATTAACCACAATTTGTATTCAGATTTACACTCGAAAATCATGGTTAATCTTAGAATTTAGGTTGGGTCACACTCGTCCCTACAAGACCGGCTTATAAGGTGAGAATTGCCTCTCACTTTTAAACACAACACAAGCCATATTTTTAAGCAGTGTGAGACTAAATCCACCCTTCAAACCCCAACACAATGAAGGTGTTGGAGGCTACAATGAAGGCAAATCAAATGCCGCAATTTAGGCGACAAGGGGCAGACCACAATGAAGGTGAAATTTGTTGGTAATACCTTGTTATATTCATCAATCATCTACTAAACCTAATTAACCCTGTATTTGAATTGTATTAACTGTCTAAATTGTAGTTGAAATTTGTTCTCTTTTTTTCAAAATAACACTTCTCAAAATAATAATGATGAGCACTCAGAAGAAAACATACCATAAGTTCGCTATCTGGTTCAACATAAAGCAAGGATGCCAACTGCTCACCGATAGAGGGTTCCAGCTCCTGACAATCTCTACTTATCTGCAATTACATAACCAACAGAATATTTAGTAATTACTAATTGTCATTGTTAGGATATAGGATGAGGAGTTTGTTAGAATTTGAATTGTTAGTATATAATAATGATGTGTTTGTTAAGATATGAGATATGAGAGTTAGCAACAATATAGGATAATGAGGAGTTAATTAAGAAATTAGTTAGAGAATCTTGTATACATAGGAAAATGCATAGTGTTGGACTTTCCGCCTTAATTGCGGTCCGCCCCTAGTCGCCTTGATTGCGACACTTTGTCTTGTCTCATTGCATCCCCTAACATCTTCAGTGTGTTGGTTTTGAAGGAGTGGATTTAGTCTCACATTGTTTAGAGATATGGCCTGTGTTGTGTGTATAAGTGAAGGCAATCCTCACCTGACAAGCCAATTTTGTAGGATTGAGTTAGGCTCAACCCAAATTCTGAGATGGTATCAGAGCCTATCCTAGATCTATTGTTGGCTATGAAGCTCCGACACGTCATTCACACAGTGTGACGCCATGTCAAACAAGTGTCCGACACGGATACGCGTGCGACACACGCACGACACATATCTGACACGTTTTTGAAGTGTCCAACAAAAAAATAAATTTGAATCACAGCGTACACGGATACGACACCTTATTTCAAATAAAGGACACGACCCAACTCAAAATTTCAGAATTAAAAAAAAAAACTAAAAAATTTTCAAAATTTAAAAAAAAAAAGGAATTTTTATCTTTCATATTCCACTTCCCCACTATAAAAACAACACAATTAGGATTCCTTATTTTTTTCATATTCCACTGCTGGTTGTGTTGAAAGAAATTAGAGCACATATTCATTTATCTATTATTTGAAGAGAAACAAGATGGCACCACATCGGGCGGAAGCTTTAGTATATGTGCATAGTAACATTCCACTTCTATCAAGGAGCACTCCCTAATATCATCAAGAGGAAACTAAAATGTAGGATGTCGCCGGAGATGTGTTTGCATTATTAGATAATGATTGAAAGTACTAAGTTTAAATAAACATAAATTTTGCTTCTTATTTTAAACTCTTTATAAATATGCACATAAATTGCATTAATATATTAATATATAAAATATATAGCCGTGTCAGTGTCCTATGTTTTTTATATTAGCGGAGTCCTCGTGTTCGTGTTCGTGTCCGTGTCGTGCCCCGTGTCTGAGTCCGGGCTTCATAGATTGTTGGGTTTCCCGCATCGTCCACGCTTTGGGCTCATTGAGGCCCAAGCATGAGGGGCTGTGTTGGACTTTCCGCCTTAATTGCGGTCCGCCCCTAGTATCCTTAATTGCGGCACTTTGTCTTGCCTCATTGCAGCCTCTAACACCTTCATTGTGTTGGCTTTAAAGGGGTGGATTTAGTCCCACATTGTTTAGAGATATGACCAGTGTTGTGTGTATAAGTAGGGGCAATCCTCACCTTACAATCCGGTTTTGTAGAGTTGAGTTAGACCCAACCCAAATTCTGAGACATAGAAAGAAGAGTATCATTAAATATTGTATCTTTTGTGAATAGAGTAGTGACTACTGTTGTTGTAGGGGAGTTTTCTCTCCTATTCTTTAATATTTTCTTAATACATTTGTTTCTCTCTCTTGTATTCACTTCTTGGGTTTTTGAGAATTAATCCTGACATGTCGAATCGTCGAGGAATCTAGGTATTGCTTGACGGATGCAGTAATGCTTATTGGTTGATCCAGTTCATGAGGAAAAATGGTTATCGCGGATTTGGCTGGGACTGAATGGAGAAGTTCACTAGTGGTGGCTTTCTTGGAGGAAAATTAATCAGAATTTGGAGTTTTACACCTTTGAGAAGGCTTTGCACATAAAATTCAAACCAAGGATTCATTTTCAAGATTAAGGGGAAGAAAAACTAGAGGCAAAAGCAGAATTCAGCAAAGAAAATCAATCAAAAGAGGAGGACCTGCCCCCAATGAGTCAAATACTAGTGGATAGCAGGATAGCCGCTATTGTAAAGGTTATGAATTAGTGTACAAAGTAAATATAGAACGAAAACAACCACGCTTTATCCCACTGAGTGAGATCGGTTACATGGATCAAATTCCGCCATATTTTTTATCCAAGACCATGTTTTTATCCATTTCGTTAATCTCGAGATCTTTTTTAATAGTTTCTCTTATAGTTTTTCTAGGTCTTCCACTACCTCTAGTTGTTTGACTCCTCTCCAACTAATCTACTCTTCTTACAACAGAATCTACAACTTTCTCTCTACGCGCCCTAACCATCTAAGTTTTTTTCACCATCCTTTCTATTATAGGTGTTACCCCAACACTCTCAATTATTGTCATTTTTAATCTTATTACGTCTAGTCTTACCACATACCCAACGCAACATTCTCACCTCTGCTACACTTACTTTATTCTCGTGTTGATTCTTGACCTCTCAACATTCTGTCTCATACAACATCACAGGTTTATCATTGCCCGATAAAAATTTTCCTTCAACTTGAGCGGTACTTTTGTATCACATAAAACCTCTGAGGCTCTCCTCCTCCATTTCAGCCACTCAGCTTAAATTTTATGGTTTACATCCTCTACTATTTCTCCATTGTTTTGTATTATGGATCCAAGATATTTAAATTGCATGACACATGAGATGATATAGTTTCCAACTTTCACCTCTATGTTAGAAACGCTTCTCTTTTTGCTAAATTTACATTCCATATACTATGTCTTACTTCTGCTTAGGTGAAAGTCATGCATTTCTAAGCCTCGTCTCCAACCTCTCTTTTAAATTCTTCTTCGACTCTCCAGATAGGACTATATCATATATCATCTGCAAAAAGCATATATCTCGGTGCTAGCTCTTGAATGTAAAAAAGTAGGGACTTATAGTTGAACTTTGGTACAATCTTATACACAAAATTAAAGAGAATGTCATACTTATAATTAAAGAACCTGGAGTACATGGCAACAAAGCTTAAAAGAAGAGTAACATAAGCATTGAACTAAAAATAGGAAGAACAAAACTTTTATTTTTTGGCAAGAACTTAACCGAATGAGGAATTGAACATTACCCATAAAAGGGTTCAAATTGACATTTATACCCTTGAATAATGTTTTTAAAAAAATTTGAGGAATATGAAAACAGGATGAGCTACTATCTAAGAAATCTAGGATCCTATCAAGTAAATCAAATATTAAAAACAAAATATATTTACACTCAATAATTAACATTAACCTAGAAAGCTATAGTATAGGAATACTGAAAGTAATCTAGGAAGTAATCTAGGAAGTTGAACGGCCCACCAATATTGGCAGCTAACCACTCTTCTTCAAGTTGGAGCATACATGTTATATGTACCAAGATTGTTACAAATAGATTCAATCTGAAATCCTCTATGGGTGGTACTTGTCATCTAGTTGATCATTTGAACCAACGAAATTAGTTAAGATTTTTCTCTTACAAAAGTGACAGACTGTCTCTATGAGCTTAGTTCTTTAATAAAAACTGGCTTGGAAGTAATATTTAGTACAACTTGGTTGCCACACATTAGTTTCATTTCCTTAACGTCTTCTAATTTGAGCTGTTGGAGTAAATGTCTTAGTCATGTGAATTCACAAGTTGTTGTTGTAGCCATAGCACCATGGTTGTCAAAATCTTAAGATTTTACGATCCCACTCACCTCCAACGATCCATATCTTAATGGAATCGTATTTGTGAGGGGGAAAAATCGTAGAACCATTGATTATGAGCGATCTTGGCATTCCAACCATGATCAGCTGTTTTTTAGCCACCACCAAGATGCAGAGGCGCAACAATTATGGCTTAGCAGTGATGAATGCATGCCTTTTGAAATGATGAAGTTTTAGATTTAGGGTTTAGAGAAATAACATACTGGTTGTAGGGTTTGTTTTAAATTAGACTCATCATAAACCAAGCAATAGACCAAATATGTCACCAACTGTTTCCTATGATAAATGGTAACAAAGTATAAAAATTCAATTATACATGTTTAAAGAATATGAAAAAATATCATTTTCCCACCGATACACCTGCCTACCAAACATAATGTAAAAATACTTCAAATATAAAGTCTTATTTTTCGTTTTAGTAGTATCTTATAATTTTTGTTACGATCTTGCCACCCACTCTCGATCATACTAAAATAATTGGGTAGAATCTTCTGATCTTAGTTGTGATTTTATGTTTTACGATCTTGCTATCCCCTCTCGATTTTATGCAAAATCCCGATTTTGACAACCTTGAATAGCACGCTATGCTTCGGCACTTGACCTTGCAACTATGTTACGCTTATTGCTTCGCCACGAGAACAAATTTCCACCAAGAAGATAATACCCTGAAGTGAACTTTCTATTTGCTAGTGAACCTACCCAATCATCATCAGAATAGCCAACAACTTGAGTGTTACCCTTATTTTGATAAAGTAATCTTTTACCTAGTTAGTGCACTCTTTATATACTTTAGAATGCAAATCACAGAGTTCCACGGAGCATTTAGAAAGTATGGCTTATAAGTTTGTTAAAAATGGACCTTTTTCAAGGTAAAGCTTTCATGAAAATGGCAAACTAAAAGAAATACCTATGATATTTTTCTTATAGTTAACCATTTTTCATAGTATAGCTTATTAAGCTTGTAATGGAACATTTAAAATAATAAAAAAAAAATATTTTTAAAAAATAGCCAAACAATTATGATCTGTCCAACATGGGTAAGGTGTGGTAAGCCAGTCCCGCTCTAACCACTTTTTTAGGTTATTAGCAAATAATATTAACCCCCTCAGAGGATGGTGATGGGTATCGAGAAAGAAACTCACCGAGAAGAGAGAAATGAGAAATAATTTTGTAGGGTTGAGTTAGGCTCAACTACATTTCTTAACATGAGATCCGTTGTGCCACCTGCTATCAAGTTTCCGCTATAGAATCACACACCATTTATTTTCACGCTCCAAATGTCTGCTTTAGATGTCTAATTTGAGCGTGGAAATGTGCCTTAATATCTTAGTCATGTTAACGTCTTCTAATTTAAGTTGTCTCATTGACCAAGACTTATAAGCACATGTCCATGTTCGATATGTCCATTCTTAGACGTGTGGGTAAAAGGTGTTAAGAGTCTCACATTGAATGAAAGATGACATCTTACAGTCAGTTTTATAAAGTTGAGTTAAGCCAACTCAAATTCTAAGAGCACCACATACCAATTGATTTCGCTTAGCCTTTGTTTTGGAGTTTGGAGGGGAAAGGAGGGGAAGACTTTGAAAATATGGAAGAATAGAGTGAAAAGAATAGAAGAATTTAAGTGGGGAGGGTTTTGGAGGATTTTGTTTCATTCACAAACCAAAATCCCCCTGATTTGGGAGAACTAAAAAATTGTATAGGAGGAGGGATTTGGAGGATTTTAGAGAGCTTAGACAAATTGCTCAAATATAATTTACATTGTTATAGTATTCCAAAAATTAAAAATATGTTATTGATAACCACTTCTTTATCATTCTATACAAAACCTTTTTTCAAAAAATGTATTTTACTATATTTTTCTAAAAAAATCGTTTTTCAAAACCCTCCCCTCCAAACTCCCAAAAAAGCCTTACTAACACGTTTTTCGAAGCCCTCCCCTCCCCTCCAGACCCATATCAACTCACTGGTTAAAAGTCAACCAGTTAGTACTGAACACTACCAATGGTCACAACTCAACTAACAAATGACAAAAGACCACACCTGTTTTTATGCTATATTTTAGTAAGATGTAGGATTCCTTACTTAGTGGTGATGCAAAAAAACTACCCAAATTAACCAAGCAGTAACAGATAGAGCATTACCAAGTTGGGTAAAGTTCAAACCACGCTATATGGACAGGAGGACCCAACCCAACATCGTCTTTATAAGGATCACATCAACAAATAGATGGATTCAATCCTTGCTATATACGGCGTGGAAGGGAGACCAAAACACATATAAGAACCACTAAGAAAAAAACGATGAAGAGAGAGTAAAGCAAGAACGTGAGAATACAGCTCTTATTAAGGCTTCAAAGTGGATCATAAAGATGAAAAAGATAATACCTTCACTGGTAAGTTCTCATTGTATGGATTTCTCAAATGGCGAGTTTTGTGGAAAGACAGTTCGCATAACTGCAAATAAGAAATGTAATTAGATAGACTATTATTATGTACACACAAAATATCATTATGCAATTTCAAATACGGGTTCATCGAGAAATTTCTGAGTTACAACACTATGACACAAATGCGTTAATATAACAACTTTTAAGAAACCATTTAAAAATATGTTATTGCATAGACAGCTGTTTGGGTTGGATGAGATATTAAAAAAATGTTTTTTTTTCTTTTGCAATCCAGTAAGAAAAAATATGCTTTTGTATCCCTATGAATAAGGGTAGGTTGTTTAGACTTCTGTATCAAGTTATTAAAAATCATACAACACCACTTTCATATTCAGAGTCCTTATTAATTCTTTGTCCACATTTTATCTAAAATCCATAACTTCAACATCATAGAATTTGGTTTAAGTTCTTGAATTCATGTCCAACATATTTGACCAAAATTCAAGATCATGTTCCGTTCAAGCTTAATGACACACATATTTGGTTCCCGAACATTAGACTTCTACTTTTACCTTTGAGCAATTTCCATGTCTCATATAGATTGGAAATAATAAGGAGGCTAAAACTGTATGACATTGTAATTTTAATTGTAATTGTGCAAGTCGACACAATTCTCAGGTGTATTAAGTTGGAGAGAATTGTGTGCTCATGGTGACAAAATGACAATTTTGATTTAAGAGTTTAGAACCATAGAATTATGCTTTAAGTACTTGAATTCAAGTGCAACAAATACAGCAGACACCACTCCACAACTATCTACTTTGCACCTCAAAAACTTCAAGAAAAGACAGCAAGAGCCTCTCTAAATCATACAGGCAACTGCTCGCAATAAAAGCAAAGGTGCTCCTTTACATGTTACATTGTGAACCAAAATGAAAAGGACAATTACTTTAAAAGTTTCTGCAGCAAAGCAATTTGTAATTTTGGATTTCCTTTTGCTGCTACAGTCTTATTATATATGCTTCCAGTATGTTTGGCTTCAATATGGGGATTATTCCTATCCCTCAGATAAATTAATTGGGGAAGTTGATGGAAGAGTTTTTGTACCTTCAACCATTTAACAGAGAAATTCCGCCCATAATGTGCCGTTCCATGAGCATATTTCCAGTTCCCCCCAGGAACAGAACCACCAATTCTAGAAGTCATCTTTGCACAACCCTGCCAAAATATAGAAAGGTTTAGGTCCATAGGCTTTGCCACAGTAAAAGAAAGTCGTCCAATGGTTTTTTTTTCACTGGAAAAATATCAGGTCCTCAAATCATAAAGTTAAAAGTGTTAAATGCCAGTGGGGAAGAGCGTCATAGTGAAACATATGATGTTCCTAAATTATTCAAGTAATCTATTTAGTACATATAATTATAATGCATATTTGAAAATTTGATGCCATCCCTCTTGTCTTGTTAAACTCTTAGCAAAAGACCATTTTTAACAAGCAAGCAACAATACATAATTAATTCGGTCAATGCATTTCTTCTCTTGTATAATAAAACATCAAATTTAAATATATAAACAAAATGAAAGAAGCAAACAAAATCAATTACTTCCGATTCTCCCACTAACATATGATGATTAACTTAACTTAAGCATCTAAAATATAAGCTTAACACATTAGTAAGTTCCAATTCTTATAAGGAACTATTCTGAAAAGCTTCACTTTAAAACAGCATCAATAATAACGAATGCTACGTGAACATTTGTGGTCAATTAAATGTTAAAAGACACTACTTGAAACAGCAATGCAGACCACTGAAACATCAAGGAAATTTATATTCGTTGTAAGCGGACATGCCTATTAGGCAGGAAGAGTAAAAAAAAGAGCAAGGTAAAATACTCAGGATTTAAATAACAGCAGAGGACCTTGATATGTCATTGAAAGTGAGAAAGAAAAAGAAAGAGATAAAATGGACAATAACAAATCTTAGTAATGCAAAAGAACGCATGATTAATATCATATATTTGAGGTTTCTGACCATCAATAATAAGCAGTACCGAACTAGCTTTCGTTGATGTATATTACACTAAGAGGCTGTGCAGAGATCTAAAAATATGAGCTCCATAAAGGCAGCATGATTTGTTCTAATATTAAATATAAAATTTTGTCAGATAATTTTTAATTACTGACCTAGAAAATCAACTAAAGAGACAGAGGAAAGTTATTTCTTAACCAAGAATTGAACTAATTGTAATCTTCCAAGACAAATATATATACTCTCTCAATTAGTAGTCCTTATTGCTACTTTTCTTCTGTCTCAAATTATTTGTTCTTTAAGAATATCAATGCATTTATCAACTTTTTCCATTAACATACCCTTATTTATTGTATTTTAAATTTTAATTCATCTAACTACTTCACTAACTACCATTAATAAGGATATTTTCGTAAGTGAAACTCATTTTATCATTAAAATCAATACAACTATTAGTTATCTTAAAAAATGTACAAAACTCAAAGGGAACAAATAATTTGAGACGGAGGGAATATCTATTAATTTATCATCTTAATACAACAACAACAAAGCCATGAGCCATTAAGTGGGTCGGCTACATGGATCAAACGACAGTCATAATGTTCTATCAAAATCCCTTTTCACTCACAAACTTAGTTTCTTGTAGGCACATTAAGTTGATCCTCCTCCTAACCAAAGTGTCCACTATTTCCATGATGTTTTTGTCAAAACGCCTATGTTCCATGTTCCAAAACGAATCCTACTCTTGTCGACTAACTTCTTTACTCATACTTGATCATGAAAATGTGGGATTTCTTTTCTATTTTTCATTGCATCCAGACAACAATGCAGCGGCCATTACTCACTTAACATTGTACTCGAGCTATATAGCGTGTTGCTTCCGGACAACGACCTAACATTCACATTATTACATATTTGATCTATGTCCTAAAGATTCAACCAAATTTTTTGTTGGTTGTCGACAGCCTAACACAACCATCTCCTTTGATTATCATCTCAATAATCAAATACAATCAAATAAATTTAAATGCATCCCAACTTTTCATAAAGGTGTTGAATACTTTCATTTCCACATTCCATTGGATAACAAAAAGATCATTAGCTTAAATCCATATATTTAACAAATGTAGTCAAGTGGGAGGCAAAATTGCAAACATACCTGGAAATGTCGAGTACGGTTGACTGAGAAAACCAATATCACATTTTCTACAGAGTCAAATGCTTCATTTAGTTTTGATTCATTGCTCCTTTGAGTTGCCCATACTCCTTGTTGTACAGATAACTCCAAATTTTCACGATTGCAACTCTTAACAATAAAATACCTAAGGTTTTTAGAAAATTTTATAAGTTTAATCAATATGGGTAAGAAAATTGTGATTCAACCAAAGCAATATCCATAGGATAATTATTAAAATTTGAACACAAACCACTTATGACAATTTATCCATCTTTTAAAATTATAGACCTCATCGTCGTCTATTAATCTCATTCGGTGATGGTCACCTGATTAGAATAATGCACCAGGTAAAACTAATTGACAGTCTAACATAAGAGCAACACCAATTCTTTATTTGTGTGAGAAATAGAAGACAACTTAATAATAAACAAGAAAACAGAGAAAATTATAATAACAGAAAAGAATTATAATATAGAAGTTAAGAAGATACTCTGAACTTTTCTTCTTTTAGAGTCCAAAAAGTTACTATTTGATTAAAAAATCCTTCTCACTTGCTCCAAATCGAACTTTTAATCTTCATTTTGTATGTTATGGACTGCAAAAGCAGCCTGACATTTTTTAATAATAATTAATTAAGAGCTTAATCCTTAGTTTATCCAAATATCATATTTCTAAGATAAATTAGAAACCAGACTCTGGATTTTGTCCAGTTTTTCTAATTAAGCTTAAATGTTCTTTAAGCATGTCTTTGTTTGCACGGAAAAAACTAAGTTCCTAGGACTTTATCATAACAAGCTAGGTCTTGGAGCTTCGACTAGGTCACACGATCGATGGGTTTCGAGACTTTGATTACAAAAACAGCTTAAATGTTTTAAAGTTAAAATTAGTGATACAGAATATGCAAAAATAATCAACTAGGCATGTGTGTAAATTTAACATCCAATAGCATACAACATGATATACATGTGTAGACTGCCAAGTGAATAGAAGCATTCTTAGGAGAATCCAACTGCATAAGGCAAATGTTGGTATGATATCCCAAACAAAATAATACCTAAATGTATTCCTTGCTTATAATATTTAATATTTATGTAACTATAAGCATATTTTACCAAAGCCAACTGAAAACTACAAGAATCTAACACACCTAGATATTCCCTGAGGTAAAGGAGTTGATGTTCGATTGGCTTGATTGGGCAGGCCATTAGCAAGATTTTGTGCTTGGTTTTGGCTGACTTGCGGCTGAGGCTGTTGAACTTGTTGCTGCTGCTGGACATTTCCTGACTCTGCAGCTAATGGTTTTCCAGCCACACCTTGGTTTGCAGAATTGATTGCTTGAGGAAACTGAGACTTTTCAACTTGTTGAGTATAGCTAGAACCCCTTTGTTGGACAAATTTATGAGAATTGTTATAATTGTAAGAATACAAATGTTGGATCTTCTGAAGGACCTCTTCAATTGGAGGTGGAGGTCCCGGAGATTTCGCATGCCTGTATCGACAATCAGGTCCATTAGGACAAAATCCTAGCTTGTACCTGCAGAAGTAGAAATGTCAAAACCATAATAGTTTGATAATCTCAATTTATATATAGTGAAAAAATTAAAGACAAAAATATAACTGATCAAACATGGAACAAGAGGATTTTTCTTTGTTAAAAAAGAAAAGAAAAGAATACTGTTTATCAAAGAGTGAAGTGTAAATAAAATAAATGACAGCAGTAGAAAGGAAAACCTTGTAAGCAGACAAAACTGACAAGCATAAAAAATGACATGGTATATAATCCAAGCACGTTAAACCAATAAGTCCTTCCAATCTCGTAGAATATCAACAAAAAAGACAGCAACCTATAAAACCTCCCATCTATGTTCAAAATTCAATACTAAATAAATTCAATACATGCTAAAACTTAAAAGTAAAGCCTGGTTTGTAAAATCCAATTGCAACAGAAAACGTTTTCTTGAAAATTAGTAGATTGTAATTATAAAGAGAATGGTGATGGCCATCTGGTGATCAAATTCTCAACAAGCTAGGGAGAATATAGACAAAATGAATGGATATAAAAAGGTTAGTAGGCTAGCCAAATGAGCAGATTCAATACAACATATTATTGACAATTATTTGATAGCTACGCCAACCAAAACACCCAAATAGTGGCACGATGGCTATCATTTCACCATGCAGACCCTGTAAAGAGCATAAGTTATTCTTTTTTTTTTGACAGGGTGGGGAGTTTATAGAACTTTTTCTTTCTTTACAAACGTTAATATTCATCATAGTGAAGTGTAGTCTAATTTATCATTGAGGTAAGTGAGACGTGGCCCCTGGTTGGTCTTCGTAAAGAGTAATGTATGATCAAAAATCACCCCCCCTCCCCTACATATCCTTTGCTCACCGGACTCCTCCATGCATATAGGCATGAGATTAAAGTCGTAAACTTTCTACAACAGAAACATTCACCAATCCAACCGCTCTTTTCTAGGTACATAATTTGCATACTAGAATCAACTTGAAACCCCAACACTAAAATTTACCAATTCCCATAACCAAGAAAAAAGAACAAGGACCAACTATAAGATTCGATCCAACATCCAATATCATCTTTTCATCTAATCAAAAAGCCCTAGTGTATATAACAAGCAATGTCTAAAATATGCAAAAATAAACATTATAAAACATGAAACATCATCACACATAATCTATATACATGACAACCAATCACTGATCCACCAATTAAACTCTAAATCAAAAGCAACAGCTCAAATAAGCAATCTTCAACAACACATTATAGACACACACAAACACAACCAAAACTCAATTTATGCACTAAAAACAAAAATAGCCAAGAATCATTCCTTCCATAATACACACCCTAAATTTGAAGGAATCCCATATATATAAATACTTACATGTTACACTCCTTGATATCTTCATTAGTGTGCTTGTAAACACAATCCTGCTCACGACACTCTCCATACAATCTAAAAAACCGGCAAACCGGCATCCGAGCCTTATCATACTGGTGCAAAAACCCGCAGGCTTCTCCTTTCATACACAGACTACGGAGCCAGTGGCGGCAAACCGTTTGCCGGAAGCTCCGTCGTCCAGGATTGTTACCGGGAACGGGCTCAGCAACGGAAGGAGCGGCGGCACCATTGGAAGCCGCGGAAGGTGGTAAGTGGGAATCGGGCTGGACAATAGGACCGGAAGGTGCGGCGGAAACGGTGGCAGATGCAGTGGCGGCGGAGGGAGGAGCGTCGAGACCGCCCTCGAAATCGAAGCTGAGGACTCCCTCGGAATCCTCCATTTGGTTGAAGTGAATTAGGGATTTGAAGGGATTCGATTGAAAATGTAACCTAAACGTTGAATTCAAAGAGGAACATAAAAAAGGTTGCGGCGGGACTCTGACACAGTGAAGGTCGCAGAACTAAAACTGAAAGAGGAAACACCTGTTTGTGTTTTCCAGTTTACTTTTACTTTTTATTTATGTTTTATTATTTTTACTTTAACTCAACTTTTTTTTTTTTTTGTTATAGTTGAATCAAGGGATGAAAAAATTTAAATCGATCGATTGAAATCGACCGATTCATTATTTTTTTTTTTGCAAATAGATCAGGTCGGTCGGGTGTCGGATTGTTTTAGTTGTTTAATTTTGATAGTATAAAGTTTCTTTAGTCCGGTATTTTAGATTCGACGAAAATCAAAATTAACCGAACTTAATTAATATATATTTTATTTATTTATATTATTATATGAATGACTCACTATAAAAATGAGTTTAATAATGTTGCAGTATATTATTATTTTTATAATTTGATTATTGCATTGTGTACTCTAAAAAAAATATAAAATATATAATATAAAATTTTGAGTATTATTTAATTTATGATTTAAAGTATGATAATGATCAAAATTAATGTTAAATAATATTGAAAATATTATCCTGTAATAATAATTTTTCTTTTAATAATAAAAAATAGTTCAATTCTAAAAATTGAATATTTTTTATAAAAAAATTATTAAAAAAAGTCATTTTTATAGATTTGTTCTAATAAATATTAAATCGATCCGACTTAACCACCAAACCGACTTAACTAAATCCGACGAAAATCGAAATTTTATCGGTCAAAATTTGGCCATAAAAATGAAACTGTGGTTTACGTCGGATTTAAGTTTTGGGTCCGAAACTGACCAATTGTTCACCCCTAGTTGAATTATCAACTTAGGCTATGTTGGTAAAAAAAAAGTAGAAAAATCTTTGATTATAAAAAATTAAAGAAATCAGATGATTAAGTTCTCTTTGTTAATAGTTGTTTATAGTTGATAACCTTTATGACTTGGAAAAAAATATAATGAGTTATTTTGATGCAGCGGTAAGAACTTTAGATATAGTAGAGGTGGGAGGATTTATAAGATTAACATTTTAATGTTTAAATTAGTTAAGTAAAAAAAATGTTGTTAATGAGTCTAAATGAGATGAAACTTGCAATCGTATGATAGGGTTTATATAAGTCATGTGGTTGAAATCTCTTATGCCTAATTCGACGTGTGATGTGGGAATCATCCGATAAAATCTAACGACGAGTGATGCTCGAGTGATTTGAATAAAGTGTTTGGCTTTTTGAGGAAGTTCAACCTAGTCATTTGTCTTACTTGGTAGTGTTTTGTATTGGACTTTCATAATTGAACTATAAGAAGGCAAAAAGATATGTAAGTTACAACAATCAATTTAT